>CM028750.1:19695703-21008187 GCA_016801395.1 Leptodermis oblonga | reverse complement strand
GAAACATAAAAACTAAAAATATGATTTTCACCTTAGAAAATGTTCATGAAGGAAAGAGACCGTCAACAAAATAAAACACACAGCTGGGAAAGTATGTATAAAACGTACTATAGCTACACTGTGCAACAAGAGGAAGAAACAAAACAAAAAGTTGCTTCTGTGTATTTATCATGCCAAAAGGCACAGAAATTACATCAAATCAAAGCAACCATATTATGAGATTTTTAAGTCGGACAAGTCTACAATTTTTTAACCACTTGATAATACACCAACCAAAAAGAAACAAAAAAAAGCCCACCACCCACTCATCTTTCCTTCACTTTCACCATCAACCCACCTTTCATTCTAAGGGTAAGAGACAACAAATGCTCGGGACTTTTCCCACTCTCCGAAACCACATCAATTCCAAACCTTTCCAGAACACAAGCTGCAATGGACTTCATCTGAATATAGGCCATATCTTTGCCAAGACAAATTCTTGGTCCGGCATGAAAGATTGGAAATTTATATGGACTTTCTGGTTTGTAAATCCCATTCTCTAGCCATCTTTCTGGCTTATATTCATCACAATCTTTACCCCAAATGTTTTCCATCCTTCCCATCGCAAAAGTATGGTAAGTAATGAACCAATTTTTTACGATGAAACTTCCGTCCGGCAGAACATCATCTTCTAAACAAGCTTTGGTGTCAACCGGCACCGGAGGATACAACCTCATACTCTCTGATATTGCTGCGTGAAGATAATGCATTTCCTTTAATTCATCATAATCATACGCATCTCCAATGATTTTCCCACTCTGGGTTCGAATTAATTCGAGTTCTTTTAGTATATTTCTCTCGATTTCCGGCCGTGTTGATAACAACCAGAAAAACCAAGAAAGGGCGGAGGAAGTTGTATCACGGCCAGCTAAAATAAAACTGATGATAATGTCCCTTAGAAATTCTGCTGAAGTCTCAGAATTCCCAATAAACCTCGACAGCAGATCTTCGTCTTTCTTGTCATCCCTTTGTTCAAGTCTAGATTTGATGATATCATCAGCGAATTGATGAACTATGGAAATTGATTTTTGTAAACTTTTCTCAGAACCTATGTTGAAAAACTTCTTGAATAAATAAAGACCAGGAAGAGCGTACATAAATCTACCTGAACTAAGAGTGGCGGCATCCTCAAATGCTCGCATGAATTCACTGCCATCTGTCGCATCCCCTCCTAGACATCCTGGATCGACATTAAACGCCAGTTTGCAGATATTATCAAACGCAAATCGCTCCAAAATGTCTTGCAAATCCAAAACCCTCTCAGCTCTGGAAGCTTGTTCCAGAAGCGGAATCAAACGAGTTTGCAACTCAAACTTAACGTTTTCCACGACGAAATTCCGGAGGGATTTCGTATTGAACTCATAACTCGCAGTTTTTCTCTGAATTTTCCACAATTCGCCGTCCGAATTGAAAATCCCTGTTCCCAGAAAATCTTGAAGAAGCTCGATAAATCTTTTTCCTTTCGGGTAGTTCTCAAAGTTGGTTTTGAGAATGTATTCAACATTTTCTGGGTGTGCTGTGAGGATCCCGTGCACGCCGCCGGGGCGGCGGAAGACGGAGGTGTTGGTGGGGCATTTGGAGAGGACTTCAGTGGACCAGTCAAGAAAACGGTGGCGATTGAGGAGGAAGTCTGGTAAGGCACCAAGTATAGGGTAGCCTTTGAAGCCTGATCTGGTGGTTTGTTTGGATTTATGTTGAACAAATATGTAAAGGTAATAAAGGGAGATGAGGAAGATGAGGAGAATGAGGGGAACAGAGAATGGTTCCATGTGAAACAGAGTGTAGTATCTGTATATCATGAAAAGAGGATATCAATTGTCTGGTGATTTATACTGCATCAGAAAATATCTTTCATTTTCTTTTTAAGGCGATGCCAAACTTTGAAATTCTTGAAAATAATTTTTTTTTTTTTTTTGAAACACATGATAAATTTTATGATAGGGAAAATCGCACTATTAGTCTCTCTTCTTTACCCTCGTTACACTTTTGGTCTTTTTTCTATGTAAACTCGCACTTTTGGTCCATCTTCTTTCACATTGTGGCATTTTTGGTCCCTCTTACGATAATTTAGACAGTTTTGAAAAAGTTATAAATTTTTTAGGTCAAATACTAATTATTCAAACCTTTAAAGAATTTATTTTTTCGCAATTTACAAAGATGGGTCCAAATTTCCCCAAGAAAAGTCGATGTTGCTATATGAAAAACAAGTTTGGGTGACTATTTTCAATTTTCTAAAGGGTTGAATTTTTCGCAAGTTTTTAAGAATTTCATTCTGACCCAAATTACTATAAGAGGGACCAAAAATGCCAAAATATAAAAGAAGAGGGACCAAAACTACGAGTTACTTAGAAGAGTGACCAAAAGTGTAACGATGGTAAAGAACATGGATCAAAAGTGCGATTTTCTCTTTTTTGATAATGTGAAACAATTGGGTTTGTAAGCATGGAATGTTTTATGAAAAAAGGTATAATATTGAAAATAAGTATTTATTTTAATTTTTTTATATTTTTAAAATGTTAATTAATTATAGATAGTAATATAATACAAATTCTTAAGTGCGAATTGGTAATTGATATTATACAACTACATTTATCCAAAAATTTGTATTTGATGTGTCTAACGATCTGACAATGCGTATATTAAATTTACCTTCTAAAGTATCACAGTATATTATGAAAATACGCATATTGAGTTTAAATTCTAATGTAGCATGTATTGAGTTTTGCCTATTGTATATGGAGTTTAGATGCTAGTGTATTCCTGTTTGAGTTTAGTTTTGCTAAAGTATTGTGTATCGAGTTTAACTTTTGATGCATTGTGTCTTGAGTTTATCTTCTTGTGTATGGAGTTAGCCTATCATAATTATGGGTGTAGTTGATGAAATATTGCATTTCGAGTTTAATTTCTGAAGCATCGTGTATTGAGTTTAGTCTCTGGTGTATCGAGTTTTGCCTCTGATGTATTGTGGTTATAAGTTAAGCTGGTGAAATATCCTGTAACGAATTTAGGTTATGATGTGTAGCATATTGAGTTTAGCTTCTCGTGTGTCGAATTTAACTTCTGATTGATCATTGTTGTGTTAAAATATATAAGTATTGAAAAAACACATTTATCAAATTTAATTTCAAAAATATCACGACTCAGACTGTCTGACATGCACAATTATTGGCGTCTGTATCTCACACTCTCTTAGTGTGGATTTTTTTTTTACTAATGAGACAGTTTATCCCTACCCAAACCTATAAGATAACACGATATTACAAAAACGGGGGTGGGTGGGGGGGGTTTGTTGGCTTTGAAGTACTCCATTTATTTTATTAAAAAAGTATCTTTGTTTAAAAAAATATATTTTTGTTTTAATAGAAAAGTCATATTTATATATTTACTTTACATACTCGCACTAAAATAATTATATGTTGTGTACAATCAACCTAAATAAAAAAGTCAAGACATGAATGGAAAAATAGTGATAAATTACTTATTTGAATTGTTTTACCTTTAAACTTATAAAAAAAATCATACATTTTTTAAGCATGACTCTTTCATTGAACGTTGAGAGTATTGTTTTTGCAATGAAATATACTCCCTCCTCCGTCCCTTATATTAATAGTTCACTTTTGAAAAAATTATTATCCCCATAAAAGAGTCAATTTTTATATTATCTCTATAATATAATAATATACAATCTACATATAATTTTTATCTTTTACTTAGAAAATAATTATATAAGTGAATAATATTGTGCAAACTACTTATTTTAAGTACTGTATATTATCACCCATAATAAGTTATAGAATTTTTAAGATGGACTCATTTAACGGACAAATGAAGGTTCTATGAGGTGTGAAAAGATATTTGCGATAATAGTAATAAAAAAGACCATCTAATGCTTGTTAATTCATCTAGCAGTCAATTTCTAGATATCCTCCTGGTTTTAATTGAAAATGAATTATATGACATGACTCCACTTTCTCCTTTATTTAATACCAATCGGCGTACGTTTTCTAATTCAGCATTCCTTTACCCACACACATCTGCATAGATAAATATTCAAGAACAAAGTTCTTTCGTTAAAATCACTTGGATACGGTTAAGCAGCTAGCAGTTCACACTTCACATAACCAAGAAGTCTCCTAATCCACCAAAGATTTGGAGTAAATTATAATCTGTGTGCAGTAGCAGTTGGTAAGCTCGATTATTTTCTTATTAACCATGTCGAAGAATGCAAATTGAAAGAAGACAATAGCTAGTTAACAGTACACTGCACTTTGTGCGGTCACTACCATTACCTTAATGTGCGTTTGGCGTGCGGGATTGGGAACAAGAACTGAAGTTCTCTGGGAATGGATAAATATTTCCGTTTGGTTTACAAGGATTCTTGTCAAGGAAAGTAATATGATTCCTCAATATTAAATTCCTTTGTTTGGAATTTATTTTAATTTGTTGGGAAAGAAAAATAATTTTGCGATGCAGAGAAATAAGTATTATTTTTCTGGAAAGAGAATCTCTGTTCTAATATGGTATTCTTTTTTCCGGGTCACAAATTTTCAGAAAATATTCTCACTACCCTTACTCTTATTTATTTTCAAATATTTATATTTTTGTTATATCAACCATAAAATAAAAAATAAAAACCATAAAATGAGGGAAAAAAATAAGGAATTATACATATAAATATTATTTTTCCTAAAAAAGGCAAAAGATGTATAAAAGTCGTCTAACTAATTGGTTGCAACTAATCGTCCACAATATCACAATTTACTTTAGTATATATTGTATCTAACTAAACTTTGTTTATTTTAATTTTAATTTCCAAATATAGATACTTAAAACAACATATATATTTTTCAAATATAATATTCTTTATAGTTAACTTTTATTAGCAACAAAACTAAATAATATTTTAATGAAAATTAGTCTATCATATTTAAAAGTTCTAATTTCTCTTCCTTTTAAATTTGGAAAAAATTTAGTGACAAATTTAATATTTCATTTTACAACAAAAAAATTTGTTTTGCCAATAGTTTTCTTGCTCATCTGAATTCTTGATAGACTAATAACTACATTATATATCAATAATAAAATCTATATATTTTTAAAATTTTAAATTAATTTTGGATGACTAATTGGCATGTAATTTAATTTTAAAGTTATAGTTTAATTTATAATTAAATATTATTTAGCTCTTATTTAGGTTAAAATAATATTTTTATGAGAAAGTCATTAAGCTTAATTCGAGGGCATTTTTGATATTTAGTTTAGTTCACGTTTAAATTTCCAAATACATTTCTTAACCAATCCAAGCACAAAAAAAATATTCTTTTTTTACTTTACTTTCCTTATCATTAAATTCTCAGAAATCATATTCCTCAAAAACTTTACTTTCCCGTGAACCAAATGAATCTTAAATTGCTTTTTAGGGGATATAATAGTTTAAATTATTAGATTCTCGTGCGTACCAAATATAATAAGTTTAATTCTAGGTATCATATGCCTATTCCCCCATTTCCATTCCCTCGAGCCAAATACACCTTAGGGTGCGCTTGCCGCATGAAAGGGAATGGGAACGGGGCATCTTATATCCGGAATGGATAAGTCATTCATTAAAGACATTTTAGATTATCTTTAAGCTGTTTGACAAATGTCATATAATCATGGGAATGGGCATCAATTTCTCATTCTCATGTTTGATTTTGCACAATATGTATGAGAATTACAAAAAAAATTGCTTACAAAGCACTAGCCTTAAAAACATGTAAAAGTAAAATAAAATAAAAAATCTATCGGAAAGAAGAAGGAAAATATCCGTATGCTCTGTTTTTTTGTTTAAAAAATAACAAGAGGCCATTCATCACAATGGATCAAATATCCTAATTAAGAGGATTTGATTGCTTAAGTGGTCAGACATAGGCATCTTAATCCAAACAATTAAATGCCCATTCCCCTCATTCCCTTTCCAGCGCGCCAAGCGCACCCTTAGAGGATTTTCAATACATCTGGCCTGTTTTTATGCAATTTTCGTATCAAAATGGTGTAATCCATGCACCAACTACTATTGTCATTCCACCTCATTCACACCAAAATAAATATTCTTCTAAATATCTAAAAATTATTAATTTTCAGAATCAAGTTAATTATCAACATGTACATTGTTACATACTTTGTATAATGCAATTATTATATTTAAATATTAATAATTTGAATTTTTATGTATTGAACAAAAATATTAGTGATAACACTTTGGAACCTATTGAACTAATTAGTAGATTAGTTTTTTTAACCAACAGTGTATGTTTTTTTTTTTCCTTTGCTGTAAAAATTCAATATTTTATTATATTATAAAAAAATATTATTGATCGAAATATTATTAGGAACATGAGTCTGCCACTTTTACGGTTATCAAAACTTGGAGATTTGAGGAAAAGGGGATACATGAATGAGTTGCCGTCTGTAAAACTGATGATTTGACTGGTTTTCATAGGGTTCCCTCCATTGACAACTGACAAGGCAATCATCATAATAGTCTCTTGAAAATTGTTGGATTTACCATCTTCGCAGAGGCAAACCATCCACAACGGTAGTGCCTCAATCTTATGTTCTTAATTACCGAGTCTTTATTGTGTCATTCTCATATATGTGAGGGTGTTATTAATGGATTCATCAGTAGGTTCCTTACATATGTTAAGGAAACACAGTAAGGACACTATATTTGAAGATAACAGATCTGAACTTCAATGTAGGTAGACCAACCGTTTATGTAATAATTTATCAAAATATTATTATTTAAATAATAATAAAAAAGCAGAAATAATGAAGTTACACAGAATGCAAAATTTTCCTTTTTAGTTTATATAATATTATAATAATAATATGTAGTATAATTTATTTTATATATAAATAAACATATAATAAAGATAATTAGAAAAAATATCAAAAGAATCAATAGTTGGAATGGTTAACCAGTTTTTCATAAGGTTTATTAATAAGTCATAGTAGCTTGTTCGAATTCTAGCTTAGGCAATAAGTATTATAGTTTTGAAGGTTTTAAGTTGTGAAGGAGGAATGAGGCCATGCCCACAAAAAAAAAAAAAAAAACGAAAACTCGAAACCTGACCCCTTCAGGTCCAAACCCGGACTCTGGCCGGGTCAGTTCGGGTACCTAAATTTGCTCACTCCTACCTTTGAGAGTTTATATATTTTTTCCCTTTTAAAACTTGTGGTTTTTATTACACTATTAGTTTTCTTTTCCTATTAAATTACTAATTTCTCACCATTGTTCAAACCTCTATTCGACAAATTTTCAAATACTTTGTTTAATTTTTAGTTTTATTTATTTCCCTTTATGGTCTTTTTTTTTTCTTTCTCTAAAACATGTGTGTTCCTATTAAATTTATAATTCCTCGCAGTTAATTAATAATATAGTAAAAAATATTTTAAAAATTAATTAATTAATTTTCTTTTTAAATATTAATCATAATGATTCTGTCTATATTTTTTCCAAACATACATGTACATTTAACCTTTAGAATTAAATTTAAATGATTATTAATAGTTTACTATTTGTATGCGTTTGTCCTTTACAGTCATTTTTTAAATTAATTATACAGTTGTAATTATTTTCCAATCTTAGGATCCGATTCTACGATCTTGATTCTAACCCTAAATCGATTCTTCCTTTAATTACGAGTTTAAAAAATATGGTATCCTTAAAGCTGCAAGAATAACTCAAGCCGCAGTCCCACCCCCCCCCCCCCCCCCACCCCCCCCCCCCCCCCCCCCCCCCCTCCCTCTCCCTTCTTCCCAATATTAAGAAATTATGTAGATTTGGTTGGCCAACTTGATAGGATTAGGGCCGGCCCTGCTAGTGTCTCACATGTGCCACCGTGCAGGGCCCCATAAATTATTATTATTATTATATGTATTATAATATTTACTTTAATTACTCTATTAACCGAATGTAAATTCACCGACATTTACTCACCTTTATTTTATGTGAATTATATATATATATATATGTATATATATTATTTAGAATTGTTTTGTGATTTTTTTTTTGAAATATTTTAATTTTGAAAGCCTTATTAATGAATAACCCCCCCCCCCCCCCTCCCCCGCGCCCGCCAAAGCTTTCTAATAGTTGTATCAGAGTTTTTTGCCAAAATAACACATTTTGGCAAACTAATTACCAAAATAACACAAACTCAAAACTAATTGCCTAAATAACATCTTTTTTGCCCAGTCAACTTTTAAATGCTCAGTCAGCTTGCCCAGTCAGCTTCTTCTTCCTTCCTCTCTTCTTCTTCTCACCCACCGCCGCCCACGCCGCCCACCACCGCCCACCGCCGCCGCCGCCACCAACAAACTCTCATCTTCTTCTTCTTCCTTTTTCTTCTTCCTCTTCCTTCTTCTCCTTCTTCTTCTCCTCCTTCTCCTCCTCCTAAATACTATTTCTTTGGGCAAAATTTTTCTTTTGGGCAAAATCCTCCCCCTTTCACCATTTCTCCACGCCGCCACTTCCAATCCATCACTTCCGGCTCCGGAGAGAAGAGGAGAAAGAAGAGAGAGGAGAGGGAGAAGAAGAAGAAGAAGAAGAAGAAGAAGAGAAGAAGAAGGAAGGGGAAAAAGAAAAAGAAGGAAGAAGATGAGACATGGGTTTGAAGATGAAGAAGAAGAAGAAGGAAGGAGAAGAAGGAAGGAAGAAGAAGAAGGAAGAAGAAGAAGATGAGTCGTTGGCGACGGCGGCGGTGGGTGGTGGTGGGCGGCGGAGGTGGGTGGCGGTGGGAGAGAAGAAGAAGGAGAAGAGGAGAGATGAAGAAGGAGAAGAAGAAGGAAGAACAAGAAGGAGAAGAAGAAGGAGAAGAAGAAGGAGAAGAAGATGGAAGAAGATGAGAGTGATGAAGATGATGAAGATGATGAAGAAGGAGGAGGAGGAGGAGAAGAAGGAGGAGAAGAAGGAAGGAGAAGAAGAAGGAGAAGAAGGAAGAGAAGAAGGAAGAGGAAGAAGAAGAAGAAGATGAGAGTTTGTTGGGTGGGCGGCGGCGGTGGGCGGCGGTGGGCGGTGGTGGGGCGGCGGTGGGTGAGAAGAAGAAAGAGAGGAAGGAAGAAGAAGCTGATGGGCAAGCTGACTGGGTATTTAAAAGCTGACTGGATAAAAAAAATATTATTTAGGTAATTAGTTTTGAGTTTGTGTTATTTTGGTAATTAGTTTGCCAAAATGTGTTATTTTGGCAAAAAACTCGTTGTATCATACCCAAACTCTATCAAGTAAGTATTCTATCAGAAAAATTCGATCTCAAAATATACAACATATTAATAGAGCTCAAGATAAACAAGCTAAAATAGTTAATTTTTCACATTTTATTCTAATTATGTATTTACTTTTTATACGTGAGTTAATTATAGATTGTAAATTATTATATTAGTAAGGGTAAGAAGAGTAAACAATTTGTAAGTAGACTCTTCTACTCGAACAACAAAAATAAATAAATTGAAAGTAGACTTTTCTAATGGAACATGAAGAGTATTAAAAAAAGGGCCCGGTTTAAAAATATAAATTTAGGTTCTTTTATATTATCTTAAATGTAAAACAATATATATTATTTTATATTTACAATAATATAAAAAAGTCCAAATTTATATTTTAGAACATGGCCCTTTTTTTTTTAGTAGAAACGGCCTTGGATAGGATCGCCTCCCTCAAAGCTGAACTTTCCGTGGCAACTGGATTTGTAATGCCAAGATTTTTATTTATTTTTTTTTTTTTTCAGATATGGGCTGTGCATGTATCCCTCATTCCAATTTTATCATATGTCCCCCGAAGGGACATGTATCCTTCATTAGCTGCACTAATAATTGTGCATGATAATACATGCAGTAATGATATCATACAATACTTTTTTAACTGAACAATAAACCAATCATAATTCATAAAGCGTAATGTCAAGTGTTAAAATTTACAAAATAATTATAAACAGTAATTTAGCAAAAATGGAGTAAATCATATATTTAATATAAAATAATAAATTAATAATTCAAGATATTAAAGACTAAATTGCAAATTACATAACTAATATAAATATTTTATAATGCAAGTGGACCTCTAAAAAACTTAGTAAAAATAAATAATGAAGATGCAACTTCTACAGTCCTCTCCGCATATTTGTAGAGGAACAGTAGAAGTTTGCATATTTTCCTCCAACCCAGCTGCACAATGCAGTTGTCCTCTAGCCAAATTGCAGCAATTTGCAATTGGCTTTGGAGATGCTCTAGTGTTTGTTTCTGCAATAAACCGCCCGCAAAACTGACCTCAGGGACTGTGCATTTAGAGCTGCACAGAAGTTTGTTAAGTGACATTAAAAATAGAGAAATACCTTTTGGACAGAATTGGTCTCAAATTGAGGCACTCACATATTGATTTTTACATGTTTGCCCTCAGTAATGAAGATTAGAGTGGGTAACCACTATCTTTCTTTTCTCTCTTCTCCACTTTTTTCTTAGTTGCTTTCTCCTCTCTTTCTTCTTCCACCCTCATCACTTCTTCTCCATTTTTTTTTTTCTATTTTCTCCTCTTTTATCATCCTTTCATTTGGCAATTTTATTTGTTTTCTTTTCATTTTTCCTCCAAATTTTGCTTTATCTTATTCAGAACTATGGTCAGAATACAAATCTTCTTGTAGCATGAAGAAGATTTATTGGGAGCGGAGAAGGAGGTCGCCCACCTTGCCAGAGTCTCATACTCCGACGCCTGAGACGAATTCGGAAGCCACCGCACTTTTCCATCTCTTCTTCTGTATTTTTTTCTTTTTTCTTCTCTTTTATCTTTCCTTCAGTATACGCATAAATTAATTTTTTTAGTTTCATGATATAATTTATTTAAAGATGGGTCTTAAATTTATGACAATTAATTTATACTATGACTACTTTGTATAGTTTTACAATAAAGATTGTATTGATTTTATGACTATTCTGTCTTATTTTATATTAATAAAGATTGTATTGATTTTTTTTTTACTACTTTGTATTGTTTTACAATAAATATTGTATTGATTTTTGACTACTCTGTATTGTTTTACAATAACGATTATATTGAGACTATTCTATATTATTTTACAAAAAAGATTGTATTGATTTTATCACTACATTATATGATTTTACAATAAAGCTTGTATTGATTTTATGTTTCTGGAGAGATGGAGCTGGTGAATGTATAAAAATATTGGGCAAATTCCTTAAACACCCCACCCCCCACCCCGCGCGCGCGTGGTTTACGAAAGTTATTAAGAACCCCCCATGTGGTTTGAAAAGCTCGAAAAAACCCCCTGTAGTTTTTCGATATCCGTAACCGTTAGGTTTTTGGTTAACTTTGACGGTGATAGGGTCATTTTCGTAATTTATCCCTTTTTAAAATGGTTGACTTCTTAGGTTGACTGTTAAAGTTAACCAAAAACCTAATGGTTACGGATATCGAAAAACCACAGGGGGTTTTTCGAGCTTTTTAAATCACATGGGGGTTCTTAATAACTTTCGTAAATCACAGGGGGGTTTTAAGAAATTTGCCCAAAAATCTTTAAGGCTTGTTTGATAAAAATTAATAGTTATATCTGAATGCTTAATGCTAAATTGATTAAACATTTAACATCTTAGTGCTGAAATATATTTTAAAAACATTTGAATCAGAATGCTTAATCATTGATGAAAATGTTAATTTTAATTCTAAAATATTTAAAATGTACTACTCTTACGTTGAATTTATTATATTTATATATGCGAATCAAATTTTAAAATAAAAAATAGATTATGATTAATGAAAAACACTAGGAAACAAAATAAGACAAAACACATTAAATTGAATGATTAAAATAGAAAAGGATAATAATTTATTAAAATTTCTAACAATAAAAAAGAATCTACTATTATAGTCTAAAAAAATTAAAAACTTTACAATAAAATTCATATATAATTAATAAAATTGTATAAATAATATAAAACTTATCGAACAAGTGAGATTTATAAAAATATGTAAATGATATAACTTATAAAATAAAATTTACATACAAAAATAAATAAAATTTTATTTGACAATACTATGATGAAAAAGTTTAAAATACGTGGCATGCTAATAAAAAAAATTAAAATATTTTATTCAAAAATAAATATTTATAGTTAAATCAATATGAATAAAATAAAATTGGTAGTTTCAAAAATCAAATATGAATTATTTACAGAATTGTTTCGTGGAGCATTAAAAGATAAGCAATAAGTTAAATTTTATCGCTTAAATTTTTCTAAAAGAAATAAACAATGCTTAAAACCATAAGTTTCTTGGATTATGTTTGTTATTGATGGTTTGATAACCCACATATAAAATAAAATAAAAAAAGAAAAAGTGGGGCAGTGAAAAAAGAAAGCAACGGGAAAGAAGCAGAGGACGAGAGAATAAAGTTAAGAGACAAAAGAAGATGAGAGAAGAAAAAGATTAATCACATTACGAGGCTATATTCGTATTTTTGATCGAGGCGCTGACGTGAAATTCCACTCATGCGCCTCAGTCCTAGACCGATTCTGTCCATTTAATGGCTCCTTAAAAAACATCAGTAGAGGTGACCCCGGTTCCAAAATCGCTAGTTACGGTTCTGGAACCGCCGGTTCCCCGTTCCAAAATAAATGGAACCGTAACCGAACCTTTATAGGACGGTTCTAGACGGTTCTGGTTTAGGTTACGGTTTATGACGGTTCTAATTTCAATATTAGTAATATTTAAAATTTGTTTTATATAAATTTTAATTACAAAATGAAGTTTAAAGAGAAAATAATATTAATGTTCACAAGATTCTCATTTTAAAAATAAATTATATTAATAATAATTTATTGAACAAGCAAATTTTAACACATTCACTACAAAATATTATAGATATAAAATAACTATAGATATATATATAAGTTAGAAATATAAATTATATTTATAAATAAATATTATATTTGGACGGTTCCGAACCGCCGATTACGGTTCTAGTTCCTAAAAATTAAGAACCTAAACCGAATCTCAAGTCACGGTTTTAGTTACGGTTCTAAGAACCGTCCTCCACAGTTACAGTTTTGGAACCGGAACCGCCGGTTTGGTTCCGCTTCTAACCGGAACCGTGGTCACCCCAAGTATCAATATACTTTCAACTTTAGGATGAAAGGCTATACCTAAGGGTGGCATTTGGATGGGAAAGGATGGAAACTGAAATGAATTACTCCTTTTTTTTTTTTCTTGTTTTTGTATGAATCAGAACTAGTACTAGAAAAGCTTGATAGGTTCCTTGAAACAGTTGACATAAATCATAAACATCTAAATTTACATAAATGATGAACGTTTATATAAAATTTATCATTACTTCAACAAATGATGAAAACAGGAAGAAAAATTTGCAGCAATATCTGAATCTAGCATCAGAGCGAGACGCTCAACTAATCGACCTTGTATACTTTGACTCTAGTCCTCAACCTAGGTTGAGTTTAAATTTGGCTACTTGTATCCTCAGCCTTAATTAGCGCATTGACAACAAAGTCCCGACTTTCCTTTCCCGCTCTACCTTCTTTGCCATGGGTGTCCTCTTCAACTTATGCAGTTCCTCCATCACTACTTTTTCAACTGTATCGATAGAGTTTAGAAGCATTTTTTGTGGTGTGAGGGCAGATGACTCTCCAATGTGCTGGTTGGTGATATCAAGCAATATCTTTGATACTTTACCTATAGATGCTGGATGAGGCCTAAGTTTGATCTTTGGACATGGAGTGAACATAGAAGAATCATGCTCGAGCTGAGCACCAACTGCAGAAGCAGCAGGATGAAGAACAATCTGCCCCTGATCTATAGGACTCTCAGGTCCTTCGTCATCCCTCAATCTAGCTCGCCTTCTTTCAATGGCCTGTTTGCAATTCATTAAATCAAAATGAAGCACTTAAAAGTTTGAACCAGAAAGAAAAGTTCCAATGGTTTCTCACTCAAACATGACCAAGAAGTTAAATGTATTCAATACTTGCTAAGGGAGCCAAACTATAACTTCTGAATAAGAGTTCAGAACTTTAACATTCAATTTGAGAGACACCTACAGCAAGGACTTGATCTGAGCACCTATTGCAGTTCTGGACATGTTCCAAGTCATTTGGAGTTGGCTATTACTAGTCCAAACAACACTCAATGTACAAAAGATATATCCTTTCATTTTTCAAAGATAAAATATGCAGACTGTTATGAGATGAGCAAAGCAAAACCTCATTGGATTTGTAGCAATCACTTGAATGAAATAGCCAAACCACTCCGCATGAATGTTTACAAAAAGATGAGAAACTAGGAAATAGAGAAAGATAAACAGATGGTGTCCAAACTCGTAGGAGTTCATGTCATTACCCTTGAACAGTTGAAAGCTTGACTACAAATTACTGCTACCGGAAAGCGATTGTTGTGACAAGATAAAGCAGTTGGTATACCAAAGTGCCCGATATTCATATGGTACGGGATTATGGGATTATGCTGGTTGAACAAAACAGTATGGGATTATGGCATATTGTTTGCCAAACCATATTCTCCACTCGAATGAAAAGCAGACAATACAAAATCTATTGTTAACAGATGCAAAGTCTAGTGGGTAATTTAATAGATAAGCTACACCTTAAGAGATTTACATGCTCTGAAACTCCTACAACACATTATCAAACAGAACAAACAAAGAAGCCTGATGTTCAAAGAAAGAGAAAACCATAACTGCAAGGACTGCAGTTTATACAGAGAAAAAGAACCTAAACAAGCTTGCTATACCTCATTTAAAATCATTACTAGCTTTAATCTTAGAAGGAGATGCTACAGCTAGTTAAACTAAATGCAAATAGCACAGCAAACCAAGTAATTAAACTTATCATTCCTGCAATCTATCAGAAAGAACTTGAGTTTAAAGATCTTGAGCTGAAAATTTGACCTTGCTGTAACTAATCAAAGGTGTCAAGGTCACATACACAACTAATCGCAGATTTCACACACAACATGCAAACTTAACAAAAAAGTTAAGTTATATATAGCAGATATCATTCAATGCTATAGTATAGAAAAATTCAAAGTAATAAAAGAATATGAACTACAATGCACAAGTAAAAACTACTCCATCCATACCATTGAAAAATAAATAAAAAATGATGTTTTGAAACTGTATAACTTGTTATGTGTTAGGATAAAACGAGTTAAAAACTTCAATAGCCACCCAACTATTGTGATCTTATACTTTTCGCCATTGAACTAATTGTTTGATCAAATCAACCACTGATTGATTAAAACTGGTAATTTGTGTCCCCTCTGTTGGAAAAAATATAAATTAGGAAGAGCACAGTATAGAAAATTGTAGGAAAACTCAATTGTGTTCATCATTTATTGTGCATCAGCACCTCTTAAATAGAATACAGAAAATACTAACTTCAGAATAATCACTCAACACTCCTAAAGATCTCAACAACTAAGGAGATGATAAAGGACTAAGTCAAATACTACTCCAACTAACAATAAAGACAAGTCTCAGATTTCCTAAATCTAGAATTATTTTAACTTGATTATTGCAGTAAAATCACAAAGTTAACACTCCTTGGGATTTTCACTGCAATAATCCTTCACACAAACATCATCATATTCACTAAAAAATCCTGCAAGCTTTTCAGAGTTGTGTTCATGCATACTCTGCTCCTCCTCTATTTCTGCAATCCACTCCAAGTCTTTTTTGTCTTCGTCATAACTGGTCAACTCAAGTACGGCAATATCACATTTAACATCTTCAGGAATTGTCTTGGTATCTTCATTTAGACTAACAATAGCTAGTCCACTTTTTGGAATGGTTTCAATCACTTTCATCTGATCCATCATCGTATCTAAATTTGTTTATGCGCCAACTTGTAATAGCTCCAAAGAAAAGCTTTTCATTTTCATTTGAACTGAAAAGAGCTCTACTCCTTTTGGATCATAAACTAAGCAAGCCTTATTTTTGAACAGTACAGAGTAATTTTTCTCATGTAGTTGTCCAACACTTAATAGATTTCTATCAATTTCAGGGACATAAGACATCAGGGATCACCTTTATTCCTGAATCACATTTAACAGCCACTTTACCTTTTCCTTTTACCTCAATGTACCTTCCATTTCCAATTCTCACCTTAGAAATGTATGTCTTATCAAGTTCCTTGAATAATGACTCATTGTTCGTCATGTGGTGTGTATATCCACTATCAATCAACCAATCTACGTTGGTGGAATTTTCTACAAAACAAGATGACACAAATAATTCTTCTTGTTTTGATTCACCACCTGAACTTCTTGTTGTTCTTGCTTGTTTCTGCACTCTCTCCATATGACCGAATTGATTGCATGCCCTGCATTGAATATCAGGCCTAAACCAACAATATTTTTCCAAATGATTAGTTTTCTTACTATATTAACACAGGAAATGCCATTTTTTTCCACTTCCCATTGTAAGCACTCTCCCTATCATCCTTGTTTTCAATTTGGTAATTTTCTTTTACTTGCAAAGCACCTTCAGCTATTTTCTCCTTGCGAATAGCTCTTCTTTGTTCTTGTGCTTGCAATGTATTCACCAACTCCTCCAAGGTAATCTAAGAAAAATCTTTTGAATCTTCAAGAGAAGATATTTTTGCCTCAAATCTTTCGGGTAGGCTAACAAGAACCTTTTGCACCACCATTTGATCTGAGAGTTCTTCGCCAATCAACTGAATTTTGTTGACAACATTCAAGAGTCTGTTCAAGATACTCTTGAATGTTCTCACATTCTTTCATCCTCAATAGCTCAAACTGTCTCCTCAAATTCAATACTTGCATTTGACGAGTTCTATCATTGCCTTGGAACACTTGTTTCAAAGCATCCCAAGTCTCTTTTAGAGTCTCACAAGTCATGATTCTTGTGAACACTTCATCTGAAACTGCAGTATGAATGCAAGTCAAAGCTTTGCTTCTCTTCTTTTTCTCAGCTCTATGTTCCCTCAACTGAGCGATAGTGGGATCTTTAGGAAGTTGTAGTTGATTAGCGACAACCATCTCCCGAAGGTCACTAGCTTCTAAGAAGGTTTTCATTTTTACCCAAATTTGATAATTTTGGCCATTGAAAGGTGGAGGATTAGCAAGAAAATTGCTAGGCATGATGCTGAAATTGTTGTTTATGGACTGAAAAATATTGTCTACCTCACTCTCTTTATGACATAGGCCCTTAAGATCCAGAAGGCTCTGATACTACTATTGGAAAAAATATAAATTAGGAAGAACACAGTATAGAAAATTGCACGAAAACTCAATTGTGTTCATCATTTATTGTGCATCCCACCTTTTAAATAGAATACAGAAAATATCAACTTCAGAATAATCACTCAACACTCCTAAAGATCTCAACAACTAAGAATATGATAAATGACTAAGTCAAATACTAATCCATCTAACAATAAAGACCAAGTTTTAGATTTACTAAATTTGGAATTATTTTAACTTAATTCTTGCAGTAAAATCACAAAGTTTAACACCATCAGTTATGTTTGGCTGACAACTGTGAGTGGGTGGAGTGGTGCATGCCTTTCATGAGCGGCTTTTGAAAAGCCAACTTCATTTAATGGCCAAAGGTAGATTGCCAAGAAAAAACAAAATTTCATTTCAACCCAACAAATCAATAAGTTAAAACGCTTAATTACAACAAATATAGAAGCTAGCTCTATCAGCAATAATGAAATCCTATTCGCTTCTTACAAACACAGCCACCATGAATCCTATTGGCATTCTCACTCTCCTTGCCTTATGGGCTGAGCACCATAAACAAGGTTTCAATAACCAAATCTTGTTCAAAATATAGTTTTTAAACCAATCAAAACCAAAAACAAGTAATCCCCAAATTCTACCCAAAATAAGATTTCCAAATTATAACATAACCCCCTTAACCCAAACTTTCCATAAAAGCAGATCCAACACATGACGAATCTGAATTTCTTTTGAAATTTCCTTGGATGTATAAGTGACATGTAACACAAACTTGTAGTTGGTGTTCATCCTCAACCTCACAATCAATGGGAGAAAAGAAAATGTACTTGAATTTTCGAGTTTATCAAAGAATTTATTCATGTCAGTCCATTTATCATCAAATCGATAATCTTCATCCTAATTTCATATTTTGAAAATACCATTCAAAGTTTCCTTTATCAAATCTTCCCAGTTGCTACCAAACTAAATAATTTGATCATCAATTAGATTGTCAATTGCATTGTTCTCCACAACATCATTAATTTGTAGTAGATTCTAGATAGAAAAATGGCCAAATTTCTTCCAAAATAAAGAAAGTCAAGAAAGATTACCCTCACAGTTTCGGTGATGTCTACAAGGGGGGTTCTAGGATACCAGTCAGGCAAAATACCACCGCGACGCTCATTGCCTTGACTTCTTCTACGGTAACGGCTACTTCTGGTCGCTTGGGATGTACTTCGGCGCACACTAACTGTTCCAGGAGACATTTGCAAAACCGTACCTCGCCAGATTCTTGGTGTTCCCAAGCTGCTCCATTCAATACCGCCACCGCCACCGCCGCCAGAAGCATCAGCTGCACCCTGTCTGCTGAGGGAGCCTGTCAATGGCGTTGTGCCCCATCGGAATGGTGTGGTGGGACTCTCCTCCACTGGGTCATCAGCTAAAATGGTAATGATTTCCCCACGTCCATATCCGCCTGAAACGACTGGCCGCCGTCGACGAGTATAAACACTGGCCACGTCCCTGGCCCTTGATAATCTGTCTCTTGCCTCCGGCATCGTGCTTGAAACCTAAGATATAATGAAAAAAAAAAAAAAGAAGATAAATCAGAAAACCTGTATTCTGCTCATACCAATGTTCCCGCAACAGGGAATCACAAATCTGGAAAAGCATCATTCCCGACAGCTCAAAGCTCAGCTCTTGTCAGAGGATTATGATCTCTCAGCAGCCAAGATGGAATTTTTCGTAAAATTTCGGATAACCCGAATGAAATGAAGCCGATTCCGGACAACCCATATGAAACTCCGGTCACCCAAGCCATTCATATCTCGATTCGAATATGAATCATCCACTTTGTGTATGAAAATTAATAAATAAAATACAAGTGCGTAATGCATAGTTACTGTTTTCTTACCTTGGGATTCTCGAATTGGATATCTTCTGTTTATTGCAGATTTGAGTTGGTGATACGATGAAGAAGATGATACTGGAGTGACTTTGCTCTGCGGCTGCGGGTGTCTGGTGTTTGCTCTTTTATGTTTTTCTCATAGTCAAATGGAATAGGTTGAAGAGGGAGAGAGAGGCGAATTGCCAAATTTTCAAATGAAATTTTGAGCGGTACATGATTAGGGATAAATGAAGTTTGAAATTTGGGGAAAATTTTAGACTAAAATAAAATTATAATTTCCGATTAAAAATAGGGCTAATTACATCCACCTTCCCTGAGGTTTGGGTTAGTTACCAATGCACCCCCCAGGTTTGAGATTTTTATCATCATATCCCTTAACCTCCCAAACCATTAATAATTAGCCCCCTATCTCTGTGAGTTTTTTCCTCCAATATTAAAATTGGGACCCAAAATGACCAAAATAGTAATAAAATTCGGAAACTGCCAACTTCGTTGTCAATAATCAATTAAAAAAAATTAAAAACCAAAACTAAAACCCAATGATCGGGAATGAAATTTGACTGGAGCAGAGCTAGCACAACAGAGCCACACACTCACTGGAGAAAAAAGAAGAAAAAAAAAAAAAACAGACTACATAAACCTTGTATTCTTTTAGTTTCTTCTAAAAGCTGCATTAATGCCATGTCATTAAAGTATATGTGATTAAGATTGGTCTGAGTTAATATTTGAAGGATCCTATTTTGAACTTGGGTACACTAACATTTGAAGGATCATATCTTGTATAGAAGCTTGTTTGCGTGAAGCATGAGCTTGAAAGATACGTATTCTTGGACCATTCTTCATCATGAAGATTTATCTTGTATTGCTGATCCTTTGAAGATTGAGAGCTGAACTTGTTCCCTTAAAAGAAATAAAACTACTAAAACACAATGATTATCAGAAAAGATAGGGAGATAGGATACACTATGGAGAAGAAGGAAACAGAATGGATTTGATTTTATACTGATAGCCAAACTTCTTCACGCAGACTTAAAAGAGAGACGAAGCCAATGGAGGAGGAAGCCTGGTGTCATAGGTATTAGTTAAAATAATTAAATAGATAAATTGCAGTTAATGGAACGATGTCGTTATAGTAGTTTTAGTACGTAAGTGAATTTCTAGTTTCTATTGTATATGTGGCACTGTGTGCGGGTTAGGGGGGTTATAAGGGCGGGTAGCACGCATTTTGGAGGGCATCAGATTTGTATGGCATTGTTTCCTTCTTCTGGAAATGAATCTAATTCTCTTCCCCATTGTCAATTCTCATTCCTTCTTGTTCTTCCCCATTCTTTCTCTTTAACCTTCTGAATTCTGTTTCTGATTTGGATTATTATTCTATAATTGGAATTAATAATTCAGATCCATAACAAATGGTATCAGAGCGGTCTTTTCTCGGACTGTAATTTTCCTTCTGTTTTAAACCTTGTTGTTTTTCATCAGACACGATAATGGAATTCCCGTATTTCTGTGGCCATAATCCTGGAGTTTGGCTTCTGAAATTCGACCAATTGTTCGTGATAAACTCAGTTCCAGAGGCTTGCAAAATTAGGTTGGTGAAACCATATTTGAAGGGTAGGGCGGAACTTTGGTTTGAAGCTGTACAACCGTGGATGGATCAAATTGCTTGGGATGATTTTGCAGAACTCCTAATCGGTGAATTCAGCAGCTTATTCGATCGATTTTGCGGTGTAAAAAGGAAGTGGCAGTAAACTATGAGTTTTCAGAAGTTTGGACAGCGGTAAATGAACACCAGGAATTGAATCTGTTTCAGGCTTCATCAAATACTCATGAGGAGCAGATTGATGAGTTAGACGAACTTGTCATTCAGATGGCTAAGGGTGATTCAGAATCTGAACCAAGGACGATTTCGGCGATTCCGAAAGAAGTACCAGGGCTGGAGACTGTCGAGGCTTCAGAGGGTAAAAATTATCCTATTTCTTCTGGTAACTTTGAAAATGATTCTGATTGTGTTGAGGCTTCTAATGATAGTTTGTCTGAATTTGATGATGATATAGTGGCTGTCATTGATGAGAACAATATGAAATTTAATCATGAAAATGGTGATTTTGTGCAACCATTAGTGGGGAGTGTTAACTGGAATGTTATGGCTTATAATCATGAATTATTTGTTGAAAATTTGGTTCATATTAGTCATTGTGAATCTCAATTTGCTGCTGATGTTGAGATAGTCTCGAAGAGCATAGGTGATTATTATGTGTTGCTGAATGCTAAACCATTGGGAGAAGTGAATTTATTCCATACACTTGCAGTGATTGAGAATAACTTTTCTGATAAGATTCAGAGGTTATATGTAAACTCTGATGCTTTTGGAGAATGGTCTGAGAACAAGAGAGAGCAAATGTCATGGGTTAAATTGATAACATGTTTCAGGGGAGGAACTAATAGCAGTATTAAAAGAGTTTTAGCTACTATTATTTTTCTGCACTTTCAGTTTAGGACCTACTGTTTACCTTTAGACTTGTGGTTCTATCTTGATTATTTTTATGAGCCTTCGCTATTGGTATTGGGTGAAAGTGCATTATTGAAATGCAATTGTATGGCTGCAATTGTGAAGAGATTGGAGAGTGACTGTTTCGATTCCCATGAGTTAGGGGAAGCTTGGTTTGCACTCATAAAGACTATAGAAGTTGTTGGAGGTTTTAAAAGTGCTATTGGTTTATGAAGTTCAGATTTACTAGTTGAGAGTTATGATGCCAAGTGGAAATCCAATTTTGGTGCTGTCTATTTGGTAGTGCGCTTTACTACTGGGAATGTTGGTACAGTTTCATTTAATACAGAATTTACTGAAATGGAAAACTCTTGTGTGACCAAAATGGTGTTTGAATTGCAAAGCTGGTATTTGATGGTTTTCTTTGAATCAAATGCCAATTCAGTGGAACTTTTATTTCGTATAAGTCACTACATGGTGAAACTTTTGTGGGTTAGCGACGATGAGGAACTCCATGTTGAGGACAGGGGCAACAGTTTACTTTTAGATTTCGGGCACTACCTTGATAATATTTACTACTCATTGCTATGGGTGCTTTGTATAAATGCATTTGTGAAGCTCAATTGTAGTCCTGCACTTATGGATAAATGGAAGAGTGATTGTTTTGATTCTCAAGAGTTAGTGGGAATTTGGTTTGCAATTGTAAAGGTTATAGAATGTACTTTGGGTTATGGAAGGAAGGCCTGTTCCTATTGTACATTTAGTGGTATTCATTCAGCTTGTTTCTCCTGTTTAAAAGTTGATTTTGATATAAAAAATCAGGGAAGGATACTAAAAGTGCTGAATGAGCTTGTGGTCAAGGTTGAGTGCAGAGAAAACTTGATTGTTAAATATTCTTCCTGGAAAGATAATTGGAGTCTTCATCTTATTGCCTCTATTCCTCATGGTGGTGAATTCTTCAAGAATTACTTGAGTGTTGTGAGGGAGGATATTTGGGGCTCTCTTCATGATGTTTTTATCCTTTCTGAAATCAGTGATAGTTTTGGTCTGAATTCATTGTTGATTTTATTCAATGACATTATCCCAAGCTACTGTAATTGGTTGCTACTAAGAAATGAACCAGAGCAAAGAATAGGCTCCCTGGATGATATTAGAAGAGAAGTTTGTTGTGCTGTTAAGAAATCAGCTTCCTCAAGTGGGAAAAAATGGGAAGGTGGAGTTACTGCTAAGGTTCAAATAGCTGCAGATTTTCTGAAGGCTCAAAGTTTCCAGATGCATCATGATTGTTTGGGGAATTTTGTCTCTGGAGCAGCAGCTAAAGTACACAATGGACATGGGTGCTCATTGCTATCTTACTCCAAGGAATTAAAGAGAAGTTTCCAGCAAAGAAATATAGAAAGACGGTGCATGAATAACTCTTGGAATCTGCAGGAAATTGATGATCCATACTTCCTTGAGGATGTATTCACCTACCGAGATTGTTCAGAAAATGAATTGAAGCACTTCATCATGTTGGGAACACTTGAAAGTAATGTGGAACTGCACTTGTTTGAAGGGAAATGCAGAGAGTGGAATCTGAAATTGGTCATCTACATTGGAGACCACAAGCTTTCAAGACCTTGGGATGAGCTTGTGACTATATTCAGAGGAGGCACTTGACTACCATGCTTTCCATGAAGATTTTCTCAATTACAAGCTTGAGGACAAGCTTGATTTCAAGGGGTAGACTTTGTCATGGGTATTAGTTAAAATAATTAATAGATAAATTGCAGTTAATGGAACGATGTCGTTATAGTAGTTTTAGTACGTAAGTGAATTTCCAGTTTCTATTGTATACGTGGCACTGTGCTGCGGGGGGTTATAAGGGGGTAGCACGCATTTTGGAGGGCATCAGATTTGTATGGCATTGTTTCCCTTCTTCTGGAAATGAATCTAATTCTCTTTCCCATTGTCAATTCTCATTCCTTCTTGTTCTTCCCCATTCTTTCTCTTTAACCTTCTGAATTCTGTTTCTGATTTGGATTATTATTCTATAATTGGAATTAATAATTCAGATCCATAACACCTGGGCCCTGTATGGAAGCCCCTATTGAAAGGCCTTTTGGACTCATTTTGGTGGGCCTAAAGTTAAAATATTGTTTGGTATGTACCTTATCTCATCTCATTTGAGAATGAACTTTGCAAAGTTGTTTGGTATAGTTTGCGAGAGTTGGCCCAAAATACGAACCCAATCCGTCTTCATTCATCCTTCAGAATTTGTCTGGGTCTTCTCCATCTCTACCCAAATTGAAAGAAACCATAGCAGGAAAAAAAAAAAAAAAAAAAACTCGTGAACTGTAATATTGTGGGATTATTCACGAGTATCGGTATTAATCAATTCAGATTTAGAAATATATAATGACATAGAAGGAAAAAAAAATCTCAAGTTCATATCATTTCCAATGAACTTGCGTAATTTAAAAATATAGTTGATGTGTTTTTTTTTAAAAAATTGTGAACAGTAATTACATGATATTATTCGTGAGTATCGGAATTAATTAATTCGGGTTTAGAAATAAATAATAAACCTAGAAGAAAAAAATCTCAATTTCATATAGTCATCAATGATATTAAGAATTTAAAAGTATCTTAGATTTGTCAAAAAAAAAAAACGTGAACAATAATTATGTGGTACTAGTTACAAGTATCAGAATCAATTAATTCATGTTTAGAAATAAATAATTAACTTAGAAGGAAAAAATCTCAAGTTCATATAATCACCAATAATGTTAGTAATGGAAAAGTAACTTTGATGTGGTAAAAACAAAAAAAAAAAAACACTGGTGAATAGTAATTGTGTGGTACTATTCAGAGTATTGGTATAAATTAATCCACCTTAAGAAATAAATAATGAACATAGAAGGAAAAAATTTCAAATTCGTATTATCCCCAATGATGTTAGTAATTTAAAAGTATATTTGATGTGTTTTTAAAATGCAAAAAAAAAAAAATAATAAATAAAATATCGTGAGCAATAATTATACCGTACTATTCATGAGTAACAGTAATAATTTGATAGAAAAATGAATTCAAGATGAAGAAATGAAAATTTTGCAATGCAATACAATATTTTGAAACATATCTTAAAACACATTTCAAAATATATTTTAATATGTGATTCCAAACAACATATCAAAATATCTTTTAAAACACATTTCAAAAATCTTTTAAAATACCTTTCAAAAGGTGATACCAAGTTTCACTGGATAGTTTTTTTTGTATAATCCTAAACTAAAAATCCCTTTTCCTTTTCTTTTTAATTTTTTTTTATTTATAAAACGAAGAGAAATTTTATTTATTTTTTTACTATTTTGATAATTTTGGACCCCAATCTTAATATTGAGGGGAAAAGACTCCCATCTCTATCTCTGTTTATATAACATAATTTGATTACATCAACACACACGAAACTAAAAAATAAATAAATAAATTATGCTTCAAGCAATGTGCATCAATCTCATTCACACAACCACCATAATGAATTCCCTGTGTAGTGGGGGATCCTGTCAAACCAACTCGACTGGTTTAGGAGGAGGACTTAAGAAAATTAAAGACATAACTCATAAATAATATAATAATCATTTAACATGTAAAGCAATTATAAGTCAAAATATTTAGACGGAATCTCCCACTAGGAGATCCAGTCTCTGATGGTTGCCTGAAGGAGATCGATGCACATTGTGTGAAGGATAACTATATACTGTATATTGTTTTCCTGTAATGAAACTCTATTACATTGACATAATTAGAGGACTAATTCTTTCTTAATGGTTTGGACAGTTAATTGGGACCAATGATAAAATTCTCAAACCTAAGGGGTCTAGTAGTAATTAACCCAAACCTCAAAGGATACAGCTATAATTAACCCTTCAAAAGGGTTATGTACAATTTTACACAGCAAATCAAATTTTGCATTATATAATAATTTAGTTTATTTATTTACTTAAGTTAAAATTCCTCGTCGGTCGCCAGGCCCGACCCTCCCGCTTTCTTTAAACCTACACTTCATCACCTATTTCACTCATCCCTAGGCGATGCAATTTAACTTTCGTTCTTTCTATCTTTTACTTAATTTCTTTTATTTTAATTTTAGAGTTTTCCCCTCAAATTATTACTGTTTCCAAGTTTATAGTGTTCTCTTTGTTAATTTCTCTCTGTCTATGTTTATTTTCTCTATCTATATGTTGACTCTATTCATAGTCATGGTGTATGAAGATTCGGTGGAAAACTCAGCTTCAAAACTTTCATCAGTAATTAGTGATAGAAATGTGACCGTCGGTACGAGATTTGTTCAGCGCAATTACGAATTTTATATTTATACTAAGTCTAGTTTTATACTATGAGTAGATTTACATGGATTAGTTACACGGTTGTGGTTCATATATAATGATTATCAATTTAAAACTCAGTTGTATTGACTATTTCTTGGTCTTTTGTCAATTTTTGTTGAACGATTTTCAGCGTCCATAATAAAATTTTGTAATTTTCAAGAAGAAATAAAAAAAAAAAAAAGGTTAAAACTCCTAGTTTGCATGTTTGCAGCCTGTTGCATTCTTTGTTCACAAAAGAGGCATATGGACCATACGGTCTCTCTAAATCTTCAATTTTGTCCCCTGAATTTACAAACGTCCCGGCGTCATTAAAGGTATTTTTGTATTGTCCTTGTTCCTTAAAAGCATTTATTTGGAATTTTTAAACACACATATTTTAATTATGTTAGGCAACTATTGGACATTTTGATGTTTAAGTCCATATTGTAAATTTAGGGACACAATGTATTTATTTTTTTAAAAATAAGCTATATTTATCCCTTCAAGATTTGTCAAAATTATCGTGCAACGCTCAAGATTTATGAAAATTACCAAGAAATGCATCCTTGTATTGGAAAGAGGCCAAGAGGCCATTAGAGCCCAATAGAGTAGTTCATGTTGAGCTTTCATTGTCAAATACTAAAAAATTCAACATTCAAAAGAGTTTGAGTTAAGTTGGTGTGAAGGGGGAGCAAGAAGAATGTTTGTAAATTCAAAGTCCAAGTGTGGATTATGTCTAGAAATCATTGTCAAGGATTTAGAGGTTAGGATTTGAGTAGTAACTCCTTGATGGAGATTTGGACTTTGAGGTAAGACTTAGAGTCAAGAGGTTGAGTTAGACAAAAAAATTATATAAATCTTCAAAGGAAATTGCCCCGTATGGCAACAAAATTTTTCATCTCATTTTACTCTCACTTTCATTTTATAATAATTTCTCATCAATTCCAATACACCTTTTTACATTTTCCAAACACCTTTTTATATTTCTAATATAACTTTAATAATTTTAAAATCCAAAACACCTTTCAAAAGGCATGCCATACGGGGGTTACTCTTTAA
The DNA here is from genome assembly GCA_016801395.1 of Leptodermis oblonga. NCBI lineage: Eukaryota > Viridiplantae > Streptophyta > Magnoliopsida > Gentianales > Rubiaceae > Leptodermis > Leptodermis oblonga. Next base: position 20,981,089 of record CM028750.1, on the reverse strand, counting down.
TGTAAGGTTTGAATTACACTTTAAGTGATTTTTAGTTCTGTGGTTGAGAAAATCCAAAACTTAGAAATTAGGTAATGGATTAATCTAGTTCAAGGGCCAAGGGCCGGAACCCGAACCATTTATAATTTTTGTGTGTTTTGTCTCTTATTAAAATTGCTTTCATTTCATTTCATTTCAAAAGAGTTTACACTTTCAAGTTTTAGAAATATTTTAAAACCTAATTCACCACATTCCTCTTAGATTTCCAGGGTTGGAGTTCAATTTCTGTAGAAGAGAAGTGTGTGATGTTTGGATCTAAATGCAATCCAGAATTCATAATTATGATACTAATCTAATGTAAAGCAGCAGCTTTTGATCAGATTAAGCCCAAGAGATCATGAGGGACTTAAGAAATTTAAATAGCCCTAAAGGCCTTGTTGCAATGACAAGAAATATTTCACAAATTTTCAATTCATGCCCTTGTGGCATTTGAACTTAATTAGTTAAAATTATTAATTAATTAATTTTTTTCCTTTCTTTTTAATTGTTAATTCACTTTGTTTGGAGTTCGGACAAGGTATACCTCAATAGTTAGACTTATAATAATTTCAGTTTTAATGATTAAATTGTTTTTGAACTAGAATTATAGGGCCTTACCCGAAGGAAGCCCTATCGAGAAATTCTCGATGGCTAGGGGCGAACCCAAGCCAAAGCCGGGGTTTGGAAATAGTTTTCAACCAGCAATAGACGCGCCTCGGTTAGAACCTCGCGCAAAGATGAGAATCAATGCAATCCTCGGTTCCATCTTAAAGCTAACACCTTCCTCAGCTCTCCTCCGGATTGGTCGATGTGGGACAAATCTTAATTCAGAATTACATCTATAAGCATATTTTTAGCTCTTAGTAATAAAGTAAATAAAATTAGTTTCTGATAACATACATCTTTCATTCTGGGAAACTACACAAATTATCATAATTAAAGTCCTATTTGAATACGTGATCCAAACATTGGTTTGAATTTTATTTTCGTTTTATAATAAATTTTCATCATTCTAATAATTCTTGTTACATTTCCAATACATTTTTTAAAATATTTCTAATACACCTATTTACACTCCCAATACAATTTTAATATTTAAAAATCACAATCTAAATAAATGTTTGGATCAAACCTTAATATCAACGGGGCCTGAAGAATATTTGTTCATCTGTATTCCCAAGAACCTTGTACTCTATTCGTTCCACTAGAACAGTCTAATTTGAGAAAATATTTTTTGTTCGAGTTCACTTCCAATTATTTTACTTCTCCTACTTTTACTAATATAATCATATGTGGTCTACAATTAGGTCATACTAAAAAGTAAGGATATAAATTGAACAAATAATGTCCAGTTATTTTAAGTGTTGTATCTTGACATTCATATAAAGTTGTACCTATGTCAAGATGAACTTTTCTAATGGAATAGATAGAGTACTCCCCCCGTTCCATTAGAAGGGTCCATCTTTACTTAGGTACAACTTATTATGGATGTCAAGGTACAATACCTAAAATACTTAATTTGTTACCATTTGTTCCATTTATATCCTTACTTAAAAAATAAGGATTAATTGTAGACTACACATAATTATATTAGTAAGAGTAGGAGATGTAAAAAAATTCAAACTGGACCCATGGAACAAAAAATATTTTTCAAACTGGACCCTTCTAATAGAACGGAGGGAATATTACATATAGTTGAATTCTGGGTCAGCAACAAAATAAAAATTCTAATCGCTTAAGGCATTGCTCAATTACTGATGGAATTAGGTTAGTATGGATTTCCGTGGGAAAAATCCACTCCCCATTCCGATATACATATGCAATATCATCAAGGTGTGAACAATTACAGAATCAATTGGGTTTGTTTATTCTGTGACCACATTGGGAAAATTTATTTATTTATTTTTTGATCCAAAATTGAAGTGCGTGATTTATTTATTTATATATATATATATATATATTTAAAAAGGTACGAAAAGGCAAAAGGTATCTATCACTATGATAATTGCTATTCTTTTCTCACTATATCCTATCAGAAATTCGAGATTTAAACAAAATCTGCTGCTTCATCCTCTCCAATTGGAACCAAAGGCAAGATTTCAAATCAAAATCCATTCCAGCTGCTCATCGTCGTCATCGCCGGAAACTTCCCGAAAGGAACTTTCAGATTCTCCGGCAGATTCAACAAAAATCTGCTGCTGCTTTTCCTCTTCCTTTGCCGCTGCTTCACTTTGCACATTAATGTCCTGCTTTAATGTCTGTTTTTCATCTTCAGTAATGACTGAAGGAGTGGCCTGTTTAGAATCCTTAATAACAAGCTTGATCAAATGGTTTTGCAGCTCATCTAGTGGCTTTGATGCTCGTTCTACTAAATCTTGTGGCAATGTCCCAATGCACTTTTTGAGGTGCTCAAAAGCTTGTAAAACCTGAACGTCGATTGGTTGTGCAGAGGGATTTTGATGATGCAACCGATTCATCATTTCGTGAGGCAACAGCGGCCGCATTTGAGATTTTCTGTTGCCTGAGCTTCTACAGTTTGCCACCATGGCTGAGCTAGACTGCACAGAAACAGGGGTCGAATTACTTCTGCTTTCCACCATTGCTGAAGTAACCGGCTGTTTTTGTGTATGAACGGAGGGATTCTGTGGCGTTGCGGCATACATTGCAATAATCTTGGATAACTGAAGTTGAAGATTCTGAAGATGTTTATATTGCTCAGGCCTCAGCATCCCTAACGATTTTCGCTGATTAAGAACATCTATAGCCCTTTTTAGCCGATCACGGGCGACCTCATAACCTCTTGTTTTCTGATCATATCCTAATCCCGGTGGAGGATTCATCAATGGTCGCTCAAGGCCTCCTTCTCTGACAGGATTTTGATGCGGATTCGTAGAGCCAGAATTTGCAGAAAAGCTGTTCATCCGAGTGCCTCCAATGACGCCTATGTTCTGTTTGGCTGGAACAGCCTGGATCTTTGTTTGGTGTTGTAGTTCTTGTTGTTGGAGTCGTCGTCGTTGCAGACGGTCTAATCGGCACTGCTCCCGCGCCTGCAGATACGAGTAAAGGGCATCGCCGGATTCCATCACATTCCGGCCATGCCCACCGCCCGGCTGCTGCGCCTCCCACCCAGATTGCATGGCAAGATTCCTCTCCATTGGAAATTTGCCGGTAATTTCTCGATGATTCAGCTGTTCTATATAGAAATAGATCGTGTAAACGCTCAAAAACACAAAGATCTGTTGTTCTTGAAAAATATAGAAATCTGTGATCTCTTCTCAACATGTATTTATAGGAACAATTAAATTAAACAGAATCGGAGTTGGTTTTGGAAATTTCTGAAAGCTATCATCCTAATGTGAAAAGGATTCATGAAAAATTACTACTTTATTTCAGTTTTGGAAACTACTGATTAAGGTTATTTGTTGAGAATGAATATTTTTTGGAGAAATTTTTTTTTTGGGATATGTCTAGGAAAGATAAGAAAATGTGTAATAATTATGTTATTTTTTGAAATTATGTGAGTAAAATTTTTAAAGAAATTTTAAATTGTATAATGTAAGGAAAAATGAACTTGTTTGGATTGAGAATTTTTTTTTGAGGAAAATGTGATAGTTTTCCTAGAATGGTGACAAAGTAAACGGAGCCAAAAGTTGTGCTATTATCACCAATATTCACACTTACATTTTCATCATAAAGGTCTAGTTCTACCTGCTTCAATCAAGTATTCCCAACAGAGCTACATATGCCATTGTTTGCCTTCATGTTCATCCCATCAGGAATCATGTAGAATTTGGGGAGCCCCGATTTGATTTTCTTTGCTGTGCTTCGGCATATATTTCTATTAAGAAGTTTAAATTCGCTTGAATATAATAATTTCTTAACTATATGGTTTAATAAAAGGACCAGTATTCAACACCTCTTTCACTACCCCTTGAAGTGTCATGTTATTTTTTTATTATCAAAATTAGGTAATGATGTTCTTGGTATATAAATGGTGGCTGTGGGAAATTTTTTGGTTTGAAATTCACTGGTATGATATCCAACTTTCTTGTGTTATGTACCCATTTGTGCCTTTTATTTATTTTTTATTTTTCTGGATGAAAAAGCCCCCAAAACGTTGACGCGTCAGCTGATAAAGGAGTGGTTTTACGAAAGGATAAAATTGTCTACTATTAGAGTAAGATAACCTATTGTAATTTTTTTTAAAAAGATGATGGCCTAAAGTTGAATTATATGAAAGTATATAATGACTATATTTCAAATTCTACCTTCAAAAAAAGGCTTAATCACTATTTACCCCCGTGTTATTCTCTTTTCACTACTTACCCTACCTTCTCTCTCCGCCACGTCATCGCAACCACTTTCAAATAAAGGTAAAAAATTTTACTACTAGCTGGGGATTGAACACGCAACCTTCAAAACTCTCATGCATGTGAACTAACCACTAGGCTAGTGATATTTTTTAAATTAATTATAATTCTCATTAGCTTTATCCTTTACTCTCGATCAACTGTCTAAATAAAAGAGCATAAGACTGTTCTTTTTTATTCATTTATACAAGAATCATTGTTTTTTTTTTTCCAAAACTTTACATAAAAAAACTTACTTTTCTACTCAATTCAAAATTTTGAATTTTGAATTTTAAAATTTTGAATTTTGAATTAAACTTTTGAATTTTAAAATTAAAATTTTGATTTAAAATTTTGAATTTAACTTTTGAATTTTAAAATTAAAATTTTTAATTTTTAATTGAGTAGAAAATTAAGTTACTTTTTTTATGTAAAGTTTTGAAAGGAAAAAAGTAATGATTCTTGTAGAAAGCAATAAAAAAGAACAGAGTCTTATGCTCTTTTATTTGGACAGTTGAGAGAGAGTAAAAGATAAAGCTAGTGAGAATTATAATTGGTATAAATAGCATCACTAGCCTAGTGGTTAGTCCACACGCATGAGAGTTGAAGGTCGTGTTGTTCAATCCCCCGCTAACAGCAAAATTTTTGCCCTTTATTTGACGGTGGTTGCAATGACGTAGCGGAGAGAGTAGGTAGGTGGCGTGGCCAAGGAATGAGAGAAATCATGACGTGGCGGAGATGTCATCATTTAATGAGGATAATGTTATCATTTAAATGATTATTACACATGACTTAGTCAAGGGGGGGGGGGTAAAGAGTTATTTTTAAAAACATGGAGGGGTAAGTAGTAAAAATGGAATAACACAGGGAGGGATAAATAGTGATTAAGCCTCAAAAAAATTCATATTTTTAGTCCATTGATCAACCATAGCCCATTTCTTCTGTTAAAACAAACAAACGATGGGAGCACGTGAAAGATTAAAATGCAAAAATGGCCCCTTACCGTTTGATTTTTTTGTTCACTCATATATAGTAAGATACTCCTATCCGTTCCATTAGAATTGTCTACTTTGCTCAATGTGTAATTTATTATGAATATTAATGTACAACACATTAAATAGTTAATTTGACATTCTTTATTTCATTTATGTCCTTACTTATTAAATATATGCTATTTGTGGACCACACATGATTATATTAGCAAGGATATGAGAAGTAAATAATCTGAAAGTATACTCTTCTATTCGAACAAAAAATAATTTTCAAAGTAGACATTTCCAATGAAACAGAAGTTGATAACCCCTCAATAGGTAAAAGCGAAAGAAATTTTTAAGAACTAATTATTTAGTCATGGAGATCTTGTAGTTTACAACTCTCAATAGGTACAAAAGAGTTAAAAACAGAGAAAAAAATAAAATATGATCATGAAATATAATAGTCTTCAAATTGCTCTCCTTGAAAACAATATTGACCCGCTATATAAATTTTTTTTTCTCTTGCATCTTCAAATTTCAAACCCACATAGCTTGGGTTTACAAAACCCTCCCATTAACCACCATCTCAACCCTCTCTTGAACCGCAATGTAAACTATATGCACTATACATGACATGACTTTCGTCCAAGTACGGTCCATGTATGTGGTGTTTTCGTTCGTTCTTCACTAGGCAATGCCTTGTATCTTTCCCAATCCTCACGCAACAACCTAAGATCATGTAACTTACTCTCTACACCAAAACAACAATTAGCATGCATTATACACACAATATTCAAATCTTCACTTGGCTCACAAAATCCACCGTAAGAAGTTGTGTCCAAAAGTCCAATCTTGATCCCTATTTTCTCCATTGAAGGATCAATCCTTGCCTGATTAAACACGTCCTGATCATGTTTCCCGATAAATTTGCTTCTTGATGCGAGCCAAAAATCAAAAAATTGAATCGTTCGATTATTTGACTTCACATAGTAAAATCCTGTGTTTGGTGAAGCATTCACAGGGCTACTATAATGATCGCTTGCAGTTTGCAGGTCTACATCTTCTATGAAACTCGGAAATGGATCTCGAAACCACATTATATCAACGTCCTGTCACATTTGATCAGCAGAAAAGAAATTGATGTTCATCTATTAATTCATATTGAAAGTTTTGTTGGTTTACTATATTGGTTAAATTACTTCGTTGGTCTTTTAATATGAACGATTGTCTCGTTTTGATATCTCAATTTAAACAAGTTTTATTTCTGTCTCTCAAATTAAAGGATATTTCCTAAATGGTTCGAACCTCAAATTTAGGTAATCTTCATTGAAGGAGATTAAATAAAAGAAATGAATAGAAAAAATAATTACGAATAAGAAATGAAAACATGAATTTAAAAAATATAGAAAAATAACCTACTTCCCATCCTCATGATAGGAAAACGAGGGAATTACGGGGTGTTTTTAGCTAGAGAAATTGTTTTTGAATCAAACAATATATATATACATATATATATATATATATATATATGTAAAAATGTGTATATTTTGATTTCCACCTAGCTAGCAAATCCTAAAGGGAATGTTGAAATTTCATGTCTAGTATCATCAATAGAGTGTTAATTTGACTACAATTTGAGTCTAATAGTTACCTATTGACCCATGGTGGATTTAACAGCCACTTTTTTACTATCTTAACACAAATTCCCCATTTCATTAAGGACTGAATCATGTGATTTTGAAAATATACAAATAACCCTTTGTGGTAAGAAAATCTACCAACTGCCCCTATGTAGTTTCAAAAGCATACAAAAAATTATCTTGACTTTAAAACCAAGAATCTCTCGTGTGGCTTTTCAAATGTTACGCAATTAAAATCCCCTTACATTTTGAAAACTGCAGAAAATATACAATAAGAAATACTTAGAACCCCGTTCTACTTTCAAAATTATAAGAAAGTTTATAAATTTTCAAAATCACACATGGATTTCTGGTAGCATTTAAAACACTAGAGAGCTTCTCGTATGCTGTTGAAACCACATAAGGATTAATTGGTATTTAGCCCTTAACTCTATATTAAATTAAATTAAATTAAATGGACTAATGATAAAACTCAAGCTAAAGTAAAACTGACCGTGAAAACTGAGTTGTATCCAAGCTTGAGAATTGTATACATAACTTCAATCTTTCTCCAAACCAACTTCATAAAATCTGGGTTCAAAAAGTATGCCTCATGCGAAGAAAAATCAACCCCTTCCGTCCTCAGTGGATAACAATACGGGTGCACCTCCAAGCAACGAGAGTATGACTTCTGATCCAGTGCTATAACTACCAAATGTTTCAGAAACTTTTGGGTTTCAATCCCAATCTTGAAACTCTCAAGAAACAAATCAAATAATGAACCTGGCTCCATCCATGCTGCATTTACTGTTGTTACTATCACGGTTTTAGTCTCCATTACTGCTTTATACAACACTCTATCCAATTTGGCTTCTTCAGTTTCCTCACTAGGCTGAAGGAGATATAACTGAAGAATTAGATCCAGTTTAAACATGATATATCCTGTAATTGTTAATCTTTTGTTCAAATGAGAGGAAGAGTAAAACTTATATATATCACATAAAAATGTTTATGTGAAACCATAACTTTGTTAATCTTTCTAAAGTTGAAATGTTTTGATTTGATCTGATCTCTCAATTTTCTAATAGTGATCAATGGTGCAATTAGGTAACATTGAAATACACATAAAACACACGCACATGAGAAATTTGTGCATTTTTTAATAGGATAAATGAAAAAAATATTGTTCAATTGTTTGTCATTTATAAGGTAAAAATAAAAGTTTAGGATCTATGTGCATTTGAATAATATTTTGTATTAATTTTTCAAAAAATTGAGATAATTTTAAAAAGTACTCTAAGGTTTGGATAAAGTACACCCCAGTGGTTTCTCAAAAGATCACACACACCCCCTCCCTAGATTCTTAGGGATACATAAAATGTTGTTTTAACTTTTAAAAAATAAAAAGGACTTTAATTTTATTTTTATTTCATACGTACAAGTAATTCAGTGGGCACTATTTATAGTTTTCCCGAATCTAAGGGTTTGATTTATATTTTTTCTTCTTAAAACTTAAAAAGAGTTTTTTGAAATCATCCCTAAAAAAAATGCACATAGAGTTTTCAAGTGTATAAACTCTGAATTCTGACTAGTTTAGTCAACTATACATAATTGAATTGAATTATACAATAAAAAGACTAGATTAAACTCTTTTCAATGTTGACCAAAGGAAAATTTGATGTGGGGATGAAAATTAATTAGAATATTGATATGGATTTTAGGCAGTGAAATTTTTGCCCGGGACTGTTTTTTCAGAGTTTAAACTAAGAACAAAGTTCCAAAAATATTAAACACCTCAAATAGTACACTTAAAAACAAAAGTAACAGTTTTAGTCCAGGTTTGATTGTAGGAATGTTTTGGTCATTTTTCTTTTAATTTGGACACTTTTTTCCTTATACCTTTGTAAAGATTAGTAGTTTTGGTCCCTCTGACCAGCTATAATGTTTTCTTTTTGTTCAGCAAATGTACGATCAAAGGTCACTTGGACTAAAAATGTAAATTGAGAAAAAATATGGATGAATCTATAAATTGGAAAATTGCACCTTTTGTTTGTGTTAGACTCAAATAGGGGTGAGCAAATGTGATACTCGGCCCGACCCGACCTGACCCGTCGGTTTCTGGTCGGGTCGGGTATAGACCCGCCGGGCTGGGCTGGGTAGGGTTCTGGACCGGGTTTTTTTTTTTTTTTGGTGCCCCCAATGAAAAAGTTTCAAAATTATATTATTTTTGCTTAAAATGGGATTTGAACACATGACCTAAGTTTAACAATTGCCTTTAAGGTAAGCTGATTAGCAACTTCTTCTACTTTTTGTTTTGTTATATTATCTTATTATCTTTATTATATTATATGTTTATTTATATATTAATTTCATATATCAATTCTTTATACTACATATATTATAATAAATTTTTTTTTTAAACAATATACATTATAATACTATATAAACTAATGGTAAAATATACATTTTGTGTTATTTTTCTCTTTACTGTTTGTACATTTATATTACTATTTAAAAAAAAATATTGTAATAAAAAAATAATAGAGTATAATTTTACTTATTTGAGACATCAATTTTCAATTGATAAGCATAGTATTTAAATTTGAAATAATATATAAATTTACGAAATAAAATATTATTTATTTTTTATATAAAAATTAATTTTGTTTAGATTGTGAAATACTAATTTTACTTATTTGAGACATCAATTTTCAATTGATAAGCATAGTATTTAAATTTGAAATAATATATAAATTTACGAAATAAAATATTATTTATTTTTTATATAAAAATTAATTTTGTTTAGATTGTGAAATACATGTGTGATGTAATTTAAATCATTAATATAATTGAAAATCATATTAAATAATTTATAGTTTAATATTGTATAATATAATAATAAGAAGAAAAAATAACAAAATAAAGAGTTGTTGGAGTGGTTAATTAGCTTTCCTTAAGATTGGTGACTTATGTCAATGAGCATTATAATTTTACATGTTTTAAGTTTAGAAAACCCAAAATTGAATGGAGAACCGAACCGGACCTGCAGATTTGATCCGGAACCTACCCGGGAAAAAACCCGACCCGCAGTCATGGAAAGAAAAAAAAAAAAAATGAGAGGGAACCGACCCGACCCGAGGGTTCGACCCGGAACCGAACCGGAAAAAAACCAGACCCGCAGGTCGGGTTTTTCCTGGTCGGTTCAGGGTCAAACCCGCGGGTCGACCCGACCCGCGGGTTTTTGACCACCCCTAGACTCAAACATGACAACTTTTGTATAGTTTCTCATACGTATACTTTTCATTAACATTTTCTAAAGTAACTATACTTAAATTAACCATAGTCACTGAATGAATTTACCGCATTGAAATAGTTCAATCATTAAAAAATACTATTACTCTAGAGTATACATTGAATATTGAGATTAAAGTGTAAAATCATGTGTCGATGATCGAATTCACAAAAGAGGCATTGAAAACAAGTTATTTCAAGGGTAACAATAATAACATTGCACTCAATTCTTGTGTCAACGTAAAAACTCATTTAGTATCGTATGTCACATATAAAGGTATATAAGATCAAACAAGAGAAAATACAAATTTTAAGGAATGATAAGTTAACTTACAAATAAAGGTACATTTGCTTGGGCTTCTGCTGAAGATGAACTATTATTAGGTAGTAAGTTTTCCTGGATCAATGTCGTTGATGACTTGTTAAATATAGCAGGTAACTTGCCCTGTTTCCCACCGTTTTGAGATTGGTTTGATAAAAAAGGTTGATATGAAAAATCAATGTGATTGGGAAAATTGTAAAGAAGAAAGCATGCAAAAGCAAGGGTCATGAGATAAATAATTATATTCCTCATTGTGATTTTATTTAAAATGTGTTGGTGATTTTTGTGATTGTTGGGGTGGCCCCCACTCTTGCCAAAGGAGTATCTATGGTTGTGGTAGAAACGATCCAAGAATGTCTTTTGATCTCCACCAAAGAAATGCTTACTAGCTATGGAGTCCATCAATATCAATAGCTCTTCTTATTTTTCAATTCCATGAAATGATAGAAGTATATGTAAACTCCAATTATAAGTAATAAAGCAATAATTAAATATCTATATGTAAAATTATAAATAGAAGTAGGTTGGTGCGATCTAATTCTAAAATTTAGCAAATAAATCAATCATTTTTAGTCATAATCACCATAATTATTCACATGATTATGGCATGGTTTATATGTCAAAATAGGAATAAGATTATACCCATATATACTTTTACTATTATGTCTTGATCTGAATACTTAAATTAATAGGAATAGAATTATATCTTGATTTGTTGCAAAAAAATTTGTGATTATAGATATGTCCATGTTGGGGCGATCATAATTTTGAAAATTTGAGAATAATAAAAAGAGTAAACTCCACATTTAGTCCCTTACATATTGTCTACTAATCTTTTTGGTTCTTTACATTTTAAAACGGTCTTTTTGGTCATTTACTTTTATTTCTCGAATTATTTGGTTCCCTACATTTCAAAACGATCTTTTTGGTTTCTTACTTTTATTTCTAGAACTATTTGGTCCCTTAACTGTTAACTCGACAGAAAACATTACTATCACTCATGCGTTGCTTACACGACCCCGTTAGCAGAGGGAAAATTTGTCCGAACATCATTTTTATCATCCTAGTAATTATGTTGAGACAAGTTTGCCATTCATTGACGGAGTCGTGTGAGCGGCACATGAGTGATCGATAATTACACTTTCTGTCCGGTTAAACGACCAATAAACCAAATAGTTTGAGAAATAAAAGTAAGGGACCAAAAAGATTATTAGGCAATATGTAAGGGACCAATCGTGGAGTTTACTCTAAAATCAATTAATTATAGCCATAATTATTCCCATGATTATTGTATGATTTGTATGTATTGGAATAAGATGATGATACCCATATGTATTTTCATTATTATGGCTTCAAATGTGTGCCAAAATAAGGGTAGAATCATAACTTGATTTGTATGCCAAAAATAAGAGTTAGTCCATTTGTAAATGGAAATATCAAATGATATTATTCACTTGTTTCTTTGGTCAAAGTTACCAAGAAAACTTGGCATTAATTAGAGTTAGGTTTCCATTCTTTATATCTAACTTCTCATATCACAAGAATGCAAAATCCATCTTGTTATTATTATGGTAGATGAGACTCACTCTCTAGTGAATCACTTGAGAGTTCTTCGTCATATATATTGTTAAAAGTCATTTGGAAAATTGCGAAAGTGCAATTAGGACTTCAGTTACAACTCAAGGAATTGATGGCCACAACTTCCATCTAGTTATATGTGTTGGTGTTTTGTGCTTAGTAAAAACCAACATGGTTATGCATGTGGCAATGCAAGAAACACTACTACAAAAAGGGATTTTAATTGCGGGTTTTAAGGGCTTTTAACGGCGGTTATTGGCCTTTATGAACCGCCATCTATCTGGCAGCCGTTGTAAGTTAGCAGACTTTCTACGGCGGTTTGAACCGCCGTAGAAAGTGTAGACTTTCTACTGCGGTTCAACCTTGAACCGCCGTAGAAAGTGTCCACTTTTTACACCCGAACCGCATTAAAAGCATTAAAAACCTACTGCTAAAACCTGGTTTAAAGCAAAACCTGCTGCTAAAAGTTGAAATTTAATACAAATATCACCAATATACAAATTGAAGTCGCTTTTATAATACAGGGGCATATCCAAAAATATTTGTACAACTATAATATGAACAAGTTTAATTAGTATCCTTCAACTACGGCTAATGCTCCAAAATATAACTAGCGCATATTTTTTGCACTGCATCTATATCCACATTGCTTAATGGAGTGCGGTCGAGCTTGAAGTGCTGCAACAGAGTTTTTGAAATTAAAAAGTAACCGAGTAGCAAAATGAAATACAGTCAATTAAGTAAGTTATGAGAAATATTTACCTTTTCAAGTGCCAATGTGGATGATTTCATTGCTATTTGGTACATGTAGTGCATTACATAGTACCCACACTCCTAATTGTTCGTTTGCTTTTTATGCTAATGAATATTAATATACGAGTTAGAAGATCATACAATTAATTGTATACCACACAACATTGAGTAAAAAATTTAATAAGAACCAATTTTACCTTAACTACTATCCACGCAGGTTGCATATGCACATTTCTGGGCAATCCTAAGAAAGCTTGATAGTTAAACATCACCCTATAAAAATAAAAGCGGAACGAAAATAATTAGCAACATATGTATATATATATATGATTGGCATTAGAAATTATATAGGCATTCTAACAGTTGTTAGTATATATAACTCACTCGTCTATAAGCACCACCGCCTCCTCTTTCTGTAGATTTTGTAAAGAATCAAGCCAGTTTACAACCTTTTCTATCGGTCTAATGGCTATTAGCATCCAATGTTCACTACAAACGAAAAATTTAATGATGTCAGATCTTTAAATTAGTGTTTCTTAAATATTAGAGAAGCGCTTACAGTGTCACTTACCCCTGAAGATAAGGCACCAGATAAATTTCTTTATTCCGATCCTTCAAGTTTCGCGCAATGTAGTGTACCCTATCTTCATATGTATTTCCTATGGGTGTGACATGATCAGCCGAGAGGAAACCTATCCCCTTTCTCCCATTCCTTTCAACTAACTCATGTAAAGATCTAAAGAATTTACAAAAAGAGCTTCATTGGTTAGTCTAGGCACATGGAATGCATACTATATATAACAATAATCAGAAATAGGTTATAAAATTAAGTGGAAACTCACTTGGTGAACAACTGCATCAAACAGTTTGTGACCATGCTTTCTCTCTTTAATAATTCTCCGACATCCTCTCGATCCATCGCAATAGGAAGCTCCACACCTATGACTTCTCTTGTCATTTGAAAGAAGAAGCCATTGAAGTCCGAATCTTTCTCCATTCGGAGCTGTAACTCTTGCAGTGGATCAGATGTCGATGAGGATGACATCTCAATCGGAACCGTCGCCGAAGGTGATTTTATATCATCCATATTATTCATCCGGCCTTTTTTCTTTTGGGCACTTTTATCCACCTAACATCATTTGAAATAACATTAAATATACAAAACGGTATTAAGTAATTCACAAATAAATGTAAGAATATACCTGTGTTACTGGATCCGACTGAATAATTTCAATCAACTGTATAGGCCATTCCACGAAAAAGGATCTGGCCATTCCAACAGTTGCAGCCTCTTCCTCAGGAAATGGTAGCGGGGCAAAGTCATCATAGGAAATTTTAATTGTGACCCTCGCGCAACCCTTCCTAACCTCGCGGCCGTGGTGCTTTCTTTGCTTATAAATATTTCCCTTGGCCACAAGCTTACGCCGCTTTTGCGTATCCTCAGAGATGAACAGATGGCATTCACACCCGTCCTGAGATAATAGGGAAGCGAATGAACATTAATCAACTATTAAGTCTAACTTAACAAAGCAAGTGTAATCATGAAACCAAATTCAAGCGTCTTTAATTAGAAGTGACAATATGAAAGAAATTATACATTCAAATTTATTAATTAAATAAAAACCAAAATATAACTGTAAAATTTCATTATTGTAAAATAAACAATAAAAAAAAAATGTTTAATATATTAAAAAAATCCATAGTTTTTTTAATTGCAGTATTATATTTTTAAAAGGAAAATATAAACTTCATTTTAAAAAAAATATAAAGTGTTTGAATACTTGAATACATATGCAAAAATCTGAATAATAAAAATAATTAAAAGAAAAAAAATAGAAAAATAAAAGTCTACCCAAGAAGAATAGCAGTGATACTCTATAGAAAAATGAAAGACATAAATGTATTTTAAGTACCTTGTATTCGCCTAAAGAACACCCGTCAGAGGCTTTGATCGGGTCCGTAGATGAAACATGTAGCATCTCCAACTCAGGCAAACGTGTAGGGATAAGAGGAGAAACAGGGCTCACAGGGGAAACAGGGCTACCATGAACCTCAAACATCTCTGGGTCCACTCCGGAGGTCTCTGGGCCCGTGCTCGGCGCTTTGGCACTGTTGATGACAGTGGCTCTTAATGTCTCGTAGTCAGTCCCCATCTTACCACATATAAACCCAACCATCATCTTCAGATGGGTTTGACATTCATCGAGCTGGGCAATGGTTTTCTGAAGCTGTCGCTTAGTTAAATCTAGTTCATCTTTCAGCGACGGCCTTGTTTTTGGGAAATCCTCTGTCATACGTGCCCTGGTAGAATGGCCTCGATAACGACCGGGGTGATCGGTCTTTCCTGTTGCAATGACAAGAATGTCATTCCTACCCTCTGCAACTTTCTCCCCTTGTGACTCGCGGGAACATAGATTGTCCTAAACATTTTGCCAAATATATGAAATGTAAATAGATCAATTATATATAATTTTAAATATATGTGTAGCTTAAAGAAATGAAACATAAGAAAATGTATGGTGCAAAACTTACAATTTCCATCCCAACACGACCAGCCTCTGGTGTGAAGTATTCCCCTTTTTTGTTTGTGTGGGCCTGTTTCCAAAGTAGATGACGGCCTGGCCCTGAATAAGAATCTTCGCCTTCTTCTTCGGACTGACCGTCCTCTGAAGGCTTCTTCCCGGATGCAATCACCGCCTCGTCATGCAACTGCTTCTTCACCAGTCGGTAGCCACCGCGAGATAAATTATGGTAGAAAGCATTTAAAGTGGCATTCTTTTGCGCTTTTCCACGAATTGCCTAGAGAAAAATATAATGAAAAATTATATCCATAAACTGAGCAATTTCAAATATCCAAAAAGAAGAAGGAAATCAATTTAAAAAAATATACCTGCCATTCTTCTATCTCGCGGCTAGCCTTGAACTTAATCCATGTCTCCCTAGGGAGATATTTATATTCCAAGCATGGGTCCTCACCCTTCAAGTCACCATGTACATATCTCCCTAAAAAGGATTTCCAATCTTTCCACCGTTTACCGGCATAAGAAATCCACTTTGTTTCGAGTTCTTCAGTTGACTCAAAAACAAATAATGCCTACAGTAAAAATTAGAAGTAAAAATTTAGGTAAATTTGGGTTCATTTGTATGACAGAAGAAACAAACAATGCATTATAATTAAAGAAAATACCCGTATTTCCATCCACACTCTCTTCTTGATCTCGTCCGGAACTTTGGGCCATGATGCATATTCCATTATGTCCACTTTGCTCCGGGCCGTGAATGCCACAAAGGTAATCCACTTTGTATGATACTTTTTAGGCTCGAGCGCGGAATCAAAAGAAATGTTAAGAGTTTTCCCCTTCGTACGCATTTCCAATAGATCATTGCAATTTGTGGGACCTCTACCTCTTCTAGATCTAGTAGAAGAACCATCTCCATTGCCATTTCCCTCATCACTATGCTCCTCATTTCGTTTTCTTTTAGGGGCCATTGAAATTACCTTAAACTTCATGTACATAGAAAGATAATTCAATATAACATATATGCAATTAAAGAAAAGCTTTAATGTCAAATATAAGAATGCTTGTAATGTGAAAAAAAAAGGCAATGTACATTCGCAAAATTCACTCCTAAAAATACACAATTACCATTATCCAAATTAAACTAAAGGGGCAAAAAAAAGTGGACTTATAAAGGGTACCATTGATAAAGTACTTCACATTTCACAACCAACAACAAATGAGAACAATCATTATTTCTAATAAAGGAAAAAGCCAAAATTTAGTGAGGAATGTAAAAGATTCAAGGAGGAGTACTTCACTCCTAAAAAATACTCTCCTTCCCTAAAGCAATAGAAATACTTTGTGATTTCGCAATAAAGAAGCTTTACATTGATGCAAAGATAGCCTCACTTTCAATATATTAGTTGCATTCATGACATTAAACCAAGGGAGGAACACACCTTCAACTCAACCACAAAGCATTACCCTCCTTTCCACTAAAGAAGAAACCATACATCGCAAAAGGTAAAACATTTAAGGAGAAGTGATATTTCAAACTCTACTTTCATGAAAAAAACCCCTTCATCAAGAGAGAACCCTTACAAAGCATATTTCACGCTTTTGAAACAAAGATAAGGGAAAGCGAAGAGGAGATAGTGATATTTGCAATACACAATTACCATTATCCAAATTAAACCAAATGAGGGCCAAAAAAGTGGACTTATAAAGGGTACCATTGATAAAGTACTTCACATTTCACAACCAACAACTAATGAGAACAATCATTAATTTCTACTAAAGGAAAAAAACCAAAATTTAGTGAGGAAGGTCAAAGCTTCAAGGAGGAGTACTTCACTCCTAAAAAATACTCTTCTTCCCTAAAGGTACTTAGTGCTTGTGCAATAAAAAATGCTTCACATTCATGCAAAGATTTCTTTACTTTCAACATATAAGGGGCTTTGAAGACATTGAAACAAGGGATCCCTAAAGAAAAAACCCTATAAAGATTAATTTCACAAAGTGGAATCACAACAAAGCATTTTCCTCATTATCACTAAAGGAGGAACACTAAATCGAATAAGAACTGAAATCAAACACCAATGTTCTAAAATTAATCAAGCAAAACCGAAATAAACATTTGAGTTTCTCATATTCATACACTAAACCCGAATTGAAAGGTACCTAATTGAAATCCCAATCAAAATCCTAGGTTCTCAACTTATGTAGGACAAAACACGAAATTCAACAACCAAACCAATGCAACAAACAATCAATAAATCCAAAAGCATTCCAATCATTCATCACAAGGATTAAAACCGAAATCAACATTATATCAACCCAAAAAACCCTAGTGCAATGGGAAGCATTTACAAAATGTAAGGTAACATTGGAAAAGTTTTAAAATGGAAGCATAGAAGGTGGATAACCTTTTGTGTGCACTCCTACAACCAAGCCCGAACTATTGGAGGGGGGAAATTTCAAATGTTGGCCGGTTGGAAGGCAACCCACACACACCCGTGTGCTGCGATGGTCCAGCTGCGATGATCGGGCCGTGCTGCAGCCGACGGTCGAGTGGGAAAATGGCGCGAGGGGCCTCGGTTGCGCCGGCGACGGGAGAGGAGGAGTCACGACCGAACATCCGCGGTTGAAGGGAGGGGGAAACAGGGGAGAAGCAGGGGGAAAAAGGGGAGAAGAAGGGGAAGAGAATGAGGTTAAATGAAAGGAAAATGTCTAAGTTCAAATTTGATTTGAACTTACACCGGCTCGTCGGTTCAACCGCGAACCGCCGTTGAACCAACTTTCAACGGCGGTTCACTCGTGAACCGCAGTGGATTCTTCTTTCAACGGCGGTTTGCGGTTGAACCGCCGTTGAATTGTCTCCTCTTTTTTCTCGGTTTAGCATAGGGGAAAAAATTGGAGCCAATTCCCGCGTGGGCATATTTTAATATTAAATTTTTTTTTCCATTTTCAAAAAACTAAGCCCACAATTTTGTAAATATAATAATACATACCCAGATTGTGTATATTTATTAATTATGTACACAATCTCGACTTTTATGAACCATTTCATAATTAAATTTCAAAATTTCCATTGAACCATATATTTGCATTTAAATTTCCCGTGCTATTACACAATAATTATAGGTCAAATATAAAAATTAATAAATTTCATAAATTTACATGTAAAAGTCGATAAAGTAATAAGCTTCATTATGTTCCCTAAAATTTCTACTTTTTTGACTTGGGCGAACGAGATAAAATAATCAAATCCACAAATGCATTAGGTACGTATAGTAATATAAAAACTAATATTGGTTAAGTGGCCGAATAAAAAAATTAAATACTTACTGGATTTCATTACCTTACATACATATATATATATATATATATATATATAAACATCTTCCTATTTTCTCCTTTCCCCTCTTGTACCATTTGCATTTAAATTTCCCGTGCTACTACACAATAATTATAGGTCAAAGAACAAAATTAATAAATTTCGTAAATGTACATGTAAGAGTCGATAAAGTAATAAGCTTCATTATCTTCCCTAAAATTTCTACTTTTTCGACTTGGGCGAACGGGATAAAATAATCAAATCCACAAATGCATTAGGTACGTATAGTAATATAAAAATTAATATTTGTTAAGTGGCCGAAAAAAAATTAAATAGTTACTGGATTTCATTACCTTACATACATATATATATATATAAACACACACACACATATATATATATATAAACATCTTCCACTTTTCTCCTTTCCCCTCTTGCACATCATCCACTCTCTCCTCTCTCTGCTCTCGATCTCTTGTAAATTTCCACTACATATATAAAATGTTTTCATTCGAAGAATTGAAGACTTGATCAAGACAACTTTTATAATTAAGTCTTATATATATATATATATATATAACGTATTTTGAAAAAAATGGAGGTTTACGTGAAAACTCTGACGGGGAAGACCATCATCCTCGAGGTCGAATCCTGCGACCTAATTGAGAATGTCAAGGCGAAAATCCAGGAAAAGGGTGGCGCTTCACTCTCTATTTCAATCTTAAGCGTCACCGCGGTTAATTTATGAAAATGGGAAAAAAAAACTTAATAGGGAGTAGGGTTTAGGGTTTAGAAAATGATATAAAAATAGAAAATTCATGCGTAGCGCGGGAATTGGAGCCAAAAACTACTTTTCTACGGCGGTTCAACCGAGAACCGCCGTAGAAAATACTTTCTACGGCGGTTCCCGGTTAAACCGCCGTAGAAAAGTAGTTGTGTGCGGCGGTTCTCGGTTGAACCGCCGTAGAAAAGTAGTTGTGTGAGCCAATTCCCACGCTACGCATGAATTTTCTATTTTTATATCATTTACTAAACCCTAAACCCTAAACCCTACTCCCTATTAAGTTTTTTTTTCCCATTTTCATAAATACATAAAATTGAGTGTGAATCAAAATATAATGTATTTTATTTACTTGAACCGGTTATCGTTATGAAATTGCATATCCAATATTACAGGGGAATGCAGGGGAGAAGCAGGGGAAATGTTTAGGGACTATGCTTCATAAAATGAAATAAAAATTGAAATTTATGCACGTGCGGGAATTGGATGCAATTTCCACTTTTCTACGGCGGTTCAATGTAGAACCGCCGTAGAAAGATCACTTTCTACGGCGGTTCATAGTTGAAATACTTTCTACGGCGGTTCAAACATGAACCGCCGTAGAAAAGTGGGAACAAATGCAGCCAATTAATTCCCGCGCGCCCATATATTTCTATTTTTTTTTTCATGTTATGAAGCATAGACCCTATATTTCTAGTTTTTTCATGTTCATATAAAATATAGTTTGAATAATCTTTATAAAATAATAAAGTATTATTAATCGATAAAAAGAATAATTAATTCATTTAGCGGTCAATACCCAACCTCGCTAAATGAATATCTTTTTTTCGAGGCACAGACAAGTAATTTATGAAAGTTCAAAAAATATGGATTTTTTCTTCCAACAACCTGTATCATTATTGCCGGACTCCGAAGGTTTACCAAACTCCACATTAATGTCCGTCACACGAGCTTTCACCTCTGGCCCGCTCAAGGGTTCTGGAGCTTTTCTGAACTCTTGAAATCCATTGAATGCTCTTTTAATACGGCGATACGGATGAGTCTCGGGAAGAAATCTGCGATGCCCAAGGTATACTGTCTTCCTCCCATGTGCAAGCTGACAAAAATCTGTACTCTGCTCACATATTGGACAAGCTTTATGCCCTTTAACAGAGTACCCAGACAAGTTTCCATAAGCAGAAAATTCATTAATTGTACAGAACAACATGGCACGTAATGTGAACATTTCTTCACGGTATGCATCAAACACAGGTGCGCCTTCATCCCATAACTTTTTCAAGTCTTCAATAAGAGGAGCAAGATACACATCGATGTCATTTCCTGGTTGCCGTGGCCTGAAATCATTAGAGACATAAGTATGTACTTGCGCTTCATACACAAGTAAGGCGGCAAATTGTAAATAACCAACATCACCGGCCATGAGCTATGTGTGCTACTCAGACTGCCAAACGGGTTCATTCCATCAGTACACAAATCGAGCCTCAAATTTCTGGCTTCTCCCCCAAAAGAAGGATACATTGAATCAATTTTTTTCCACTGATCTGAGTCTGATGTATGCATTATCACCTTGTCATCATCACTGGGAATACACCGATCTGAATGCCATGTCATTAGTTTTGCATCTTTTGCATTAGCGAACAACTGTTTAAATCTCGGTATTATAGGAAGATACCACAGAACCTTAGCCGGCGACCCCTTCTTTTGCGCATCAGAACTGTCTTCAACCTCATCACACGGCTACTTGTTTTTGTATCGTGAAGTTTTACACTTAGGACAAAACAATAAATCCTTATACTCATTCCTGTAGAGGACGCAATCATTTGGGCAAGCGTGGATCTTCTTATACTCCATACCCATTGGACACAATATTTTTTTCGCCTCGTAAATTCGATCTGGAAGTTCATTATCTTCTGGGAGCATATCTTTCAATTCCCTCAATAAGGCTGTAAAACTAGTATCTGACCACCCATTTGCCGCTTTCAAATTAAACAACTTCAAAACACTAGACAAGCGTGTATACTTAGTGCAGCCCTTGTATAGAGGCTTCTCATTGTCACCCAAAATGGAAGCAAGAACTTCCGGTTTATCAGCAAAATCCTCGGCCACATCCTCAATCATGTCATCTAATCGATCTCTAGTAATCACATCATCTCCAATTGCATGAGATTTTCTTTGATCAGGTAAACCATCAATACTTTCACCATGTCAAATCCATAGTTTATAAGAAGGATCAAATCCGTGCCGATATAAATGAAATCTTATTGTATCTGAGTTATCAAACCGCGCACCATTTTTACAAGCTTTGCACTGACAATGGACGTACTTTGTATTCTTATAAGCGAATTCAATGAAATTCTCAACTTCTTTCGCATAAGAATCGGAGGTCCGATCACCATACAACAAGATATTTCGATCCATGCGTAACTAACTCCTTGAAATAATTAAAAATACCAAATAATAATTCAACAAACAATGTACAAAGTATCAAGTTGCATGCTTGTCTTAGCACATGTCATACTAATGTTACTCAGATAATAAAAACTACTATAATACCTCAATGAAAAAAATAATGCATAAACAACACATGCGCAATAGACATAATCAAATGAAGAGAACCCATAAGTTTTTCATTTATGCATTTCGTCAAACACATGAAATGCATAAAAAATAATACACACTCTAAGTAGTGCTAATTATATGAACATCCTCCATTAAAAATCAAACACTATAAATCAAATCACATCACCAAGAAACTACATAGTATAACTAAATAGGGTTCCACAATACTAAGGTTCACCATATACATGGAATATATGCAACTTTAATTTTCAGCCCTCTACCATAAATAAAAATAAATTCTATAGGATGACATATCTAAAGTACAAGCATAAGCAATTACTGAGAAATTTTAGAAGTTTCTAACCTTAAGGTGGCAAATTTTAGCTCCAAATGACGATTCTTAACATCAAACATGCAAAACCGTAGTAGAAATTTGGAGAAGAACACTTTCGGCCGCGATATGGATCGATACACGTTGTTATTTAGGGTTAAATACATCAATACAATGACGGTTTTAAAATAAACCGCCGTAGAAAGGGACTTTCTACGGCGGTTGGGACAAACCGCCGTAGAAATGGGGCTTTCTACGGCGGTTGGAAGGCAACCGCCGTAGAAAGTGTGGACTTTCTACGGCGGTTAACTTCCAACCGCCGTAGAAAGTCCACTTTCTACGGCGGTTACCTTCAAACCGCCGTAGAAAGCCCTCTTTCTACGGCGGTTTGTCCCAACCGCCGTAGAAAGTCCCTTTCTACGGCGGTTTATTTTAGAACCGCCGTAGAAAGTCCCGTTCTACGGCGGTTCATTTTTAGACCGCCGTAGAAAGTCCGCATTTCTTTTATAATTGCGGTTTTCATTTTTCCGCCGTTAATCCGCAGCCGTTGAAGCTCTATTTTGTAGTAGTGAAAGGAGGAAGAACTTGATCATAAGCTCTATTCTATGGAGAAAGGTAGAGGAATTATACATAATTGCTTAAAAGCCTCCAAGTGAGATTAACTGAGAAAGTTAATTACAGTATGCTATTTGGCCATTCTAACTCAAGAGATGGTTCCATTCCCATGCCGGCACGAACGACAACAGTATCCTCGTCTCTCTTGGCCTCAGAGCCAACTAAATATGTATAGGGCCGGCCCTTAGCATGTACGAGTAGCACACATGCTCAAAGCCCCCAATTTTATAGGTCCCTATAGCCTATATATGTATGTATTATATTATTTACATTATATTTTATGGAGAATACATTTACATAATACAGTGAGTGATTAACCTAACTCAAACACTTGCATCCGATAGGTTGTACCATCCAATATAAGTGTTTGCATCAAGCATCGCATTTTCTTTCTTTCTTTTTTTTTCTAATATAAACAAGTGGCAATTTAAAAAGAAATGTGTCGAATTTATCCTAAAAAGTATTGTGTATATGTTATGAAATATTACATATGGATTCTAAGTAGAAATGGTGCCAGTAAAATAAAAGGTATCAAATTTCAGGATGGAAGTAGTTTATGTTTATAAAAGTAGTGCATGCAAATATAAAAAGTTGTGCCTATTCGTAAAAAGAATTGTTAAAAAGTTTCAATTGTAAGGGTATAACTAATGTCTATAAGATCAAACGTATCAATTTTAAGACTAGACATAGTGGCTCTTTAAGAATGTAGCACCCGTAATATAAAAAGTAGTGGCTATTTTCTAAAAAAGTAACTAATAATAATAATAATAAAATGTTTCGAAATGTATAAGAAGCATATGTAAAATAAAAAGTATCAATTTTAAAAAGGGTCAAGTAGTGCCTCTTTAAAACAGTAGTGCTTGTAATATAAAAAATAGTGCCTGTAAAATAAAAAGTGTCAATTTTAAGGATAGAAGTAGTTTTCTTTGAAAAAGTAACGCATGTAATATAAAAAGTAATGTCTATTTAAAAATATAATAAAATAATAATAATAATAAATTTCTATTTTAAGGATTTTAGTAGTGCTATACAATAAAAAGTATCAATTTTAGGGTAAACTATAGTTCTTCACGGGACCATTCATTCCGTGGATAATGGCTTATACAATTGTATGAGTAATGCATCATAGGTCATTATCCACGGAAAGAATGATCCCGTGTAAGGACTATAGTATTTCTCTCAATTTTAAGTGTAGAAGTGATTTTTCTTTAAAAAAGTAGTGCATGTAATATGAAAAGTTGCACCTATTTCTAAAATAATAATAACAAAAAGTTTCAATTTAAAGGGCAGTGCTTGCAAAGTAAAAAATAGTGCATGTTATACCTATGGTCTTAATCCCTAAGTTTTGAATGATGATCAAACAAATATGAGAAAAGACATTAATGAGTTTACTTGAATTAAAAGTGCAGAAATGGAAAGGTTTGAAACTGAGTACTGAAAGGCTCTCGAGCTCAAAACTAAACCCAAAAGTTCTCCAACTCCAGCTTCGACAGATGGTCGAGTTCGATCAAGCCCAGAAAGTATCGAGCTCCAACATCGGCAGGCGATCGAGCTCGAAGTTCGCCCAGAAATGATCGACTTCGATCAAGTCGACAGGCAGCCTACAATAGTCAAGCTCTCGGGTTGGAAAGCCTGAAATTAGATTGAAGTCTTGACTTCATATGTCGACTGGCCTGGGTGTCGAGCTCAAAGAAAGTGAAAACAAAGAATGCGCAAAACACATTAATTGCAAGTCGTGCCAAATGAAGTAGCCATTGCAGCAAAGATTTCAAAATTTACAAAGTTTCGAAGTCGAAGTCTCGAGCTCGAACCCCGAACTCGAACTAGAAAAGCTGAAACAGAGAAAGTGACAGGTTTGTCTTTTTCTCAACGGGAAAACAGAGCCTCCTTCAAAGATCAACATTCTCCTATTAAGACAAGAGTTTAGAGACTTTCAAACCACATCTTTTCATCTCAAACTCTCTAAGCGTCTAGCAAAAGTGAACTATCATTTCAATTCATTTTTCAACTTGTAATAGTTAGCTAGTCTTCTAGTATTATCATTTTCTTGTAAGAGTGGGTCAAGTCTTGGATTTTTTCAAGTGGATTAAAAGAGTTCGAGCATTGGGGATTATCTAGGATTACCTCTAATTTGAGTATGTTGGAATCATTTGGGATAATTTTGTAAGGTTCTTAGATGCACCTTTAAGGATCTAGAGTATTTAGTGGAAACCAAGCAAGTTGCTTGGAAGGTGGAGTAGGCTTTCCTTGAGGAAGGAAAGTTAAACCACATTAAAGTTTTGTTCTTTCTTTGCAATTCTAATTTAGTTTTAAACTATCACATTTCACACAATAACCAAAACTATTTTACGACTTAGAAAGTTTTTAAAAACCAGCCCTATTCACCCCTCTCCTCTTCGGTTGGTTAGTGTAATTTCATTTTCAATGCATATTTTTTTACAAAAAAATAAAAAAGATAGTAAATACGTGCCTCATTCCTTCTATATTGGACTCGCTATCGAATTATATTATTTTATTGTAAAAAAAAAAAAAAAAACACTGGAGAACTAATCACTTAGAGAAAAAATAAAACAACTGATCATGTAGGCTATGCAAGTCCTACAAAGAAAACCAATGTATACACAGTTTACATTAAGATGCAACCATGTGGATTTTCCATGCCGAAGTCGGAATGATACAAAGATGTTGGAGGAGGCGGTGGCGGCATACTAGAACCGTACTGCTCAAATGGCGGCGGTGGCGGCCGCATACTTGAATGACCATTCTCATAAAAAATTTCATATGGATTCCTTTCCTCAGGACCAAACCAACGCTGTGAGTTTCTAGCAGGAAACCTGCAACTTTTCGACCGAAATTGGTCACGATCGTTGTCCCTTGAAGTCATATATTCATCCCAAAATCCACTTCTTCTCCTACTGTATTCCTTGAAGATGTCAGCACCATCATCAAAGAACATTTTTGGTGCCTTATAATTATCTTCACTAGGTTGTTCCTGAGGATGACCATAATTCCCACATCGGTAATTTTTTTCCCGACCATTCTCTCTCACGTTGTCATCAGGAGAATCATAATTGCGACAACGATTGTACTTTTCGTGACCATTTTCTCTAACATTCCGGGTGGAATAGTGATCTTCATCTTCTCTCTTACCCTTTCCTCTGACGTTCTTCTTACAGTTATAATCACTCTCATCATCGTAATTATCATCTGGACAGCAGCGGTTTTTCTCCTTGCCATTTTCCTCGGTACGAGGTTGCTTTTCTTGTGAAGTTTTCGGGTTCTTGGGATTATGGTCATCAAGTATGGGCTCTTTGTCGTAGAAGATGAGCTCTGCATTTTTATTCATCTCGGCAATTCCTTTAATAATCATGATTGGATCTAATGTGCTTCTAATGCATACTTTCTTGAATTCTGAATCAAAATCCACTTTAATAACGCCTAAATTTAGCCAATTGTAGTAATTAGTACAAATCAAAAACCCATCCAAAATAAAAATCAATGAGTTCTATATATAACAATCAACATACGTACCGTCCAATTTTAGTAAGGCCTTACGCAGAATTCCAGGGCAATTTTTGCAGCAAGCGACGTTCACTCGCAGAACAATAACCTGCACAAGTTGAATTCAGAGAAAATCTTTAATTAATTTAAGTTTCAATTAAAGAAATAAAAAAAAAAGTGCGATTAATTAATTACCGGGATAAGATCAGGGTTTTCCATTGCCATGCCTTCCGTACAATATTTAAGAGGGAACTAGGTGTTTTTCTGCATCTGCTAGAAAATTACAGCCAAAATAATTTCACAAGAAGAAATCGTCAAAAAATAGGGCATTCAAAATTTGGAGTAAAAAATTGACCAGAAAAAGTGGTGATTAATCCGTCAGATCGATACTGGTAATATCTTACCGGAGTGCGGCGGAGGTTAAAATCGCAAGCTTAATCAGATGAGAAAGAGGAAGAAGAGAGAAAATAAATTTGTGACCTTAAAACAATGGCGAAATAAATATGAAAGGTAATCACTCAAAGAAAAGTAGGAAACCATTTTATTACTGGGTTCAAGGAAAAGGAAAAACGCCAATTTGGTAATGGTATGATTTTAGCTTGATGAAATCTTTAGCTAAAAATGGAAAGCTACTAATCAGTAGAATTCATATCATATCATATGGTATATTCACTCGAGATTTTTAGCATTCATCCACTCCTTTATTACGAATATATATTATTGGGATTCTGCAAATATTCTATTTCCTTTTTAATTTTTGTTTTGTTTTATTAGTGAATTAATTATGCCAACACTACGCGTTTTCTGCACTTTGTTCACGTCTCAATAAACAATTCAAGATGCATAATGTAATATGTATAGTTCAAACTTCAAACCACCGAAGGTTTTTAATTTGTTGATTAAAATTGTGAAGCAATTTTCTTTTCTTTTTGATTTCGGTCATCAAAATAATTGATCCCTTTCAGCTTTTATTTATTTATTAATTTTCCTTCTTCTTCTTGTTGTTTAAATGGTCAACAAGACGTTTTCTTGTCTAACAATCAGTATATATATATATATATATATATATAAATTTATTTTATTTTATTCATGTTAAAAGAGTCAACCCGTAGATCCAAGCCCCAGCGATCGCAAAGGACTTTGGAGTCCGAACTTATTTAAATACAATATAATGTAGTTTAATTTTTACTCATACAATAATTAAATTAAGACCAACATTATAAAAGTTTTACATTTTTTCTTTTGTAATGAAATTTATTTATTTCTTACATTAAAATTTTATTTGGCTGTCCAAGGATATATAAATACAGCTAGTATAATGAATTGGTAATTTTTTATCATCAAAATTTTAAATTAAGGCCCAGGTTTATTTGAGGGAATCTTTTAGCAAACGAATATACCGTCAACTTCACTATACGCATACGCATTCGTAACAATTTTTATTTTTTCAGAAAGATGTAATACTTTTATGTAACAAGAAACATTTAGTACAACTTATTACTGAATCTAGGGGTGTCAAAAAAATCTATTAATCCAAAAATCGCCCAAACTCATTGGGTTTTAATCCAATAAAATCCATTTAAAAAAATAATGAGTTGGGTGGGCTTGAGCCAAATATGTAATGGGCCGGTTTAGGGTAGCCCATTGGGTACCTTAAAACTCACCTATCATGGGTACCAAAAATACCTATCCAAAACTACCGTTAAAAGTATAAACAAAAACCCAACAACTCACCTATTTTAGTAGGCCCATTTTATTTTTTTTCTTCAAACTTATTTTTTCTTTTTCTTTATTTTTCTTGTCCTACAATTACTTTGCGTTGTTCCCATTTATTCTTTTATAATATTTTTAAATTATCCACTTATAAATACTAATTCAAAATTTGTTCAAGTTCCAAGTCGAGTTCAAGATCGGGTTTCGGGATGGGTTTGGGTTCGGGCCGGGCCGGTTCAGTTTGGGCCCAACCAGGCCCATGGTTTTGGCCCAGTTCTGGGCCAATTTCTGGCTGGGTCCAATTTCGGGCTGGGCCCATTTCGGGCCGGGCTCAGTTTCGGCCCCAAGGTTCAGGCCCAGTTCTGGGCTAGTTTTGGGCCTCAGGCCAGTTTCGTGCCTCGGGTCGGGGCATGCAAGGGTTTATATAAATATAAAAAAATTAAAAATTGTGTTTGGACAAAAAAAATTACATACGATTAAATATAAAATTATACAATATATAATATTTCAAATTTTAAAATAGATTCAAAAAATTAAAATCCGCTTTAAAAAAAAGGAATTAAAATGAAATTAAAAAACTTTGAAAAAAATTTATTAATAAAACATTAAATAAGCCTTATATTTTTATATAATGGGTATTATGGGTACTCATAGCTATCCATTACTCATTTAAACTAAGTCCATTAATTGAATGAGTAATGGGTACCCGTTACCCATTAACTTAATACCTATTTAATATCCATCCAACCCGCCCGTTTGACACCCTAACTGAATCACAAAAGAGTTGGTCTAATAATTATCAGATGTAAATCACAACAATATACTTAATCTACCAAATTATAAATGTACACATAATATAGATTTAAACATTGTAAAAGTAAAAACTCACTATTGCGCTGAACAATGATTATGTTTTTGTTGTTTATTTTTGTAAAGAGTATTTTGGAGCGTTATAGCTTGATTAGTACAGGAATTCTGGAGACCTGGCAGAAGAGGAGAAGGTTTGAGAAATAAGCAGAAACGGGCCCTCGCTTGGCCAAACAGACGGAGCTTAAATGCAATTGCTTTCTGGATTTTTCTTGTTTTCTCAAGGATCGAAGTTCTGGACTTCCAAACTCAACTTAATGGTCGAGCCCAAAAAAAAGAAAACTTTGATTTGTAGCCCAAGCAATTTATCAAGTCTGCTACTTGCCCGTTTCAGCTGAAGGAAAGGAAGTTACTTTTTTTTTGAAAATAAGGAAAGGAAGTTACTTCTTTCGTATGTAAGGAGACTAAGGAGAGTTTGATCGGAGTTGCGTCTTCTTGTTTATGCCAAGTTGCGGCAGAATAGGAAGTCTTTTCCTATCGATACATTATTCCTATTTTGGTTGGAGCTGCCTTTGTTAATTGTTTCCTATTAGAATTTGGTTTTCTATTTTCCTTAGGAATATGTTTTGTTTCCCTTTGTATATCCAATTCTGCATATTATAGATGGACATAACAAGGTTTTAGTTTATTATCTAGATTTTAATGTACAATTCCACAATCAAGTTTACTAGACGGCAACTCTAGGTAGATTTTAGTTCAGTTTTTGTAGGAGTTTTCCGGCGAGACTTTGTGCCGGCCAACTCGATTTGTTTTCTTTAGCTATAATTCAAGTAGTATTTTTCATCTTCCTTTATTTTGTGATTTCTAGCATGTCTTCATTAAATAATTTCGTTGTAGTTAGTTTAACTATGAGTAGCTAATCTCAGATCTACATGTAGGATATAAAAGTTATCCCTATCTGCCAAAAAGATTAACGCGCAGCGGAATAATCGAAACAAACAACGAAAAAACACAAAATTTAACGTGATTCGATCTTTAGATATATTTCTATATATGTGTATGGAAAGTTCAAAATTCATCATATAATAATCCAGAAATTGTAATAGAAAAGAAATAAGGACTGGAAATGACATCTCTTATGTCAATGACACCAAAGGGATATTAAATGAATGGAATTGGGATATGGGTGGAATATAATGAAATAGAGCCACTTTGAGGTTCCCTCTAAAATGAGGCATGGAAGGGAGCTACTCCGAAGAAGTTCTGGGGGTTGCAACCCAGGATTCCATTTTATCATCAATCCAATTCCCGTTCACGTTTTTTCTTTTTCTTATCAATGAATAGATCTCTTTACTTATATGACTTAGATGTCTCGTATTTCTTGAAAAAGTGATTCGATTAGTGATAAAGAAAGAGAATTCTTGGTTCAGTTCTCCACCTTAACGACAGAAAAGAGGATTGATCAAATTCTATTGAGTCTGACTCATTGTGATCATTTATCAAAGAATGACTTTGGTTATCAAATGATTGAACAACCAGGAGCAATTTACTTACGACACTTAGTTGACATTCATAAAAAGTATCTAATAAATTATGAGTTCAATACATCCTGTTTAGCAGAAAGACGGATCTTCCTTCGCAAGGTTCGTCCATGGAGGGTGAGTCAGGGCCTAAGATCAGGCCGAAAGGCATAGTCGATGGACAACAAGTGAATATTCTTGTACTACCGTTTGTGGGTCCCAAGGGATGGAGGAGGTTAGGTTAGCCGAAAGATGGTTATCGGTTCAAGAACGTAAGGTGCCCTTGCTTTTCAGGTTAAGAAGGGGTAGAGAAAAAGCCTCGAGCCAATGTTCAAGTACCAGGCGCTACGGCACTAAAGTAACTCATGCCATACTCCCAGGAAAAGCTCGAAGGACTATAAGCAAAAAGGTACCTGTACCAGAAATCGACACAGGTGGGTAGGTAGAGAATACCTAGGGGCGCGAGACAAGTCTCTCTAAGGAACTCGACAAAATAGCCCCGTAACTTCGGGAGAAGGGGCGCCTCCTCATAAAAGGGGTCGCAGTGACCAGGCCCGGGCGACTGTTTACCAAAAACATAAGTCTCCGCAAAGTGGTAAGACCATGTATGGGGGCTGACGCCTGCCTAGTGCAGGAAGGTCAAGGGAGTTGTAAGACCATATATGTTTATTATGAATCCACTAAATCAATCAAAGGCGGGGCAAGCCGAAAGTCTCTACCTACACACCTATTACATCAATAACCCAACATCATAGGTATAAGCAGGAACCACATCTCTTATGACCTAGACCTCAACAACACATCTCAATAGCCAAAATGGCTCCCTCAAACGACCCCCGAAGACAGAGAACCGAAAGGCTCTGATCTTAACCTTTCGAACTCTCAGCTCAACTGAAACAATACCTCATAGGTCCTTTATATAGACCCATAGTTACCCGAATCCTTCTCAAAATTAGTTTCCCAAAACAAATCAAATCTAAATTGGAAATAAACTAAACAAGTAATTATTAAATCCTACAAAAACTAGAATTTTCTGATTCAGCTTGATTTTATCTTTCAACATAGCCTCCCTTAAATCAAGCTTTGGTCACACGTAGTTCAATGCTATCTCGAGCTTCAATCGCCAAACAAATCTCTATCACAAACATAAACAACTCTTTGTTTTTTGAAAATCTTCATCGCATCTTCATCACCTCCCTTGCTTAAAGGACCGCACCACAGCACAACTTGCAGCAAAACTTCAATTCTTCCAAGTTCATCATGGATCAATCCAAATTTACTTTGAAAGCACCAAAAATTGCTTCACCAAAATCCAAATTTGATTTTTTTTCTCTCAAGTCCGGACCCACAATCAAACTAAGTGAATCAAATTGTTTCATCCAGCGGCAGCAGACACAGAGCAACCCAAATTCTCTCCTCTTTCATGTTTTTTTCCCTTTTTTTTTCTTTCTTTTATTTTATTATTATTAAATTTTTTTTTTGTAGAACCAATTCACGAAAACTTTTCCTGCACCAAACACAATTCATACTCCAATTAATCTCCTCAATCAACGACCTTCTTCCTCATGACCAAATTTGAGTGGATCTGCAGCTGAAACAATATAACCCAGAACTTAAATTACCAATGCTTGTAAATTTTCTGAATTCGTTCTCCTTTTGATTGTGGCTCTGATACCATATGTAGAATATAAAGTTATCCCTATCGCCCAAAGAGATTAACGCGCAGCGGAATAATCAAAATAAACAATGAAAAAACACAATTTAATGTGGTTCGATCTTTAGATCTACATCCACTAAATCAATCAAAGGCGGAGCAAGCCGAAAGTTTTTACCTACGCACCTATTATATCAATAATCCAACATCATAGGCATAAGCAAGAACCACATCTTTTATGACCTAGACCTTAACAACATATCTCAATAGCCAAAATGGTTCCCTCAAACAACCCCCGAAGACAGAGAGCCAAAAGGATCTGATCTTAACCTTTCGAACTCTCAATTTAATTGAAACAATACTTCATAGGTCCTTTATATAGACCTTTAGTTACTCGAATTCTTCTCAAAATTAGTTTTCCAAAACAAACCAAATCTAAATTGGAAACAAACTAAACAAGTAATTATTAAATCTTACAAATTAAAACTAGAATTTCCTGATTCAGCCTGATTTAATCTTCCAACACTACAACTGATTACGGATTGAGAAAGACCAAAAATTGAATCTTCAATTGAGTCCTCATATACCATAGCAATGAATAGAATTACCATAAAGAAAAAAAACACCATAAATAGGAATAAAAATCGGTTATTTGAAGGGAAAAACTTCCACTTATATATTCAGGGGAGAAAGTTCAATAATACTATTGGAGGGGGGCCAATACCCATAAATGATCAAGTCTATAACTAAATGCTCACACTTATTTTTTGAAAGGGCCAAAAAAACATATATATATATATATATTGTATGTATTTAAATAAATAAAATTGCAGGGGCCATCCACCTACTGAAGACGCCACTGCCACTGATTTACTGAACATGATAATCGCAAACACAGAAGTTTTGTTGGCCTTTAGCAACACAATGGACATTTTGTAGTTGATAGCCTGTTTCATATTTTGGGAGCTTAGGGATACATGCATTTGCGCATACTTCAGGATGCATTGGGGTACAACCTGCAGGGACCTCTATCTGCCCACTCTGTTCAGCATGCACCATTTTCTCCACTGCATAATTATCCAAAACATGAAAAATTAGATTTTAGACATAAACCAAACTAAAAGTTGTTGGGCCCTCTAATTATTATTGTTCCTTTAAAAATAAAAATAAAAATAACCAATTAAGTGCCTGACAGGTTTGACGATCTTAATTATT
Organism: Leptodermis oblonga; assembly: GCA_016801395.1. NCBI lineage: Eukaryota > Viridiplantae > Streptophyta > Magnoliopsida > Gentianales > Rubiaceae > Leptodermis > Leptodermis oblonga. The sequence continues at coordinate 20,947,651 of CM028750.1, read as the reverse complement.
AAAAATTATTTTCAACTTTGGAGAGGAGGGACTTAATTGCCATACCTCTACTACAATAATGTTAAAGTAAAAATAAAGATGAATCATGAGGTGGTCCCTTTTCACCTCATTCCATTATGAGAAGGGGAAAAAAAAAAACCTATAATCATGATGCTTACACTTTCAACAAAATGTAACTTGTTCTTTATGATGTTTTAAAACCCGATTTTGAGAACATGTTTTTGAAAAAGAATTTTTTAGTGTAAAAAGTGTATTGAAAATATAAAAATGTATAGTTGCATAGTAAAAAATTGTATTGAAAATGATGAAAAATGATTATAATATACTAAACTTACTGTAGAAACCAAAACGAAAAGAAAAAAAAAATTATATAATGATTATTTGATCTCTTTATAATCTATGATAAAATTAATAAACGTATACGGTAGAAAAAGTAAAATTTCATTAATAGATCTTGATGCGTAGAATTTTTTTTATTATTTATAATTCTATCGCAAGAAAAATTAATTTCACGAGAAAAATGAGAAAATACTATACCTGGAACAAGAGTGAAGGCAATCATAACTACGAAAAATACTAGGGACTTTTTCATCTTTATTTTTTAGTGCAATGCTTGAACAAATTCTATCACAACTTATACTATTCCTTGAAAGGTTTCATGCTTCGTGCCTATAAATACTAAACTGAGCTAGCTAGTAATGTAAGAAAATTTTATCAAGTTAATAATCACCACATGTTTGAATTTTGATTTGTGGGTGCAGATTTGAGTTTGACTGATTCAACATTATTGTAGGATTCCAGAGAAAGGAGAGGAAATAAAGGGTGAGAAGAATGCGAACGGATGGGGAGGTAAGTTTTGCTGATGCGGAGAAACCGACGAGAAAGTGAAAAACATATTGAAAGATTATACCCTCAATTGAGAAGCGTGTAAGACGAGTTTCATCCCTATTGAGAAATTATTGTATGCATTCGTTGTATTTTTAAAAATAGTGTAGTAACCATATCACAAACGATCTATTCATATTTATATTAATTCATGGGCCATGTACATCACCTTCCCTCAAATAATAACACTTTCTCCCTAAATATATCTAATTACACAATCTTACGTGGTAAAATGGATGCACAGAATAATCTCTCATATTGCAATCTTCCATACATTTTAGAGCTAGACATTCCAAAATGGGTGCATTCGTACTGAAATATTTAGGGGCTTATTGGTACGTTTTCGAAACCACAATGGGATTTGTGACACTGCATCCTAAAATTAAATACTACAATGATACAAATTAATTATCGATTGTATATGTTATCGTGTGTAAATTTGGTTAGACTATAAAATAATGTACATCTGACCTTGGAATACGTTAGACTATTTAGTATATGATGTACATGTGACATAATTAAAATTGTAAATATAAACTAATAGGTACTCCTTCGTTTTTTAATATATAATGTTTTGACTTGTTGCACACATAATAAAGAAATTGATAAAATTACCTTGTTAACTTTATTAAATTTATTCGATTATCATAAAATATTATGAATTGTATAATTATTCTAGTCTTATTAATGACAAAGCTAACACATTCTATCTTGAACATAGAGCTTTGCAACCTTATTTAATAATAAAATGAACATGTTATACAATTTTTTATGTAAGTTGTAGTTTCAATGAGTTTATAGTCTTAAAAATTTACAACATAAATAAATGATCAAATTACAATAAATGAGGGCAAATATGGAACCAAATGCACTATTTGTTCTTCAATTCCTAAAACATCATACTTTTAGGAACAAATTTGAAAGGCTAAAACGTCATACATTTAGAAACAGATAGAGTATGACATTGGGAAATACTATAATCTCTTCACGGAACCATTCCTTCAGTTAATAATGACCTATGATGCATTATGCAATTGCATAAGCCATTATCTACTGAAGTAATGGTCCTTGAAGGGACTATAGTCTTATCCTATGATATAATAATTTTCTTTATTTGTTACAAATTATTATATTAGTTTGTCATATTAGTGTTGGTCTTTAATTGGTAAAGAAAAATAGGTAAAGGATACGCAATTGGATATTTATATGATTATTAGAGGATCCATTGGATTAAAGAATGTTATTTAGTTACATTGGACTTCGTTTATTCATTGTAGGTTTTATTTGAATATTTATTAGTGTGTTATAGTTAACTACGATTGAAATTTTACTTAATAAAATAAGATTTAATATCTAAAATGAGTTTTGTGTTTGCCAATCCTAATTTTATTTCAGATATATATATATTTTTTAATTATACTACTATTCGCAATAACTTGATGATACTTGTATTAATTCTAATTCAATTCAAAAATCAAAAATCTGATTTTGTGGTTTATAATTCAACTTTTTCTTTTTTAATAAAAAGCGGGGCTTTTTTGCCCTTCGGAAGGTTTTCTTAATTATTTTTATTTTATGTAAAGGTGGGATTGATTACCCTATTATTAAATATAATTAATCGAGCTAAGAGGTGCCTTACAATTATGCATATTTTATGTAAACTACTTTCCTCTGTCGCCTGAGTTAGTGGTCCAAATATGCGCGTACGGTAGATCCTCCTTCGTTGGGCCAAAAATGTACTTTCGTTATCCTATGCTTCATCCTCCTCTTCATTGTTTGTTTCCCAATCTCCATATTCGTCGTCCTCTACCCGATTAGAGGCAGCTCGTGGTCGGTTGGGGTTATCCATTGGGTGTTTAGGCGAAACAGGCAGAGATCCAGATGGTAATAAGCGTGGCTGAGCAGGCATGGCATCTAAAACTTTAAATCAATAGGGAACTTGTGCGCGGCTATTGGGGTATGTGTCTTCTTCAGGGGTGATAATTTAGGTACAGGAGCAGACTGATAGGACCGTCGTTAGCCCTATCAAATACAGTAAAAGTACTGTATAAACCTGCAACAAATAGCTATAAGTAGCACAATGATAATAGGGTCGATCCCACAGGGAACGGACTGGTTAAAAAAATCAAAAAACCTATTAAATCCCAAACAGTTTTGGTTTGCAACCACCTTTGTTGCTCAGAGAGACTTTGAAAAAGATTAGTGAAAACTAAATAACAAACTTAAATCAAGAAAGAGAGTTTAATCAATGTAATAAAGTATTCCAGCAATATGTAAATCACAATAATCACGTGCATGTTAATCATCAACTCAATAATATATTAAATAGCATGTCATCAATCAGTTATAGATTACCGTGAATCCGCACAGACATAACCCAATCTCCCCTTACTTTATCGACAATTACCGTGAATCCGCATAGACATAATTGCTACTCTAATTAACAAGGAACAGGCCGTAAGGCATCGACACCTATTAACCAAGTTAACAACCTTAAGATTTAGGGAAACCCGATTTTAGTTATTCTTATTGAATTAACATCTAAGAATTACTAACCCTTTATTCTCTATTACCTGAAGGTAACTTTACCACTAATTAATCTTGCCCAATAAATATTATGTTATTTAACTGGGAATTAATTGGCTCTACCTAATTCAACTAAGGTGATCAATCTCAATTAAATATCAGTAATCAAAGTTATGAGCAGAGAATAAAAAGGAACACATGCAATTTAAGTTAAGAGCAATTCGGTTTCATAACATGCCCGGATTAATTGCTATTACATTATGCTGGAATATATAATTTAGTTACTCATATTTAAACTAACTACGCACATAATTATTTTACGATTCATACTGAAAATAATTGAAAGGAATAAAATAAATAAGGAATAAATACTTGAATTACGATATGAAAATAATCCCCTGAGTAAGCTACCGCCCGTTAGGGCTAACGGAACCTCTCCTGGACAGAAATCCTCAAATCGCAGAAATAGAAAACTACTGCTACTTGCTCTGAACTAGCTACGAAAATATGAGATAAAACTCTATTGAAAAAGCGTGTCTTTCTCCTCTCCCTTCCATCCCTATAAATAGGTGTAGAATGGAGAGTAGAAACTAATTCAAAATAGGACATTACTAAAACTATTTTCCATGTAGGACACTACTAAAAATAATCTCCAAATCAAAGAAGGATTAATGTATCAGGAAACAATTCCTTCTTCCAGGCGACCACCAATGTTGGCAATTAAAGAATCCAAATTCCATTCCAATTGCTTTCTACGGTTGATCAATTAATTAGGCAATTGCCTATTTTCTTCATTGGGCTTCCTTCTCTTCTTGGACTGCTCATTGCATTTGGGCTCCTTCAACTTTGGCCTACTTGTTCCTCTTGCATGCATGAACATGAATAATGCCTCCATTCATTGCTTCTTTGGGCATATAAGCCCTTTTCATCCTCTTTTGCATCTTACTTTATCTAATTGTTCTTCTTCCTAAAACATGCATTTATCTTACAAAAACTAGCACATACCCGTGAGATTTGCCACAAATATGCTCTAAAATTCAGCAGCTAAAGGACACCTATCACAGACCGTGTGCCTTAGGCGATTTATGTAGATCAATAGCTCATTGGAACACGTCTTAACATTAAGGCGCGGCCAGAGTAACTTCTGAGGCAAACGATACTTCTTAACTGAACTTGTATGCTTTTTAGGTGGAATTTTGAAGGGTCCTGGCCTTATATCTATGGCTGGAGCTAATTCCTCTGCAGCTTATTGAAGGGCAGCTAGGATGGCAGCCTCGCCTAGGCCACTTTGCTGCTCGTAGATGGGATCCCTGGAGCCACCTTGCGTGGTCCTCAATTCTGCAGGCACGTCTGATGGCAGGGGCGTAGAGCTCTGTTGCGCACCAGGCTGGGGTTCTAGTGCAAGTGCTTGCGCGTTGTGCGAGCCTACATCTGGCGCACATTCCTGTGCACTAAGAAGGACCGAGCTCTCAGCTTGTGGCTTTGGTTGCTGTGCAATAGCATCAATTGGGTGTGCAATTGTGCTGGGCGGGTCACGAGGCACCGGAACGTGTTTCAATTAGGGCTTGATCTATTGGAAAGGGGACGACATCAATTCTAGGGTCTAGTAGCATTAGGGAACAAGCTCTTAGTGGCTACTCCTCAAACACAACTTCCGTTTCGCTCTCTAAATCCGCAAGTTCCATTGTCCGAGCTGCATCCGTGGTGTCTTTCACTTGTGATACAGGAATGATCAAGTTGTCTTGGCCGGGGATTTTTGCTTTCCCCTTGTCCTCAGGTGGTGGTGGAGGTGCTGGGCATCCTTATTGTCCCCCTGTTTTGGCTTCCATTGCTTCATGGGAGGGGGCAGGTCATCTTTCTTGCAGGATTCCATCGGATGACCAACCTTCCAATAGCTGCTACAGTAGTGAGGAACCTTTTCGAAAACCAATTTCTGGAGGAAACACACCCTGAGGGATTCCAAGTAAACCGAGTCAAGCTACAGTTGAAGAAAATCAATTTTAGAACACATGCGAGCTTCAGCCGGCCTAGCCAGATTTGGCGTTGCAAAATCCATCTACAACAATTTACCAAACATGGTCCCTATCGATAATAGGGACCATTAATTGTAGAGCTGGAAAAGCAGCTGGGGCAGCAACACCCAAACAGGGACAATGGATGATTTTGCATGCCGATTGAACGTTGGTGTCCACTTTACGATTCTAAGGGCATAGGATCCGAAGTTCCACACCCCCTTAAGAAAAACTTGATTGTAATCACCTGTTTCTTTAAACCTCAACAACACTTGCAGTGAATCAATACTCCGAATATGATAACCCCTTTTTCATCCTACCGTCAAGAAATCAGCTCGAAAATCATCTAATTTCGGTCTACCCCTCAAGAATTTCCCAATCAGGGAGAGCTTGAGCGGGACTTCCAATTCATCGGACTCCTCCTCCGTAAAAATCCGTGACGGGCTTGAGGGGTCGATCTATCGGTGGGGGGCAAATGTGGGAGGCGATGCTTTGACAACACAGTCGCATAATTAAGGGCGACTGGACGAGACCAACCACCCTCCATAGCTGCAGGTGCCATGGGCTCGCGCCCTTGAGGAAGACGAAGGAAACCCTATGTGCTCATGAGAGAGAATAGAGGCTTTTTCAAGGAGCGTTCCCCCTGTCGTCGCAATAGTTTTTTTTTCCAATCCAATATCGAATAAATGTTACAAAATGTTTTGTCAGAGAAATTTGATTCAAAGAAGTCAAAAAAATCGTATTCAATTCTAAAATTGAACACCCTAAATTATGACAAACTTTTTAATTTCAAAGATAATGATCTGATTAAAATATTTATAAGTAGTTTAGTTCATAAGTAATATAATTTCTTAATATAATTATACATTAAGAAAAATAATAACATTTGATTAGAAAAGTTAATGGTAAATTATATTTTGGTGTTTAATATTTTGCTATATTACATATTGGCTCATGAAGTTTAAGCAAATTACCTACACTAATGATTCTTAGGAAAGATGATTAATATTTATAAACATTAGTTAAACATGTAGCAATTACTGTGCTGTATCAAACTTTTTATAAAAGTATAGACAAATATTGTATATAAACACTTTATGTGTATGTATAACTAACTAAAAAGGGTTGGTGGATCACTGCAAATTGGAGAGATAAAGTGGAACAAGTGACGAAATTAAAGAAAAAGTGAAATGAGAAAAGTAGAGAAATAAAGTATAATGAAAGGCAAAGAGAGAAAGTAAAAAGAGAAAGCTAGAGAGATAAAGTTAAATGAGGGGTTTGGAGAGAGAATATTAACAATTTAGAGAGGGAGCGTAGAATGAGAGTTCACTATTACAAAATACGCTATTGGAGGCGTGTTTACGAACTCGCTACCACCTCCAATACGGGAGCCGCCATTATTGGCACCGCCTCCAATAAGAGTATTGGATGCGGATTTCGAAGGACCCGCCTCCAATTCTCTTATTGGAGGTGGTTTCAAAGAGTATTGGAGGCGGGTTTCAAACGACCTGCCTCCAATACTCTTATTAGAGGCGAGTGTGCCAACAGTGACGACGCCCGCATTGGAGGCGGGAGCGAGCGGAAAACCCCCATCCAATAGCGTGTTTTGCAGTAGTGATTCTAGAGAGAAATAACAAATTGATAATAGTAGAGAAAAATAGTTAAATGATTGAGATAGAGATATAAAGCGAAACGAGAAAATTAGAGAGAGGAAGTGAAAATGAAAAACTTCGAGATATAAATGGGGGAGTTATAAAAGTTAGAGTGAGAAAGTAGTATAAGAGATGCACTAATAAAGTGAAAGAGTAATTCAAGAAATTCACAAGGTATTTTATTAGAAAAAACATAATTATTAATAAATGGCAAATTTATAAGTATTAGGGTGCATACTATAGTATAAATAATTTAAAGCAAGAGTAACAATGTGAATAAAATTAGTTTGGTCCCACGAGTCTAATATGGTATCTTTTAACATTATTAAAAGTTATGGGTTAAAATGATGGAAATGTTAGGATGTCCTAGTTATATTGTTAAAAAGCTAAGAGGCATTATACAATTATTGCTAATCAAATCAGTTATGGAATTAAAAAAAAAATACAAAAATATCATCAGTTTTGTTAGCTTAATTGATAAAACTCTTCGAAGTCACAAGGACCCTGAATATTATGCTTATTAATTTAGATTTGTGGTCTCATGACAAGTTACATGTTGATTTAGTGATTGATAAGCATACCAATTCTCGAAATGAACAACATTCAAATCCTTATTCTAGCTAATGAGCATCCTTTTAATTTTTCATTCTGGTCATAATTTTTAGGGGTGAAGTAGTCAAAATCCCCCATGTGGTTAGCGAAAGTTACGGATAAACCCCTATGTTAAACAAAGTTTCTAATAATCCCCTCGTGTTTTTCCGAAATTTGTAACGCTTAAAATTTCAGTTAACTCTAACAGTCAAATATGAAAGACAACTACTTTTTTAATTTTTACAAAATTTAATTATTGTAATAATATTATCCTGAAATTCAATTTTTTAACAAATCATAATGTTTCTTTGTATTAATTACCATTGCTTTTTTTTTTTCTTCATTTTTTTCTACCGTATAAATTTGTTTTGACAAATAATATTTTTTCTACATCTTAATTATCCTTTTTCCTTCATTTTCACAATTGCATTATTATCTTTTGTCCTAAAAATGTTTCAGTATTTAAAAAAATTAAACACAGTCAGATTAGTTCACAACCTTCCAGCACCACCGCCCCCTAATCATCATTGCCACCACAACATAGACACTCCAATAATGAAACCCATTTGCCAATAATCCAAAATCAAACACATTTGCAAGCAAATTAATCATAAGGAAAGAAAATCAAGAGCAAATTCTCCTCCAATATTATAGCCAGAACTTCAACGAAAACCCAGAAGAAAAAAATCTTGGTGCTGACCCACAATTATATTAAGGATAAATGACTCATAAGTTGGGGTGCAGTTTTAATTGGTCCCTTATGTTCAAAATAATTCATTTTGATCCCTTAACTTGTAATATAAGTTTTAAATGGTCCTTTGATCTAAAAATATGAAAGTAAACCTTTAATTTGAAGGGCATTTTTGGAATATAAAAGTAGGTAAATGAATCATTTTTCCTTTTTTTTTTCTTTTAGTTTTTCTCTTTTCTTTCCTCCCTCAATTTAAATAGGGTGAAATACACAACTCATCACTTAACTATGAACTTTTACAAAAAATGATATTTTCTTTTAAAATGCTCTTTTTTGGACAGCGAACTTTCCAAAACAGGCAAAACATACCACTCCGTTAGTTTTCACCGTTAAGTGGTTAACGGAAGAACTTTTAGAGGGGTAAAACAGTCCATTTGCCTATTTTTTTGTCTTACCTTTCTAGTATTTTATTATACTTACAAAACAAACCCCCTAATATTTCATTATTTTACATATTTACCACAAATTTTCATTATTGTTACATATTTGTCCAACCAATAAATTTATTTGTATTTTAATTTTTAATTTTTTACATATTCGTCCACTAAATTTTACTCTATAATAATAAAATATAAGTTTTGATATATATATTTGTGTAATTATAATATTGGTAATTTATGATCATTAATATTTTATTTTTCATATTTAATTTTTTGAAAAGTAATTTAAATTTATTTTGTTTTAGTTAAAAAAAAATAAGTTGGGCCCCATTTAAGAAAAATAATATAACATCATCTTCCCCAATCAACCCATGAGAAAACAAAAAAAAGGGGGAAAGGGGTTTCCGTTATCGTTTGTTGCTGCCGTTTTCCTTTTTTTTTTCTTTTTTGTTTCTTTCATTTCCGTTTTCGTTTGTTGCTGCCGTTTTTGTTTGTTGCTGCTCCGTCGAACACAAATGCGAGAATGAACAAAACCGGGGGCTATGGCTTTCAATCCTTCTCTCTCCACCACAAATGGCTTATTTTTGCACTTGAGAAGAAAATGTGTTTTTTTTTTAATTTTTTTTTTAAAGCATGAAACAACTTTTGAAAAAAGAAAAAAATCAAAATGACATTCAAAATACAAATTACAGCAGCATCACTGGACCCAATCTACCAAATAAGCATCATTTTCATAATCCAAATGAACTGTGGGAATAGAAACAATTCACAATCACAACCAAATTAACAAAGATGAGGAACCCATGAAAGGAACATTCAGCACCACTTTGGCATGTCCACAAAAACTGGGAAACAAAAGTAACTTGCATCCGAACGAAAACTAGAGCAAGCTCATAGGACCCCAAGAATCAAAATAATTTCATCGTTGTTTTCGCGCAAGAATAAAATTCCTATCACTCACGACGGACTGGAACTTCCAGAGAACCCAAAAAACAGAAGAGCTTCGGGAAGAAAATGAGTTTCTTCTCTTCTTTTTCAATCGTTGCTGTGATAATGAGGATAATTTTTTTAGATTTGGACTGTTTTACCCCTGAAAAAGTTGTTCTGTTAGTCACTTAGCGGTGAAGACTAACGGAGTGGTATGTTTTTGTTGGAAAAATTAAATCAAACTTGATTAGGAAATTCTAGTTTTGGTAGGATTTAATAATTACTTGTTTAGTTTGTTTCCAATTTAGATTTAGCTTGTTATAGAAAACTAGTTTTGAAAAGGATTCGGGTAACTATATGTCTATATAAAGGACTTATGGGGTATTGTTTTCAGTTGAGCTGAGAGTTCGAAAGGTTAAGGTCAGAGCCTTTCGGCTCTCTGTCTTCGGGGTTGTGAGAGGGAGCTTTTTTGGCTATATTGTGATGTGTTGTTATGGGAGATGTTGAGTTATTGATGTAATAGGTGTGTAGGCAAAGACTTTTGGCTTGGCCCGCCTTTGATTGATTGAGTAGATTTTGTGGATGTAGATCTAAAGATCAAACCACGTTAAATTGTTGTGTGTTATTTCGTTGTTCGTTTTGATTATTCCGCTGCGCGTTAATCTCTTTGGGCGCTAAGGATATTTTCATATCCTACATATGGTATCAGAGCCAGAATCAAAAGGAGAAGAAATTCAGAAAAATTACAAGCCTTGGTGATTCCGGTGCTGCAAAAAAAAAAAAAAAAAAAAGGGGAAAGAAAGGATCTGGGTTGCTTTGTTTATGCTGCTACAAGAGCAATTTGATTCAATTAAAATTGATCAAGTGGACTGGTCGTGGGGTTTGCGGACTTCAGAAGAAGAAGGGACTTTAGAAGTTTCTTGTAGGTTTTTGATTGGAGGGCAAAGCAGCCATTGGAGTTGATTCATTCTGATCTGTGTTCTGTTGATGTTCCTTCTCGGGGTGGTAACAAGTATTTTATCACTTTTATTGATGATTTTAGTAGAAAGACCTGGGTTTATTTGTTGAAGTTTAAATCTGATGCATGTGATATTTTCAAGAGTTTCAAGTCTTCTGTTGAGAACCAGAGTGGGCGTTCCATTAAAACTCTGAGAACTGATAGAGGCACTGAGTATACGGTGTGTGATGATTTCTTGAAAAATCATGGGATTAAGCATCAGATGACAGCCAGATACACTCCTCAGCAGAATGGTGTTGCAGAGAGAAAGAATAGAACAGTGATGGATATGGTGAGGTCGATGATGACGGCCAAAAGTATGCCTAAGGATTTCTAGGCTGAAGCTGTAGCTTGTGCAGTTTATTTGTCGAACAGGTGTCCAACAAGAAGTATTGGTAAGAAGACTCCATATGAGATTTGGTCAGGAAAGAAACCAAATATCTCCCATCTTAAAGTATTTGGGTGTGTTGCATATGCCCATGTTCCGGATGCAATACGGAAGAAGTTGGATGACAAGGCAGAAAAATGTGTCTTTATTGGTTATAGCAGTGAAACTAAATGGTATAAACTGTTCAATCCTGATACTGGGAAGGTAATTATCAGCAGAGATGTTACTTTTGATGAACAGGGAGTTTGGGATTGGAAAAAGAAGGCACCAGAAATTGTAAAACGATCATCAACAGTGTATATTGGTGGAGACAATGCAACTGAAGAGCAGTGTCAGCCAGTTCAACAACCAGTTTTTGATTCTTCCACTTCTACAGCTTCCACCTCAAGTGGACGTCCGCGGAGAGAGTCAAAACTGCCAGCTCGTTTGAATGATTATGTAGTTGGGGATGAAGTTGATAATTTGACTGATGAGGATGTTGTGAATTTTGCTCTGTTTGCAGATTGTGATCCTGTTAATTTTACAGATGTTGTTGGAGATGATCGTTGGGTAAAAGCAATGGATGAAGAAATTAATTCCATTGAGAAGAATAATACTTGGGAGCTTACAAACCTTCCGAGTGGAAAGAAGCCATTGGTGTAAAGTGGGTCTACAAGACAAAGTACAAGCCTAGTGGAGAAGTCGATAGATACAAGGCAAGACTTGTTGTTAAAGGGTACAAGCAGAAGCCTGGAATTGACTACTTTGAAGTGTTTGCTCCTGTTGCTAGACTTGATACTGTGAGAATGATAATTTCTCTGGCTGCCCAGAATGATTGGAAGATTTTTCAGATGGATGTGAAGTCTGCTTTTCTGAATGGAGTTCTTGAAGAGGAGGTGTATGTTAATCAACCTCCTGGCTTTGTGAAAAGAGGTCAAGAGAAGAAGGTCTATCTTTTGAAAAGAGTTTTGTATGGATTGAAGCAAGCTCCGAGAGCTTGGTATACTCGTATTGACACTTTCTTTATCAAAAATGGTTTTCAACGGTGCCCATATGAACATACTTTATACGTGAAGTCTTCATCAAGTGGGGATATTGTTATTGTTTGCTTGTATGTGGATGATCTGATATTCACTGGAAACAATGAAAAGATGATGTCAGACTTCAGGGAGGCAATGATCAGGCAGTTTGAGATGACTGATTTGGGGCTAATGTCATATTTTCTTGGGATTGAAGTTTCTCAGACTGATCGTGGAATCTTTATTTCTCAAAGAAAATATGCTGGTGATATTTTGAAGAAGTTCAAGATGGATGGTGCTAATTCGATCATGACTCCAATTGAAGAAAGGTTGAGGTTGACGAAGGAAGGCACTGGGAATTCTGTGGATCCAACATACTTTAAGAGTATGGTTGGTTGTTTGAGATACTTGACTTCTACAAGGCCGGATATAAATTTCAGTGTTGGATTGATAAGCAGATTCATGGAGAATCCCTGTCAGTCGCATTTGCAGGCTGCAAAGAGAATATTGAGGTACATTAAGGGTACTCAAGGAGATGGTATTCTGTATCCGAGAGGTGAACCTGTAAAACTTCTGGGGTATACTGACAGCGATTGGGCAGGTGATACAGTTGAAAGGAAAAGCACTTCTGGGTATGCTTTCTTCATTGGTTCTGGTGTGTTTTCTTGGAGTTCAAAGAAACAACCAGTGATAGCATTGTCTACTGCTGAGGCTGAGTATATTTCAGCTTCTAATTGTGCTACTCAAACAATTTGGTTGAGAAGGATGCTGGGTTTCCTTCAACATAAAGAGGATGGTCCGACAACGGTGTTGTGTGATAGCAAGTCAGCAATTGAGCTGACAAAGCATCCAGTCTTTCATGGTCGCAGTAAACATATTGATATCAAGTATCACTTTATTCGTGATTTGGTTAATGAGAAGGAGATCGTTGTTGATTACTGCAAGACTGAAGATCAAGTGGCGGACATTTTCACCAAGGCATTGAAGTTCGGGATCTTTGCAAAGTTGAAGAAGATGCTCGGTATGGCTAACGGCGCGAACTTAGTTTAAGGGAGGCTATGTAGAATAATTAAACTAAGTTTCCTATTAATTTCTATTTCCTATTCGGTTAATGTTTTCTATTCGTTTGTTTCCTGTCTGGTTTCGTATTTGTTTTAGGAAACCTAATTGTTTTAGGAAATAGTTGCAATCTGAATCAGTGTAGGATTCAGGGATAGTTTAGCCTATAAATACATGCCTTGGGTTGCCATTGTAATCACAGAGAAAAATACAAAGATTTAATAAAAGCCTTGCGGCTGTTTTGGTTTCCGACATTGAAGTTGTTTTGCTTAAGGTAGAAAGCTTTCGTTTATTGCTTTGTTATTTAAGCTTTGATTGGTTTCTTCGGTCCTAATGCAATTAAATTGCATGGAATTTGGTCTGATGCAATTTAATTGCATGCATGTTGTTTGACGTCGGTGCAGCATCAAAATCAATTTGGCCTAACTGTGTTGCTTGAGTTTGGATACTTGAGATTCATTGCATTGAATTTATTGCTGTTTGTTTGGTGGCCGACGATCAGAACCAAATCAATTGGATTTAGTTCTTGCGTTCGGCTTTGCAACGTTCGTTTCGTTCGTGCGTCTTCTTGGTCAATAGATCGTAGATTGCAACTAATTGTTTAGTCTTGTGGGTTGTTTTATTTTGGGTCCTATAGTTTTGGCCGTTTTGGAAAATTCAGGGTCCAAAAAAGAGTATTTTAAAAAAATGTATCATTTTTTGTAAAAGTTCATTGTTAAGTGATGAATTGTGTATTTCACCTATTTAAATATTCACATTAAGTGACCAAACAAAACTAGAAGATTAAAGAACTGTTTGGCATAAAGGAAAAAAAGGAGTGATGCACCTGAAGGCCAAACCACGGCGAGTTTCATTTAACAAAGGAAGAAGAAGCAAAGATAGAGCTACCCGAGATTACTTCGACGGCGTAGCTCCGAAGCGCCACACGAAGCCTCAACGCAGTGAGTATTCCAAAACGTAAACGACACCCTTTTCTGCTGCAGCGGCGACGCTATTCCTCAATACGTTGAGTTTCAGCGCCTGGAAACCAAGAATCAGAGGAGTTTGTCGAGACAGCACCTGGGTTCATCGCGGTTGACAACGCCAAGGATAAATCATTCAGCTTGGAGGCGGATTCTGCAACGGATCGTCATGATACTTGCAAGGGAAATCCGCCACGAACGAATGGATACCGGCGCTGTTGACAAGGCTGAAATTGTCTCCGACAAACCCCACACAAGTAAAAACTAGATTTTGAAGGTTGAAGATGAAGGCAGTTGCCATGAATATATGCATCCGCTATACTATTGGGATATTTCCTGTTTCATTTGCTCTGTTAAACGAACACAATTAATATGGTGCAATTCACAGGCAGTGTTTAGCACCGAAAACAGAGTGTGACTATGTGTTTGCGCATTGAAGAGTATGCCGGAAGCGGTGGCGGTGGCCTTGTATTTCTGTGATTGAAAACATGGCTACAAAGTTGTGGGCATCAAGGGCTGCTTCATATCTTAGGATCTCAGCTACAGAGGCTTTGCCACTGTTGTCAAATATGTAAACACTCATAAATGGGTGAAAGTTGATGGCGACTTAGCTACTGTAGGCATTACTGACCATGCTCAAGATTATCTTGGTCATGTTGTCTATGTGGAACTACCTGAAGTGGGAGTTGGAGTGACAAAGGGAAACAGTTTTGGTGCTGTTGAGAGTTTCTAGAAAAGTAATTGAAGAGCTCAATAACTCTACTGGCTTTGGTTAATGGTAGCCCATATGAAGAAGGATGGATCATGAAGGTTGAGATAAGCAACAAATGTGAGTTGGAATGTTTGCTGGACTCGGATCAGTACACCAAGTTTTGTGAAGCTGAAGATGCAAAGCATTGAGTTGGGATGTTAGCTTTTTCATGAATATTCCACAGCCACAGATCATTTACTGCTTTTCTTTTCATGTTTTCAAACAGCATTTGTTATAACAGGTTGGGATCGACCCCAGCCACAGGCCCTCTCCCCCCACCCCCCGATTGTGTGTGTGACTGGATCCCAACCAAGGTTGTTAAACTCGTATTTTGAGTTAAACTCGTTTGAGGTCTAGAACTGGAATCGTAGAATCGGATCGTAGAATCGGACCGTAGACTCGGAAAATAGTTTAAAAGGGTATAATTAATTCTAATAATTTTCTCAATCACAATAATATATGATATTTAACTATACTTGTAGCATAAAACTTAAACATAATAAAAAAACCATATTAAAGTGTCAAATTTTCTCGATCAGTCGTCGACTCGTGCTCGTCTCTCTGTTTCCCGAACCGAATTAGCGAATTAGGGCAGCCAAATATTTCAAAAAATTGTGAGATTAAATTTTTTTGGCGGTTAGGGCCGAAATTGGCCCAATTATTTTGGAAAAAAACCCATCCAGCAGCCCAACCCATCAAAATTTGCAGCCCAAACATGATTTTTTGAACTCAGCCTAGACTCGTAAACTCGGCCGAGTCCAGGCCGAGTCTACCGAGTCCAGGCCGAGTCTACCGAGTCTAGGTCGAGTTCAGCCTAGCTACTGATCCTATGCGAGTTTGACTCGATTCTAGGTGGTCGGCTCGTAGACTCGGCCGAGTCTACGAGTCCACCACCGAGTTTAACAACTATGATCCCAACCCTGTTAGGACAACCTTTTTTTTCTTTCAGGGGTATCCCAACCCTGTTAGGACAACCTTTTTTTTTCCTTTTCTTTTTCTAATTTTTTTTTATGCTCATCTATTTGCATCAAGTAGAAGTTTGATTTAGGTTACAAGTTACTTCAATTGCAACATTGACGGAAGTGAAAAAAAAAAAAATTAATATGCTGTAATTGAAATTAAATGCTTTTGCTCTAGTTACAGTATGAACAAAAGATTGTGTTTAAGGTAAGCTATTCCATGAATTTGGATAAATCTTTGTTGCTTTAAAAAAATGGCACTGTTAAATGCAGGGAAGAAAAGTGCTAAATGTAGGGAAGGAGAGATCGTATTTTCAAATTACACCCAAAATACCCCCACCCCCTAATAATGCCCCTAGCCCTACAATTTGTTCAATTCTTTCATCCGACAGAGCCAGAATCATCGACGGCCACCGGAATCATCACCGGAGCACCGGCTGGAGAAGTAAGTGTTAAAATAAATTTTTTTAAAAATTCAAAGCCTTTATACTGGTCGGATTTGGGTGGCGTACCATTTCCGCCACCTAAATCCGACCAGAAGCAACCAGATATGGCTGCAAAAATGCGCACATAAATATACGAAACCCAGCAATGGGTTTCGTATCATGAAACCCACCAAATGGGTTTCATGATATAAAACCCAGCAGGTGGGTTTGATATATGAAACCCATTGCTAAGTTTCTTTTGTTTGGGGAGCCCCATTACAGGACTTTTTGTCCGAAAAAATGGAGTGAATCCCCCTTTTTCCGGCAGTGCACGTAAATGCTGATATTTGGGGGTTAGGCGGCCTAACCCCTAACCCTGTCTTTAGGGGTTTGGCGGCTTAAGGGTTAGCCGGCCTAACCCTGTTTAAGGGGGTTAGGCCGTCTAACCCCCCCGAAGGAGTTGGTCTGCTACTACAAGTTTTAAAACCTCAAAAAAAAATAAATAAATAAAAATAAAAATGAAGAATGAGAAATTTGCCGGAAAAACGGGCTGCCGGAATCCCCTTTTTCCTGCATAAATGGAGCAGCTGGAGGTTTCATTTTTTTAGCAGGAGTAGCTAGCCTCCTGCCGTAAGTTTTAAAAAATAAAAAGTTAAATTTAAAAAAAATGCACAACGGAATATTTGCCAAAAAAATAGGATTCCGGCAGCCCATTTTTTCGGCACGATTGGAACTGAAATGAAACCCAAGTGAGGGTTTCATTTCAGTCTAGTGAGGCTAGGTGAGGCCAGCTGCAGCAGGCCTCTCAATCAAGCTGCGAAAATTGTAGCAGGAGACCAGCTCCCGTTACAATTTTTGTAGCCGAATCTGGTTGCTTGTAAGCAACTAGATTCGGCTACTTCAAGCCCAATTTGGGTGCCAGAAATGGTTTGCCACCCAAATCTGGTATGAGAGAATGATTATTCAAAAAAACAAAAAGGAAAAAGTGATATCACCTTAGCGGCGACACTGGTGAAAAATTTTCGGCGAGGGAGTTGCATGGTTCTCAGAAATTGGAGATGGTGGGGCTGGGGTAGGTAGCATTATTAGAGGTGGGGGTATTTTGGGTATAGTTCTAAAATACTATCTCTCTGCATTTTCCTTCCCTGCGTTTAGACATTGCGTAAAAAAATTTTAAAAAAAAGGTAACCAAATAAAACTATGAGTCATTTACCTATTTTTCTATTCCAAAAAGGTCCTTCAAATTAAAGGCTTAATTTAACAATTTAGATGAAAATGACCATTTAAAACTGATATTACAAGTTAAGAGATCAAAATGATCTATTTTGAAGATAAAGTACCAATTAAAACTGCACCACAAAGGTCATTTATCCTTATATTAACAAAATTACAAAAACCAATTTCTCTAAACCGGGTTATTGCCACCGTTACCATTGTCGTAACTCCAGCAATAACTAAAAACCTAGAGAAATTTTCAACCAACAAAATTAACCCTCGAAGCAATAAGCTTCATAATGAAAACAGCCTCCCAAAAAAGAAAACAATTCAATTCAGTCGACTCGCAGATCTTAGCAATTGTCGTTGTAAGCCTCAGATCCATGAGAATCTGTTAACTGCCGTTGTCATCATAATCTCCATCTGGAGGTCGGTCATTCAACACCAGCATCATCCATCCATCCTCATATCTGTGCTGGGGGATTGTGTCGGTTATGCCAAGATGGAGATTTGGGAATATTTGAGGGTGGAGGTGGGTTTTATATGCTTATGTTGGGCTGCAACTCACCGCTGAAGATTCTACAGTCTCATCGCACATTTTATAACAAATCGATCCTTGCGAGAAAGCTATGGGCATGAGAGGTGTTGGGTTGCAACTAGAGAAAAAAACTTTGAAGAGATGATTATGGTGATAGCCATGGAGACCGTGTTGGTGGGTGAGTTGGTGGAGATGGGTTGCTGGGGTAGAAAACGTGAGGGAAGATGGGTGCTAGTTAGAGAAGAAGGTGTGGGAGAGTGGGGGTGGAGAAGATGAGGCAACGGGTTAAAGATATTGGGTTTAAAATGGTTGGGCTGAAAAAGCAAAAATTATAATTCAAATAAAAAAAATTAATGATATAAAATGACAAAAATAACCTTCTACCGTTAGAGTTAACTGAAAATTTCAACGTTACAAATTTTAGAAACGCACGAGGGGGGTTATCCGTAACTTTTGCTAACCACAAGGAGTTTGAGTACTTCACCATAATTTTTAGTGATTAAGCCCATTTGTCATCAATAATTGTCAGTATGTGGACCACCTGCTACTTCGGTCACCACAATTAGTCACTAAAAATAGAACACATTTGTGGGACCCTTCATGCCAACAAAATAATGTGACCATTAATATTTCAACGGATCACAAATCATTAGAAATTCACGAATTAGAGATGTTGTAATATACTCTTTCCCATAGCCTCAGAACTTCTCGCGAATAAGAAGACATCATGAACTTGCCAAAAATGTCTGCGATCTAAGTAATTGTCCAATGGATCGGTCATGGGGCTTCCCTCTGCCAAGAATTGCTCTGAATATTCCGCTTTGAAAATTGTCAGTACACAATGGTTACGTCCAGTCTGTCCCTCCTTATGTGAGTCCGCCTACCACTTTAGTGACCAAATACTAGTTTGATCACCAAAATCAGAACACGTTCGTGGAATCCCTTCACTATGCCACATTAATGTGACCAATAACATTTAGGTCTACAATTTAGTCACCAAACTTATTCAATTTTTTTTGGAACTCTAAGTAAGTGACCAAATTTGTTGGTCACCACTTTTGTGACAACTTATTTGGTCACCACTTCCTAATGAAATGAGAGTTAGTGACGAAATATCTTTTAGTCATTAATTTTAGTCACCAAAAGCAACTAATTTGGAGGGAATTTCTCCCGTCATCACTTTTAGTGATGAAAATGGTGATCAAAATTTTGATTTCGTCACCAAAAATTCAACCGAGACCAGTTAGAAACGACTCACCATATTTCATTTCAAATACCTCAAGAATTTGTTGGTCTCCGATTTGACAGCTTAAAACTGGCCATAATCCGTCACATAGACTAAAATTGTGAAAACATGCAAACTTAAATGACTAATTTTGCATTAATAAAATGGAAGAACCAAAAGTTGATCATGAACAAATAAAAGGGACCAAAATCGCAATTTTTCTTATTTAAAAAATATGCAGTGTCTATGCAGTCAACGACTAAAAGCACCGCCAACAACCCAAAAAAGAACTATTTCAACTTTATTCCAAGTAGAGTGGAGATGGCTACCTTGGCCAACATTTCAGAGGCCACAGTGGTGGAGACACCGTTATTATTAAATGAAAGCATAGTGGAAGGAAACGTTGACTACAAAGGCCGCCCAGTAAAGCGATCCAAGTCCGGCGGATGGGGATCTGCTTGTTTCATCATGTGCATAACTCCCATTATCACTTCAGTTCAATGATTCCAAGCCAATTTAGGAAAAATAAAGATCGTTTAATTTTTCTTCTGTCTACTTTGCAGCGTTTGAAGTTGTGGAGATGATGGAGAGGTCTGCGTATTTTGGAGTGCGAATTTGATGAGTTACTTGACGGGCCCACTTGGTTAATCCACCTCCACGACAGCAATGAATATAAATTCCTGGTTGGGTACGCCGCAGCTTTTGCCGCTTCTTGTTGCTTCTCTTGCTGATTCATTTTTCAGCCGTTACCGCACCATCATCATAGCTTTTGTGCTCTATATTCTAGTGAGTCGTGTTTGAGTTTTGTGCTAACCCTTCTTTACCCTGGTTTGTTAGCTTCAAATTTAGTGAAAAAAAAGGTTAGCAATTTGAAAGATAGTTAAACATTGGAATGGAGGAATGAACTTTACTTTGGAATATTTAGAAATTTCTTCAGATTAATTTTGAACTATTGGCCGTTTAACTACTGCGCATCACAGGGATTTGGGCTCTTAACACTCTTCCTTCAAGAAAGATGCAGTGTTGAATTCTCCTTCTCAATTCCAAATTATCATGTTTTTCTTTTCATTGTATATAGTAGCAATTGCCCAGGGAATGCATAAGCATTGTGTTCAGGCTTTTGGAGCAGACCAATTTGATGAGCTACATCCTGAAGAAAATAAAGCTAAAAGCTCATTCTTTAACTGGTGCTCTTTTTGTATCGCTATGGCCATCATAGTCTCGTCAATGATTTTGACTTATATTCAAGACTACCTCAGTTGGGGTCTCGGATTTGGGATTCCCTGCTCTCTCATGGTATTTGCACTAGTTTGGTTTCTGCTTGGAACTATAAAGTATCAGTTCAGTGTTAATATTGATAAGAAGAACTCCTTTGCCAGAATTGGCCGGGTCTTTGTGAATGCGGCAAGCAATTGGAGAGTCTCCTCTGGTTCAATATGTACAGAAAAGGAGAGTCATGGTGTTCAATCTAACTTGGGTTTTCATCAATTCATGTAACAATTCTGTTTGAAACTTTTATTCTTATGTGACTGATGTTCTTTATGTTGTAAAGTTGTTTCACAATTGTTTATTTACCCAATGATAGGTGTCCTTTAGCTGCTGAATTTTAGAGCATATTTGTGTCAAATCTCACGGGTATGTGCAAATTTTTGTAAGATAAATGCAGGTTTAGGAAGAAGAACAAGTAGAGAAAGCAGGATGCAAAAAATGGATGAAAAGGGCTCAATAGCCCAAAGAAGCAATGAAGGAAGGCATTATTCATGTTCATGAATGCAAAAGGAACAAGTGAGCCAAAGTTGAAGGAGCCCAATTACAATGAGCAAGTCCAGCCCAATGAAGAAAATCTCTCTGCCTAATTAATAAGAGGATGCGCAAGAGCAATGGAATTGGAATCTTTAATTATCAGCATGGGTGCTGCGCATGGGCTGTTTCCTAATATATTTATCCTTCTTTTTTTGGAGATTAATTTTAGTAGTATCCTACATGGACAAGAGTTTTAGTAGTTTACTATTTTTGAATGAGTTTCTACTCTCCATTCTACACCTATTTATAGGGATAGAAGGGAGAGGAGAAAAAAACGTTTTTAGTAGACTTTTTATCCCATATTTTCATAGCTAGTGCAAGGAAAATAGCTGTAGGTTTCGTTTCCTGCGTTTTGGGAAATTCTGCCCAGAGGAGGTCCCGTTTAACCTAACGGGCGGTAGAGTACTCTGAGATTATTTTCATACCGTGAATCAAGTATTTATTTCTTATTTATTTTATTCTTTTCAACTATTTTCAGTATGAATCATATAATAATTATGTGCGTAGTTAGTTTGATTATGAGTAGCTAAAATATTTATTCCGCCATAATGTAATAGCAATTAATCCGGGCATGTTATGAAACCGAATTGTTCTTAAATTAAACTGCATGTGTTCCTTCTTATTCTCTGCTCGGAACGTTGATTACTAATATTTAATTAAGATTAATCACCTTAGTTGAATTAGGTAGAGCCAATTAATTCCCAGTTAAATAACATAATATTTATTGGGCAAGATTAATTAGTGGTAAAGTTACCTTCAAGTAATAGAGAATAAGGGGTTAGTAATTCTTAGATGTTAATTCAATAAGAATAACTAAAATCGGGTTTCCCTAGATCTTAAGGCTGTTAACTTGGTTAATAGGTGTCGATGCCTTATTCCTTGTTAATTAGAGTAGCAATTATGTCTGTGCGGATTCACGGTAATTGTCGATAAAGTAAGAGGAGATTGGGTTATGTCTGTGCGGATTCACGGTAATCTATAACTGATTGATGACATGCTATTTAATATATTATTGAGTTGATGATTAACATGCACGTGATTATTGTGATTTACATATTGCTGGAATACTTTATTACATTAATTAAACTCTCTTTCTTAATTTAAGTTTGTTATTTAGTTTTCACTAATATTTTACAAAGTCTCTCTGAGCACAAAAGGTGGTTGCAAACCAAAACTGTTTGGGATTTAATAGGTTTTGTGATTTTAAGCAGTCCGTTCCCTGTGGGATCGACCATGTTATCATTGTGCTACTTATAGCTATTTGTTGCAGGTTTATACAATACTTTTACTGTATTTGATAGGGCTAATGACGGTATTATCAAATACAATAAAAGTACTGTATAAACCTGCAACAAATAGCTATAAGTAGCACAATGACGCTTGTCCTCAAGCGTGAAGTGAAGAATTAAACTCAGTCCTATTTTCTTTCCCTTTTTTACGTAACAAAAACACAAAAACACAAAAACACAAACACAAGAACAGAAAAGACAAAAACTTGAACAGACCCAAAAGACACATAATAGAAAAACAAACAATGACCCAAAAGACCCAAGACATGACTCACACGACACAATGACACCACATAAACACAGGATTACTCTGCCCAAATTCCTTATGTCAATTGTACTTGCACCACGAGATTCACCTTTTAATCACAAACTATGCAAACTCTACCATTCCACCAAACAAACCATACCAAGTCAGTTCAACACAGTTTATGCATAAATTCCCAAGCATGCACTCTTATGGGTAGTAAATCACTCAACTCACAATTCAGAAAATTAGGACAAGTGATTCATCCTTAGTCTAGTCAGAACTCAAAAGCTTGATAGCTGACCATCTCCACAGTAAAGATTGAGTAATGCACAGATCTTAAGAACAACCTTTATTCATAGGGACGCAATGGGGCCAAGGGATTTTTTATTTATTTGGTCGGGCCCTATGGGATTCTAAGTCACCTGCAGAATTCAACAAATAGTGTGCATGCATATAGAACCTGCTGCTCCTTTTATTTGGACATCAACTCCACTTCCTGCTTTTCCTGATCTAGAGCCAAAACATTCAGCTCTTTCTTTAATTATTCAAGCAGTGACAGTCACCAAAAACTTATTCAGCACATGATTAAAAATTCAGCACCTAATCTCCAAAATCCAGTCCTTTAAACTTATTCTGCAAATGTATTCAAAACAAAACTAGCTCTTGTTCTTTATTTCATCATCTTTTTTCTTTTCTTTCTCAAGTGTGGACTCATTTTCTTACCACAGCAGAACTGATTTTTCATATAAATTCAGCAGATACAAAAAGAAACAGAACTGGACTCCACAAATTGTACTTCATGACCTCTTCTGTCGCAGCATCAAAACATAATTATTATGCAGCATACACACCAAGGGTAAGAAAGGATTTACTCAAAACAGGCCTTGGCTAATTTTTACTGATTCAAAATTGAAAGGTCAAGGCTTCAACTTGCTGACTAAGATGTATTTTTCTGTATAGGACGGTTCAGAAATTCAAGCCAAAAAGGGTTTATCCTAGAAAAGGTCCCCCATCATCCAACCATGCATTACTCAATAAACCATTTTGACAGTCTAACAGGCAAACCAAAGAGATTCTCATGCAAAACATCCAGTGCGGCTCAGAATTATTTAGTAGGCTTTAGAAGAGGGAATTCATGTATAACTTGTATTAAAATAACTGATCTTTCCCAAACCACATCCACAAGAATAAGCATAGTAATTGATTAACAGGATATCTATGTTGCTTATTTCAGATTAACATTCAGATTTTGGGCAGAATTTTGGACTTCACACACACACACTTGACATAACAAGGCTCCAAAAACCAAAACAAGACACAGGAAAAACTCTCAAAACATCCTCACACTTAAAATAATGCTTGCCCCCAAGCATACATTAAAATTAAAGTGAGACCATTGGAGCCATGCTACAAACTGACTGGACCACATATAGACACACAACTATGGAAAAAAATAAAAATAAAAAAATAATAAAAACAGCACAAAACAAAAAGCAGAACAACACATGAAAAAAAAAAAAATACTAGAGAAAGACTTACTGGGGAAACATGGCGCTGCCTACTGCATCAGAGGCGGGATTCGGATTCTTCATCAGTGGCCGCAACCGGACAGCGGTGAGGCGTGGTCGAGAGGAACCCGTGGCAGCTGTGGTGTTGGCCGATTGGTGGCCGCCGGGTGAATGGGAAGCTGGAGCGGAAGTAGGCGGAGGGAGGTCGATCACTTCTTCACTTCGGGGCTTGCCTCTGCGCTTGCCGGCCATGGGAAAGCTGCGGTGGTGGAGTGAAGAAAATGATCGTGGCGGGTAGGTGGAGAGGAAAGAGTGGCGTGCAGATTTGGGTATTAGAGCAAAGGATTTGGGCAATTTGCAGGGTGGCTCTTCTCCATTCGGGAACTGCAAGGTTGATCCCTCTCACTTACTTTCCTTGAATTTTGCAATATGGTCCTCCCTTGCCTGAGATATGGCAATTGCTCCCCCTAAGTGCTGACTTGGCAGCTTTGATCCCTGCTCCTTGTTGGCCATTAATCGACTAACTGCAACAAAAATTAAATGCTAAATTTTTTTTTTTAAGGAATAAAATACAGAAAAATAGAAATAATGGAAAACAAATAAAAATAATAATAATAAATAAAAAAATAAATAAAAATAAAAATAAAAAAACGTGGGTTGCCTCCCACTAGCGCCTCTCTTTTACGTCTTTGGCCAGACGCAGTATGTCTCCTTCAATGATTCGAATAATATAACAATGGAATTTCTTCCACTGTTTGGACTTGGGTAGCACCACAGAAAAGTCTAAGATGTTTCCTGTTGACTGTGAATTTCTTTCCAATCTTGGAATTTTGAACTTGCACAGCTCCACTTGAACAGACGGACACTACATCCAGTGGTTTTACCTTCTTCTTCTTCTCACCAGGTAGACCCTTGATCTCAAAATTCACAAACTCACCTCTTTTTCCTTGACTGATCTGCTGGCCAGTAGCACACTGTGTGGGAGTTTGCAGCCATGTTTGTTCATTATTTCTTTTTTTTCACCATGGCTTTGCTAGATCCTTTGGCAGATTTCAGGTCAATCTTCGTACTATAACATGGAAGTGGTTTTAATTCAGGCTCTGAAGCCAGAACTAATGATAGAAGCAATTTATCAGCAGGGGTCCGTTTGGGCAAACAGATGGTAGTCCTTGAACTTTGACTCACTTCTTGCAAAAAATCAGTCTCAAGATGCTCTTGGACACAAGGGTCAATCATATCAACACTATAAACATTTTCCATAGGCATTGAACTTTTTATGGCATCATCCATACTAAATGTGACCTTTTCACCACAGTAGTCCAGGCAAATAGATCCATTGTACACATCAATTAGGGCTTTAGATGTTTTCAAGAAAGGTCGGCCTAACAAGACTCCGGCTGACTCTTTTGACGGATCACTACTCATCTTAACCACATAAAAATCAGCAGGGTATACAAAAGAATGAACTCTTACCAACACATTTTCCAAAGACCCACATGATATACACATGATCTATCAGCCAATTGAATTATAACACTAGTATCTACTAATTCAACACCAGTCAAAGTTTGATACACAGAAAGAGGCATTACATTAATTGAAGCACCTAAATCACACATAGCATGGTTAATCTGTTTATCTCCAATTACACAAGGTAAAGAAAACATACTTGGGTCCTTGCACTTAAGTGGCAATTTCTTTTGAATTACGGCAGACACGTTCTCGCCCATGATTACCTTGCGTGCTCCCCTTTGATTCCCAGCCATAAATTCTTTCAAGAACTTCCCAATTGGGGGGATTTTTATTGCCTTAAGGAAAGGAATATTTACTTCCATCTTCTCAAAAGCTGCCAAATAATCCACAGGATCCTCTTTTGGTTTTTTTGCCTTCCCGATCAGTCGGTTTGGAAAAGGTGGATCTTCATAAGGGTTTCCACCTTTTAAGCTTAAAAAAGGTTCAGGTCTTTCTATTTTCCCTGTTTTTAGAGTACCCGCTGGCTCTGTTTCTGCAATTTCAGGTTCAGGGTCGATGGCCCGTTTGGGCAAATGGGACCTCGAAGTAGAACTCTCTTGCTCTTCTGGCTGCGGTAACTTGACATAGTCCCTGGAATTTTCTTCGCCTTGCTCAGATTTCGCCTCCACTTTGTTCCTACTAATCAATCTATTTGGAAAAGGAGGTTCTTCGTAAGGGTTCCCACATTTCAGACTTAAAAAGGGTTCAGGTCTCTATAATTCCCCTGTTTTTACAGTACCCTCTAGCTCTGTTTCCACAATTTTAGGTTCAGGGTCGACGGCCCGTTTGGGCAAACGGGACCTCGACGTAGAGTTCTTTTCCACAGCTGGCTCCAAGAGCTTCCCACTCCTCAAGGTTATCTCATTCACATTCTCTTTGGACGGCACCTGAACTTGGGCGGGTAATCTGCCCTGGTCACCCTTCAATTCTTTGAGCGAAGCAGCCAATTGGGACACCATATTTGCCAGACTATCAATACTGGCTTTCTGCTCCTTTTGTTGATCCACTAGAGATGCAATGATATCACTAGAATCTTTACCATTTCGCTGTGGTTGGTATGAATTCTGGCCTTGCTGGAACCCTCTCTGCTGTGGAGGTCGGTATGCCTGATTCTGATACTGATTCTGGTACTGGTTCTGGTTACCCTGATACTGGGGCTGTTGACTTTGATCCTGGCTGCCTGGTTCAGTCCATCTGAAACTAGGATGATCTTTCCACCCTTGGTTGTACGTGTTGGAGTAAGGGTCCCTTCTTAGATGTGGGCCATTCCAGTTTCCAGCCGCATTTGCTTGGGCCAGGGGGTCCGTGGGTGCAAGGTTACACTTATGGGTAAAATGTCCTATATTTTCGCAGATTCCACACACTTCCTCTGTCTGCACCGTTATTCCATGGTAGAAGAACTGTAGCAACTCTCCATCTGAGTACCTATGGTTTGGGCAGCTATCGCATAATCGCTTAAATCTGAGCCAATAGGTGCGGAGGGACTCGTCATATTCTTGTTGGATCCCACTTATCTCCTTTTTCACTGCATTAGTCTTCGTGGCTGGGAGTAATTTTTAAGGAAAGCCTCCTTCATCTCCCCCCATGTAGTGATGGAGTTTGGCTCTAGGGAAGAGAACCACATATTGGCTTCGCCGGCCAGGACAAACGGGAATGCCACGAGTCAGAGTTGCTCCACAGTGGCTCCTGCTGGTAGCTTTCCCACCTTGCACCCCTTGATGTACTCACGCAAAAAGCTATGGGGATCCTCTCCTGGCCTTCCACGGTACCTTGGTAGCATACTCAACCAACTAGATTTGAGTTGGAAGTGACCCGTGACTTTAGGCATTACAATTGCTGAAGGCTCATCCTCGGCGTCGTAGTTGCTTAGCTCCTTCAGAGTTGGTTCAGCAGCAGGAGCTTCCACTCGTCGCTCGTCTCTCCTTTCTTCCTGTCTGTCTCCCATCTTAGAATCAGGCTCGGGGATAGATTTCTGTTCAGATTCTGCTTCTGTTCTACCTTCCGTTTGGGCTAACGGGACCTTGTCCGAATCTGAAACAGCAGCTTCTCGCTTTGACGTGCTTCTTTTGCGAGTCTTCTTGCAGTTTTTTCAATCTCTGGATCGTACTGCAATTCAGGTTGCGATGATCTGCTCATAAAACACACAAAAGCACAAATTAATAGGAAAAGGTAATTTAAAACGTAAAACCGTTCCCCGGCAACGGCGCCAATTTGATAAGACCGTCGTTAGTCCTATCAAATACAGTAAAAGTACTGTATAAACCTGCAACAAATAGCTATAAGTAGCACAATGATAACAGGGTCGATCCCACAGGGAACGGACTGCTTAAAATCACAAAACCTATTAAATCCCAAACAGTTTTGGTTTGCAACCACCTTTTGTGCTCAGAGAGACTTTGTAAAATATTAGTGAAAACTAAATAACAAACTTAAATTAAGAAAGAGAGTTTAATTAATGTAATAAAGTATTCTAGCAATATGTAAATCACAATAATCACGTGCATGTTAATCATCAACTCAATTATATATTAAATAGCATGTTATCAATCAGTTATAGATTACCGTGAATCCGCACAGACATAACCCAATCTCCCCTTACTTTATCGACAATTACCGTGAATCCGCACAGACATAAATGCTACTCTAATTAACAAGGAACAGGCCGTAAGGCATCGACATCTATTAACCAAGTTAACAGCCTTAAGATCTAGGGAAACCCGATTTTAGTTATTCTTATTGAATTAACATCTAAGAATTACTAACCCCTTATTCTCTATTACCTGAAGGTAACTTTACCACTAATTAATCTTGCCCAATAAATATTATGTTATTTAACTGGGAATTAATTGGCTCTACCTAATTCAACTAAGGTGATCAATCTTAATTAAATATCAGTAATCAACGTTCCGAGCAGAGAATAAGAAGGAACACATGCAGTTTAATTTAAGAACAATTCGGTTTCATAACATGCCCGGATTAATTGCTATTACATTATGCCGGAATAAATATTTTAGCTACTCATAATCAAACTAACTACGCACATAATTATTATATGATTCATACTGAAAATAGTTGAAAAGAATAAAATAAATAAGAAATAAATACTTGATTCACGATCTGAAAATAATCTCAGAGTACTCTACCGCCCGTTAGGGCAAACGGGACCTCCTCTGGGCAGAATTTCCCAAAACGCAGGAAACGAAACCTACAACTATTTTCCTTGCACTAGCTATGAAAATATGGGATAAAAAGTCTACTAAAAACGTTTTTTTCTCCTCTCCCTTCTATTCCTATAAATAGGTGTAGAATGGAGAGTAGAAACTAATTCAAAATAGTAAACTACTAAAACTCTTGTCCATGTAGGATACTACTAAAATTAATCTCCAAAACAAAGAAGTATAAATATATTAGGAAACAGCCCATGCGCAGCACCCATGCTGATAATTAAAGATTCCAATTCCATTGCTCTTGCGCATCCTCTTATTAATTAGGCAGCAGAGAGATTTTCTTCATTGGGCTGGACTTGCTCATTGTAATTGGGCTCCTTCAACTTTGGCCCACTTGTTCCTTTTGCATTCATGAACATGAATAATGCCTTCCTTCATTGCTTCTTTGGGCTATTGAGCCCTTTTCATCCTTTTTTTGCATCCTGCTTTCTCTACTTGTTCTTCTTCCTAAACCTGCATTTATCTTACAAAAACTTGCACATACCCGTGAGATTTGACACAAATATGCTCTAAAATTCAGTAGCTAAAGGACACCTATCACCCTAAACCCTATGAATAGAAATTTCATGAGAAATTAGGCTTTTTCAATCCAAAAATGAAGAACCATAATGAATGGCTTCTGCTTTTTTCAATTCAAACATCACTTTTCAGAATCTTGAGGTAAGCATTTGATCTTTATTTGTGGTTAACTCTGAAACCAAAATGCCATTCTAATAGTATCTTTTTTCTTGAAATTGTCATCAAGGTTTCTGAACAAAGCATTGGTAGTACCTAATAGTTCAAAGAAAGATGAGAAAACATGTACCATAAGCGACGTTAAAGAGGCTAACGCAGTCCTTAGGCTATTTCCAATATGGTTTTCTTGTTTGGTATATAGAATTCTATATTCACAGCCACCCACTCTGTTTACCAAGCAAGGACTTACAATGGACAGATCAATCAGTCCAGAATTTGAGGTGCCAACTGCTTCATTACAATGTCTCATTAATGTCACACTGATCATCTTCCTTCCCATCTACGACCGTATTCTGGTTCCTATCACAAGATCCATAGCCCGGAAACCTGTAGGTATAACTATGCTACAACGAATCAGAATTGGGATATTTTTCTCATTTCTTTCCATATGTGTTGCTACTCTAATAGAAAGGAAACACCTTGAAATAGCCTAAGATTATGGATTAGTTGATGAGCCAAACTCAGTAGTTTCGATGAGTGTGGCTTGGTTGATACCTCAGTATTTTCTGTTTGGAGTTTCTGAATCATTTGCCTTTATTAGTTTGCAAGAGTTTTTCTATGATCAGGTGCCTGGTGAACTAAAAAGAACAGGCGTTGCGTTGTACCTCAGTGTGATAGGAGTTGGAGGATTTCTGAGTAGCATTCTGATATCAATCAATTGAGAAAGTCACTTGTAGAGATGGATCAAATGATCATGGTTGGTTCTCTGATAATCTGAACAAGGCACAGTTTGATTGTTTTTTATTGGTTTCTGGCTGGACTTAGTGCGATGACATTAGCTATTTTTGTGTATTTTGCAAAGGATTATGTTTACTAGAGGAAGCAACTTCTGTAGTTATTGCCTGAAAATCACATCTGATGTCTGTGAAATATAATTGTATGTCAAACAAATCCTTGAAATTATTTATTTACTTTTGCTAGGAA
This sequence comes from Leptodermis oblonga, assembly GCA_016801395.1. Lineage (NCBI taxonomy): Eukaryota > Viridiplantae > Streptophyta > Magnoliopsida > Gentianales > Rubiaceae > Leptodermis > Leptodermis oblonga. Next base: position 20,917,165 of record CM028750.1, on the reverse strand, counting down.
GAGGATTCATTTGTCACCAAATATGTTGTAGTTTGTACTTATTTCGTACTACTAACTCTCATTTACTAACAGGGTTCGAGACACATGGTTTTTATCATGCAATATTCATTGTTTCTAAAATTTTCCATTTTCAGATCTGATTACTTTAATATATTAAAACAATAGGTAAATCACCCTATGTGTCTTCAACCTGATTTTAACCATATTAAGAACTTGCATGACATTTTCATATATACTTGAATAACATGCTAACCCATTTTATGCTTTAAACAAGTTTCTACCACTAATTTCTATGCCTTCGATTTCACTAACAACTACGGATTGAGGACTCACCCTAAAGTCCTATGATTACCATATACTGGAAGCACAAGATGGCAACACGCAGGGTGACGGCGATTTTTGGTGGCAGCGTCTAGGGTTTCAAGCTCTTGCCTTCTCCTTTTTTCCTGATTTTTAATTAGGTTTCTAAAGGTTTTAGTCTCGAATTAAGGATTTATTTATAAGCCTTCATTAGGTCTAGGACTACTACAGAATGACCTATTTGTAGTGCCTATTTAGAGACGTTAATCTACAAACCCTTCGCTAAAAGTTAAAACACGGAGTATTGTAGGCTGGTGTTCTTGGAAACCCGTCTCTAATACTCCATTATTGGCAACGGTTCTTGGAAACCCGCCTCCAATAATGGGGTATTGGCAACCGATTCCAAGGAATGCCTCCAATAATGGAGTATTGGAGGCGGGTTTCCAAGGACTGTGGCCATTGTTGGAGTATTCACCACTGTTCTTTAACAACAGTGGCCAATACTCCAGCATTAGCAGCGGGTGATTAAAGCCATGGCTAATAGTCGCCTTGATAGATGTCATTTCACTACCAAAAAATATTTATAAAACATACCCAAAACTAATACAGCAATAAGTAGGGCCGTCTCCCACAGGGATTGGCAATTTAATTATCCCATAAAATAAAACATAAAAACATATAGTTGAAGACACAATCTCAGCTAATTCATGCAATTGAACACCGGTGCAAAGATATTTATGCCCACACACAAATCAGTTAGTTCTAGGGACGATGAACCCCAATTTCATATGTTTATTAGACGTGTTAATAGTGTAATGAACTATAAAATTAACTCAAGTAATTCATTCAAATATGATGAATCACCAGCCTCAAAAGGATGTGTCACTAGCCACGAAAGGAACCCATGCATGCAATATTATAATAACAATAATTTCAACCCAAAATATATACGCAGACATAAATCAACTAGTTAAAGATTGTCGAGATTCAAACTAACCTTTTAGTAGATGTGTCAATAGTTTATGAAACTTTGACTAATAAGAAACCTACAAACACAACCCAATTTACCCCCTACTAATTGATAATTACCGTGAATTCACACAGATATAATCATTTCTCTAATTAATACATAACCTTAACCAAGCCAGAATCCGCCGACACCAATTAAGTGTACTAACAACATTAAGAACTAGGGGAACGCGATTTTAATACCCTTATTTGAATCTTAATATAAGAAACAATTAACCTATTACCCCCACTATCGATACGATAGATTTGTCACAAATTAGCCCCTTCCAACATTTATGTATTGGGAATACTAATTAGCGTTATCTCGATTAAACCCAAGTTAGTTATTCTTAAAATAAAATCAGAAACAAAATTTGTGCACATAAGATACTCAAGAATTCTTGCATACATACTACCTTGTGAATACTTTTATATCCCACAAATGTAAGAACAACCTTGATTAAACTTCAACTAGAAAAGAAAAAAAAAATGCAACCTAAAGAAAGAAAGAAAGAAATAAACTTAACATAAAGAAAATAAATTAATATTAATTGAGAGAAGAGCACTAGGAGCTGAAGCTACCCTGTGACTGGGAAAATGAAATAACTAATTAACTTGTATTGAAAGAAAACTACCTAATTAAAGAATAAAAAAAATAAAAAGCCACAGGTTGCTGAAACGAAAAAAAAGGATGCAGCCCTAAACATTACGCACATCAGCCGTGCACAAATTGGATCTTCCATTTGTGCTTCATTCCTTTAGTTGGAATCAATTACTTCCTTTTGCACAACATCTTTGATGTGAGCACTTCATGAGAAGGACTCTCAGGTGCGGAAGACTTTGCCAAGGAAATCCGAACAGTGCTGATCACCCTTGCTTCTTCAAGAACTCGAAAAACCCTAAGTGAGAATTAATTTACTTTATTCTTAAACTAACTGGACTTTAAGGAGTTTGAATAAATAGAAATTTAGGTGAAACAATAACCTAAATTCTTCTAAATTTGGAACCTATGAAATAATCAAGCGATTAAAATTACACAAGTTCAATAATCAAAATAAGGAGAATTCTAAAGCAAGGATAAACCTAACAATCAACTTTATAATTCATGAACTCTCCCTTAATAATTTCGTGGTTCCCCCTATAGCTCGAGACTACTGACCAACGAGAATGATCCAATGACCACGTCCAAGCCGGCTTGCGAATCATTCCACATAGGTTGTGAATTCATTACTTAAAACAGACTCAGACTAAAGTAAAGCTGACATACAGATAATCCAGTGTGCAAAGCATGCACACCTGAATATTCATAGATATAACATAATCAAGTGCACATAATAGTTCAACATGATACATTTCATTCTCAATTCATATCATATAACGATGAACTCCTAACACATGTTATATGCATGATGCAAACCGAAATTTAATTAATTATAGATTAAAACGGTTCTTCCTTTTCAGTGAGGTAATTCACCTTATTCCGTAGATATTAGCTCACAACTAATTATCTGATCTGCATATATTTCATGTTACGGAATTTTAGTATTTATTACCAGTTACTAACAAAATTCTAAGATTCTTAGATCCTTATATATTCTAGGATTTTGCTAAATAAGAGCGTAAAACTAATTTGTCTAATTCTATTAGAATGAGCTTATAACAATAGATATCTAAAAATTATTTTTATTTTACTTTGGAAATCAATAAGGAAATACATTAATTACTAATTTCAAGGAAAGACAAGGAAATTTATCCACTCAAACTAGAATAGCCCTCACTCCAAGTTGTACACTGTCCCTTTCCTACAATAGATCGGGGTGGGGGGGTGGGGGGGTGGGGGGGGGGAATGTTAAGTTTAACACCGTAAAACTAATCTACCTATTTTCCTTTTAAAAAGACTTTATAATATTTAAACTCTATTTCTACTTTATTTTGAAAATAACAAATAAATAAACAAAAAATTATATTAATTACTATCTTAAGAAAAATATAAATTTAAAACCTTTTAAATGGTAGTTAAAATACTTTTACGGCCTGTTCTTTATGAAGTTTTCAAAACAAGTTTGAAACAAGTTTTCAAAACAATTTGGTTTCAAACCTTTTGTAAGAAACATGGTTTTCAAAACAAATTTTAAAACACATGTTTTGGGCATTTTTTTATTTTTTGTTTTCTCTCTATCTCCTCCCCTTTCACTTTTTCTCCATTTTCACCCCTTTCACCACTACCAGCTCCGCTGCTGCCGCTAGTGAACCACTTCGGCAAAGAAGAAGAAGAAGAAGAAGAAGAAGAATAAGAAGAAGAAGAGGAGGAAGAAGAAGTTTGGAGAAGAAGAAGGAAGGAGAAGAAGATTAGAGTTTGGCGGTGGGCGGCGGGACGGCGGCTGTGGGAGTGAAGAAGAAGAAGAAGGAAGAAAAAGAATAGGAAGAAGAAGAAGAATAGGAAGAAGAAGAAGGAAGCAGAAGAAGAAGGAAAAAGAAGAAGGAGAAGGAAGGAGGAAGAAGAAGAAGAAGAGAGTTTGGCGACGGCAGCTGGGGCGGTGGCGGGAGTGAAGAAGAAGAAGAGGAAGAAGAAAAAGAAGAAGGAGGAGGAAAAAAAAAAATCTTGAAATTTGGCTTGAATTTTTTTTTTCTTTTTTTTAAACTTTAGTAAAAGAACAAGGTTTTGTGAAGTTTTGGGTTTGAAACCCAAAAATTCACAAAACCAAGTCTCAAACCACAACAGCCGAACATGCCCTTAGAAAAGATTTACAAAAGGAGTTATAAAGAAATAAACAAAAGAATTAAAATTATTCAAAAATCCATTTTTTCAGTGTCGGATCGGTTTTACCCACTCCGAGGTGAGTAAAAATCGTACCAAAGATATTCGGAAACCCTCAGATCGGTTTTACCCGTTGTGAGATTGGTTAAAACTGCCCCGACTTATTTAAGAAAAGCATGGATCGGTTTTTCCCGCTCTCAATCGGTTAAAACCGATCGATCCCCAGAAAAGTTTTTCTTCAATTTTGGCTTCGGGTTTTAGCTAAAAAATGCATAAAAGTTGTTTTGCTTTGGTTTATTGTGCTAAAAAACCATTCCTACAATACTCTATAACATTTCTAACATTCCATAACCCATATCTAACATTCAAAAATCCAAGAATCAATCTAACTATTAAGAAAACTAAAAACTTAACTATTTCATACTTTTTGCATTGTAATTCTAAGATTTAACGCTATAGTAAGTCATGATTTCTTACCCTTTTGCTTCTTGAAGTTGCCTAGAGCAAAAGTCTCGGATTAGAAGTCCAATTCCAAGCTTCAAGTCCTTCCTTTCTCCACTTTTTCCTAAATTTCTACCTTATCTTCTTCCTCCTTTCTCTCCCTCTTTTGATTCTTGATTCTAATGGTTTGATGAGTTGTGAGTACGAAAGGGAGTCTATTTATACTCCCAGACCGCCTAACAATCCAAAACGTAGAAGGCTAGACCCCTAGGTCATAGCTCTCCTGGAGAAATTTTTTTTTTTTTCAACTCCAGCACTTGATCGGTTTTACCCGCTCAAAGGCTGGGTAACACCGGTCTCCGATCTCACCCGCTCTAGGACTGGTAAAACCGGTCTGATCATTTTTGTTAACTTCCAAGGATCGATTTTACCCGCTCCATGACTGGGTAAAACCGCTATTTCAGGTGGTCAGATATTTTCTCCTAACGTTGAATCAGTTTTACCCGCTTCAGGATTGGGTAAAACCGCTCCTTCAGGTGGTCGGATCGGTTTTACCCGCTCCAGGACTGGGTAAAATTGCTCCTTCCCCATTTTTCTTATTTTTTATTTATTTTCTAATTTCTTTGTTTCCATTTCATAAATTCCAAAATTAAACTAATATATTTATTTCAAAACATCCTTAAACACAATCTTGTACTTAGAAAGACATCACAACTCTAAATTAGAAATCAAATATCATGATTTGAAAAATAAGATTTCCTAACCAAAATTTTCAAAGAAAACTATACAAGTTATAATTGTGCCTAATTAACTTAAAAACATAAATTTATATAAATTATAAATGTTAAACTAAGATGAAAAATTACGGGATCTCACAATTGTTGCATCCATCACAATTGTTTCAATTCCTGATCTTTGGGAAAAATCTTGTACAATAAGTCGTGCCATATATTACATGAATTCATTTTTCATTTTACTTTTGCACAAATACTCATTTATGACGCACAAGTTACACATCATCAGGTGTGTGAATTATTCGCCCAAAAACTTTTCCTTTAGGCATTGAATTTAATTCTACTAGAATTAAATCGTTTCACTTTTTTTCATTTTTCTTGGCCAATCATTTCTATTTAGACATTCATACTAAGGCCTAGATTGATGATACTTATTTTCATTCATAACGGCAACTGTTACAGCATAAACTAATTTATCATCAACGTCAATTGTACAATGTACATAGTTACATTCCATATTTACCAATCTGTCATGAAATAGTTGAAATCTCACTAACATCAAACTTTTTAGGTACCTGAGCTACTTCAAGAAGCTGATTATCTTTCATGCTGATAAAACTCTTCAAGAGTTTTTAATCTTGAAAATTCATTTGAAATATCTAACACCTTGATTTTGTCATTTTAATCACTTGTTCCTTTTTTCTCGAGAATTTTTATATTTGGAACTCTCACACTCTGGTGTTGCCTTTAATTATTTAGTAGAAGGTCCTTCGGGACATCAAATATAGTTGGAATATTAACAGCTAATATATGTAATTCAGTCGCACATTTTGGGTCAGACAAAGCATGGCGAAATGGAAGCTGTAAATGTATTATATTTTGAACTTCAAGTTTGTATACCTTTAGACAAGGATCATTGACAATTCATTCCAAATATATTTTTTTTCTCAATTGGCTATTTACTTTTCTCCCCTTGATATTGAAAAAATTGACCCATCAAAATGATAATCAACAAAATGAGAAATGATCAAAACTCCAAATTTTGTCCCAACATATTTTAGTACCGAGATTCATGGTCAACATATATCTCTAAGCTCCTTTGAGGTCTCAACTTCGTGTGTTGTGGTGGAACAATTATAATATAAATCAAACATTAAAAAAAAATCATAAGATGAGAAATATTTTGGTTCTGACCAAAACTATTTGTTGGGAGAATTTGTTTGCATGATGCAAACAAAATGCTGCATCATGCAAAACAGCATGTCCCTAAATAGATAATGAGAATTTCATTCTAAAAAATAATGGTCATGTAAATAATTTAATGCATTTAATGAATGATTATGCTAAATCTTTTTGTGTGTAAATATAAACAAAAATATATTTCACTTATCCCAATAGTCATGCAATAATTTTTTAAACAGTAAAGGAAATTCGTAACCAAATTATCTCTGTATGTTATTTTATAAACACCAGTTCGATTTTTAATTATAAACATACATGTAACCATTTGGTTGATGCATCAATCAAAATTATAAAATACTATAATGGTTTATACGGTGGGTGAATAGGCCCAGAAATATCACCATGTATGTGTTCTAAACATGCAGGACATTAGGTACGAATTGTCATTAGTGATGACATTACAATCAGTTTGCCTTGAGAACAAGCATTACACGAAAATTTATTGGATTGAAGAATCTCCTGACTCTTTAAATGACTATAAGAATTATCTATTTTATTTTGTGTCATTATAGAATTGATATGGCTTAATCGGTCATGCCAAATAATTATCTCATTAGTACACGTCCAGTTTACTATTGTATAAATTTCAACTGTAGTAATATATGTGTAGTACAATTCAGATGAATAAAAATGTACGTTTTCAACAATTTTTTTTTCAAAAACAATACTTATACAAGTATTTATCATTGCCTTCATTTTTATTCTTAATATGATATTCATTTCGGCGAATATTTTCGAAAAAACTCAATAGATTTCATTAAAATTTTGGAAAAATAATGCATCACTAGTGTAATATTTTGTTCCTCCGTGATAAAATGATAGGGTCTATTCTTGAAGAGCTTTTAATAATTTGTACTACCATATATATATATAGTACTAACAACAGTTTATTTCATTATCGTTATTTCTTATCCTTATGCAAAATATGTTGTAGCACTGTCTTATGAACATAATGCTTCATCACTGGCCAATGAAATATCTATTTTAATCACAAAATGAAATTTTCAAATGATACAATATTTATAAATCATAAGTAATATCAAAATCATAAATTAATTATAAAAAATATTATATTTAAAACCATAAAATTAAAATTAATTACATCAAAATTCGTCAAAAAATTTTGTATCAGACATTTTTAATAGTATCACTTTCGGGGTGATTGATTGACAAAGATTTCAACAACATCATTGCAGATAAAATTTGCCTCTAACTTGTTTCCTTGTTCTTCTATGATTGTTGACAGAGAATAGAAAATTATTTTTGTGTACGACAATTATAAGAACAATGGTCTTTCATGCCACAGCAATAAAATTTCATTTTAGTTTCATCTTCCTTCTTTTAATTCCCCTACTTCTGGTGATTAGTTATAATTTTGTATTTTATAACAAGTGGTTAATTCAACATTTGCATAATCATGATTCCAATAGTTAATATAAAGCCCCCACCAACGACTTCGATTATGTGCATTATATGAATGCAAAAATGATCATATTATTTCAGGAAATGCAACCTTTATCTATTATAGGAATTCATGATTATCACATTTCTTTTGAGAAATTGAGTTTTCACAGTGCATGGCTATCCATTTACTTCAGCAAATGAAGTAGCTTTATTTAAGGAAAGCTCGTAAGTTTAAAACTCATTATTTTGTTCAATGACAGAAATAGAGTAAATCAAATATATAATAATTCAAAATAACCATTGTTTAGCAATCATATATATCTCGTTCAAATTTGTCAACGGACAAATGGATATTTTACAATTAAGGGCCAATTTCAACACCAATGTATTACATCCACTATATCAATTGTATTTTTAAAACGTATTGGACAATACACAAGGATGTAAAACATCAAAATAAGCATTGCAAAATAAGTCATAGGATAATGAAACAAGCATATAAAATATCAAAACTATATATACAATATGATATATAACTTTCACGAGTGAAAACTATTGTAACTAGTATATATGCATGTTCTAAAACATTTCTCAAAATAATTCAATTAACCAAAATGGCAAATGAGAAATATCATACAAAAGTATACCCTTTTATGGCTCAAAGTTGTGTGAATCATGTCTATATATATATATAATACTCAAATAAATTCATACTTCGAAATTGCATAGCAATAAGTAAGGACATCTCATACCGCATCATCCTATAAGTTTGAGCTTTCGGTGATTCTATATCGTGCTAATTCTCCTCATCAATCAACCATCCTTAATTGGTTAGAGTTTCACGCTGATAACGTATTATAAAATTACTACTAAAAGTAAAAGTATAAAACAATAGAAGGCTAAATATAAATATATATATAATATAAAGACAAGACAACAGAGTAGCAAAATAGTGGTAAGATTTTTCTATTAATTCACCATCTTATTTGTTCACTTAAGCCTCATATTTATGGGCTTAAGTACCCTACTTGAATTGAGGTTACACCATTTCAAGGGTAATATAAGAGTAATTAATTACGTAGAACACTAAATCCTAAACCCTAAACCCTACTTACATAGAACACAAATTGGATGATAGGGTAGTTGAAGAACTGAGGTAACTAGGGTCTTGAGTAGCATAAGTTACAGGAATAAAAATGGACATTCAAAACATTCAGAACAAATTTTGTTTATACTTGCTTTATCGAACCGTTTATTTGAGAAATGGGTAAAATTTATTGTCCAGACCGTTGAAGAATATGAAAATCACAAAAAAGTCTAAGCTTTTTTGTCATTTCAAGAGACCCCAAGATTCCCCTGGCCTCCCATTTGACGGCTTAAAACCGAGTAACATGGACCAAAATTGCAAAAACACGGAAACGTAAGGGACTAGTTTTGCACTAATAAAACTTAAGGGGTCAAAAGTTCAACAGACCCAAATAAAAAGAGGACTAAAACTGCAAATTTTCCTATTTAAATGCAGTGTGTCAACTACTAAAAGCGCCACGAACAACCCCCAAAAAAAAAAAAAAAAAAACTATTTCAACTTTCTTCCAAGTACAGTGGAGGGAAGAGCCATGGCTGCCTTTGCCAACATTTCAGAGGCTGCGGTAGTGGAGACACCGTTATTATCAAATAACGACATCGTTGAAGGAAACGTCGACTACAAAGGCCGCCCAGTAAAGCGATCAAAATCCGGCGGATGGGGATCTGCTTGTTTCATCATGGGTTTATCTCTCACTATCGACTTCAGTTCAATGATTCCAAGCTCATTTAGGGAAAATAAAGATAGTTTATTTGTTGTTTTTTTTTTCTCTCCTTCTTCTTTGGTTGTGTTTGAAGTTGTGGAGATGATGACGAGGTCTGCGTATGTTGGAGTGGGTACGAATTTGATGAGTTACTTGACGGGCCCACTTGGTCAATCCACCGCCACGGCGGCAATGAATGTAAATGGCTGGTCAGGTACTGCGCAGCTTTTGCCGCTTCTTTGTGCTTCTCTTGCTGATTCATTTTTCGGCCGTTACCGAACCATCATCATAGCTTCTGTGTTCTATATTCTGGTGAGTTGTGTTTGAATTTTGTGCTAACCCTTCTTTACCCTGGTTTGTTAGCTTCAAATTTAGTGAAAAAAAAGGTTAGCAATTTGAAAGATAGTTAAACATTGGAATGGACGAATGAACTTTACTTTGGAATATTAGGAAATTTCTTAAGATTAATTTTGACTTATTGACCTTTTGACTGCAGCTAATCACAGGGATTTGGGCTCTTAACACTCTCGGCTGTGATTCCTTCCTTCAAGAAAGATGCAGTGTTGAGTTCTCCTTCTCAATTCCAAATTACAATGTTTTTCTTTTCATTGTATATAGTAGCAATTGCAAAGGGAATGCATAAGCCTTGTGTTCAGGCTTTTGGAGCAGACCAATTTGATGAGCTACATCCTGAAAAAAGTAAAGCTAAAAAGCTCATTCTTCAACTGGTGCTCTTTTTGTATCACTATGGCCATCATAGTCACGTCAATTATTTTGACTTATATTCAGTTGGGGTCTTGGATTCGGGATTCTCTACTTTCTCATGGTATTTGCACTAGTTTGGTTTCTGCTTGGAACTAAGAAGTATCGGTTCAGTGTTAATGTTGATCAGGAGAACTCCTTTGCCAGAATTGGCCATGTCTTTGTGAAAGCGGCCATCAATTGGAGAGGCTCTTCTAGTTCAGTATGTACAGAAGAGGAGAGTCATGGTGTTCAATCTGACTTGGGTTTTCATCATTTCAAGTAACAATTCTGTTTGAAACTTTTATTCTTATGTGATTGATGCTCTTCATATTTGTAAAGTTGTTTCTCAATTGTTTATTTGCCTTAATGGATTTGCTATGAATAGAAATTTCATGAGAAATTAGGATTTTCCAATCCAAAAATGAAAAACCATAATGAATGGCTTCTGGTTTTTTCAATGGAAACACCACTTTAAGATTCTTGAGGTAAGCATTTGAGCTTCAATTTTTGGTTAACTCTGAAACCAAAATGCCATTCTAATATTATCCTTTTTCTTGATTAGTCATCAAGGTTTCTGAACAAAGCATTGATAGTACCTGATGGTTCAAAGAAAGATAAAGCATGTACCATAAGCGAGGTTGAAGAGGCTAAGGCAGTCCTGAGGTTATTTCCAATATGGTCTTCTTGTTCGGTTTATGGAATTCTATATTCACAGCCACCCACTCTGTTCACCAAGCAAGGACTTACAATGAACAAATCAATCACTCCAAAATTCGAGGTGCCAGCTGCTTCATTACAACGTTTCATTAGTGTCACAATGATCATCTTCCTTCCCATTTACGACCGTATTCTGGTTTCCATCACAAGATCCATAAACCGAAAACCTGCAGGTATAACAATGCTACAACGCATCGGAATTGGGATATTTTTCTCCTTTCTTTCCATGTGTGCTGCTGCTCTAATAGAAAGGAAACGCCTTGAAATCGTCAAAGAGTACGGACTAGTTGACGAGCAGTAGTTCCGATGAGTGTGGCTTGGTTGATACCTCAGTATTTGTTGTTTGGAGTTTCTGAATCATTTGCCTTCATTGGTTTGCAAGAGTTTTTCTATGATCAGGTGCCTGGTGAACTAAAAAACACAGGTGTTGCGTTGTACCTCAGTGTGATGGGAGTTGGAGGATTTCTGAGTAGCATTCTGATATCTATCATTGAGAAAGTCACTTGTAGAGATGGATCAAATGATCATGGTTGGTTCTCTGATAATCTGAACAAGGCACACTTTGATTATTTTTACTGGTTTCTTGCTGGACTTACTGTACTTTGATTAGCTGTTTTTGTGTATTTTGCAAAGGATTATGTTTACCGGAGGAAGCAGCTTCTGAAGTTGCCTGAAAATCACATCTGATGTCTATGAAGTATATAGGACGGTGTGGATAATTGTATGTCGAACGAATCCTGGAAATGATTTACTTTGGCTAATAAGAGGACTCATTAGTCACCAAATATTTTGTAGTTTGTACTTATTTTGTACTACTTTAAAAGTAAGAGTTAATTGTAAACCACACATTGTTATATTAGTAAGGGTATGTAATGTAAATAAATAAATTCAAAATAGATTCTTTAAATGAGACAAGATTTTTTTTAAAAGTACACTCTTTAAGTGGGACGGAAGGAATGATAATAAAAGAAAGAAATTGGGCCAAATGACCAAGGCCCAAGTGAAATAATCTGAGGGTTGATGTGAAGGGAATTAGACAGAGGTTTTTTTTTTTTTTTTTTTTGAACTCTTAAGAAAAACTAAGATTAATAAAAATGAAAGAAAAAGACAGGCTGGCATACTTCATCTTCATCTTCCTCAAAACAAAGAGGGGCGAAAGCTACGGAGCTTCGAAGGAGGAGGAGGGTAAGCCTTCACCTCAGAAAACTAGACCGGGGGGCTTAGTCAGCCACTAACGACAAGTATTTACACGCTTTAAAGCCACACTTCTTAAGGGCCTCTTCTTTTTGTTTCGTTTTAAAAACGGTTTTAGTTTCAACAGTAAATTTAATATATTTTAATCATATTTCATCATTTCTAATATAACTTTTTACTATTTAGCATCTATTTTTTACATTTTCAATACACTTTTTACATTATAAAATTATTTTTCAAAACTTGTTTTCAAAACCGTTTTCAAAACGTTCAAAAAGAACAAGCCTTAAATAAATTCATCACTCTCTTGTGTATTAGTTTTTTTTTAAAAGTTAATTTTTGTGTACTTTCCATTGTAGTCTCTTGTTGTATAAAATACACAATAAAACATAATAAAAATATTAATAACTTAATTAAAAAAGTGTTAACGTTAAAAAAAGAAAAAGAAAAACAAGAGTGCGCCCAAGGCGCATAGAGAAGCGGGTGCAGAAGAAAATGCCCGTATGCGGGTGCGTATTGCGTAACTCTATTTAACTAATTTATTTATACTTTCAAAGTCCACCGTCCCCATTTCACATATATTTTATTTTATGGATTGTTTTGTTTTCAATACTTACGAACTTTTTTCATTTCTACTTTTTCTCATGGAAGTTAATTTTCTGTTGATTAATCTCATAATATTCTGATCCTTCAATTATTCCGTTTATTCATCCAAGAAACATGGATCTAAAATATTCATAACTTGGTCGATCTTATAGACAGAAAAAATAATAATAAAAAAAAAGTAAAAAACCTTGTTAGATCTTGAAACTTGTTAGACTAAAATTGTTTCTTAATTTTACGTTCCTTTAGTCAGAAGCTAAGGCGGACACTTTATTAATTTTAACCTTTACTCCAACTGCCAATTTTCATACTATAATGTATATTTTCTGTTCTTTGTTTTCTTCTTCTCTTTTTTAAATTTTTTTGTGTATGGTTCTCACCCTAGAGTCCGCCTTTACAATTCAGAATTTTGCCCAAACAACTCATTTTTTTTTTTTTTTGAGACTAATTCCACCATTAGCAAAATCTTATATAAAATTGATTTATACATGCAACACGTCTTTTTAGTCGCTTTGGACACGTACATCCTAGCCGTAGTTGCAATTGTTTTTTCTTCTCATTAGCTGCAATTGTACATCCTAGTATCGATTTACTCTTGAAGAGTAGTGTGTTAGTCTCGAAGAAGTAAATCTAATATTAGTGATTTTGGCTTTTTATTATTAAGAGTAATAGCTAATTTACTTGTGAAGAGTAGTGTCACTCTTCAAAAGTAAAACTAATAATCTTGAAAAGTAGCATGCTTGTCTACTTTTGACTCTTGAAGAGTAGCATGTTACTCTTCAAAAGTAAAACTACTCTTGAAGAATAGTCTACTCTTTTCAAAGGTAGCCATGCAATTCTTCAAGAGTAACATGCTACTCTTGAAAGGATCAAGAGTAGGATGCTACTCTTTCAATTAATTTTTATTTTATTTTTTTATTCTATTACTTAAAGTACTACTCTTGAAGGAGTAGTATGTTAGAGGCGGAGCCAACTATTAATTTGTTGGGACAATTTTCCAAACTCATTTTTTTAAAAAGTACCTCTGGTTCTATGTAAAACTTACAAAAATTAAGAAAAGTAGGGACAAAAAAAGTAAAGATAAATTTAATTAATATTTCAATAGAAATTTTTTTAATATCATGCTCCAGCGTGTTACACTTACAAGAGTACAGTGTTACTCCTCATGTTACTCTTTCAAAATCTTTATTTTTATTTTTTTGTTTTCTTACTTGAAGTGATACTTTTCAAGAGTATCAATGATTGGTACGGTTCACAAGTATTATTTTTATTTTATTTTACTTCAAGTGATACTTTTCAAATGTGATTTCCCAATAACTTAAGCAGTAAGCAGGCAGATAGTCCTCCCCAATTAAGTCTTTCCAGCTAGTGGCTAGTACATTTCCTTCAAAAAAAAAAAAAAAAAGATTCGTTAATCACTAACTTTTTCAACAACTATTATACTTTCAGACTCACATTTTGTTATTCAGTTCTTGTTTTTGTTTTGGTTATCACACGCATTAATTTATCGAAATTGTTATTCGCAGTAACCGTTTTACTATTCGCAGTAACATTCCCCTGTGAAAAGACTAAAATACCCCTGGCCAAAAAAAAAACAAACAAAAAGAAAACGGGTACTGTTCACCCGTGAATGAACAGTAACCGTTTAAAAAAAAAAAACATGCATGTGCAGCCCGTGACTGAACAAAAGTCACGGCTGCACATGCATTTTTCTCTGCAACAGCCTATAAATAGACTGAAGCAGAGGAATTGAAATGAAATTCAAAGGAAGCAGAAAAAAAAGCTGAGGCTGCGGAGCTGTGTGGAGAAGAAGGATCACAAAATTAGCTAAATCAGAAAAAACGGTTATTGCGAGTAGGATCGACAAAAGGTTAGTGCCTCAAATTAATATCTATTTCGGTACTGTTTTATTTGTTTGTTTGATTAATTTAGTTGTAATATGTCCGGATTTGTTAGTATTTTGCCTGAAATTGTTAATTTTTTATCCGGACATATTATGGCAGAAACATTTAGAAAATTGATATTGAAATTAACCAAAAGCAAAAGCAGAAAGGACGACAATTTGCAATTGGTTGATAGCTGCACTGAGGTGATACAGTCCTCCTCTGAGGAAGGAGGTGGCCGAATACCTCCCACTGCATCCGAGCTGCAGAGAAAGGTGGCAGAAAGAGCGCATGGCTCTTCTCGCTTATCAAATGCGATGAGGGAACGTAACATTGATTACCGCGAAAGAGAATTTGCCCCGCCATACATTGGAAATGTAGAGGAGGAGGAAGCTAGGGAAAATGCGGAAAGATTTGAGATGGACATATGTCAGTCGCAGGGGTACATGGGAGGGAACTCGGGGCAGTTGGAGGATGAAAATGAAGGGGAAAATGCATCCAACCGACGGAGGAGCGAAAAAGGGAAAGAATTAATGGGCTCCTCGCGTAGGTCAGTGTCAGGGCCTGGGTCCGGTTCTGGTTCCGGGAGAGATGCCGGGTGGAAGGCTTACCGGCCTCTAGATGGTCAGATTGATGGTGGGCCTTCAGATCCAGAGTTGTTACGGAGTTTTAAAGGTTGTTGCCTACTACGTATGGCATCGACAGGTATCGTTTCATGCTTTATTACATATTTCTTGATATAATTTTTATTTATTTTCAATTTATGATTAATAAGTTGACTTTTAAAATGTGTTATTTTATTTATTAAATTACGTAGGAACGTGATACATTGTTGTGCCATAATGGCTACAACAATCTGCAAAAGTGGGAGTTAGCCGAAGGGAAAATAAAAAGTGTAGTTGACCAGTCCGGGTTAGCACATTTGGGTTGGGCCATGCATGCAGAGCTAGACTCTGCACTCCTAAGTGCCTTTGTTGACAGATGGCAGCAGGAAACTAATTTATTCCACAGGCCATTCGGAGAGATGAGTATCACTCTCCACGACGTTGCGTATATATTGTGGATTCCGATTGGGGGATCGACAATTGGGTGGAAAATTAAGCCTGCAGAGATGAAGGAACTTGATGAGGGCATCCCCAGCCCTACGCCAAGTCAGTACACAGAGGATCCCAGATCAAGCAATGAGGACTCGGAAAGTGCAGCAGAGGTTCGTGTGCTCCATAGAGGCCCGCCAATGCTCCAGGACCCGAGCCCATATCAAAGAGATCCGTTTGTTGACATAGTTGGGCCTATGACCCGAAGAAGGACAAGGAAGCTCAGAGAAAATCTTGAAAACCTTGTTCAAAGGAGTGCTGCAGAAGCCCAACTCGTGACGGAGACAAACGCCCTTGAAGAAGGATAAAAGCGTTACTTTACTCTCCATCACAATGGAAATGGCGCCTACTAATCAATCCTGCTGAAGGAAAGGGCATTTCTTGAAGTTCTTGATTTTCTTGAAAATCTTGAATTTCGCGGCTTACTGAATCTTGAAGAATTTTGAAAATCTTGAAGATTCTTGAAGTTCTTGATTTTTGACATTCTGAAATGATTACGGGAGATTCCAGAACCTCCCTACATCATCTCCACCATGCGTCACCTCAAATGGACCGAAACCCCCCCTGAAATCCATCTCACAATTTTTCGCCAGCCAAGCCCACAAGAAGCAGCCCACACGCCACTTGGAAGCTTAGGTAGGGGAAGGATTAGGTTTTGTGCATGTTACCTAATTCTACCAAAGTTTGTTACTAGTTTGTTAGGTTGTTACAAGTTTGTTACAACTAGGCTTACTAGGATAGTAGTTACCAAAAAGGTTTACCTTCTTGAAAGCTTTTTGTGAATTGTTTCTACTTATTTATTTCCTTTTTCTTGCTTGTATTTTCGGCCAGCACATACTCCTTGCAGCCGATTTCCTTTTCTTTAACCAATCCTTGTTCCTTTAGGATTTGGTTATTGTATGAAATCAATCTCTTGATTGGTTTCCAATTTCACTTCTTTTCCTAGTTATTTTAGGATTAAAATTCGGCTAACCTACTCTATAAATAGGGGCTGCCGAATTCACTTTATGCAGTTGATTATTGATTAAGTTAGAATTTATACTTTTTTAATCACTCCTTTATTTTGGGCTTATGTAATTTGCATGCTTGTTAATTGCTAAAAGTCAAGAAACTATAGGCTAATAGATAATTGCTCTGTCTATTAATCCAAGCTTTGTTTCGAATTCTAGTTTACTCCACTTGGTTCGAATTGCGTGTTTAATTTACTTTGTAAGTTAGTAGTTTGCCGAATCTAAGGGTAATGATTCTAGGGTTTAAGAGCAGTGTCTTGCATTTAGACTTTCCTTGGCACATTCCGCGTTGAATTCTTGGTTTCCAAAGGCGTTGGGAATCAGGGGTTCACATCAGAACTGCTTTTAGAGTTGTTGGGGATTGAGGAAGACCACCTCGGGGATCAAGATTTTGCAAGTGTCAAAATGTCCCTCCTCCGCGATCAATGTCTCAGTGGACGGTGGAGGCCGCCAATGCTGCCGCAGGTTATTTGCTGTGGTTAGTTGGAAACACCCTGTTCGTGGATAAGAAAAAAACCCACGTTCTTGGGCACTTCCTGCCTTACCTCTAAGATGTAGAAAGCCTAGGCGGACTTGCGTGGGGTGCAGCTTGTTTGGCGAACCTTTATCGCAATCTTGGTCGAGCCTCTAGGGCGGACGGTGCCCAGTTAGGCAGGTGTTTGCTTTTATTGCAGGTTTGTAAGAATTGTTTATAAATTATTTCAGTACTTCATACCTGTACACTAAAATGACTAATTTATTTTTTATTTTTTTTAATAGAGCTGGATATACAAGTACTTTCCTGCGTTTAGTCCTGCGAAGCTGATATCCTGGGATGTCGAGTGGCCAGCAGCAACCAAGTGGCACATCGGAACCGGCAGGAAGCGCCAGCCTAACTGGGAATTGGTGACATACATACGCGCACTGGACGGAATGAAATCCGAAGAGGTAATATTTCTATGTCATTTAAATTTTTTAATGTTTATTAGTGTAGTAGCCGACTTAGTCGATTATCCACTTACTATGTTTCACATGAACTAGGTCAATTAGCTTCCTTTTGGGCCAAATCCCGCAGGAGTGCATGCAATAACCTTGTACAGGGGTCTTATTTATTGCCCTGGGGTCGCAGAACCATACATGCCTGATCGGTTCCTGCAGCAATTTGGATTCATTCAGTCGATCCCTCACACAGTTTTACAGCCAAAGAGCTATTACAGAGGTCCTGAAATAAAAAGGTACTCCTGCGTGTATGATATGAATCTTAAGATCCCGTAAATGTACCCTAAGAATAAGGTGATAAGGGGGATGGAGAGGGCTTATTGGGCCGATCAATCGTGCCTTGAGTACCTCGACTACTTCCATCCGCGGACGCACGTTCGTGTTTGTCCCGACGACATGGAAGTGGATGAGACAATGGACCCGAAACAACTATCTGTGGTTGTGGTAAGAACTACAAATTTATGCTTATTTTTGTCAATTAATTATATAATTGCGTCAATCTTTTTAACTATATTTCGATATTTCTTGCAAATGCAGAGCTTGCTATATATTGCAAGTAAAATGTATTATGCTAATCCCCGAAACTGGGATACCGTCCCCAGTGAGGTGAGGGAGAGTGCTATAGAGGAGGTGGCTCGCCATTTGGAGGATTTGATGCCGGCACTGGAGTAGATTGCGGTAGGGTCCCATGTGCTGTATTCACTGTTATTAATCTCTTTTTTTATGCATTGTATAAAATAATACCACATTCGAGATGATATATAGATATTTTATTTGACTTCAGTACTGGTAAAATTAATTACATAACAAAGTTAAAAGATGAGGATCTTATCTTGTGAACGTAAAATCATACATAAATTGCAGTTAACGCTAAACTGTTGATATGAAAAACATCTTATACTAACATTCAACAGTCGATTTATTCCGAAATTCACCCAATCTTCTATCCAAATGGGATTTCCAAAGCTGCATTTGTTCTGAGGCCCGGCTACTCCACGTCGGATAGATTGGGGTAGCAAGACCTCCCCTGTCGTTAACAAAGCAATGAAATGATTTTGTCTTATTAACTCCATATTGATGAAATTGCTCGGATCAGTAGAGACGCCGGTCCCCCGCCACAACAGCGGAATGAAAGTATTACTCTGCTGGGCATATAATGTAACCACCCTCTGGTACTTCGTTACAACAAGTATTCCAAGAAGATGAGAATCAAACCAGAAATCCTTAACTGCCGGAACTACATAACAATGTAGCAGCCTGAATGCTAAATCGTAATCGACTGCCCCAAGAA
Organism: Leptodermis oblonga; assembly: GCA_016801395.1. Taxonomy (NCBI): domain Eukaryota; kingdom Viridiplantae; phylum Streptophyta; class Magnoliopsida; order Gentianales; family Rubiaceae; genus Leptodermis; species Leptodermis oblonga. The sequence goes on along the minus strand of CM028750.1, from coordinate 20,897,977 downwards.
CGAAGCGCCAGAAAGTAGCTTCATCCCGGAGTTCTTGGTGCAGGGCTCTTCGCACTTGGTGCCACTGCGTCTCATCTGTATCGTGTGCGAAATAGGCAATTACCCTAAAACCACAATGTCCATCGGGCACTACATTAACGTGCCCGGTAATGTATTCGAACACAAACTGCTTCAGAAATACGGGAAGGTCGTAAGGCCATTCAGAAGCGTGGGGCCTCACAACCCTTCGTCTTCTCTGCCCGCCTGTGGATCGCTGACCTGCGAATGTAAAACATATTAAATTGAGTATGTGTATATGTATTTACCCACAATTGACATGTTAAAATTAAATACATGTATACGTACCTCGTTGTAGTGCATTCCTTTCGGCATGCTCGAACCCTGATAGATCTCGTTGGGTTGAATTGTATCTGGGACATCCCCTGTGTGGCCTACTAACCGGCTCAACTAAATCAACAGTTTTCAGATGCGACATAACCCTGTATATCTCAGCGCTCGGATGCGACATTACATCCACAAACATTTCATGCAGTCGGCCTTCAGCTGTTTGCCTCTCCTCCTGAGTTTCTGGAATATCAGTATCTCCCAAATGCAACGTCTTCCAGAACGGGTCAACGTCGATAGGATCACTTGGACAGTACACGCGCACCAACTGTTGCATCTCACATGCACATGGCAGACCGCAACTTGTTCGGAGTTCGCAACCACAATGCGCACCATCGTCCCTGATAAGGCTAACTCTTTTTGTATATTCGTCATCCACCATTGTAATACCAGCGAAAGACATTCGACCGTTAAGCCTACTATACAGTAGGTAGTCGCTCTTCCGATCTGTTTTGCTGCGTGAAGCTTCCATTTTAGTCCAAATTTCATCGAGGTGCAACCTTATCATAATATTAATGTCGTGAAAAATACTTGGGAACGCTTTTCTATTTGTACCAATAGCCTTCTTCACCTGTGCATGTGCACTCTCAACCCTGAAAGACAATTGACATTAAAATTCTTCATATAACATAACGCCTATATAAAACTTCGCGTAATTATACAATATACAAATCATAAAAGAAATCAATAAATAACTTACATGTTCGTTGTGCGCCCTCTGTAATACTTTATACTTTTCGTCAAACAAGACACAAACTTCTCCTACGTCTTCTTCAAGTACGGAATAACATTTTTGAATCTAGATTTATTTCCATATCTAGTATCAATATATTCCACAGCTTCCGTGAACTGTTCATATGTCAAGGCTTTCACCACTTGCCCCCAACGATATAGAAACACATCCGTTGTAGTTTTGTCGTTGTCTGCCGATACTACATGTTTCTTGACATCCATTTCAATGTATCTCTTACAAAGTAGCTGGGTAGCATGTGGGAATACTAGTTCCAAAACAGTCATTAATGCGGTCTTTCGATCGGTGATGACCACGTGTGGGTATTTGTTTCGCTCGAATAAATTGTTCAATTGCGCAAATCCCCAGTAATAACTCGGAGTAGTCTCACCCCTCATGAAAATGAATGCGATATGAACATACTGAGCTATAGCTACATAAGCTACTATTTACAGCAGAGGCATATCATACCTGTTTGTCTTATACGTCGTATCCATAAACAACACGTACGGAAACAGAACAAGTAGACGAGGGGCCTTCTTGTGCGCAAAGAAGATGTGGCCCACTACATTGCTGTCGTCATCACCTGAGTACGCATAGAAGTATTCGTGATCATGCAGAAGTTCGAAAAAATACTGCATGTTAGTCATATCTCCCCTCGCATCCCTTTTATTTTTTGCTGATTCGTTGTAAACCTGTCTTACGTGGCTGACATTTTTCGGATCATCCATGCGCAATTGGGCCAATATATGCTTTGTCCTGATGTTAATACTGGACATTTCTGCAATCTTTTTCTTCTCCACTTCTGTCAACCGTGTCTGCGCTGAATGCCAGTTTCGAACTTCTTACAATTCATGATTGTGCGTACCGTTTCTGACCTCTAATGTCCATTTTCCCCCATCAATTTCTCGTCCCTTCAGGTGAAATGGACAGTTTGTCATCTTGCTGCTTGTATTGCTCCGCCTGCTTTTCCCTTCCGGTATGGATGCCTTCTCTCTAACTTTCCCTGATCTATCGCTTCCTATATCAACTCTACCTTTTCTCCCCCTTGTAAGGAACAGCCCCAAAATTTTCGAAGAGGAAGTAATTTTTGCCGTCATATTGTTTTCAGCTGCTCGTGCTTTAACCCATGCAATCATATCTTCCTTACTTCTGAACTCTTCGTTCGTCTGAAATACTTCGGTGTGGTCAGCATAAATGTCATCACTCTCAACACGGAAATCCTTTTAATACAAAAAGCTAGTTCAGCATACTTAAACACAAAAATTTCGGATCATCAAATAAATTGTGCAATTATCTTGTCGGCGAGAACCAAAGTTCTGACAGAATTATGATTAGCATAGGTTGGAGGGATATTGCGAATGTCCTGCATTTTCGGCCAGGAAAATCGCTGGAAATATGGCCGCCAGCCGAAAAAACGGCCGCCAGCCGCCGGTTTTTTTCCCACTGAAATACCGCCGGTGGCGTTCAGTATTTTCCGGAGAAATACTGCAGCCGTCCAGCGGTATTTCCTCTAGAAAGACTGCCGGGCGGTATTTGAGGTATTTCATTGTGAAATACCACAGGCGGTATTTGTAGGGTAAATACCGCCGGACGTCGGCGGTATTTCCCCTAGAAATACCGAACGCCACCGGGGGTATTAACCCGAGAAATACTGCCCGGGGGACGTGGCGGTATTTCATTGGCCAATACCGCCGGTCGCCGGCGGTATTTCATGGGTAAATACAGCGGGAGAGAATAGAAATATCGCCATGTGCATGGCGGTATTTCCGGGGAAAATACCTACGGAGACAGTCTCCCCGGCCGAAATATTACAGAAACAGCAAAAGACGTCCAGATAAGCGCAGATCGGGGAAAAAAATCCCCCCCCCCCCCTCCCCCCGCCCTCCCCGAATGGGTTTTTTTTTCCGAAAATGAAAATGAATGGGTATATAGAGAATTTATTTAGGCAAACTAATTTAAGGTAAAAAAATAAATACAGTGTTTACTTACAGTGTAATATGGATCGTACTCGGGTATACCAGCCATATTTGAATAAACGTGTCAGTGATGAAATGAAAAACAAGTGTTTCTGTAGTTTAATGTAAATGGAAAAGAATGAAATCTGAAGGTTGAAAAAGGATGGACTTGGCACCTTACTTATAGGTGAAAAAATGGAAGAAAAATAATTTTTAACCATAAAGGGCAATTCAGACTTTTCACAGGGAAATGTTACTGCGTTTAGTAAAACGGTTACTGCGTTTAGTATGCCTCTAATTTATTAGTTCCTTACCTACCAAATCACTTAATTTATTAAGCTTTCAACTCTCAATTATCAAACAAAGTTAATTCATTAAGTATTTAATTAATTAAATTTATGGAATGAATTGGGTTATCAGTTAAACTGAGTCTTAATTTAAGATTTTTATCAAAATAACGAGTGGATATTTATTTCACAGTAAAATAACTGAGAATTTCTTCTCCCCTTACATAGGGCGAGAATTTCTTTTATATTATTTTTAACTGTTGTGTCCCCAAGGTTCGAACTCATGATCTTAAAATTACAAGGTCATTCCATTAACAATCACCCCTACTTTCCCTACCGGTGAGAATTTTTTATCCCCTTAGAAATAAATTAAGATTCAATTTTAGAGCTAGCTTTGATACAGACATTTGAAATTGCATCAAAGTGCATGGATGAATGGCCTAAATAACACCCCTTACTTACGGCAGCTGCAATGCTCCTCAACTTTTGGTGCCAGTTGCCCACTAAATTAGCAAACGTTTACAATTGTAACTTATAAGTAAGTTTGTTTACTTTCTGCCATTTCATGCATTAATAGTACTGCTGATCCTGATGGGTTCCGGAGGAGGCGGAAGTTCTTCCGATGGCGGTGATCATAAGGAGTTATTGGAATCCGGCAGCTACCTCCGCCGCCAACGCCCCCTCGAACAGATCACCGGCCACCAGAAGCAGCGCCAAAATCTCCAACACATGTCAGCCCAAATCCTCATTAGGAAGATAATACCATATCTCATTGGCGTTGCTTTTTGTTGTTTTCTTCTCTACCATTCTTCCAGTTACGTCAATTACCATTTTCCCATTTCATATCATCCGTTGTTGGATGAACAATCTCAGAGCAGTAGTACACAATCTAGTCAATCTCGTTTACCTCCTCCTTATGATCATAAAGGAAAATTTACGGGTAATTCGGTGGAAAATTTACCTACTGTATCAGACAATTCATCGACACCGTCTGTTGAAGAAGAAAACTTACCTCCGAATAGTACTTCATCGGAGCAAGCTCAAGAGGTTAATGTACCTTCATCATCTGTGAGTTAACTTATGGTTGTTACGTTTAAGTTTTACTGTCAAGTAGGGATGGTAGGTATCTATTCTCTCATATACTTTAAAGTGAGGGTCCTATTTCCTTAGTAAGAGTATATTATGAAAGGTAAAATAATAGAAACATTGCCTTTCCATTAAAGGAAGTAAAAGAAATTTAACTATTTTAATAGAATGAGAGAATAGATACCTACCATCCCTACTTGACGTTTAAACTTGTTCTAATTATATATATATCTCTCCTTCAGGCGAGTGAAGAAACTGAAGAAGCGAAATTAAAAAAAGTGCTGGATAAAGCAGCAATGGGAAACAAAACGGTGATAGTAACAACAGTAAATGCAGCATGGACAGCACAAAACTCATTACTAGATCTGCTTCTTGAGAGCTTCAGACTTGGAATTGAAACCGAAAAGCTCTTGAGCCATGTGGTAGTTATAGCACTGGATCAAAACTCATACAATCGTTGCTTGGAGGTGCACCCGCATTGTTATGCACTCAAGACTGAAGGGTATGATTTCTCAGCGCACGAGGCGTATTTTATGCACGGAGATTATCTGAAGCTGGTTTGGAGAAAGATTGAATTTATGTATACTGTTGTTCAGCTCGGATACAGCTTTGTTTTCACGGTATGCACTTTTAATTAGCTTCATTATATTCATGAATATACACTCCCTTCGTTATACTAAAAAAATCCAATTTAAAAAATATACAATATAATATGAATGGTAATTACAATACTCAAAAAATATATAATTTGACATAATATTTTTAAATTGAATTCTTACTTTCCAAGTAAGTTAATTATGGACATCAAATTATCATATTAGTAAAAAGTTATGTAATGTAAACAAACAGAATCGAACTCTATTGTTGGAACATTTAGAGGGGGACAAAAAAGGACTATTTATATGAGATAGATAGAGTAACACCTTATAAATGTCCCCATAGCATTTAAATTATTGTTTGACTTTTGCTCCATGTTTAAAAATACATCTTTCGTCCCCTGATTGTCACTATTAATTTCACACAAAATGATATTTTTGCCCTCAGTCTTTTTAATGTCAACATTATTTTTAAAGGGAAATTATAATAATAATGTCAATTTCGTAAGAGTTGGGTTAAAAATTGGGGCAAGAGTGTCAATTTTTTTTGTAAAATATGAGGCAATATATGTGTTTTGAAAACTTAAAAGAAAAAAAAGTCAAACAACCATTTATAATACAAGGATGGAAAAACTAACTAGGCCTTATTTAAAATTAAATACGCAAATTACATTTATCCTGAAGATTAGGTATGATTATGAAACTATTTAACTGAGTTCTTATAAATCCTTTTAAAGCTTTTTTTGACAACCCTTCGTTGCCCGATTTCCAGCATTCAGAAGCGGATAATTATATGTAAAGAATTTTATTTTATTACTCACAGTTTCATAAAAAAGAGTCCAATTTTATTTTTATTTTTATAAAAAATTTAGTAATAAAACTATTTTTTTAATTATAATGTACAATTTAAAACATGTCTATAGAAGAGGGAGAGAATAATTTTGGTATACCACTGGCACATTACAACTCTATAAAATCATTTCCTTTTGAATTATATATCCACTAAAAAATTGCATAACTAGGATTTTTTTGACCAGATGCCTGACGCTCAGGCAAATTGCATATCGATTACAACTCAGCCTAATTGCTTTAAGCGCAAGTTGCGTTAACAAATTGAATAGTTTGCGGGATTTTACAATTTACACCAAATATCGCATTTGACTCCGTTTTTATTTATTTGTAATACGAATTTATTTGCTTCTCATGTGTGACGCGCAGGATGCTGATATATTATGGTTTCGAGATCCATTTGTGCATTTCTTAGAAGATGCAGACATACAAACCTCCTGCGACCATTATTTCGGCAGCCCAACCAAGGGCTCATCCAGCACAGGATTCTACTACGTGAGGTCCAACAACCGAACTGTCCAATTCTTTGACTTTTGGCTCTCCTCGAGACGCAACTTCAAGCGGAAACACGACCAAGAAGTGTTCAACTTGATCCTGACCGATCCGGCCATGGTGGAACTTGGGATCAAGGTCAGGGTTTTGGACACAGCGTTTTATGGCGGATTTTGTGAACCCAGTGACGATTTAAATCGTGTTTGCATAATGCACGCAAATTGCTGCCTTGGCTTAGGCGCTAAGCTGCGGGATCTTAGGGCGACGCTTGAGGACTGGAAAAAATACATGGCATTGCCGAGTGAAGAGCGGACCAAGGCGCCTCGTGGATGGACAAATTGGCGAAAATGTCATGGATAGTAATATATAGTAAGTACTCCCTATAACTTATAAAAGAGTTTAGTAATATAACTATTTATAAGTTAGAAAATATAATTGAAAACAAAGCTCATTTAATGAAATAGAGGGAATATGATAATATAATTTATTGTGGTCAATAGTACTTATTTTTGTACACTTTTATATGGGCTCAGATCTTCTATTTACCTATTCCATGTCTACTCTTGTCTAACTTTCAAAACTACTTAGTTTTATTAAGTTTTAACCAGCCTAACTTTTATTCTTACTAAAAATTTACCCAACAATAACGGCGTCGATTCCAAAAGTTCCTCAGCACAACCACCACCCTTAGACTGGAGTAGAACCTCACCACCGTCGCCGTGGCCGTCGAGCAGAACATCAGTGCCGTCGAACAGAGTTGTCCCGCTGTTCTGTTGGGATATTTTTCTAAGCGAACACCTTTCTTTTTCTTCAGTGGTCTTTTCCCTTTATCTGTCGTACTCCTCCATGTTTGTGTTGCCTTTGTTTTCTATACAGTATTTCATCCTTCAGCCAAATAGGGGGCTCCAAAGAAATTGACAGTATGGGATATAATCCCCTTTGTGGAAGTCAAAATTGTTTCAGGAACAAAATCCTTCAGACAAAATTGATAAAGCAAGGTATTGTTTGCTGTTCTTCAGAAAAAAAGAATTTTAAACAAGAGGAAATTTTAAAAATCTTCGCAACCAGAGGAAATTTAAGTTAGACTAGTTGGATTATACCGTGCTAAGTGCGGTGCCTAGAATGCCCTAAACATAGTTGAAAAATGAAAAGCAAAGTAGTATTGATAATTTGATATAATGAAAATCATTGCAATTATCATTCTAAATGAGTATATGTAGTTTTCATGCAATGTAGTATATAATAGGGTAATGGGGAAGAAGATAAGTTACTATGGAGTTATTAATTTTAATTAGTAATAACCCTAGAAAAAACGCATTCTAATTAGAACTCATTATTTAAAAATATTACTCAAAGATTGTAACTCATCAAAATCAAATAGGAGCATGCATGTTCTGAATTGTTAATCTCTTGCAGTATATAAGTTTAGTTCAAGTTGGAAGTTGATTAAAAAGATGCAGACCAAAAAAATATATTAAAAAAATCTAATATGAAATTCAACGCATAAATTTTGAAAATTAAGAAATAAAGCTATAAATGTTCCCTTTCGCATATTAGGAGAGGGAGGTTGCATTGCGAATAAATGTTCTGAAATTAGATTAACCAGAAGCTGCTTTAATTACAGATGAAGCAAAAGCTGCATTACACATTGCAACAGGCGCATCATCAGTGTCACTTGTGCACAGTTCTTGAAACCTCATTGCAACAGGTAAAGCAGTGAGAAGCTTCAAAAGTTGTTGATCCTACAGTTTTCTCCGCAGTTCAATAGGATGGGATGCATTTTCAGCTACTTCTACAGTAGGAGAAATAGGTCTTTTCTCAGCTAATTTTTATAAAAAATTGTTGTGTAGAAGTTGAGTTTGAAAACTCACCTTCTCTACTTAGGAAGAAATTCCAACTTCCCCTAATTTCAAAAATTTCCAATAAAAAGGGATTAATTCGGTAAAGAAAACTTTGATTCAGGATCCAATGTTAGACAAAGTCCAATGTTCTATCGAAACAGACCCAATGAAAAAGCTCAGAAAACAAAAGACAAATAGTAGAGTTACCTTTGTCTTGGTTTCACATTTAACATTGAGTTGCTCCGCCCGAATGGTCATATTGCCTGCTAATTGGCTTCCTCTTCACCAAGGCATACTGTGGCAACCGATGAATACTTGTGCTAACTCCTTAAATGTACAAATCATCCATCGCTTCATGATTTTGGAATATATGTAGCCTATGCAAAAAGTGGAAAATGCTGAAGAACTTATAATTTTCACCCAGTTGCAAAAATCAGTGTCTGAAAAATTTAAGAAGTAGAAAATGCAGCAAAAAAATTTCTTCCTTTATGAATCCAAATAGGAAAAAAAGATATGGAAGGAAAATGAGCTCCAAAGCTTCAATCACGTGTAAATCTCTCATTCATCTAATTTTACGAAGAACTTTAATATTTCCAGGCTTGTGGCCCATAAATAAATACATAAAAAGTATCACAATTTAGCAATAAAGAAAGACAGGCTTCATTGGTCATTGTTATTTTGAAAATTTATTTAAGCACAACAGTGATGTCTTGACGCTACCAAACTAATGACAAAGTGATGCATAACACACAGATGAGAAAAAAAATCCTAGAAGAAAATCTCTACCACAATGAAACCTTAAACGTTCGTCTTTACACTGAAAATCTCAACTTGAACTCCATAAAGAATAAATAGATCCCTAAGGTGAAATCACATGCAAGTTGCGACCTTGAACTCCAAAATACTCAGCTTTCTCTATTGACTTTCACAATTTTATCCAATAATTGTTTGCAAATTAAAATATTTTCTTTAGTTTAAATCGTAAACAGTGACAAACCCAATTTTGAAATCATTAAAAATAAAAAATAAAAATAAAGACAGAACAAACAAGTGGTTTGCATAACATATATATATATATATATAATATATATATATATATATATATATATTTGGATCCAAAAATCAAACACTAAATGGAATTGACAAAATCAAAGAAAAGAAGCAAGAATATAAGAACAGAGGCACCTGATCCATTTGGCTGAGGGAGAGCATTGCGCAACAATTGTAAATAGTGACATAAAGGAAAATTCTTCAATTCTTCAACAGTAACCAAACTGATGAGAAAAAATAGAAAGGAAAATATCAACCAATATCAAACCTTAAAAGTTTGTCCTTCCATTAAAAATATCAACTTGAACTCCATAAAGAGTAAATGCAAGTCAAAGAAGGAGAAAACTACACAAGGAATATTGGAGAAGTGTTAGCCAAGATTTTTATGAAAAATATTAATAACAATCTGCAAGATTATTAGAAACTGGTATCGTAAAAAGAGTACCCTATTCCAACAAATAATTTGAAACACATCCAAAAAAACTTTCAAAAAGTAACCCAAAACCATACCTGAATGTTTAAGATATCAGTTGTCATTACGTGATGTAATATGCTTTAAGATTTGCAAAAGATAAGGTAAAGTGAACCTCTGTAAAGATGCCAGATGTCATTCTTGAACCGTAATGACAATATTCAGGCAAAACAGAAGAAACGGGAAGAACAGCCGATTCTTGAGGGGTGCAAACGCCAAGACAATAATTTCACAAGAATAAAAGAAAAGAAACAGAATAGATGTCAGTAATTCTCCATGAACAGAAGAAAAGAAAGTGAATAGATGTAATTTTTATTGCACTGATTATGAAGAGGTTCTTCTGTTAAACTGGAAGATAGTGAGAATTTTCTTTCATATTTCTCTGTCAACATAGAGTATAAATTTATACAAGAGTAAAGCTATCATCTAGGATCTAATTCTGGAAGTAATCCCATGATAATGGGATATGACAGAATAAATCACCTCCTATATTGAGATATGACAGATAAATGAACTTCTCAAATAACTCTGTACAGCTCATGCCAACACTCACCCTCAAGTTGGTGCAAAGATGTCTTTCATGCCCAACTTGATAAGTGAGCTATGAAAGTTCTTACTGAAGACTGCCTTTGTGAGTACATCAGCAAGTTGATCATCTGATCGAACAAATGGAAATTTGATCACTCTTTCTTCAAGGTTTTGCTTGATGAAATGTCGATCTACTTCAATATGCTTAGTGCAGTCATGCTAAACAGGGTTCTGAGATATTTCAATGTCAGCCTTGTTGTCGCAATATAAGTTCATTTCTGAGCTTGGATCGAATCCAATTTCTGATAACAACATTTTAATCCAAAGGAGTTCGCACAAACCTTTTGCCATTCCTCGAATTCAGCCTCAGCACTTAACAATGCAACCACTTTTGCTTCTTGCTTCTCCACATAACCAAGTTACCCTCGACAAATGTAAAGTAGCTGGAGGTAGACTTTCTATCAGAAACGCTACCAGCCCAATCTGCATATGTATACCCCTCAACATGTAAATGGTCATTCTTGGAGAACATTATTCCTCTTCCAGGTGTAGACTCTAAGTAACAAATTATTCGACTCACAGCATTCATATGATCTTCACTAGGATTATGCATAAATTGGCTGACCAAACTCACAGCATATGAAATATTTGGGTGAGTATGTGATAGATAAATCAGTTTACCTACTAAACGCTAGTACCTCTCCTTATTTGTTGGTACTTGGTCTGAGTGTTCTCCAAGTTTTTGATTCTGAGCCATTGGAGTGTCTGCATGGTTTACAATCCAGCATCCCTACCTCAGCCATTAAGTCCAACACATACTTTCTTTGTGACAAAAAAATGCCTTGCTTTGATCTGGCTACTTCAATCCCAAGGAAGTACTTTAACCCTCCTAAGTTTTTCATCTCAAACTCAGTATAAAGATTTTTCTGCAACAAACTAATTTCTTCTGTATCATCCCCTGTGATTATCATGTCATTGACATAAATAATCAAGGCAGTCACCCTTCCATGTTGCCTTTTTTTTAAAAAGTGTATGATCTGAATTGCTCTATTGAAACCCATGCTTTCTCATGGCCATACTAAAATAGCCAAACCAAGCACGTGATGACTGTTTTAATCCATACAGAGGTTTTTTCCAATTTGCACACAATCCTATCTTTGGATGCTGAAACATAACCTGGCGGAATATCCATGTATACTTCTTCTTCAAGATTTCCATGAAGGAAAGCATCTTTTACATCAAATTGATGAAGTGGCGACTCCAAATTTGTTGCCAAGGGTAACAACACCCGTAGTGTTTTCAGTTTTGCAACCAGGGAGAATGTTTCTTGATAGTCCACGCCATAGGTTTGAGTGTACCCTTATGCCACGAGCTTTTGCTTTATATGTCTCAGTTGACCCATTGACATTTTGCTTGATGGTGAACACCAACTTGCATCCAACTGTTTTCTTCTTTTCTGGTGGTGGAACAAGTACCCACGTTTTGTTCTTCTGAAGTGCTTCCATTTCATCTTTAATTGCCTGAGACCATTTTGGGTCCTTTAGAGCCTCATGGATTCCTGCTGGGATTGGACAAGAAGACAACTCATTGCTAAATTTCTTGAGTGGTTCAGTTAGCCTCTGAGTGGTTACATAATTACAGATTGGATACTTTGAGCCTTTTCCCTTCAATATCAGGTGAGTACGGAACTAGAGGCTTGCCTCTGTTATGCCCGAAAGGTAGGTGATAACAAGTAAGAGTTGTGTCCAAAGCTTGACTAGAGGATGGAGCAGGGGTACTTATCTTAAGAATATTCTTAGCAGAAGACTCTTCATTGTCAAGTAAGTGGAGTAGAGGGGTTTCTTCAATGGTTAAATTATGAGGAATATGATTTGCTGCTTCAACTGCTGTTTTATCTTCTATCTCTGTTGTTTTGTTTGCTTCATTTTCCTCAATTGCATCAGGCAGCAGTCTAATCATATCATTTATATTTGGAACTCCTGTATTTATATGAGTAACATTTACACTATCCCACCACTTTTTCTCTTCTACCTTGTCTTCCCCTGAAGAGGAGAAGTGGATACTGATGATGAGTAAAAGTATTCAGTTTCTAAGAAAGTGACATCCATTGTGATGTATATATGTACGGTTTGTGATGGGATCAACGCAGCAATATCCCTTCTTATTTGTACTATATCCCAATAAAATGCATCGAACAGAACAAGGGTCCAATTTTGTTCATTGATTTTTGTGGAGATGAACAAATGCAACAGAACCAAACACCTTTGGAGGAATGAGAAGTATAGACGGGAGAGTAATATGTTTGAACAAGACCTATAAAGGAGTCTTAAACTCCAAACCTTTTTGCGGCATACGGTTCGTAAGTTGAACTGAAGTTACAATGGTAGTGTCCCAATAGCGTTGAGAGACTTTTGCTCCAATCAAAAAAGCCCGAGTAGTTTCCAAAATATGCCGATTCTTTCATTCAGCCACACCATTCTGTTGGGGAGTTTGGCTACAAGAATATTCATGAATAAGACCATGCTTTTGAAAATACCTCTTGAAATCTTGATTTGCATATTCTCCTCCATTATTAGATCGCAAAATCTGGACTTTGGCTGAAAATTGGTCTTGAACCATAGCATGAAATGCACAAAACCTTTGAAATACTTCATGTTTGCTCTTCAATAGATACAACCATGTCATCTTTGTACAGTCATCTACAAAGGTTACAAACCATCGTATACCATGGATGGTTGTAATGGGAGATGGATCCTAAACATCCGAGTGGATCAAAGCAAATGGGGCATCACTTTTTGACTGCTTAAAATCAACATTCAGAAATAATCTAGGAAACAAATGCTTCATATAACTAAGAGATAGGTGTCCTAACCGAAAATGCCATAACCATATCTGCTTGTTTGTTGGATTATCCACATCATTCACAGAACAGAAATAATTCGGGAAACAAATACTTCATATAACTAAGAGATGAGTGTCCCAACCAAAAATGTTATAACCAGATATGCTTGTTTGTTGGGTTGTCCACGCTATTCACATAATGAACTCTATCAGAGCTGAAATCATCCATATAATATAACACCTCTCTCTTAGTACCACGCCCAATGATCTTCTTCGTGAGAATATCCTGAAAGAGACAAAAATTTGAATACATTAGTGCCACACAATTCAATTCCTCAATAGCTTGTCCAACAGACAATAATTTACTTGAAAGAGATGGAACTAAAAGAGTATTAGGTAAAGAGATTGTCGGTGATAGCTCTACTATCCCAGTGACATGATACATGACTCCATTCGCATTTGATATGCTTGTCCTTTGTGCCTTTGTTTTTGTGGTGAAGTCATTTGAACAAAATATCATATGGTCTGTGGTATCAGAGTCAACGTTCCATCCATCTTGTTTATATTCATTAGGAACTAATAGAGCACTGCCACTATTGGTAACTGAGTCCTAGATGTCTGTAGTAGATTGGAGTTCGTTGTCAAAAAATGAAGTTAGTGAGAAAGGCGGTTCTGAACGCACCATTGCTACTCGTGTTGTTCCTTCATTGGGATCCTTCAGTTCCTTCTATTTCCGAGCCTTGAATTCCTACTACCAATTTGGATAGCCATGTAACTTAAAGCATGTTTCATGAGTATGTTTGGAGTTTCCACAATGGGAGCAACTAGTCTCTTTACTCTCAATTCCCTTAGCCTCAATGGATTTCCCACCACTGCTTATGGAATGCCCTTGTTTCATTGATTAAGGGATTATCTGAAGTTGAGGAACTGGTTTAGTACCTTTAGATATCATAGCAGTGGCAGTAACATGGGCACTTTGTGAGAGCATGACTGATTGCCTAATATCTTCTCTTCGAACATAGGCATAGGCTTGTTCTGCGATGGGAAATGGTTGAAGGTGGAGCGCATCACTTTGAATCTTATCAAGTCTGCCATCTAATCCATCAAGAAAAACATAGACATAATCCTCTTGAATAGAATTATTGTACCTCTGTATGTCAGTTGCACACTCCATCGCATTTGGGTGACGAAATTCAATTTCCCTCCGTAGACCTTGGAGACCATTGTAGTATGACTCAATGTATTCCCCACTTTGTCTCATTCGTGCGACTTTTCGCTTCAGATCATATACTTGGGATTTATCTTTCCCATCAAAATATGTAGTAGTGACAGAGTCCCATACCTGTTTGGCTGTTGGAAATCGAATAAAGTTGCTGCTTAATGAGGGGTCCATTGAATTGATTAGCCATCCCTTCACAATAGAGTTCTTTGTCCTCTATTTTCTAAACAATGGATTATTCTCTTCTGGTTAAGGCAAGTCACCATTGATATATCCCAGCTTGTCTTTGCTCGAGATATACATCTCAACAAATCGGGACCAAATGGTATAGTTTTCTCCGTCAAGTTTAATGCCAATCAGTGCAGCACTAAAATCTGTTGTTGCCGGAGTCTGGGGTTGATTTTGAGTCAAGGCTTGAGTCATTCTTGCAGTGAGATTTTCCAAGAGAGCAGCAGTATTGTGCTCTTCTTGTTCAACCAAATCAGTTGCAGTCGCCATCTTCTACAACCTATTGTTATTTGTTTTCACAAGAACATGCTCTAATACTTTATGAGCAAACAAGAGTCAACGGATCTCCACTCTGATACCATGTTAAATTGGGAGATGGTGAGAATTTTCTTTCATATTTCTCTGTCAGCATAGAGTACAAATTTATACAAGAGTAAAGCTATCATCTTGGATCTAATTCTGGAAGTAATCCAATGATAATGGGATATGACAGAATAAATCAAGTCCTATAATCACTCGATCTAATCCCATGACAATTGGGACATGACAGATAAATTAACTCCTCAAATAACTCTGTACAGCTCACGCCAACATTTTCCATTTCACAGGTAGAAACTCAAAAATTACAATGCTTCACTATTAAATATCAGCCGTGAGATTTGTATTAGTACAATGGTAAAATTAATGCTAACCCTTGGATAGGACAAAGTTTAGATACATTACATTGCACCCAATTATGAAGAGGTTCTTCCATTTCGCAGGCAAAAACTCAAAAATTAGAATGCTTCACTATTAATAAATCTCAGCCGTCAAATTTGAATTAGTACAACCGTCAAATGAATACTAACCCTTAGATGGAACAAAATTCAGATACATTGCACGGCTAAATTTCAACCGTTGGATGAAAATAAAGGACTATCCCCAATCAAATATGAACCATTAGATTAAAAATGAAGAAAATTTATGTCGTATGTTAACAAGAGGAAAATTTGGACAGGGTTTATGTTCGACGAGGACGACAACAGCGGGCCAGCGTTGTGCGACGACGACGTGGGATGTGTGCGGCGGTGTTCATCGGCAAAAGCTCTAGCTGGGCGATGGCGCTGTTCTGTTTGACGGCGACGATGCTGAAGAACTTTTGGAATCGAAGGGTCACGGTTATTACTGGGTGAATTTTTAGCAAGCAGTAACTATAAAATAATAATAAAAGTTAGGCTGGTTAAAAACTTAATAAAACTACGTAGTTTTGGGAGTTAGACATGGGTAGACATGGGATGCGTAGACAGAAGATCTGAGCCTCCTTTATACAGGCTTCAGATCTTCTGTCTGTCTGAGCCCTGTCCATTCCCGTCTACCCATCAAAACGACAGTTTTATTAATGTATTTTTTCCAACTTATTTTTATCTTATTTTACTTTTACCAATAATAGTAATAAAAGAAATACAATAGACTTCAAACATAACACTACTTCTCATGTAACATTCATCTTCTCAGTTCCCCAGAACTGATGTGCTTCTTTGCAGCAATATTCAAGAGGATTTGAGTTTTTGGATTCATATATAATTGTGGGCTTCTCGGTGATTTAACCATCCATTAAAATTTATTATGAACTTTTGTAAAATATGTCTTTATTCTCTTTCAGTAAGAGAAAAGTAAACTACGTTATTGTTCTTGCTACGAACATAGAAGATGTAATTCATTCAAATTCTGGAAGCAATTTGCAACAACAACACTCAAGATGTCAAAATTCACCAGATCCGACAGATTCGACACAAAAAGTGAAATCGAGAGGATCCCGATGGATATTGCCCTCTCTTGCTTTTTGGTTTAGAACAGAGTATTGATGCTGATTTGGTTTGGATTTTTTTTTCCCTTTCGGATTTAGAAATTTTTTTATGTTCCATTAGTCGAGAGGTGTAAGTAATTACACAAGATTGAAGAAGAAAGTTGGGGATGGTTGGGTGCGGTTTTTTGGTATTGACGGCCGAAGAAGAGAGGGAAAGAAAAAGAAAAGGAAGAGAAGAATTTGGGTTTGATTCTACGAATGATTTTTGGGGAAGGAAGAAGATTAAAAGCTGCACTGCTAAAAAGTTAATAAAACTATGTCGTTTTGATATGTAGACAGGGTGGACAGGGACCAGACAGACAGAAGATCTGAAGCCCTTTATACACCTTTTGAGAATTATGTTTCTATATGGCATAATAATTAGTTCTTTGTTATGAAATATTTTGTGAATGTCCATAGTCCTTATGTTTTATTCCACGAAGAATGGTTAATGTATCTGAAGCCCTTTGTACACCTGTTGAGACTTATGTTTCTACATGGCATAATAATTAGTTCTTTGTTATGAAATATTTTGTGAATGTCCATATTTGTTGTGTTTTATTCCACGAAGAATGATTAATGTATAAACTATTCATCTCAATTGTCAACCATTAACATACACTAGAAAGTATTCCACGGCACTAACGCGCCGTGCACTTAGGGCCTGTTCTTTACGCCGGTCTGAGAGCCGGTTCTGGCTAATTTTTAGGGTTGAGACCCAAAATTTTTCCAAAATGTGCTGAACCCCATGTTTCGCACAAGAAGACTCAAACCCGGGTCTTAGTTTTTGGGTTGAGACCAAAAAAAATAAACTCGGTTCTTTCCCCTCTTCTTTCTTCTTCCTCCTTCGACCCCGGTCATCTTCCTTCCCGGTCGTCCTCTTCCTTCCCGGTTGTCATCTCCCCCGCGTCCGTCATCTTCTTCCTTCGCGAAGTCCTTCGACCTCCTCCCTTCGATTCGCGCCGAATAGTTGCCATTTTTTTTTCCCTTCGCAGCCTTTTTTTTTTTTTTTTTTTTTTTGGGTTCAGCAACAATTGCTGAACCAAAGTTCTGCAAATTGTTGAAATTTGGTTCTGCAATTTGCAGATCCGCCGGAATCGAGGAAGAGGGAGGAAGAAGAAAGAAGAGAGAAAAAAAAAGGGAAGGAAAAAAACGGAAAGGAAAAAAAAAAAGGTTGGGGAAGAAGATGAACAGTGTCACCGACACTGTTCATCAAAGTTTTTATAAATAGGCCCCTGCTATTTTCTGTTTCTTAAATAACAGCCCCAACTAATTTTTTTAAAAAAATTAGATAGGAAAAATTAAATATTAAATTATCTTAAACTAAAAATATTGTGTAAACTTAAATATATCATTAACATTAAGAACAATTACTATGGGCTGAAATATTATTATAATGTAAAAATTAGTTTTTGGTTGAATATGTAAAAAATGAAATATTGGGGGTTTTATCTACTAATAAAAGTAAAAATTTTGGAAAAAAGTAATGAAAAAAATATTGGGTTGAACCCCATGTTCTTTAGCTTGGGCTGAGAACTGGGTTACAACCCAGTTCTCAGAACCTTGTTTCTTAAAAATGGGCTGAGACCCAGTTGGACTGAGAACAGGTTCTGAGACCTGTTCTCAGAACTCCCTAAAGAACAGGCCTTTAATGAGGACAAGGGTCCATTTAATGTTCATAAGGAGTATTTTCAGAAAAATAAAATTGACTTTATCGAGAGCATTAAAGAACTTAAATGTTCTATAGGAAAAAAAAAAACTTCGAGTAAAGATAAAAGAAAGGCTGCAAATCTAATTTGTATTGCAGAAAAGAGATTACACAAAACATGACTTTCCCATTGGCTTGGTTTGACCATATATACTCCTACCCCTCGTAGCTAACAACCAAGCTGACTCAGCATGAAGTGTTGTACTCTACACACTTTCCCCCTTGGCATATTAATTTGCCAATACTCGAATTAAAAAGAAATATTGTAGCTGAAGTAATGAAACAAACAATTGAAATCTTTTATTTTCCTTTTCTTAACATTCCATCCCTCTTCAATTCAGAGCTCGTCCTCAAGTTCAAAATCTAGAAATTCCTTGTGCACTGGTAGCATTTTCCCCGGATTCATCATCAACTGTAACTGGTTCAAGCGGACTGGTGTAACGCATACAAGTTCCTCCATCATGCTCCAACTTGTATGTTACCTCCCTTACACGAGCTAAAACTTGATAACACCCAAAGTACTTCATAAAGAGCTTAGAATTGTGATTTTCCCACCAACTAGTGTCACTGACATGGTTGCCTGTCCCATGCAAGAGGCAGACATATCAGATATGGTACATGGTACTTAAAAAAATATAAAAGAAGCCTAATCATCCACTAAAAAAATATGTGATAAAGATAAGAGAGTTCATTTGACCTCTCTTGGCTTTTCAAGATCATCGATTGTTCTTTCAGTTCCAGATCTAAACATAACAAGTTCAAAACTCCAAAGCTATTGCATAAGGACTTGTCTAAACATCATGGCAAGTATATTTTTATTTTCTAGTGCGGTGCTAGAAATGATATCATGATCCATAAAACCTTGAGATTTCTAACTTTCTCTTTTACTTTCATTGCTGGTAAAAAACTGGCATGAGCAAAATGTAAGGAAGAGTTACAGACAGAAAAATCAAGTGGAACTTCTGGTAGCTAAGGTTCACTTTTCTATGAAAAAGAAGAGGCGGAACTAAAACTTTCAACCATTAGAAACAAACAAACCACAAAAAAAAAAAAAATCCTCATTTTATTTTTTATGGAAAAAATTTATGATTTAAGTTCCAAAAACATAGAAATTGACAAAATTAAGAAGAAAGACCACAACAACTGCATCAAAGCTCTGGTATACCTCGTCAAGTACATGCCTACCACAACAAGCACAACTATCATTAATATTAAAACACAGAGCCAAATAAGCACAACAAACTTCTCCCAAATTTATCATCAATATGAGAACACAGAGCCAAAAAAGGTCACCTTTCTACTTGAGTAATCAAATATGAACCCCTCATTAATGCTTTGATAGAACGTAAGCACACTAAAAAAATCTTTATAATTTACAAAGCCAAGCAAATAATCTACTCTACATCAAATCAGAAAGGCAAAAACTACTTCTCTAGACAACCCAATTCAATTGAGCAAGAACTCAGAGACAAACTTGTTAAAGTGTGTTGGCAAGATCGTCAATTTCATCAAAAAGATCCGAATATGAATGCCTGAGAGAAAAAAAATAATACATATTAGATGAAAGAGCGAAAATTTTAAGTTAGCAGCCAGCAATAGACACAATAATATGAATGAATAAAAGTAGCAACTCATGACTTCCACAATATATGCAGCAGAATACTACAACAATAACAACTAAGGCGTAAGATGAAAGATAATTAGGTTATATGGATTATATTTCGTCATCGTGTATGGTTAAGACAAGTTCATTCAATATATGCAGCAAAATGTCTTAAGGAATTCAATTGCATCTCTTTCAAACCAAAGAGCAATACATATGTATATGATGATGTCTAATGGAATAGAAGAAGCTCATGGTATTAGTATTACTTTACATCTAAAGACTCAAGAAGGAAGTGTGTATAGACTAATTAAATTAAGCTATTCTCAGCTGGTGCAGCTATATGTTGGCTTTCTTCTGTAGCTGTCCACTGCCAGCTGTGGAATGTTTTGGCACTGTGATCATTAGAAGCCCATCACTGCAAAACTGCACAGGAAATACACATAAAGCAACTTACACTGAAATTTCTACATAAGTGAGACAATTATAGTTTACTACATATAATCCAAAGTCAACTACATATAAGCTCATAGAAGATGGATATTGGAGTAAACATATTCTTCATACATAATGGTTTAATAGATAGTTCTTTTCTGTGAAGATCACAAGTTTCCATGTCCTATGACAAAAACTTTAAACATTGCTAATCAAAAGAGGAGTCAAAGATATATTAGTATCTATATCATACAGTAACATATTGTTTTCCTTCAACTATGGAATGCAGAATTGGAGCAGAAAATACGAAAAAAGGCAAAAAATAGTCTTGGAAAGAGTATTTTGAACTGAATCATCACTAAGAGAATGATCCCTAAATACCAATAAAGGACATTGAATTTTGATGAGGACAAGTTTAGGGCTTACACAAGTTCTGCTGATGCATTATCCTTGTTCACATTTGCCGGAAGAGGCCACTCTATCTGGTAAGGTCCCTCGAAGATCTCCTTTTGTGATACACAGACATTGAGTTAGTTGAACAGTTTGCAGCTGGTTTGTATGAAAGGTCAGCCAATACAGCTTTCTGCTATGACTGCATCAATCACAAACAATGAATTGCAAGAAAGAACTTAGCCGACCATTCCAAACTTAATTAACATTTGATACCAATTTCAGAATTACACATGAGAAACATTGAACATTTGCACATATAACTCTGAAAATACAAAAGAAACAAACAGTGAAAGAACACCAAATGAAACACTAAATGTTAATTAAGAACTAAGAACATCAAAAAGTAAAAAAGTAAACGCGTCGTTGAAGACTAACCAAATTACAGCAGGTGAAATCTTACACACAAACATCAAAGACGCAGCTAACCAAATTTCTAACTCACAATGGTAATCAAAGAAGCTTTATGCTTAAAGGCGTAACCTCTAAAGATATCTTAATATGGGTAGAGATAAAAAGCAAGGTTCACCATTTGTACTGAGAAGGAAAGAGGAAGGGAAACAGAAATACAAAGAAAAAGAAAAAAAAAAAAAAAAACTATTATGAAAACAGCCATCTTTTCCTCTGCTTGACTTCTAATCCTTCATCATCCTGTAGAAAACATCAAGAACAACATAAAAACACAATAAAAAGAGAGGTAAAATACCCGCAGCAAAAGTCTATCCATTAATATAATCAAAATCATCCGGCAGCTAAGTAGTTATTTTTGTCTTCTCCTCCTCTTCGTCATTCTTCAGCAATCACAACAGAAGCGAAAAAATAATAGTGATTAAAAAAAGAAAACAAGAACAACCAAATAAACACACACACAAAAGAAAACCCCAAAATAAGTTGCAATAAAGGGCAGGAAAGGAAAGAGGCCAAAGGAAAGAAAAAAGACGCCTTTGAGAGGCTCTTCTCAGTTCTATTTCTTGATTTGATATCTTCTTTCAATGGGGTCTTTAGCTCAATCAACTTTTATGTTTTTTTCCCAGAAATTGCAAAAATAAAGCAAATTAAACAGACCATAGATTCTGTAAACTTTTAATTGGAAAAGCAAGACATTCAAGAACAGTTAAAAAGAAATTGAACAAACCTTACTCACTAATCGGTCTATTTCTTCCCTAGTATTTCTTGAAGGAGCTCTTTCAGCCATTAATCTCCCCCTTAAACATTCCACAGTCCTCAAAACATTTTATCCTTCCAGTCTTTCACTGTAACCATTTGCATTCTGCCACATCAAGAATCAAGAGCGATATAAAGCACAAAACAACATGTCAAATGCAATTAAAACCACCTCAGAGAAAATAATAGACAGTTTTTAGTCACAAGAAACCAAAATCACTAAGAAGCATTTCAATAGTTTGAAAAATGCTCCCTGCTTCCTACAAACTTCAGCTAAAGAATAAAAAACCCCCAAAACTCCTTAAACCAAAAAAAAAAAAAAAAAAAAAAAAATTGTAATCCAATAAGAGAGCTGCAGGGATGACCCAAAAAATTACCAGATTGGGTAGTTTAAATGAAGTCTTGGTTCATTTGAGCGGGGAGGAAATGTGTTTTATCAAGGGTCCTAGTTAACAACACATCAAAAGGATCATGATGAAATGTGGCATAGAAGCAGAACAAGGGTTGTGGCAGAAAAGTATGCCAAAAGTCTTACCAGCACCAACAAGGAATTGAACACATGCCACCAAAAGCGTCAAGAAAATGAAGAAAAGAGAACCCTTCAAGCTTGCCTTTGAAACCATGCCACTACCAGCGCTGCTAACCTCCTCAAACTGGGCCTGCCATTCGCCACCCCCAAAAATGAAAAAATATTCAATAGAATGGCGGAGATGAAAAAGTTCTTCTATCAGCACCGTGATTTTTATCACTAAGAAAAGGGTAACAGTGGGATCAGAACTCTATTTTCTCATCCTTTAGAAAGGATAGAGCAATTGAAATTCTATCAAAATCGTGATTTTTATCACTAAGAAAACGGAAACAGTCGGATCAGAACTCTGCTTTCTCATCCTTTAGAAAGGATAGAGCAACTGAAACTGCGACTACAACCAAAACAAATTAAAATGAAACAACAGATGCCAAAACCAACTTGATAAAAAAAAAAAAAAAAAAAGAAGAAGCAGTTATACCAGAAGTTTGTCTAACCGCATCTCTGCTTTCTCACAACTGAGCCTATGACTCATTGCTGCAAGAAAAATAAAAACATCAAACAAATTAAAACAACACATATCAATATATCAGAAGATGAACATCAACAATAATACACCAAAGAAACACAAGAAACCATAAAAGAACAGCAGCAACAGGCAGACCCTATCAAGGAGAGCAATAATTACACCAAAACAACAACGCAATTAATGCAAGCATCGAAGAAGACCAGTTAATCACAAAACCAAATACACAAGTTTTCAATGCAAAAATAGTAGGGCAAGAGCAAGAACTGAACGAAAAAGAACCCATATATATACACAGCGAAATTTGTAGAAGATATGTAATAGGTGTGAGTTTGTTGTTAAAGCATGCCTGACTTCTCCTCTGATCACGGCAGTTGGTGGTAAAGCAAACATCACCTCCATTTGCTGTTCCTCGATGGTCATTCTCGTCCAAGCGATTACGATGATTAACTCCATGTGAGTCTGGCACCATTACCCGAGAGCATGCCTGACTTCTACTCAAGTGACGCCATTTGCTGTTAGCGAACATCACTTACATTTGTTGTTTCCCGGTGGGCATTCTCGTCCAAGCAATCACGATGATTACCTTCACATGAATCCACCACCATTACCCAAGCACAGCTAATTTCACTCTCGGACGGCTCAGTCCCCTCACGATCAATTTCGTCCAACAGCTTGGTGAAGCCTCGCCGAAGAGCAAGCGAAAATGACTTGGAAGGCGAATGTAACATCAAAACAACGTCATTTTGAGCCCTATCGATTTTAGAATCCCAATTAGTCAACGGAGCAATGTTCCGGATTACCCACCATTCTTGCCACGTCATCACCAGCTGCAACCCCGGCTTCAACTTGAAATTATTGGGACAAAAATGCCCTCAGCACGGGAGATCCAAGCTGAAAAATAAGCCACATTATATGTAAATCTTAGATTAAGATAGTCATAGTAATAGTTCATAAATATGACTATATAGTAGCGATTCATAAATATGACCATTTTATTAGAGACACAAATATATTGTCAATTATTAGTGGATTTATGTCGTAAGTGTAAAACGTATTTTGAAAGATTATATATGTAGTGTTCAAATGAGAAGGAGAAGAGAAGATGAATGAAAGGAAAAAGAGAAGGAAGAAAAAAACGTATTCCACTATTGATTATTTTTAATATATTTTATTATGATGGTTGGTGTTATTATATACTAATTTTTATAACATTCTTCAAATTTTATTCTATTTTATTCAACTTGCTTCTAATTGATACCGTACTTGTTCAAATTGAAGTACACGGGTCTATATATAACTTCCAAGAAAAAAAGACTTTAGGTGACTGAAGCAATTTGGTCACCAAAAGTTATTTTTTGGTCACTTAAATGTTTTGGTGACCAATTTTGAGTGGTCACCAAAATATCACCTAAATTGAGTAACTAAAGAGTCCGTGATGACCGCTTTTTCGATTTGATCACCAAAAACTTAGTTGGTGACCAGAGAACATGTAATCATTGACTTTTTGTGACAATGAAGTTGGCCACCAAATCGGTAACCAAAACATTCCAAATCGGTCACTAAAAGCAACGTCATTAATGCTATTTGAGTTGATTGATGACTGGTAATTCGGTCACCAATACCAAACAGTCAACGTAACGTTGACTGAAATAGGTGACCAACTATTGGGTCATAAAACATAGGTTGGTCAAAGCCACGTTAATCCAAATTGGCGACCAAAAAAAGTGGTCACAAAAATGGATTGGTCAAAGTAACCATGATTCAAATTAGTGACTAGAAAAAGTTGTCATTGAATGGCTACTGGGATGATTGACCAACTAACGTTGTCACTAAAGTTGTAAGACCATAATATTTGATTACTTAATGTTTTATTTTGGTGACCAAATGATTTGGTCAATATAAAAATGGTGACCAACTATATTGGTCACCGTTATAGTATCTGGTCTACCAATTTCACGTGATAATTGGTCACAAATTCAACATTTACTGGTCATCAATTCAACATTTATTGATCACCGATTGTGATCATAATTAATCACAAACCATTCATAAAATTAAACGCCAGAAAGGGTACAACCAAGTACTCTCTATTTACCCCAACAATGCTATCCCATAAATCTGTATCTACATCAATAAACCGTACAACTACATTAATAAAACACCAGAAAGAAGAAGAAGAAGAAAAAGGCACCATCAATCATTCAATAACTATTAGGCATATCAATTCAGCATAAATGATACCAATATTCACTTCAAGTATTCCCAAAACTAATATTTTGATAAACCATTCAAATAGGCACAAAAAGTTTATCACACACAGTTATAGAATTCAACAGCAAAATCATTAATATTCACCCCTCTAAATGTAAGTGAAACCAGTAGCAAAAAGATGTTAGCAGATGGCCTTCATCCAAAACACAACACCAAAGTCTGATCCTAAATAGTGTTGGAAAAGGAGGCCTGAACAATAATACGATAGACAATTCGAGTTGTGCAAACACTGTTCTCAAGAAATTGTTTTGGGGTATAGAATATTTCTCCAAGATTAAACGAATTCTTCCTCTTAACAAAGGGGTCAGAATTAGCAAATCAAAAACCCAACAGAAATATTGAACGAACAATTAAGAAGAGAAGAGAATAAGGTTTTATAGAGAAAACTGCTTTATGGGGAACTTTCTGTTGTTTCAATCGTGGAAAGTGATGGAGTATTTATAGATGAAAAATATTATTTTCGTTACAAAATCTTACGATATAATTTTTTTCCAACATTTAGTAAATCAGATAGATTAGACTCTTTCAGCTCTACCTATTTTTCTCCACGTTAAACAACTAACCAGCTTTAAGGGAGTCAGTTGTTGACTTAGTAGAGACCAATTACACTTATCTTAGTAAATCATAATTATGTCTTTTGAAATAATTAATTTTCCAACAAATAACATGATCAACCAGCAAAGACGTTGAAGAACCCTTATGCAAGATTCTCCCAGTACAAGTACCTCAGTTCTAGTGTGCTTCATTGAAAAGTATAACGACATGTTAAAAAAACATGTATAGTAAAATAATGTTTGAAATGATTCGCATATGGTCATTGTTCATGGATTATACGGAGTATATTTTTACGTTATAATTACACTACCATACTATGGGCCATAAAATTGTTAAATGAACACTTACATCTAATCTGAATCTTCATTAGAAGCGTCATTCTCAAAATGCTCAAGTTTTCCAGCCATAATGTCAAACTAAGATTTTAACTAGGACTGACTTTCTTAAAAAGTAGCAACCTTAATTAGCAGTCAATTCTTAATTGCGACCCTCAGTAGCAATAACTCTCCCCTTTTGTGTAATAACTTCATGACGAAGTCTTCCCCAACCAAGTCCGGCTTTGGAAGGCTTATGCTCTTTTCACGCCCAATTAGTCCTCCAAGTCTATTTATGACAATACTGCATGGCCACTACAAAATGAAATCTCCTCATGTCTCAGTCCACTATACAATAACAAGTTCTATAAATAATGAAAATTCAACAGTTCTATGAATAATTTGAATTGGTATATGCCCTATATGTTATACATTACCAAAATTTCTTTGGCCATATCATTGATCATATCTCCCTAGCAAATCGAAAAATGTGTCATCTCATATTCATCAATGACACATATTTTTTCCTTCTTGCCTAAATTGTGAAAGGGAAGAAAAATCTTATGAGTTAAAATGACACAATTACGTTGTATAACAAAGAAATGTGGATATTTATGCTTCGAAGTGTATGAGAACCTATTCAACATGCCTAACAATAGAAACAAAACCAACTGTAGGTGGAGTCTTGTTAGGTGCTCAATTGTTCTTGATAGAATCGTTTCTTTTCTAGTCGTTGCTCAAAATTGTCACGATTAATATAAATAGACAAGAATGTACATGTTAGTCACCAAAAAATAAAAAATTTGGTGGGAATTTCTAATGCCTTAACTTTAGTGATCAATTTGGTGCAGAATATCTTAATCAGTCACCAAATAGTCCCCCGAACTTAGTTCGGAATAGGGGTGGCAAAAAAGCCCACTAACCCAAAAACCGCCCAAACTCATTGGGTATTAACCCAATAAAACCCACTTTAAAAAATAATGGGTTGGGTGGGCTTGGGCTAAATATGTAATGGGCGGATTTAGGGTAGCCCATTGGGTACCCTAAAACCCGCCCATCATGGGTATCAAAATACCCATCCAAAATTACTCTTAAAAGTATTAAAAAAAAAAAAAATCAACAACTCACATACTTTAGTGTGCCCATTTTATTTTTTTCTTCAATTATTTTTAAGTCAAAATTAATATCAGCTCTTATGATGGTCCGACGGTTCTTTCGGTACAAAATTTTGCATTACTACTATTCATAGAACGCAGATTTTCGGTGTAGAAGTTTCCTGAGTGATCTTTCTCTTGTACATTCTAGTGGACAAGACGTCATAATTACTACTATTCATCAAACTTATTTTTTCTTTTTTTTTATTTTTCGTATCCTACCATTACTTTACGTTTTTTTTATTTATTTTTTTATAATATTTTTAAATTACCTACTTATAATACTAATTCAAAATTCGTTCGGATTTAGGGCCGGGTTTGGGTTCGGGCCCAATTTTTGACCGATTTCGGGGCGGGCCCACTTTCAGCCCGGGGCCAGTTTTGGGCCTCGGGCCCAGTTTTGGCCCGGGCCCAGTTTCAGTGTCGGAGCATGCACGGGTTTATATAAATAAAAAAAAATTAAAAATTGTGTTTCGACAAAAAAATTACATACAATTAAATATAAAAGTATATAAAATTTAATATTTCAAATTTTAGAATATATTCAAAGAATTAAAATTCACTTTAAAAAAATTAAAATGAAATTAAAAAAAATTAAATTTTTTTTATTAATAAACTATTAAATAAGCCTTACATTTTTGTATAATGGGTATTATGGGTACCCATGAGTACCCATAATTACCCATTACCCATTTGAGTCAAAACCATTAATTGAATGGATAATGGGTACCCATTACCCATTAACTTAACACCCATTTAATACCCGCCCAATACCCACCCAACCCGCCCGTTTGACACCCCTAGTTCGGAATGACTAATCAAATTTTGATCATCAAATGGTACTTCACCATGAGTTCGGTCACCAAAGCCATGATTTTTTGTAGTGTATAGTTCTGTCAAGAAACCATTCAGATACTAAGTTTGATTTTGGATGTATAACTACTGCAATAGCATATGCCAAACGCACGATAAAAACGTCGTAGAAAATGGAGAGGCAGCAAAGGGAGCAAACCAAGACGGGAAACAGAGAGGCAATAAACGAAGCAACCCATGCCAAGATTGTAGTTGTGATACCCATTTCCACAGTTGCGGAGCTACATCGGCGAAAAAGAAACAAGTGAAGCTGTAAAACAAGTGTTTACAGACGAGTTTTTATTGATTTTTTAGCCCTGGTAGGGCGGATTGTCAAAACCATTTGGCTCACCCTTTGGGCTAGCCTGTGTGGGTGGCTGTCATGACTAACCAAGTATCCCACATGAAAGGTATAAGACTTTCACATGTGGTATAAAATGAACTTGTGGCTCTTCCTCTCATACGCTAACTTCTGAAGTGGGTTATCCATAAATTCATGACAAATGGTATCAGAGACAGATCCATACTTCATCCATGTTGCGGAACGCGCTACCTAAAAAAGCTAGAGTGGGCCACTCAGAGTGAACCGGCGTAGACGTCGAATCGGAAGCGTGATGGTTTGTCATGACCAGTGGCGAAACTTGGATACAACTATTGGAGGGGTTAACTCGAAAAAAATGTTACGCATTCTATGTGTCGCTCTATATTACACATTATAATAAGAGATTGTATTTTATTATTTTTAGTTAACTTTTTACTATTCATTCTGATTTTTAACATAATAATTTTTTTGACTAAGAATTTCTATTTATATTTTAAAAATTGAATAAAAAATTAGTAAAATACTATAAAATTATATAAAAGTATAGAATGAATGAAAATAATAAAAATTTCATATTAAAATTATGAAAAATATAAACTAAAAGTGTTTGCACTACAAAATATTGCACTCCCTCTGACTAACGAAAGAGTCTTACTTTTAACAATGAAAACATTATAAACACATGACTCTTTCAATGAAACCAATAGAGTAATATTTATATAAATTCATAAAAGAGACATGCAAATGTATAATTAATGCTTAATCCAACAACTTTAAAAATTAATATATGATAAAAATATAGTGTATAAAATAATAAAAGTCCACTAACTATTATGATTAGTAATTTTAAAGTAAAACTCACACTATATACTAATAAATTTTAATTGAAGGGGCCAAAAATATTAACACTAACATATTTTTTTACTAATATATATATATATATATATATACATACACGTAGTAGATTTTTAATTTTTTTTTGTAGGGGCCTAGCCTACCTAAGCCCCAATGAAGTTCCGCCAATGGTCATGACTAACAAAGTATCCCACATGGAAGGTATGAGACTTCTATGTGTGGTATAAAATGAACTTGAGGTTCTTCCCATCATAAGCTAACTTTTGAGTCGGTTCACCTTAAATTCATGATAGTCGCCTTATCAATGAGTACCTTAAACGCGCCCATTATTTTCCCACAAAGTTTGCCTGACCCGACATTTTGATTGGCGAGATTTTGTAATTAAAAGTCAAGGATTTTAAATCCATGGATAGTTTTGACACTCAACTTAATTGTGACTCGCATCACTGACAAGTAATTAATTACCTATGAAACTAAACAACCAAATTAAAACCTTTTCTAATATCTAAGCAAGGCAAATACAGAATAGTGGAAGATCCGTTGGATCAATAGTGGGTGATGGAAAAGGAAGATCGACTTGTAAGTTGTAACTGGGGCGAATCTATCTCTATTTGAGACACTTTAATTGAAAAAATTAAACCAAAAAAAAAAAAAAAAAAAAACAATCGGTCAATGTTCTCGATAGGATACAGCAATTTGCTAATTTTATAATGACAAAATGAAATCAAGTATCTGTTAATACAAGGAAGCTAGATTCGCCATTCATTATTTTAATTGTAAACATAGACTACTCAAATTAGAGGACTTACTGAGATTAAAATATTGCAACCTTGTAAAAATTATAAGTATACTAGATTTGATTCAATTAGATTTTGGTTAAATTACATTTACCTTCCTCAAAGTTGGTGCAAACTACTAAAACCCCTTGAGGTTTCATGACACTACCGACACTCTCATGGACGTTCAAATTTTGACAAAAACTTGTATTCAACTTGCTAAATGGTTCAACATACACCACTTTTCATTTAAGAAACATTGCATATCTAATATTTTAAGGGCAAAAGTATTTATTATCGAACTATCATACGGTTTGAAAAGGAGGCTGTTTTGTTTAATTACAAAAAAAAACTTCAGTTTTAAGTTCAATTTTTTGACTCCCAAAAAGATTAATATAATTTTACGAAGTTAGAAAAGGATAATTATTATATTATTACTTGGTTCAGGGGGAGTGTTGGTAGTTTTATAAAATCTCAGGAGGATATTGGTATTTCTCATAAATTTTGAGGGAGGTAAATGTAATTTACACTAGATTGTTTGAAAGGGTAGTATTTATAATGAAGAAGAGGGAAGAAAAAAAATGTGGCGGTCGGTGGTGTCCTTTCTCCTACCCCATTATGGTTCTAAGGGGCGGTGATCAACAATAAGTAGCCTTTTGCATTTCGTTCATTAATGATGCTGCACATGCATTGATAGGGTCATTTTGTACTAGTAAACTACAATCAGTAAAGACAACAATTTGAATGCGATTAAATTAATTGCTAACAAATTTCAGTTCCTAATTTAAGGAAATAATAATAATAATAATAAAAAGGATCCCAAATACAAATAATTAATTTGTCTTGCTCCAATTTTCGGTCATACATTTCGCACAGCCCAATCATAATGCTTAAATATTTCTATATAGATAACATAGTAATTAAAAATCATTGACGTTATCCTTCAAGATAGGCATGTCCTTTTTGGTTGGGTTGAGTTTTGATTTGAGTTTTGGTTTGAAAAAAATAGTTTTATAATATAAAAAGGTATAGCTGAATAGTAAAAAGTTGTATTGAAAATGTTAAAAATTAATTATAATATATTAAATTTACTGTTAAAGAACAGGCCCGATGATGAAGTATCCCTCGAATCCCTTCAAATTTAAATAACTACAATGTGAAATGTATTTATTTTCAGAAAGTCCTATTAAATTTTTTCAATTAAAAAATCTGTACATGACACTACATATTATCCTTAATGTTTATTTTCAAAATCATATATTTTCTAATTACGCATTCAGTGAACTTAATTGTTATGCTATTATACATATATAATCAAAAGAGTGATAATATTTTTGAAACCTTAAGAGGTGTTTCGTAGTTTTTTGCAAAACTCAAAGGTATATGTTATTTACCCAATAAAGTGTAGAGTAAGATGGAATCTATTTTCTACCTACGATTTTTTCCAGAAGACAATTTTTCCAATATATATATATATATAGTGATGGGATAATTTGTGCCACTTTTATGGACACCTCCAACCAAAGATATGTCTCGCGAGTGACAAATGATTTGGCCCCAAAACATCTACTAATATAAGTTGACACCAGCTTGGAGACACCACATTTTGTAGTCACTATATCTGGGACACTTTTTTACACTATGTCCACAGCACATCGAGAAGAAACAACATTTTAGGGATTGGGCCGTAGAGTTTTGACCAAAATTTTCTTCGAATTTTGCAAATCTCGATATTGTAAAATTACTTAAAACTAGAATGGGTTCTAAACTAAGTATGTTAACACTTCTTGGGTAATCTCTCTTTTAGTACTTCATCTCATATAAATAACTATGTTTTGAGTTGTACATTGTGATTAAGAAATAGTTGTACCATTGAACTCTTTTAATAAATATAAAAATGTAGTTCAATTTAACTATAATAGTAATTCCCTAATCCCTATCTTAAACTTTAGAAAGAAAAACGTAAAAGTTGACATTGAGCTCATTTCCAATCAAGTTAACTGTATCTGCTCTAAATGTATATCGATATGTGTACAGTACATTGCACATTAGTGTTCCACAGCTTCCGCTGCTCCCTGCCTTTAAAAATTGTTTACTTGTGGGAAGTCAACAATCAAAGTACTAATGGTTAATTAGATTAATTGATCCAAAACCAGAAACTTTCATATATATATATATATAGCTCATCAATATTTAAATTGAACACTAAAAATTTAAGTTGAACATAAGCTATAGGCAAAGAAAACAGCATCCTCCACAGTTGTAAAAAGTACTGATACCGATGGATTTGGAGTACTGCGGTGAAAAGGATTCCCACCATCGGAGCCGCCAGGCCCAGCAGGCAATATTTTCAGTCAAGATCATCATTGAAAAGACCTTGTATTTCGTCGGCTTGGTTTCTGCGTGCTTTCTTCTTTGCACTACTTTCCCTCTAAACCAATACAACATTTCCCTCACAAACCACCCATTCTCATCTACTGATCCGGGTTCCGATCATCATCACCATCTAAACACAAACAGTACTTCTACAATATCAACATTCCAATCTTCTTCGCCAATATTAACGCAGCATTCTCCACCCGAAGATGACCATATTGGCTCATCAATATTGCCACCAAATAATCCTAGTAGTAGTAGTACTACTACTACTGCTCTCGTTTCCTTTAATTCATCATCACCACCAATGAATAATAATATTGCAACCAATGATAGCTTGTTACCAGCAAATTCTTCTCCTGCAGCTAACGATTCGTTGCCGGTGCTGCTGCATGCTCTGACGGATGACGTACCGAACGATTCGCCACTATTGCCTTTGGCTGCCCCAGAAAACTTGCCTTCACCTGTAACTGTAAGTTAACCCATGCTTAATTTATCATATGTTCATCTTTCTTATTTCTGTTGTGGTACATATATATATATATATATATATATATATATATGCTAGGTTTCTTAATTTGGTTCACATCATCTTTATCCAACTAGATTAATATTATACGCTAACATTAATTTTTTTTTTTTTCATTTCTAAACCATCATATACCTTCGTTCCATATGGACAGTAATGTTTATATATAATACTAAAAACAGTATGAGAAATATGATTATTTTAATAGATAAAGAGTATTACCTATATATGTACATGTGAATATGAGAGTAGGCATGAGATTAAAATGAGAATTGTTATTTGCAAAACTCATTTTACTAAGTGCAGATACCACTTAACACGAAAATATAAAAGTATCCCTGTACTCACACAAAGGTCTCTCTCTTTTATTTTTATTTTTTCTTTTACCATAGCTCCGTGCTCAACCCATTTATGGCGGAGGTCAAAAACCTTTGCCAGAAATGAGCCGAGGTTGGTTTATGGAGAAGAAGAAAAGATATTAAAGGTGAGATGCCACCAAGGTTGTTAAACTCGCATTTTGAGTTAAACTCGTTTGAGGTCTAGAATCGGATCGTAGACTCGAAAAATAGTTTTAAAGTGTATAATTAATTCTAATAATTTTCTCAATCAAATATATGCACATATTTAACTATACTTGTAGCATAAAACTTAGACATAATAAAAAAAAAAAACCACATTAATCCTATGCCCAGAAGCAAACAATTCTAAACAATATTTCAGCTGTAATATTCATAATCCTACATTCAACCCTAAACAATATTTCAAATAACTGAAGCAACAATTCTGATCAAATTCTGAAGCAAACATGTTCAGCCCAGAAGCATCAAATTACTGAATCAATAAACTCTTTCAATAGCAACCATAAGCAATTAATCATTTCAGCAAACTTACCTTCTAAGATCTACAGCTCGAAAATGGTTGAGCAGTTGAGCAGCTTGAGCTGAATCTCGGCTCCGATCGCATCTCACTCTTCCTTCGCCGATCGCGTCTCAGGCTCAAGCCTTCGTCGGCGGATTGCATCTCAGAGTTGCAGGCTCTTCCCGTCTCAGATTGCGTCGTCGACTTGTCTATGTTTCCTAATTAGAGAATTAGGGAAGCCAAATATTTCACAAAATTGTGAAATTAAAATTTTTGGGTGGTTAGGGCCGAAATTGGCCTTTATTTTGGGAAAAAATCCATTCTAGCAGCCCAACCCATAAAAATCAAAGCCCAAACATGATTTTTAGAACTCGGCCTCGACTCGTAGACTTGTCCGAGTCTACCGAATACAGCCGAGTCTAGGCCGAGTTCAGCATTGGCAGCAATCCAAAGCGAGTCTAACTCGATTCAAGGTGGTCGGCTCGTAGACTAGGCCGAGTCTACGAGTCCAGGACCGAGTTTAACAACAATGGATGCCACCTTTTAGAAAATCCCGGCCCATTTTTGGCGGAGGTTGGTTTATGAAAAATAAAAGGTTAATTAAATGTGAAAATCCCATTTGTGAGTGTAGGAGATAATCTTGTACTTTTACCTCTTAAATTTTTTAAATGTTACTTGTATTTAGTAAAATGAATTGTGCAAATAACACCTCCCATTACTATTTGAGTCTTTCTCTATTAATTAATGAGATGATTCATGAGAATAATACATTTATTATGTGTGTACGCAGATTCATTGGCAGATTTAACTAGATGTAATCTGATTCATTTTTTGACGGATCATATGTGTTATGTTGAAATGATATTTTAATTAATACTATTAAATGATTTGAACAAATACATGATACAAAAGAGCCACTTTTAGGACAGCGATATTAAGTTGAGGAACAAATACAAATCAAGCGCCCCCACCGGGAAATACATATGCTTATTAATGTATAGTTTTGGCTTATATAGGCACTTTGGCTCGCATTCCCAGTCAAGAATTAATTAGCACATAATGTTCGAAGTTATTCCGTTCAGATATAGAGAAATAAATCAGAGAAGAAGGTACTACGAATACTATACTCTATTCATTCGAATCAAAAGTGCACTCTAAAAAAAAATTGTCTTATTAAAAAAGTTCGCTTTGAATTTAGTTATAAACTTTATTTTACATACTTTTTTCTAATATAATAATGAGTAGTTCAAAATTAACTCTTACTTATAAACTAAGAATATAAGTAAAAGAAAATATGGTTCCAAGTCATTTATTAAAAGTGTCGTACCTCATAACCCATAATAAATTGAACATTTTTCAAAGCGGATTCTTTAAGTGAGATGAAGGGAGTACTAATTACCAATAGGCTTCTTCCTGTCTTAAAACTAGTTAGAAACCTAAATGAGGTTTTCTTTACCTGGCAAAATTTGGCCTATATTCGCAAGGCATTGGTAATTTTTGTCTTCAACACATGACATTAATTTGATTAGTAATTTGACCAAATTTATCTCAAAATATTTTAATTTTTTTTTAGACAAGTGTTTTTTCCATCGTATTTCTAATTGTAATATCCTATATATTTAGGCAAATGATCACGGAGCTGAAGACAAAAAATTGAAAAAGATATTAAGTGAAGCAGCAATGGAGGATAAAACTGTGATAGTAACAGCAATAAATGCCGCATGGGCAGCACCTAATGCACTGTTTGATGTGCTTCTGGAGAGCTTCAAAATTGGAATGGAAACGCAAAAATTCTTGAACAGTTTGGTGGTAGTAGCACTTGACCAAAAGGCCTATGCTCGATGCCTGGAATTGCATTCCCATTGTTTTGCACTTACCACTGAAGGGTTCGATTTCTCTACGGGACAGGTATTTTTTAATACCCCAAGTTATATGAGACTGGTGTGGAGAAAAGTTGAATTCATGCAAATGGTTCTCAAGCTGGGATACAATGCCATTTTCACGGTATGATATATACTACTCCACCCAAATTTTTATGGTTATGCGCATGCCGTTTTATAATATTATTAGAAACATAATATTTTAATGAATTAAAGTAGAAATAAGATAGTAACTATTTTCTATATATAATGATCAGTTATATAACGTAATATTCATTCATTGTTTGCATTAACATCAATTTGCGCAAAGTGTATTTGTTTCTTTCTTCTATTAATGACTGAACGCGCAAGGCGGTTTGGTCCATCATTTCATTTATATTTGTTAAAATAAGCTGATTATATTAAGTTGAAATAATAAAGTGAAATTACATGCATTAGTATATAATTTAAATTTTAATTGAAAATTATAAAAAGTACAAAAACCTTTTCATATGCCCAATTAAATATACATGTATTTCAATGCATGTGGAATTTATACATAATTTATGGATATAAAGTAATTGAAGAGAAATATTTAAATGGTGAAAAGCTAAAAATATAAATTATTGAATTAGCCAAATTATCATGATATGTCATATGAAAATAATTAAGTAAAGGAAAAGGAATGATTCATTTTCATGATATATTAGACTCAGCTAATTATAATGATTACGAAAGTAATTTTAGTTGATAATTTTTTATATTATACTTTTACTATAGACAGAATTATAGTAAAGAGTTAAAAAAAATTAAAGTAAAAGAGTTTAAGTAATAAGTAACCTATGTAGTAATTTTAAAGATAATAACAAAAATATATTTTATATCATAATGCCACGTGATAATAGAGGAGCAATTCTCTTTAAGTTGTATTTTCTTTTCAATATTGTAAAATATCACAAAATGGATTCAAGTTATTTATTATAGTTACACTTTATTTGAATACTTTGCAGGATGCTGATATGTTATGGCTACGAGATCCATTTCCACAATTTTATTTGGACGCAGACATTCAAACTTCATGTGATCACTACGAAGGTACCCCAACTAGTGGCAAAGTAAACACAGGTTTTTATTATGTGAAATCCAACATGAAGACAATCAAATTTTTCGAATTTTGGCTTGCATCAAGAGACAAGAACCCCATTGAACACGACCAAAAAGTGTTCAATAGGATAAGGTCTGATCCCTTTGTCGAAGAAATTGGGCTCTCCATTAAACTCCTAGACACAATTTATTATGAGGGATTTTGTGAGCCAAATCATGATTTGACTTTGGTTCGGACAATGCACACCAATTGTTGTTATGGATTAGATAATAAGGTGCATGATCTCAAGATGTTGACTGAGATTTGGAAACAATACATGACTTTGCCAGTTGATGAAAGAGTAAAACAACCACAAACTTGGGCCATATCACCAAGAATGTGTGGGTAGACTTCAATTGTTTGTAAATTTGATCGCTATTGGTTAATTTGGAAGATTGAAATATTTTGGACGCCCAAATACATTATTGTCGATATTTATATTTATTTTTTGTTTAAATTTTAAACCTGATTGTCGCTAGTTAATTCTTCATGATGGGGTGCCATGTGAAGGGCCTATTGTTTTTATTTTGGTTTTGGTTTCGGTTTTGTTTTTACTTTAAACAGTAAATTTAATATATTATAATTATTTTTCATCATTTGTAATATAATATTTTACTATTCAGTTATATATTTTTATATTTTTAATATATTTTCTACATTAAAAAATTATTTTCCAAAAATACATTTTTTAAAATCGTTTTCAAAACAATAAAAAGAACCGGCCGAAATTTAGTAGTACCTAGTGATGAATATATGAAATCTAGCTGCTTCTGGTCTCATAGATTGGCCGGCATCTTGTCAGCCGATTCTAT
Organism: Leptodermis oblonga; assembly: GCA_016801395.1. Classification (NCBI taxonomy): domain Eukaryota; kingdom Viridiplantae; phylum Streptophyta; class Magnoliopsida; order Gentianales; family Rubiaceae; genus Leptodermis; species Leptodermis oblonga. Next base: position 20,860,499 of record CM028750.1, on the reverse strand, counting down.
TCTCCATTCGTATTCTATTATCGCAAAGTTGTTGTAAGGATGTTTTGTGGGTTCATCGTTCCTCAAATTGTGTTGCACATGCATGAGATAGGTAATTATGCTAAATCTCAGATGCATCATAGTATTTTATTGTCCCTACAACTTCCATTTGTATAACACAATCGTGATATTGGATGATTTTCATCAAATTCAATGGTTTTGAAGTTTGTTTTAAAAAAATAAAATAAAAAATAGAATCTTACTTTGCATATATGTATATATATATATATATATATATATATATATGAAAAATACTATAGTCTTTTCACGGAACTATTTCGAAACTGAATAATGACATTTGATGAATTACTAATACAATTGCATAAGTGGTTGCATAAGTCATTTTTCATTAGGTGAATGGTTCAAGAATGAATATTACATCAAAATATGCATAATCTCTTCTTACGCAACTTTTTCTTTGTTAGGGAAATTACTGGTTTGCATTTTTGTTATATTATACGGATCCTAGTGTAAAGTGGCATTTAAAATTCCTAACTCAAATTAGAGGGAAAAAAAAAAAAAAAGAAATCTACGGGCATGTTTGATAACATCACTTAATGAATAAAATTATTTGATTAAGAGATAATGACTTTTAGTTTGTTTGATAATAGAAATCCGAACCTCTGAATTGATTAAAAGTCAGCTTATTCCTTATCTCATAGTACTCCACTATATAATTCTTTTAATAATTCGTACTAATTTCCAAAATTAACCATTTTATTTTATTATTATTGATTTAACTATAAATATTTATATTTAATTAAATTATTATTTATTTTTTTCTTTATTAGATTATCACATATTTTAAAATTTCTATCATAATATTGTAAAATAAAATTTAATTAGTTTATTTCTTTATTGTATTTTTTATTAAAAATTTATTCAATAAGTAATATATATTATTTTTTTGTGTGTATTTATTCAATAAAATATTATTTTTTGTGCATTTCAATCATTCATTTTAATGTGTTTTATTTTTTTCTTATGTTTTTCATTAATCATAATTTATGTTTGAACATAAAATTTGATATTTTGCATATACAAAATATTTAAAAAATCAACAAAAGGGTAAAATTGTACATTACTAAGATTTTAGCATTAAGATCAACATATTTATCAAACAAGATCGAATGATTAAGCATTTTGATTAAGATGTTTGGAAAAAATATTTCAGCAGTAAGATGTTAAGTGCTTAATCAATTCAGCATTATGATTTTAGCATCAAATATTCAGATATAAGCATTAATTTTTATCATATGCCTTAACTTTCCCATTCCAAAAAATAAAATCTATAATTATATACCAAGAATCATGTTATTTGCACTAATACTAAATGAACTAACTAATTCAAAATTTAAGAGTCAAAAGTACTAGAATGCTCATCTACTCACAATAGAGTTTATTATCTTTAGCAAATTTATTTTTTATTTTTTCAAAAAAAAAAGAAAAGAAAAATGAGTGTTGGATGGCTAGCGGAGGTTGTCTTCAACCTCCGCTGGCCTTAAGCGGAGATTGCTTCAACCTTCGTTGCAGGCCGGCGCAGATTGAATTCAACCAACGTTGGCCTTTGGCGGAGGTTTCTTCAACCTCTGCCACGACCTGTTACTCTCTCTCTCTCTCTCTCTTTTATTTTTCTTTTTTTATTTATTTTTGAACTAGCACAATTTTTTTTTTTACAAAAAACTCTATATTTAACAAGTGAACTTTAAAGGGTGTGATGGAACACGGATTTGACGCGGCCCAACCCACTAAAAATGGGATCAGCCCAAGCGCCAGGGGCGGTACACGACCCGGATAGAAGCAGCACAGAGGAAGCCCTAGCTCCTTGAAGGGCCTTCTTCTTGGCCCAGGACAGCATGGCCACGGGACCCACTTAAGAGAAATATGAAAACGAACAAAAAGATATTACCTCGGAATCAATCTTTCCCAATCAGATAACTACCCCATTTAGAAGATTTACCTTCCCTATAATTGGATATGGAAGGAATCAAGAGGATCAAGGTAGAATCATTTCAGGATTCTCCCACCTCAACCGAGAAGGCTTGAATACGTAACGATAAGCTATTCCAAAGGTACACAATATACTGGAACCCTAATCACTACATACTCTGAATCGCTTTATTGACTTAAGCATTGAGCTTCTTAGAGGAGCTAGTCCCCGTCATTTGCAAGTTATTGATCGTAAGTATTGACTACAGACGGTCTCGACAATCCCAATTGAGTTTTGATAATTTTGATATTCTTGAATGCATTCAGTGAGTTTATCAGAGGGTTTATGGATTTCCTGAGACTCTATGAGGGGGCCACTGGGCAGAAGGTCAGTGAACCTAAAATGTTCCTTCTACATTCCTAAGAAGTTGCAACCAAGTGAGGGCTTAGTACTGCAGCTGGCAGGGATGAGGACATGGACTTTTCCTTTTATTTATCTGGATTGTCCAATAAGCTAGGGGAGATGCACTATGTTTCTCTTCCAACCTATGCTAGATAAGATTCATGCCCCTCTAGCGGGGTAGCAAGGATAGTTTCTCTTGCAGGGAGGAAGGCTTTTATTAATCAGACATGTTCTCTCCACTATCTCTCCATTACTGGGTAGCTCTTAAGTTGCCAAAAGGCATGTGATCAAAATTGAAGCCATCTTCTTATCCTTCTTTTGGGGGAACCGAAGTGGGAAGAAGAAAAGGCATTGAACATCTTGGAGCATGCTTCTTTTCTGATTGAGGAGAACAGCTTAGGGGTTCGTAGTGTAGAGGATGTCATTACTGCTTTCTCTTGCAAGCTCTGGTGGAAGTTCCACAACTCGGAGATACTTTGGGCCTCTTACACGAGGGAGCTACCCAAGTCGGCTAGGAGTTCTCTGGTTTGGAAGAATATGGAGGAGGTGGAGAATACTATGGCGGAACACGCGAGTATTATAGTGGGGGATGGCTCTTCCTTCTTGTGGTCTTCAAATTTGACAGACAGGGGTTTCCTTTATTCTTTTGTTGAACCATATGAGATTAAGAACCCACTTTTGACACTACGCCAGTTCTGGGATACCCAGAATCTATTATGGAGACCTATGCAGGACCTTTTTTCGAAAGAGTTATGGGATTTCATTGAGTCTCTCCATTTTGAAGACCGATCGGATAGGATGACTGGAAACCAGAGGTAAAGGGCGATTTCATTATTAAGTCAGCTTATGGAGTGGTTCGGAGAAAGAGGAATGTTGTGGTCTCTGACTTATGGAGTCGGCCTCTGGCACTGAAACTCTCTGTCTTTATCTGGCGTCTGCTTAACGGTCTCCTGCCCATAGATGATGCACTACGACGGTTGGGATTTCATTTTACTTCTAAGTGCTATTTTTGTTGCTCAGAGAGTTCTCTCCTTCATGTGTTCTATGAGTGCCCATGGCCCGTGAGATTTGGGCGCACATTGGGGATTGGCTGCATTATGCTCCTTTGGCTTTAACGGACTTATGGAATTTATTGGACTTTTATTGGCTTGGGGAGGATTTCGAAATAGTCCGCCTTCCCCTCATGGTGTCGGCAATTGTACCAATGGTAGTTTGCTAGAGATCTAGAGGGCCCAGTGCTGGGTAGTTCATGAGGGTAAGATAGTTAGTCTGAGCCATATATTGAGTGTGATTCTTAAGTCTACCTAAAACTCCAACCATACCAGTTTATCGCGGCCTTCTTGGAGGGCAACTTCCTGTCTCGCGGTAGGCATACTGGAAACGGAAAGGGGAGTGGGTTGTCTGTTGGATCCCCCTTCCTTTGGGTCGTTTTAAATTGAATGTGAATTGTTCGTCTTGAGGGAACCTAGGACCTTCAAGAGCAGGTGTAGTCTTGAGAAATTTGGAATGTATGGTGATGTTTGCGACTGGGCCTTCCCTTGGAATACTCACGAGTTTTCAGGCGGAAACACGAGCTCTTCTGATAGGGCTCCGGATATGTCACTGGCTTGGCCTGCAGCGGTTGGATATTGAGACGGATTCTATGGTATTGTTGATGGCAGTCAAGTGTGAATTCGGTCCTTGGTGCTTGGCTGCCACTTTGGCAGGGATCTTTGCATTATGGATAAATTTTTTAAATAAGGTTAAATCTTCTAAAATTCATGATAAAGAAAATAGTAACAGAAACATTTGCCTATAAGGTAAGGGGACTGATCTCTTCGGATGCACGTAGTTTTCGTTATCTTCGGATATGAGTACTTTTCACATGTCTATATTTAGACTACACATGTATTCTTCCATTTTTGTATCTCTGAGGTATACCGTCAGATACAAGTTTTTTTTCCAAGTACTAATGGTTGATTTTGGATTGGTACAAATTTAGAAACGTGTGTGTGTACGGCGGCAAGCTCGTCCTCAATATATAATACATTTGCGGATTCAGACAATAAGTCTACCAGACAACAACATCCACTTTTGAAGAGTTCTGATACGTAGTGATCAGATGGACTTTTTGTGCTACAGGGTAAAGAATTCCGGCCGCCGGAATCACCAGCAAACATTTCCGGGCAAGATCAGGGTCTTCAATAAAAGGACGCTGTATTTCGTTGCCTTGGCTTCTACGAGCTTTGTTCTTTGGGTTGCTTTCCCTCCTAACAAATACAACATTTCCCTCAGAAACAACCCTCCATTTTCATCACCTCTGGTTTCTGATCATCAAAACACAAACACTACTGCTCTTGTTTCACAGAATTCAACATCACATTAAATGAAGTATCCAATTATCGTAGCAATTTATCAGAAAATTCTTCTCCTGTCTCCAACGATTCTTTACCGGAGCATACTCCCACGGATCACGTATCAAACAATTCTTCACAATTGGCTGGCCCAGAAAGCTTGTTCTCACCTGTAAGTTAATCTATACTAAAATTCATCATTCCTATTTCTGTGTTAATATTATAATATGCCAGCAGGTTTCTTCTTTAATTTTGATACTTATTGTATCTTGTCGATCTCATTTCATTTTTTTTTCCCCTATTTTATACTTATTTTTACATTTTTAGTACTTCTTTTTATATTTTTGATACATATTTAAATATGAACTAGAAATATATATTTTGGACTAACCCCTTTATTATCCTTCCTGAACTCAAAATTTCTGTCACTAAAAAAGCTGCAACTGGCGACTAATATTTTGGTCACCAAAGGACTACTGACAAACCTTAAGTATTTTCTACATATCATAAAAGGTAGTCAAATTTGCGGGGACTATTACCGACATATCCTTTAGTGGGCCTTTCTCTTATGATCATCCATTTTCAACAATGATAAGAGTTCGTGACAAATTCTTTTAGTAACTACGTGGTGTATTTTAGGTAAATGTGACTATGGTTCCAAAAACACTAGTTACGGTTCTAGAACTAACTGTTCCCGATTTCAAAATAGATGAAATCGTAACCGAACATTTATAGGACGGTTCGGGTTCCAAACGGTTCCGATTTCGGTTACGGTTACGGTTTACGACGGTTCCAATTTCAATATTAGTAATACTTTAAATTTATTTTATATAAATTTTAATTACAAAATGAAGTTTAAAGAGAAAATAATATTAATGTTCACAAGATTCTCATTTTAAAAATAAATTATATTAATAATAATTTATTGAACAAGCAAATTTTAATACATTCACTACAAAATATTATAGATATAAAATAATTATAGATATATATAACTTAGAAATATAAATTATATTTATAAATAAATATTATATTTGGATGGTTCGAACAGCCGGTTACGGTCCCAATTCCTAAAAATTAAGAACCTAAACCGAACCTCAAGTTACAATTTTGGTTACAGTTCCAAGAATCATCCTCCACTGTTACGGTTTTGAAACCAGAACCGCCAATTTGGTTCCGGTTCAAACCGAAATCGTGGTCACCCCTCTTTAGGTGATAAAAATTTAATTGGTCACAAAAGGCCAATTTTTTTGTAGTGAATCTGATTGGGGTTATTAAAAAAAAAAAGAAAGAAGTTTTATAGGGCTAATTGTGTACGAACATATATATCTTTATATATAGCAATACTGTCTTCGTAAATCCTCAAATAATTTACCTCTATTTTATGGTCCTGCGTCAAGAAATCTAAATACTTGTAATTGAAATTGAGCATCTGTGTCGTGAGCAGATTATATAGTACTTTAAAAAGCAAGTGGATCGGAAAGTCAAATATGGAGTACTATGAAATTTTCGCCTTTGAATATTTTGCGAAACTTAAAGATAGCGTGAATGTAGCCACATAAATCTTAATCTGTAGGGTATAAATGGGAGAGTGTAAAACGCATGACAAATAACGTTAAATACATGACCGGAAAGATAATACTTTAGCAGCTATGTACCCATATCACCCATGCCTTACAAAATTTCTCCCTCCCTCTTAGCAGCCACCACCCACCGCTGTAGGAAAATTCAAATTTTGGTTTTTTATTTTAAAGATCCGGCTTGGATCTAGGAGGTGGCACCTGGATCTGGGCGGTGGCGCCCAGATGTGACCCGGAAAATGAAACCCACCAAGTGGCCGGAACTCGAACGTTGGCCCAGAAGCGTCAACGTTCGGAGTTCCGAACTTCGGCGCTACTGTGTCAACATTTGGAACTCCGAACGTCGACGAGCAGCTTCGCCATTCAGAGTTCGAACGTTGGCCGAAATGCGCCAGCGTTTAGATTCTGAACGTTGACGGTGCTCTCCGACGTTTGGAGTTCTGAACAATATCGTATCTAGGCCAATGTTCGAGTTCCGGCAATGAAAAGTGGGTTTCAATTTCCGGGCCGGAGCTGGGCATGGCTCCTAGATCTAGGCCAGCTGCGGCTGGTCAGATCTTAGAAAAAAGAAAATAAATAAATAAAAATAACCTTCTCCGGTAGTGGAGGCCATCATCTCTGGCTGAGGCGGCTGGAGGTGGCTAGCCGTGGGGGAAAGGGAAATGGTGAACTCGGGTGGAGGGGTAAATTGGGTATGAAGTGTAAAAGTTTTATCTCTTCGTCCTGCATTTAACATTTTTTTCTTAGTTTAACACCTCCCTACAAATATATTCCTATCACAATGAGATTAACGCGTAACGGAATCAGCAAAGCACAAGAAACCCACTATTTTAACGTGATTCGATCTCAACATACCTACATTCAAACAAATCTTCTATGTCAAATCAGTCATAGGCGATGTGCACAAGGCAAAATTGATTTACCTACACACCTATTATATCAACACTACATCAGAGGCGTAAGTAAGAGCATACAAATCTTACGACCTCACAACAACACACCACTATTAGCATTCGTAACAACTTACCACTATCAAAGTCGGAAATAAAAGCATGAACACATAACCTCACGACAAAACATCAACTATCTAAAAGCCATTCTCTCATCAACCTGTCGAAAGGATTTCTCTCATCACACCTAGCGAAACGCTTTCTCACACCAAGGAGGCAGAAAGTCGGAAAGACTTCTACATCTCTGACCTCTCTAACTCTCACATCTACTGAAAACTATACCCAATGAATTCTTTAAATACAACCATAGTTACCAAATCCCCTCAAAAGCTGATTTTCCAAAACCAACCAAAACCAAATTGAAAACAAACTAAACAAGTAATTATTAATTTTTACCACAAATTAATAACATTTCATTATTAAGCTTTAATTTTCCAACACAACCTCCCTTAAACCAAACTTTGAACGAACACTGCTCCAACGCTATCACGTGCTTCAATTGCCACTAAAATTCTAACATGAACAATAATTTCAATTTGAATGTATACTCCATCGGTCCATCCTCAAAGAACTTTGTATTCTCTAGATCAAAGAAATAAAGAATCAAAATCTTGAACTCCCTACGTTACGTACCCCACGAACCAAACAAACTAGAAGCTTTTGTTTTTATATATATTTTTTGTTGATAAACCAAAGTTGCTTTCTTCTTTCTCTAGTTTTTCAACTTTTCTTTTTTGAACCCACCCCACACCTTCTTTTCTTGCAGCAAACACGCAATTTGATACTCGGATTCTTTGTAATCATCAAACTTCTATGTCCAGCTGCAACCGCAAAAATTTGATGCTCCAAAGTCCAAATTATACTCACTTAACGACGACTTCTTTATCCGGGGCAGTGCCCTTTGTTTTTTTTTTTTTTTTTCCTTTTATTTCTCTTCACAAAGAATCCGAGCAGCACCCGTCATTGCGGGGTACCACGGGCAAATATCTAATTTAGCTCTTAATATTTTACCCTGAAGCTAAATAAGTCCATAACATTATTTTGGTTGCAAATAAGTCACTGATCGACGTTATATGTTCTGTCCGACTAAACCTTCAATGTTATTTGGTGTGTCCAAATATGATCTCAATCTTTACAAAATCGGCCCAAATTACTCCCTCTCCGTTAATGTGCATTTACATGTAAATGGGCTAAATGGCCCAATTTTATAATAACATAGACTTATTTGGATCCAAAATAAAGTTAGAGGCTTATTTGGTCATGAGTAAAACATTAGCAGGCTAAAATGAACCTTTCCCCCAGCATAACGAAAGTCACAACTTTTCTAAATTCATCTTTCTCAGGCTTCTCGTGATAGCATATGTATGAAATAAATATATGCCTATCACAGCCAAGATTAAGGCATAGCGGAATAAATAAAACAAAAGAATAAACAACATCATTTTAACGTTGTTCGATTTCAACTGACCTATAACCACACAAATCCACTAAGCCAAATCAATCATAGGTGGAGCGAGCCGAAATTATTTTACTTACACACCTATTACGGAAACATCACACTATCAATGGCGAAAGTATGAACATACATCTCTCTTACCACTTCACAACAACGCACACTATCAACGTCCGCAATAACATACACCAATCAACACCAAAGTCATAAAAAGGAACACCATCTCTTATAATTTCACGTCAACACATCAACCAGCCAAAACCTTTCTTTCCTCAACCAGCGGTTATCTATGTTGCATACAAGGACAATCAACATAAATTTCTGGTTTGCCACGAAAAGCTTCCACGTTTTCTCTACCATTATGGAAGATTTGGGCATGGTTTGAGGGATTGTCAAAGTCGAATTCTTGCTGGAGATATATTGGTGAATATTTATACAACAAGGGGATTCCAGGTGGAAGCAACAACAAAATGTACTAACTTCAGACGTCACTAATCTATTACAGCAAAATATACAAACAGAACCTGTTGTTCCCAACAGTGCAAGTGATCTGCAAAACACAAAAAATAAACCACAAAGAACAAACACGATAATCGTTAGAAGGGCTGATGCGCGGATCTTTTGCTTTCTTTAGATGATTCAAGCCCTCTACAAAGTATCAACTTCGGAGCAGTAGAGCAACACAACTTGTCACCCCAGGATACAACAGCCCAACACTCATATTGTGTTTCGTAACAATCTGCACAACTATTAGGAATTGTCAACTCTTACTAACAGCTTATTTTCCATCTTGCCAAAGCTATATTTTTTAGGGGTTGTGAAGAACATAAAAATCAATCTCACTCTTTTTCATTCTCTTTTTTTCTGCCTTGTTCCTTCATAGATATATATAGCTCTATACATATCTATAGACTTAAATTGTCTTCAATTTTAAATCAGGAAAACAGAAGCTAAAAGAGTGGTGGCAACGGTTTTAATCAGTGAGTAATATTACTAACTGAATGATGGATTAAACCTCATAAGTTACAATGCTAATTGGGAAGCGTGCAGCTAAACCTTTGCATCTCAAATGCATTGATAATATAAATGATTAATGCTGAATAAATGATTTAGAAACGGATGCCAAATTGATTCAATAAGCGAAACTGATGCATTTTCCACAGCATTAGTATAATGAGTATAATGCTAAAACCGTCATTCACACACAAAATTATTGATCATAAATCATTTAGTGAAACAGTATCAAAAGTTTAGCCAAATTAAATTGATTTATATTAAGAAAAATGAATTTTATTAAAATGTTCCAACAATCCCCCACTCATTTTAATAAAATATAACTTTGTTTTATGGCAAGAAAGCATACAACCACAGCGCTCCATATAGGTAGCAATGCCTTGAACCTATATTTAGTGTTAGGACAATTACTTAGACCAGAGCCAGTAGTGAACTTCGGTCTTGAACTATGGCTACTAGAAAGATATAAAAGATTGTACCACATACTACAGTTTAGGTGTACACCGCTAGTTGTTTAAACTGACACATTTTGGCCTTGTGCTTATCCCAGTTTTCCATGTGTGTATAAGCAACTAAGTCCCTAATCCCTTCAGGGCGGCCCCACCCTCACACACATGTAGGTAAAATCCATTAAGGGTGCTCTGTAATTCTGACACCCCACTCATAAGAGATATAGATTTCATTAAGGGCATTTTATGCCACAACCCTCAAGTTATCATTACAGGATGTATGCACACATACCACAGGGATGGACATTAATAATTTGTGCATACAATTACAATCACCATGTAATTCGTTTTTCCCTTTGAACCTAACTCTTGGGATCTCCAATCATTAGGTTGGGTATCCTTACACGTGATTTTTGTATATTTAAGGTGGACTTCAGTCTCATCCCCCTCAAGGTGCACAATCATGTCATTGCACCAGATTTGGATTTATTTGTGCACTCTCATATTGGCAAAGACATGAATATTTGGCATTTAACATTTAAGACAATGCCATGCATTATGAAAAACTCAACCTTTTGCATAAGCAATAATATTTCACCAATGATCACTTAAATCGCAGTTGGTGAAAATATCTCATAAAATTTTTTAATCATCTCAAGATATATAAAATTTATATATCTCTACATATTTGATCCAGATACCAATTTTAATTGGTATATAAGTAGCCAGTAGTCTCACTACTAGGAATCATCATAAAAATGATCAGTAGTCTCTTCTCTACTACTAGGAACCACAATTTTTTCTTGCATTTCTAAATTTTGTTTACGGCCAGTAGTCTTTTTATTACTAGGAACCATTTAGTCGATCTCAACAAAAATTTATATTGCAAGAAAAGTTTCTCAAAACAATTAAGTGCATATAAAAGATATTTTCTCTTAAAATATTCATTATTTAAGCACTTGAAAAATTAAGTGAATCAAATATATAGTAATTGCAAAAATAATTATCAAATAGTAGTTGCAATTATAAATTCACAGTATTCACAAAGTTCTCAAAAATTTGATCATGGTAGTTATAAAATAATTTGCAAAAATTTAATGCAAAAATTAACACCCACGTTATTTTTATACTCCATTACCATATAGTAATAAATAATAAATTTCTTCTAGTAACATACACATATGATACTTGAAATATAGTTAATCAATATCTCAAAATTTTCACATTGACCAAATAAAAAATTATTATTTTTGTTTTCACTATCTCATAAAGCGACAACTTTAAATCATATAAAATATGAATATATAGCAACTGATGACATAATTAAATATCATAATAATTTAATGAAATCTCAAATAATTTTATATATTACAACTCTATGCAAAATATAATATTATTCGCATGAGAAATAAGTAACATTTATATATACTAAATGTACCCCCACTATTTCTCAAATTTTTAACTCAATTATAAACTCACATTTATGTGATTTGTTTTAGATATATATATGAACATAACTTAATCATATAAATAATTAGTTTTGTACCCATAATACTTTTTCATGAAAAAGATTACTTATGTGCTATAATATACCCCCACTATTTATCATATGTCACCTCAATTTAAACCTTCAAACTCAAGTTATTTGTAATAGTGGTATGGAGAATAATTTAAACACATATACACTATTTCTAACCACCAATTAAAAACTCAATACCTTGCATGTGAAGAGTATAAAATGGTATTTGCAAAGAATCAATTTTGCAACATAATTTCAAATAGATGAATATTAGCAAAATTTTCTTTGATCACAAAAACATTGAATGACTATAAATTTTAATATTTATTTTAAAACACAAAAATAAATATTAATATTGAAACCGATAAACATTGAATATATCCAGTTTTCATGGTTCGATTTTCATTTCAAATTCTGCAATTAATAGTGTTAAAATGATAGCCATAAAGTCATAACTCTCACTTTTGTAACCGATGTAATACAGTAGCAAACTTTTAGCAAATCACTTTAAGACTAAAATTGATTTAAATTTCTTACAGAAATAGTATTTTACAAAATCATCTCCAAACATAAAAGACTGTTCTCATGAATCAAATAATATTTTATTATCATTATTTTTTCATGATCTCAAATTTAAAATATTATCAAAAACTTTATAATTGAACCACATTGAAAATCATAAGTTTTGACTCCACTAAATTGTCAAATATTGTAAGAACAATAAAATCCATTAGATTAAGAAAGATGATTGCAATGTCTCGTGACTCATGATATTCTCTATATGCATACCTCATGAACGCATAAGAGATTTCAATTTCACCAAAACATTCTCATGCATAAACATCTTACTCATGTTCTCACGAAATGTATTTTGTTTTTAAATTAAACACATACCTCAAAGTACTTAGAAAATCATATAAACATGATTTCCGATTCTACCTAGAAAGCTAGTGTGCCATGGCTCGGAATGGCTTGTTCCAATCACTTGCGCAACTGTTGGAATAAACTCTTGAGAGAGTGTTGAATCATCTAAAATTGTTGTTCCCAACAGTCCAAGTGACATGCAAAACACAAAAAATAAACCACAAAGAACAAACACGATAATCGTTAGAAGGGCTGAGGTGCGGACTTTCGCTTTCTTTAGATGATTCAAGTCCTCTACAAAGTATCAACTTCGGTGCAGTAGAGCAACGCGACTTATCACCCCCAGGATACAACAGCCCAACATACATATTGTGTTTCCTAACAATCTGCACAACTATTAGGAATTGTCAACTCTTACTAACACCTTATTTTCCATCTTGCCAAAGCTATATTTTTTAGGGGTTGTGAAGAACATAAAAATCAATCTCACTATTTTTCATTCTCCTTTTTTCTGCCTTGTTCCTTCATAGATATATATAGCTCTATACATATCTATAGACTTAAATTGTCTTTAATTTTAAATCAGGAAAACAGAAGCTAAAAGAGTGGTGGCAACGATTTTAATCAATGAGTAATATTACTAATTGAATGATGGATTAAACCTCATAAGTTACAATCCTAAATGGGAAACGTGCAGATAAACCTTTGCATCTCAAATGCATTGATAATATAAAGGATTAATGCTGAATAAATGATTTAGAAATGGATGCCAAATTGATTCAATAAGCAAAACTGATGCATTTTCCAAAGCATTAGTATAATGAGTATAATGCTAAAACCGTTTATCATTCACACACATTATTATTGATCATAAATCATTTAGTGAAACGGTATCAAAATTTTAGCCAAATCAAATTGATTTATATTAATAAAAATGAATTTTATTAAAATGTTCCAACAGGACCTGTATCAAAGTAGAGGAAATTGCCTCTTCAAATCGTGCTAGGCATTTTTCTTTAGGCTTTATTAGTCCCCTTTTAGTGTTCAAAGGTTTCGGGAATAATATCCTTATGGGATAAGATGAAGACAATTGTTAGAAGTCTGCATTGACTTAAACAAAGCACATAACAAGTGTGAAAAGTGCAAGAAAGACTTGAAGTTGAGAATGATTTCTTGTATACAGAAAATCTGTCTGTAGGAGCCTTATTTATAGACCTCCAAGGGTGTCATTCAATAGTCACAACTCTTCGGAAATGTAGGAAAAAATAGTACTCATTTCGGATAAGAATTGAATCTGAAACCTCACTTTTCGTGAAGAGTTGCAAACTTTCAGAATAAGGAGTGCATCATCTCTCTTTGACCTGTCATGCCAATTCGCACGGGTTTAGCACAGTAAGCTCTCAATGTTGGTTCTCACTCATTTTTTCACTAAAATTATTGGAAAATCTCCAACATATATCAAGAGAACAACCAGCATATTAGATATGGATGTGGATGTTATGGCTAGTTTGGTGAGTGATTCTCATAAATCCAGGACTTTTTGCCATACTACTTTTCCAGCTCGGTTTAGGGGTTGATTAGTTTAGATGCGTGTAGTTTCTTATCTTCGGTTGTAATCAGATACCAAATAGCCTTCGGCTAGTGCTCCAGTGTTTTAGGCCTTGTAACCCCAAGGTCATGGGTTCGAGCCGGGGATACAGCCACTGCGTCAATAGTATTATCCGTTTTTTGTTTTTTTTTTTCATTTTTTTACCCTTGCATCCCTTGGAATCGAACCCATGACCTCAGGTTTACAAGGCCCTCCCATTACCACCACCCCAACCCTTCCCCCTACATAATACTTACACGTCCTAGAGCATTTGTATATTGGAATTTTTTGTCAAACTTATTCAGCATTTGCATCTTGCATCTTTGTACTGCCAAGGTAAGGTTCATTTAGGTCCCCCTTGGCTCTTTTTTTTTTACCCTTACTTTTATGCTGCTATATTAAAAAAGGGTCACCATGCCCTTCAACTTTTAGAGGTTCTTTTGCATTAAACTTGTGCTTTATTTTGTATGCTGCTATCATCTTGTCTTGGCTGGTAGTTCTGGAAATTAAGTGCTGAATTTATGCTTTGTGTTCTGGAAATTTTTTTTGAGCTGGATGGAATTAAATTGTGCACTCTGGACTGAATTAAGCTACTTTGTTTTCTGGACTGAATGATGTAGTTCTGAAAATTGAGTTATGAAAATTGGACTGAATGATTCGGAAGGAGTTTCTGGAATTCATTGCTGTTTTGGGTGTTGTTGGATGACATTTGAGGCCTATTCCCACTCTTGGAAATGAGTTTGTTTTGGTATGTTGTCAATACGTGGTAAAGCTCAAAGGAATACCAATATCCGACAATCGTAATAGTTGTAAGAATGCTATTACCAATTTGAATTGATTATGTAAACAAGTTGTTTTTGTAATAGCATGAAACCATCAGGCAGAACTCTTACGAAGAGAGAGAGAGAGAGAGAGAGAGAGAGCAAATGATTTAAGTTATAGTTTTATACTTCTTTAATCACTCACCTTATTTTGGGCTTATGTAATTTGCATGTTTGTTAATTGATGTGAACCCCTAAACTCCACGCCGGGAAATCCAAGAACTCAATGTGGAAAGTGTCAAGGAAAGTCTGAATGCAAGACATAGCTCTTAACTTCTAGAATCCTTACCCTTGGATCGATTCGGCAGATTACTAACGTACAAAGTAAATTAAACACGCAATTCAAACCAAGTGGAGAATAATATAATCGAAACAAAGCTTAGCAATAGACAGAGCAATTATCTATTAGCCTATAGTTTCTATGGCTTTTAGCAATTAACAAACATGCAAATTACATAAGCCCAAAATAAGGTGAGTGATTAAAGAAGTATAAAACTATAACTTATGTCATTTAATCAACTAAATAAAAGTGAATTTGGCAGCCCCTATTTATAGAGTAGGTTGGCCGAATTTTAGTCCTAAAACAACTAGGAAAAGAAGTGAAATTGGAAACCAATCAAGAGATTGGTTTCTTACAAGAACCAGATCCTAAAGGAACTAGGATTGGATGGAAAAAGGGAATTCGGCTGCAAGGAGTAATGTGCTGGCCGAAAATACAAGCAAGAAAAAGGAAATAAAGAATTAGAAACAAATCACAAAAGGTTTCAAGAAGGTAAACCTTTTTGGTAACTACTATCCTAGTAAGCCTAGTTGTAACAAACTTGTAACAACCTAACAAACTAGTAACAAACTTTGGGTAGAATTAGGTAACATGCACAAAACCTAATCCTTCCCCTACCTAAGCTTCCAAGTGGGGTGTGGGCTTGGCTGGCCGAAAATTGAAGGGAATGGACTCCATGGTAAGTTCCCATTTTGAGATGGCGCATGGTGCTGATAGTGTAGGGAGCTTCTGGAATCTTCTAGAAACTCCCGGAATCATTTTAAAATGTCAAAAATCAAGATTTTCAAGATTCTTCAAGATTCAGTAAATTGTGAAATTCAAGATTTTCCAGAAAATCAAGAACTTCAAGATTTGTCTGTTTAAAGTCCAATAACCTTCCGATTTCTTCAAGAACTTCAAGAAACGATCCTTCCTTCATTGTGGAGAGTTTGGAGATGCCTTTCCTTCAAGGATCTTTGAATAGAATGACTTTTCTACTTCTCCTAGCTTTCTTCTCAAGGGCTTTGCCTTCTGGTTGGCTTTGTGGATTCTGACTCATAACTTGTGTTATTTTTAGCCTTAGATATCCTTATCATTATTGATGTGAACCCCTAAACTCCATGCCGGGACATCCAAGAACTTGATGCAGAAAGTGCCAAGGAAAGTCTGAATGCAAGACGCAGCTCTTAACTTCTAGAATCCTTACTCTTGGATTCGGCAGACTACTAACTTACAAAGTAAATTAAACACGTAATTTGAACCAAGTGGAGAATAATAGAATCAAAACAAAGCTTAGCAATAGACAGAGCAATTATCTATTAGCCTATAGTTTCTGTAGCTTTTAGCAATTAACAAACATGCAAATTAGATAAGCCCAAAATAAGGTGAGTGATTAAAGAAGTATAAAACTATAACTTATATCATTTAATCAACTAAAGAATTTCATGGTTGGCACCCCTATTTATAGGTATGGGGGTGTCCAAATTACAATAGGAAAAGAATAACTGAAAGCAGCAAAAGTGGAAACCAATCATAATTGGATTTTCCTTACAAACCAAGTCCTAAATGAACAAGGACAATGGTGGATGAATTAAGTCACCTTTATGGAAAGGGGTGAACGAAATTCTAACCTAATTATACTAGGAAAAGAATTAAAATTGGAAACCAATCAAGAGATTGGTTTCTTACAAGAACCAAATCCTAAAGGAACTAGGATTGGATGGAAAAGGAAATTCAGCTGCCAAGGGGGAATGAGGTGGCCGAGTTTTACACTTAAAAGTAAGGAGATAGGAAGTAGAAACAAATCACAAAAAGGTTTCAAGAAGGTAAACCTTTTTTGGTAACTACTATCCTAGTAACTGACTTGTTCTGTTTGTTTTTGCAGCAACTTGGATTTGAGGACGAATCCTTTTTAACCGAAAGGGAATGATAAGGATATCCAAGGCTAAAAATAACACAAGTTATGAGTCAGAATCCACAAAGCCAACCAGAAGGCAAAGTCCTTGAGAAGAATGCAAGGAGAAGTAAAAGAGTTATGCTATTCAAAGATCCTTGAAGGAAAGACATCTCCAAACTCTCCACAATGAAGAAAGGGTAGTTTCTTGAAGTTCTTCAAAGAAATCAGAAGATTCTTGGACTTTAAAGAGACAAATATTGAAGTTCTTGATTTTCTTGAAAATCTTGAATTTCGCGGTTTACTGAATCTTGAAAATCTTGATTTTTGGCATTCCAAAATGATTCTGGGAGTTTCTAGAAGATTCTAGAAGCTCCCTACACTATCAGCACCATGCGCCATCTCAAAATGGGCCGAACTCACCACGGAGTCCATTCCCTTCAATTTTCGGCCAGATCAAGCCCACAAGGAGCAACCCACAAGCCACTTGGAGGCTTAGGTTAGAGAAAGATTAGGTTTTGTGCATGTTACCTAATTCTACTCAAAGTTTGTTACTAGTTTGTTAGGTTGTTACAAGTTTGTTACAACTAGGCTTTACCTAATTCTACTCAAAGTTTGCTACTAGTTTGTTAGGTTGTTACAAGTTTGTTACAACTAGGCTTACTAGGATAGTAGTTACCAAAAATGTTTACCTTATTGAAACCTTGTTGTGATTTTTTTCTGCTTCTTATTTCCTTATTTTTAAGTGTAAAATTCGGCCACCTCATTCCCCTTTGACAGCTGAATTTCCTTTTCCATCCAATCCTAGTTCCTTTAGGATTTGGTTCTTGTAAGAAACCAATCTCTTGATTGGTTTCCAATTTTAATTCTTTTCCTAGTATAATTAGGTTAGAATTTTGTTCACCCCTTTCCATAAAGGTGACTTAATTCATCCACCATTGTGCTTGTTCATTTAGGAGTTGGTTTGTAAGGAAAATCCAATTCTGATTCCATTTTGCTGCTTTCAGTTATTCTTTTCCTATTGTAATTTGGACACCCCCATACCTATAAATAGGGGTGCCAACCATGAAATTATTTAGTTGATTAAATGATATAAGTTATAGTTTTATACTTCTTTAATCACTCACTTATTTTGGACTTATCTAATTTGCATGTTTGTTAATGGCTAAAAGCTACAGAAACTATAGGCTAATAGATAATTGCTCTGTCTATTGCTAAGCTTTGTTTTGATTCTATTATTCTCCACTTGGTTCGAATTGCGTGTTTAATTTACTTTGTAAGTTAGTAGTCTGCCGAATCCAAGGGTAAGGATTCTAGAAGTTAAGAGCTGCGTCTTGCATTCAGACTTTCCTTGCCACTTTCCGCATCGAGTTCTTGGATTCCATGACGTTGGGGATCAGGGGTTCACATCAATGCCTTGGAATGGGCCGCCATCTCACAAATCAAGCATTTCGAGTCACGTGCAAAGCACACCATTTCGAGTTCTCTATGGACTTTATTCTAGGGTTGCTGAGGACACAGGAGGTAATGACTCAATCTTTGTCGTGGTGGACGGATTTTATAAAATGGCTCACTTTATTCCTTGTAGGAAATCGGATGATACCAGACACGTTTCAGAACTGTTCTTCAATGGAGTAGTTCGGCTGCATGGAATACCACGCACAATCGTCTCGGATAGGGATGTTAAATTTTTGAGTTATTTTTGGAAAACATTGTGGTATAGACTAGGAACTAAATTACTATTTTCTACTACTAGTCATCCGGAAACGGATGGTCAAACAGAAGTGACCAACCGAACAGTAGGGAATTTGTTAAGGGCACTGATTAAAAGTAATCTTACAGGTTGGGAACAGGTCTTGCCGATTGCAGAGTTTGCCTACAATCGCTTCAAGCATTCATCAACTGGATTTTCTCCCTTTGAAGCTGCCTACGGCTTCAATCCGTTGACGGTCATGGATTTACTACCACTGCCCCTGAAGGAACAAACAAGTCTGGATGGTGAGTAAAAAGCAGACACCGTCAGAAATATTCATCAGAAGGTTCGAGAGAACCTTGCGAAGGAAAATGCCAACTATGCTTCAGATGCCAATCAAAGTCGCAAGGCTGTGAACTTTGAACCAGGCGACTGGGTTTGGGTTCACATGAGGAAGGAAAGGTTTCCAGAAGCCCGGAGGACGAAACTCACCCCAGAGGCGATGGGCCTTTTCAAGTTATAGCAAAGATGGGGAATAACGCTTACAAACTGGATCTACCAGGTGAGTATAGAGTTAGTGCATCTTTTAATGTTACTGACTTGTCTCCGTTTAATTTTTACCAGGATCTTGATTTGAGGTTGAATCCTTTCCAACTGGGAGGGAATGATGAAGGCATCCCCAGCCCTATGCCAAGTCAGTATGCAGAGGATCCCAGTTCAAGTAATGAGGACTCGAAAAGTGCAGCAGAGCTTCGTGTGCTCCATAGAGGCCCGCCAATGCTCCAGGACCCGAGCCCATATCAAAGAGATCCGTTCGTAGACATAGTTAGGCCTATGACCTGAAGAAGGACAAGGAAGCTCAGATTAGATCTTGAAAACCTTGTTCAAAGGTGTACTACAGAAGCCCAGCTCGTTACGAACACCAACGCCCTTGAAGAGAATAGAAGGAAGGTTAAATGCATCACTTTACTCTCCATCACAGGGGAAGTGGCACCTACTAATCAATCCAGCTGAAAGAAAGGGCATTTCTTGAAGTTCTTGATTTTCTTGAAAATCTTGAATTTTGCAGTTTAGTGAATCATGAAGAATCTTGAAAATCTTGAAGAATCTTGAAGTTCTTGATTTTTGACATTCTAAAATGATTCTGGGAGATTCCAGAACCTCCCTACATCATCTCAACCATGCGCCACCTCAAATGGGCCGAAACCCACCTTGAAGTCCATCTCACAATTTCGGCCAGCCAAGGCCACACGGAGCAGCCCACACACCACTTGGAAGTTAGGTAGGGGAAGGATTAGGTTTTGTACATGTTACCTAATTCTACCCAAAGTTTGTTACTAGTTTGTTAGGTTGTTACAAATTTGTTACAACTAGGCTTACTAGGATGGTAGTTACCAAAAAGGTTTACCTTCTTGAAACCTTTTTGTGATTTGTTTCTACTTCTTATTTCCTTATTTTTAAGTGTAAAATTTGGCCACCTCATTCCCCCTTGGCAGCTGAATTTCCTTTTTCATCCAATCCTAGTTCCTTTAGGATTTGGTTCTTGTAAGAAACCAATCTCTTCATTGGTTTCCAATTTTAATTCTTTTCCTAGTCTAATTAGGTTAGAATTTCGTTCACCCCTTTCCATAAAGGTGACTTAATTCATCCACCATTGTCCTTGCTCATTTAGGACTTGGTTTGTAAGGAAAATTCAATTCTGATTGGTTTTCACTTTTGCTGCTTTTAGTTATTCTTTTCCTATTTTAATTTGGACACCCCCATACCTATAAATAGGGGCGCCAACCACTAAATTCTTTAGTTGATTAAATGATATAAGTTATTGTTTTATACTTCTTTAATCAGTCACCTTATTGGGCTTATGTTATTTGCATGTTTGTTAATTGCTAAAGCTACAGAAACTATAGGCTAATAGATAATTGCTCTGTCTATTGTTAAGCTTTGTTTCAATTCTATTATTTTTCACTTGGTTTAAATTGAGTGTTTAATTTACTTTGTAAGTTAGTAGTCTGCCGAATCCAAGGTAAGGATTCTAGAAGTTAAGAGCTGCGTCTTGCATTCAGACTTTTCTTGGCACTTTCCGCATCGAGTTCTTGGTTTCCACGGCGTTGGGGATCAGGGGTTCACATCAATTGGTATCAGAGCCTATCCTACAGCTCATCATGGAGTCCATTCCAGAAGATTCGACATGGAGTTCTGCATACTGATTCTCAAAGTAATGGCAGCCATGAGTTGCGCATTCATAAGTGGGGGCGCTTCTCCTCCTGACATACCTAGTAACCAAGAAGCTCCCTGATATGTGTCCTTTAGCTACTAAATTTTAGAGTCTATTTGTGGAAAATCTCACGGGTATATGCTAGTTTTTGTGAGATAAGTGCAGGATTTGGAGAAAGAATGCGTAGAGAGGAGAAAGTGCAAAAATGGGTGAAAAACATACTTATTTGCCCCAGTGATACAAAAATGATGGAAGGAGGCAATCAATGTAATTTTGCGTTCAAGTTGTGCAATTGGGCTAAGGATTAAATGATTTATGTTAGTGGACAATCCAGCCCAAATGCAAGGAGCAGCCCAGCCCAAAGAAGAGAAGGAAAGCCCAATCAAGAATTAGGCAAATTGCCTAATTAAATTGATTACCGTAGGGAGCAATTGGAGTGGAATTTGGATTCCAATTTTGTCCACAAATGGCATGCAAAAAAAGAGCTGTTATTACATTAATCCTTCTTGGATGTGGATATTGTTTTAGTACTTTCCCACTTGGAATTTAGTTTGGTAGTTTCCTATTTCGATTAATATCTTATTTTCTACTATCCATTCTACATCTATTTATAGGGATGGAATTGAGAGGAGAAGGACACGCATTTACAGTAGAGTTTTATCTCATATTTTCGTAGCTAGTTCAGAGCAAGTAGTATTAGTTTTCTATTTTTGCGATTTGAGGATTTCTATCCAGGAGAGGTTTCGTTAGCCCTAACGGGCGGTAGCTTACTCAGGGGATTATTTTCAGATCATAATTCAAGTATTTATTCCTTATTTATTTTATTCTTTTCGATTATTTTCAGTATAAATCATAAAATAATTTTGTGCGTAGTTAGTTTAAATATGAGTAGCTAAATTATATATTCCAGCATAATGTAAAAGCAATTAATCCGGGCATGTTATGAAACCAAATTGTTGTTAATTAAATTGCATGTGTTCCTTCTTATTTTCTGCTCATAACTTTGATTGCTGATATTTAATTGAGATATGTGTCCTTTAACTGTTAGATTTTAGAGTCTAATTGTGGCAAATCTCACGGGTATATGCTAGTTTTTGTGAGATAAGTATAGGTTTTGGAGAAAGAACAAGTGGAGAAGAGAAAGTGCAAAAAGGGTGAATATTATGGGTCATATGCTTAATTGAGCAAAGATGAAGCAATATTGATAAAAAGCCTGGGCCTTACACGTCGTCATGCAAAAGCAAGCAAGTGGGCCAATGCTCAAAAGTGTGGACAGCCCAGCCCAAGAGATTTGGTCCAACAAGTGTTGAATGGCTGAAAGAAGAATCAGGCAAATTGCCTAATTAAGTGATGCAACGCAGGAAACAACAGGATTGGAATTTGGATTCCTAGTTTGTCAAGGAGTGGCATGCGAGGAGTTGTTTCTTGATACATTAATCCTTCTTTGTTTTGGATATTGTTTTTAGTAGTTTCCCACATGGAAAATAGTTTTAGTAATTTCCTATTTGGATTAGTTTCTACTCTCTATTCTACACCTATTTATAGGGATGGAATTGAGGGGAGAAAGACACGTTTTTTCAGTAGAGTTTTATCTCATATTTTTGTAATTAGTTCAGAGCAAGTAGTATTAGTTTTCTATTGCTACGATTTGAGGAGTTCTATCCAGGAGAGGTTCCGTTAGCCCTAAAGGGCGGTAGCTTACTCAGGGGATTATTTTCATATCGTAATTCAAGTATTTATTCCTTATTTATTTTATTATTTTCGATTATTTTCAGTATGAATTGTAAAATAATTATGTGCGTAGTTAGTTTAAATATGAGTAGCTAAATTATATATTCCAGCATAATGTAAAAGCAATTAAGCCGGGCATGTTATGAAACCAAATTGTTGTTAATTCAATTGCATGTGTTCCTTCTTATTCTCTGCTCATAACTTTGATTACTGATATTTAATTGAGATTGATCACCCTAGTTAAATTAGGTAGAGCCAATTAATTCCTAGTTAAATAACATAATATTTATTGGGCAAGATTAATTAGTGGTAACTTAGATGTTAATTCAATAAGAATAACTAAAATTGGGTTTCCCTAAATCTTAAGGTTGTTAACTTGGTTAATAGGTGTCGATGCCTTACGGCCTATTCCTTGTTAATTAGAGTAGCAATTATGTCTGTGCGGATTCACGGTAATTATCGATAAAGTAAGGGGAGATTGGGTTATATCTGTGCTGATTCACGGTAATATATAACTGGTTGATGACATGCTATTTAACATATTATTATGTTGATGATTAACATGCACGTGATTATTGTGATTTACATATTACTGGAATACTTCATTAAATTTGATTTATATTCTTTCTTAAGCTTTAGTAGTCTTTATACTCAATCACTTTTAGTCTCTCTGAGCAAAGAAAATGTGGTTGCTAACCAAAATAGTTTGGATTTAATAGGTTTTGTGATTTTTAGCATTCCGTTCCCTGTGGGATCGACCCTGTTATCATTGTGCTACTTTTAGCTATTTGTTGCAGGTTTATATAGTACTTTTACCGTATTTGATAGGGCTAACGACGGTCCTATCACTCCCTACAATATTAGCACTATGCGCCATCTCAAAATGAGCCGAACTCACCATGGAGTCCATTCCCTTCAATTTTCGGCCAGACCAAGCCCACAAGGAGCAGCCCATACACCACTAGGAAGCTTAGGTTAGAGAAGGATTAGGTTTTGTGCATGTTACCTAATTCTACTTAAAGTTTGTTACTAGATTGTTAGGTTGTTACAAGTTTGTTACAACTAGGCTTACTAGGATAGTAGTTACCAAAAAGATTTACCTTCCACCTCATTCCCTCTCAGCAGCTGAATTTCCTTTTCCATCCAATCCTAGTTCCTTTAGGATTTGGTTCTTGTAAGAAACCAATCTCTTGATTGGTTTCCAATTTTAATTCTTTTCCTAGTATAATTAGGTTAGAATTTCATTCACCCCTTTCCATAAAGGTGACTTAATTCATCCACCATTGTCCTTGTTCATTTAGGACTTGGTTTGTAAGGAAAATCCAATTCTGATTGGTTTCCCCTTTTGCTGCTTTCAGTTATTCTTTTCCTATTGTAATTTGGACACCCCCATACCTATAAATAGGGGTGCCAACCACGAAATTCTTTAGTTGATTAAATGATATAAGTTATAGTTTTATACTTCTTTAATCACTCATCTTATTTTGGGCTTATGAAATTTGCATGTTTGTTAATTGCTAAAAGCTACAGAAACTAGAGGCTAATAGATAATTTCTTTGTCTATTGTTAAGCTTTGTTTCAATTATATTATTCTCCACTTGGTTCGAATTGCGTGTTTAATTTACTTTGTAAGTTAGTAGTCTGCCGAATCCAAGGGTAAGGATTCTAGAAGTTAAGGCTGCGTCTTGTATTCAGACTTTCCTTGGCACTTTCCGCATTGAGTTCTTGGATTTCCCGGCGTGGAGTTCAGGGGTTCACATCAATATGCTTAATTTTATGGCTCCATCATGTGACCACCAATCTCTTAACTCACGGCGTGGAGTTCAGGGGTTCACATCTGGCACAACCCGTAGCCCTTGGTACTGCACAAGTTTAATGCAAAAGCACCTCAATTTTATTATCTTGAAAATTACCCAGAACCGGCATGTAATTTGATTTTGGTTTTTGTTTGAACACTAAATTTAATATATTATATCTATTTTCATTATTTTCAATACAACTTTTTACTGTTCAACTATATCTTTTATATTTTTAATACACATTTTACATTATAAAACTATTTTTCAAAAATCAATTTTCAAAACCATCAAAAAGAACAGGCCCTAAACTGTGTCATTCTCTTCAACAGGTTATTTTCAATGATTCATGGCACTACGTCCTGGCAGTACTGATTTGGTTTACAACCAAAGATAAGAAACTACACGCATCTAAACTAATCAACCCCTAAACTGAGCTGGAAAAGTAGTATGGCAAAAAGTCCCGGATTTATGAGAATCACTTGCCAAACTAGCCATAACATCCACATCCATATCTAATATGCTGGTTGTTCTCTTGATATATGTTGGACATTTTCCAATAATTTTAGTGAAAAAATGAGTGAGAACCAACATTGAGAGCTAACTGTGCTAAACCCGTGCGAATTGGCATGTCGGGTCGCACAAGTTTCAGTAGCTCAAGTCTTGCTGTTGTGAGTTCCAGTGGCTCGAGGCTTACTGTATAAAAACCCGTGCAAATTTGCATGTCGGGTCAAAGAGAGCTGATGCACTCCTTTATTCTGAAAGTTTGCAACTCTTCACGAAAAGTGAGGTTTCAGATTCAATTCTTATCCGAATTGAGTTCTATTTTTTCCTACATTTTCCTAAGAGTTGTGATTATTGAATGATACCCTTTGGAGGTCTATAAATAAGGCTCTTACAGACAGAGTTTATGTATACAAGAAATTTTTCTCAACTTCAAGTCATCTCTGCAGGCGATCATTGCAACCAATGGGGAACACATCTTCGATCGATTCCGCAATATTGAATATGAGACGAGCTTGGAAATTTCAGAAGTTTGGGAGGCCATGGACGAGTTAGACGAAAACTTGAACTTCAAATGGAGGAAAGTGATTATGAAACTAAACCATTGGTGATGCTATTAGACGAAGGTGTGGCGCCAAAACTTTTGAATGGAATCGACGATGAGGAAAAGTTGACTGGAGCCGATGGAGTTGAGATCCAAAATGAACTCAAAGGTAACTCTATTCACCCCCCAGATGATTTGGAAGGAAAATGATATACTGCTATGTTTATGGATTTTGATGATGTTCATGTTGGAAGTGTAGCTTTGAATGGTAATTCTATAGTTTTGTGTAGTGAGAATGCTGAAATGTTTAGATTGATTAATGAAACTGTTGAAATTGATGATGAATTGGAAGCTAATACAAGTATCAACCTAAATAAGAAGAGGCACGAGTCATGGATCGAAAGAGTAACTGGTTTCAAGGGAGGTACTGATTTAAGTAGTCAAAGAGTTTCGTTGAGGGATGATAATTGTACTAAATATGTGGTTTTTTGTTGTATTTCTGCAAGTTGGGGCTATGAATTGGAAGTTATATTGGTGTTATCTGCATTCAAGGTACAGAGTTGTCTGCACTCATTTATTAAACAATTGAATGTAACCTGGAAACTTAAAGGCTATAAGATGGTGTTGTTTCTGTTCTATGTCATTTGGGAAGCTGGTGAAAAATCACTCAATAATGCTTTAATTGTCCTGAAAACTATTTTCATGTTGTGACTGCACTTGTGGTTGAGAATATGTCTATTCAATTGGTGATGGAAACTGAGCCTATGATTAGAGCTGAAAAGTTAGAAGGGTTAGATTTTGGCAGAGTTTTTACTGTTAGCATTTTTGGATTCTCTGTAAATCTATGTGCAATGGTGAATTTCATTAGCACTGATTTAGGCAGTGATGAGAGCTTTGCGGGGATTGCGAGAGCAGTTGCTGCGGAATTAGAAAATTGTGCTGTGAATAATTTCTCTAGGTTGGAATTTAATACAGCAGAACTCTTTGCAATGTTTAGAAATCAGAGCACAAGTTCTTGTCTTGATGCCTTGGAGGTCAAACATCCTAAAGTGTTGGAGATTTATCTGTGCGGGAAAGTAAATAAAGTTGTAGTTATAGTCTTAGCTTATCCTAAAGAAGGTCAAAGAAATGCTACCAAATATGTTGGCATTTTTGAATATTTGACCCAAGGGGTGGCACAATTGAAACTTCTGTATGGGAGATAGCTAATATAGTATTGGAAGCAAGAGCAACAAAAATTGAGGTTTTCTTGGAAAGAGTAGATGCTGATAATGACTTGCAGGAATACATGGTTAGTAAGTTCAAGAACTTAATCAATTGCTCAAGGGAAAAGATTGGGGAAACTGGCAGGAATGAATTTAAGGAGGCAAATGTGACTGTTGGGAAAGTTCATGAGATACTTACATTTAGACTTAAGAATGCCATGAACCATGTAATCAAGGTGGAGGGAGTGGTTACAAAATTTTTGTATGAATTTTCCAGTAACAATGTGGAATGTGGTAAGGAAAAAGTTGAGGTGCTGAATTTTCGAACTTTAATGAGAAATAATGCATACATGCGTCTATTGGAAGTTGATTTGGTACTCACTCTTGGTACTTTGTATAAAGACTGCCCTGGAAGGTTTTTAGGGAGTCATTGTTTCCTCTCTTAACAGAAAAATATGGAAATAATGTTCTGCCATCTTTATTTTCACAGGTAAGGCTTCAAGTTCAGAAGGAATTGATTTGGGAAAATCTTGGGGTGAGTTTTAAGAATCTTTTTAGCATGGGGAGATCTGGAGTTGTTTCTTTTGTTGATGGAGTTCAAAGGGTCCAATATCATAAGGAGGAGTGTTTTTTAATACTTACTAAAAGTGTTTGTACAGAAGATCACTTCCTGAAATGTTGTGTTGGTGAAAGATTGTTGCAGTACATCACTTCTATCACAATTTTTGCTGATGTTGGGACCCTTAAAGCTGCAAAATACTACAATGGTTTTGGTGTTTGTAGGATGATTTATTCAAGCCTTATGATAGATAGTTGGAAGGATTTTGTGTATTTTGGAAAGGAGGCTGTTGAGTATCTTATTAATCCTTTTGTTGCGGGAACAAGCGGAGGAGATCCAGAATCACTCTCCTTATGGTATGCATTTCCGTACTTAAGGAGCTTTGAGCAGAGGTTTGGTTCTGTTATAGCTGGGGCAATCCAATCTAAATTATCTAGCAAAAAGGAAAGCAAAATGTCTAGTGCAAATGAAAGGCAACAACATAGGTCTTTTTTAATTCTGGGCAGAATGCAGACCCTCACAAATGCACTATGCAAAGAATTGGGTGAAAAAGATGTTAATCTCCAGTGCAAGTTGTTGGGATGATCTTATGGAAACTACAACAGATCACTAGTGATTGATTGGATTGTTTGTTACTCTTCACAGCAAAAGAAATTATCTGATGAAAAACTTTTTGATGGTGAAGTTCTTACTGCCCCACTTAGTTGCTTGAAAGCTATAAAGATTAGAAAATGAAGAAGCCCTTTTCTACTTGACTTCACTTCTCAGTATTCGGGTTGTATACGTGATAATTGGCAGAGTTTTGTAAACTTGAGTGGCCCCAAGGAATATCAAGAGCTCGATTCCTATATTGGCAAGATCAAGGAATGGAATCTGATCACTCACCTGTCAAACAAAAGGCTTTCCAAGTTATGGGATAAGGTGGTGACCATTTTCAAGGGAGGAACCATTGCTATGTTGATAAGAGTTGTGCTAATCAAGATGAATGTGAGAGTTAATGAAAATTTTGAGTTGTTCCATTGATGATAAGAATGCTTATGCAAATTACGTGGAAGTCATGGGTGGGAAAATCAACAGCTAGGAGAGCTTTAGAAAACATCAAAACTGGAGATTTCAATACTTGCTTCATTTCAAGGCCTGAGGACAAGTCTTCTTTTAGGGAGTGGGAATTGTAATGCCCCAAGGTCCAAACGGTGTCGTTTCTTATTACGTTAAGATTTGTAGTTTTTCCTTTGATTGTTTTCCGTTTTTATGACGTCATAGGTCGAGAAAATTCCAAGTTTGTTGGGTGATTGTTAGGGTATAAAATCAAATGACATGAGAGCGAGTGAGAATGTTTTCCTAATGAATGAATCTTTAATCTGAACTCCTTTTTCCTCTATAGAATTTCTCCCTCCCTTCTATCTTTTTCTGCCCCTTCTTCTGATAGTCTCCTATTTCTTCTACTTTTCCCCAATTTACAATTCTAGTTTGGGAATTTGTATCTATGATCCTGACAGTGGTATCAGAGTTGGCCCCATCTTCGTCTACGTTCATGGAAGGGGTGACCTACGGCTAGAGTGGGCCACTCAGAGTGAACCGCCGGTGGACGGAATGGGTGACCTGAGAAGGGGCGATGTACGCCTAGAGTGGGCCACTGGGAGTGAACCGCCGTGGACGTCAGAACGGAAGCGTGGTGGTTGTCATGACTCCATGTATCCCACATTGGAGGTATGGAACTCCAATGTGTGATATAAAAGAAACTTGGGCACCCTCCCCTCTTAATCTAGCTTTTGAGGGTGAGTTCTACCCAAGTTTCTGACAAATGCTATCAGGGGCGACCCAAGAAGGGGCGACCTACAGCTAGAGTGGGGCCACTCAGAGTGAACTGCTGGTGGACAGAAGGGGTGACCTAAGAAGGGGCGACCTACGCCTAGAGTGGGCCACTCGGAGTGAACCGCTGTGGACGTCGGATCGGAAGCGTGGTGCTTGTCATGACTCCATGTATCCCACATTGGAGGTATGAGACTCCAATGTGTGATATAAAAGGAACTTGGGCACCCTTCCCTCTTGAGCTAACTTTTGAGGGTGAGTTCTACACAAATTCCTGACATTTGATCACAACATTGGGCTGCGTGCATGCATGGGCTCCTCAACATTGGGTTTTGGTTTGATTAACTATAAATGGGTTTAATCAAATTACTTCCCATTAACCCATTTACTTTAATTTGGCCAAGTTTGGGCTTAGATCTCCATTTGGCCTAGTGAACTTGACTTTAATAGTTGACTTGATGTTGACTTTGGATTTTCGCATGATGTTAGACTTCAAATAGTAAAAGCCTATGTTTATTGAGCCATTGGTGAAGGTACCTTTATAGTGATCACATGAAGTTTGAATGTTTGCGTCCAAATAAAAATGTTGAAATGGATCTTGTAGCCACTATATATTAGCATCTTGCAAGTTTGAAAATGAAGTTTACTACAATAAATAACTTGAGCCCATATTGTAAGAGAATAGAAGAAAGAAACAAAATACAGAAAACAAATACTTGAACTAGATATGGAATAATAAATTTGAACATTGAAATTTTACCTTTTATAAAAGGTAGAAGATCTACATAATCGCATCCATTAGTCAGAACTTGAAAAGTAGGGGTGGGCACGAATTGGTTTCCTCGAATTGGTTTCCTCAAATTTTAAATTTTTTTGGCCAATTCGAAAACCGAACCTAATTTGTTTTAAAACTGAAGAAACCAAATCGAATTCGTAATTCGAATTCGGTTCGAATTCGGTTTGGACCGTGGAAACCAAATTCACAAATTTGTTTCTAGAATTAATAGTTTAACACAGTAAGGCTTTGAAGAAAATGAAAGAGAGATCGGAGAAGGAAATAGGAAGAGTAAAGAAAGAAAGATAATGAAGAGAAGAAAGAAAATAGATTAAGAGAAGAAGCACCGTCCAGTTCTAGATCCACTATTGCCGCCCCTTCCCAGATCCACAACCTCCACCATCCAACAACAACAACCAACACCACCATAACCTTCTCCCAAAAACTTGATGGCTAATAGAAGAAAATGAAAGAAAGATGGAAGAAGGAAATAGGAAGAGTAAAATGAGAAGTATAAAATTAAAAAAATATAAATCATACATCCCAATTCGATTTTCGAATCGGTTTTCGAGTTGGATACCAAATTCGAAAACCAATTCTAAAACCGAATTCATAATTCGAATTCGGTTTCAAACCAAACCTAATTCGAATACTGAATTAAAATTGGGTTATTCGAATTCGGTAAATTCGAATTCGGTTCGATTTTCGAATTGGACTAAACCATGCCCACTCCTATTGAAAAGACTTGATTATGTAAGTTACTGATTTGAATGGAGGGGTGACAGCTATTTGGATCATATCAATGCCACGATTTACATGCTTCAAAAAAAAAAGTATATATATATATATATATATTCTAAACATTAATAACTCGGGGGGAAAGGTGGTGTGCCCGGTTTGCCTTTCGGCCCAACCTGAGGCCCAATTACTAAGTTTACAATCCGGCCCAAGTTGGCCCACCAATGGAGGACTGTTTACACACGGACCGATGGGCAATGGCCGGCTCTCTCACTCTATAAATAGGAGCCTTCATCACAATTGAAAGGGGACTCTCTTCTTGGTACTACTTTTCTCTCTAATTTTACTGTATTTAACCTATGTCTAAAATACTGACTTTGGCATTGGAACTTAACCGGGGGACTTCCCCCACTAGTACAGGTGTTAGAGATAACAGATCGGGGCGGATCTAACCCGAAAACCCTCGCCAGCAAAGCCTGCTTCATCAACTGGCGCCATCTATGGGGACTCGATTGCTGGAATGTTGTTCACATTTTGGCCTCGAGTTCCCAATCTCACAGATGTGTTGTGAAGTGTTTGCTACGGTGGAGGGGGAGCTAGACTGGAAAAAGTTTGTTGTTCTTTCCTTAATGCTGTGCGGTTGGCTGGGAAAGAAAAAGAAAATGCTATTTTGAATTTTGCTTGCTGTTTAGGTTCTTTGATCCTAGATCTGGTATTAAAGTGGAAAATGTTATGAGTTCTCAGTTGAAATCGAGCAGATCTGTGTAAGGGACGGTGGAGCATATCTGTCTTTTAGCTTTTATTGTTATTTTTGATGGGTGGGTTAGGAGAAACCCACAAAGCTCACAAGGTTGAAGTTGGCTGTTTGGCTGAAGAAATGAAGAACTTGAGTTCTTCTGTTGGATCTGGTGACCTCAGCTAAGGAAGGAGCGCTAAGGAACAAGGAGGAAGGAAGAATTCTAATTCTTCTCGCTGTCAAGTCTGGTAAACCAAGCAATGGAGGAATAGCCAACTTCCCAAAAAGAAACTATCAATCAATAATGTAGCTTTGAGTGTTCAAAATATTTCAAATTCCCAAACAAAAACTGTGATCATATTTTTACAATTTGACTTCTGTATCCACACATTCTTGGAGATAAGGTCCAATTTTGTGGTCGTTCTACCCTTTCATCAGGTGACAAAGTCATGTATTGTTTCCAAATCTCAATCAACATCTTGAGATCATGTATCTTACGGTCTATAATCCAACACAACAATTGGCATGTAGTGTGCAAACCAAATTCAAATCATGGACTGTCTTACAAAATCCCCCATAATAAATTGTGTCTAAGAGTTTAATGGTAACCCAATTTGATTGATGAAGGGATCAAACCTTATCTTATTGAATACATTTTGGTCATGTTCATTTGGGATCATGTCTCTTGATGCAAGCCAAAACTCAAAAAATTGAATCGTCTTCATGTTGGACTTCACAAAGTAGAAACCTGTGTTTGGTTAGCCTTTGGTAAAGCCACCTCTATAGCGATCACATGAAGTTTGAATGTTGGCATCAATATAAAAATGTGGAAATGGATCTCGAAACCATAATATATCAACATCCTGCAAGCACACGTAAGAAGATTACTATCATGAAGAACCTTAACCCATTTTTCAGAATTGAAGAATGAAATGGAACACACCTTGTATTGAGTTTTGACATGCCTAGGTTGATTAGTCAAATAGTTGATTATGATTAATTTGTTTAAAGATAATCAACTACAAAAAATAATATGCATTAACTAAACACACACTCATAGGGTTAAAAAATCGATTGTTTACTTGCTAATTAATTAATACATTACAATAAATAACAATATTTTGTTCCTTAACTTTAATTTCATTCAATTTCAAGTAGTCCTTTTATCTTGTAATTAAAAAGTTTCACTTACTTTTGCCTTTTTGTTTAAATTAGTCATTGATTCAAGATCGCACAAAATTTACTAGAACACGTACAAGACATCCTAGTGAAAAAACTAAATGGATAGATTTAGGTAAACTTTTTTTTTTTTTTCCCCTTTCATATTGACTGCCAGAAATTTAGTAATTTTAAGTGGAGTTCTCATGTACATGTTCACCAGTCAACTACCAAGTTTTGTTTGATTTCAAATTTAAGAAAAGAAGAAAAAAAGACAATTAAAACTAAAAGGCTAGGGTAAATGACTAAATTTCAATATTTATTGCAAACAGAACTAAACAGTGGACAAATTAATCGACCAAAAGTGCCTTATATTCTTAAGATATATTACTTAATGGATTAAAATTTTTAACTGAAACTACCTATCTATTCAAATTCAAACGTAAGAAGAAGGAAAACAAATATTTATAAATGACTACTTCCTCCGTTCTATTAGAAGGGTCAATTTTGAAAAATATTTTTTGTGCCAATAGAAGAGTATACTTTCAAATTTTTTACTTCTCCTACTCTTACTAATATAACTATGTGTGATCCATAATTGGCCCATACTAAATAAGTAAGGATCCAC
Organism: Leptodermis oblonga; assembly: GCA_016801395.1. Taxonomy (NCBI): domain Eukaryota; kingdom Viridiplantae; phylum Streptophyta; class Magnoliopsida; order Gentianales; family Rubiaceae; genus Leptodermis; species Leptodermis oblonga. The sequence continues at coordinate 20,827,310 of CM028750.1, read as the reverse complement.
AATTAGGCCATACTAAATAGAATAAAGTGTGTCAAATTAGTTATTTTAAGTATTGTACCTTAACATTAATAATAAGTTGTATATTTGTCAAAGTTGACACTTCTAATGACATGGAGGGAGTATTTTTTAATAATATGGAATGTCTTTTGTCACAAATCGGTCATATGTAGAAAATTATAAATGTCACATTATGATTAATTAATAGTAAAAAAACTAGTGTATAAGTATGATTACAAAATTATACTAAATGTCTAACATTATAAAAAGGCAAATCATAAAAATGAAGATGAGAAAGTGACATACCGTGAAAATGGCATTGCATCCCAGCTTAAGAACCGTATGCATAAATTCTATTTTTCTCCACACCAATTTCAAATAATTTGGGGTCATAAAAGATGTGTTCCCCGTTGAGAAATCAAAGCCTTCAGTGGCAAGTGCAAAACAATGGGGATGCAATTACAAGCAACGAGCATAGGCCTTTTGGTCCAGTGCTATTACCACCAAATGGTTCAAGAATTTTTGTGTTTCAATTCCAATTCTGAAGCTCTCCAGGAGCATATCAAACAGTGAATTAGGTGCTGCCCATGCTGCATTTATTGTTGTTACTATCACTGTTTTGTTCTCCATAGCGGCTGCGCTTAATATCTTTTCTAATTTCCCTCTTTCGGTTTCATTATTAACCTAAATAAAATGTTAGGAAAATTGGTCAACTACGAATATAAGGGAACAAATTTTTTTTTTTCTTCTGAATAATCAACTAGAAATGAATTTCTAAAATCAGATGGCAAAATTTCAACTTCTAAAAATATTGCACAAAATAAAAACAAGTTCAAAGTTAGGGTTTAGTGATACTAATTAATATACTCTGTTCATGTTCACGAAAGAAAAAACTTAATTAATAAAGGTGTTGAAAGTCGTCCAACAACAATTAGATTTTAATTGCAGGGTATCTGTCTCTACTGTCTGATACGCGCAAAGATTTATTGTCAGTTGAACTGGTCTTCTAGAATTATTAGCCTATCTAATAGGATTTGTTGTTTATTCCCGTTAGTATCAGTCTATAGTAAGTAAACTATTATAAATAGCTCTAGACAATTGTTATTTTGAGTAGAATTTATGAATTGTCACTCATAAAAATTTTTTGCAAATTTTATGAATAATTCAAATTTATAATTACTAGTAGCCTAGAGATCAGACATTGCAAACTAGTTAGTGCCTAGTGATGAGGAGAATTAATATTCAATTTTCATATATATACAAATGCTCCTGTATGTTTGAATGCTCCCACTAGGGGTGCCTCTATGTCAGAATTCTAATTGTTTTCCTAGTCTAAATAGGTTGGAATTTCTTGCACCTCCTTCCATAAAAGTGACTTAATTAATTATCCATTGTCCTTGCTCATTTAGGACTTGGTTTGTAAGGAAAATCCAATTCTGATTGGTTTCCACTTTCACTGCTTTCAGTTGTTCTTTTCCTATTGTAATTTGGATACCCCTATACCTATAGCCATCCATGAAATTAATTAGTAGTATTCATATCTTTAAACTTCTAATTTGAGTACTCTCCCTTTATTGTTTTATGTATTTTGCATGCTTGTGATTTATATATTACATGAAACTTAGCTAATTAGGTTATTTGCTCTACCTAATTAATTTGCATGTTTCACCTCTTTTCTTACTTGGTTCGAATTCCTTTAATTAAATTAGCTTAGGTTAGTTTATACGAGCTACGCCACTTAATCAAACTTTCTTTGGCAATTCATCCGCTTGTGTACTTCGGTCCACATCAATTGGTATCAGAGCTAAGGCTGGTTTCGTGGCTGGAGGAGGTTGAAGTAACCCAACCAAATCATCTATCAGGTGTTTTCTTTTCCTACTTCTTGCTTTTCTTTTCAAAAGTGTGGGAAAATTACGCATCTTTGGGGGAAATTTTTTTTTTCTCCCACTTCTTTAAAATCAAAAATCCCTTGCTGAAATTTCAAAATTAAATTCTGAACTTTAAAAATTAATTGGGTTCGGGTTTCTGGCTTTACTAGGGTTTCAATTTGGTTGAAATTTTTTAGTTGCCTTTGCTTTGCGACACTAGGGTTTGAGAGACACTTTAGTGCTGCTGTTTTTGTGACTAATGGGTTTTGCGACTGTTTTATACCCCTTTTTGTGCGATTTTATTGTTAAAATTGGTGAGTTTTGCTGGTGATGTTAAGCAGCTCACCTTATCTGCACTTTGTGATTTGCATGCACCAGTTCTGGATACTTTCTTTTGAATTCTTTAAAATAGATTGAATTCTTGATATTGTGTCCTTGTGCTACTGAATTTATCTCTGGGAATTGGTTAGTGAGCCACACTTGAACTTTGCTGACCCTAGGGTTTTTCTTAAAAACACAAAATTGGTGCTTTTGTGGCAACTATTGAGTAAGGATTGTTTTCTCCACGGTTTAAGGTGTACTTGCAAAGTTGATAGTGTTCGTACCGACACTACTCCCCACAGCACTACACTTTACGACCAAAGAGAACTCTGTTCTTCATTGGGAATCTTCTTCTTTTTTCAGTGTGCTTGCAAAGTTGATAGTGTTCGATTACCGACGCTACTCCCCACAGCACTACATTGAGATTCTGAGGAATTTTTCCGCCACTTGGGGGTTTTAACATTCGTATTTGGGTGTATCTGCATATTGGGGGAATTGATAATTTGTTGGGATTGGTTTCTTTGATTACCTATCGGGTAGGTGATCTCTTCTTTGGTTAGTTTTAGGACTTTCTTAAAGTTGTTCAACTCTGCTTATTTCTTGATTCTGTTCAATTCTTGAATTGCCCTACTTTCAACTGCTAGTTGTATCTTTTCAAACTACCTGAACGTTTACCCTTGAATTATAGTTTGGATTTTGCCATCATGCACACGCCATATTTTCTGAAATTTGAGGGCTTCACCTCGAAATTTCCTTGTTTGTACATTTTATCTGAACTATATTACAAATATCATTTGCGACAAGATTTTCAACTCCAAAATAGAACCAAGTATCTATTTTTTGAAAATTTTGCTTTTTCCTTAAGTATCATTGCTGTGTGTGAACTGCTGTTTACCTTATACATTTGTCAATACTGGGAGGTAGAGTGGAAAAAGGCTTGAGTGAACATACTATAAGGGTGCCACCCTAGAGTGAAACACTGGTTTGTGTATAGCTATTTGGTGGGATACACTTGGGGGACAAGGGGGTAAGGTCACTACTCATTTTTCCTTGTTCTTAGCAGACAAAATTTTGCTTCAACCAATGTCAGGTGGTAGTTCTGTTCCCATTGGGAATGAACAATTACTGGCCGCTATTGTGCCTCTCTCAGCGCAATTTGCTTAGGGCTTCGGGCTACGAGACCCTTCAACGGCGTAGAAGGATACAACATTGTGCAAATTGACCCCTATAGGGAGATTTGGTGCCATTGTTGTTTCTTCTTACTTGGCCTCGGAAATCCAAATGGAGAAGTTCTCAGAACTCAATGAGATTTTTGCTCAACTACAGGAACATGACATCCCACCTTGGACGGCATGGTTCTTTCACCATCTAGGTTCCAAAGCAAGTTCTTTGCTTATTCAGGGGTTGTGAATGGAGGTTTGATATTCGTGTGAAGTTTAATATTATACTTCATACAACTTGCTAAAAATTTGGTTACAAATTTTTGCTTACTAATTTGTTGGCCAAGATACCTCCGAGCAATACTATTTTGTTTGTTTTGTAGGGATTCCACAATTATGGATTGGTGCTTTAAAACGATGCATAACAATGTCATTCCACGATGTAGTCATGGGACTTCATGCGCCAGGGAATCGAGGTAAGTCACAGTACAAGGTACGCCTTTAATTTTACATTGATTCTCCTTCTATTGGTTATTATTATGTTAAGGATTTTTACAACATCTTGAGTATTGTGAATCTTAAAACATGTGCATAGCCTCCTGGGATACATCTTTTTGTTTCACGGCTGCATGATTTTGTAGTTCAACTATTCCCTAAGATGTCTTTCTCAGAATTTGTCTCTGTAATTACTAATTGGTATTTACATCAATTATACATGCAACTTCTGCTGGTTACATTAAAATTATGCAATTGTGAAAATTATATATATCACATGCATAATTATTTTGTGCTATGTGTTGAGTATGTAGGTATGTTGTTCTAATTATATCTGCCTGTCACTAAAATTTTAGATTTCTTGTGTGATATCATTCTTGAGGAGTATGGTTATGTTCATGAAGTTTTAGATGCTTCCTTAGAGTTTCTTGCAAGTGTCTAAAAGGTTCTTGAAGAATTAAGGATGGTTAACAGTGTTCTTGAAATCGTCTACAGAAGGGCAGGGGGGATTGCCAACTCCTTACATCAACACTTACAATGGTTGTGCAATTGAGGGACATAGCATACACATTTCATTATCGGGTTGGTATGATCTATGTCTTGTGTTACATATGCCTGACTTGTTCCTGTTTGTTTTATAGCAAATTGGATTCGAGGACGAATCCTTTCCAACCGGGAGGGAATGATGAGGATATCCATGGCTAAAACAACGTACAATTTGAGTCAAAATCCACAAAGCCAACTAGAAGGCAAAGCCCTTGAGAAGAATGCTAGGAGGAGTAGAAGAGCCATGCTATCCTTGAAAGACAATGCATCTCCAAACTCTCCACAATAAAGAAAAGGCTGTTTCTTGAAGTTCTTGAAGACGCCGGAAGGTTCTTTGACTTTAAAGAGACGTTTCTTGAAGTTCTTGATTTTCTTGAAAATCTTGAATTTCATATTTTGCAGAATCATGAAGAATCTTAAAAATCTTGAAATTATTGATTCCAAAATGATTCCGAGAGATTCCAAAAGGTTCTGGAAGCTCCCTACAATAATTCCACCATGCGCCATTCAATTGGGCCGAACCACCATTGAAGTCCACTCCACATTAAGTTCGGCCAACCGAAGCCCATCAAGGAAGTATCTACACGCCTAGGGTTAGGGTTTGAGTAAGGGATAAGGATTTGTGCATGTTTCCTATTCCTACTCCAAGTTTGTTACAAGTTAGTTAGGTTGTTACATATTTGTTACAACTAGATTAACTTGGCAGTTTCTAAAAAGGGATCCCTTCTTAGTCTCCCTTTTTGAATAGAATTTATATTTATTTCCTACCTATTTGAAGTGTGAATTTCGGCCATAACCATATCCATATTGCAGAAGAATTCAGCAACTACCAAAACCTAGTTCCTTTAGGTTTCTGGTTTGTAGGAAATCAATCTCTTGTTTGGTTTCCAATTCTAATTGTTTTCCTAGTCTAAATAGGTTAGAATTTAGTGCACCTCCTTCCATAAAGGTGATTTAATTCATTAACCATTGTCCTTGCTAATTTAGGACTTGGTTTGTAAGAAAAATCCAATTCTGATTGGTTTCCACTTTCGCTGCTTTCAGTTGTTCTTTTCCTATTGTAATTTGGATACCTCTATACCTATAAATAGGGCCATCCACGAAATTAATAAGTAGTATTCATATCTTTAAACTTATAGTTTGAGTACTCTCCCTTTATTGCTTTATGTATTTTGCATGCTTGTGATTTATATATTGCATGAAACTTAGCTAATTAGGTTATTTGCTCTACTTAATTAATTCGCATGTTTCACCTCTTTTCTTACTTGGTTCAAATTCCTTTAATTAAATTAGCTTAGGTTAGTTTATTTTTGTTATCTGGATTTCGGGTAAGTAAAGAGTTTATACGAGTTACGCCGCTTAATCAGACTTTCCTTGGCAATTCATCCGCATATGTACTTCGGTCCACATCACTATTGTTAAGCAATTGTTTAGAAATATCATAATGTTTCAAGCATAGGAAGAAAATGTTTAGGTGAAAAACATACTTTGTCCCCCATATACAAGGTAATGTTGTGCTGTCTTTTCCCATGAAAAAGGTAGGGATTGGATAGTAATTATCTATGATCACTTAGTCATTGTTCAGTGCTAATTGTTTAATGGAATGTACAACGAGATTTTATATAAGGGGTACCATATACGAGATAATATTGTGCTGTCTTTTCCCAAGAAAATTTGGTTATTTTAATGGAATGTACATGTATGCAAAAAATCATTTCAAATGTTGTGGTTATTGAGTATAAGAAGATTAGTTTGGTAACATCTGGCATAATTTGGGCGTGTTAAAACATATTTTTTGGTTTTTCCCTTTCTGGTTGTGTAGTACATGATATAATTGAATCGTTATACTGATTTTTAGTGATAATCAATGCTTTTCGAAAGGGATGTGTAGGCATCATATTTGTCAAGTATCATGTGTCCAGAAGTAATTTTTTCTCGTATGGGTTAATTATATGAATTATTAAATCTTTCCATACCTCACTAGTGGTTTTATTCATATAAAAATGCTTTTCTTCTATTGCATCTGGTTTAGATCGATGTAGGCCTTTGATGTATTAATCTGAAGATTAACCTTCTAAATTTATTTGCAAGTGCTGAGTCGAATGATGGTCGCATTAGATATCGATACCAGTATTGTCATTGCAATCGTAAAGCGGCTTTAAAGATAAGACTCTGACAAGTCTAGTAAAGGGCGATTGTATTTCAATTGTGAGGGGAGACAATGTGGCTTTTGGTCTTGGTGTTTTCCTTCGAGCCATGAAGGGGACAACAACTATGGAAGATATCACAATAGTAGTCCATCGCTCAGCTCTACAAGAGTATCATATGGACATGAAGAGGTTTCAGACAACCATGCTCATTTAGGTCGTTCGCTAAGCCATAATAATAACTTAGAGGATTTCACTCGGCGATTGACTTTCTGTGTTATAGCTTTAACTGTATTGATTGTTATTATTTGCGTTACTTTATGGTTGAATTGACTTATAAATTTTGGATTGAATTTTTTTCCAACCTTTGTATTTTTGAATACATTATTAAATATAGTGGAATATGTTATGGACATCCATGTTTTTAATTAATGGCTTAATGTCCTAAATATTCTCTTCATTAAATATGTGCACTGATCACTTGGATGCTGGGAATTGTTATTACTATTTTGTCTAAGTTAGTGATAGCCGTAGAGGGAAATTAGTAATAGTAGTTGTATAAATTTTTAGTGACCATTTCTTTCGGTCACCAAAATACACAATAATTTCTACTACTTTTGCGACAAATGGTTTGGTGACCAATCTCAGTCACTAAAGTTATATTTCAGCGGACACGTGTCACTTAAGTCTAATCTCCAACTAATTAGTGACCATATAATATAATGGTCACTATATGAGGTCACCAAAGTCATAATTACTTAGTGGGACTCTTTTAAAACATGTCACACTCTCGGCTTTAATGGGTCATCCTAGCTCATTAGTGACTCTTCATAAGTTTGGCCACCTATTACAGTCACAAAAGTTGAATAAATGTGTGGAACCCCTGCAAATCGAAAAAATAAGGTGACCATTTTTCTTACGGTCATCATCATGTCACTAAAAAGTTAACCCTGTTTGTGGGTCTTAACGGCCACGTGTCATTTCCGTTTGGCCTATTACTCATTTGGTGACCGTATATAACAATGGTCACCATAACTGGTCACTAATTGTATATCATTTGACTAGGGCCCACCAACAACAATTATCTAACGTAAACATGACATGTAATTTCAGTGGGAAATCCACAATACATTAGTGACCAAGAAGATGTTTGGTCACCAATTACGGTCACCAAAGATAAACAAATGCATGGGACCCATTAACGGGAAAAACTTAGTGTGACCATCGCATTATTTGTTCACCAATTCAGTCACCATTTGTAACCCCAAAAATTTCGGTGACCGAATTGTTGTGGTCACCAACTTAGTGACTATTTGGTTGGTCACCGAAATACTAACAGTTGATAACTTCGCGACTAAATGTACCGTGGTCACTAAATTTGGTCGCCAATGCTCATAAATTTGGTGAGAATTTCTCCTGTTATATCTTTAATGACGGATTATTTCCGATGGTCACAAAAAGATGCCCATTTGAGATGACTAAACAAAATATGGTCACTAAAGGGTACATTTGGTGACCCCCAAATTTCTAGTCACCCTGAGTTTGGTCACCAAAAGCCTTTTTTGTAGTGAATAATGGAGAATTGGATCCCGATTTATAGTTATAGGTGGTCAAAATTCCCTCCCCTAACTTACTAGAAAAAGAAAGACAATTGGAATTCAATCAAGAGATTAATTCCTTACAAACTAAAACCTAAATGAACTACGTTTAGTTGTGGGAGGAATTTAGGTTGTAATAAGGAGGGAACCTAGCCGAAATTACATCCAAGTTAAGAACTAAAAACCAACAAAAACAAAGAACTGGAAATCAATTAAGAGATTGATTCCTTACAAATACCAAAACCTAAAGGACCTAGGGTTGGTGTAGCACTGAATTTTGGCTATAAGGGGTAGATGTATGTTGTCAAAATTCTAAGAGAATTAGGAAGTAAAGCTAACTACAATAAGAGTTCAGAAGGAACTCTCATTAAAAACTATTACTAGAATTAATCTAAGTTGTAATCTTAAACTAACTCTTTAAGTTCATCAGAGTAGAAGTGCTAAACCCTTCAAATTCTAACTCCACACTCAAACCCTAATTCATTTCCGAATTGGGCCATGTGAATTGGGCTTCCCCATTTTCAGATCTGGTCCTCTCCTTTTGGTCTTGGGCCGGCCAAATTTTATTAAGGTGGATCACAATGTAATTCGGCCCAAATTTGAATGGTGCATTTGTGAATGATGTAGGAAGCTTCCGGAACATTCCTGAATCATTTATGAAATTCAAAAATCAAGATTTCTTCATTTCTTCATGATTGTGCAATCCAAACCCTTTTTCAATTTCAAGGGTTGGTAATCATCATTTCTTTGAAGACTTTGAGTAAAATGATGATTTTACCCTTCTAACATTATCTTCAGGGGCTTGTGTTTCATATACCATCTGGGCTTGCTGGTTACATTCTTGGACTAGGTTTGCAAGATCCTCCTTGAGCTTACTTGTCCTTTTGCACGTCATTGGCCCAACTATATTCACTAATAGATATCTTTGGTACGGGCTCAAGTCCTATAGCATTGATGGGCCTCTATGTAGCACACGAACAGGCTCTGCTTAATTTCTCGTGTCCTCTGCATCATTTTGTGAATCCTGGAGGCATGGACATGTCAACAGGTTGGGGATAACCTCTTCAGTCATCCCTGGCTTCAACGACCCATATCAGTCCACACCGTGCCACGCATATAGCTCCCACTGGAGGAGTTCACAAAAAGTAGGAGAGTTCGGTCATTATCCGTGAAATAAATGAAGATGGCTTACCTGCAAACCCCTCTCACTGAAACTCGGGTTATTTCTTGAAAGCATTTTTTAACACCTTGAAACATACCTTGGTAAATCTTGGAGTCTTATAACTTACCAGTTTATCAAATGTTTACTTACTATGAATTTTGAAGAAAATGCGTAAATCTTGATTTTCTAGAATTTCAACCTTTCCTCCAGGTTCAAAAAGATTCTCATTGCGTCCAGAACATTCCGAACTGTTTGGTGAAGTTTTCTATGATGTCTTCACAGCATGCTACAGAACATTGGGACGAATTCATCAGCACTTAAGCTTCATAAGTTCAGCCACTTCATTAAAGCCCACAACCGATTTCTTCACCTGATTAATTGGTTAGGGTTTTGGATTGTAATTAGGATTTGTGCATATTTCCTAATTCTTTCTCTAGTTAGTAATAGATTAGTTAGGTTTTTACAAGTTTGTTACAATTTGATTAAATCCAATTGTTAGTAGTTTCCAAAAAGGTTTCACTCCTTGAAATCATTTTTGTGATATTTTTAGTAGTTTCTTTATTTCTTTTTCTTGGTAATTTTCAGCCATAACAACCTTGTGATAGCCAAAATCCACCAACCCAATTTCCATGTTGTTATTGAACATTGTCTTTGTAAGGAATACCAACTCTAATTGGGTTCCACTTTTATTTTCTTTTCCCATTTTTACTTGTACTAAAAATCGGCTACCCCTTCTCATGATAAAAGGGATTCCTCCTCAATAATACAACTAGAGAATTCATAAAAGTTATATCTTGTGTAAAGTTTAATCCTGAATTTAAGAATTCTTTCTTTCAACTATGTATTTTGCATGAACTATTAAATAACATAAATGAAACTTAGATTAAACTTAGGTTACTTGTTCCGCCTAAATTTCATATTGTTTCAATTTGGATATTCTTACTAGGTTATAGCTAAAGTAGCTAGCCTTACTATTTCTTAATTGTGTAATTTTTGAACATATTGAAGAGGGTAAGTTTGTGACTGGTCTTCAATCGTCTTTGGCACTTTTCGCATCTATGAGGAACAACTCACATCAGGCTTTGTATGAGCTGAGGTGGTGGTTGGTTTTAAAAGGGGAGGATGGTGGAAGATGGAGGGGATGGTGGTTGGTTTTGAGGGGAGGACCTATAGTGGTGGTCTAGTTCTAGCAATTGAAATGACAAGTTCGACACCATTAAAGACAAAAATACCCCCAAAAACGCATGTGAATCGCATGTGAAGAGACTTCCATCAAGCCTAACGGAAGCAAATGGTATTTTGACTTTTTTGGCTCATTTGCAAGAGAATAGTGATATATGTCGGGGAAAAAGAGGTTCAATGACCAAAATCTACCATTTCCTCTAGTATATATGTATTTTGTACTAATATGCATACAATGGACCCAATTAGTTAAATTTCACTTACTGTGAACTATATTTGCTACTCCCTCCGTTCCATTAGTAGAATCCACTTTAATTTGTATTACTAAAAACAGTATTACAAAGTGGACTCTTCTAATGGAACGGAGAGTATTTAAGTCGCGAATTTAAATTACAATTTCTCTGTTTTTACAAACACTATGATGATTCGAATTCTCCTAACAAATTGAACTAAAACAACATGAAAGGGTGCAAAAAATAAACAATCATCTTTCGGATTCGTATTGTGGTTTCTGTACTGTCATTTACAATTGTTCTGTTCAACTAAATATGAATCAGAGTTAGGATAGCCTACACTGCTGATCTTGCCTAAATATGCCTATCGATTCATCAATAAGAAAACTATTGTTAATAGTCAGTTGAGAGAATCCGATCATTCTGCTATGTACATAGCAACTATACACTACGTTGGCACATTGAGTAACACAATTGTTAATTGAGACTTGCCCTCTCAGAACGTCATTTGTGAAAGATCCTTAAAACATGAATTGCATTTCATTCATATCAGCTCTGTCAGCCCTCTCTGCACCAAGGCAAAACCACGGAAACTTGCAGCTATATGTTTCTTCATGCATATTCCTTCAGTTAGGCCTTAGCAGAACTTCATGTTTCTAAACTTTTAGAGGCAGCCCGAAATTGTGGAATGTCCTGATCTTTCCATCCCAACCAGCTGTGACGATAACCGTTCCCCAAGTCGCGGAAAAAGTTCCGCAGTTTTGGTAACTATTCTTGTGTTCATTGACTGAAGATTCAGAAGTCTGGTTGCTTTGTTCTGGAAATGGAACTTCCCAGACCGGAAGTTTCTCCTCAGGCCATGTCACACGGCCTTTAGCTGAAACATCCATGGAAAACCAACTAGACATGGAGAAACGATCCTGATCTTGGGCACCTGGATGCGAAGAACCCTTGTGTCTTTGTGTCAGCAAGCAATCAGCACTCGGTTTCTCTGTTCCCATTCCAGACCATGGAATTGCAACTGATGCACATTCAGAGGAAAAATATTCACAGGAGCGAGCGGGTTTTTTAGCTTTGGATGATTGGAAATGCTGGTTGTCATAATTCCAGACATAGACCCGAGAATCTTCCCCCACAGATACTATATGTTGTCCGTTTGAAGTAAACGAAGCCAAAGTCTGACTTCCTGATTTTGCCGGAGCTGTCATTAAGAAACAGGCCAAAAACTCAAGTAAGGAAACCAATCATTTTTAACCCAGGAAAACTTAAAGGAACATCAGACGAACCAATTCCTTCCTTACCTTGGTATTTCTGGACAACATCAAGGCCGTCAAGAACACGAATTTTCGAATCTTCGGACGTGATCATAACCCGTTGAGAGTCATTCTCCAGAAACTGTAAGAGAAAGATACTCGTGTAAGCAGAAGCACATTAATGATGGTAAAAAAAAAAAAAGCGAAAAAAATCCCTGTTGCAATATTTACCTGGATGCCTTTGATTCTGTTGGCAGAGGATTTCTTTTTACCACCAACATGTATTTCTGATTGCAGAAAAGGTTCAGTGCCTTGCAATTCATAGAAACGGCAGATGCCGGAAACAAATCCAGCAACAAAACCCTGTTTCAATGAGATTGAGAGAAATGTCCTGTCAGTTAAGTTTCCCTTCAGCCAAGAACATCTTCATAATGACAAAAATAAATAAATAATTAATTAATTATGTCAAGAAAGTCAGCAATTAAACTATGAATCTTACATTTCCATTTGGTTGGTAACATACGGCTGAAACTACATCTCTTGTATTAGCCCAATCCACAACTCTCTTCTGTGGTACTTCCCAGATTCGTATTTTTCCATCTATACAGCCACTAATGAAGTAGTTTTCATCAACCGGGTTGAATTGGACACAAGTTACTGATGATCCATGCAAAAACAGAACAATTGGATTACTACCAAATGTTGAAACGAAAAACCAACAACAAATCCAGGCTTTATTTAACACAGATTTGAGATTTACTATAATTTGTATGGAGGAAAACTGAAAGGCATTCGTTTGATCCCACTTGCCATAGCCGAACAGTGTTGTCCTCGGACGCTGACAAAATTTGCTGCAACAGAAAGGAGCAGTTTAGATTCACAAACTTCTCAAAATAAAGAAGGAAACTACAGAGCAAGTGTTAAAGGACTACTCACATTGGATGAGGACCAAGAAAGATCCAAGATTTCACTGCTGTGTCCATGAAATTCATGCAGTGGTGACTCGTTGATGTGGAAAACCTTCTCAGGAATAACAACAGTTGCATTCACAGACTTCTTCTTCTGAAGCCTTGAATTATGTCTTGTTCTGTCGCTTCCTCCGGTGTTGCAAGCTGAAGTAGCACTGCATGCTGCTTCTGTTAACGAAACACTCCATACTCTAACAATCCCATCTTCACCCCCAGTTGCTATATGTTGTCCATCAGGACTAAACTTCATTGTTGAAATCAAGCCATTGTGACCCTTGATTTCTTGTCCTGCATAAACAGCAGTGAATTCCATAAACTTCTTCTTCTTTTGCTGAACTTCCATCCAGGTTACTTTCCCTTCCTTGGATGCTTCAGTATTGCTGTTGCTTTTCTTCAACTTGTGTATAAAAGTGTTCAACCAACCCTTCATTTTCTTGTTTCTCAAACCAACATTCTTATGGTCCTCAACCTCAAGGTCACCAATGCAGCAAGGACTTTCAGCAGGTTCCTCTTCTGTCCAAATAGATATATTGTCGGACCATTCCAATGCGGCGGATTCCTCGACCATACAATTTGCTTCACCATTTGATTCTCTGCAATCACTCACTAAGTTATCCTGATCAGTAGATGATGCACAAGAACTGGTTATACCTCCAACACGTTCCAGAACCCTTTGAGTAGTCTCAGATTCCTCCACGACAAAGCCCATCTTGCTGTAGAAACTTTCCCTTCTCTCCTTCACACTCTTTGGTTCCTTTAACCAGATACCATAACCAGATACAGAAGTCTCAAATGAAAAGGATTCTGCAGAATCAAAGAATACCTCTCCTCCCTGATCAAATCCCAGCATTGCTCGAGCTGGTTCTAAATCCAAAATTCCGCATCAAATCCCTATTCCCATCTGACTTTCCCTAGCAATTCAAGATAGTGGCCATCACCCCCCAATATGTACCTTTGTAATGCCAAATTTACGGACCGTGTTTCCCTCAAAAAACCATGCAAAACAGCATTCAGTGTACCCACAGTATGCAACCCCTCAAACGCAAGCATGCATTAAAATACTTTGCCGATAGAAACATGAAACATGTCTGTGTACTAGGTACCAATTTTACCAATCCCACAAAATCAGCAAAAGCAAGGATTGGTCACAAGTCAAATTAATAAAATTCACTATCCCAACACGGTAGAAACCTTATAAAAAAATGAAGTCAGACCAATCAAACAAGGACCACAAGCTAGGCTCGATGAAATTCAACAACTAATTTTCTTTTACCTCGATTTTCTTCTTAGGCAAACAGAAAATCAAACAGAATCACCGGCCCTTAAAAGGTCAACCCTTTAATTATAAACAAACATCCAATAGTCAAAATGCTTCTTCAAGTTCACTGTATTCCGCCACCTTCGAACTTTCCACAATTTATGGATGAAGGAAAGGGATATATATTAAAATGACTGACCCTTTAACTTGCAGAATCTCCGATCAAACTACCCCAATTACAAATCACAACCGAAGAATGGATTTTTAACAAAGTGGACCTCGAGATCTGTGGCTTCTGATGAAAAAATTCGCACGAGCGACAAAGACCAGCGGCGCCAACAGAGAGTACTGAATGCTGAGAGAAAGCGAAGAGTAGCAATCCAATGATGTGGGCTAAGTCCCTTCCTATACCGCAAGAGGTCAGTAATCTTTTCCCTCACATGTCACAACTCGCCACAATCCAAAGTCAATTTTACACGAACTACAAGAACCCCTCTGCTCTAAAAAGCTGCAATGCTGAAGAATAGAGAAAAAAACACACACAACCCCAGTCAGTTGTAATTCAGAAATGAATCCAATTTCACGACATGACTACCAAAATATTGAATCTTTTCGTTACTTTTGATCATGACCCACATAAAAAAGTTCAGTCATGATGGCCTAATTAAATTCATCGTAGCAACTTCATTTTAGAAGGGATAATAAATTTGTGGACTAAAAATAAAGAAATTGAACATAGTGAGGGAGTAGATCACCAACGAAAACGGCAGAATAATTCATATTAATATGTTTCAAAAAAAAAAATTTATATTAATAAATGACAAGGGGATTAAACTACACCCAAAAAACTGAGCAGTGGACATATGCATACAGGCTGTGAACTTGTCAGTGTCCCACCACACGCACACACCCACTAACACAGTCACATTGTACAAATCCAAAGCTTTAGGCCTAGCGGGAGCTACATCGGCAGTGCAGCGCGGCTGTAGCTGTCCAAAGATAGAATAAAGATCGCATTTTGTTTCGTCCCTTTTGATTCCTCAAGAGTCAAGAGTCAAGAGTCAAGCCTCACGGAATTTGTACGTAAGTCCTAGAAAACTACGGATACGGCATACTGTGACAAATGTTGCAATCCCTATTTATCTACTGGGTTTGATCCAAAAAACTTGGAATGAGAATGTGGAAGCTCTTATTCAATCAAAGTTCGTACAAAACTTTCAATGGAGAAATGTGGTGGGATTTATTCAATCAAGAAATTCAGTTAATTGAATTTATGCAATTGCAGGTACTACTTCTTGAATCTTGTACAATATTTTAGCCTTATAAATAACCTTGTCTTTCGCAATTCACAAACGTAAGTAGAATCAAATTCCACCCTCAGTCATTCAACCCATAGTGTAGAGGAACAAAACCATGAAGAATAATGCTGGCAAAGAACTGCATGTTGGTTGGTCATGACTCATGAAGAATATGTTTAGCGTGTAATCAAAAGATGCTGCCATCACAAAATAATGACTTAAAGATTCTCAGCAATTATATTCACAGATGGACATGAGATATTCTGCCTTCAAAATTTTCAGTTTCATCATAAATGGAGTAAGGGGTGATTAGTTAGAATAGCTGAATCAGAAAGCTAATGGGTATGACAGTTTGAAAATATTAAGGTATGGCTCATTAGTTCAAATCCAACTTCTAATTATTCTGTTCAATTACAGTATAACAGGTTTACCGAAGATTATTTTTACTAGTATAAAACAAATTAGACAGAGAATCCGAAGTAACGCCTCATTCTCAAAAAAATGAAATAGGAACACAGCATTCATGTAATCATTCTTCCTTGTACTCATGTACTATGGTTTTTCATTCATTTTCTATATATTCTTGTGTCTAAGCCTAGGAATATTAACCAAGCAGCCCTGACAAGTGATGAGCATCCACGCGGCTTTGTGGCAGAGTTAGATGCTTAAAAAAAAGCAGAGCTTGTTAGCTTGTTAACTCGGCATTGCAGCCGGCAATACAAAAAATATGGGAACATTGTTCCCTTTCTGAATAGTCTTAATGAGGTTTTCAAGAACAATTTTTTGGTTGTCTTTTACACACACAACATACATTAGAAGGTGCCAGCAAACGAATTAATAATTTAAGCTTACGGTCTACCCCCCATAACAGATTAGAGCTTAACATTTCATGTTACAAATGTTCAAAACAACAACTTATATGTCTCTGTGGGGAAATGAGTAATTTATGTTCTGTATTACAAATATAACATGTTTAAGAAAGAAGAGCTCAATTTCAAATGGTTAGTGAACTTGAAAGGATAATATTCCGCTGTATACAAAGTGATACAATGGTTATTATAACACTAAAAATATGGTTTATTTATTTGATTTTTACTGATATATATAAAAAATAACAATAGTAAATTTACAGTTCTAATATCATTTTTAATATTAAAAATGACTAATCTAATAAAATTAAGAGTATTTTTTAAGAACTTTACTTAATAGAACTACTTGGGTCCCAAAATTTAGTGTGATTTCAGCTTTTGTTTCACATAAATTAATAAAACTATTAAAGCTACAAAGTTAAGTAATACTAGTTGCATTACAAAGGAAAATTAATATTTATTTTAGAAATGAATAAAATAGAATCGTATGAAATGGAAAGGAAAAGGATCACATCGTATGGAATGGAACTATCAAGTTTGTGAAGCTTAGGTCACTCTGGGTCCCACGACAGCTATTCAAATATTCACAATTGGACTAGAAAGTGGATCGGCCCATGTGTGTCCCTGGACCAGAGCTTTAAAATAAAGTCTTTCAATTACTACTACCATTTTACCAGTTCCAACATGATTGGTCTGCTCCCAATTTGTGGACCGCTTATGCTCACAACTAAACTTCTATCTCTACGACAAAGTTATCAAATTACTTCCGTTTCATTACAAAAATCTAATTTCTAAAATGTTTTATTGTCCTATTAGAATAGTCTATTTTTAATTGTTTTTGTACTTCTCATACTTTATTAATATAATTATATGATATTCATTATTAACAACTCACCTTTAGTTAGGATATTAACACGTAAAAAAAAACAAAAAGGAAAACAGATCTCTTATGTGCCTACCATGTATCTATTTAAAGAGGTAAAAAGGAACACAGTATCTAGATATAGTGGTTCTCATATGAAAAAATAGTGACAAATTACTAATTTTAGTTATTGTACATTGCAATTCATAAAAAATTATACATTTTTTAAACTGAACTCTTCTAATGAAATCGAGAGAATACTATATATTCCATTCATTCTTTTATTTAAACTCAACTCTTTTAATGAAATTTGAGGAATCATATGTACTCCATCGGTTCTTTTATAAGTGTCTCAAATAGGATGGACACACAAATTTAGAAAATAAATAAATTACCTTATTTATCTTTTATTATTTTTTGAAAATGAGTAACCCAAGAAATGTGTGAAAATTAGATGAAGGATAAATTTGAAAAGTTTATAAACCTTATGTATTGAAATTTAATATCGCATAATTAACCAATGAATGCCAAGCTCATCCCTTAGAGAAAAAAAAAGAATAAGATATCACCGAAGAAAGGAAAGAGCTATTATTACTCTTTTCAAAATAGACAAGCAGTCGTTTTCTCCTAAGGTTAGCATATTATACACTGGGCTGAGTCTACGGTGGGTTGACAGTTTGGACTAAAACGCAGCCCATGTAAAATGAGCCGACGAACTGTAAACCCGAAAAGGTGTCCAATTTCCGTGGACCATAGAGTTGGCCGTTGACTCTGGTGATGGTAACTATACTGCCTGAAATTCTGGTGCTCAATTCACCACATCCCTCATCTTACTCACTCTACTCTTCCTAGATTACTACTGCCACTCTTATTCTTATATATTCCACTCATTTTCAAACTAGTTGGATAAGTGGAACTCGCACTATCGACCGGATGCAAGAGAATCATATAATGTAACGTCATATTTTTGTACGTCAATTCATGTAACACCATATATATATTTTTAGAGTAATGTTACTTATTATAGCTAATTTATTATACTTTTTTTTTTTTATAGGAAGTGATGTAAAATATAGCCAATATATACATATCACATCACTTGTTATAGATGTTGTGATAAATTAATTGAGATAAATACTGTTATTTTTATTTGTATACCCTTAAGTATAAGTGAATTTTATCATGAAAAGAAAGTTAATACTACAGTGCTGGCTCTGGCTGGCTAGCTAAAGTTTCCCAAATTCACATGTTTCCTTCATTGTTTTCTAAGAATATACTACTACTATACCAGACGGAGATAAGAACGAGAGTTGGCAAGCACAAACACACACATAGAAAATGCAGTTTTGATCATTTGTAAACTACTGTCAAGACAAAAATGTGAACCATTCCAGGCAATTTTCTGACATTGAATGCGAGAAATATATCAAGAAAAGCGAAAAATGCCAACTAAAAAAAGCTCAAATCAATGGAAGAAAACGAAAATGAAAATGAAAAATGATCTTTAATTCCACCAAACAGAAAAGAAAAGAAAAGAAAAGAAAGAAAGCTTACCTGAATGAACGCTGATGCAAAAGGGAGAAAAGAAGGTAGCTTGGCGATGAACTTTTGTAGAAGAGTGCAGATTGAAGAAAGAGTAAGTAGAGATGGATCGATGGTGCTGGAACTTTATAATGGACAGATGAACACTTTATTAGGAAGGTGTTATTAATGAGAGGAAATTGAAAAAAGATACCTCCTGATAAGGAATGAGGAATGGGCACACACACACACACACTACTCTCTCATATTTATAAGAACATTTTTCCTGCAATTATTATAGTTCTTCTTTTTATTTTTATTTTTATTTAATTGTTTAAAATTATTAGTGCTACACATCAATTAATAATAATATACTAAGACAGCTGCGCATCAAAAAGCTGATTTTATTTTATTTTTATAATTAATTAATTAATAATATATAGTCTTCTCTCTACTGTCAGCTCTCCTAAGTGGTTGGGGGCACTTGGAGTAGGAGAGTGCCATATCTTGTGATTCGATCCCCCTTTTCTGTGTTTAATCTCTCTAATCAAACCAAAAAGGTGATGTTTATTTTATTTTATTTCGCATGATTAATTATATATTGCATCAAGAATGCAAGGAAAGAATACCAAAAAAAACTCATAATTCAAACAGTAACATGCTATGAGCATACGTTATAGATATATGCTTAGTTTGGATAGCACTATTGTTAACATTTGAATAATTTTTATAAAAAAAACTCTATAATGTGTTTGAGCTACTGATGTGGTATTTTTTACTGTATTTATATACTTCCTCTATTTTTTAAAATGTGTTTTTGAAGTTCAAAATTTTTATTCTCTTAAAAAATGTCATTTTATAACTTTCAATGACAGATAAACAAATTTCAATTTTATCCCTATTACGATAAATTAAGTACGAAAGAGTATATCAATAAACGTTTTCTATTGTGTTGGTGCCTTGAGTTAGGTTATATTTTTTTCCTTTCATAATTCTATGTACTTGAAAAATTAAAGAAAAAAAAGACACTTTCTTCCTTTGATTCCGAGACGATTTGGGGGGAGGGTTGTTGGCATTGGGAAGTACTATTACTTCAATAATCAATTATCAATTATGCCCCTCATCTTTTAACCACGTTGACTAATTGTAACCATCAATTATATGAATTTTATTTAGTTTTAAATACTGAGGAATTCCCATTTGGTTAATGGTGCGACTCAACAAATACCGTTGACCATGAATATATATATCTACCCTATATAATAGAATGTAACATAGGTTTGATATAAGGTTGCCATGTGGCTGCCACATAAGGGTAGTATTTAATATTTATTTTATATTATGTGCCACATAGATGCCATGTTGGCAAGATCTTTAATAAGTAAATAATCTAATAATTTCATAATTACATATGCCTTCTCATCTTCTCCGCTAAAAAGGGATAATAATAGTAAATATTTTAATGAGGTTGAAAAGTACATTTTTCTTATTTGTTTAGATTTCAATATAGATTAAAAAATATAAATATAAATGAATACCTTATAAATCATAATATTAAATGTATAATTTGGACCTACAACTACTTTTAAATGTATACTTCCTACATTTAAAATAATCTCATTGTTAAAGAAATTAATTTGACATATGTGTGATTTTATAAATCTCAATTTCAGAAATTTTATCCGTCATTTTATTTTAATTTTACCCTATATAATATAATTTAACATAGGATTGAAGTCCAAATGCCATGTGATGTGATTATTACATGGACAATAAATTTATAGGCATTGTATAATAGTTTTCCAAATATATTATGACTTGGCTGCCACATTTTTAATACAGTTATCTTGAGCAACAATGAAAAATAAATGCTTAAAGTAAATGTATTTTCACGTGTAAGTTAGGCAAAATCGGCATTTGATTAGACTATGCTAACTTTTTGGCATTAAAGTTGAAATAAATATCAAGAGTCAAGCTTTAATTAATATTTGTTGTTCATCTTTCTCACTTCAATGTAATAATAGCAGCACTAGAATTTATTGCAAATAGTTTTGTTTTTAATTTATTTTATTAATTCCTCAAAATTATAATATTCATTTGTCAAGTATGCAAAGCAAAGAAAGATGAACCATATTCCTCAATAAAAGAAAAGATGAACGACAGGATAAAAACTAATTAACTTTAGCTTAACATATCTTTAATTAATGTAAAATAGTATCTTTTTACTTCCCCCGCTGTGTTATCACCTATGCACTTTAATGAGGTGATTAATGACCCAGTTTATCTATTTAACTAGAAAATTTTTCAATATTCATTGATGAGATTGAAAATTAAACTGAATCAGTATCTTCGATGAAGGTATACTTAGAAAATTAGTGTAAGTTCTCTATTTGAAATTCAGGATTTCATCCACCTTGCAAAATTGTCACTAATATTCAACAACATGTTTCAAATCACTTTGCTTTACATTACATATCATTGTTATTTTTCTTTTTATGTAATACTAGATTTAGTTTGTTGTTATCATTAATATTTTCCTTTAATTTCTTTAATAGTAATTCCGGAGCTTATGCCTAGAAATTGCAGGCAACCTTTGTGAAATAAATAGTACTGTAATTCGATGAATGTTACTTCACAATCATTGTTGATTTCTGACTTTCTTTTACACTATTGAAGACTAGGCAATTTTATCTATCACCAATTGTACAATATCTTAATAATTTAAACCTCGAGATGAGGCTACATTCTTTAAGGGTGTTATATGGCCTCTTACAAAATTACATTGACTAGGATTATCTTCTATTAATATTAATTTGTTTCCCTCTTTATGATATTTTTCCTAATTTTTCTTTCCTTCAATAAATCCATGCTTCTAAAATCGAATCATATCTCTTCTTCGATGTGTTGGAAAAATATTATCTTATGTGATGGAATATGTTATAACCCATATGATTCTCCTGCATCTAACCTAATACATACATTTATATTCTATATATTTGGAACTATGTGTCATATACATCACATAAGTATAATCAAATACTAAACTTATCTCATATTCTTTTCAATACCTAAGTTCAAAGGATAACTATAACTTAATAATATTACAGGGCAAATGTCGGGCATTGCACGGCATACAACTTCTAGTATATATATATATATATATATATATATATATATATGCCGTGCAATGTCCGGCATTTTCCCAATAGTATTATTTGGTTATAATTTTTCTTTGACTTACGTTTTAAGAGAATATGAAATAGTTTAGAATTTAATTGGTTATACTTATGTTATGTATATCACACATGTTATAAATACATATAATGTACGTGTGTGCATTAGGTTAGATTCAAGAAAAGTATAGGAGTTAGAAATATTGTTCGATCATATAAGCTTAAATTTTTTCAACACATACAAGAAGAGATATGAGTAAAAATAATTAATTTTAAGAGATAAGATATGTACAGTTGTAAGCTTATCTAATATAAAATCACCCGTTCAATGTATATGGAGAGTCGTAGGTTGCCATTTTTTGGGTCAAAATTTAGAACAATTGTTTGATAAAATAATATTAACAAATATTTTCTGGGGTGCGATGAACAATGCAAGAAGAAGCCAAAGAAGTACGAGTATTTATAGAGCACATAGCAAAGGAACAACAATTGAAATCATGAATGGCATTGGCCAATGGCTACCCACATTTCCATAATTTCCCATAATTATTAGGTGGCTATTCAGTTCACCTGTTATTTAATTATAAGTTAAATTGGATAATAAATAATAAAGTGAAACAAAAATTGAGAAAGTTATCTAGTGGAGAAGATGATAAGTCATCTTAAATTATGAAGTTATAGGATAAATAATTATGTTGCCAACGTGGCATCCATGTGGCAAATAATATAGTGTAGATATTAAATACTAATCTTATGTGGCAGCCATGTGGCACCCTCAAATCAAGCCTATGTTAGTTTCTATTATATAGGGTAGATATATATATATATATATATATATATATATATGAAAATTGAATATTAATTCTCCTCTGTTCCCTTATATTCGTAGTTGACCAATTTTCCTAACATTTTATTTAGGTTAATAATGAAACCGAAAGAGGGAAATTAGAAAAGATATTAAGCGCAGCCGCTATGGAGAACAAAACAGTGATAGTAACAACAATAAATGCAGCATGGGCAGCACCTAATTCACTGTTTGATATGCTCCTGGAGAGCTTCAGAATTGGAATTGAAACACAAAAATTCTTGAACCATTTGGTGGTAATAGCACTGGACCAAAAGGCCTATGCTCGTTGCTTGGAATTGCATCCCCATTGTTTTGCACTTGCCACTGAAGGCTTTGATTTCTCAACGGGGAACACATCTTTTATGACCCCAAATTATTTGAAGTTGGTGTGGAGAAAAATAGAATTTATGCATACGGTTCTTAAGCTGGGATACAATGCCATTTTCACGGTACGTCACTTTCTCATCTTCATTTTTATGATTTGCCTTTTTATAATGTTAGACATTTAGTATAATTTTGTAATCATACTTATACACTAGTTTTTTTACTATTAATTAATCATAATGTGACATTTATGATTTTCTACATATGACGGATTTGCGACAAAAGACATTGCATATTATTAAAAAATACTCCCTCCATGTCATTAAAAGTGTCAACTTTGACAAATATACAACTTATTATTAATGTTAAGGTACAACACTTAAAATAGCTAATTTGACACATTTTATTCCATTTAGTATGACCTAATTGTGGATCCTTACTTATTTAGTATGGGCCAATTATGGATCACACAGTTATATTAGTAAGAGTAGGAGAAGTAAAAAATTTAAAAGTATACTCTTCTATTGGCACAAAAAATATTTTTCAAAATTGACCCTTCTAATAAAACGGAGGAAGTAGTCATTTATAAATATTTGTTTTCCTTCTTCTTACGTTTGAATTTGAATAGATAGGTAGTTTCAGTTAAAAATTTTAATCCATTAAGTAATATGTCTTAAGAATATAAGGCACTTTTGGTCGATTAATTTGTCCACTGTTTAGTTCTGTTTGCAATAAATATTGAAATTCAGTCATTTACCCTCGCCTTTTAGTTTTAATTGTCTTTTTTTCTTCTTTTCTTAAATTTGAAATCAAACAAAACTTGGTAGTTGACTGGTGAACATGTACATGAGACCTCCACTTAAAATTTATACTTTCGATTTTAACTTTAAATACATAAGTATATGTAGCTTAGTAGTAAATTTAGTGTGCAAGAGTCACGTGTTTCTGTAGGCACGAGTTCGATTCCTACTGAAATCATAAATTGAAGAAAGAAAAATTAAATTTTACACTGGAGAGTATGATATTGGAGGCGGGTGCTACATGTACCCACCTCCGATAGGTATGATATTGGAGGCGGGTGTTACGGGCACCCGCCTCCAATACTCCAATTGGAGGCGGTGCCCATCATGGAGGCGCCCGCATTAGAAGCGGGTGCTGGGTCGCAAAACCCGCCTCCAATAGGCCTTTTTCGGCTAGTGCGTGTCTAGTGTCAAAGTGACGTTAACTAGAAAAGGAGTATGAGAGATACCTTGTTGTATTGAGACTGTCTGAACCTATTGCATTTAGTTGTTGCAATTGATGACGCAGAAGATGAAGAATTGGGATTCAATAGACGGGTTTTAGAATAGGGTGATGGTTGGGGCTAATCGAATAATCGGCTGGGGCATGGTGACCCTTTTTTAATATAGCAGCATAAAAGTTAGCCCCGAAAAAAGGAGCCAAGGGGGACCTAAATGAACCTTACATTGGCAGTACAAAGATGCAAAATGCAAATGCTGAATAAGTTTGACAAAAAATTACAATATACAAATGCTTTAGGACGTGTAAGTATTATGCAGGGGGAAGGGTTGGGGTGGTGGTAATGGGAGGGCCTTGTAACACTGAGGTCATGTGTTCGATTCTAAGGGATGCAAGGGTGAAAAAATGTAAAAAAAAAAAACAAAAAAACGGATAATATTGTTGACGCAGTGGCTGTATCCCCGGCTCGAACCCGTGACCTTGGGGTTACAAGGCCTAAACCCACGGAGTTTATCTTTCTTTAATACAAACGGCATATCATATTCTATATGGCACTCATGGGATGAATGATGTAGCACAGAAAAAAGAAAAAAGGAAAAAAAGAATGTAGAATTATTTGCTATTGCTCTCTTGGTCGCATATAAAGACATTTTTAAAATATATGATTTTTTATAAATGGTAAGGTACGACATTTAAAATTAGTAATTTTATACAAGTGTTGCCACTTATATCTATATTTTTTAACTATGTGTTAATTATGGATCATACATAATCATATTAGTAAAGATATATAATGATAATAATGACTTCTCTTGGGATAAATTTAAATTTTTTTTTTAAAAACATGACTTTTTTAAGGACGGTGGGGATATTATATAGTACACTTTTTGAACAGTGCCATCCATTTTGGTACTGCGTCCTGGAATTTCAATGATTCGCTTGAATACATAAATTTTGAACAGGTTTCTGTATGAAATTGAGAGAGTATTGGAGCATTTCCGAGAGATATTCTCATATAGTTCCCCTAGTGGGAGAGCATGTAAATTTTAAACAGCTGCTTAGAAAGATCCTCCCTCGGTTCCTTAGATGAATTGTCTAAGTTGCCAGCGCGTTTAAGAGAAAGAGGCTTAAGACAGGGCGCCCGCTCTTTGCAACCAGTAATAAGGTAGCATCCTTCTCCTGCCTCTTATCCTCACTCACTCACGCTTGGTTCTAACTCCACATTTTTGTATAATATCAAACCTACCAAAAACAAATGGGCCAAATGTTTGGAATTTGAATGACTTGAGCTTGTTACCTTTTGAGTGGAAAAAGTTCTGAATGTGTAAAAAGACTAATTAGTGGCTGGTTAGTAGCTTCCTGTGCAACTGTGTTGTCTCAAATCATGTGGGAGGCTTTATCCTTAATGGAAATGGAAACCAGCTGAGTGCTTGAGCAGTTTTCTTACTTAAGAAGCATGTGATTTTGGGACCACTTGATGCACATAACAGCTCGTAAGAAGCCACTCACAAATAAAAGTGCATAATCTGCAGTTAAGATGGTGTAAAGGAAGGGTAATATGTTGTTTTCTGAATCTTAAATGCATAACTTCAGATATTCCTTAATTTTGTACATGAAAGAGTTGCCAACTTAGACAATTCATCTACAAATTAATATGAGTTTTGTCAATGAGATATGTCAAGGTAGGCATGGTCAAAGAAAGCTTGTTGGACTTCTTAATAAATTATTTTTCTTAAAGTTACTCGCCAATTATTTGATCTCATCTCCCGGAGCCCGACATAGCTTTTCTTCTAGTTTTCTCCATGTTCCCTCCCCTTCCCGCCAAACGATTCATCATTTGAATCTTCTAAGAAGTAAGAAGTCATTCGTGTGGTATCCGGGTTAGCGGGTCCAGTTGGCAGGCCTCTGCGTTGACACTCTTCAACTTTAACATTACTCGTTTAATTATTCTTACTGTTTGCGTCGACCCATTTAACTCACGAACATCTCCGGTTCGTGTCGTGTTTTCGTGTTGTAATATAAATTATTCGTGTCACGTTCGAGTTGGCGGTTCATGTGTCGATATTTTCAATCATAATTTTACCTGTATTAATATTCGTATTGACCCATATAACAGCGAATCCGCCAGAATTCAACCCAAACCTATTTATATCGCGTCGGATTTGTATCGTGTTAAAACTTGTCAGCCCTAATAAGAAAGTGTAACCGTGAAATTGTCGGGTGTAAATTTCTCTTAACACTAGATTCTTTACTCATTAACTTATCTAAACTTTGGCTTATAACTTCACTAAAATTCTCAAATTAATTCAATTTTATTATCTTGAAAATTACCCAGAACCGGCATGTAATTTGATTTTGGTTTTTGTTTGAACACTAAATTTAATATATTATAATCTATTTTCATTATTTTCAATACAACTTTTTACTATTCAACTATATCTTTTATATTTCTAATACACATTTTACATTATAAAACTATTTTTCAAAAATCAATTTTCAAAACCATCAAAAAGAACAGGCCCTAAACTGTGTCCTTCTCTTCAACAGGTTATTTTCAATGATTCATGGCACTGCGTCCTGGATTGTACTGATTTGGATTGTACAAGGCCTGCATCTTTGTACTGCCAAGGAAGATGGGCATCAATTGAATTGTACTGATTAATTTGGTTACAACTTTACTTAATGATTGTTTCCTTCTGAATGATAGTTACCCTGCAGGCGATTCCCCGTTGGTTGCAATTCAGAAGATGCGGCATCGGTCTCATATTCAATGATTCAGCACATGGCATCAGCTTCTTGCCACTAAACCGAGATACTCTTTCATAAACAATCCTTAGCTATTCCAAATTGAATATAGATGCGCAAGTTGACTTGAAGTATAGTGCCATGAATCATTGAACATGTACATGACTGGTGAACATGTACATGAGACCTCCAGCCTCATTGGAATTTTTTCTGATCAATGGCATTTGTAAAGATGGAGTGTTCATTTATCATTCTCATTTAAGAATGCCTTTCACTTGGGATTTAGTTTTCTCTTTTAGCATATTTCCAATCCTATTCAAGACATTCGCAATGCAAGAATCCTCATTCTGCTCTTGGCTTGAAAGTTAAGCATCGTCTTGGACCATATCCTAATGTGAAAAAGATAATATCATTAACTGTCGCTGAAGAGATATTTAGTTACAGATGTTCTTTAGCCAAAAGGATAATATTAAATACAAATCACCATGTTTTTGAGCATCATCTTTTTTTCTGTATATGCTGTTGTTGGAGGCTTTTACGAAATGGTGGTGGATGTCTGCAGCAGATCAGAGACAGTGATGACCATGAAGAACCTGAGTGGTTTCCATTATCTGTCGTTGATATTAAAGTGGTCATGAGTGGAATTATTTCCGTTCAAGCCAAAAAATTACTTCATTTGGTTTCGCTTGATGTTCTTTCAAGATTGTAGAGGGTTTTGGATCATTAGATTCATCAAGCAGAGTGTTTATCTATGGATGAATGTGAGCATGTAAGTTTGTAATCTTACCTTCAGTTTCTGGCAGTGTTCAGTGTCAACTCTGTTTATTAAAAAAAACATGTGAACTGTAGTTTTTGCGCTTGAAAAACTATCTTTAATTTGCACTTCTTATGAACTACACCTTTTCCCTTTAAAGTATGAGGATTTGCTGTATGTCAAGTAATTTGTATTCATCGCTATGTGTGAGTGTGTGATTGTTTTTTGGTGGCTTGTTGTTTCTGTTTTAGGCTTTCTGTGAATTGTAAAATTGTGCTGATTCTTGTATTTTCTTCTTTTTTTTTTTTTTTTCCGGTGGAGCAAAAAATGTTCAACAACAGGCTTTAAAGATTGGATTTTTACCTGGTTCTCTAAAGTTGCTATTTTCCTCAAAGGTTGTTGTTTTATCAATCACTAGTTAGTTCTGAATGCCTAAGCTTTTATTTCTTTGATTTAAATCCTATTTAAATGGCTGGTGCATGCATTTTGGTAGCAATTATTGCCCTAGGAAATGAAACTTCTTTGACGAAGCAGCTGTTTCTGCTAGCTATGACCACTTTGTTTCTGCTAAAAATGGCCATTCTATTCCGTACTTTGTTAGTTTCTGTTTTTAGTTTGGTTTTCGTTATGGTGTACTAGAATTTACCCATGCTTTATGGATGATTTGCAGCATGGGAATCTCAATGTAAATGCTATGCCAAGTTGAAGATTACAATTCCTAGGGAACCAAATCTTGAAACAACACTTGGGCCTCAAAGAAAAAGGTATTTGGTACTTATATTCCTGAAATCAAAACAGAAATGTTGTTCTTACACCTAATGAAAGATGCTGAATTGTTTGAATCCAGGCAAAATGGAAATGAAGAGATGCAGGACACAGCAACTTTTCATAGGTTCAAAGCACATTCACTGAACAAAAAGGTTACTCTAAATGCTCTAAGAGAATTCTGTTCACTACCTATCTTGTTTTAATTTGAAAAAGCATTTACGGATTTTTAGATTCTTAAAACTCCTTCCTTGGTTCCAAAGAGAAGTGTTCGGCAAGTGCCACAGTTTCATTTAGGTCTAAATTTTCTCTTCTGCTGGTTCTTGACTTATTGTTGATGTTTACTGTAGCATCATAGCTAATGAGGTAACAGTATAGTTCCTGCTTTATAGCCGAAAGAAATTTCCATGCTTGGCATTGCAAAGTGAGGCCACTTTTTGGGCTAATTTCCTGTCACTTAGATGTGCAGGAATTTCATTTGAAGACTTCAGAGAGGGCGGTGCAGCTTGATGTTACCATTTCAGTGCCTACTTATGTATCAATAGTTCTGATAAGGTTAGTTATTAGATATCATTATTTCGATAATCGATGGAGCTCTATGTTCTGTGTCTTTGTCCTAAACAAAATGATGAAAATAAGTTGGATAATCTTTGTCAATTTCCATTTTCATGTTTTCTATGCTCTTCAGCTCATGATTACATTGAAAATGATGAGGCTACCACTTTTTGTGTACTCAGTTTCAGTTCATATATCCAAAAAACATCTTTTGTTTATCTGTCTTGAACATTATAATGATTAGTTCCAGACAAACAAGCACAACTTGTCCCAGGAGTCACATAAATGTCACAGAACTTCAACTGAAGAATGCAGAAACGAGACAAGGAGGCAATATTTAACTGTTTGTCATTTTAACGTTTTGTTATGCTGGGGCTTTCTTTTTTCAGGATCTCAAAAAGCTCCGCTTTACTGACTTGCTGATTCGGAAATTGGAGTGTGCCATACTAAAGCATACATTAACTCTAGTACACTGGATGTTCTCTCTACTATGGGGAAGACAACTAACAAACTCTTGCTGGTACATTCATCTACTCTTTTCTATGTTGTCTCTAGATTTCCTCTGACCCTTTAGGAACAACTCCAATGCAAATTTTTAACTCAAATGTCAATAACTAATAGAGATACATTGTTTAAGTTTAAATGTTGTTGAATCAGACTGGAGAGAAGGCTGTCACTTGTGGTGCTTCAAATGTTAATGGACTCAAAGAGTTGGACTTTATCAAGAACTCTTTTCTGGCCATTGTGTGTTGGCCCTAATTCTATTTATCATAGTCTCTTTTCTCTGCAGGACTGTTGAAGAAATGGGGTTGAGAGCACCATCATCTCAAGTAAGTTTTATGCAAAGTGGATATAGCTTCCCCTGATATGGATATCTTCAGTTCTTCTCTTGTACATTGACGCTGCATGCTTCTTTCATTGTTTACCATATATGAGGTTGGGAAAGCTGAAATTTATATGGCCCAAACTCAGCCAAGCCAATTGTTTCATGAGTACACATTAATAACATTTGAGAACCACTTTTCTTGAGATTTGATATTGGTATTCAATGTACGATGCTTTGGTGTATTGCAAACTACTGCATTTTCTGGATGATTTATTGAACTGTGCAAAACAGTTTATATGGCCCAAACTCGGTACCAGGAAAGCCAATTATTTCATTAGAACATATTAATAACTTTATAGAACCATTTTTCATGTGATTTGATATTGCTATTCAATTTATGATGCTTTTGGTGTTGCAACTTGCTGCACTTTTTTTATGATTTCTTGAACTGTGCAAAATAGTTCAATTCATTTCATTTTCTGACTTAAAGCATGTGGGATGAAACTGTCAACTACAATTGTATTGCAAAGCATTTAGATGAGTTAGAGCAACTTTTGAACTGAATTTCCATGATGAAAGAGTTTACTCTTCTCACTAGAGACTACCTAGTTTCATTTGGCGAGTGCATGTCCACAAGGATTTTTGCTGGCTTATTTAAATAAATTTGGTGTGAAGGCTTGCCAAGTATGTTGCAAATGTGAAGGCTCGCCGAGTATGGAATTACCTCTGTAACTTTGGTTTTGTATTATAACATTTTTAAATTTACTTGAATCTTACATTTGTATTTGAGAATGATCATAAGATTAAATAAAATAGTTTCATCGCAATGTAAACTTTTTGCTGTATGTCAAATTTCTGTATTCAAACATGTAATTTTATTATTGCAAACATTATAACATAAGTTCTTGTTTTATTTAATTCTTTTTAAATTAATTATTTCCACAACAAAAATGTATAATTTATCAAGGAAAAGAAATACATACATCCCTAGGCATTGTACATGCCCTAAAGACTAGAAAATTGAGGCTCATTAGATACGGACTTGCATTTCATTTTAATAACTGTCTAAATCGATTGTAATAGAAATTTTTTTTAATAATAATTAAAATCAACACATAGCAAAAAAAAAAAAAAAAGGTAAAAAAATGAAAATGACCAATATTAATCTACATTACTTAAAAAGTATTTCTTTGTATTCTTGAATGTACAATTATGTTTAAGATTAATCTAAGTATCATTGAAGGATGGGAAGAAGCAGAGCTATCGAAATTAAAACACATAATAATCCGTATTAATGCAAATGAATAAACACATAACTAACCACATCTACGGCACGGCGCCGTGGAGATCCACCTAGTGTACTATAAGAGCAGCAAATATGTACCATATATACGAATGTGAAAGTTTCAGATTTTTCCAACTTTATAAAAGATTTTGAAGATGAATGTGTGGTAATTTTTTTTAATTTTATTTTTATAGATAAAACTGCACTTTATTATATTGAAAATTTTAGTACATCATGGACAAAAGAGAAGTGGCTTGTTGGTGTGCATAGTCCACATCTTCAATTTCAGTCTCTTTTTGCTGATCTTATATTTCTTTAGTCTCAATTTGAACATTATAGCAACTTTAGAAGATTAATGTATGATTTTTTTTTTTTTTTTTTGTGTGGATACAACTCACTTTATTAGACTGAAAAACTTAGTACATCATGGACAAAAGAGAAGTGGCATGCTGGTGTGCACAGTCCACCTTTGCTCTTGGAACATTAAAAATCATAAAACACTGAAAGCAAATCCAAAGAGCAGGATACCATCATTATCTAGAGTCGACAACAACCAAGTATTAAATAATTTTACAAAATCTGCAAAAGTATTTTCCTACCCAAAACTATAAATATAAAAACGTTACATCATTTTAAATAATTTTTATTTTTCCTACGCCCTTAATCAAAATTTTCTCTAATGTTTTAAGTGTTTCAAAAAACATGTCTCAAAATTTGTAACAATTAATTTGAATAACGAAAATTGTCACAAATTTGTGACATACTTATAGTGTGAGCCAATTTTGAGTCATAAACAAATTTGTGTGGCTACCTTATGAATCTATGATTGTGTCGCAAAACTTTTGTAACAAATTGAAGTCATAAAATTAAAATGACACAAATTATAACGTAAAGTTGAGACATGCTAATAATATGACGCAATTGTGCCCCAAGTTTGCAGCAAAATTATAATTGTGTTGTTTAATGTTGGTATTTAATTGAAGTATCGCAAATAAATTGCTGCAATTTTGAGAGAAACAAATAAGTGTTGAATCTTTGTCACAAAAGTGTGACGCAATAATTAAAATGACTCAAATTATGCTGCTAATTTGTGACATACTAATAATATGACGCAATTGTGCCCCAATTTTGCGGCACAATTATAATTGTGTTGTCTAATTTTGGCTTTTCATTGATGTGTCGCAAATAAATTGTCGCAATTTTGAGACAAAAAAATAAGTGTCGAATCTATGTCACAAAAGTGTAACGTAATAACTAAATGACGCAAATATGTCGCAAATATAAGACACAAATGCGTAAGTGTGGTATATTCACGACACTTAATGTAATATCCCTTGTAAATATGTCGCAAAAAGTCACTTTTCTTGTAGTGACGGTAGGCATACTGGAAACGGAAAGGGGAGTGGGTTGTCTGTTGGATCCCCCTTCCTTTGGGTCGTTTTAAATTGAATGTGAATTGTTTGTCTTGAGGGAACCTGGGGCCTTCAGGAGCAGGTGCAGTCTTGAGAAATTTGGAATGTATGGTGATGTTTGCGATTGGGGCTTCCCTTGGAATACTCACGAGTTTTCAGGCAAAAACACGAGCTCTTCTGATAGGGCTCCAGATATGTCACTGGCTTGGCCTGCATCAGCTGGATGTTGAGATGGATTCTATGGTATTGTTGATGGCAGTCAAGTGTGAATTCGGTCCTTGGTGCTTGGCTGCCACGTTGGCAGGAATCTTTGCATTATGGATAAAATTTTTAAATAAGGTTAAATCTTCTAAAATTTATGATAAAGAAAATAGTAACAGAAACATTTGCTCCTAAGGTAAGGGGACTGATCTCTTCGGATGCACGTAGTTTTCGTTATCTTCGGATATGAGTACTTTTCACCTGTATGTATTTAGACTACACATGTATTCTTGCATTTTTGTATCTCTGAGGTATACCGTTAAGGGAAATATTATAGTCCATTCACTGGACCATTACTTGACTGGATAATGGCCTATGAACAATCATTCATGCAATTGCATCACCCATTGCATAGGCCATTATCCATTGAAGGAATGGTTTCGTGAAGGGACTATAGTCTTACCCGTTGGTTTATTATGTCTCCTTTGAAATATTTTTTAATGGGGATTTGCCTTCTCTATCTAATAAATGGTCCCCATGCCCTAACCACATAATCAGCTCTTACCAAAAAAATAAATAAATAAATAAAAAAAATTCACGTGTGTATTCCTACCTGAAATACTGATTTCAGTGATCCAATACTACATAAACCAATTAATGTTTTCACAATAAATTAAAATCGAACAGAGTATTTTATTAATTAAGGTCATTGCTAAAGAGTATGGAAATTCCTAAATTATCAATTCGATGCTCTAATATTACATATAATAATTTAATGATGCTAAAAAAATATAGATTTATTTACTATTGAGCACCTTCTAAAATTTTGTTCTTGCTATGTCACTGACATTACTGAGTATGTGATGTAAAAAATAAAAACACGACTATGTTATTAGAATAAAAATTATTTTATAAACATAGGTTTTTATATGAGACAGATTGAGTAATTAGGAATAAATTATTTATATGGTGATCACGAAATGAGGATGTCTGACTTTCATAACCACCTTAAATAAATAAGATTGACGTTTTAAAAAAATACATAAATAAAAGAATTGGAATCTTGTGGATTAACTTTTAATAAAAATGTGGTAAAAAAAAATTCGAGGTAATGAAATGTTTTTCGTGTTAGAATGGAGAACATACGAAATCATTAGATCAAACATTTGTTGCAACTTGCAATGTTGTTTTCAAGGTCTATTTGCAACTTAAGTAACTAAGCACGCAAATTAAGTAACTAAGCACGCAATATATTTTTTAATTGCAACTTGCACTGTGGAGGAACAAGAATGAAAATGAAATGCATTTATTCAGTTTGAAAGTCAATAATTTGAGTTATGGTCATTAAATCACAGTGGCCAAATTTGAAACTCAACCTAATAATTATATTTTTCAGGAAAAAATTCAGATTCATTTATTAAGAACACAGAGACGTTTACATTCATGTGTCTCAAACTACAATAATTGGGTAACATTTATTTGCTCTGTTTTAATAGAAAATATATATTTTTACAATATACAATTTTATTATAAAAATATAAATGTATACATAATAAATAATAAATTATTAGTCACGAATTTTTACTTATATCACTACTATCTAAGCATAGATTAATTGCAAATCAAATATAACGTGAAAGGTGAAAACAAGGATTGATCCATTAAGACATGGGCGCAGAGTACAAACTAATAATGGTTACATATTTGAGATTCCTTTCAATATATGATACATCAACAACTAAACTCATAATTATGATAAATTAACAGGTAGGTACACTCAATACATTAGCCACAAAATGCGATATGCGATACAAGAAAAGTTATAATCATAACAGCGATATACAAATAACAAGAATTAACATATTTCACACGCGATAGATACACAATACTTGAAAGGGTAAACTCAATACACATGTTGTCATATTGATAAACAGTCATATACAAGTTTTTTTCCCAAATACTAATGGTTTATTTTGGATTGGTACAAATTTAGAAACGTGTGTGTACGGCGGCTAGCTCGTCCCTCAATATATAATACATTTGCGGATTCAGACAATAATTCTACCAGACAACAACATCCACTTTTGAAGAGTTCTGATACGTAGTGATCAGATGGACTTTTTGTGCTACGGGGTAAAGAATTCCGGCCGCCGGAATCACCAGCAAACATTTCCGGGCAAGATCAGGGTCTTCAATAAAAGGACGCTGTATTTCGTTGCCTTGGCTTCTACGAGCTTTGTTCTTTGGGTTGCTTTCCCTCCTAACAAATACAACATTTCCCTCAGAAACAACCCTCCATTTTCATCACCTCTGGTTTCTGATCATCAAAACACAAACACTACTGCTCTTGTTTCACAGAATTCAACATCACCATTAAATGAAGTATCCAATTATCATAGCAATTTGCCAGAAAATTCTTCTCCTGTCTCCAACGATTCTTTACCGGAGCATACTCCCACGGATCACGTATCAAACAATTCTTCACAATTGGCTGGCCCAGAAAGCTTGTTCTCACCTGTAAGTTAATCTATACTAAAATTCATCATTCCTATTTCTGTGTTAATATTATAATATGCCAGCAGGTTTCTTCTTTAATTTTGATACTTATTGTATCTTGTCGATCTCATTTCATTTTTTTTTTTCCTATTTTATACTTATTTTTACATTTTTAGTACTTCTTTTTATATTTTTGATACATATTTAAATATGAACTAGAAATATATTTTTTGGACTAACCCCTTTATTATCCTTCCTGAATTCAAAATTTCTGTCACTAAAAAAGCTGCAACTCGCGACTAATATTTTGGTCACCAAAGGACTACTGACAAACCTTAAAGTATTTTCTACATATCATAAAAGGTAGTCAAATTTGCCGGGGCTATTACCGACATATCCTTTAGTGGGCCTTTCTCTTATGATCATCCATTTTCAACAATGATGAGAGTTTGTGACAAATTCTTTTAGTAACTATGTGGTGTATTTTAGGTAGATGTGACTACGGTTCCAAAATCGCTAGTTAAGGTTTTAGAACCGACTGTTCCCGGTTTCAAAATAGATGAAATCGTAACCGAACCTTTATAGGACGGTTCTAGACGGTTCTGGTTCCAAACGGTTCCAATTTCGGTTACGGTTACGGTTTACGACGGTTCCAATTTCAATATTAGTAATACTTTAAATTTATTTTATATAAATTTTAATTACAAAATGAAGTTTAAAAAGAAAATAATATTAATGTTCACAAGATTCTCATTTTAAAAATAAATTATATTAATAATAATTTATTGAACAAGCAAATTTTAATACATTCACTACAAAATATTATAGATATAAAATAATTATAGATATATATATAACTTAGAAATATAAATTATATTTATAAATAAATATTATATTTGGATGGTTCGAACAGCCGGTTACGGTCCCAATTCCTAAAAATTAAGAACCTAAACCGAACCTCAAGTTACAATTTTGGTTACAGTTCCAAGAACTGTCCTCCACGGTTACGGTTTTGAAACCAGAACCGCCGGTTTGGTTCCGGTTCAAACCGAAATCGTGGCCACCCCTCTTTAGGTGATAAAAATTTAATTGGTCACAAAAGGGCGATTTTTTTGTAGTGAATCTGATTGGGGGTATTTAAAAAAAAGAAAGAAAGAAGTTTTATAGGGCTAATTGTGTACGAACATATATATCTTTATATATAGCAATACTGTCTTCGTAAATCCTCAAATAATTTACCTCTATTTTATAGTCATGCGTCAAGAAATCTAAATACTCGTAATTGAAATTGAGCATTTGTGTCGTGAGCAGATTATATAGTACTTTAAAAAGCAAGTGGATCGGAAAGTCAAATATGGAGTACTATGAAAGTTTTCGCCTTTGAATATTTTGCGAAACTTAAAGATAGCGTGAATGTAGCCACATAAATCTTAATCTGTAGGGTATAAATAGGAGAGTGTAAAACGCATGACAAATAACGTTAAATACATGACCGGAAAGATAATACTTTAGCAGCTATGTACCCATATCACCCATGCCTTACAAAATTTCTCCCTCCCTCTTAGCAGCCACCACCCACCGCTGTAGGAAAATTCAAATTTTGGTTTTTTATTTTAAAGATCCGGCTTGGATCTGGGAGGTGGCACCTGGATCTGGGAGGTGGCACCTGGATCTGGGCGGTGGCGCCGCGCCCAGATGTGATCTGGAAAATGAAACCCACCAAGTGGCCGGAACTCGAACATTGGCCCAGAAGCGTCAACGTTCGGAGTTCCGAACTTCGGCGCTATTGTGTCAACATTTGGAACTCCGAACGTTGACGAGCAGCTTCGCCATTCAGAGTTCGAACGTTGGCCGAAATGCGCCAGCGTTTAGATTCTGAACGTTGACGGTGCTCTCCGACGTTTGGAGTTCCGGACAATATCGTATCTAGGCCAATGTTCGAGTTCCGGCAATGAAAAGTGGGTTTCAATTTCCGGGCCGGAGCTGGGCATGGCGCCTAGATCTAGGCCAGCTGCGGCTGGTCAGATCTTAGAAAAAAGAAAAATAAATAAATAAAAATAACCTTCTCCGGTAGTGGAGGCCATCATCTCTGGCGGAGGCGGCTGGAGGTGGCTAGCCGTGGGGGAAAGGGAAATGGTGAACTCAGGGGGGGAGGGGTAAATTGGGTATGAAGTGTAAAAGTTTTATCTCTTCGTCCCACATTTAACCTTTTTTTTCTTCGTTTAACACCTCCCTACAAATATATTCCTATCACAACGAGATTAACGCGTAACGGAATCAGCAAAGCACAAGAAACCCACTATTTTAACGTGATTCGATCTCAACATACCTACATTCAAACAAATCTTACTTCTATGTCAAATCAGTCATAGGTGATGTGCACAAGGCAAAATTGATTTATCTACAGACCTATTATATCAACATTACATCAGAGGCATAAGTAAGAGCATACAACTCTTACGACCTCACAACAACACACCACTATCAGCATTCGTAACAACTTACCCCTATCAAAGTCGGAGATAAAAGCATGAACACATAACCTCACGACAAAACATCAACTATCTAAAAGCCATTCTCTCATCAACTTGTCGAAAGGCTTTCTCTCATCACACCTACCGAAACGCTTTCTCACACCAAGGAGGCAGAAAGTCGGAAAGACTTCTACATCTCTGACCTTTCTAACTCTCACATATACTGAAAACTATACCCAATGAATTCTTTAAATACAACCATAGTTACCAAATCCCCTCAAAAGTTGATTTTCCAAAACCAACCAAAACCAAATTGGAAACAAACTAAACCAAGTAATTATTAAATTTTACCACAAATTAATAACATTTCTTTATTAAGCTTTAGTTTTCCAACACAACCTCCCTTAAACCAAACTTTGAACGAACACTGCTCCAACGCTATCACGTGCTTCAATTGCCACTAAAATTCTAACATGAACAATAATTTCAATTTGAATGTATACTCCATCGGTCGATCCTCAAAGAACTTTGTATTCTCTAGATCAAAGAAATAAAGAATCAAAATCTTTAACTCCCTACATTACGTACCCCACGAACCAAACAAACTA
Organism: Leptodermis oblonga; assembly: GCA_016801395.1. NCBI lineage: Eukaryota > Viridiplantae > Streptophyta > Magnoliopsida > Gentianales > Rubiaceae > Leptodermis > Leptodermis oblonga. The sequence goes on along the minus strand of CM028750.1, from coordinate 20,788,868 downwards.
GAAGCTTTTGGGCCTGTTCTTTTTATTTCGTTTTGAAAACAGTTTTGGTTTCAACAGTAAATTTAATATATTTTAATCATATTTCATCATTTTCAATACAACTTTTTACTATTCAGCATCTACTTTTTACATTTTCAATACACTTTTTACATTATAAAACTTGTTTTCAAAATCGTTTTCAAAACGCCCAAAAAGAACAGGCCCTTTGTTTTTATATATACTTTTTGTTGATACACCAAAGTTGCTTTCTTGTTTTTCTAGTTTTTCAACTTTTTTTTTTGAACCCACCCCACACCTTCTTTTCTTGCAGCAAACACGCAATTTGATACTCGGATTCTTTGTAATCATCAAACTTCTATCTCCAGCTGCAACCGCATAAATTTGATGCTCCAAAGTCTAAATTATCCTCACTTAACGATGACTTCTTTATCAGGGGCAGTGCCCTTTGTTTTTGTTTTTTTTTTTCTTTTATTTCTCTTCACAAAGAATTCTAGCAGCACCCCTCATTGCAGGGTACCACGGGCAAATATCTAATTTAGCTCTTAATATTTTACCCAAAAGCTAAATAAGTCCATAACATTATTTTGGTTGCAAACACTACTACAAAAAGGGCTTTCAATGGCGGTTTTTAAGGGCTTTAACGGCGGTTTTTGGCCTTTTTGAACCGCCATCTATCTGGCAGCCGTAGAAAGTTAGCAGACTTTCTACGGCGGTTTAAAACTAAACCGCCGTAGAAAGTGGTGACTTTCTACGGCGGTTTAGAACTAAACCGCCGTAGAAAGCGGTTACTTTCTATGGCTGTTAATTGTTAAACCGCCGTAGAAAGTCACCACTTTCTACGGCTGTTTAGTTCTAAACCGCCGTAGAAAGTGACCACTTTTTCAGACCCAAACCGCCATAAAAAGTGAAAATTAATCTGGTTTAAAGCAAAACCTGTTGCTACAAGTTTAAATTTAATACAAATATCACCAAGATACAAATTGAAATCGCTATTATATTACAGGGGCATAGCCAAAAATATTTGTACAACTATAATATGAACAAGTTTCATTAGTATCCATCAACTACGGCTAATGCTCCACAATATAACTAGCGCATATTTTTCTCATAGCATCTATATCCACATTGCTTAATGGAGTGCGGTCGAGCTTGAAGTACTGCAACAGAGTATAAATTCAAAAGTAATTGAGTAGCAAAATGAAATACAGTCAAGTAAGTTATGAGAAATCAAATACCTTTTCGAGTGCCAATGTGTCGGATTTCATTGCGATTTGGTACATGTAGCGCATGACATAGTAGCCACACTCCCAGTTAGACGTTTGCTTTTTATGCTAATGAATATTAGTGTACGAGTTAGAAGATCATACAATTTTATACAACACATCGTTGAATAAAAAATTCAATAAGAACCAATTTTACCTTAACTACTATCCATTCAGGTTGCATATGCACATTTCTGGGCAATCCTAAGAAAGCTTGATAATTAAACATCACCCTATAAAAATGAAAGCGGAATGAAAATAATTAGCAACATATGTATATATGATTGGCATTAGAAATTATATATGCATTATAACATTAGTTAATATATATAACTCATTCGTCTATAAGTATTACTGCCTCCTCTTTCTGTGGGTTTTGTAAAGAATCAAACCAGTACACAACCTTTTCAATCGGTCTAATGGCTATAAGCATCCAATGTTCACTGCAAACCAAAAATTTAATGACCTCAGATCTTTAAATCAGTGTTTCTTAAAAATTAGAGAAACGCTTCCAGTGTTTACCCCTGAAGATATGGCACCAGATAAATTTCTTTATTCCGATCCTTCAAGTTTCGTGCAATGTAGTGTACCCTATCTTCATATGTGTTTCCTAGTGCCATGACATGATCAGCTGAGAGAAACCCTATCCCCTTCTGGTCATTTCTTTCAACCAAATCATGTAAAGCTCTAGAGAATTTACATTATCATGCATCATTGGTTAGTCTAGACACATGGAATGCATACTATATATAACAATAATCTGAAATAGGTTATAAAATTAAGTGGAAACTCACTTGGTGAACAATTGCATCAAACAGTTTGTGACCATGCTTTCTCTTGACAATAATTCACCGACATCCATGCGATCCATCGAAATAGGATGATCCACACCTATGATATCTCTTGTCATTTGAAACAAGAAGCCATTGAAGTTTGAATCTTTCTCCATTCGGAGTTGTAACTCGTGCAGTGGATCAGATGTCGCAGAGGATGCCATTTCATTTGGAACGTCGAAGAAGATTTTATATCATCCATAGAATTCAAACGACCTTTTTTCTTTTTTAAACATTTATCCACCTAACAACATTTGAAATAACATTAAATATACAAAACGGTATTAAGTAATTCATAAATAAATGTAAGAATATACCTGTGTTACTGGATCCAGAATAAGTTCAATCAAATGTATAGGCCATTCCACGAAAAAGGATAGGGACATTCCCACAGTTGAAGCCTCTTCCTCAGGAAATGGTAGCGGGGCGAAGTCATCATATGAAATTTTAATTGTAACCCTCGCGCAACCTTTCCGTACCTTGCGGCCGTGGTGCTTTCTCTGCTTATAAACATTTCCCTTGGCCACAAGCTTACGTCTCTTACATGTATCCTCAGAGATGAACAGATGACATTCACACCCGTCCTGAGATATTAGGCAAGCGAATGAACATTACTCAACTATTTCCGCTAACTTCAAAAACCAAGTGTAATCAAGAAAAGCAATATCAAGCTTCTTTAGAAGTGACAATATGAAAGGAATTATACAAACAAATATGAAAGACATAAATGTACTTTAAGTACCTTGTATTCGCCTAAAGAACTCACATCTTCCAAGTTTGTTGCAATAGGGCTATTCTGAACCTCAGAGGCTTTGTCGGGTCCATAGAAGAAACAGGTATCATATGTAACTCAGGCAAACTTGTAGGGATAAGAGGAGAAAACTTTTGCCTGCGAGGTTCTTTAGGGTGTAGCGTCGGACTCACAAGGGAAACAATGCTACCATGGACCTCAAACATCTCTGGGGTCATTCCGGAGGTTTCTGGGTTCAAGCTCTGAGCTTTGGCACTATTGAGGACAGTGGCTCTTACTGTATCATAGTCAGTCCCCATCTTACCACATATAAACCCAACCATCATCTTAAGATGTGTTTGACATTCATCGAGCTGGGTAGTGGTTTTTTGAAGCTTTCTTTTAGTTAAATCTAGTTCATCTTTAAGCGACGGCCTTGTTTTCGGGAACACCTCTGTGATACATGCCCTGGTAGAATGGTCGCGAACACGACCGGGGTGATCGGTCTTTCTCGTTGCCTTGACAAGAATGTCATTCCTACCCTCTGCAACTTTCTCCCCTTGGGACTCGCGGAAACATAGATTTTCCTAAACGTTTTGCCAAAAATATGAAATGTAAATAGATCAATTATATATAGTTTTAATTATATGAGTAGCTTAAAGAACTGAAACAAAAGAAAATGTATGGTGCAAACTTACAATTTCAATTCCAACACGACCAGCCTCTGGCGTGAAGTATTCCCCTTTTTTGTTTGTGTGAGCCTGTCTCCAAAGTAGATGCCGGCCTGGCCTTGCATAAGATTCTTCCCCTTCTTCTTCGGATGGACCGTCCTCTAAAGGCTTCTTCCCAGTTGCAATCAAAGCCTCTTCATGCAAATTCTTCTTTAGCAGTCGGTATCCACCGCGAGATAAATTATGGTAAAAAGAATTTAAAGTGGCATTCTTTTGCGCTTTTACACGAATTGCCTAGAGAAAAATACAATGAAAAGTGATTATCCATAAACTGAGCAATTTCAAATATCCAAAAACAATAAGGAAATGAATTTCAGAAACCCACCTGCCATTCTTCTATTTCGCGGCTAGCCTTGAACTTAATCCATGTCTCCCTAGGGAGATATTTATATTCAAGGCATGGGTCCTCACCCTGCAAGTCACCATTTACATATCTACCTAAAAAGGATTTCCAATCTTTTCAACGTTTACCGGCATAAGAAATCCACTTGGTTTCGAGTTCTTCGGTTGATTCAAAAACAAATAATGCCTACAGTAAACAATAGAAGTTCAAATTTAGATAAATTTGGGTTCATTTGTATGAATGGGTAAACAAACAATGTATTATAATTTTGTAGAATACCTGTATTTCCATCCACACTCTCTTCTTGATCTCGTCGGGAACTTTGGGCCATGATGCATATTCCATAATGTCCACTTTGCTCCGGGCCGTGAATGCTACGAATGTAATCCGCCTCGTATGATAATTCTTAGGCTCATTTTTTGAATCAAACGAAATCTCAAGAGTTTTCCCCTTCATACGCATTTCCAAAAGATCGTTGCAATTTGTAGGCCCTCTACCTCTTTTAGCTCTAGTATAAGACCCATCTCCGTTGCTTTTCCCTCATCACTATGGTCCTCATTGCTTTTTCTTTTTCGGGCCATTAGCTTGCCTTAAACTTTATGTACATACAAAGAGAATACAAGATAACACATTTGCATTTAAAGAAAAGCTTTAATTTCAAAACCCACGCGCCATTGAACACTTTAAACCAAAGGAGACAAAAAACAAGAATGCTTGTAATGTTTAAATTTAAGAGGCAATGTACATTTCGCAACTTCACTCCTTAAAAATACTCTCCTTCCCTAAAACAAGATAAATACTTTGTGCTTTTGCAATAAAGAAGCTTTACATTGATGCAAAGATAGCCTCACTTTCAATATATTAGTTGCATTCATGACATTAAACCAAGGGAGGAACACACCTTCAACTCAACCACAAAGCATTACCCTCCTTTCCACTAAAGAAGAAATACTAAATCGCAAAAGGTAAAAGATTTAAGGAGAAGTGATATTTCAAACTCTACATTTATGAAAAAAATCCCCCTCATCAAGGAGAACGACTCACAAAGCATATTTCACGATTTCAAACAAAGATAAGGGAAAGCGAAGAGGAGATAGTGATATTTGCAATACACAAGTCCCATTATCCAAATTAAACCAAAGGAGCCCCAAAAAAGTGAATTTATAAAGGGTACCATTAATAAAGTACTTCACATTTCACAACCAACAACTAATGAGAACAATCATTAATTTCTACTAAAGGAAAAAACCAAAATTTAGTGAGGAAGGTAAAAGCTTAAAGGAGGAGTACTTCACTCCTAAAAAATACTCTCCTTCCCTAAAGCAAGAGAAGCAACACTCAAAAGGTACTTTGTGCTTGTGCAATAAAAATGCTTTACATTGATGCAAAGATAGCTTTACTTTCAATATATAAGGGGCATTCAAGACATTGAAACAAGGGATCCCCAAAGAAGGAACCCTATAAAGCTTAAATTCCACATAGTGGACTCAACAACAAAGCATTTTCCTCATTATCACTAAAGGAGGAACACTAAATCGACTAAGAACCGAAATCAAACACCAATGTTCTCAAATTAATCAAGCAAAACCGAAATCAACTTTTGTGTTTCTCATCTTAGTGAAGGAAAACCGAATTGAAAGGGTACTTAATTGAAATCCCAATCAAACACCTATGTTCTCAACTTATGTAGGACAAAACACGAAATTCAACAACCAAACCAATGCAACCAACAATCAATAAATCCCAAAGCATTCCAATCATTCATCATAAAAATCAAACCCGAAATTAACATTATATTGTGCACAAAAACCCTAGTGCAATCGGAAGCAATTACAAAATGGAAGGTAACATTGCACAAGTTTTAAAATGCAAGCATAGAAGTTGGATAAACCTTATGTTTGCACTCCTACATCCAAGGCCAAAAATATTGGAGTGGGAAAATGAAAGAAATGTTGGCCGGGGTGAAGCCACACACAAAGATCGGACCTTGGTCCTCGATGTACGATCAGCACCATCGGGAAGTGCGGGAAATGGGCGGAGCTCGCCGGGTTGCGCTGGCGACGGGTCCCCGGAGCGAAGAAACCGAACCGGGGCTGGAGAAGGGAGAGGGAAACAGGGGAGAAGCAGGGGAGAAGAAGGGGAAAAGAATAAGGGAAAGGCCATATGTCTAAGTTCAAATATTTTGAACTTATATCGGCTGGTTGGTTCAACGGCAGTTCAACCGCGAACCGCCGTTGAACCAACTTTCTACGGCGGTTCATTGTGAACCGCCGTAGAAAGGTTACTTTCAACGGCGGTTCAACCGCGAACCGCCGTAGAAAGTTGTTTCAACGGCGGTTCGCGGTTGAACCGCCGTTGAATGTTCTCTTCTATTGCGGTTTTTCGTGAACCGGCGTAGAAGAGGGGAAAAAAATTGGAGCCAATTCCCGCGCGGGCATATTTTATTAAATTTTTTTTTCCATTTTCATAAACTAACCCCACAATTTTGTAAATATAATATTACATACCCAATTTACATTATATTTATTAATTATGTACAGAAGCTCGACTTTTATGAACCATTTAATAATTAAATTTCAAATTTTCCCTTGAACCATTTGCATTTAAATTTCGCATGCTATTACACAATAAGTATAGGTGAAAGAAAAAATTAATAAATTTCGTAAATTTACATGTAAGCGTCGATAAAGTAATAAGCTTCATTATCTTCCCTAAATTTTCTACGTTTTCGACTTGGGCGAACGGGATAAAATAATCAGATCGATAACTGCATTAGGTACGTAGTATAAGAAAAATTAAAGCTTAAGTGGCCAGAAAAAAAATTAAATACTTACTGGATTTCATTAGCTTACATATATATATATATATTTGCAATTACGATAATATTAATCAAATATGTATAGTGAAATACATTAAATTTAGTATGCTGCAAAATATAATGTATTTTATTTACTTGCACCGGTTGATCATTATTAAATTGCATATACAATATTACAGAGGAATGTTGGGAGAAGCAGGGGAACTGTGGGGAAATTAGAGATATTATACCAAAACTGTAGACCCTAAACCCTAAACCCTAACACCCTAGGCCAACAAATTTGAATTTAGGCCTTCTACGGCGGTTCAAGGAAGAACCGCCGTAGAAAATACTTTCTACGGCAGTTCAAAAATAAACCGCTGTAGAAAGAGACCTTTCTACGGCGGTTACACAATGAACCGCCGTTGAAAGTTGATTCTACGGCGGTTCTCTTTGAACCGCCGTAGAAAAGTAGTTTCAATTGGAGCCAATTCCTGCGCGTGCATAAATTTCTATTTTTATTTCCTTTTCTGAACGCTAAACGCTAAACCCTAAACCCTAATCCCTATTAATTTTTTTTCCATTTTCATAAATTAACCCCAAAACTTTGTAAATATATATTACATACCCAATTTACATTATATTTATTAATTACAGAAGCTCGCCTTTTATGAAACATTTAATAAGTACATTTCAAATTTTCCCGTGCACCAATATTCCACCAAAAAATTTCATGTACTATTACACAATAATTTTAGGTATAAGCTCAAAATTAGTAAATTTCGTAAAATTACATGTAAGCTGTGATAAAGTAATAAGCTTCATTATCAGTCCTAAATTTTCTGCATTCTCGACTTGGGCGAACGGAATAAAATAATCAAATCGATAAATGCATTAAGTACGTAGTATAAGAAAAATTAATGCTTAAGGGCCCAATTAAAAAAAAAAAAAGAAATACTTACTGGATTTCATTACCTTATATATATATATATATATATATTTGGAATTAAGGACGATAATAGTAATCAAATATGTATAGTGAAATACATTAAATTGAGTATGTTGCAAAATATAATGTATTTTATTTACTTGCACCGGTTGATCATTATGAAATTGCATATCCAATATTACAGGGGAATGCAGGGGAGAAGCAGGGGAAATGTGGGGAAATTATAGATATTAGACCAAAATATTTGATATTATGCCCGCGCAGGAATTGGCTGCAATTGTTTACACTTTTCTACGGCGCATTCCCGCGCGGAAAAGTGGAAACAAATTCAGCCAATTCCCGCGCGCGCATAAATTTCTATTTTTATTTCATTTTATGAAGCATAAACCCCATAAATTTCTAATTTTTTTCATGTTCATAAATTACCCCCAAAACTTTGTAAATATTATATTACATACCCAATTTACATTATATTTATTAATTATGTACATAAGCAAGCCTTGTATGAAACATTTAATAAATAAATTTCAAATTTTCCCATGCAACATTCACCGAAAAATTTCATGTACTATTACACAATAATTTTAGGTAAAAGCGCAAAATTCAGTTTATTTGTTCTTAAATAATTATCTCTATTTTAATAATTAAAGGCAATCAATAATTACAATTATGTTATGATAAAATAAAAATAGCTTGAAATAATTAATACTCTTTACAATTGGATACAAGTACTCAATGTCGTATCCATGTATAGTCTTAAAAATTTTCTAGCCCTGCTGTATATCTCGTACACATGCATGCTAGTTAAGAGGCAAAATATAGAAATAGGTTGCCGCCGGTACGGAGCGCACCTCAATATAAAATATATTGAAGAATCTCTCTAAAATAATAAAGATTTATTAATCGATAAACAAATAATTAATTCATCTAGCGGTCAATAAATAACCTTGCTAAATGGATTTTTTTTTCCGATGCACAGAAAAGTAATTTAGCAAGAGTTAAATATAAAATCAGTACAAAAATCATTGTACAGTTTCCCCTGTAAATTTTACCAAAATTACTACTCCTTGAAAAGAAAAAAAAAATTACATGAGACATTTATTCATAAATGGAAAACAAGGAAATCAATTTGCCAGAAAATTCGACAGAGTCTCCCCTATAAATGTAATATACTCCCTGTCAAGGATATGCCCATAATTAAATGCTTCATTAAGATTCCAACTACTTCAAATAATACGGAATTCAGTTTAAAATCAATTCCGACAGAGTCTCCCCTGTAAATTTAACCAAAACACTCGGTCATCCTAACATCAACACAAAAGCTTCACACAATTTCCAACAATAACAAATTCATTTATAAACATTTCGCTATATGAAGTTCCCTGGAAATTTTATCCCTTGCTTGCGCGGCTTCATCCAAGTTGTGACCTGTTTCAAGCAGACAGTACGAAGGATAAAAATAAATGTTGTTATAAAATTATGTCCACCTCATTTCATTAAAATCAAATACACACACACACATACACACCCACAGAAAAAAAAATTAAAATAAAAACAAACAATATACCTGAAAATGCTTCTTAACTTATTCTCTTTCTCTTATGGGACACTTGATCCTCGAACCATAATCCTTCGCTGTGGTCATCATGAAGTATGTATTTATCAAGTTCCCTATCTTCTTCATCTGCTCTCGATTCAAGTAACCCACTAGAGAAAGGGTCCGCCTCATAAAGCCCTTCTTCTGTATCAATCCATTCCACTCCGTGATGCTGTTTACCATGAAGAACAACAGACCAATGTTCGTCACTAGGATCGGTGAAATAAAAAACTTGTTTCGCCTGCGATGCAAGTATAAATGGTTCCCCCTTGAAACCCTCTCGATTAAGGTCAACCAAGGTAAAACCCAATGGATCATCAGTTCGAACCCCATTATTGTTATCAACCCATTTGCATCGAAATACAGCTACTTTGAAACAAACATAGTCAAGCTCCCAAATATCTTCGATCACCCCGTAATATGCCATGCTTGCATACATTGGATTTTTATCCTTCCTGCTAGAAACATGTAAAGCCTCCGAGATTAATGTAACACCACTGTTTTGTGCCGTGCTCTTCTCATCTTGTCTCTTAGTAGCAAATGAATATCCATTTATGTCATAGCATGAAAATGCTCGTACCGCATGGCTGGGCTTAAACGCCAACCATTTCAATGTTTCCGAAACGTCTTTGCCCATGACAGCATTACCAAACCAATATACAAATGTCCGAATATGTTCATTGAGCACATTTTGATCCGTCCAAGCAGGATAGGACGTTCTTATTGAACGCATATGGTCTCTCACATAGGGCTCAACTTCTTCAGAATTGCGCAGTATGTAGAGATGCACCTTCATCAATTCAACATTAGAAGGTGTAAACATTTTTCCTCCCCTTGTGCCCATACCTGTAATCCTCCCATCGTGCCGATTCTTAGATATTCCAATTGATGCTGTATCGGCCAAGTACTTAGTGCAAAATTCAATTACCTCTTCAGCTATATAACCTTCAACAATACTAGCATCAGGACGATAACGATTCTTAACATACCCCTTAAATACTTTCATATATCGCTCGAATGAGTACATCCATCGCAAATGAACAGGCCCGCTGATTTTTGTCTCTCTAACCAAATGAATCACCAAATGTACCATAATATCAAAGAAGGCGGGTGGAAAATACATTTCTAATTGACAAAGGACAACAATGATTTCATCTTGTAACTGATCAAGTCTTTCGCGCGCGATAACCTTGCTACATATAGCATTGAAGAAGAAACAAAGTCTTGATATACTGGACTTAACATGCTTGGGCAATATCGAGCGAATAGCTACAGGCAACAATTGTTGCATTAAGGCATGGCAATCATGAGACTTCAAACCAACCAGTTTTAAATCTTTCAAGGAAACAAGTCTACTTACATTTGAAGAATATCCGGATGGAACTTTGATGCTACGCAAACTTGAACACAGTTGTCTTTTCTCTTTTCTGGACAAAGTGTGACAGGCAGGGGGTAGATAGGTGCGTTGTCCTCGAGCTACCGGTGCTAAATTTGATCTTATGTTCATATCAACCATATCAAGTCTCGCGTTATAACCATCCCTAGTTTTACCAGGTATGTTCAAAAGCGTACCTAACAGGGTTTCACAAATATTTTTCTCAATATGCATAACGTCGAGACAATGTCTGACATCCAAGTTTTCCCAGTATGAAAGTTCAAAAAAGATGAATTTTTTCTTCCAACAACATGTATCATTATTGCTGGAGTCCGAAGGTTTTCCAAACTCCACATTAATATCCGCCACACGAGCTTTCACCTCTGTCCCGCTCAAGGGTTCTGGAGCTTTTCTAAACTCTTGAAATCCATTGAATGCTCTTTTCATACGGCGATACGGATGAGTCTCAGGAAGAAATCTACAATGCCCAAGGTATACTGTCTTCCTACCATATGCAAGCTGACAAAAATCTGTACTCTGCTCACATATAGGGCATGCTTTATGCCCTTTAATATAGTACCCAGACAAGTTTCCATATGCAGGAAAATCATTAATGGTACAGAACAACATGGCACGTAATGTGAACATTTCTTCACGGTATGCATCAAACACAAGTGCGCATTCATCCCATAACTTTTTCAAATCTTCAATAAGAGGAGCAAGATACACATCGATGTCATTTCCTGGTTGCCGTGGGCCTGAAACCATTAGAGACATAAGTATATACTTGCGCTTCATACACAAGTAAGGCGGCAAATTGTAAATAACTAACATCACCGGCCATAAGCTATGTGTGCTACTCAGACTGCCAAACGGGTTCATTTCATCAGTACACAAACCAAGCCTCAAATTTCTAGCTTCTCCCCCAAATGAAGGATACATTGAATCAATTTTTTTCCACTGATCTGAGTCTGATGTATGCATTATCACCGTGTCATCATCACTAGGAATACACCGATCTGAATGCCATGTCATAAGTTTTGCATCTTTTGCATTAGCGAACAACCGTTTAAATCTCGGTATTATAGGAAGATACCACAGAACCTTAGCCGGTGACCCCTTCTTTTGCGCATCAGAACTGTCTTCAACCTCATCACACAACTGCTTGTTTTTGTATCGTGAAGTTTTACACTTAGGACAAACCAATAAATCCTTATATTCATTCCTGTAGAGGACGCAATCGTTTGGGCAAGCGTGGATCTTCTTATACTCCATACCCATTGGACACAATATTTTTTTCGCCTCATAAATTCGATCTGGATGTTCATTATCTTCTGGGAGCATATCTTTCAATACCCTCAATAAGGCTGTAAAACTAGTATCTGACTACCCATTTGCCGCTTTCAAATTAAACAACTTCAAAACACTAGACAAGCGTGTATATCTAGTGCAACCGTTGTATAGAGGCTTCTCATTGTCACCCAAAATGGAAGCAAGAACTTCCGGTTTGTCAGCAAAATCCTCGGCAACATCCTCAATCATGTCATCTAATCGATCTCTAGTAATCCCATCATCTCCTTTTGCATGAGATTTTCTTTGCTCGGGTAAACTATCAATACTTTCACCATGCCAAATCCACAATTTATAAGAAGGATCAAATCCGTTCCGATATAAATGGCATCTTATTGTATCTGAGTTATCAAACCGCGCACAATTTTTACAAGCTTTACATGGACAATGGACGTACTTTGTATTCTTATAAGCCAATTCAATGAAATTCTCAACTTCTTTTGCATAAAAATCGGAGGTCCGATCACCATACAACAAGATATTTCGATCCATGCGTAACTAACTCCTTCAAATAATTAAAAAACCCAAATAATAATTTAACAAACAATGTAGAAAGTATCAAGTTGCATGCTTGTCTTAGCACATGTCATACTAATGTTACTCATATAATCAAAACTAATATAATACCTCAATGAAAAAAATAATACATAACCGACACATGCGCAATAGACATAATCAAATGAAGAAGAACCCATAAGTTATTCATTTATGCATTTCGTCAAACACATGCAATGCATAAAAAAATAATACACACTCTAAGTAGTGCTAATTATATGAACATCATCCACTAAAAATGAAATACTATAAATCAAATCACATCACCAAGAAACTACCTAGTAGAACTAAATAGGGTTCCACAATACTAAGGTTCACCATATACATGGATTGCAACTTTAATTTTCAGCACTCTACCATAAATAAAAATAAATTCAATATACACATATCTAAAGTACAAGAATAAGCAATTACTGGAAAATTTTAGAAGTTTCTAACTTAAGGTGGTAAATTTTAGCATCAAATGACGATTCTTTACATCAAACGTGCAAAACCGTAGTAGAAATTTGGAGAAGAACACTTTCGGCCGCGATACGGAGATACACGTTGTTATTTAGGGTTAAATACATCAATACAACGGCGGTTATAATCAAACCACCGTAGAAAGGGACCTTCTACGGCGGTTAATTGTTAAACCGCCGTAGAAAGGGACTTTCTACGGCGGTTTGATTATAACTGCCGTAGAAAGTGGGCTTTCCCCAATCGCCGTAGAAAGTCCATACTTTCTACGGCGGTTTAACAATTAACCGTCGTAGAAGGTCCCTTTCTACGGCGGTTTATTTTAAAACCGCCGTAGAAAGTCCGTATTTCTTTTATAATGGCGGTTTTCTATTTTTCGCCGTTAAACCGCAGCCGTTAAAACTCTATTTTGTAGTAGTGAAATAAGTCACTGACGTTATATGCTCTGTCTGATTAAACCTTTAATGTTATTTGGTGTGTCCAAATATGATCTCAATCTTTACAAAATTGGCCCAAATTATTCCCTCTCCGTAGATGTGCATTTACATGTAAATGGGCTAAATGGCCCAATTTTATAATAACATAGACTTATTTGAATCTAAAATAACATTAGAGGCTTATTTGGTCATGAGTAAAACATTAGCAGGCTAAAATGAACCTTTTCCCCCAGCTTAATGAAAGTCACAACTTTTCTAAATTCATCTTTCTCAGGCTTCTCGTGATAGCATATGTCTGAAATAAATATATGCCTATCACAGCCAAGATTAAGGCACAACGGAATCAATAAAACAAAAGAATAAACAATATCCTTTTAACGTGGTTCGATTTCAATTGACCTATAACCACACAAATCCACTAAGTCAAATCAATCATAGGTGGAGTGAGCCGAAATTATTTTACTTACACACCTATTACGGAAACAGCACACTATCAATGGCGAAAGTATGAACATACATCTCTCTTACCACTTCACAACAACGCACACTATCAACGTCCGCAATAACATACACCAATCAACACCAAAGTCATAAAAAGGAACACTATCTCTTATAATTTCACGTCAACACATCAACCAGCCAAAACCTTTCTTTCCTCAACCAGCGGTTATCTATGTTGCATACAAGGACAATCAACATAAATTTCTGGTTTGCCACGAAAAGCTTCCACGTTTTCTCTACCATTATGGAAGAATTGGGCATGGTTTGAGGGATTGTCAAAGTCAAATTCTTGCTGGAGATATATTGGTGGATATTTATACAACAAGGGGATTCCAGGTGGAAGCAACAACAAAATGTACTAACTTCAGACGTTACTAATCTATTACAGCAAAATATACAAACAAAACCTGTTGTTCCCAACAGTGCAAGTGACCTGCAAAACACAAAAACTAAACCACAAAGAACAAACACGATAATCGTTAGAAGGGCTGATGCACGGATCTTTCGCTTTCTTTAGATGATTCAAGCCGTCTACAATGTATCAACTTCGGTGTAGTAGAGCAACGCGACTTATCACCCCCAGGATACAACAACTCAACAAATATATTGTGTTTCTTAACAATCTGCACAACTATTAGGAATTGTCAACTCTTACTAACACCTTATTTTCCATCTTCCCAAAGCTATATTTTTTAGGGGCTATGAAGAACATAAAAATCAATCTCAATATTTTTCATTCTCCTTTTTTCTGACTTGTTCCTTCATAGATATATATAGCTCTATACATATCTCTAGACTTAAATTGTCTTTAATTTTAAATCAGCAAAACAGAAGCTAAAAGAGTGGTGGCAACGGTTTTAATCAATGAGTAATATTACTAATTGAATGATGGATTAAACCTCATAAGTTACAATGCTAATTGGGAAACATGCAGCTAAACCTTTGCATCTCAAATGCATTGATAAATGATTAATGTTGAATAAATGATTTCGAAACGGATGCCAAATTGATTCAATAAGCAAAACTGATGCATTTTCCAAAGCATTAGTATAATGAGTATAATGCTAAAACCGTTTATCATTCACACACAAAATTATTGATCATAAATCATTTAGTGAAACGGTATCAAAAGTTTAGCCAAATTAAATTGATTTATATTAATAAAAATGAATTTTATTAAAATGTTCCAACAGGACTTGTATCAAAGTAGAGGAAATTGCCTCTTCAAATCGTGCTAGGCATTTTCCTTGAGGCTTTATTAGTTCCCTTTTAGTGTTCAAAGGTTTCGGGAATAATATCCTTATGGGATAAGATGAGACAATTGTTAGAAGTCTGCATTGACTTAAACAAAGCACATAACAAGTGTGAAAAGTGCAAGAAAGACTTGAGTTGAGAATGATTCCTTGTATACAGAAAATCTGTCCATAGGAGGCTTATTTATAGACCTCCAAAGGGTGTCATTCAATAGTCACAACTCTTAGGAAAATGTAAGAAAAAATAGGACTCAATTCGGATAAGAATTGAATCTGAAACCTCACTTTTCGTGAAGAGTTGCAAACTTTCAGAATAAATGAGTGTATCAGCTCTCTTTGACCCGACATGCAAATTTGCACGGGTTTTTATACAGTAAGCCTCGAGCCACTGGAACTCACAAAGCAAGCCTTGAGCTACTGAAACTTGTGCGACCCGACATGCCAATTCGCACGGGTTTAGCACAGTTAGCTCTCAATGTTGGTTCTCACTCATTTTTCCACTAAAATTATTGAAAAATCTCCAACATATATCAAGAGAACAACCAGCATATTAGATATGGATGTGGATGTCATGACTAGTTTGGCGAGTGATTCTCATAAATCCAGGACTTTTTGACATACTACTTTTCCAGCTCGGTTTAGGGGTTGATTAGTTTAGATGCGTGTAGTTTCTTATCTTCAGTTGTAATTTTTCCTATTTGTGGTTTATTTTTGTCAAACTTATTCAGCATTTGCATTTTGCATCTTTGTACTGCCAAGGTAAGGTTCATTTAGGTCCCCCTTGGCTCCTTTTTTCTACCCTTACTTTTATGCTACTATATTAAAAAAGGGTCACCATACCCCCAGCCGATTATTCAATTAGCCCCGACCATCACCCTATTCTAAAACCCGTCTATTGAATCCCAATTCTTCATCTTCTGCGTCATTAATTGCAATAACTAAATGCAATGGCAGCAGGTTTCCTACACCATTTTCCTACTCCAAACCCTGTTCCACCAATTGAATTATGCCATGTGTTCAAACTCTTGCTTCCAATTAACAATCCACAAACGGCAGTTTGCCATAAGAGACTAACGGCAAGGCCAAAAACAAAACGGAATCCTTGCGGTAAAATAACTTCAAATCCATGTTCTTTTTTCTAAACTTAAAACAAACTGCAAAATTTTTCCCCCCAAATCATCTTCTGTCTTCAGTCTTCGCTCCCACGCCGCCAACCGCATCCGCTGCCGCCCATGAACAACACCCATTCTCTCGCCGCCATCTTCTTCTTCTTCTGCTCCGAATCAATCGAATTTGCCCAAAATTCACCAAGCCTATGAACAACACCCACACCGTCGCCACCTTCTCTTCTTCTTCTGCTCCAAATCAATACAATTTATCGGAAATTCACCCAAGCCCACGAACAATATGGCCGGGAACGAATCGAGGTTTTGAAGAATCCAAATACCCAAAGACACGCTATTACAGAGAGCATTCCCGCGTGCTGTTTCTGCCTCCTTTCTGTCTTGTTTTTTTTTTTTTTTTTCTCCCATCATTTGCTTTGAGGTGAAAGAATCTTCATGAAATTGGGAATGCACTCGAACATCCAGTATCTAGATTGGGGGAAGAAGAGATGAAGAAGATAAATTGTTTTAAGAATTGGGAAGAAGTCTTGGTTCTTTGGAAAATATTTTACCGCAAGGATTCCGTTTTGTTTTTGGCCTTGCCGTTAGTCTCTTATGGCAAACTGCCGTTTGTGGACTCTTAGTTGGAAGCAAGAGTTTGACACATGGCATAATTCAATTGGTGGAACAGGGTTTGGAGTAGGAAAATGGTGTAGGAAACCTGCTGCCAAATGCAATAGGTTCAGACAGTCTCAATACAACAAGGTATCTCTCATACTCCTTTTCTAGTTAACGTCACTTTGACACTAGACACGCACTAGCCGAAAAAGGCCTATTGGAGGCGGGTTTGACGACCCGGCACCCGCTTCCAATGCGGGCGCCTCCATTACGGGCACCGCCTCCAATTGGAGTATTGGAGGCGGGTGCCCATAACACCCGCCTCCAATATCATGCCTATTGGAGGTGGGTACATGTAGCACCCGCCTCCAATATCATACTCCCCAGTGCAAAATTTGATTTTTCTTGCTTCAATTTATGATTTCAGTAGGAATTGAACTCGTGCCTGCAGAAACGCTTGACTCTTGCACACTAAATTTACCACTAGCCTACATATACTCATGTATTTAAATTTAAAATCGAAAGTATAAATTTATATATTTCCTTCTAAAACTTGTGGGTTTTTTACCTACTAATTTATCGCCTTGCTCGAACATTGAAAAATTTTCAAATTTCTTTTTAACTTTCAATAGTCGAAAACCAAAGAGAATTTTTGGAACACTATTAGAGGCGGGTGCAAAAATGTACCTGCCTCCTTTTGGTGTTTTGGAGGTGGGTGCTACATGCACCTGCCTCCAATAGACATGATATTGTAGCACCAAACCTCCAAAACACGAAAAGGAAGCACCCGCCTCCAATAATCTGTTACAAAAATTTTCATCGGTTTTGAATGCACCTATTGGTGGTGGGTTTTCTGAAACCCGCCTCTAAATGGCCGCCTCCAATGGTCGTTTTTGTAGTAGTGACGCCTGCAAAAAAGGTGGCTAGCCGCCTTGAAAACTCCTTGGGAAAAAAAACATTTGGT
The DNA here is from genome assembly GCA_016801395.1 of Leptodermis oblonga. NCBI lineage: Eukaryota > Viridiplantae > Streptophyta > Magnoliopsida > Gentianales > Rubiaceae > Leptodermis > Leptodermis oblonga. Next base: position 20,771,011 of record CM028750.1, on the reverse strand, counting down.
CTAACAAGTCGTATTATGGCTCATGGCGTAAGAACCAAAAGAGGATTGGAGATGTTTACTTCGCAAAAAAATTCAGAAGCTGGAGGTTTTTGACAAACATCTTAAGATTTCGGATCAAATTACTGATCACTGTTTAGGCCTTCAATTTGTTCGATGAATTCAACATCCTTTTGTAGTGACAGTGTTATGATAAATTTAGGACTCAGCTAAAGTATCACAAAAGAAAGAAGAATGATTCGGAATATTAATCCGATCAAAAGAAGTATGAGGGAGTTTTCGGAAGAAGTTTAGAATAGGAAAATGACTATTAATCTTGTATATGCTTTTAGTAATTGTTTAGAGCTATTTATAATAGTTTACTTACTATAGACTGATACTAACGGGAATAAACAACAAATCCTATTAGATAGGCTAATAATTCTAGAAGACCAGTTCAACTGACAATAAATCTTTGCGCGTATCAGACAGTAGAGACAGATACCCCGCAATTAAAATCTAATTGTTGTTGGACGACTTTCAACACCTTTATTAATTAAGTTTTCCCCTGTCAAAAAAAATTCAAACTAAAAAAAAACCGTACGAAACTAGAATCTACCATAAGTCCCAATTCATTATTTGATCTTTTCTCTTTCGTGAACATGAACAGAGTATATTAATTAGTATCACTAAACCCTAACTTTGAACTTTGTTTTTATTTTGTGCAAGATTTTTAGAAGTTGAAATTTTGCCATCTGATTTTAGAAATTCATTTCTAGTTGATTATTCAGAAGAAAAAAAAATTTGTTCCCTTATATTCGTAGTTGACCAATTTTCCTAACATTTTATTTAGGTTAATAATGAAACCGAAAGAGGGAAATTAGAAAAGATATTAAGCGCAGCCGCTATGGAGAACAAAACAGTGATAGTAACAACAATAAATGCAGCATGGGCAGCACCAAATTCACTGTTTGATTTGCTCCTGGAGAGCTTCAGAATTGGAATTGAAACACAAAAATTCTTGAACCATTTGGTGGTAATAGCACTGGACCAAAAGGCCTATGCTCGTTGCTTGGAATTGCATCCCCATTGTTTTGCACTTGCCACTGAAGGCTTTGATTTCTCAACGGGGAACACATCTTTTATGACCCCAAATTATTTGAAGTTGGTGTGGAGAAAAATAGAATTTATGCATACGGTTCTTAAGCTGGGATACAATGCCATTTTCACGGTATGTCACTTTCTCATCTTCATTTTTATGATTTGCCTTTTTATAATGTTAGACATTTAGTATAATTTTGTAATCATACTTATACACTAGTTTTTTTACTATTAATTAATCATAATGTGACATTTATGATTTTCTACATATGACCGATTTGCGACAAAAGACATTGCATATTATTAAAAAATACTCCCTCCATGTCATTAGAAGTGTCAACTTTGACAAATATACAACTTATTATTAATGTTAAGGTACAATACTTAAACTAGCTAATTTGAGACACTTTATTCCATTTAGTATGGCCTAATTGTGGATCCTTACTTATTTAGTATGGGCCAATTATGGATCACACATAGTTATATTAGTAAGAGTAGGAGAAGTAAAAAATTTGAAAGTATACTCTTCTATTGGCACAAAAAATGTTTTTCAAAATTGACCCTTCTAATAGAACGGAGGAAGTAGTCATTTATAAATATTTGTTTTCCTTCTTCTTACGTTTGAATTTGAATAGATAGGTAGTTTCAGTTAAAAATTTTAATCCATTAAGTAATATGTCTTAAGAATATAAGGCACTTTTGGTCGATTAATTTGTCCACTGTTTAGTTCTGTTTGCAATAAATATTGAAATTTGGTCATTTACCCTCGCCTTTTAGTTTTAATTGTCTTTTTTTCTTCTTTTCTTAAATTTGAAATCAAACAAAACTTGGTAGTTGACTGGTGAACATGTACATGAGACCTCCACTTAAAATTACTAAATTTCTGGCACTCAATATGAAAGGGAGGGGAAAAAAAAAAAGTTTACCTAAATCTTTCCATTTAGTTTTTTCACTAGGATGTCTTGTACGTGTTCTAGTAAATTTTGTGCGATCTTGAATCAATGACTAATTTAAACAAAAAGGCAAAAGTAAGTGAAACTTTTTAATTACAAGATAAAAGGAGTACTTGAAATTGAATGAAATTAAAGTTAAGGAACAAAATATTGTTATTTATTGTAATGTATTAATTAATTAGTAAGTAAACAATCGATTTTTTAACCCCATGAGTGTGTGTTTAATTAATGCATATTATTTATTGTAGTTGATTATCTTGTAAACAAATTAATCATAATCAACTATTTGACTAATCAACCTAGGCATGTCAAAACTCAATACAAGGTGTGTTCCATTTCATTCTTCAATTCTGAAAAATGGGTTAAGGTTCTTCATGATAGTAATCTTCTTACGTGTGCTTGCAGGATGCTGATATATTATGGTTTCGAGATCCATTTCCACATTTTTATATTGATGCCGACATTCAAACTTCATGTGATCGCTATAGAGGTGGCTTTACCAAAGGCTCACCAAACACAGGTTTCTACTTTGTGAAGTCCAATATGAACACAATTCAATTTTTTGAGTTTTGGCTTGCATCAAGAGACATGATCCCAAATGAACACGACCAAAATGTGTTCAATAAGATAAGGTTTGATCCCCTCATCAATCAAATTGGGGTTACCATTAAACTCTTAGATACAATTTATTATGGGGGATTTTGTAAGACAGTCCATGATTTGAATTTTGTTTCCACATTACATGCCAATTGTTGTGTTGGATTAGACCGTAAGATACATGATCTCAAGATGTTGATTGAGATTTGGAAACAATACATGACTTTGTCACCTGATGAAAGGGTAGAACGACCACAAAATTGGACCTTATCTCCAAGAATGTGTGGATACAGAAGTCAAATTGTAAAAATATGATCACAGTTTTTGTTTGGGAATTTGAAATATTTTGAACACTCAGGCTCTGTTCTCTTGTGGCTTTGGTAGAGAATCATCACTTTTTTTTTTCCAAAACTTTACACAAAGAAACAACTTCACTTTTTCAACAATTTAAAATTAAAATTTTAAAATTCCCTCTAAATACCTACTCACATAAATTCAAAAAATAACACAATCATTACACTTTTTTATCTCTCACCTACACAATTTCCCAAAAAATTTCTAACAAAAAACTTCCCTCTAATAAAATTTCCTCTACCAAAGCCACAAGAGAACAGAGCCTCAAAGCTACATTATTGATTGATAATTTCTTTTTGGGAAGTTGGCTATTCCTCCATTGCTTGGTTTACCAAACTTGACAGCGAGAAGAATTAGAATTCTTCCTTCCTCCTTGTTCCTTCGCGCTCCTTCCTTAGCTGAGCTCACCAGATCCAACAGAAGAACTCAAGTTCTTCATTTCTTCAGCTACACAGCCAACTTCAACCTTGTGAGCTTTGTGGGTTTCTCCTAACCCTCCCATCAAAAATAACAATAAAAGCTAAAAGACATATATGCTCCACTGCCCCCTTACACAGATCTGCTCGATTTCAACCGAGAACTCATAACATTTTCCACTTTAATACCAGATCTAGGATCAAAGAACCTAAACAGCAAGCAAAATTCAAAATAGCATTTTCTTTTTCTTACCCAGCCAACCGCACAATATTAAGGAAAGAACAGCAAACTTTTTCCAGTCTAGCTCCCCCTCCACCATAGCAAACACTTCACAACACATCTGTGAGATCGGGAACTCGAGGCCAAAATGTGAACAACATTCCAGCAATCGAGTCCTCACAGACGGCGCCAATTGATGAAGCAGGCTTTGCTGGCGAGGGTCTTCGGGTCAGATCCGCCCCGATCTGTCATCTCCAACACCTGTACTAGTGGGGGAAGTCCCCCGGTTAAGTTTCAATGCCAAAGTCAGTATTTTAGACATAGGTTAAATACAGTAAAATTAGAGAGAAAAGTAGTACCAAGAAGAGAGTCCCCTTTCAATGGTGATGAAGGCTCCTATTTATAGAGTGAGAGAGCCGGCCATTGTCCACCGGTCCGTGTGTAAACAGTCCTCCATTGGTGGCCCAACTTGGGCCGGATCGTAAACTTAGTAATTGGCCTCAGGTTGGGCCGAAAGGCAAACCGGGCACACCACCTTTCCCCCCCAAGTTATTAATGGTGAGAATATATATATATATATATATATATACACTTTTTTTTTTAAGCATGTAAATCGTGGCATTGATATGATCCAAATAGCTGTCACCCCTCCATTCAAATCGGTAACTTACATAATCAAGTCTTTTCAAGTTCTGACTAATGGATGCGATTATGTAGATCTTTTACCTTTTATAAAAGGTAAAATTTCAATGTTCAAATTTATTATTCCATATCTAGTTCAAGTATTTGTTTTCTGTATTTTATTTCTTTCTTCTATTCTCTTACAATATGCTTAAGTTATTTATTGTAGTAAACTTCATTTTCAAACCTGCAAGATGCTAATATATTGTGGCTACAAGATCCATTTCTACATTTTTATTTGGACGCAAACATTCAAACTTCATGTGATCACTATAAAGGTACCTTCACCAATGGCTCAATAAACATAGGCTTTTACTATGAAGTCTAACATCATGCGAAAATCCAAAGTCAACATCAAGTCAACTCTTAAAGTCAAGTTCATTGGGCCAAATGGAGATCCAAGCCCAAACTTGGCCAAATTAAAGTAAATGGGTTAATGGGAAGTAATTTGATTCAACCCATTTATAGTTAATCACACCAAAACCCAATGTTGAGGAGCCCATGCATGCAAGCAGCCTAATGTTGTGATCAAATGTCAGGAATTTGGGTAGAACTCACCCTCAAAAGTTAGCTCAAGAGGGGAGGGTGCCCAAGTTCCTTTTATATCACACATTGGAGTCTTATACCTCCAATGTGGGATACATGGAGTCATGACAACCACCATGCTTCCGTTCCGACGTCCACAGCGGTTCACTCTGAGTGGCCCACTCTAGGCGTAGGTCGCCCCTTCTCAGGTCACCCCTTCTGTCCACCGTCAGTTCACTTTGAGTGGCCCACTCTAGCTGTAGGTCGCCCCTTCTTGGGTCGCCCCTGATTGCATTTGTCAGGAACTTGGGTAGAACTCACCGTCAAAAGCTAGCTCAAGAGGGGAGGGTGCCCAAGTTCCTTTTATATCACACATTGGAGTTCCATACCTCCAATGTGAGATACATGGAGTCATAACAACCACCACGATTCCGTTCCGACGTCCACGGTGGTTCACTCCGAGTGGCCCACTCTAGGGGTACATCGCCCTTTCTCAGGTCACCCATTCCGTCCGTCGGCGGTTCACTCTGAGTGCCCCACTCTAGCCATAGGTCACCCTTTCCATGCACGTAGACGAAGCATGGGGCCAACTCTGATACCACTGTCAAGATCATAGATCCAAATTCCCAAACTAGAATTGTAAATTGGGGAGAAGTAGAAGAAATAGGAGAATATCAGAAGAAGGGGCAGAAAAAGATAGAAGGGAGGGAGATATTCTATAAAGGAAAAGGAGTTCAGATTAAAGATTCATTCATTAGAAAAACATCCTCACTCGCTCTCATGTCATTTGATTTTATACTCTAACAATCACCCAACAAACTGGGAATTTTCTCGACCTATGACGTCATAAAAACGAAAACAATCAAAGGAAAAACTACAAATCTTAACGTAATATGAAACGACACCGTTTGGACCTTGGGGCATTACAATTCCCACTCCCTAAAAGAAGACTTGTCCTCAAGCCTTGAAATGAAGCAAGTATTGAAATCTCCAGTTTTGATGTTTTCTAAAGCTCTCCTAGCTGTTGCTTTTCCCACCCATGACTTCCACTTAATTTGCATAAGCCTCTATATCATCAATGGAACAACTCAAAAATTTCATTAACTCTCACATTCATCTTGATTAGCACAACTCTTATCAACATAGCAATGGTTCCTCCCTTGAAAATGGTCACCACCTTATCCCACAACTTGGAAAGCCTTTTGTTTGACAGGTGAGTGATCAGATTCCGTTCCTTGATCTTGCCAATATAGGCATCCAGCTCTTCATATTCCTTGGGGCCACTCAAGTTTACAAAACTCTGCCAATTATCACATATCACGTATATCGGTTCTGACTTTAAGAGTTGAAAATGAAAATCCAAAGTCAACATCAAGTCAACTCTTAAAGTCAAGTCTATTGGGCCAAATGGAGATCCAAGCCCAAACTTGGCGTAATTAAAGTAAATGGGTTAACTGGAAGTAATTTGATTTAACCCTTTTATAGTTAATCAAATCAAAGCCCAATGTTGAGGAGCCCACGCATGCGAGCAACCCAATGTTGTGATCAAATGGGTGGATGCAATATAGGATCAAACGAGGTGATCACAAATTCGAGATGCAAGCCGATTTACAAGTCCAAAATTAATTTGGTTTTGGCTAGTAGGATTTTAATCCAATTCGTTTCGTATTACAGAATTCTACTTGCTAATCAGTCCTAGTTCCTTTAGAATTTGGTTTTTGTAAAGAGATCAATCTCAGGGCCGGTCCTTACACTTATGAACACTTATAAGGTCCCGGGACAACACAATAAAATGAGGCTCCTAAAAAATAAAAAAAAAGTTTCAGTAAATTGCATACGACGAAAAACAATAATTTTAGGCTCTCATTTGAAAATAAAAATAAAAAATGTCACTTTTACATTAATACTTTTCAATTTTCATATAAAAATTAATTTGGGCATAAAGCTAAAATTTTAAAAAGTTAAACCTACTAATACATATTAGTATATTATAATAATTTTGGGTCCTTCAAAATTTTGGAACCTGGACGGTCGCCCTTGCTACCCCCCTCTTTGGGCCGGCCCTGATCAAGATTGATTTCTACTTCTATCTAATTTCTTAGTTTTAGTTCATTTTTAGTTCTTAATCTAGATAGTAATTAGGCTAGGTACATTCTAATGCAACTGAATTCTTATATCCAGCTAAAACCTAGTTCATTTAGGTTTCAGTTTTTAAGGAATCAAACTCTTGCCAAAACTTTAGAGACTATTCCCATGGATGAAATCATCATATTTTAAAAAAATTAAAAATTTATCAACTGAAAATTCATATAAAATTGATTTATGTATGCTTTGCATTTTTTGAGGAATTTTGGATGTACGCGTCTTCATGTATAGGGACACGCACATATCAGAAGTAGTTTTTTTTTTTTTTTTTTTTTTCCTTCTTCATTGTGGTAGTGATATTTTAAAAGTATAAGAGTGTCATTCTCAGACTACAAGAGTGATACTCTTGTAACCTGAGTCCAATATATATATATATATATATTATATATATATATATTTTTCGGCAATACTGATACTCATGTAACTAAAGAGTGATACTCTAGAGGTACAAGACTCTCACTCTCATTGAAGAATATTAGTTTTACTTTTCAAAAATATTATAGCATGCTACTCTTGAGTTACTTTTTTCCTTTGACGTTTGGCTAAATTACAAAAGCACCATCTTAGTTGAGTTAAAATAACAAAATCCCCCTTGACCAGCGGGCGAGTTACAAATTTTCTCCTGAGGTTTGGATAAATTACAAAATTACCCTCCTAGTTTGGTTAAATAACAAAAATTTCCCTTGACCAGCAATAAATTACTTTTTCCCCCTGAAGTTTGGATAAATTACAAAATGACTCTCTTAATTGAATATAAAATTGATCAACTTAAAAATCAAATCATGACATAAACATTGTATACTTGGGAAGACAAAGTGTGACACCCCAGATCCACCACACCACATACAAGGGGTTGGCTTCACCGAATGCCTGTCTAGTTCACCACGAGGACTCAGAATTGGCAGAACATGATATAATTTTTTTCATTTATTATAAGGGTGAAATGCACCAAATACCACATAACTATCGGCTTTTTCAAAAAAACACCACTTTTCTTTTAAAACTTTCAAAACGTGCGCCCAGTACCACTCTGTTAGTCAATTCTGTTAAGTGGCTAATAGTCAAAAAAAGATAGGGGCAAAATCGTCATTTCACACGTGCGGCACTGTTCATCGTCTTCTCCAATGAACAGTTCTGACACTGTTCATCTTCTCCGATGAACATTTTTTTTAATTATTTTTTTTAATACAAAGAAAATAAATAATACTTGATAATTAATACAATAGAACCCACCGAATGAATTTATGGATATTTGATCGGCATAATTTGAGCTAAGCTTCATAATTCAGATTAATTTAATTGACCTGCTTGAGACGCCATTGCCGCCAAGCAGAGGATCACGATGAAGAGACCAGATGCTTCCAATCGAACCAGCAATAGTCAACACTGCAGTCAAAGCCGCACCCACACTAGGGACTCTCGTAGAAGTTATCCAAAGGAAAATCGGCAAAAGTAATCCTACTGAGAAAGCCAGGTCGCTCCCAACCACGGAGACTTCCCAATTCTGAACCACAGGAAAAGGATCTTGACCTCAACGCCGCAAATCGGGTCTTCTTCTTCTTCTTCGCCAGCGGTGAGGTCGATCGGGGTGAATGGGCCAACGAGACGGGAAAGATCAAACCAAATGAATAGGGATTGGAGTGGCTCATTGGGGAAGTACAGGAATGACCGAGTGAATAGAACAGTGGCTAGAGCGAGGGAAATAATGAGTGTGGCTTTATGGAGAGATTGGGATTCCGACGAAGATTGGGATTCCGGTACAGACTTAGATTGGAGAACGAATCTGGGTTGGGCATGTGCCGGCGAAGATTGGAACAAGAAGAAGAAGGGAAAAAAAAAATGCCTATGAACAGTGCCGAAACTGTTCGCGGAGAAGACGATGAACAGTGTCGCGCGTGTGAAATGACGATTTTGCCCCTAACTTTTTTTGACTGTTAGCCACTTAACGGAATTGACTAACAGAGTGGTATTGGGCTCACGTTTTGAAAGGAAACTGCTTGTAATTGGAGTTTTTTAAAAAATGGGTGTTTTTTGCAAAAGCCGATACTTATGTGGTATTTGGTGCATTTCACCCTTATTATAATAAATAAAACTTACACAGCCCTATAGTACATGAGTTATCAGAGTATGAGCCTATCTAAACAATCTTGCCTTCTAGCCGTATCTAAAGTTTCCAAACTCCAGGTGATCCTAGTGAGCATAATCATCTTCGTACCAAAGATTTGTATTACAATTTTGAAAACAGCAAAATAGGAAAATGGAATGAGCCTTTGCCCAATGAGAGTCCACCGATTTCACAAACATTTACCGAGTTGCAAATATTACCCAAGCATACAATTCAAGCATATCCTAATATATAGCAATCATGACTCAAGCAGGATTCATAGAACATATAAGGAGAATGAAGGGCAGTCATTGAAAGTTCCATATGAACAGTAAACGAACTAGCCAGTTCATCTCGAGAATAAGGGGTGATCACTAGCGTGTACATGTATGCTCAACAATGGCCAACTTATCTTAGCATACTTAAAGAGGACGAGGGGTGTTCGTCAATGTGTACATATACGATGAATGAAAAGCCAGCTCACCTCGGCATACTTATAAAAATCATGCTTATAGGTAGGAGTGACAAAAAAAACCATTAACTCAAAAACCCCCAAACCCATTGGGTATTAACCTAATAAAACTCACCTAAAAAAATAATGGGCTGGGTGGGCTTGGGTTAAATACATAATGGGCGGGTTTAGGGTAGCCCATTAAGTACCCTAAAACTTGCCCATCATGGGTACCAAATATACCCATCGAAAACTACCATTAAAAGTATAAACAAAAACCCAACAACTCACCTATTTTAGTGGGTCCATTTTATTTTTTTCTTTATATTTCGTGTCCTACAATTACTTTGCGTTTTTCCCCATTTATTCTTTTATAATTTTTTAAATTACGTAATTCAAAATTTGTTGGGGTTCCAAGTCGAGTTCAAGCTCGGGTTTCGGGCTGCATTTGGGTTCGGGCCGGGCCTAGTTCAGGCCTCAGGTCAGGGTCGGGGCATGCATAGGTTTATATAAATATAAAAAAAATTAAAAATTGTGTTTGGATAAAAAAACTACATAAGATTAAATATAAATGTGTATAATATTTAATATTTCAAATTTTAGAATAGATTCAAACAATTAAAATATGCTTAAAATAAAAGGAATTAAATGAAATTAAAAAAAAAAATTTAAAAATTTATTAATAAACCATTAAATAAGCCTTACATTTTTGTATAATGGGTATTATGGGTACTCATAGCTACCCATTACGCATTTGAGTTAAGACCATTAATTGATTGGGTAATGGGTACCCATTACCCATTAACTTAACACCCATTTAAAACCTGTCCAACCTGCCCGTTTGACACCCCTACTTATAGGTACCATATTCTCAATACCGCCAATACTTGAGTTAGAAATGATAATCTCGAGATTATGAACGCAAATGATCAAACGACCAAGCCCTATGCTGGCTCATGGGATCAAATCGTATCAACATAATGGATCCGACACAACGCATGTTCATATAATAGATTCAGTGCACAAAGAAAGTACAACTGAAGCATAAGATGTATATATGTGTTCCAACCGGTAAGTAAACACAACTGGTAGTTTAAAATCAAAAAGCATTTCAAATATTTTTTGAAAGCATTTAAAAAATGTCACACAATACAGGTCAATGCACAATCAATTATTAATTGCATTAAAGCGGTATCCATTTTTAGTGATAAACTCACCTCGGTCCGAAGATCTAAGCTTACGTACTAGCTATCTAGCCAATTTGCATATATTTCAGGTTCCGGCAATTTAGTACTATTTCTAACTGATAGAATTCTAATTTCTAAGAATAGAATTCTAATTGCTAACTTATTTCCGAATTCTAACTAATAAGGGCATAATGGTAATTTACCTATTTTCTTATTTAAAACATGTATTTCTAGAAATTAAATATTCTAAAAATTTTTAACTGGAAAACAACTATAAAAATGTAATAGTTATAACTTTAAAGAAAATATAATCATTATGCCGAAAAACTGAATTTTAAATAGTCCAAAATTGTATAAAACTTATAAAAATTATAACTTAAGAAAATACAAGTATAAAATCTTTAAAATACTCGTTAAAATAATTTTAAGATTTTATAAAAGGATTTATAAAAAGTACTTAAAAGAAAACGAAATTGAGGAAAATCATTTTACTAATTGGTTTTACCCGACTAAAAGCAGGTAGAACCGATTGTTTCTGGGCTAGGATCGGTTTTACCCGATGCTGGATCAGTCAAAACCGATCTATGCCCAGCTTTTGTGTTCTTCATTCATGCTTCAGGTTTTCCAACAAAAGTGCACCAAACTCATTTTTCTTCGTTTCTGTTTGCCAAAAACCATTTTTACAACACTCATAGAACATGTTTAACATTTCAAAACATTTTCTAACGTTCAAAATTACAAAAATAATGTAAATTCTAAGGAAACCTCCAAAACTCAAAAAGTCCAATTTTTGCATTATGATTGCATTTCCTACAAAAGGTTCTTACCTATTTCGATTCCTTATGCTTCCTAGATGAATTCCCTCGGATTGGATTGAAGTTTCCACGTCCTTATCTTTCTCCTTCTTGTCCTTCCAAGCTTTTCTTCCTAGTTCTAAGTTTAGAGAAATTTCTCCATAGTTTTGGTTTGGAATTGCAGAAATGGAGGTTTAGGAAGAAAGGGAGGGAGTATTTATAGGCCTTATGGCCGTTTAGGACAAAAGCAAGGGGTCAAAAAACCCCTAGGCTCATGACTTGATTCTCAAGCTTTTATTTTTTTATTTCTGACAGCCGATCGGTTTTACCCGATTAAAGAATTGGCGCTATAGATCCAAATTGGTTTTCCCCACTCGAATATTGGTTAAAACCGATCAGTAGGGCGGTTGGTAATTTTTTATTAATTTACCAATCAGTTTTGCCGATTGGTTAAATGGTAAAAACTGATTTAACCAAATTCTATCCATAAGGAATTGGTTTTAACCGATTAAGAATCCATTAAAACTGATTCCATGAATTCTTATCCGATGGCCAATCGGTTTTTCCAGATTGAGGGTGGGAAAAACCGATTTCCCTATTTTTCTATTTTTTCAGTTATTTTATAATTTTCTTATCTTCTAATTCTTATTTCCAAAAATTCCATAAATACTTAAACCATAACCTTCCTAGACACATTATTTATCATGAAATTATGAATCAGAGTTATCAAATTAATTCACACAGATAAAGATTTGAAATCAAAATAACTAAATTCTTTTGATATAAAATATTTTATAAAATTTACGAAAGAAAATAATTTAAGACTAAAATTCTTTTTAAACTAGATTCTTATAAAAATATTTTTAAATACCTCGATATATATCTTTGAGGTGAATTTAAATACTGAAATTTTACAGGGTCTCAATCTCTTCTCCCTTAGGAAATTTCATCCTCAAAATTCTTCATTAGTTGCATTTTAGACTAAGTATAAATCAAGGGTGACTTTTAGGTTGATCTTAATCCTTAACCTCATATACTTTTTCCCAAGGTGGTTAGTATGATAGTTATCCTCTCTCTTAAAACTTAACTCATTATCTTGGTCGTAGATTTAGTCTTTTTAGGGTAATAGATATGTGAGATTTCTAAGATAAATAAAACCTCAAAGATTACTTTATAAGGATGATGTCCCTATTTTCTTACGAGCGAAACTTTCAATTACCAACTCAAGATATTGAGTTAGGTATTTATGCTTATAGGATTTCTACTGCCTTGCTGTTTAAGCAACAACCTTTCCATTTGGTATTAATATGTATCTTTCTAAAGAAGTGTTAAGATAAACCACAAGGTTGTTATTCTATCCTTAGTAGGATTAAGGTTGAAATAATCATTTCTCTAAAGTCAGAGAACATTTTCCATTTAACTATATTAGAAAATTTCTAAGGATATATCGATCTCATCTAACTTATATTCCTAAATTGATCATCATTTTATTATTATTCCTATTTTGGAAGATTCCATAGCAGTTTAACCGTTAAAGGTAGTATGTTTCAAGAAAGGATTTGTCTAACCTAAATTCATATTCACACAACTTAGCATCTACTGGGGTTTTATCAAGGTCCGAACTACTATTCCACAGTATTTTTAATGTCTTCAATCCATCTTAAATAACACAAAAGCAGTCTTTAAATTTTCTATCTGAGTGGTCTTGAAAGGATAGAAACCAAGGTGTACTAAATCCATAAATGCAACCAGAGTAATTTCGTACAAGGCTTAAATATAGGGATTATCCCGAATACTACACCCTTAGTAAATTCAACCTCACTGTTGGTAATCAATTCCTTAAGAAGACTTTTGAGAAAATCTTTAATCACTAGATTGGTTTTGATTTGCTACATCCAGTGATCAATTAAAAATACTAAATATCTTATGTTTTCTTACTCTAAGAAAACTTTCTAGCTTTAATCCTAAAATCATGTTGATACTTTCTCCCTTAAGGTCGCATTTACTTCAAACTTAAGTTCTCGTAGTTTGAATTTTTATTTTAATAATTTCACTAAGCCTTATGTTTGGATAATGGATCCGTATTACGAACAACTTCTTATTCCCTTAAAAGTATTAGAATTAAACATAGTGGTAAGCATTTTCCTTTGATCCCAAGTTTATATTCCCTATAATGTGACTAGTAATAATGGTGTTAATACAGTATACGTTATCATATTGGAAGAGGTCTTATGGATGAAAACTCTCCTGCACGGTGGCGGCTGGTAGGGTTTCTCTTTGAGAAGCACGATGCCCCTCTCCTGCACGGCAGGAAGCATCCGTCGTCATCCTTATCGCCTCAAGGGTGGATGGCGTTCTTATCCCGATAGTTCGATCATCGTCTCGGCGATGGAGTGTCGGATCTTCATTTTGCTACATGCGGATGGCTATATGTTGGCCTTGTTGTGCGTCTGATCTACTCATTGGTGGGAGTAGTGCCTTTCAATTCCTGCATGATTCCCTTTTCTTGTCGGCTGTTGCTTCTTGTTGGGTTTTCTGTTGTTCCCTTGGGTCTGCTCTGACCATGGGTGAATTTTCTTTTTCGCTATTTTGGGTTTCTCTGCCAGTGCACTTCACCTTCCAGAGGTTTAATTCCCCTTTATTGTTCCTTCGCGTTTGGGTTGCTGTGGCCCTCTCTGCCACCTTAGAGATTGGTTTGGTGTTGGCTTGGTGAATCCTTCATCTACGCATTCAATCAGACGAAGTGATGTGGGTTCCTTTCTTTTGTCTTCTTCGATTTTGTGCTGCGGTGGGCCTCCATGCCGCACTCGGTATTGTTTTGGTGCTGGTTTATTTTGTTTGATGTTGTGCTACTTCGAACGTGCTCATTGATGGGGCCTTCAGATTTTCTTGTTGGCCTTTCGATTGGTTGCGTAGATTTGCACACTGATTCCCCTCTGTTCCTGTTGCTTGCTATCATGGCGGATGACCTTTCCTCTGGGTTAGATGGTGTCTCACTCACGCGGTGGAGCAGTGTGTACTGAGCATTCGTCGGACGATGCTGGCGATAGAGAACACGACTGCAAGGCTGGTGGGTCGGGTCCTTGCTCCTCGGGTGATCCCATGCAGCCAGATTGTGAACGTGTTCACAAGGGTGTGGTCACCAAAACATGGCTTGCGTTACAATCAAGTGGCGGAAAATACAATCTACTTCCAATTTGGGAATGTTGTGAAGAGACAGTGGGTCATCGATTGTAGCTCGTGGATCTTTGATCGATGCCTATTGGTGCTGCGGGAGCACACGAAAGGGATGGTGGCTTCAGCTCTGCAGTTTAATCACTGCCCATTTTGAATCCACATCTACAAGCTTTTGATAGATTTGCTGCACTCGAATTTTGCACCGGAGGTACCCAGCATGATCGGGTGGTATTTGGAGACTGACCTGAACGACGAGGGAGGGGGGGGGGACCTGCATGGGGGAGTGGCTAAGGGTGAAAGTGGACTTGGACATCACGGAGCCTTTGACGCGGGTAATCCTTGTGGACTTTCAAGGGACGACCCATCGCTGCCCGATTAGGTACGAAAAGGTTCCAAACATGTGCTACCACTGTGGTTAGATTGGGCACACGTTGAATGCCTACCTAAAGAGGCCAGAGGCAGGCGTGATCTAGACTCAGCCACTAGGGTACGGTGAGTGGATCAAGGCCCCCCAACAGGTGTCCATATGATGTGACCAGGGTGGCTAGGACCCCGTCGCCTCCTCGTCCTAAATGGATGCAGTACCTGGGGAGCCAACAGCTCTGACCTCGGAACACGGGGCTGGGGTCCCATGGAGTCTCTGGCCGCAAGGGTGCCACACAAGCTCTTGTGACAATAGACAACAACCATCGCATCTCAGGGGGTGCTTCGGGACTGTTCGATGCAGGCCCATCTAGACTTGGGGCAGAGGTACCGGTGGAGCACATGCATAGCCGGCTACGCACAGATCTGACGGAGGGATCGATTGTGAAAGATCGACAAATTGCTCCTCGAGGGCAGCACTATTCTCTAGGTGATTTCAGTAAGGGTAGGGCCACTGCCTCGGGGGTGTGGTAGGGGAATATCTGACTCTCAAGAAGTACTCCTGGGACTGGGGTTCTCAGGGAGAGGAAGGTGCTGTGGGGCATCCTGACCCCCGGGGGGTGCTGATGGTGGTGGAGATCAGCGATTCTGATACTGTGGAGGAAGAAGGCAGGGTCGCGGGTTATTCTGTAGGGGAAGATAGAGGATAGTGAGGAGGTACTAGGGGAGGCAAATGTGCTGGGGGGGGGGGACTGAGGGTCATAACTGGGGTGAGGGAGAGGAGAGAAGATGGAGGATGAGGTGAAAAGGGCGGAGGCGGGGTGGGGGATAGGGAGGGAGGAGGATGAGGCTGAAGCGGAGGAGGAGGAAGCAGAGGAGGAGGAGGAGAGGAGGAGGAGGAGGAAGCGGATGAGGAGGAGGAGGGGGAGGAAGTAGATGAGAAGGAGGAGGCGGAAGTCGAGGTGTTGGTGGTGGAGGATGAGAAGGAGGAGGAAGCGAAAGTGGCAGGCCTGCTGGGGCTTGCAAATGAGGTGGTAATAGCTGGGCTGGGCATGGAGGGCTACGAATGTTATGGAGTGGGTGGACGCGGCGGTGCTTTGTGAGGTTTCGCTAGGCCTGGGCACCCCCTCAAAGAAGGTAGCCAGGAGTCGTCGAGTGCCGCAGGAAGCGACACCGCAGATTCAACTATCCGGTGGGCCCCAAGCCTAAGGTAAAGCTTCGCCTTGTGCCGGTAGTGGAGGTCTTCCCTAAGAGGAGTCATCTTTTAATTCCTGAAGGGGGAGCTCCAGGGCCCTCTTCGGCTCTAGGAGAGTATCTAGGGGGGCTGGACTTCTGTGTAGGAACTGGTCGCCCGGTGGGTGGTGCAGGAAAGAAGGGGGCTGTGCTGGAGCGGGGTGAGCCGGATCCTGGCCATGTTGCCCAATCTGCCCAAGGGGCTAGGACTGGCCATGTTGCCCAATCTGCCCCACGCAATGAGTATTGTATGCTGGAACTGTCAGGGGTTGGGAAACATCCCGACAGTTCGGGAATTGGGAGGTCTCATCCGCTCTGGGAAACTAGACTTAGTTTTCTTATCTGAAACAAAATTATGTTATGTTGAGGCTGAAGTAATAAAATTGCAATTGCATTATTTTGGGTTGTCTATACAGGCACGGGGCCGCTCAGGGGAGCTACTCCTCATTTGGAAGCCTGAGTTCTCCGTGTCTTTGATCTCTTTTCATTCGCAGTTTATTAATGTTAATGTGTCGCTTGGGGGATCTCTGTTTAGATTCACAGGATGGTATAGAAAGCCAGTTGTGGCCCGTAGAGAGCGGTCATAGGAATTGTTTCGAGGACTAATGGCTGGCAATCAGGGATTTCCTTGGCTGTGTAAGGAGAGAGGAGGGGATTTCAACGAGGTCCTATCCTACTCTGAGTACACGGGGTGCACTCGGTGCACGACTGGCCAGATGGCGTGCTTCTGGGAAGCCCTAGAGTTCTATGGGCTATGTGACATAGGCTATAGGGGGTCCAGTTTACCTGGCTTCAAAGCATCACGTCCCCTAACATGCAGCGGGGACGATTGGATAGAGGCGCCTGGAATGCACTCCTTCATGATCGCTACCCCTACAGCAAGGTTGTTCACTTGGACACTATTTGGTCGGATCACAACGCTTTGCATATTCAACTATTAAGGCAGGCCCACAGTGCCAGGGGCCTTCCCCGGGGACGGGATCCCAGATTTGAGGCGATGTGGGTGAAGTCGGCGGACTGGGAGTAAATGGCTAAGGATAGTTGGAACACTGGCCAGGAATCCCTCCCGAAAAAGCTAGATCGGTGCCTAATCAGCTTAGTTACCTGGGGGCACCTCCAAGAGGAGCAACTCAAAGCACAGATGCCCGCAACCCAGAAGCGGATTCTCTCTTTGGAGCAGGGGAGAGCCAGAGCCAAATGAAGCCTCTCCGACGGCAGCTAGAGTTGCTCTTGGACCAAGAGGATATCCGATGGAAATAGTGGGCCAAGCAACACTGGTACAAAAAGGGTGATAGGAATACCTAGTACTTTCACCAGTATGCCTCGAGGCTACGGGCGGTAAACATGGTAGATAGGCTAGAGAATGAGTTTGGGGTCAGGCAGGAGGACCCGGAGTGATTGAGAGGCATATCTCAGAGCACTTCCGAGGCATTTTCACATCATCGAGCCCTGTAGCGGGAAACATCAAACGTGCGCTAGCACGTATCAGACCTTGAGTCACAGCAACTACCAGGGAGTGACTGGAATTGCCATATGCGGAGCGAGAGCTAGTGAAAGCGCTGAAATCGATGCATCCCTACAAGTCACCGGGTCTGAACGGAATGAGCCCAGTGTTCTTCAAGCGGTTCTGGCACATTGTGGGCCCTTGTGTGGTGTCGTATGTGTTGTGCATCTTGTACCAGCTACCGCGAGGGGTGAACTACACCCACATCATCCTGATCCTGAAGGTCCGAAGAAGGTATCGGAGTTCAGGCTAATTAGTTTGTGCAATGTGGTGTACCGACTCACCTCTAAGGTGGTGGCACTGCTGATCCGTGACACCCTTCCAGGGGTGATCAGGGAGACATAATAGGCATTTGTGGCTGGCCGTCACATCACAGATAACGTCCTCCTTGCTTGTGAGATGCACCACTAAATGAAAGTACTGGGAGCAAGAGGCCTGCAACTCATGTCCCTAAAACTTGACATGAGTAAAGCTTTTGACAGGGTGGAGTGGTCGTTCATTATCCCACTGATGCCCAAACTAGGGTTCCCCTAGCAAATGGTGCAGCTCATTCGAACCTGTGTCTCATCAGTAGTATTCTCGTTTCTCCTGAATGGAAAATGCTTTGGAAACCTCACCCCAGAATGTGGAGTTTAGCAAGGCAACCCACTGTCCTCGTACCTTTTCATCCTCTATAGTGAGGTCTTCTCCGACATGTTGCATGATCTCCAGTGCAGTGGCAGATGAGTGGCATCGGAATGGCCCGCACGGCCCTGAAAATCTCGCATTTGTTCTTCACTGACGACACCCTCCTCTTTGGAGAGGCCACTGTCGCGGAGGCTGGGTTCATCCAGACTGCAATCGAGGCTACTCCTGTGTCTCGGGCCAGCGAATCAACTTCGACAAATCAGCAGTGGCATTCTGCCCGGCCACGGACCTAGCTGCCCGCCAGGAGATCTGCGCCCTGTTAGGGATGCACGTGGTGAAGCAACATGAAAAGTAACTGGGCCTTCCCTATGTGGTTGGGAGGAATAAAGCAGCAGTTTTCTATTCCATAAAGGCCAGGGTGGCAACAAGGCTGGAGGGGTGGAAGGCAGAGTCACTGAGTAGGGCTGGGAGGGAAGTGTTGGTAAAGTCCATCGTTCAAGCCATCCCCACCAACGCCATGTCCTGCTTCAGGATCCTGGATGGCATTCTCAGCGACATCCAATCGATGGCCTCCCGCTTCTTCTGGGGGAGGGTGCAAATGGATCCGGCATGCATTGGGCGTCGTGGGACAAAATGTCCCAAAGTAAAATGAATGGCGGCCTTGGGTTCCGCCAAATGAAGGTGTTCAATGTTGCTATGCTTAGTAGGCAAGCCTTGGGCCTTGCTAACCAAACCGCATTCTCTGCTTGCCCGCGTATTAAAAGTGAAGTATTATCCACACTCTACCCTCTTGGAGGCGGAGTTGGGACACCGGTCATTGCTCATACGGCGTAGTCTGTTAGAGGGTCGGGAAGCCCTTCGTCTAGGGCTTCGGCGGTAGGTGGGCAATGGCTTTAGTACAAGACTCTGGCAGGACCCATGGATCCCAGGAGAGGTGCCGTTGTATTCCCAGGCGCAGGAAGAGACCCACTCCCACCTTGTTTTTAACCTAATTAATGCAGCATCAGGAGTCTGGAACCAAGGGATGGTGCATGAGCTATTTGATGCGCAGGTGGCAGGAAAGTACTGGCCTTGCCCCTCAGAAATGTGGCTGGGCCAGATATGTGGATCTGGCACCCGGGCAAATGTGGGCAGCACTCGGTTTGCAGTGTGTATCATACGCTTATCTCCTCAGGAGGGGATGTGGATACGAGGGGTGCTGTGGGCCTGACGCCGGATCCTCTCTGGTAACGGATGTGGAGTCTCAACGTCCCAGCACGGGTTCAACAGTTCTTGTGGAGGGTCTGCCTCACGGCTTTACCAACATTTGAGGCCCTGCAAGGCCGCCACATGGCTGTTGGCCCGTCCAAGTGCCACCTGTGTGGGGCAAGCCTGGATAGCATGGCTCACCTCTTCTTTGAGTGTGGGTTGCCCAGATGGTGTAGGTATAGGCAGGTTGTGCAGCGGCCGTCTATGCGCATCGCCAGATCCAGGACCACTTGTGGGCCCGTGACATGATCCTCAAGACCCCGGGCATGCAGATGGAGTACATTGGAGTCACACTGGACCAAATCTGGTTCTAACGCAACAAGAGGGCCTATGGGGAAGCAGGACAACAACCCCTGGGGGTGGTTCAAATGGTTGCAGCCTCCTTACGAAATTACAAGTGAATGGCTGCCCTGAGGGAGAGGACTCGTCCCTCGCGTTTGGCATTCTCTTGGAAAAGGCAATCCCGGGAGTTCATATCTATTTTGATGGGGCTTTTCACCCGCGGACGGGCTGCGCGGTAGTTGGTGTGGTTGCTTGGGATGCGGAAGGGGGTTGGCTAGCAGGATGCGCCAAGCGGATAGCCACTGCCCACTCCCCGAAAGAAGCAGAGACTGCAGTAGCCATGGAGGCAGTGGGGCTCATCCACTAGCATGGATGGACTTCAGTCTCGTTGATCGGAGACGCCACAACAGTAGTTCTGGGAGTGCGCGGGGAGCTCGCGCCCCTCTGGGGACTCAGCTTCTCCTGAACTAGTTCCGGGAGCGGATGGGTGGGTTGGATATTGAGGGTGTCTTCTGGGTAGATAGGGCGCGGAACACTATCGCGCACTTGCTGGCCAAACAGGGGGCCAACGGCCCTCTGGATGAGTATTATTGGGCTACGGCCCCACCGTTTGTATCTACAACACAGCTAGACATTTTCCAGCACCGTTAATTAATGGCATTTTACTTTCCCACTGAACAAAAAGAAGTAATAATGGTATTAATAAGGTAACCTTTCAATCCTATAGCCCCAAATTATTAATATCAAAACTTAATAATTGAATCACAAGAAAAAGGTAAACTAGAGCTTTTTATAATTTTGACTTAGCATAGCCAAAGATTCTAGTTACACTTGTAATTACGAAAGGTTCTAATAGAAATTGAAGGTCTATTTCCACTACTGTCTATATTTCTCTGAGGTGGTTAATATAGGGATGAGATGGTCCAGCCTTTCCACTGGCTAATATCTTTGGGCAGCACCATACTCGATGACTAGAACTACCACACTTAAAACATTTGTTGGCCTTACGGCGACACTCTCTTTCCTCATGTCCACTCCGATTACAAAAGCTGCATCTAGCAGATGGCTTACTTGTATAAACATAATGAACATGTCCATCTTCCTTAGGGCCTCGGCCTAGTATAAATCTCCAAAGTTGATCATTCAGGGATACAGGGTTTGTATGTCTTAGCAGTTCAGGCCTCCCATTTAGACGTGCTTCGGGATGCATCTGCCATTCTCGGGTTGCTCTTTTTACTTCCTAGACTCTTTGGGCATTTTCTACTGCCTCAACAAATCTTCCTTGTCTAGAACAAGCCAATGCCTCTTGCAGTTCCATCCTAAGTCTTGGATAAACCTCTTCTTTCGTTGGTCATCTGTGGAAACTAGTGCAGGTACATATTTGGATAGTCTGGTAAACTTAGCTTCATATTCAAACACAGTCATTCTTCCTTGTTATATACCTATAAATGCATTCTCCCTCTTCTCTTGAACTATCGCAAGAATATATTTTGCCCAAAATTCAATTGCAAAATTTTTCCAAGTCTTAGGAGTCTGAGTGGCATCCCATTTTGTTTGAACTAAAGTCCACCAATACCTAGCGTCCTCGTCTAGTTGGAAGATGGAAAAATTCACTTTCGTTCCTGATGCGGCAATCCAAAGTCAACATCAAAGTCAACTCTTAAAAGTCCAGGCCATTGGGTCAAATAGAAGATCAACACCGAATTTGCCAAATTAAATTAAATGGGCCAGTGAGGATTAATTTGATCTAATTTAATTGAATAGGTCAACCAATTGATTAATGATGATCAAATATTACTTGCATGACGCATGAGATTAGAGCAATAAGGGCTGGGCCACAATAATTAATGAATTTGATGCAAGTCAAGAGAATGCATGGACGAAATTGGGCCCACAATTAATTGGGTTTTAAGACTTTAAATTAGTCCAACAAAATGATCAATTGGATCAACGTGTGTAGAAGTTTGATGTGGCGAATCAAATTGGATAAAATTGAAGTTGCCGAAAGTGATCAAGATTAAATCGCTTTACGTAAATAAATTATCTGAATTCTTATCTCCAACTAAACCTAGTTCTTTTAGGTTTCAGTTTGTAAGGAATCAATTTCTTGATTGAGTTCTAATTTTAGTTGTTTTCTACTTCTTTTGTACTGGAAATTCGAACCTCCTATAACTATAAATAAGGGTCCAATTCTCTATTATTCGACAGTTGATTTAATTTGAAGAAAGTATTAGTTTATACTTTTAAATCACTCTCCTTTATTGAGCTTTCGTAGTTCGCATAATTTGTGAATTACTATAGGTTTAGAAACTATAGCTTTCTAGGTAATTGCTCTGTCTAGATTGCATGCTTTTGTTTCGACTCTTTAATTCTTGATCTTGGTTCGATTTGCTTGTTTAAAATTAGCTTAGGTTAATTTTAGTAGTCTGCCGAATCCGAGGTAGGATTCTAGAGGTTTAAGAGCTGCGTCTCGCAATTTTCAGACTTTACTTGGCAAGTATTCTGCATCGAGTACTCTGTTCCGCATCAAGTGGAATAGGAGCTCACATCAGTTCCTCAGAATAATCCAAAGCACAAAAGATAGTTTTCACAGTTTCCAACCAATTCTTAACTTCCTTATCTCTCATCCTTCCATTAAACTTAGGGGGATGAAACTTCTGAAACTCTTCTAACGCTATATCTTTAGCCTCAATCATGCGGTAGGGTTCCTGTTGATGCCTCTCTTGTTGGATTATCGTATTTGTCACTTGTTGCAGCATTGCAGTTACTTGACCCGAAAAAAGCTACAATCCGAGGTCTCTATGGTTCTGTTCAGTCTGCTCTTGCTCTACTCATTCTTGTTCTATATTTTCAGGTTCGGCTTGTCCTTGGCTGATGTTAGGGTTCTCTTCTAGGTTATCGATTGCATGTCCTATAACAAGACAATAGAAGGTGAATTAACTATGTCTTTATTAGTTCCTTATCCACACATACAGTTATCCCAGATGGTTTCTTAGAATACAGAGTAAATTCTATCAAAAATTTTTTCTCTGAAGTTTAATGTAAAGGTTCTTAGAAGGAGATTTTTAATTCTTTGTTTCTTTAAAATAAAATGGCTTAATGGGGGAAGTTAAACTTTTCATAGAAAAGTTTTGTTTCAAAGTTCTAAAAGTTTGGTTGTAAAATTTTAAGAAATAAGTAATGATTTATATACCTAGCTTTAAGATCAAAAAATCGTCTTTAAAGTCATTATGAATCTTAAAGTATGAGGGGTTAAGAATATTAAAGTTGACATTTCTAAAATCCCAAGACTCGTGGCTAAGTTTAGAATTTCCAATTCCTAAACAAGGAAAAGTCTCTCCTTTCTATTTCTATAGAATAGAAAGCCTTTCGATTTTTAGTCCTATGGCTAAATTTTTAAGGAAATCCAAAATTATTTATTCTAAATTTCTACCCAAAATAAGATAAGAATATTTAAAGTCAAAGGAACTTTTAATCGGAAGTAAAAGAGACTTTATAAGAAAAGCGAATCGTAAAATAAAGAAACTCGTAATAAAGAAACAAAGATAATCTAAATTAAACTTTAAAGAGAAGTTTTAAAATAGGGACTCAGAATAACATGCATATTTAGGCATCTCAATATTACGCAAAATTTCCAGAATGTTCACCTAACCCTTACCCGAATCCTAGGGTTCATGTACTCATCCTATACGTTTTAAGTCTTATTGTTCTTTTCCCAGGTTTCTCTCATACCACTCCTGTGACACCCCAAATCTACCACCCCGCATACAAGGGGTTTGCTTCACCGAATGACTGCCTGGTTGGCACCAGGACTCAGAATTGGCAGAACATGATAATAATTTTTTCATTTATTATAATAAAATAAAACATACACAACCATATAGTACAAGAGTTATCAGAGTATGAACCCATCTAAACAATCCCGCCTTCTAGCCATATCTAAAGTTTCCAAACACCGGGTGATCCTATTGAGCATAATCATCTTCGTACCAAAGATTTGTATTACAATTTTGAAAATAAAAAATAGGAGAATAGGAAAATGGAATGAGCCCTTGCCCAATGAGAGTCCACCAATTTCGCAAACATTTATCAAGTTGCAAATACTACCCATGCAAACAATTCAAGCATATCCTAACATATAGCAATCATGACCTATGTAGGATTCATAGAACATATAAGGAGAATGAAGGGCAATCATTTAAAGTTCTATATGAACAGTAAACGAACTAGCTAGTTCATCTCGAGAATAAGGGGCGATCGCTAGTGTGTACATGTACGCTCAACGATGGCCAACTTATCTCGGCATACATAAAGAGGATAAGGGCGTTCGCCAACGTGTACATGTACGATGAACGAAAAGCCATCTCACCTCGGCATACTTATAAAAATCAGGCTTATAGGTACCATATTCTCCATACTGCCAATACTTGAGTTAGAAATGATAATCTCGAGATTATGAACGCAAATGATTAAACGACCAAGCCTTAGATGGTTCGCGGGATCAAATCGTATCAACATAATGGATCTGACACAATTCATGTTCATATAATAGATTCAGTGCACAAAGAAAGTACAACTGAAGCATACCATGTCTAGATGTAGTCATAAATATATTTGACACCCTCTGATACAATTAAATGTCTAATTTGGAAATTAGTTTAAAATTATGACTCTATTAAGTAATATGTATTAAGGATAAATGACACTTTTCATCAATTAATTTTGCCACTGTCTAGTCCGGTTTGCTAAAAAAGTTTTTAATTTAGTCATTTACCTTTAACTTTTATTTTTAGTTCGTTTTTTATTAATGAAACCAAACCATACTTGGTTGTTGACTAGTGAACATGTAGATGAGATATCCACCTATAAAAATACTCAATTAATTACTGGCAGTCAATGTGGAACGCGAAAACAAATTTCTCTCAATCTATCCATTTAATTTAGACATTTGGATGTCTTTTTTGCGATCTTGAATCAATGACTAGGAAAAAAAAGAAAAAAGTAAGTGACATTTTTACAAGATAAAAGAACTAATTTAAACTGAAATGTAAAGTTAAGCAACCAATATTGTAAAAGAATTTAACCCCATTCGAGTGTGTGTTCGATCGGTTAATTCATATTATTTAATGAAGTTTATTATTTGGGTAAATAAATTAGTCAGATTCGATCATTTGACTAATCAACCTAGGCATGTCGAAACTCAATACAAGGTGTGTTTCATTCTTCCATTTTCTCAAAAATGGGTTAAAGTTATTTATGATAGTAATTTTCCCATATGTGTTTACTGCATGATGCTGATATATTGTGGTTTCGAGATCCATTTCCACATTTTTATACCGATGCTGACATTCAAACTTCATGTGATAGTTATAGTGATAGCTCTCGCAAAAGCTATCCGAACACGGGGTTTTACTACGTGAAGTCGAACATGAAAACAATTCAATTTTTTGAGTTCTGGCTTGCATCAAGAGACAGGATCCCAAATGCACATGACCAAATGGTGTTCAGTGTGATAAGGTCTGATCCCTTCATCGATCAAATCGGGATCACGATTAAACTCTTAGGCACATTTTATTATGGGGGATTTTGTG
Organism: Leptodermis oblonga; assembly: GCA_016801395.1. Classification (NCBI taxonomy): domain Eukaryota; kingdom Viridiplantae; phylum Streptophyta; class Magnoliopsida; order Gentianales; family Rubiaceae; genus Leptodermis; species Leptodermis oblonga. The sequence goes on along the minus strand of CM028750.1, from coordinate 20,745,482 downwards.
AGCCAAGTCTCAATTTTGTTTGCACAATGCATGCCATTTGTCGTGTTGGATTAGATAGTAAGGTACATGATCTCAAGAGGATGATTCAAATTTGGAAACAATACATGACTTTGCCAATTGATGAAAGGGTAAAACAACCACAAACTTGGACCTTATCTCCAAGTTAAATTGTAAATATTTTATCATTGTTTTTGTTTGGAAATTTGAAATATCTGAACTCCCAAATCTATCTTATTAATTGATAATTTATTTATGGGATGAATTTTACGTTATCTATGATTTGATACCAGTAATTGGAAATGTGCATTTCCACAATTTGTATCTTTTAACACCGGTTTTTTTAACTCCTTTTGCACCAGATCTACTCATTTGTTAGGACGATGCGAAAGGTAGGCGGTGCTAAAAATCTCGAACTTTTAACACACTATTTCAAACCTGGTGTAAAAGGCTAACACTCTGGTTATTAAATAAACCCGCTGCAAAATTTGAAAAATAAATAAAAAGTTCAGCATCTTATAAACTAATTAAAAATACATAAAAAGAAACTGTGAAAAATTAGTTAAAAAAACTGTGAACTAAATACATAAAAATAGTTTAGAAATACAATTCATTTTTACGAATTTGATTTTTTACATCAAACTTGTAGTAAATATAACACAAACAAATTCTATTATAATCTATGATAGTTTTTTCTCGATCTATTACCATTTGGCCTTCAATTCCAACTTGCCTTAGCTAGGTTGCTCTCGAAGTGATTTCATGTTTTCCATCATCCTCCTAAAACTCAATAACTAACGTCAATAGCCTTGGGTACTCTCGAAACACTATTACAAAAAAGGTTATTGGCCGCTAGTTTTTTAGCCCATTGGAGGCGGGTTTTGCGAAATTACCCCCGCTGCCATTGGGATAACTGGCAAATAACCGAGTATTGGGGGCAAATAGTAATGGTGGTTGCTACAAAAATAAAAAAATACTAATGGTTTTCTTTTTTTTGAAAGCATACTAATGGTTAGTTGGACTGATACAATTTAGAAACTTGTGTCTGTATATATAAAATTTAATTAAATGTAAACCATAATAGTTTGATTTTTTTTTATGCTCTTAATAAAATGGGTAAAAACTACCCCATCTATAATATATATATATATATATATGAATATATGTGTGTGTGTATATAGATTCTCATGTTATACGGTCTGACAGTTCCACATGTGATGTGTCAGAGGCGATACATCAACAACTAAATTTCTAACTGTAATACATCAACAACTCCACTCAATACAGTAAGGACTAAATTTAATAGGAGATACATCAAATATACGCGATATGCGATACATTAGAAAACAACACTCATAACTTACATTAGTAGTTAGATTCAATATCAGGGGCGGATCTAAGGAATGGGCTTACGGAGGTTTCAGCGCACACCAACCACCTCATAATCCACCAGTACATAGTAATTTTAGACTTTTTTTGGGCATGTTTCAATCCATTTGCTATAACTCTTTACTTAAGATCTTAGGACTTTGCCTAATACAAATTGCCTACACTCAAACCCTTAAGTTAGGACTTTTCTAAATGAGTTTACAAAGATAAAATCCCCACAATGGAGTTACAATGACATAAAATAGTTGGGCACAAAGGCCTCTTTCTAATCCTATCTTAACAAGCTATTTTGACAATCAAATGTATGAAATAAAGCCTGAGAATGTTTCTAGACAGTAGGAGACTTGAAAGGGATCATCAGTCTTCATTTTACAGCTTGGGGGTTGATGTGACGTAAAAATTCCAGATCTAGATACTTTAGTCGGCTGGATGAAGATTTTAAGATATAACTCAGATCTGCAAATTGATAGCTTGGATCCGAGCTCGGGAGCTCCGATGGGTGATGGCGGAGGTCGAACCAGAGAAGCGGGAGCTCGACACACCATATAGAGGAAGTACATGAGATGACAGGTCTGCTTGCGGGCCAGCGATGGGCTGGGAAGATGCAGATCTGGGGTCGGCCACAAAAGATGTAATAGGCAATAAAGCACTTGGAAGAACCTGCGAAATAGGAGGATCATAAATAGTAATAATTCCAGGTATAGTTGTAATGACATTAGAAACAGGAAGCCCCAAACTAGAAACAGGAGTAGCCCAAGAGCCATGATTAGCAAAGTGAGCCATGTAAGGAAATAAGCGATAAAACTTCTCTCGCTCAGCCTATTCTTGCTGAGGCGTTAAAGACATGGCGGTGGAAACCACTAAAGCAGAAGATGTAGCCGCGATCGTTGTAACAGGCGGAGTAACGGTGGTGGGAGCCACAGTAGAGGTGGTGGCAACTGTTGGAGCAGCGATGGAAGTAGTGACAACATCAGAAGAAGAAGCATCTATCACTGAACGTTCGTGAACAAATTTCTTTGATTGTGAAGAAAATTTGATGAACAGATAATCAAATCGTTCGCCACACACCATTTCTAGTATTCCAGTTGGGCATACCCTTTTCCTGGCCCTCAGCCCGGTCTTATTGGTTCTCAAGGCTTTCTCATATCATCCCATGCTTCTGGACCTCCAAGCCTTTCCGCAGCCCCTCATGTTTACACTACCCTCTCACACACCCATGTTCACCCTAGTTTCTCAGGTCCTTTTGGTCTGTCTTTTCCTTTTCCCATGGGGGTAGGGGGTTAATTCAGTTATCCCAGTTTCGAGGGCAGTCAGTTAGGTCATCCTGGTTCCCTTGCTACGTCGGCAAATCCATTTTGACATTATGGCATAAGCACCAACCGAGATGTACAACCACCTGTGGGTTATCTACCTTTGTTCAATCCAAGTTATTATACAGGGGCTAGTTATGAAGGTCTAGGGCCCGAGGTTTGTTGCTTAGCTATCCTAGCATGGGGGGAGTTTTTCCATGTCAGATGGGGCACGTTCAGCCCGGAGACCCGGCTATGGCGGGATCTAAATATGCTTATCCAGGTCAGATCGGTCCCACCTCCCAAGTTTCTCATCCATTTAGCCAAGCGATCCAAGCAGCTCCATTTTTGCCTGGCTACAAAGGACTCAGTAAGATCAACAAGTATAATGGCACCACCGACCCAACAGCCCACTGGATGCAGTGCATGAGTGTCAGGGACGCTGCTAACCTATCTGATGCTAACCGCTGCATGACGTTCCATCTCACCCTCAAAGGTCAGGCTATCAATTGGTATTGTACTCTGCCACACAATTCCATTCATTCATTGGATCAGTTTGGAGACTTGTTTCTAGCTAATTTCATGGGCAACAAAATTTTATCTAAACCCATTTCTCATCTAATGAACATAACTCAAAGGGTGGGTGAATGGTTATAGGCTTACATAGATTGCTTTAACGTAGAATCAAGGCAATGCCATGAAAAAGATGATAGGACCATGATGGGATCATTTATCAATGGGCTACGGTCAAGACCTTTAGCTACTGAATTAGACATTAGACCCCCCACACTCTTATTTTGAAATAACAGTTACTGTTACCAACTTTGCTTTAAATGAGGCTATCGAGGCCATAAGAAATGAGCGAGAAATTGGGATTATAGATGGGTATGGCAAAAAAAAGGCTGTTTCTCCCATCCTACATCAAGGGTAGGGGAAGAGACAAAATCTTGTAGATATTACTAATGCTGGGACAAGACCGGGGAATGGTGCTAACTCTTTGTAGGGCTGATGTCATACGAGACAGCCTGGGGTTGACCTCATCAGTGGATGACTTGGGGGCCGACCTCATCGGTGGACGACGTGAACTAAGGTTAACCCTGTCCTCCACGGACGGGGTAAGGATAAGCTGACCCCGTCAGTAGATGACCTGGACTACAGTATCCTTATCAAATCGAGGTAGGGTAGCTAGGTGTTCACAGCCCGACCCACGGGACCCTCAAGCCAAGTCAGGATTTAATCCAGTTCAATGGTACAGTCATGAAACCAGGTTAACCATCGATGGTCGGTTTAGGAGATCATCCGGTACGGTCTATGGGACAATTACTACCAATGCGAACATTTTTAGATTTGGCAACCACCATGTTATACCTACAAGACAGTTGAGCATACCAGTCACCTTGATAGCTGGCCAGCTACTACTCACAGAGACCATGTTTTCACCTTACCATATGTACCTTGGAAGGACCGGTTTAAACCGCTTTCAAACCATATCTTCAGTTATGAATATGCTCTTAAAATTTTCTATCATGCATGGGGTGGCTTCTCTTCGTTGTAATGTTAAATAGGCCGGGACAAACCAAGGGCATGACCAATACATTGGATGGAACAAACCATGGACAGGGCTAAGCAGTTGGCCATAATAGACATTGGCAGGGCTAAGCAGTTGGCTAGGACAAAATAGGCAGGGCTAAGTAGTTGGCTAGAACGGATATTAGCTGGGTCAAGTAGTTGGCAGAGACAAGATGGGTCTGGACAAGTCATTAACCGGGTCTCGAAGGATACTGGTCAAACCCTCAGGTCGGGATGCAAAGGTCGAAAAATTGTATGTTAAGTTGGGTAGCTACGGCCAGAGTTTTAGTACCGCATTACAGAAATTACCAAGGTCGGATGTATGTCAAACAGTTAGTTGGGGCTAAGTATCATGTTTGAGCTAAAACATAATACTGGGGGGGGGGGGGGGGGGCTTGTTGGTGTGCATACAAATAGCTAAAAGCCATTGGACCTGGCCCAATAAAGACAAGGAGAACATAAGCATAAAAAGCCCAAAAACAGGCTTGGGTTGACCTCGTCCGGGACGACCTGAGGAGCTGACATCGGCAGGTCGGAATAACGGTAACATTAGCATAATAACTAGGCGTCATTATGGTGAGGGAATCCGGGGCTGATTTCATGCAGGAGTTACTCACAGCAATAATAGCCAAGGAGTTACAAAGGCCTTAAAGGCCGAGCATTAACATTAGCAAAGGATGAGGAAGGCATTCAAGTCACCATGAAGGAGGAGGCAATCAATGCGCCAACTCATCATGAAACCAACGGACACTTAAAGTTGAAGTTATATATATTTAGTATTTAGACTCATTTCAGGTACGCTTTTTCTTATGAACTTAAGCTTTTGGTGAATACAGTTTGTCTCCTACATTTTGCTAACTTGAGCGTCGGAGTGAAACAGGGGGGATAGCCCCGCTTGTTTCTTGTTTCTTGCCCTCGTTACTAGATTCCTCAAGGAGGCTGCTGATCCGAGCTCCCGCTTCCCAGGTCCGACCTCTGCCATTACCCATCCGAGCTCCCGAGCTTGGATTTGAGCTATCAATTTGCAGATCCGAGCTATATCTTCAAATCTTCATCCAGCCAACTGAAGCATCCAGATACTGGCTTTTTACGACACATCAGGGGTATTTATAGGAATGGTAAAATGGTTTGCAACGGCTCTATTTTTCTGCCCGCTGGGAAGCTTCGAAGGAGGGTTCGATGTTGAAGGTCGAGTTCGAACCTTTGTGAAGTTTGAATTCTTGGCTTCAATGGCTAACTCTATTTTTGTCGTTTCTTTTGTCTTCAGCAGGTTCGAAGTCGAGGGCCTGTCGAGATAGGATTCGAGACTTCAGAGAATTCCAACCCGAGAGTTTGACTACTGTCTAGAGCCTATTGACTTTGTCGAGGTCGACACTTTATGGGTGAGCTTCGATGTCGAGGACGTGTCGAAGTCGGTGTCATCTTTTCATTGTTTTTTGACCCAAGAACTAAAAGGGTGTCGAGTGCCATTCGATGTTGGGTTTCATTGATTTCTGGGTTTAGTCTTAAAGTCGACTGCCTGTCGATACTAGGACGACCTGAGGGGCTGACCTCATCCGGACGACCTGAGGGGCTAACCTCATCCAGACGACCTGAGGAGCTGACCTCATCCGGACGACCAGAGGGGTTGACCTCGTCATAACGACCTGAGAGCTGACCTCATCCAAATGACCTGAGGGCTGACCTCATCCGAACTACCTAAGGGCTGACCTCATCCGGACAACCTGAGGGGCTGACCTTCGACTTCGAAAGGTTGTCGAGGCTGACTTTGAGACTGGCTTTGAACTTTACTTTGCTGCACTTTTTCTACGTCTTTTCTACAAATAACTTCAACTGCAAAGCATTAAACAAAATCATATATTTGTTAATTAATCATCAAAACTAAGATTGAGCCAACAAGGCTAACAATCTCCCTCTTTTTGATGATGACAAAACAAATATGTGATTTTATAGAAAATATAAGGCAAGACATTTTAAGCACATATTTCTCTATCTTAAGAAACTCCAAACATGTAAGATGACAAAGTAAAGCATAAATCACATCTTCTCCCCATTTTTGTCATCATTATATCATTTTAGCATACAGTGGAGTGTTCTTATATCAAGCCAAGCCTTTTACCAATTAAGTACAATTATCCCAAGCCACATTTAGCACTTTTAGCATTTTCTCCCCCTTAGTAAATGCACTCTAAAAGTTCATTCTAAGCTTCATTAGATATGGCTCTATGCAAATTTTAACATCTAATGTCTATGCTAGTTCTAATTTTTCTCCCCCTAAATTCTAGCATACACATTTCAAGAAGCTTAACCAATCAATTAAGAAGCATACAATCTTCATGCAATCAAAGAGCAAGTTAAGCTTATGACAATTAAAGGAGTTCATTTTTTTTTATAAAGAATGACATTTTTTAAACACATGAGTTTTCAAGAATTGTGAAATGAGGCATAAACTCATGTTGAAAATAAGTTGAAAATCTGCAAGCAACTTCAAATGACCCTAATGATAAATATGTATGCATCTAACATCATAGAGGATACATCATGTCAAAATCAACTCATTGGTCAATCTTGCAAACTTTTTAACTTTTCATGAAATTTGCTTTTCTTAAGTTTAAAATAGCCATTTCTTTATGCAGGCAAATTCCTTTAGGCATATAAAATATTTCAAGTATTTACTTTTCATGCACATTCTTGAAAGTCAAATAAAAGTCAAGCTCTTTTTATTTATTTATTTATTTTTATTTTTAAAAGCAATGTCTCTTTTCTTAAAACTTGTCCATTTCATCATGTAATTCACAACTAAGCATATGAACAAGTTTTAATCAATATATGCAACATATAAAAGGAATGAAACATTTCAAATCATGCATATGTGCAAAGTCCCCCTATTGGTCAACCATTTTCAAGCTTAAGCAAGTTAAGCTATGAATTTTGAAAGTTGCTATTTTCAAGTTTTTATCAGCATTTTATCATCCAAGCAACTTTAAATACTCAAGTAGTTTATGCATAAAGATTCAAACCATCCAAAACATGCATATTTTCAAAGTCAACTACTTGGTCAAGCTTTTTCAATTTTAAGCATTCAAAACATACAATATTTGAAAGTTGCAATTTTCTAGCTTTTAGTTTCAATTTTCTCATGCAAGCAACTTCAAATCATCAATTAATTCATACTTAAAATCTCAAATAAGCTACAGCATGTATATTTCAAAAGACAACCACTTGGTTAACCATTTTCAGATAATGCAAAAATTCTTGCTATCTTCAAATGAAAAGTTTTTAACTCTTTTAATATGCAAGAATTTCAAGATACCAAAAGTGAAATAGATCCTAATGCATCATTTTAACCTTAAAAGCTTAGCATTCTAGGATTCTATCACTTAAAGACTTATCAATCAAAGGCAAATTTCAAATTTTCTCTATTTTGCCTAGCTCATCTTTTCTTAAGTCTTTTAACATCAAATGGTCTTAGCATATTTCAAATATCATTCTCAGTTCATTAGACCAATTTTCATCTTCTAAGCATGCAAAAGTCTAAAAGTCAACCTAAAGTCAAAATTCTAGCTATTTTAAAATAAAGCTCATAAAGTCCTAAAGACTTTCATCAAAACATGCTTTTAATCAAAATGATTCAAGGATATGAAGTTAACATACAAGTTAACTTTCTCATTTAAGCACAATATGCATATTCAAATCAAACTATGCATTTTATATAGCATATCCATCATTTTGAACTCAAATCACACATGTTCATCATCTTCAACTCAATTTGCATATAATCATCAAAACAATTATAAAGCACTCAAAGTGAGTTAAGAGATGATACATGTTACCTCAAATGAGCATTTATGGGCTCATTACCATTCTTGAAGCCATTTTTGCAATTTTTACATTTTTCACCATTTGGCTCTAATCAACATCCTTGCCACTTTTAAGCATCTCTTCAGTGAGATTTAGTTCATAAAGTAGCATTAAGGACCTACAAGGAAATCAAGAAAATGATTTTGGTACCCAACACTTATTGGGTCCTAGGGGGTTAGCTTGTTCCTTTACTTTCCATACCTTCTACCCTTTTCCACATTTTTTCTACCAAAGCATTTGGGTGAAAGATGACCTTGTCTACCATAATAGTCACACATAATAGGTGCATCTAATGAAGGAAATGTCCTAACATTTCTTCTATATGTATATGACACTCTATTATAATCAATTACACTATGCCCACTTAATGGCATATGAACACAATGATTCTTTTTAGAATGGGAAGCATCATATCTCCTAGAATCATTCTTTCTATCATGATATCTCCTTGGTTCATTTCCAAATTAACTATGCACATTCATACATCTAGGAGTATGATGAGATGCATGAGCATTTAACAAACAAATATCCCTCTTTGGGGCACATAAGACAAACTCATGAGATTGACAACAAGCTTCACTATGCCTATGAGAAACATGCATTTTTCTAGGCATATAAAATGGAGAATCAATAAAATTCACATTATTTTTAAACATAGAAGACTACTTTTTCTTTTCATACAACCATGCATGATTAGTCTTCTTTTTAGCTTCAATAGATGGATAAGCAAATTTTACATTACTATTTGAAGCATTAACAAAGGTAGTAGAAGTGGAAGGCATATCACAATTTTGATTACTTTCATAACCTAAGCCATGTTTATCATTTCCTATCTTTTGTTTGCCTAATAATTTTTCTAGGTTAGCTTTTTCTAGAGTCAATTTTTCCAAGCTAGAATTAAGGTCTTCAACCTTTTTCTTTAATTCAATATATTCAATTTCTAGTTTTTCATGAGACTTCACCTTTTCATGCAACTCTACATTTTCTTCTAAGGCAAGCTCATAATACCTTTTCAAATCAATGTACTTTGCATCTTCATTTTCTAGCAAAGTACTCATTTTATCTACTTTGATTTTTAACTCGTCATTTTCATACTTTAAGTAGAGTTTTCTTATTTTAATGATGCCACATGAATTTCTAAACATTTAATTTTCTTTTCATGCATAACATTCATTTTCATGGCATTCATACATCTTTCATGCATCAAAGTGACAAACTTATATATTTTAGCATTATTATTGTCACTATCACTTTCATGCATTTCACTAATACATGAAGAATATTGGGAAGAATTTGTTACCTCTTGTAGCTCATTCCCAACTAAGCATCTTCTTGTGGTTTCCTTCTCTTCCTCACTTGAGGAATCATCCCAAGTCTTAGCTAGCTTGATCACCTTTTTGGTGGCTTTCTTACCTTTAGCCATTTTGTGCAAATTTGGGAAAATAAAGCACAAATAGTCAAGCAAGCAAATAAGACTCTAAAAATCACAAAGGTTGCAAAAATGATCTTTAACTCAAAGGTTGTTAAACCTACAAATTAGAGCACTAGCTCTGATACCAATTGAAATCCCAATTATCAATAGCAACCTAATTGGGGGAGGGGGTGAATCAGGTTCTTGACCCTTTAAAAATATTTCTTCTACAAAGAAGATGAACTTTGAAAAACCTTTTTCAAAGACAAGTGTAAAAACAATTTTATAAAGTGAAGTTTGTGAATAATGATTTGCAAATCATGAAAGCAAGTAAACAATCAAGGCAAGAACACACCAAATATATAGTGGTTCGAATTCCCCTTGAATCCTAGTCCACTTTCCAAGTTCTACAACTTGGTTTCTCTAATCAACTAGGAAATACTTAAAGAAGTGTTTCAATCCCTTACAATTGCTTAAGATTAATCTCTTAATCTCAAGACTTTTCGATTGCCTAACGCTAGCAATGAATCTTTTGCCCTATCCTTCCTCAAAGACTTTAGGTCTTACTCAAGACTTCATTGCCTAGCTATTAAGACTTTTGCTCAATCAAACTCTTGATCAAGGCTTTGAGAAATACCTATCTTAACTCTAAGCTAGGACTTCTACCCTTTGCCTCATCCAAACTCTTAGATAGGACTTTAACCCAATTGCCTAACTTACCTCAAGTTAGGACTTGTACAATTGCCCAACTCAACCTCTTGAGTTAGGTCTCTCTTTCTCTTCTTGCTCCTCCTTTCTTCTTGCCTAACTCTTTACTCAAGAGCTTAGGACTTTGCCTAATACAAATTGCCTACATTCAAACCCTTGAGTTAGGCAATTTGTATTTATAGGAATGGTAAAATGGTTTGCAAGCTCTATTTTTTTGCCCATTGGGAAGCTTCAAAGGCGGGTTCGATGTCGAAGGTCGAGTTCGAACCTTTGTGAAGTTTGAATTCCTGGCTTCAACGGCTAGCTCTGTTTTTTCATTTCTTTTGTCTTCAGCAGGTTCAACGTCGAGGTTGGATTCGAGACTTCAGAGAATTCCAACCCGAGAGCTTGACTGCTGTTGAGAGCTTGTCGACTTTGTCGAGGTCGACACTTTCTGGGAGAGCTTCGATGTCGAGGACGTGTCGAAGTCGGTGTCATCTCTTCATTGTTTTTTGACCCGAGAGCTCAAAGGGTGTCGAGTGCCAGTCGATGTTGGGGTTTGTCGATTTCTGGGTTTAGTCTTAAAGTCGACTGCCTGTCGATACTGGGACGACCTAAGGGGTTGACCTCATCCGGACGACCTAAGGGGCTAACCTCATCCGGACGACCTGAGGAGCTGACCTCATTCGGACGACCTGAGGGGTTGACCTCGTTATGACGACCTGAGGGCTGATCTCATTCGGACGACCTAAGGGGCTGACCTTCGATTTCGAAAGGCTGTCGAGACCGACTTCGAGACTAGCTTTGAACTTTACTTTGCTGCACTTTTTCTACGTCTTTTCTACAAATAACTTCAAGTGCAAAGCATTAAACAAAATCATATATTTGTTAATTAATCATCAAAACTAAGATTGAGCCCACAAGGCTAACAGTTGCCAAAAGCTAAACGATAGAAAAGTATTATCCATGTTGTCAAACTATAATTAATAATTTTGTGCATAGTATAATATGAACTTAGCCAAAATGAAATAGTATTGTTTTTAAAATGTGGAATTTTTTTATAACGAAAGTGAAAGAGTATTATTTTTAATATGTATACTTTTTTTTTAAGTGTTAGGATACAACACTTAAAATAATGTATTTAGTACAAAAAAAATTTAGTAATTAATATCTTTATTTTGTTAAGTGTAAACTATACAGAAAATATAATGTTGGTAATTTAAACATGCTCTTACAGTTAGTAAGAGCATAAAACTCATCTGATTGGCGGTCAGACTGAGAATCGAACCCTCAGCTGGTACAAGGTTACTCCTTGAAATTGGAAGGTAAAATTTGTCAAATTTGTGTTTGATCATGGGTTAAACGGTTTGGCCAGGTTTAAGTTGGGTAACTTGCTCCTCTAAGACTCTCTTATGCTTAAGTCAACAAGAGCTTAATCACAGAGCAATTATGAGTAAGATGCTTACGTACCAGAACCCTTTGGGATGATGCATATTTATACTTAAGGAACATTTCTAGGCAATTTAGTCGAATCCTAGTTGGATTCCACCTGGATGCAAGCTATCCCCTGTAGAGTTCTAGTCTAACAGCTTTGGGGCGTAGAATAGGATTTGTGCCCAACCAGTTCCACCTGTAATAAGTTTTGGACACCTCTTTGTCTTCCTGTAGGAGATGGCAAGCTATTGGGCCTGATGGGCCAGTACTCTCTGGGCTGAACCTCGACAGCCTCATGTCTCATTTACTAGAGCCTCGAGTCTGAGCTCGGCGAGGAACTGAGGTCAAGGCTTGGCATTCACAAAACTTTTGTCAATTCCTTTCCCCCAAGTTATTAATGGTGAATATACACACATATATATATATATATATTTGAAGCCTGTAAATCGTGGCATTGATATGATCCAAATAGCTATCACCCCTCCATTCAAATCGGTAACTTACATAATCAAGTCTTTTCAAGTTCTGACTAATGGATGTAATTATGTAGATCTTTCACCTTTTATAAAAGGTAAAATTTCAATGTTCAAATTTATTATTCTAGATCTAATTCAAGTAATTGTTTTTTGTATTTTGTTTCTTTCTTCTATTCTCTTATAATATGGGCTCAAGTTATTTATTATAGTAAACTTCATTTTCAAACTTGCAGGATGCTGATATATTGTGGCTACAATATCCATTTCTACATTTTTATTTGGACACAAACATTCAAACTTCATGTGATCAATATAAAGGTATACCAATGGCTCAATAAACATAGGCTTTTACTATTTGAAGTCTAACATCAAAACAGTCAAATTCTTCGAGTTCCATGGCTTGCATAAAGAGATAGGGTCCTAAATAAACACAGCCAAAATGTGTTCGATAAAATAAAGTCTGATCCCTTTATCAATAAAATTTGGCTCACCATTAAACTCTTAAACACAATTTATTATGGAGGATTTTGTGAGCCAAGTTTGTTGGGTAGGACAATGCACAACCATTGTTGTTTTGGACTAGATCGTAAGGTGCATGATCTCAATATGTTGATTGAGATTGGAAACAATACATGACTTTGCCAGGTGATGAGAGGGCAAAACAACCACAAACTTGGGCATATTACCAAGAGTATGTGAATAGGAGTCCAATTGTTTATAAATTTGATCACAATGTTATGTTATTGCTTAGTTTGTGAAAGTTTAAATAGTGTCGACACCCAAAATCTATGTTATTTTCTATATATAGTTAATTTATTAGCCGAATCCGAATCATTTGTAACTCAAGTGATAAGACAATGTGCACAGACTATGAGGTCAGAGATTCGATTCACACACCTGAAAAGAGTTGCGAATTTTAACCAAATTTTTGCTAGAACTTTAGAGGCTATTCCCCTGGACGAAATCATCATATTTAAAAAAAATAAAAAATTTATCAGCTGAAAATTCGTATAAAATTGATTTATGTATGCATTGCATTTTTTGAGGAATTTTGGATGTACGCTTCTTGATGTATAGAGACACGCACATATCAGAAGTAGTTTGTTTTTTTTCTTTTCTTCTTCTTCTTAGTTGTAGTATTATTTTAAAAGTATAAGAGTGTCATTCTCATACTACAAGAGTGATACTCTTGTAACCTGAGTCCAATATTTTTACGAAAATGTTAATTACAGGCTACTTTTTACTATTCGTAGGCCACTTTTTAAAATTTTTATACGCGAATTTACATTTTTGCCCTTTCTAATTTCTAACTTTATAAAAAAATTACTTAACTTTTTTAACTCCAGGAAAATCGCCTGGACTGGGCGATTTTCCAGAGAAAATCGCCCCGGCCAGGCGATTTTCCTGGAGAAAATCGCCCCGTCCAGGCGATTTTCTCAGAGACAATTGGTGTCCTGTGGCGATTTTCCCTGATAAAATCGCCCAGGCTAGGCGATTTTCCTTAAAAAAAAACGTTTTTTTCGAAAATTTAGTGGTCGTTCGCCGGAAAAATGATTTTCCGACTACTGATCGGGAAAACCTGAAAAAAAACACCGTCCTTTGGCCTTTTTTTTTAGGGAAAATCGCCACAGGACCCCAATTGTCTCTGAGAAAATCGCCTGGACGGGGCGATTTTCTCCAGGAAAATCGCCCCAGCCAGGTGATTTTCCTAGAGTTAAAAAAGTTGAGTAATTTTTTTATAAAGTTAGAAACTATCAAGGGTATATTTGTCTTTTCACCATTTAAAATTTTAAAAAGTGGCCTACGAATAGTAAAAAGTGGCCTGTAAATAACATGCCCCTTTTTTTATTACTTTTATTTTTTCGGCAATACTGGTACTCATGTAACTCGAGTGATACTCTAGAGGTACAAGACTGTCATTCTCATTGAAGAATATCAGTTTTACTCTTTCCAAAATATAGCATGGTACTCTTGAATTACCATTTTCCCTTGAGGTTTGTCTAAATTACAAAAGCACCATCTTAGTTTGGTTAAATAACAAAACCCTCCTTGACTAGCGGGCTAGTTACAATTTTTTTCCTAAGGTTTGGGTGAATTACAAAATTACCCTCATAGTTTGGTTAAATAACAAAATTTCCTCTTGACTAGCAGGAAAATTACATTTTTCCCTCTGAAGTTTGTGTAAATTACGAAATAACCCTCTTAATTTGACTATAAAATTGATCTATTTAAAAATCAAATCATGGCATAAACATTTTATACCTGGGAAGACAAAAGTGCCCCTAACTTAATCTATCTAAATTTTGAAGATCAAAACGCCCTTCATAAAGACATAAAACAGTTAAAATCCATGATTTATTATGCCAAGAGAAAATAAAGATTTCCCTATTTTTCAAACTTTTATGCGTATTATTTGTATATTCGTATCCGATAAATACTGAAGTTCTATTAATAGTGGTCTTTGTTTAATAGATGTTCATTCAGAACTTTTATCAAACACCTAGCATGCAAGATAGGTTAGCTAATCCTACTTTCACAATAACTCATAATCAATGAATGAAAACATTACTTTATTGGTCCCTAAACTTGGACTATTGTCGGGTTTTGGTCCTTCAACTTGAAATCATTCAATTTTTTTCTCTTAACTTTAAAAATTATTCCAAAATGCTTCAAGCTCATATTTCGACAATATTTTAGTTATTTTCGATTAACATGTTAGCTTCACAGACATTAATAAAGACAACAAATGGAAAAATAAAGGTTAAATCAGTTTGTTCACCCCTTAATTTAAATTTAAAAAAGCAACTCACGTATTCGCCAAAAATAGCTCAAATGTTATACGAATTCGAGCTCAGGACCATTGTAAAATAGTTTTTGAAGTTAAGGGACAAAAATGAAATAATTTCAATTTAAGAGACCAGATAAAGACAACATCTCAAATTAAGGGACCAATGGAGGGATGATTTAACCACACAAAAATATAACCAATAATCAATAGGTAAATCTCATCTTACTCTCTTCCCATAAGAGTTTAGTTACTAATTAAAACTACTAAGTGTGAACTGACAAAAATATCATTATACTTTTTCAGAATCTCTTGTTTGGTTACTAAACCTTTTTTTACCCCAAAAATATCACCATACTTTCGAAAAGGGGCCGGAAATGTCATTAAGCCGTTAATCTACGTTATTCTTGACGGAACTTCTAACATGCACATTTCATGTTATTTCTAAGGGGTATTTCTTTCCCTCACACACGCACAATCAAAACACCATCATCCTCCGTCTGTCGATGCCTTATGTGCTGCTCTCCTCGTTCTCAAGTTCCACTGATGGATGGCTCAATCAGAGGCAGTCTCCGTCTCAGCAGCAATAACAACCGCAGACAAAGAACCCAAATTATAATTAACCAATTGAAGCTGCAAGCAAACAGTAGTAGAAGAACAAATCCAAGACAGCCGCCACTGGAAAAGAAAACAATGAACCAAAATAACTCTTCAAATCAAGAGTCCACCGAAATGCTGCATTAAATAAATCAAGATATAATGAATCAAAAGAACTCTTCATATGAACCAAAACAGCCACTGAAAAAGAAAACATTGAATCAAATTAATCCTTCAAATCAAGTCCACTAACCCAAAAATCGATGAAGTTAAGCAACTAAACAAAACAAATTAAGACCAACCAGTTAATTGCACCTAAAGCCACTACAAGAAAAAAGGTGTTTGGTGACAATCAAGATTTTGGTCACCAAAGGCTAAACTCTGGTCACCAAATCCTTTGGTGACCAGAAAAAGTGTTGGTCACCGGGTGGTTACTGAAGCTCGGTCGCCAAAGGGTCTGGTGACCAAATAAAAATGTGTGGTCACCGTTCTTTGGTGACCGAAACCAAGTGGTCACCGATTGGTGACCAGCACTTACTTCTCACCAATTTGGTCACCAAAAGGGCACAAACTGGTCACCAAAGGGAGTGCTTTTGTGACCAAGATTCTGGTCACCAATTTTTATTAGTGACCGAAATTTCTGGTCACCAATAACTCTCCGTTAACACCATTTGATACTATTTGGTGACCTATTAAAAAGTAGTGACCACTTTTCTGGTCACCAAAAAATTAAATTAACTAAAAGTATTGACAGATTTGGTGACCAAAAATTGTGGTCTCCAAATCTTTGAGTACTTTTAACGACCAAAATTCTGGTCACCAAAGTAATATTTATATATTTGTATTTTAGTTACTAATGTTTAGGTCATCTAATCAATATTAACATTGGTAACAAATTTGGTCACCAATCTATTCACTTTTATTTATATAAATAATATACAAAAATCTCAGGCTCAAAATGTCAATAAAACTATTTTAATTTTAAATTGTAAAACAATTGAATGTATCTTCAAACTTTTTGCAAACTCAAGTCTCAAATCTGAGCTAATACAAAAGCAACATGCTAAAAATCGTCATCATATCCTTATCTATCAGCTCCTGTGAGGTAAATACCTACAAATTGACAATCAATGGCATTAAAACAAGTCCAAACTTAATTACAAGATAAAGCACACTCACAGGTCATCAAGATAGCATATAAGAATATATTTGAAGGAATGTACGCTAGGAGAAAACAAGGTGCATGCAAGAGAAATACCAATCAAAGAGCTGCATGCAAGAGAAAGATCAACATAAAAAGGCAAAAGACACAAGACATCATAATAAGCATTGTTTATATGTCTCAGACAACATTCAAAAGAATACCAATCAGCATAGAATTTGAGTCTACCCAAGTGTTGGCAAAGAAAAAACCAACAGGAAATTCAAGCTAGTGGAAGAACCTTGAAACTTCAATAGGTTCCAAGGAATTGATATGTTTTCTTAAGGGAATGCTCCAGCTAAAGGATTACATTTTCAAAAAAATACCTGCCTAAGAAAGAATCATGTATAGTCATTTCAAAAAAAAAAACACCTTAAAACTTATAGAAAGATAATACTTTCCAAACTAGTTAAAAGATTAAAAAAAAAAAAAAAAAAAGGCAATCCTACCTTCCCGGAAAGACCATAGAGAGGTGAAAGATCAGAGAAAAAAATCCCACCTACAAATGCATTATAGACAGTAGATAAGCATTACAATCAAGATATGGTACAGTGAACAGCCAAACTCAAATGGCAACAAAATTTTGCAAGCCAAACAAACATGAAGAAAAGAATTTCCATACCTTTATTAAGAGAGAACATATATTTATCCACTGCTCTTTGGAACTTTTCACCATTAAGTAATTCTATGTGCAATAATCTGAAAATACATTCAACGTCATTCTCCATCAATATAGTAATATCTTCTGCTTCCATTTTCCCTTCAAGTCTAAGTAAAGCTCACACATTCGTTGATTAGGACTCAAGGGCCAATTCTTTGTAAGAAGCAGAATCACTTATGCAAAAGAAAAGGTAACTTAGAGGATGTCCACAGGAGTTTTCCCAATTTTCAAGGTTAATAACCATTTCAAAGCAATGGTTATTCAGCCTTTAGGTCAGAGAAAAGAGTTTGTACTTAAAAGAGCATAACAGGAACTGAGGAAAGCTTACACATCAAATTGTTAACCTTTCCATGTAAAACAGCTTCTTCAAGTAAAACTACAACCCATCTATTGTTAAATGCATATGCAACCCTTTTCCCTCAAATCCAAATCACTCAATTCTTTTCGCTTGCAATCAATATCACTATCATAATAAAATACCATGGCTTCAACTCAGTTTTGTCCCCTTGAAATCAGCACAAATTGGTAATATACAGTAATTAGTTGAAGGAACATTATAATCTCTCTGTCTCATTAAAAGAATCTAGTGGTACAACTATTTCTGAGTCGATAGGTAAAACTCGAAACACGACTCTTTATATGAGACTGAAGAAGTAACAATCATGATGATAATAATAATAGAATTTAGGCATCCTGTATAACTTGTATGCTATGACTATGCTAGTAGATGATGATAGTTGAAGTAAATGATTATGGTAGTAGATCATGCGAATTTTTTATAATTTACTGTATGGAAAGACAAACAGGAAAAAAACAATATATATTGACTTCTCCATGCCTTCATGTGTGATATTTCTCTCCTAGGAAAGCACTTAACATGGAAGTTCACAAGATCTTTTAACCTGTGAGAAGTTTAGAAAGGCAGTTTCAGTAATACTCCCTTTGTCCAAGAAAATCTTTATATGGGATGGAAGGAGTAATTTTTAAGTTCTTTAAGAGTGGATTTGATCAACTACGAAAGTAAGAAGTAGTTCACAACACAATACGAGTGCACACCACTATATAGATACATTCCAAGTAATGTGGGACTGGGTATAAGTTTGAGCTCTTTATGAAGGTTTAATCTGAATCATATAATCATTACTCAGCTAAATTTGCTAAGATTGTCTGTACATTTCTATATGAATAAACTTTAGGACAGACGAGCATGCAAAAATATTTTTTGTTACTCTGAACCGTCTTTCTTTTCTAGCAATCGATCTCTGTGGTTGTTACGGTTAACAGTTTGCAAAGACGGTTCTGCCTCTGCAGCTCTTGACCTTTGAGACATTTAAAAGAGTGAGGTTGAGAAATTGCCCCACCAAATTAGTACGTGGCTCTGTCACTTATTTGTTGGTCTAAAGATGTTAATGTTGTTTATGTGACGCTTCCGCCCCGACCCCATCTCCCGAGAAGCCATTCCTACGAAGGAGTCCTGGCCGGTTCAGGGGGTAGCGTCATTCAGGGCTCGCGTCCAACAAGTCGATACATATATTAGTAAAAACATAATATTACCTTTATTTGAAAACAATTCAATAATTAGTTCCTAAAGCAAACTTGTCTAATGCGAAAGGTTAAGACATTATTCAGGACGGTCAATGATCAAATTATCCCTTAATCCAAAATTAACCATTGTCTAGGCCTAACTATTACAATCAATGCGCTCAGCACTGCTGCAGCGAACGTCGGCCTCACAACTAGCGACAATAAATCATACCTAATTCAGTAGCTGCAAAAATAGGTTTATGAAAGGGGTGAGCTTCACTAAACTTAGTGAGAGACCTCGGTTTCTATATAAAATTCCCACCGTGGTACTTAGACAAAAATGTCTTAATATCAAAGCGATCATATAGACATGGCATTATAGTTTATGCATCAATATTCTTAGTATTCATAGCATAAAATTCATGCATCAACGTGGAAACAATCAATCAATCATCTCTAATATCATGTAGCAAAAATATGCATGGCAACATGGAATGCTCTTGACCATATACAACAATCAATCTATCAATTCGCTGTTAGGTATTCAATCAATTTGATTTCTATATAGCTTTCTCATCAAAGCTAAGGCGACAATCAATTCTAGACATACTACACAATAACGATTTTAGGTAGTTTGGAAACAACTCGATACCCAAGCGGCGACAGTACCAGCAGTAGCCGGAGTGCCCGATGGCAAAGGGTTTTGGATCCCAGTTGTATACATACAACCATTAGTTTCCCTTTTAGGGATGTGTCGACTAACTGCAATGTGTCCTCACTACATATGCAACACGTAAGGGTGATTACAATTAATTAATTAAGACTAGAAGCGCACAGTTTTTTTATCTGGTTTAAAGGTGTCATACCTTATCTCTTATCATGCAAACATGGCATCTATAACATGCTTTCATGAATCCTAAACATTTCAATATGCAATGCAACAATCTACTCATGGCATAGGTATTAGGCATCTTTCATTTACACCTAGAAGTACATTATGCTTCTCTATAGTGTACAATCAATCATACTCAATCAATAACAATTCATGCTATCAATCATCAATTAATAGGCATATATGCTTGTGTTCATATTAAGTAAGTAAGCAATTCAAAGCATACATCTCATGATGAGGTCATCCCTATAACCGAACACAAGTGTCTGCCATGCTTAAGGTGTGGATTTGATTCAAGTGTTCAGAAGGTAAGGACTTGAGGGGCAAGAGTTCAGACTAAGGTGAATCCAAGTTTATACAAGGGTTCTCCATTGAAGCCTCCAGCTAAGGTTCCAACTATAAGGACCAAGATCGAGAACAAGCCAAAAGAAGTACAAGTGTGCGCCAGTGGTAGAAAGGTCATTTCCCTTCCAGCTCGCTCATGGGTCATTTATTTTGGAGAGTTTTGGACTGAATATTAAAAGTATTAATTGGAGTGAATTTTACAAGTCTTGAAAATCATTAGAGTTCTTGATTTGCTACATGCCATTATTTTTAAGTTCTATTACTTTTAAGGTACTTACTTAATTAGTAGTTTCTTGAAAAGAAGGAATTACCTTTTTTGTATTTTCCTTTAATTTTCAGGGAGAATTTCGGCCAAACCCTTCTTGGAAGGCAACTGAAATGCTACCTCCCACTAACCTAGTTTTTTTAAGTTTCTGGTTTGTAGGTTTCCAATTCTTATTAGTTTCCACTTTTCTTTTCTATTCCTTTTCAATTTCTACAAGGAACACAACTCTCTAATTAAAGAGGCTTATGCAAAATAATACAACCAGATTGAATTCATTGATATAATTTGGTGTAAGGTTAATGCCCATATTTTCGAATTCTTTTCATTGAACTATAGTCAATCTTGCATGATTTCGACCTATTAGTTCTAGGATTGCATGTTAATTAGGTTTATAATCTCACCTAATTAAATTAGCTTTTCAATTCAATTCGTTGCTTGGTTTCTAGTTTAAAAACAACTTGATTGTTCTATTAATGCAAGTAGTGATTAGGTTCGAAGGGGTTATACTGTGTCCTTTTAATTGGAGTTTTGGTTACTTTCCGCACACTGCAATTCTCAATAGAGAATCCTCATCAATTTGGTATCAGAGCTGTATAGCGTGCAACCTTGGGCGGATCCAACCAATCAAAGGGGAGCGGTGAGACACATAATGAAGTGTCAATCCCAAGAAGATTCACTACTACAAAAATGACTTTTAATGGCGGTTTTTTAGGGCTTTTAACGGCGGTTTTCGGCATTTTTGAACCGCCATCTATCCGGCAGCCGTAGAAAGTTTGCAGACTTTCTACGGCGGTTGTGAACTGCCATAGAAAGTTCGGACTTTCTACGGCGGTTCCTAAGCGAACCGCCGTAGAAAGTAGACTTTCTACTGCGGTTTTGAAAAAAACCGCTGTAGAATGTCTACGGCGGTATTTTTCAAAACCGCAGTAGAAAGTCTACTTTCTACGGCGGTTCCTAAGCGAACCGGCGTAGAAAGTTAACTTTCTACGGCGGTTTTGAAGATAACCGCCGTAGAAAGTACCAAATTTGTAAAAAAAAATTAATATTTCATTTTTTTCTCTACATTCAAAAAATATATATCAAAAACAGCAAGAACAACCTTAGAAAGGTTTTGATATATATATCTATATATATATTTCAACTTTATTCAAAATATATATATCAAAAATTTCCATGCTAATAAACCGAACAACCACCAAACTTCACAAAATTTTTGCGTGCATCCATCAAATTCTAATTAATTTAATCATTAACAGCAAGAACAATACAATAATCACCGATATAACACTAATCAAACCCGAATTTAATCATTCATCATCTCACCAAACCCGAATTTAACACTAATAATAAACCCTAGGCCAATCACAATAATCAAGTAACAATAAAATTTGTAAAGCTTAAATAAAGTTGAAACTATTCTATATTACCTTTTCTATGATTTGAAGCCCACAACAAGGACCGATTGTGGTGAAATTATGATGGGGCATTAACTCCAAGTGGTGGGTGATGGCTGATTAAGAAACCATATCCGGAGTTGGGTGACGGCGGATCTTGTTATTAACGTTGCCGGAAGAACGACTTCGGGGGAAGACAAGAGAAAAAACCGAAGGAGAGAGGATGGGCGTCGGCAACGAGAGAACGCTTCGGTTTGCTGGAGATGGAAACAGGGGGAACCGCGGCTGGCTGGAGATGGAAACAAAGGAAAACCCTTAAAATTCAAACAAAATTAAGTTTCTATGGCGGTTTTAATTAAAACCGCCGTAGAAATCTACGGCGGTTTTAATAAATTCAAACAAAATTAAGTTTCTATGGCGGTTTTAATTAAAACCGCCGTAGAACCGCCATAGAAAGTAACTTTCTATAGCGGTTATGAAGAAAACCACCATAGAAAGTAACTTTCTATGGTGGTTTTAATTACAACCGCCGTAGAAAGTCCATTTCTACGGCGGTTTTAATAAATCCACCGTAGAAAGCCCGTAATTGTGAATTCCCACCCGTTCTCTATTCCTATTAATTTCTAGTTTTTTTATTTTTGTAAATTAACCCCCAAATTTTTTTAAATTTAATAATAAATATGTATTTTACTATTTATCAATTTTTATAATAAAATTCATCATATTTATTAATTATACGGCGGTTAAAAATACAACCGTCTGGAAAGGGACTTTCTACGGCGGTTAGAAATAAAACCGCCGTAGAAAGTCCCCTTTTTTCGGCGGTTTTTGAAAACTGCCGTAGAAAGTTATCAAAAACCGCGGTATAAAGTCCCTTTCTACGGCGGTTTATTTCTAACCGCCGTAGAAAGTCCCTTTCTACGGACTTTCTACGGCGGTTTTATATAGAACCGCCTAGAAAGTCCGTACTTTCTTTTTAATGGCGGTTTTGGTCTTTCCGCCGTTAAAGCACCGCCGTAGAAAGTCCATTTTGTAGTAGTGGTTGTCGTTGATCTCTTTTAAGGTAAATTGCTCCTTCAAAAATTGGTTACTATTTTTCCAAAATTCTTGATCCTTATAATTAAGTATCTTGTGTTTTAGCTGCTGTTTGTGAAAGAAATTGAAAGAGTAAATCAAAAAAGGAAAAATAGGCTAAACCGAGCTAGGGTTTAAAAGCCGCCGAACTAGGATTTTGGGTTGTAAAAGGTTCTGAAATTTTTCCTTCTGTTTTCTCTTGTGCGATCCATTATAGGTACTAGGGGAAGGTTGTGTTAAATTTTTAGAATTTTTGGAGCACTATAAGGCCTGTTTTGAAATTCTGAAAGTTCCCACACAAAATACTATTGAAATCATGAAATCTGAAATTTTCTTGCTTGATTCTTGGGCTGTTATTTTTTATCAACCTAGGGAACTTGTAGGAAGATTTTTTTATTTTAATTTTGGTAGTATTCTGAGCTCATTGGACTATTTTTCATCACGCCGTGAATTTTTGGGGTACACCGAGGCACAAAATTTTTCTTCGCATACTTTGCATGCAAGTTGCTTTCCTTGTGTCGATTGCAATAGAGACCATATTCTGAAATTTGTTTTCTGATTGGATCTAGTTTTTACATAAAATTTTGATTCCAAAGTTGCCGGCATATCTTGAAAGTTGTCTGAATTGCAAGCCTGCTTGAAACTGTGAATTTAATAGATTTTGGGATTATTCTTGAATTGCCTATTGGGAAGGTTATTTTGTCTTTGGGTAGTTTCCTAATAATTCTTTGCAAATCTGCTATATCTTCTTATTTCTTGCAATTGCACATGCCCTGCCAAATTGCCTAGTTACCATATTGGTGCTACCTGGACAATTACTCTTTAAAATAAATTTGGATTTCCTAATTCGTACACTACTCATTACTTGTGAAATTTTGGAACTTATTTTTGAAATTTCTTACTTGTGTACTTCCATAATTCGAATTTATATACAAAATTTCGTTATGCAAATTGTTTTTGCTTCAAAGGTTGAACCAAGCAATTCTTTTCTTCAAAAGATTTTATTGTTTCTTCTTTGTGATTCTATGAACTTTTAGTGAATTATTGTGTGTGATCTGACTTACTTATTCTGATTAGAATTCTTAGATCATAGTTCTGAGAGGGAAAGGGCAAGAGTGCAATACATTAATTACTAAAAAGGCAGCCAACCCTAGAGAGATATACTTGGGGAGTGTAGACTGCTAGATAGACACTTGAGGGGAATTAGGGAAGTGAGGATTTTCTCATAGTTCTTTATTCTTAGCAGGTTAATCTCATTATTCCTTATTCTACTACAGGTGCACCCTTATTGTGGTTTATGAGTAGATCTTCCCGACCTCTGCTAGTCTTTGATCATGAAATTAATCGATACTGAAGGGTCTGAAAACAAAAGCTCAACAACCTCCTACTCTGCCAGCCGCGACTAGTTCTTTAGCTGACACCATGTCTGATTCAGAACAAACTGCCACCAACACTGCCTTGCTCGAGAAGATGTAAGCCTAGTCCATGGAGTGCATGAATAAGCACATGGACAATCTGATCGTAGCCAGCATGAGCAGCATCAACAACTCACTCAACAACTCGGTCGACCAGCTCTGACATGATCTCGACGCACGACTCCACCAATTGGAGCGATACTACCGAGAGGAGCCGCGTCCTCCAACACCGCTAAGGAAAATCCGCATGCCACCCCCTTCTGATGGTGGTTTGGGGAAATTCAAAACAAAGATTCTAGTCTTTAAAGGTAGTCAAGACCTTGAAGAGTTCCTTGACTGGGAAATCAACATCGAACGGATCTTTTCACTCCACAAGGTAACTGATGACCTTAAAGTTAAACTTGCCGCTAGTGAGTTCAAGGGGTATGCCTTTATCTGGTGGAAACAAGAGTGTTAGCTGCCCAGTGCCGCATGCTGGGAACCCGAAGGGCCAATGCTCCTGATCCTTCTTGGGAGGACTTAGTCGCCCTTATGAGACGGAGGTTTGTCCCCACCTTCCATGAACTTGACCTGAAAAAGCACCTACAGAACATCACTCAGGGCCGTCGCAGCCTTGATAAGTTCTATCAAGAGCTTGAAACCGCAAAGGTTAGGGCTAATGTTGAGGAGGATGACGACTCAGCAATCACACGATTCTTGGCAGGCCTTCGTCGAGGTATCGCATGTCAGGTGGATATGCAGAACCCTACCTGTGTCGAAGATACTCTCTATAGGGCACGGGTAATTGAGAGCTATGGTTTGAATCCCATAAAGGGTTTCACTTCTAGCTCCACCACTAATACTTGGAAGCAAACTAGTTGGAACGTTGACAGCAAAGCCACCTCAGTGACTGACAAGAAGCCTTACTTGCGCCATTGGATAAAAGGAAATCTACTATTTCACAGCCTGATTCTGTGAAGAAATCCTCAAGCAACATTCAATGCTTCAGATGTATGGGCCGAGGCCATATCTTGTCACAGTGCCCTAACGCCAAAAGGGTAATGTTTGGCGAAAGTGGATATAAAAGTGAGGAAATTGATTCTGAAGACGAAGAGATGCCCAAGTTAACTTCAGGTGACAGTGACAAAGAGCAGCAAGATTTAGTGACTTTTGACCAGGAAGATAAGGTTCACCACAAACTTAATACCGCCCCAATTAAACGATGTGTTGTTAATAGGCTTCTGAACACTACACTTGGTCCTATTTTTTATCAACAGAACATTATCTTTCATGCTCGTGTCGAGACTCCTGATAAGAAAGTGTTCATCCTGCTGATCGATTGGGGTAGTAGCTAAATGTCTGCAGCATCTACTTTGCAGACAAACTGCACTTGCCAGTCCTACCTCATCCCTATCCATATACACTCCATTGTTTTGATGATGATAAAGGTATTAAAGTGAATAAGCAGATGCGAGTTTAGTTTTCCATTGGTCATTATGAAGACAATATTCTCTGTGATGCTATGCCTATGAGAGCTGGTCATCTACTCCTTGGCCGCCCTTGGCAATATTCTCTGTGACACAGCACTGTGGTTACAGTAACACGTCCTCATTTAAACACAAGTCCCTAACACTTACATTAGTTCCTCTGCTGCCATCGAAAGTTGCTTTTGAAAACATCAAAATGAGGGCTGCTTTTGATAAATGGGATAGTGAAAAATTAGTACAAGCAAAGGAGACAAAGAAGGCTGCCAATCTTAGAATGGTAAGGGGGAACTTTCTTGCCCAGAAGGTAAACCCCGTCACTGATATTGTTCCAGGATCATTTAAATTAACTGAGTGCATAGATGAGGCATCCACTCGCAGGCCAGTAGAACCTGATCTCAGGCCCACAGCCTCGGATTGCAAGCCCGTAACTGCTAATCGCAGGCAAGTCGATCCTGTTCACTCCGCAGCACTCAATCGTAGGCCAGCCGCTATTGATCGCCGTATCGCCTTGCTTGATCACCGACCGTCCGAGCTTGATTGTAGGTTAGCAGAAGTAGTTCAGGAGACTTCAAGCCTTGAAATTAACAAGTTCCAGGCTCATCTCCTCAGCCAACCGAAGTGCACCCACGCTAGAGTCGCATTGCATCCATCGAAAAGTTGTAGAACTTTCCAACCAGAAGTGGACTAAACTTGCAATGAAGAACCTGCGGCCATGACAAAGAAAGCTCCACGCCTAAAAGAGACGTCCAATTCAACCCAATAGGGCACGGATTCAAGGATGAATCTTTCTGAATCGGGAGGGATTGATGAGGTCATCCCTACGACCGAACACAAGTGTCCGGCATGCTTAAGGTGTGGATTTGATTCAAGTGTTCAGAAGGAAAGGACTCTAGGGGCAAGAGTTCAGACTAAGGTAAATCCAATTTTATACAAGGTTTCTCCATTGAAGCCTCCAGCTAAGGTTCCAGCTAGAAGTACCAAGAACAAGCCAAAAGAAGTACAAGTGTGCGCTAGGGGTAAAAATGTCATTCCACCTCCAGCTCACTCATTGGTCATTTATTTTGGAGAGTTCGAGACTGAATATTAAAAGTATTAATTGGAGTGAATTTTACAAGTCTTGAAAATCATTAGAGTTTTTGATTTGCTACACGTCATTACTTTTAAGGTAATTACTTAATTAGTAGTTTCTTGAAAAGAATGAATTACCTTTTCTTGTATTTTCCTTTAATTTTGAAGGAGAATTTTGGCCAAACCCTTCTTGGAAGGCAACTGAAATTTTACCTCCCATTAACCTAGTTCCTTTAGGTTTCTGGTTTGTAAGGTTTCCAATTCTTATTGGTTTCCACTTTTCTTTTCTATTCCTTTTCAATTTCTCCAAGGTGCATCACTCTCTATTTAAAGAGGCTTATGCAAAATAATACAACCAGATTGAATTCATTGATATAATTTGGTGTAAGGTTAATACCCATATTTTTGAATTCTTTTCATTGAACTATAGTCAATCTTGCATGATATCGACCTATTAGTTTCTAGGATTGCATGTTAATTAGGTTTATAATCTCACCTAATTAAATTAGCTTTTCGCTTCAATTCTTAGCATGGTTTCTAGTTTGAAAACAACTTGACTGTTCTATTAGTGCAAGTAATAATTGGGGTTCTAATGGGTTATACTATATTCTTTTAATTGGAGTTTTGGTTACTTTCCACATACTGCAATTCTCAACAGCGAATCATATCAAGCAATCAATCATGGCATACATCTCTTATGTAGCAATTCAATTTCATTTACATGCATGTGAGGAATAGGCAACCTCTTAATTTAGTCGATCAATCAAGTTTATAATTCACTCATACTATATATAGTTCAATTAAATCTTTACAAAAATATCGAGTAAATCCCTCACCTTTCGTAAGGCGTGAGTGGTCAACGATTGATGGGTACACTTCTCGGTCTATAGTCAACTCCTGCAATACGAGCATTCTAGGATAAGTCAACTACGTTCGACCTCGAGGTTTGACTTTAGGTTTGACCTTCGAGTTTGACCTTTAGGTCAACTAGGGTTGACTTTGACTTTTAGGTCAACTAGGTTAAAGATCAAAGGTCAATGGCCAATTTCAATAATAAGGTCAAGTTTCACAAGGCTAATACTTTTTGGAGTCAATTATGGAATAAGGTAAATTTTTAGACTAAAGAGCAATTTCATAAATAAGAAAAAATTCAGTTCTGGACTAAGTCCAAGTTCCTGTCTGACTCGTATGGAAACTTGCACCCAGATTTTTGTGTTCTTCGGGTTTCAAGTTTTGAAATTCAGGAAATTCGTTTTATGTGTTCTGTGCGAGAACCTGTCCAACTCGGACACTAACTCGCACTGCTGGGAAAGTTTTCCAGAAACTTCTAGTTCTAGACACTACTATTGAGCTATGTTTTAACACTGTTCCAAATTATTTTTAACCTAATTAAAGGCATAGTTTTAAAGTCTAGCATATAGACAATACCTAGAAGCTTTTACTTCACATAAAGGATTACTCTAACGCATTTAAATCTTGCTCCGAAGTAGGTTCGAACCACTGTTCCTTCATATGCATAAATTTCGATTTTGACTTTTTAACTTAATCACTACAGATCGTTTAAACGCTATAGGTATCAGTCCTAAACATGTTTGATATTTAATAATGATAATAACATCCTAATAACATGCTTTCTACGGATTTATTATCTACAAAGTTGAATTACTTGTTCCTCAAGTTTCATACAATTCATGCTTTCTTAATTCCAATCTTCAATCCAAATCACGAATTAAGACTCACCTTGAGGTACTGAAATTACCACGAACTCACAGAACTTCAATAGAGGTGGTGGAAGCGGAGGCGGTAGCGGCTCACGGCGGTGGCAGCTCCTCTCCTCTCATGGTTTCTTCTCTCTTTTTCTTTAATTCATGAGTTAATGTTGTATTTATAGGCAACCTTTAGGTCTAGAATAATTCAAAATCTTAGGTAATTAAGGTAAGTTTAAATCTGGTAGTTTCCTTCTATTGGATTTATCTCAATTTCCAATTCCTTAATTACGGATTCTGTTTCCCGATTGCGCTGTCCGAGTTCATGTCCAACTCGGACGACAACTCACACGCTGTGATTTTTAGCTTCTTTTCCTTCCCATTTTTCCTACTTTCCTTATATTATTTTAAGATATCTTTTATACACACTTTAACTCTCAATCAATCAATTTATGCAATTAATCGGTCAATCAATAAGGCAATCAATCAATGATTCAATCGAACAATTCAATCAATCAATTAAACATTCGATCAATATGTAATTTCCACCAATCACATTTCACAATTAAAAAGTAAGTAAAGGTACCCTTTATTCATTTTAAATCCTAATCCGAAATTATGGGTCCTCATAGTTTAGACTTGTTATCTCAAGCTTTCTTGTTTATGTTTTGTTGTTAATAGAATTATTATTTAGTCTTATATTTTGCCAAGTACTATTTAGGCTTAATCACTATTTACCCCCAATGTTATTCCTTTTTGAGTACTTACCCCCCATATTTTTCAAACTAACTCTCTACCTCTCTTTGACTAAGTCATGTATAATAATCATTGAAAGGACAAAATTACCCCCATTAAATGATGACTCAGGAGATCGGGTCTGGATTGATTTCAAATAAAATGCAAAAATTATGCTACTGGCTAGGATCAAACACACAACTATCCACTCCCTTGTGCATAGTATAACCGCTAGGCTACTAATGTTTTTGATACCAATTATAGTTCACATTAGTTTTATCCTTCACTCTCTCTCAACTCTCCAAATAAAAGAGTCTGGCTCTGTTCTTTTCCATTCCTTTTTACAAGAATCATCATTTTTTTCTTCCAAAATTTTAAATTTTGAACTGAATAGAAAATTAAGTGAATTTTTTTATGTAACCCCAAATTTTTTTATGTAACCAAAAAAAATTTATGTAAAGTTTTTGGGTTTACATAAAAATTTAACTTCATTTTCTACTCAATTCAAAATTTAAAGTTTTGGAAGAAAAAAATGATGATTCTTGTTAAAAGGAATGGAAAAGAACAAAGCTAAGCTCTTTTATTTGGAGAATTGAGAGAGTGTGAAGGATAAATCTAATAAGAACTATAATTGATATCAAAAACTTCAACAGCCTAGTGGATATTCCATGTGTAAGGGAGTGGAGGGTTGCGTGTTCAATCGCACCCAGTAACATAATTTTTATCTTTTACTTGAAATCAATACAGACCCAATCTCCTGAAGGTAAGTGACGTGGCGGAGAGGTCGGGGGTGACGTGGACAGGGAGTCATCATTTAATGGGGGTAATTTTGTCCTTTCAATGATTATTATACATGACTTAGTCAAAGAGGGGTAAAGATTTAGTTTTAAAAACATGGGGGGGGGGGGGGGGGGTAAGTAGTCAAAAGAGAATAACACGTGGGTAAATAGTCATTAAGCCTACTATTTATGGTGTTGTAAATATGAAACACTTGTCTCGGAGAATTAAGTCCCGCTTGGATAAGTACTTCAAAAAATATTTAAGTATTTTAAGAGTATAAAAAACTTGAAAATTGTATTTGGACAAAAAAATTATAAAACTTTTGAAAAAAAATTTTCAAAGAAAGTTTACTTCAAGTACAGTTTTTTAATGTTGTATTTCAAGTACAGTTTACTTTAAGAAAGTGTATTTCAAGTACAGTTTACTTTAAGAAAGTGTATTTCAAGTACAGTTTTTTAAGTATTAAATCAAATATGTTTTCTAATGTTTCTAATATTTATCATCAATTGAAAATTTTTGGTCCCTTTATGAATCTCACCATTCTTCCAAAGTGTAGTTACCATTCATTCCTACAGACTTTCAACCCGCTCCCACCCCGATCTGACACAAACCTACCCTTGTCTCGACTCGACCCTGACCCTAGCCGCACCCCGACCCCAACCTCACCCCGGCCTCGCCCCCAATCTGACCTTAACCCGACCCCACCCGACCTCGGCCCGGACCCCACCCCTGGCCCTGCCCTAACATCAACTTTGGACCCACCCCCGACCTGACCCAACCCCAGCCCACCCAAGAGAACAAAAAATATTTACATACAGTAAACATAATTTTTATATAGCTACTTGTATTAAATACAACTTTAAAATGTGTTTATAAAATAATAAACCAAACATCTTTTAAACTATTTTTAACTCTAAAAACGTTTTATAAAATAATTGTGCAAACGCATATTTCTTAAAGAAACTTTAACAACATACTTTATAAAATGTTTTTGAAATACTTGTCCAAACAGAGTCTTACCACCTGTTGAAGATTCTCTTGTAGTTTATAGTATAAGGAAAAACCATTGGGAAAAATTCATGCAAGTTCAGCTGAAAGCAAGCTTCTGGATCAGCAAGCCGTCCGATGGATCGTCCGAAGCGGACGCCCAGTCGAACGAGCGCCAGTGAGCATCAGCAAGCCATCCGATGGGTCGTCCGAAGCAGACGCCCAGTCAGACGAGCTCCAGTGAGCAAAACTCACTTAGTTGCGGGAAGCGAGTGCTGTTCGAATCCTATTCTGCTTAGGATAGTTTGTTGGACAAGCTCCAGTAGCTTCTACGAGATGCAACTCTTTGATTTCTTCCTTTGGATGCTTCTTTTGGTTGAAGTGTTGCGTCCTAACTCATGAATGGATGATTGCATACATTCATAGGTTGATCGTATCCCACAAACATAACCTTTCAACTCTACAAGTAGAGGGTGAATGCCACAAATTAAATCAACTGATTTCCATCTTCTTTCTTATCTAAACAATCTAAGAATTGTCTACTTAGTTGTTTACAAAAATTCTATTGTATCCTAGAAGTGATCTTGCCACATTCCCAGTTAGAAATATAGTGGGGGAATTAAACACTTTAAGGAAAGTGATTCACACGCCTTAGATTTCTTTTCTTTGTGACTTGTTAAAGTCTTTCTCATTCTTATATTTCTTACTTATTTTCTGCATTTTAAGTCTTGAAGACTCCATTTTATCTTCAATCTTAAAGTGTTTAATTCTCGTTCATAATGGAGACAACTCATGAATCAACCATGAAATTCATGAATCAAGATTTTGTGAAGCTTGACCAACTCGATGGCATGGGGACAAATTTTAGGCGTTGGAAAGACAAACTCATTTTCTTCCTGACTGCTCTAAATGTCATATACATCTTGGAAGAAAATCTTAATGTGCTTCCTCCTCCTTCAGACAAAGACACCGATGAAATTCGGAGGCTAAGGAAGAAGCGACTTGAAGATGAAGTGCTTTGCCGTGGGCAAGTGCTTTGCCGTGGGCAAGTGCTTTGCCGTGGGCACATTCTCAACAACGTGTCAGACAACATTTACGACATGTTTACAAGTGAGAAAGATCCAAGGGTGATCTGGGCTACATTGGAGCAAGAATATGCAATTCAAAAGCAAGGCTCAGATAAGTTTTTAATTAAAAAGTTTTTAGATTTCAAGTTTGTGAACAACACTCCTCTTCTTGATCAAGTTCACAATCTTCAAGTGATAGTTTCTAAAATAAAAGAAAATGGGATCAAACTTCCTAAACCATTCCAGATTGGAGCAATTATTTCAAAATTGCCTTCTACATGGAAAGGTTACCAAAAGAAGATGTTACACACTTCTGAAGTTTTAACCTTGTCTAGTTTGTTGAAGCATTTATGAATTGAAAAGGGAACAAGGATCTTGCACAAGGATGATCCTGAAGCAAGTGATCTTAAGGTAAATGTTGTTGAGGAAAACAAGCCAACAAACAACAAGAGGAAGAAGCCTGACTTTGCTGCGGCAAAGGACAAGAAGAAAAATAGGTCCTGCTACAACTGTGGAAAGAAAGGCCACTACAAGGCAGAGTGCAAGTCCAAGAGGCAGAAGGGAAATTCAAGAAATTCCCAAAGTACTAATCTTGTGGAAGAGTGCACAGAAGTAATTGCTATGTTATCCTTAGGGATGGTGACTGAACTACACATGGCAACTACCACTTCCAACAAAGATTGGTTTTATGATTCCAGTGCTGTAGTGCATGTGTACAATGACAAGGACCAGTTTGAGAATTACAAAGCTCTTGAAAATCATTTTGTGGTCATAGCCAATGGGGGGAAGGCAAAAGTGCATGGAAAGGGAGATGTTCACATAGTCTTCACTTCTGGCAAAAAGCTTGTTCTCACAAATGTACTACATGCTCCAAAAGTTGTCAAGAATCTGGTTTTAGCAGACATTCTCAACAAGAAGGGAATAAAGGCTGTCTTAGAATCTGACAATGTAATATTTTCTAAGAATGGAATTTTCTTAGGAAAAGCCTACTCTTGTAATGGCATGTTCATGCTCTCTATCAATAAAGTTGAATCTTCTACTTATATGCTTGAGTCTTGTTCTTATGGTTTATGGCATGGTAGATTAGGACATGTGAATCATAAGGTGTTGCAATTTTTGTCTAAAAATAATTTCATATCCTTCAATGATCCAGTGAATAAGAAATGTGAGACTTGCATACAAGCAAAGATCACAAATTTGCCATTTCCAAGAATGGAAAGGAACACACAGTTGCTTGAATTAATTCATTCAGATGTGTGTGAGTTAAATGGTTTTCTCACTAGGGGTGGAAATAAATACTTTGTCACTTTCATAGATGATTGCTCAAGATTTGTGCATGTTTATCTAATGAAACACAAGGATGAGGTATTTGGAATGTTTAAAGCATTCAAGGCTCTTGTAGAAAATCAGTTGAACAAGAAGATAAAAATTTTGAGAAGTGATAGAGGAGGGGAATACCTTTCTAGTGACTTCAATAAATTTTGTGAAGAAAATGGCATTGTGCATCAAACAAGTGCACCATATACTCCACAGAAAAATGGCTTGGCTAAAAGGAAAAACAGAACTTTGCAGGACATGGTTAATGACATGTTATAATAAGTTCAGTTTTGCCAAAGAATCTGTGGAGAGAAGCCTTGTTGGCTGCTTGCCATGTGCAGAATAGAATTCCTTCTATGAGGACTAAAGTGTCTCCTTATGAGATTTGGAAAGGCAGAAAACCAAACCTATCATACTTGAAGGTTTGGGGCTGTATTGCATACTATCGTGTCCCTGAATTCAAAAGGACTAAGTTAGGACCAAGAGCACAAAAGTGTGTGTTCTTAGGATACGCAGAAAATCCTAAGTCTTATAGGCTGCTAGAAGTTGATTCCAAATTGTGGAATCAAGGGAAGTTGAGTTCTTAGAAGATAAGTTTCTACAGAATTCAAAGGATAGTGATGTTCCATCTCAGGAACCCAGTACACAAAATGCAACAAGAGTGGAACTTGATTCTTCTAATGAACCAAGAAGAAGTCAAAGACAAAGGAAGGAGAAACATCTACCTTCAAATTTTATTTCCTCTCAATCTATTGTCTTCTTAGTTGATGGAAGTAGGGATACTATACTTAATAAAATTCCTATTTTGTTAAGTATAGAAGATGACCCTAAGACATATAATGAGGCAATAAAATCAAGGGAGCTGCATTTTGGAAAGAAGCAGTAAATGATGAAATGAATTCAATATTGTCTAACAATACATAGATCCTAGTTGATTTACCAAAGGGTTCAAGACCTATTGGATACAAGTGGGTGTTCAGAAGGAAGAGAGCAACGGATGGAACAATTCTTACATACAAAGCAGGGTTAGTAGCAAAGGGTTATAAGCAAAAAGAAGGTATTGATTACTTTGATACTTATGCACCTATTGCTAGAATTACATCTATTATGATGGTGCTTAG
Source organism: Leptodermis oblonga (assembly GCA_016801395.1). Classification (NCBI taxonomy): domain Eukaryota; kingdom Viridiplantae; phylum Streptophyta; class Magnoliopsida; order Gentianales; family Rubiaceae; genus Leptodermis; species Leptodermis oblonga. Next base: position 20,710,969 of record CM028750.1, on the reverse strand, counting down.
CTTCAGTTTTTAAGCTTTATGTTCATCAATGGATGTAAAGACAACATTCTTAAATGGTGATTTACATGAAAGGTGTACATGGAACAACCAGAAGGATTTGTTCTTCCAGGAAATGAACACAAGGTATGCAAATTGGTTAAATCATTGTATGGACTTAAACAAGCTCCTAAACAATGGCATGAGAAGCTTGAGAATGCTATACTACTTGGTGGTTTTAGATTCAATAATGCAGATAAGTGTATTTATTCTAAAACTACAAGTGAGTATTGTGTGTTGATATGCCTATATGTGGATGATATGCTAATTGTGAGCAATACCTTGAAGGGTATTACAGAAACTAAAAAGTATCTTGCCTCTAAGTTTCAAATGAAAGATCTTGGTGAGGTTGATACTATTTTGGGGATAAAAGTAAAGAAGCATAGTGGAGCTTATGCTCTTTCTCAATCTCATTATGTTGATAAAATCTTGAAGAAGTATCAACATTTGAGTGTGAAAGTAGTGAGTACTCCTATGGATCCAAGTGTTAGGCTTGTTGCAAATCAAGGTGAACCAATAGCACAACTTGAATATTCAAGTGTCATTGGTAGTCTCATGTATGCCATGAGTTGTACAAGGCCAGATATTGCATATGCGGTTTCCAGATTTGCAAGGTACACAAAGAATCCAAGCAATGATCATTGGATGGCTGTGGCAAGAGTGCTGGGTTATCTCTTGAAAACAAGAGATTTGGGACTCTATTACAACAATTTTCTAAATGTAATTTAGGGATTCTCAGATGCTAGTTGGATAACAAGCATTAGTGATCAAAAGCCTACAAGCGGTTGGATCTTCATGCTTGGAAATGGTGCTGTTTCTTGGGCATCAAAGAAATAAACAATTATAACTCATTCTACTATGGGGTCTGAGTTTGTTCCTTTGTGTTCAGCAACAAAGAAGGCTGAATGGTTGAGAGATCTATTGTTGGATATAGATTTCTGGCCAAAGCAAATGACACCTATTACTATCTATTGTGATAGTGAAGCAACTATGTCAGCTTTGAACAATGTACACAATGGAAAGTCTAGACATATAAGCTTGAGACATGCCTACATTAGAGAGGTATTGAAGAACAATGTTGTCACCATTGTGTTTGTTAGAACACACAAAAATCTAGCGGATCCGTTGACCAAACCTCTTGCAAGAGAGTTGGTGAATTCGACAACATTGGGTATAGGATTGAGAACTCTGATCTAAAATTGCTAGATGATGGGAACCCAACCTCTTTCTAGTATCCCTAGTATGAGAGGTTTAAAGGGTAACAACAAGTCACTAGAACAATTGTGAACACCAAATTATGTGTAGACCATACCAAGGAAAGGTGTTAAACAAAGTAACTCTTAAGTGAGAGGATGACTTAAGTGTCTTAATGAAATTTTCTTTAAGTGTTTATTTGGTGAATTACAAATAAACTGGAGCAAATTTAACCTATGTAATCAAAGATAGTGGTCCTGCCTTCGGCTAGAGTTTAGAGTTATCTCTAGTACATGGTTACAGAACTAGGATGAGCACACGGCCATATCAGTGCTACAACCAGTTGTGATTGTAATATGGAAAATGAGGTTCGCATGTGTGATAAGTTTTAATTGAGATCAAATTTTGGTTTAAACATTGCGCCACCAACTTTTGCTCAGTTTAGTGACTTAGTTGCACTAAAGGAAAGTTCAAGACGAAAGTCACTTTCTCCTAAGTGTGATTTCATGTAAGTGTTGATAGTTTATACTATAAACTAAATGGGGAATTGTTGAAGATTCTCTTGTAGTTTATAGTATAAGAAAAACTATTGGAAAAAATTCATGCAAGTTAAGCTGAAAGCAAGCTTCTGGATCAGCTAGCCGTCCGATGGATCTTTCGAAGCGGACGCCCAGTCGAACGAGCGCCAGTGAGCATCAGCAAGCCGTCCGATGGGTCGTCCGAAGCGGATGCCTAGTCGGACGAGCTCCAGTGAGCAAAACTTACTCAGTTGCGGGAAGCGAGTGCTGTTCGAATCCTCGTCCGCTTCGGACGGTTTGTCGGACAAGCTCCAGTAACTTCTACGAGATGCAACTCTTTGATCTTCTTGGATTCTTTTGGAGTGTGCGTCTCTTTATGGTTGAAGTGTTATATCTAATCTCATGAATGATTATTGCATCCATTCATAGTCTGATCGTATCCCACAAACGTAACATTTCAACTCTATAAATAGAGAGTGAATGCCACAAATTAAATCAACTAATTTCCATCTTCTTTCTTGTCTAAATAATCTAAGAATTTTCTACTTAGTTGTTTATGAAAAGTCTATTGTATCTTAGAAGTGATCTTGCCACATTCTGTGTTAGACATATAGTGGGGACATTAAACACTTTAAGAAAAGTGATTCACACACCTTAGATTTCTTTTTTTTGTGACTTGTTAAAGTTTTTCTCCTTCTTATATTTTTTACTTATTTTCTGTATTCTTAAGTTTTGAAAACTCCATTTTATCTTCACCACCCCCACCCCCAACCACCATCACACACACACACACAAAATGTGTATGATGGAGGTAGAAAACGTTCACTCTATGTTACTTATTGCATAAATGCCTAGTGTTCATGAGTGCAGACGACTACTGATGCGCGGGCCTAGTTTAGGTAGCTGCATGCCATACAACTATCCTGTGCCCACTGCCCACTTTTGTAATAACGCGCTGGCCTAGTTTGGAACCTGCCATACGACTATGATCATGTGCCCATTTTGTAATACATTTAGGTGCAACATAGCTGGTTCAAAGATGTTTGATGATTCAAACTAGAGCTTTTTTTAGTTTGGCCTTAATGTTTTCTCTATGTTCTTATTTTTTTTTTTCATTTTTTAATACTTCTTTTGTTTGATTAAAATGATCCACTTTCTAATGCTGTTTTCAATATTACAAAGTGAACTCTTCTAATAGAACGGGGGGAGTAATTTTTTACATTATACTTATTACATTTTTAAGCCATTGTGACAGGATTGGAAGTAAAATTACATTTACAAATTTTTACTCTTTTAATGTGCAACCCAGCGCCTGTCCATATACTATAATAGAAAAACTCTTCGTAAAATATATAGTTGAGATGATGAAAAAAACTTGATAATTTTAATGAATAAAATTTCATAAAAGCAATTCAGGCATCCACTCGATAATGAAAAAAAAAAAAAAAAAATTACTGCATCCAAACATAAAAATATTGTTGAGTATGGTTTATACTTTATTGGCAATGGTATAATAACTGGGAAAAAATCCCTTCGTTCATTGGGAAAAAAAAAGTTTGTTGGAATTTACTTTAGAAATAGAGTAATATTTTTTCTAGTTTCTATAATTAGTTTCCTTACTGAATAACTTGTACTCCTTCCGTTCCATTAGAAGAGTCCACTTTAACTAATGTACCACTTATTATAAATGTTAATGTACAATATCTAAAATACCTAATTTAACATTATTTATTCCATTTATATCATTACTTATTAAGTATGGAGTAATTGTAGACTACACAAAGCGGCGAACACAGAACAAAATATCAGTATGGGCAATTTTAGTGGCAAAAATTTTTTTTGCCATCATTAAATAAAACACGTACTACTAAAGTATCAAAATATAAGGATTGAGTTAATTGCCAGAAAATTTTTTGGTGTTACCAGACAAACGATTAAGACGAGATAAATATGTTAGATCACTCATAGATCAATGAAAATGATGCAAAATTTTTTCATTTTTAATCTTGGGAAAAATTTCCTTCTTATTATTTACTATCAAATAGAAGCAGCAAAAAATAAATAAATAAATTGTAGGAGAGTTCTGATTTGTGAATTGGGTTTTAGGGATTAGAAGCAAAAGGGAAAGTGAGGAATTAGAATTATAATTGGAGGAGGGGTCTAATTTGTGAGTTGGGTTTTTAAAAATTGACCCCTTGCCTTTTTTTAAATTATTTTTTCCCGTTGAATAAAACGACGTAGGAGGGGTCCAATTTGTAAATTAGGTTTTTCAAAATTGACCCTTTACCTTTTTTAAATTATTTTTTCCCATAAAGGGTAAAACATTAAAAAAATAAAAATAATAGAAGAAGACTTCTTCTTCTTCAGCTAGCGGGTTTGCCCCAAATTTTTGCAGCAGCGGTGGCGGGACGGAGCTAATGAGTAGTAATACTACTACCCTTAGCTCCCGATGGAAGGCGGGGCGACCACTAACCACAATGATTATATTAATAAGGGTATGAGGAGTGAAAAATTTAAAAGTAGACTCTTCTATTAGAACAAAAAATATTTCTTAAAGTGGACTTTTCTAATAGAGCGGAAGAGTAATTGACTAGAGGTAATGTTCCCTCTCTTATTTGTTTCTCAATTCGACCTGACGTGTGGTTTAAAGTTTCTTTAGCATTTGCATCTTTCATTGCGTTTTGTAAACGGAGGGAGGTAAGACGCATTATGTCCCCCTTTGCTTTTTTACATTTTCATTTTAATAAAGGGTCATATGCCCTAAATACTTAATCTTCTCATACGTAAAAAAATAAAAATAAAAAAAGTCGGAAAGTCAACAATTTGAGTTATATCTTTAAATGCATTTATTAAGTTTGAAAGTCAACAATTTGAGTTATGATATTTAAATCACAGCGGCCAGATCTGAAACTCATCCTAATAATCACATTCATATGTCTCAAACTATAATAGTTGGCTAAAATCTATTCGCTCGATTTTAATAGAAGAGTTTTATTTTTAAAGGATATAATTTTTCTATAATTTCAGTGTATAATACTAAAACAAATTATTTGTTACAAAATTTTCATTTATATTACTGTTTTTTAGGTGTGAATGAAAAGTAAAAACAAGAATATCCATTAAGACATGAGAAAAGAAAAAGGAAAATGACAACAAAATAAGAAGCAAGATTCCCATTAATGGAAGAGAATAAGGAGTATATATATTGCAAAATGAACTCTTTCGCATAGTAAAAACTAAGGGTGTGTTTGATAACCTCATTTAGGGCATGTTCGTTTGGAGGTTTGCAGGCCGGTTTTACAAGATTATGGGTTTTAAAAACTGTTTTAAAATCAAAACCTCATTTGGCACGGATTCAAAACTTTGTCTTGCAAAACCTTATTTCAAATATAAATTCCTTTTTTGAACACCAAAAACTTTTTTTTTTTAAACTTATAAACCTTGAAGGGAAATCTTATTTGCTACCTGCTATCTTACCAAACAAGATTTTGAAAAAACTGATTCCCGAAAGCCTTTCACTAAACATAGTTTTTGTAACCAGCAATTTTAAAAGCCTATTCGGTTGCTTGTCTTTGAAAACATATTTTTTGAAAACCTGTTTTTTCTAAACCTCTCTCAAAATCTTTTTCACCATAATATTGTGAAAATATGTTTTTTATTTTGATATTTAAATTTTATTTAATAAGTTATATAATTTACCTTTTTTATAAACAACATTTGTACGAAATGTTTTATATTATTTATTAATTACATTTGATTTCTTATTGAAAATTTTGTATTTTTCTTATGTAGTTATTAGAAATTAATATGAGAGTAAAATTGTATATTTTTAATAATTTAGTATTCATATGGACATTTTTATCAAACATAAACAAGTGATTATGCATTTTGATTCAAATATTGAATATTGAATTTTCCGCATTAAGATATAAACTATTTAATCGATTCAGCATTAGGATTTCAGCATAAAACATTAAGCATTAAGTTCTATCAAATGGACCCTAATAATGGTTAATAATACCTTCTTAAACTTACCAGTCTTCAACAAAAAAAAAAAATTACCAGGAAAAAAGAAAAATATAATAGTTGAAATTGTTTGGTCTACGTTATTTTTAATTAATTAAGTTATAGGTGCTCTAACGTATATACCTTTGTTACAAGTCAACAATTAAATAGTAATGGTAGGTTGCTGAAAGAAATTAAAAAATACTGATGGTTATAAAGTTGGACTGATACAGTTAGAAACTTGTGTGTGTGTATATATATACACACTAGAAGTGAGCACCGTGCATTTGTACGGTGAATGCCCAATAATATTATTATGTGATCACATATAAAAAAATAAAATAAATTATAAATAGTAATCGATTTATTACAAATCACTACCACAAAATGTGCTAAAGGAGGCACCCCTTTGGAGGCGGGTGTCAAAGAGGCCGGCAAAGGTTTTGGAGGCGGGTGCATGTTCCAATAAGCATAGCAAATGCTATTAGAGGCAGGTGCATGTTGCACGCGCCTCCAAAGCTCCAATAGCAAATGCTATTGGAGGCGGGTGCAACTCCAAAGCACTTATTGGAGGCGGGTGCAACAATAGCATTTGCTAAGCATTGGACCCGCGTCCAAAGCATTTTAGCAAATTTTTTAATAATGTTTCAATTTTTTTTTTTGTTGTTTTGGACTGTTAAAAGTTGAAAATAAATTTGAAATTTTGTCAAAATTCGAGCAAAGCGATAAATTAATACGTAATAAAAATCACAAGTTTTAGAAGAATATATATAAATATATCCTTTCGATTTTAACTTTAAATACATAAGTATATGTAGCCTAGTAGTAAATTTAATGTGCAAGAGTTAAGTGATTCTGCATGCGCGAGTTCGATTCCTACCGAAGTCATAAATTGAAGAAAAAGGAAAAAAAAAAAAAAATTTTGGTAACAGCACCTGGTTCAATAAATAGTTATTGGGCTCTTTTACACCAGCCTCCAATTGGAGGCGGGTGTAAAAGAGCACCCGCCTCCATTGATCTAATCATTGGAGGCGGATGCACTTTGTACCCGCCTCCAATAACTAGATCAATGGAGGCGGGTGTGGGCCCTCCAAAGCCCCTATACACCCGCCTCCTATCTCCATTTCTGCACTAGTGAATACATAGGTAAAAACAAGAAACATATGTTAAATATCACACAAACACTTAAAAAAATTTTCTCAAATATAAAATTGGCATGCCTACTCTATTCTCTTCATTTTTTTCTCACATCCTCAGATCGGCTCCTGTCAACTTCTTTAACCTTCTTCTTATTCTTCTCTACAAAAAACTAAGTTGTTGAATGAATTCAAGGCGTGTTGTATGTAGACGCCGATGACATGAGAAGCTCCATTGTTAGAAGAGGTAAACATGGAGACATTTTATAACGTTGGATAGAGAAATCTTGTTGTTCATTGGAGTAGCACAAACATGCGAATTTGAAGAAATTGAGAAAATTCAGGAAAAAAAAAATGCATTTTGAAATTACTCCATACAAAAAATATGTTTTAAAAGAATGTATATACATTACGAAAAGTTTCACCATTAAAGTGAGTTAGAGTACTGCACGCATATAAGGAGTCTAAACAATAAGAAAGATTTGTGGAATTTTGTTTTCAATGGACTGGACATATATATAGATTGCAAAGTGATAAATAAAGTGTCTATTCATTTTCTTTTGTGAGGATTACCAAGAGTTTTCATATAATTAATCATTTATTAATAGTATATTAATAAGGAAGTTGATGTGAACAATGTAAATAATTATAGTATAATCAATAGCTTTTAATGATATTTGAAACTTATAGTATATGAAAAGTCATAAATTAAAAATAAATTAGTAAATGGCAATAATAATAATTTTAGTTTGCTCACTATTACATAAATATAAGCATGTCTTACTTAAAAAATTATTTATTAATAATGCTACATTTACTAATAACAAATAAACTTTTTTATCATTCTAAATGTTTGATAGTTTACAAATATACTTAAGTTCTATATAAATTATATAAAATATGGAATATAATATATATATATATATATGTGAAAAGTAGAATACAGAGAGTCCAATGCTGTTAAATTTGGAGATTAATTTAATATGAAAATTTGAAAAATAACTTAAAAAGTTGAAGAGGTAATGAAAAATATTATCTAGGTAAATGAGATAAAATAAAATTTATATATTTAATAAACAATTATTAAATGTTAATCTTATGTGGCATTCATATCAATGGTTAAATTAAATTATTTGTTAATGTGGCAGCCATGTGGCATTTGAAGGTAATTATGTGATTATGTGGTAGCTTTGTCAATATTAACATAATTAAATGTTAAGTATATGTGGCAGCTACATACAGTTTGACATCAAATTTATGTTAGTTTTTATTATATAGGGTAGATATATCTATATATATAGACATATACATATATATATGTCTATATATAATAAAAATTCAAACTATTATGGTTTACATTTAATTTATATATATATATATATAAGAATATTATTAATAGAGACTCATGTTAAATAGTCTAGTAGTTCCACATGTGATGTGTCATATGCTAAATTTAATATGTGGGTGTTCTTTACTACACGCAATATGCGTGTTTTAACATAACCAAGATAATATTATAGAGGTAAAACTTACTACACAATACATCACGAGTAAATTCATAACTGGGATACATCAACAACTACATTCAATATATTAAACTCAATAGGCGATCATCAAATATACGCATTAGAAAACTACAACTATAATTGTGATATAGTACTCAATATCAGGGGCGAATCTAGGGGGTGACTTTAGGGAGGCTTTAGCCCGGACCAACCACCTCATAATCCATTAACGTACACAGGGGCGGAGCTAGGAAGAGGGGGGGGGGGGGGGGGGGGGGGGGTGGTCCCCGGCCCCCTCCAACCCTCTCCGGTACCCTTATTATTAGTATATTTTTTTAAAAATTTTAAATTATTACAGTGTATTTAACTGTCAAAAAAATGTTTATGTGTATATTGGACCCCTCCAAAAATTTTAAAACGCAGTTTCTGGATTCGCCACTGAATGTACATGGTCATTTTGAAAGATTAAATCCATTTGCTATAATTCTTTAGAGATTGTAAGTACTGACATATTATTATTTTTATTTTATTTAACCTTCAAAGACAAAACCCATTGTACCCTTGCATCAAATGTATTTTTTTACTCGCCTCATTCTTTTATGAACAAAATAGACATTGAACCATTTTTCTTCTCAAATAATCACACGACACACTAAGTATATAATATAACATTTTTAATGGATATGGACACGAATGATACAATTATCACCTTGAATATAATCAAAATCAATATATTATCAAGTGTCAACCAATAGCATAATTTTGTATATCTGTACATTTTTATAGTTGTGAGTTTATAATTTAGTTATTAAGTACTTGTCTTTAATTGCACCCAAAAAAATTACTTTTAAAATAGCCCCTCAAAAATAATTTTCTTAATCCACTTGCTCAATATTATATCATAGGGTAAAGCTACGCGATACATGAGAGACTAAACTCAATACACGTGTCATCAGCCCATTGAAGAGAAGTTTTTGTAAATACTAATGGTTTTTTGAAAATAAAAAATTCAGTAACTGTTGGTTGGATTGGTATAAATTTAGAAACTTCTGTGTGTGTATATATACAAGCCGATACTTCTACTGCGGACAACAACGTCCACTTGTGAAGAGTTCTTCTGATAGAGATGGACTTTGTGTGCTGCGGTGTAAAAAATTGCCAGCCAACATTTCCTTCCGGCAGGATCACGGTCATCATTAAAAGGACGTTGTATTTCGTTCCCTTGGCTCTTACGTTCTTTGTTCTTTGGATTAATTTCCCTCCTAACAAATACCACATTTCCCTCACAAACAACCTACCATTATCATCACCTCTGGGTTCTGATCATCAAAACACAAACACTACTGTTCATGTTTCCCAGAATTCAACATCACCTATAAATGAAGTAGTACTCAATCATCATAGCTCTTCACCCGCAAATTCTTCTCCTGCATCAAACAATTCTTCACTTTTGGCTGCCCATGAAAACTTGCCCTCATCACATGTAAGTACTAAGTTATCCCATGCTTAATTCATCATTCCAATTTCTGTGGCAGTATTATACTCTCTCTGTCCCACTCAAAGAGTCCACTTTGTATTACCAAAAAACAGTAATACAAAATGGACTCTTTGAGTGGGACATGGAAAATAATATGCCGGCAAGTTTCGTCTTTAATTTTGATACTTATTGTATCTTGTTGGTCTCATTAATTATTTTTTATTTTGTTTTGGTAATTATTTTTACATTCTCAGTACTTCTTTTTTATATTTACTATTTTATAAAATATGATTAAGATGTTGAAAACTAAATTTTCAGCATTCAGATATAAACAACTTAATCAATTTAGCATTAAGCATTAAGTATTCAGATATAAGTATTAATTTTTATCGAACTGCACCTAAGGGGGTGCGCGTTTGAGTTAGGGAATGAGTATGAGTTTGATAGTAGGTTGTAACTAATGGTAATGTATTTTGTCATTCCAATTAATTTGGTTTATGAATTGGGACGATGTGTCATTACTAATATTTGCACAATAAATATCATTGTTGCCCTTAAAAAGAATTTTACAAGAAGAGTAATGATATACTTAACAACTTTTTGATAGCAACTCATGTGGCATGCATTCATTGGTTACAATTTTATTAATATCAAATAATTGGCCAATGAATGCTACATGAGTTGCTATCAAAAAGTTGCTATGATTTGTTGTTAAGACTATCAATACTCTTGAAAAAAAAAATTTATGTATTACGTGTTGAAATTTTTTAAACTATGTGTGTTGTAATTTTGTTGTTGAATTTTTTTTAAGAATTTATTAGAAGAAAAAAATTTCCTCAAAATAATTTCTTTTGCACCCACCATTGTCAAAGAAGATAAGTAAAAGAAAGAGAAAATAATTATTAAAAAAAGGTAAAAGCATAAAAAGTGGGAGTTATTTGGGAATGGGATGGAAACACACCCCTCTAGTGGGTTTGACATGATTCCTAATTATTTGGATTTTATTATCAAATTGTCATTCACAAACTTATTATTTATCAACCAAACACTTATATTTTCTATCATTCCATTCCCCAAATTCACAACCAAACAACCTCTAAGAGTTTGTCACTAAGGCCCTGTTTAAATACAAAAGTGTGTATTGAAAATGCAAAAAGGTGTATTGAAAATATATAAATATGTATGAGAATGATGAAAATTTATTATAAAATGAAAATAAAATCCAAATCATGATTTGGATCACGTTTCCAAATAGGGCCTAAAGGTGTGGGGTGACAAAAACACGTTAAGAGCGCACAGATAAATTTGGAAGTATATTGCCCATTTCTGGTCTAAAATAATTTATTTTTTGACACTTGCGTCCCAATGTTTGAATTCATGATTTCAAGGTCACAAGGTTATCCCGTTATCCACCACTTCAACCCTTTTATGTTCTAATTACCACAATTATTTTGCAAATAAGAAATCCTTCCATGACGAATTTAATCTCAAATGGAGATAAAAAGTTTGGTACTTATTCCGTTTAATTAGAACAGTCTATTTAAAATTTTTTTTGTGTTTAATAGAAGAGTTTACTTTGAAATTTTTTACTTCTCCTACATTTACTAATATAATCATGGGTGTCAACAACTAGCTCATACTTAATAAGTAAAGATATAAAAAGTGTCAAATGGATTATTTTAGGTGTTGTACCTTGAAAGTCATATAATAAGTTATATATTGGTTAAAGTAGAGTTTTTTAATGGAACAGAAAAAGTACTAGTTATTAAATATCCAAATTATATAATTAACAAAAACTTATTAGTGGCAGCTGTCTCAAAGAACTTGTACCCACGGTTATTGAGTCCGAACCGGACCGGTCAGCCGACCCGGTTCAGTCGCGAACCGGTGGCCTGTTAGGTCCAAAAATGCCCCTAAATCGGGAGTGCTTAAACTTGGGGTTTGACCAGTTAAACCTGGGTTTAACCAAAACCCAGGATGAACCAGTCAACCCCAGTTTTACCTTTTTGTAGGCAAATAAAATTTTGCCATAGTGGGATATTGAACCTTGCTGCCCCGCAAATTAAGTTACTTGCAACTATATCTTAACAATTTATTTAATCTTTTTTGTGTAAACAAGCATTTTAAATCATTTTGAATATGAGGTCATAACTTTCTAACAATCTATTAATTGGCTCATCCAAACTAATGTTAATTTTACAATCATTCTTTACCATTTATAAAATTAACTATCATAATTCTTTATTAATTTTTGGGTGAAATGCACAAAATACCACTTAACTATCAGGTTTTGCAAAAAATACCACTTTCTTTTAAAAACTTCAAATACAAGCACTTTACTTTCAAAACGTGCGCCCGTACCATTTTCGCCCTAACGGCCGTTAACTTGATGACGGGACCAAAAACGCAGGGGCAAAACCGTCTTTTCATTGTTCATCTTTCCCCAAAAAAATGAAGAAAATCATAAACCAAGAGGGGAAAAAAAATTAAACTAGAAAGAAAAAAAATATATTTCTTCAGAAACCAGAAAAAGTGAAAAAGGGATTTGCAGAGAAGAAGAAGGGTGGAAATCGAGCTTCTACTTCTTCTTCCGATGCCCACCGAGGACTGGAAATCGAGTCTTCTTCTTCTTCTTCTTCCGATGCCCACCGAGGACTGGAAATCATGTCTTCTTCTTCTTCTTCTTCCGATGCCCCCGAGGACTGAAAATCGGGTCTTTTCTTCTTTTGATTCTTCTTCCACTTCTTCTTCTTCTTCTTCTTCTTCTACTTCTTCTTCTTCTTCTTCTTCTTCTTCTTCCTCTTCTTCTTCCGATGCCCTCCGAGTACTCGTCCGAGCATATTTTGGTGAATTGAGCATGTTTCTGTAAATGGGTCTGTCTCCACCGTCGTTCACAACTAACCCGAATTGGTTTCTGAAGACGTTTTCTGGTTTTTGAAGAAAACGATTTCCAGGAAATCGTTTTCTTTAGAAACCAGTAGAAAAAAAAAATGTGAAGAATCGTTTTCTTCAGTTTAAATGAAAGGGTTTTGGGTTTTGCAAAAAATGATTTCCCGAAAATCGTTTTCTTTAAAAACCAAAAAAGGTCTTCAGAAACCAATTCGGGTTGGTTGCGAATGACGGTTTTCTTCATATATATTTTTTTCTTCTGGTTTCTGAAAAAAACGATTTCCATATTTTTTTTGCTTTCTGGTTTCTGAAGAAAACGATTTCCATATATTTTTTTTCCTCCTGGTTTTTGATTTTCTTCAGTTTTTTTGTTTAAATTTTATTTTTGGGGAAGATGAATAGTGAAAAGACGGTTTTGCCCCTACGTTTTTCGTCCCGTCATCGAGTTAACAGCCATTGGGGCGAAAATGGTACTGGACGCACGTTTTGAAAGTAAAGTGCTTGTATTTAGAGTTTTTAAAGGAAATTGGTATTTTTTGCAAAACCCGATAGTTAAGTGGTAATTGGTGCATTTCACCCTTAATTTTTTTTCGATTAAAGTTTGTTCAATTTTTTTTATGTATTAATCTAAATTACAGTTCAATTTTTTTACATCAAATTTTATCTCTTCTTTCTAATAGAAACATACTACTATAATTTTATATTTGTTGAAAATAACCAATATTTTCTTTTTTAGTTATTGGGTTCTTTCTTTTATTTTGATTTATAGTAATGAATTTTAATGTTTTAAGTGAGTTGTAAAATTCAAAAATATATATAATTGTTGTGAACAAAATATATTTTAAATGTTAAAGATGATAAAATTAAAGTATATTAATTATTTTATATACATATATATATATATATAGATGTATGACGTCATCCAAATTAACCCCCGGGTCAGTGTCCGGTTGGGGTCGGACAGGGGCGGAGCCAAGGGGGGTGGGGTGGTCCCGGACCCCTCCAACCCTCTCCTGCAATCTTATTACTAGTGTATATTTTTCTATTAAAAATTTTTTACAATGTGTTTAACTGTCAAAAAAAAAATTTATATGTATACTGAATCCCTCCAAAATTTTTAAAATATAGTTTCTAGATTCGCCACTGGGGCCCAACAACATTGCATGTATCTAGGCATGGCCACAACCAAAACCGCCTTGCTACTTTTGATTCATGAACCAGAAATTGTGCTTTTACATATATATATGAATCGAGCCTATTTGCAGTACTCCGGCTATTGTTCAAAGGTTTTAAGTTTCTAATTTCTTTTTTTTGGAGTCAAGGCGGGGTAGGGATTGGGCGGGTTGAAGGTTGTTAAGGATGGATGGTAATTACACATAAAGAGACAAAATTTCCTAAATTGATAATAATTTTTAAAACTTATAAAACATGTTTAATTTGTATTTCAAAAACTATATTTGAAGTACACTTTTTTTGAAAAATATTTTTTAAAACTTTTATTATTTTTTTGTCGAAACAAGTTTTTTATACTTATAAAGCACTAAAAATGTTTTAAATACTTGTCCAAACGCAACCTAAATGGTTAAAAGAATAAATAAGTAAAGAACATCCAATGAGAAGCTGCAAACGAAAATAAAAATAGAAAACTAATTAGTATAAAAGCAAGTGCTTAAAATTTGATCACAATTCATAATAAAAAGTAACAAAATTCCAATTTATGTTCAACTCGAACACTTGAATTTGATATAGTAATACATAAAGTGAGTGCTTTGTTTTGGTGGATTCATTTTTTTCTTTCTGCAGTTAGGTGGAATGATGTCGTTTTGACACGGTTCCACCTTAAAAGAAGTTTTAAAAAACTTATGCGCATTTCTATCTTCTTCTCCAACAGACGAAGGCTGCACTCATGGCGAAAACAGAAGTCTTCGCGGTTCCAATTTGTTCCCATATATTTTCAAAATATATAACATTAATTTACTCTTGTCTTTCCAATTGTAAGATCTTTTTGTATCATTTTATTTAGATTAATCAAGAGAGTGAAGGAGCCAAGTTAGAAAAGATATTAAGCGCAGCAGCTATGGAGAACAAAGCAGTGATAGTAACAGTAATAAATGCAGCATGGGCAGCACCTAATTCACTCTTTGATATCTTCTTAGAGAGCTTCAGAATTGGAATTGAAACGCAAAAATTATTGAACCATTTGGTGGTAATAGCACTGGACCAAAAGGCCTATGATCGTTGCTTGGAATTGCATCCCCATTGTTTTGCACTTTCCACCGAAGGCTTTGATTTCTCTATGGGAGAAGCATTTTTTATGACCTCAAATTATTTGGATTTGGTGTGGAGAAAAATAGAATTTATGCACACGGTTCTCAAGTTGGGATACAATGCAATTTTCACGGTATCTTACTTCATCACCTTCATTTTCTATTAAGGAAATTTTTTTTTTTTTTTTTTTTAGAACAAACGAATCTCTATAACCAAACTTTTTTTTTTTAAGCTAAAATTCAATTTTTTTCTCTAAAATTATTAACAGGCTATTTAAAAAATAACCTGGTCATTAAGTATTTCTACACAGTTTCTTAGAAAACTTGCCCTCCAAAAAGACTTCATCCCCAAGAAAAAATCCCCTATTTGAGTTATAATCCAAACATAGAGGGTCTCAAATGGGTAATCATACTTGTACATCAAAATTATAATTTTCTAATGTCAATCATAATGTGACATTAATTTATTGCATATATACGACTAATTTATGTCAAAAAGACATGGCATAAAATTAAAGAATAGTAACTCATGATTATTAATTTTCCTGCTGCTTACATTTGAATTTGGATATATAGGTAGGTTATCAAATAGATTTTTTGGACACCTAATGAGGAATTAGGGACGAGTAACAAATGTAGTTAGACATGATTCGGTTTCAATTCGTGAACAGGTTTAATATCGTTTCTGATTTCTTTTTTTTCCCGAAATTCTTTTGATTTTTTTTTTAATTTTACTTTTGCTGAAATTCAAAGTAAAAAAATTGACAACCAAACTTTTTTTAATATTTTCATATATCATCAATTCATTATTTCATTTATAAGTTTTATATTCTCAATTCAATTATTTTTATCTTATTTCATATATTTTTTTAATTAGTATATATTGCTTCTAATTTCTAGTATATATTATAAAACGAGTGAATTGGAAAAATATCACAATACTTTCACGTATTTTAGGTTTGATCATCGATTTTTTCCTCAAAAAATGCCACTACATTTTTTAAAACGGGCAAAAATGGCCACTATGGTCATTCGCTCCTTTAAGCCTAAAAGAAGTTCATCCAAATCTTCAAACGGGCAATTTCCGACAAACAGTGAAAGTATAGTGACATTTTAAGCAGTTTCATTCTTATAAAAATTAAAAAATAACAAGTCTATCCGTTTAATTTAGACATTTGGATGTTTTGTGTGCTATTAGATTTTTGCGATCTTGAATCAATGACAAATATAGAAAGACAAAAGTAAGTGACACTTTTTACAAGATAAAAGGACTATTTGAAATTGAAATGTAAAGCTAAGGAACTAATATTGTAAAAAAATTTAATCCCATTTGAGTGTGTTCGGTTAATGCACATTATTTAATGGAGTTTATTATTTCGGTAGATAAATTAGTCAGATTCGCCCACTTGACTAATCAACCTAGGCATGTCGAAACTCAATACAAGGTGTATTTCATTCTTCCATTTTCTCAAAAATGGGTTAAAGTTATTTATGATTGTAATTTTCCCACATGGGCTTTCAGGATGCTGATATATTGTGGTTTCGAGATCCATTTCCACATTTTTATACTGATGCTGACATTCAAACTTCATCTGATAGCTATAGTGGTAGCTCTGGTGAAAACTATCCGAACACGGGTTTTTACTATGCGAAGTCCAACATGAAGACAATTCAATTTTTTGAGTTTTGGCTTGCATCAAGAAACAGGATCCCAAATGAACATGACCAAACTGTGTTCAATATGATAAGGATTGATCCCTTCATCAATCAAATCGGGATCACGATTAAATTCTTAGACACATTTCATTATGGGGGATTTTGTCAGCCAAGTCCTGATTTGAATTTTGCTTGCACAATGCATGCCAATTGTCGTTTTGGATTAGATAGTAAGGTGCATGATCTCAAGAGGTTGATTCAGATTTGGAAACAATACATGACTTTGCCAGCTGATGAAAGGGTAAAACAACCACAAACTTGGACCTTATCTCCGAGTTAAATTGTAAAAATTTTATCAGTTTTTTTGTTGGGAAACTTGAAATATTTGAACACCCAAAGCTATATTATTAAGGGAAAATTTTCGTTAGAGTCAGTATAATTAACTTTTGAAATTATTATTAGGGGTGTAATTTTTGCATAATATCTAATAAAGGCTATGTAGTTTAAGTGCAGATTATTTGTCTCCAATTCTATCCATTTCCACACACTATAACTAGCTAAGGCAGCAGGCAGCAGGCCTACACAAACAGTGATTAAAGCCACAACATCTTTCCAGTTTCCCACAACACATTGCAAACAAATAAACAGAAAAAAGCTCCACTAAGATACTGAAATGAAATGCGAGTAATGAAACTCAAAACCAAGACTTCGATATTATAGTTTGATCAGTGAAACTAATGTACTTTGATTATACCTGTCAAATGATCGATCTGATCCATGAGACCATAAAAAATCCCAAAGAAAGAAGATCATCAAGTCATCGCAGAAACCATTAAGAATTCATGACAAGATAATTGTACTACTAGTGGTAAATTAATTAATTAACGCAAGTTCTTAGGCAATGTTGTGAAGCCATGACTGTGGTTCCCTATTTGCTCAACAAGCTTAGCCAACTTCACATGCTTACTGCACCATACTTCCATTAACTTTGCCTCTTTAGCCTCAGCATCTCTCTGTAATGCATTCAACTGATCCCTATATTCCCTTTCAATCCTTCCAAGATAGGCCATTTCTTCTTCCTTCAAGCACCTTATTGGTATCAATTTCCTCTATTTTTTCCTTTCTTTTTCGGACTTTCTCTTATTCCAGTTGTTGCTCCAATCTGTTCGATCTCCACATGGCTTCTCTTCGCTGAACCCAGTTCTGATCATCATAAGAATAAAAATAAAAGTGGATAACCACCCCAAATAAGGGAAAATCGCAGTTTTAGTCCCTCAATTATACCCTCGTTACACTTTCAGTCCCTTAATTATTGAAACTCGCACTTTTAGTTCCCTAACTATCACTCTTTCACAGGTTTGGTCCCTCTTACCAGCAAGCTATCAAGTTACCAGTAATTTGAGGTCAAAATAAAAAATTTATAAAATGTTTGGGCCAAATAATAATAATTAAAAATAAAAAATTAAAAAAAATTTCCACCATGGCCAACGTTTGTCACTCCGGCGGAGATCTACATAAATTTCCACCATTACCACCAAGTTACCGATTTGAATTCTGCAGAAATCCCAACTCTTTTCTCTCCTTCTCGATTCGAATTTCGTCCATTCCAACTATTAATTGCTTCTCCCAACCATCAGTAATCAAGCTGAATCCTCCAATTTGTAGCCCTATTTTCTTTTTTCTCATTGTTTCCAGATCTCAACACATTTGTGTACTGGAATTCGTTTTTGCCATTCCTATTTTCCTTCTATCGGGACGTTTGGAAACACCTCTCTGAAACTATGATGAACGAGGAATTGAGAGAGCTGCAGAAAGAATTGATACTTCATTGTGATTTCACTAAGGAGTGTTCCTCCCCGAAACAGAGCATCACGGCTGAGAAATTCTTTGATTTTCTGAAAACTTTGGAAGGTGGAAGTGCTGTCATTAGCACAGGGAAAGATGATGATCATTTGCATAATAGAAAGGAAAACATCAGTAAAAACTCTGTCACTTTTCTTCTCAAGAAGGCGTTCCACCGCATAAGAAAATTCAAGCTCACTCCCTAGTTTGGAGATCCAATGCGAGAATTGAAACTCGAAAGATCAGGACTTGATAAGATTTTGAGGGTTATTCTGAAGAAAAAAGTCTATCCTCAGGCTCAAAGTAGCAGTTCTAACAAAATCTTGGACCAAAAGTACCCATCTAAAACCGACAGTGATGATGAAGAAGCATCCTCTGAACAGGGTACATGGGTGAAGACAGATTCTGATTATATTGCGCTGGAAATATGAAGAGCAATCAACAAACAGGTGATCTGCGTCCCGCTTGGAATGTAACAACAGGATCTTGAAAGAAAGATTCAGCATCCTTGGAGAATTACAGTTACTTACAGTCTTTTTTACCTTGGCTAAATTGTATGATAGTAATTATTCCTATTGTTTTTACAGCCATGGTTTCTTCAAGATTCCCTGCTTTTTCAACCTCTGTACTGAGGTTGCATTTGTGTAGTTCTGGGTTGATAAAGATTAAGAAAGTTAAGGGTGCTGTATTTGTTTCAAGAACATTTGTACTTCCATTGCTGAATGAAGAGTACTGTTAACAATAAAAATAATTAAAAAAAAAAAAAAGTACAACACCAGAAATGACACAAAAAGAAAAGAAGAAAAGGAAGGAAAATGGGTCTGGGCATCGGCATCAATTGGGAAGAAGAACAAGGAGAAATCAGGGAAATAACTAGGCAAGTAAGACAGCAAATCACTATGAAATTCTTAGCATGGACTGATGTTTAGAGCTTGAGGCGGCCGAGACTTTGACGGAGACGGCGGCAGCTCTGGGACTTGTCTGTGCGAAAGTGAAGAAAAAAGAAGATAACCCGTAGCTTTTCTTTTCTTTTTTTTTCATTTTGTTTGTAGAAAAGTAATTTCTTTTTGTTTATTTTTTAAAAATTTTGAGTTATTATGATTTGGCCCAAAACTTTTATAAGTTTTTATAGGATCCAAATTTTCGTTGACTTCGTCAGTCAACTGGTAACTTGTCAGTAAGAGGGAAGTATAACGAAGGTATAATTGAAAGACAGAAACTGCAATTTCCCCCCCCCCCCCCCCCCCCCCCCCCCCCCCCCCCCCCCAATAAGCATGTCTTACTCATGCTTTAGTAATCAAAGATATACAGAACGGCCCCAATTATATTATGCATATGCTCATTACATTGCATATAATGGACAATTCTCTCATTTCGTGGTTCATTCTAAACAACTATTGCTTTAGACCTTTCTAGTATAAGCACGTATTCACACAACACCTGGCTACTAATAACATAGAAATGTCAACTTTCATCAGGAAAGGAAATCCAACACAATTGCAAATACAATTTCACTTAATTTCCTAAATTTGTATGTACCAACAATAGAACAAACAGAAAATGAAAAAATAAAACAAAAGTTCACCCATTAACAGCCAAAACCAACCACCATTATGGTTACGAAGCACAAGAATTTACTCCAAACAATCAAGAAAGGTTATAGAAAACTGTTGGAACTCATTAAATTTAAAAATTATAATTATTAAGGTTCATGTATTTAGTATTAAATCATGAAGTGTCTCTTGATATTCAAAAGTCTAAGAGTGATATTCAAAAGTCCAAGAGTCCAATATCCCAAGAATCAAAGAGTATTAATATTGAGTCATGAATAAGTTAAAGGGTGTTCTTTAGTATTCAAGTGAGTCTAGATAGTTCTACTATTAGTATAAATAGGGAATCCTATGAAGGGTTAAGTAAGAGTGGAGGATGATGAATATGAGAATATTGCCTCTTCCTAGTAATGATATGAGTATTAGTATATTTGAGTATTGCTTATATTTCGGTCGCTTCTCAACTTATCTCCAAAAATACTTCCCTACAACAACAATTGTTCACTTGTTTTGTCTAAGCTTTCCTCACTAATATATCAGATGATATTCCAATCCAACAAAAACTTAAGAGTGAACCTATTTATCACCTAAGAATTTGTAGACAATAAAATCAAAAACACAAATACAAAAGCCAAAAAGACTCACCAAGAAAACATGATCTAGGAAGTTTTTTGGTAGTTGGAAGAGAGACCAATCCATGGTTGAAGCTTTGTTCCAATTGAACAAGTGAAAGAGCTACAATTCTTAAGAGAGAACTTAAATGTTCCCTACAATTTGACTGCATAAAACTTCCAATTTAACACACAGAGACTGGTTGTGAGACCCCCTAAATTTTTAGCATTTAAATTCCCCTCTAGAATATTAGAGGTATTTATAAAAATATTTTCTTACAAATATTTACTAAATTATAGAATTTCTTTAAAAAGAATTTTAATCTAAACTATTTTCTTAGAAAATTTTATATAAAGTTATAACGCATTTTCTTTTAAAGAATTTTCTTACTATGATTTCAATTTTAGTTTATGTGTTTAGATTTGATATATTTAATTCTTGATTTCATGATATGTTGTTAATGTAAGTAAAATCAGGGGCCAATCGGTTTTACCCAGTCCCAGATCGGGTAAAACTGATTGGACCGCTATGAACAGTAAAAATAGAAATTTCTAACCTCCTATGGAGCAATTTTACCCAATCAAGGAATAGGTAAAACTGATTGGAATCAGTTTTACCCAGTCCTCTAACCAGGTAAAACCGATTGGATATAAGGACAAAACGCCTTGATCGGTTTTACCCAGTCTCCAAGTGGGTAAAACCGATTGAAGTGGATAAAACTGATTACCTGACCGGGTAAAATCGATTGGGGGTCAGAGGTGAAAAAAATATATATATCTTCTTCAAGTTTCAATGTTAAGCTACAGACCTAGGGGGTCTAAGTACCCCTAGGCTTAGTCCCTATACGGCTCAAGGGGTCTATAAATACCCCTTGATCGTTCCTAACAGTAAGTAATCCCAAAATCAAGTCAAAGTTAGAGAAAAACTAAGTTAGGGAAAGTTCGAAAAGTTAGGAAGAAAAGGGAGAAAGGAAGTGTTAGACTTATGGTCTTAATCTTAGTTTTGATGATAAATTAACAAATATATGATTTTGTTTAATGCTTTGCACTTAATCAATTGTGTAGAAAAATGTAGAACAGGTGCAGCAAAATAGAGTGTTCGAGAAAGTGTCCAAGTCAAACAACATATCAAATGGTGGCCAGTCGAGAAATTAAAGAAAGAAAAAAAGGGCAAGAAGGAAGAAGCCGTACGAGTTCTCGTCTGAGTCAGACAGAAACTTGCACAAAGACCTGAAGCTGAAGAACAAGCTTCAAATTTGGGTGTTGACCCCCTCTCGAGTTCGAAGCTTACCCATAAAGATTCGAACTCGATAACCTCGATAGGCGAACGACAGGAGTCAAGCTCTCGGGTTGGAAATCAATTGAAGATTCAAAATTCAGATTGAAGAGACGAAATCGACCTCGACAACCTCTCGACGTCGAAGCTCAGCTTGCGAGTTATCATGCGACTCGAATAGATTATTGCAGGTACTAGCCGTTAGACACAAGAATGACAACTTTGTGAGAGCTGCGATTCTCCATGCGAGTTTCCCTCCGAGTCACAGGAGCCATTTTCCTGAGAACTTTCAACTAGCCGTTGAGAACCATTTGGATACTTCTATAAGTATCCCCAAGCTGTAAAAAGATGGTTAATCATCCATTTCAAGTCTCCTACACTTAAGCAACATTCTCAAGCTCTATTTCAATCATTTGTATGTCAAATTAGCTTGTTAAGGTAGGATTTTCAAGAGGCCTTTGTGTAACATTGTTGTGTCATTTGTAGACTCTATTGTGGAGATTCCCATCCTTGTAAACACATTTTGAAAAGTCCTAAGCTCTTGAGTACGAGTTAGGCAAGAAGAAAGGGGGAGCAAGAAGAGAAGGAGAGACCAAACTCAAGAGGTTGAGTTTGGGCAATTGTACAAGTCCTAGCTTGAGTTAAGTTGGGCAATTGAGGTTAAATACCTATCCAAGAGTTTGGATTAGGCAAAGAGTAAAGGTCCTAACTTAGAGCTAAGTTGGGCATTTGTCAAAGTCTTGATCAAGAGTTTGATTGAGCAAAAGTCATTTGGACTAGTCAAGAGGAGTCTTGAGTAAGACCTCAAATCCTTGAGGAAAGATAGGGCAAAAGATCCAACTGCTAGCCTTAGATTAAGCAAGGGAAAAGACTTGAGATTAAGAGATTAATCTTGAGCAAGTGTAAGGGATTGAAACACTCCTTTAAGTGTTTCCTAGTGGATTAGAAATCTCAAGTTGTATAACTTAGGGAGTGGAGTATGATTCAATGGGAATCTGAACCACTATTAATTTGGTGTGTTCTTGCTTTGTTTATTTGTTTTCATGTTTTGCAAATTACCAATCACACACTTCAGCTAGAAGTCTAGTTTTAAATTGGTTTTAAAACCACCTAAATTTTTCATCTTTAAATTCCCCTCAAAAATTTATTACTGGTTTACCTAATTTATTTTCTCAAAGAATTATGACAAGTTTACAAAAAGAAATTGGGATAGATCATATTGATTTCTCTAACATTACTTTTGGTTAACTATTTGCTTTTATCAAAAAAGAAGGTTTGTTATTATGCCAGGATCTCAAGATACAAAACAAGTATGGCTCGGAACAAAGAGAGATGGGTTCCTTCTGTCAAGCTTTCAGTATCACGGGTATAAAAGCTCCTTCAAAAGAAAATAGAAAATGTAGAAGCTCTAAAAGTAATTATAAAAGACCAAGATACTCTAGAAAATTTCAAAATAATGATTTTAGGGAAAACAAAAAATTTTATAAAAAGAAGAGGCAATTTTCAAGTAAGAAGAATTTAAAATGCTTTAAATGTGGAAAAATATGTCATATTAGTCTGAACTGTAAAACAGAAAAGAAAATTAATTCTTTATTTTCTGAAGAACAAGAATTCAAAAATAAATTAATGTCTTTATTAATTAATAGTTCAGATAATGACGATATTCAGATTTCCTCCGATTCACCTTTTTCTGAAGATGAAAAAAGAGATTTTTGTGAATGTAAACAAAAAACAATTAATATGATGTCTACTCCAAAGAAAGCAAATAACAAAGAATTTCTGTTTGATATTATTGAAAAAATTGAAGATAATGAAGTAAAAGCAGAATATTTGAAGAAATTAAAATATTTAGTTTTAGATAATGAAGTTACCCCAAAAATTACAGAACCATTTAGTTTGTCGAAACTAGTAGATAAATATGAAAAAACAAACAAATATCAAAAAATTGGGAAGACTCATGATATTCATGAAGAAATGGTTAAACTAAAGAAAGAAATAAATGAAATAAAAGTTGAATTAACTAATTTAAAATTAAAAGATTTAGAATTAGAAACAAAGATAGTTGTTAAAAATCAGGTAAATGAAGATTTAGATACTCCTGAATAATCTGATAAAGGTTTAAAAATTTCTAAAGAAATTCCAGAAGATGATCAATTTTTAAATGCTTTTAAGTAAAGTCAACATGGAAAAATGGTATTCATTTGTCACGATAGGTGTTGGAGACTTTTCTACTACTGTGGTGGCCTTAATTGACAGCGGAGCAGATCAATCTTGCGTGCGGACAGGTATAATTCCAAATATTTATTTATCAAAGTCTCGAGAACAATTACTTGCAGAAAATGGTACTCCTATGAAGATAAAAAAAGAACTTTCAAATGGTTTTATTTGTCAAAATGATTATAGTATAAAACACTCATTTTTAATTTTAGAAAATATTACTTATGATGTTGTTTTGGGTAATCCATTTTTATTTCAAATTACTCCTTTTAAGAAAACTGCTGAAGGAATTTATACAAAAATTTTAGGAAATAAAATTTGGTTTCCATTTATCCATCCAACAAAAGAAATAGAAATGAATTTATTACAGTCAAATTCAATTTATAAACAGATTCATCTTTTACAATCAAAGAAGAAGTCACTAATGTTTTTAAAAGAAGAATTAAGTTATTCTCGAATTGAAGAGCAGATACAACAACCAAGTATTCAAGAAAAAAATAAAACTACTTATAGAAAAGTTTAAAACTAATATTTGTTCAGATCATCTAAATGATTTTTGGAATCGTAAAAAACATGTTGTAAATTTACCATATGAAAAAGATTTTGATGAAAAATAGATTTCTACAAAGGCTAGACCAATCCAAATGAATTCTGAGTTATTAGAATTATGCAAAAAAGAAATTCAAGTTCTTTTACTAAAAAATTTAATTAGAAAATCACAATCTTGTTGGAGTTGTCCAGCTTTTTATGTAAACAATCAAAATGAAAAAGAAAGAGGAGTTCCAAGACTGGTAATAAATTACAAACCTCTTAATAAGGTACTTCAATGGATTAGATCTCCAATTCCAAATAAAAGAGATCTTTTAAATAGGTTATTTGATGCTAAGGTATTCTCCAAATTCGATTTAAAGTCAGGATATTGGCAGATTCAAATTGCCAAAAAAGATAGATATAAAACTGCATTTATAGTACCCTTAGGGCATTATGAATGGAATGTTTTACCATTCGGCTTGAAAAATACTACTTTTGAATTTCAGAGAATAATGAATGATATTTTTAATGACTACTCAAATTTCACTATTGTTTACATTGATGATATTCTGGTATTCTCAAATTCAATTGATGAACATTTCAAACATCTTCATGTGGTTTTTCATATTATTAAAAGAAATGGCTTGGTTCTTTTTGAATCAAAAATGAAGTTATTTCAAACAAAGATTCGATTTCTAGGTCATGAGATTAATCTAGGACAAATTAAGCCAATTCAAAGGTCATTGGAATTTTCTAAAAAATTTCCAGACGAATTAAAAGATAAAAACCAGTTACAAAGATTTTTAGGTTGTTTGAATTATATTTCTGATTTTTTCCCTAAGTTAAGAATCATTTGTGCACCTTAATTTCAGCGATTAAAGAAAGATCCACAAGTATAGTCTGAGTCTCATACTAAGATAGCCAGAGAAATTAAAGAAAAGGTTAAAACTTTGCCATGCTTAGGCATTTCGCATCCTTATGCATTCATGATAGTTGAAACAGATGCATCAAATCTAGGTTATGGAGGGATTCTAAAGCAGCGTTTGAATAATACTCCTGAGCAATTAGTTCGGTATCATTCAGGTGTTTGGTTAGGACCACAGAAAAATTATTCTACGGTGAAAAAAAAAATTTTATCAATTGTTTTATGTGTTTCAAAATTTCAAGATGATTTGTACAATAAAATTTTTTATTAAGAGTACATTGCAAGTCGGCAAAAGAAATTTTACAAAAAGATGTTAAGAATTTAGTCTCAAAAGAAATTTTTGCTAGATGGCAGGCTATTTTATCAGTTTTTGATTTTGACATTGAATTCATCAAAGGCTCTTCTAATTCACTACCTGATTTTCTTACGCGTGAATTTCTTACAAGTAGCAAAAATGTTTAGGGATCGAGGAAAAGCCCCAGAATCAGCATCTACTCCAGTCACATCAAATACTCAAATTCAAACTCCAAAATCATCAAAGGACTACGAAATGAAAAAAATAAATCATTCCTAAACCACTCACTCCCAGTACTCAAATACAAGACTTTCCACCACTCACTTATATTAGTGCAGCACAAACACCTTCAGCTAAGTTATAGTCTACTCCAGTAAGATCTCCATCACCTCAAGTTCCAAAAACTACTTCTCCATATTTCATTAAGGCTAAGGTAGAGTATATTATTCAAACCCATATTCCAAAACCTCCAGAAATTTCAGTTCTTCGAAATTTTACATCTAGGCTTTTTCTTCCAAGTAGCTTGTGGTTATCTAATGATACCACAAAAACCCAAAATTATTATGAACTAATTTTAGTCGATACAGGTTCAGTAGATATTACTCATGTTCTAGATAAAAAAAATCCTCAAAAGATTTCTTACTCCAAGTTCGTAATTAAGAAAATTAGACAGCCCAGAGAATTCAATTCTATTCATTCAGGGAATTCTTTTTCTATTAACTATATTCCAAAAACATTCAACTATGTCAATTATATAAATGCATGGTATAGGACTTTATATTTTCGATCTTTTGACCACTCCTGGTTCATTGGTTATCACTCAAGTTTCGACGCAGAATTTCCCGATTGGTTTTATGACTGGTGGGAATGTTTTGGACCTTTACCTCAAATATATCCTCCTATCACTCATTCGAGATTATAGAATCAAATGGTGGCAAAATTTCAATGTTACAAATTGTTCTCCAGAAACAGTTATTCAATTTTTGCAGGCAGGATCACAATACAAGAAGACAATTCAAAATGTTTCAAAGCAGACTCCATTAGCAAAAGATCGAGTCAGCAGAATCCCAGAAAAGACCGAAGTACCACCAATGCTGAAGAAAATTATGACAGCTACCACTCAAATACAGACTCAAGAGACTTCAAAATCAACAAGGGAAGATGAAGAATTTGTTCAGTTTTATAAAGTGTTTAAATAAATGAGGGAAACAGAGAAAGCTAAGGCTATTGCTCAGCCAACTACAAGTATCTCTAGTTCAACAGATGAGGATCCTTTCGGAGGACCTTTTGCGCAAGACCCATTTGACATGTAAAAGAAAAATAAAAAAGAAAAAAGGAAAAAGGAAACAAAGAAAAAGAAAGACCCACAAAATTAAATAAAGGGGCAAAATTTGTATTTACCATCATCAGCTTTGATACCAAAATGAAACCATGAATAAATTTTTCATTCCAGAAGGTAGCATTACAATATGGCCGTCTCATGAATTGAATTAAAAACATATCTTTATACCATTTAAAAGCTGTCAAAGTTGGGCAACGTAAATTAGTAAGAAAAAACTTTTGAACTAGTTAATTCTTCTTTTGGATTTCCAATAAAATGTACAGAAATAACATAGATAAGAAATTCACTTCCATTTGAAACTTGAATATATTCATCATTTGCATCTAGTTGTTTAGTAGTATGATTAATAATTGTTAATTTATCAGTAGTTGAAATAGCATTATCCCACCAACCTTTTAATTGACCTGTAAATTCTGAAATTAAACAAAAAGCAATATGAGTTTCTTCAGCATTAGTTTTTGATTTATAAGCCATTCGTGCCATTCCATCTCTTGAAGTGTATTCAAACTTTCATATTCAGATTTTGAATCAATATTCCATTCGTACAATGAACTTCCATCATAATTTTTTGTTATGAATTGAGATCTTTCTTCAAAAAGAATATCTGGTGAAGTAGGACGAGGATAATAATTTCTAGTTGAACCCGATTGCCATTTTCTACTATTCTTATTATCAGAACTATTTGATTTTTTATAAATCTTATTGAGTTCTAATGGGGCTTGACTATCAAACCGCCTTTCTACAAGATTTATCTGAGTTTCTAATTCATCATCAGAAGAAGATGAAGACTCAGAAGAATTTGAATGATCATCTAGATTTGGAGTAGTTTGTTCAAGAACTGTGATTTGTTTAGAAGAACTTGGATCGAAAGTCTTGGGAGTTTTTGGAGCAAGAGAAAGTTTTTCTTCAAATTCTCGTGACAAAGTAGATAATTGAAAAAATGGTTTTGCAATTTCAACGGGAAACTTATCTTTTGGTTTTATAGTTTCCATTTTGGTGGAAATTAAATCAACCTGTTGTGCAATTGTATGTAAAATTTGATTTGTATAATTATTTTGTTGATAAACTCTTTTGAAATCATCAAAATCAATTTTTTCACTTTTTTCTCTCCCTAATTTAAAGGATGAGCAATTACGTCACCATCCGTAGTAGTAATATTAAAACCAGCCAATGGTGGATGGACAGAAGTAATCACTTGACTTCTTGTTAAATTTCATTTTTTGTATAAATTTGTTTGAACTTCAATAGTAGGAATTTCATCAAATTTTTTTATCTTTTCTTTTTGTAAAAAATAATTTAACCATTTAAAGAAAGGAAAATTAAATTTTAACCTATCTATTTCTTTCACCCATTCTGAAATTAATTTATCTTGACATCTTTGATCTAAATTTTCAAACCCTAATCTTTCTTGTTTATGATTTTCATCACAAAACTGTTCTTTTAATAATTCAAAATTTACTTTGAATTCTTTACTCATCACAAGAATATCTGAAAATTTCATTTGAGATTGGGTTGGAGAACCTGGTGATGAGGGCCTAGGTGGAACAATATCTGGCATGGGAGCTTTGAATTTAAGCTGAGTATCTTGATAACTAGAAGACGGATCCTGAGTACTAGAAGAAGGATCAGAAAAGGAGTACCTTGACCGTCCTGAGAAGGAATACCTGGGTAGAGCTCTAGAAGAACTTAGAATATCTGTTTTGCTGGTAGAAAACCTAGAAGAAGCTGACCTGTAAGAATTTGGATAAGAAGATGAAAAGTTAGGAGGAAAACGAACTAAAAATTGTTTGTCTGAATATTCTTCAACTGTCGCTGGTCCTGATTGTTCAATTGGTTCTTATTTAGGTTCTGGTCTGTCAATAAGGAATTCCTATGAGATTGTTAATTGATCCCAACTCAATAGTTGTGGAGTTTGAGTCCTAGATAGAGTTCTGTCTGAATTTGTAGTCACAAATACCGATTGATTTCTATCAGATACTGGAAGTCTCAAGGCTGATGGAATTATTGATTTCATTAGCTTGAAGTATATCCGATAAACAAGTGCCAAATTTATTGATTCTTGTTCAATTTTACTTTGATCTAAATGAATATCTAAAATTAATGATTTCATTATTTTTGGGTCTATTAGACTTATAGAGTAATTAGGTGAACAATTTACCCTTATTGTTCCCTTACATGCATTAGTTTGAATCATAGCCAACAAAGAATCATTGTAATCAATTAGTCTATCATCACGTAAAGCAAGAAAAACTGGACAATTAATTCCTTTTCTTAGTAAAGGATAAACTGCTATTTGAATTAAACCAAAATGTAAATAATTGAATCCTTGTTCTAAATAATCATAAATTGCCATACTTGAAAGTAAAGGAACTGTAGTTTTTCGTTCATGTAAAGGAAGAACATCATCATGAAGTTTAATTGAATAAGACTTAGAAAATTCTAAAACACCTGTATGATATATGGACTTGAATGATTGAGTAGGTAGAATTTGATTAATTGGAACTCCTAGTTGAATTTCATGACTCTGTAATACCCTACTGTTCCTGGATGAACTAGAACTTGAGTCACCAAACAAAAATCTTCTAACACTGTTTGCCATATTTAAAACTTACTTGACTATTGTAGATGCATAATGCAAAATGAATGCAGACAGCTATCGGAAACACGGGAACACTTGCCGGGAACACCACTCAAGGCTTACTAACGCTAGGATGAATGTAGACTTAATGTAGTATGAACCTACCGTAGTACTTAAACATTTTAAAATTTTAAAACTATGTGTGAAAAGCTTTGAAAAAATGGCTCTGATACCAAAACGAAAGCGGAATGAAGCTTGTCTGAAGGGTGTACCTTGAATTGATAATAGAGTTGACAAAGAAAGGAGATAGAATACAATGGAGTTGTATTTAAGAGGTTTTCTAAGATGATATGATTTCAAAACAAAATTTTTCAATGATAAATTCCTGGTTGTGAGACCCCCTAAATTTTTAGCATTTAAATTGCCCTCTAGAATATTTAGAGGTATTTGTAAAAATATTTTCTTACAAATATTTACTAAATTATAGAATTTCTTTAAAAAGAATTTTAATCTAAACTATTTTCTTAGAAAATTTTATATAAAGTTATAATGTATTTTCTTTTAAAGAATTTTCTTACTATGATTTCAATTTTAGTTTATGTGTTTAGATTTGATAAATTTAATTCTTGATTTCATGATATGTTGTTAATGTAAGTATGTTATTATTTAGGAGTTTTGAAAATAGGAAAGAGAAAATAAGAAAATTAGAAAATAAACTTTAAAAAATTAGTAAAATCAGGGGTCAATCGGTTTTACCCAGTCCCAGATCGTGTAAAACTGATTGGACCACTATGAATAGTAAAAATAGAAATATCTAACCGCTTATGAAGAAATTTTACCCGATCAAGGAATGGGTAAAACTGATTGGAATCAGTTTTACCCAGTCCTCCAACCAGGTAAAACCGATTGGATGATAAGGACAAAACGCCTTGATCGATTTTACCCAATCTCCAAGTGGGTAAAATCGATTGAAGCAGGTAAAACCGATTACCTGACGGGTAAAATCGATTGGGAGTCAGAGGTGAAAAAAAAATATGTCTTCTTCAAGTTTCAATGTTAAGCTACAGGCCTAGGGGGTCTAAGTACCCCTAGGCTTTGTCCCTATACGGCTCAAGGGGTCTATAAATACCCCTTGATCGTTCCTAACAGTAAGTAATCCCAAAATCAAGTCAAAGTTAGAGAAAAGCTAAGTTAGGGAAAGTTTGAAAAGTTAGGAAGAAAAGGGAGAAAGGAAGTGTTAGACTTATGGTCTTAATCTTAGTTTTGATGATAAATTAACAAATATATGATTTTGTTTAATGCTTTGCACTTAAACAATTGTGTAGAAAAATGTA
Source organism: Leptodermis oblonga (assembly GCA_016801395.1). Lineage (NCBI taxonomy): Eukaryota > Viridiplantae > Streptophyta > Magnoliopsida > Gentianales > Rubiaceae > Leptodermis > Leptodermis oblonga. Next base: position 20,679,785 of record CM028750.1, on the reverse strand, counting down.
GAACAGCTACAGCAAAATAGAGTGTCTGAGAAAGTGTCCAAGTCAGACAACATATCAAATGGTGGCCAGTCGAGAAATTAAAGAAAGAAAAAAAGGGCAAGAAGGAAGAAGCCGTACGATTTCTCGTCTGAGTCGGACAGAAACTCGCACAAAGACCTGAAGTTGAAGAACAAGCTTCAAAGTCGGGTCCATAAAGATTCGAACTCGATAACCTCGATAGGCGAACGATAGGAGTCAAGCTCTCGGGTTGGAAATTAATTGAAGATTCAAAATTCAGATTGAAGAGACGAAATCGACCTCGACAACCTCTCGACGTCGAAGCTCAGCTTGCGAGTTATCATGCGACTCGAATAGATTATTGCAGGTACTAGCCGTTAGACACAAGAATGACAACTTTGTGAGAGCTGCGATTCTCCATGCGAGTTTCCCTCCGAGTCACAGGAACCATTTTCCTGAGAACTTTCAACTAGCTATTGAGAACCATTTGGATACTTCTATAAGTATCCCCAAGCTGTAAAAAGATGGTTAATCATCATTTCAAGTCTCCTACACCAAGCAACATTCTCAAGCTCTATTTCAATCATTTGTATGTCAAATTAGCTTGCTAAGGTAGGATTTTCAAGAGGCCTTTGTGTAACATTGTTGCGTCATTTGTAGACTCTAGTGGAGATTCTCATCCTTGTAAACACATCTAGAAACTCCCTAACTTATAAGTTTGACTATGGGCAACTTGTAGTAGGCAAAGTCCTAAGCTCTTGAGTACGAGTTAGGCAAGAAGAAAGGGGAAGCAAGAAGGGAAGGAGAGACCCAACTCAAGAGGTTGAGTTTGGGCAATTGAGGTTAAATACCTATCCAAGAGTTTGGATTAGGCACAGAGTAAAGGTCCTAACTTAGAGCTAAGTTGGGCATTTGTCAAAGTCTTGATCAAGAGTTTGATTGAGCAAAAGTCATTTGGACTAATCAAGAGGAGTCTTGAGTAAGACCTCAAATCCTTGAGGAAAGATAGGGCAAAAGATCCAACTGCTAGCCTTAGATTAAGCAAGGGAAAAGACTTGAGATTAAGAGATTAATCTTGAGCAAGTGTAAGGGATTGAAACACTCCTTTAAGTGTTTCCTAGTGGATTAGAAATCTCAAGTTGTATAACTTAGGGAGTGGAGTATGATTCAATGGGAATTCGAACCGCTATAAATTTGGTGTGTTCTTTCTTTGTTTGTTTGTTTATTTGTTTTCATGTTTTGCAAATCACCAATCACACACTTCACCTAGAAGTCTAGTTTTAAATTGGTTTTAAAACTTGTCTTCAAAAATGGTTGTTCAAAGTTGATCTTCTTTGTAGAAAAAATATTTTTAAAGGTCAAAGAACCTAATTCACCCTCTCCCCCTCTTAGGTTCATCTTAGGTTGCTATTGATAATTAGGATTTCATTTGGTATCAGAGCTAGTGCTCAAATTTGTAGGTTTATCAGTGCTAGTGCTCATTTTTGCAACCTTTGTAATTTTTAGAGTCCTATTTGCTTGCTTGACTATTTGTGCTTTATTTTCCCCAATTTGCATAAAATGGCTAAAGGTAAGAAAGCCACCAAGAAGGTGACCAAGCTAGCTAAAACTTGGGATGATTCCTCAAGTGAGGAAGAGAAGGAAACCACAGGAAGATGCTTTACTGGGAGTGAGCTACAAGAGGTAACAAATTCTTCCCAATATTCTTCATGTGGTAGTAAAATGCATGAAAGTGATAGTGACAATGATAATGCAAAAATATACAAGTATGTCACTTTAATGCATGAAAAATGTATAAATGCCATGAAAATGAATGTTATGCATGAAAAGAAAATTAACTCTTTAGAAATTCATGTGGCATGATTACAAGAGGAAAACTCTACTTTGAAGTATGAAAATGATGAGTTAAGAATCAAAGTAGATAAAATGAGTACTTTGCTAGATAATGAAGATGCAAAGTGCATTGATTTGAAAAGGTATTATGAGCATGCCTTAGATGAAAATGTAGAATTGCATGAGAGAGTAAAGTCTCATGAAAAGCTAGAAAATGAGTATAATGATTTGAAGAAAAAGGTTGAAGACCTTAAATCTAGCTTAGAAAAATTGACTCTAGGAAAAGATAACCTAGAAAAATTGTTGGGCAAACAAAAGGTAGGTGAAATCCCAAGTTTAATTAGCAACCTAAGAAGAACCTAAGAGGGGGAGGGGGTGAATTAGGTTCTTGACCCTTTAAAAATATTTCTTCTACAAAGAAGAACTTTGAAAAACCATTTTCAAATACAAGTTTTAAAACCAATTTAAAACTAGACTTCTAAGTGAGGTGTGTGATTAGTGATTTGCAAAACATGAACGCAAATAAACAAGAAGCAAGACATATCAAATTTATAGTGGTTCGGATTCCTTTTGAATCCGACTCCACTCCCCAAGTTCTACAACTTGAGATTCCTAATCTTCTAGGAAACACTTAAAGGAGTGTTTCAATCCCTTACACTTGTTTAACTCTTTCTCAAGAGATTAAGACTTATTCCTTGCCTAATCTAACTCTAGACTTAAGACTTTACCCCTTTGCTTAATCCAAACTCTTGGATTAAGACTCCCTTACCTAAGGCTAGCAATGGATCTTTTGCCCTATCCTTCCTCAAGGATTTTAGGTCTTACTCAAAACTCCCCTTACTTAGCAATTAGGACTTTCACAAATGCCTAACCTCAACCCCTTGAGATAGGACTTCTCCTTCTCTTCTTGGTCCCTCTTACTTCATGCCTAACTCTTAATCAAGAGCTTAGGACTTTGCCTCTCTTACAAGATGCCTACAACACTTACTCAAGTGTTTAGGACTTTCCTCAATGTGTTTACAAAGTAGGGAAATAATCCTATGAAAAATAGCTAACAATTACAATGAAAATTTTCTATTCTAGCCTAACTTTGAAATAATTTGCTAGAACTTTGAATGATCTTTTGAGAGCTTTTGAACCCTTGAAAATGTTGGAAATTAGATGGGAAGAGGTGTTTTTGATGTTCTTCAAGTGGGGGTATTTATAGGAGGAGGGAACCCATTAAATTGTGAAAAAAAGGTTTAAAAAAATGGAATTCCCAAGGGCGCCGCGACAGCCCCAACGGCAGGAGCTGCTGGTCGCTGACCCGTGCGGCTTTCGTCAGCCCCTTGTCGGCCCTTGATTTGACACTTTTTTGTTTGCTTGTCGTTTCTTCAATTTAACTTTGTTTTCTTCGCCGTTTTTTGCGTTGGTTCACCCATAAACTCCTCTCTTCATTTTCTAAATGAGAAACATCGTGGGTCCCGCCTCAAGATGTGTTCAAGACGTGTTTTTCTTCTTTCTTCATTTGCTTGCCCTTTCTTTGTTTTAGCTCGTTTTTCATTGCCGTTTTTCGTCGGTTTTTCCATGAACATTTCTTTACATTTTATTACTTCAAAAAACTGTGGGTCCCACCTTGGGTTCGTGTTTTTCTTCTTTCTTCATTTGCTTACCGTTTCTTCATTTTAGCTCATTTTTCATTGCCGTTTTTTGCGTCGGTTCTTCCATGGACATTTCTCTACATTTTCTCACTTAGAAGAATTGTTAAAATTAATTATCATATTTTTTAACTCATCAATCAAAATAAGAATTAAGACCAACCGGGTCTAACAATCTCCCCCTTTTTTATTATGACAAAACAAATATGGAATTCATGACAATAAATCAACGACAAGTAGAGATTAAATAATTCTCCCACTCAATTCCATAATTCCATTACATTTCTCCCCCTTTTTGACATCACAAAAAGGATTTAGCATGCATAGTAAATATGAAAATGGCATATAAGTGAAAAATATGGACAACTCAAAAATAGATAACATCGATTAGGCCATGAGTTGAACATTGAATTTGCTCTCAAATATGAAAAGTTTGCCTTTGACATTTTAAGCAAGATCAACCAATCTTTTGACAATCAAACAATTCTTAGCATTTTCTTCCCCTTAGTGAATGTTCTAAAAGGTCCATTGTTTTCATACGCCTAAGGGATGACAATGCTAATTTTATCATCTAATGTCTATGCTAGTTCAAATATTTCTCACCAAAATTTCTAACATACACATTTTAAAGAGCTTAACCAATCAAGTAAGAAGCGTACAAGCTTCATTCAATCAAAGAACAAGTTAAGCTATGAAAATCAAAGGTCCATTCATCCTTTCTGGAGATATATCCTTCTCTTACACATGAGTTCAAGATTTTTGAAATATGGCATCAACTCATGTTTAAAACAAGTGAAAAGTATGCAAGCAACTTTAAATGACCCTAATATTAATAAGTATGCATCATATTAAATTATTGGTCAGATTTGCAAACTTTCCATGAAATTTGCATTTCTTAAGTTTAAAAACTCCATTTATGAAAGAAAATTTCATTAGGCATATAAAGCATTTCAAGAATTCAAAGATTCACTTTTCATGCATATTCTTGAAAGCCAACTAAAAGTCAAGCTTTTTCTAAAGTAATGCCCATTTTCTTAAAACTTATCAATTTCATCATATAAATCTCAACTAAGTACATGAGCAATTTTTAATCAACACATGCAACGTATCAAAGGAATGAAACATTTCAAATCATGCATATGTATAAAGTCAACCTATCGATCAACACTTTTCAAGCTTAAACAAGTTAAGCTAAAATTTTGAAAGTTGCTATTTTTAAGTTTTTATCATGTATTTTATCATCCAAGCAACTTCAAACACTCGAGTAGTTTATGCATAAAGATTTAAACCATCAAAAACATGCATATTTTCAAAGTAAACTACTTGTTCAAGCTTTTTCAATTTTAAGCATACAAAGCATATAATTTTTTAAAGTTGCAAGTTTCTAGCATTTAGCCTCAATTTTCTCATGTGAGCAACTTCAAATTATCAATAAGTTCATGCTTACTAGCTAAAGCATGTGTAAATCAAAAGTCAACCACTTGGTCAATCATTTCAAGTAATGCAAACATGCTTAATTCTTGCTATCTTCGAATTAAAATTTTCTAACTCTTTTAAAATGCAAGAATATTAAGATACCAAAGGTGAAATAGATCCTAATGTATCATTTTAACTCTAAAGCATGGCATTCTAGGATTATGTAACTCAAAGACTCATTAACAAAGACAAGTTTTATAATTTCATCAAATTTTCTACATTTTGCCTCAATCATCTCCTTTTGAGTCTTTTTACTTTACATTTGGTCTAAGAATATTTCAAATAACATTTTAAGGACATTAGACCAATTTTCAACTTTAAAGCATGTAAAAGTCTAAAAGTCAAACTGCTAGCTATTTTTTTAATAAAGCTCATAAAGCCCTAAAGACTTTTATTAAAACATGCTTTCAATATTCAAAATGATTTCAAGGATATAAAGTCAACCAACAAGTTCACTTTATCATTTAAACACAAGAAGCATATTTAAATTAAATTATGCATTCTATATTCATCATTTTGAAATTAAAGCACATATGTTCATCATAAATAGCTCATATTGCATATAATTATCAATCAATTATTGAGCAATAAATATGAGTTAAATATGATACATGTTACCTCAAATGAGCATTCATGGGCTCATTACCATTCTTGAAGTCATTTTTGTAATTTTTGCATTTTTATTTTCATTAGCTCCAATCAACCATCCCTGCTACTTTACATGCATCTCTTCATTAAAATTTAGTCCATAAAGTAGTATCAAGGACCTATAAAAAATCAAGCACAAGATTTTGGCACCCAACACTTATTGGGTCCTAGGGGGTTAGCTTGTTCATTTACTTTCCATATATTTCTTCCCTTTTTCACATTTTTCTTATCAAAGCATTTGGAAGAAGTGTGGCCATGTCTACCACAACAATCACACATAATAGGTGCATCTAATGGAATAAATTTCTTAACATACTTCCTGTAAGAATGTAGCACTCTATTATAATCAACTACATTATGCATTTTGAAAGGCATATGAGAAATATGATTCTTTTTAGCATATAATGCATTATAGTTCCTAGAATCATTTTTCTTATAACAATGTCTCCTAGGTTCATTTTCAAATGAACTATGCACATTCATGTATATAGTAGAATAATGAGATGTATGAGCATTTTTCTTACAAACATCCCTCTTTGGGGAACATAAAGCAAACTTATGAAAATAACAACAAACTCACTATGCCAATAGGGAGCATGCATTTTCCTAGACATATAAAATGAGGAATCGATCAAATTCACATCATTTTTAAATTTAGAAGACTTCTTTTTATTTTCATACAGCCATACATGATTTGTCTTCTTTTTAGCTTCAATAGATGGATAGGAAAATTTAACGTCACTATTTAAAGCAGTAACAAAGGTAGTAGAAGTAGAAGGCATATCACAATTTTGGTTACTTTCATAACTTAAGCCATGTTTATCATTTCCTACCTTTTGTTTGCCTAACAACTTTTCTAAGTTGTTTTTCCCTAAAGTCAATTTTTCAAGACTTGCACTCAAGTCTTCAATTTTCTTTTTCATGCATTCATACTCATTTTTCAACAAATCATATGAACTAGCCTTTTCATGCAATTTCTTATTTTCATATGAGGCATTTTCATAATACATTTTCAAATCAATATACTTTGAATTTTCATTATCAAGCAAGGTACTTATTTCATCTAATTGTTTCTTAATTCATCATTTTCACATTTCAAAGTAGAATTTTCTTCTTTTAGAGATGCAACATGAATTTTTAAATAATTAATTTTCTTTCATGCACAACATTTTTTTTTCAAGGCATTCATACATTTCTCATGCATTAAAGTGACATACTTGTATAATTTAGCATTATTAGCATTATCATTATCAATATCACTTTCATGCATTTCACTACCACATGAAGAATATTGAAAAGAATTTGTTACCTCTTGAAGCTCACTCCCAATAAAGCATCTTTGTGTGGTTTCCTTCTCTTTCTCACTTGAGGAATCATCCCAAGTCTTAGCTAGCTTGGTCACCTTCTTGATGGCATTCTTACCTTTAGCCATTTTGTGCAAATTTGGGAAAATAAAGCACAAATAGTCAAACAAGCAATTAGGACTCTAAAAATCACAAAGGTTGCAAAAATGATCTTTAAACTCAAGGTTTTTAAACCTACAAATTTGAGCACTAGCTCTGATACCAATTGAAATTCCAAGTTTAATTAGCAACCTAAGAAGAACCTAAGAGGGGGAGGGGGTGAATTAGGTTCTTGACCCTTAAAAAATATTTCTTCTACAAAGAAGAACTTTGAAAAAACATTTTCGAAAACAAGTTTTAAAACCAATTTAAAACTAGATTTTTAAGTGAGTTGTGTGATTAGTGATTTACTAAATGTGAAAGCAAATAAATGAGAAGCAAGACACACCAAATTTATAGTGGTTTGGAATCCCCTTGAATCCTACTCCACTCCCCAAGTTCTATAACTTGAGATTTCTAGTCCTCTAGGAAACACTTAAAAGGAGTGTTTCAATCCCTTACACTTGCTTAACTCTTTCTCAAGAGATTAAGACTTTTTCCTTGCCTAATCTAGCTCTAGACTTAGGACTTTACCCCTTTGTTTAATCCAAACTCTTGGATTAAGACTCCCTTGCCTAAGGCTAGCAATGGATCTTTTGCCCTATTATTCCTCAAGGATTTTAGGCCTTACTCAAGACTCCCATTGCTTAGCAAGTAGGACTTTTACAAATGCCTAACCTCAACCCCATGAGATAGGACTTCTCCTTCTCTTCTTGCTCTCTCTTACTTCATGGCTAACTCTTAATCAAGAGCTTAGGATTTTGCCTCACTTACAAGATGCCTATAACACTTACTTAAGTGTTTAGGACTTTCTTCAATGTGTTTACAAAGTAGGAAAATAATGCTATGAAAAATAGCTAACAATTATAATGAAGTTTTTATATTCTAGCCTAACTTTGAAATAATTTGCTAGAACTTTGAATAATCTTTTGAGAGCTTTTTGAACACTTGAAAATGTTGGAAATCAGATAGGAAGAGGTGTTTTTGATGTTCTTCAAGTGAGGGTATTTATAGGAGGAGGGAACCCATTAAATGGTGAAAAAAAAAGGTCAAAAAATGGCCTTCCCGATGGCACCGCGACAGCCCTTACGATAGGAGCTGCTGGTCACAGGCACGGACCAGCAGCCCTTCGGAGACATTGCTATCGCGCGCGGCGCCTGCCCATGTGGCTCATGTCATCCCCTTGTCGGCCCTTGATTTGACACTTTTTCGTTTGCTTGCCGTTTCTTCATTTTAACTCTGTTTTCTTCTCCTTTTTTGTGTTGGTTCACCCGTGAACTCTTCTCTTCATTTTCTAACTGAGAAACACCATGGGTCCCACTTCAAGACGTGCTCGGGACATGTTTTCTGCTTTCTTCATTTGCTTGCCCTTTCTTCGTTTTAGCTCGTTTTTCATTGTTTTTTTTGCTTCAGTTTTTTCATTAACATTTCTTTACATTTTATTACTTGGAAAAACCATGGTTCCCACCTTGGGTTCGTGTTTTTCTTCTTTCTTCATTTGCTTGCCGTTTTTTCGTTTTAGCTCATTTTTCATTGCCATTTTTTGCATTGGTTATTCCATGAACATCTCTCTACATTCTCTCACTTAGAAGAACCATTAAATTAATTCTCATATTTATTAATTCATCAATCAAAATAAGGATTAAGACCAACTGGGTCTAACAGTAGGAAATGGTAAAAATGGTGTAGGTTATGAAAGTAACCAAAATTGTGATATGCTTTCTACTTCTACTACCTTTGTTAATCTTCAAATGATGATGTAAAATTTTCTTATCCATCTATTGAAGCTAAAAAGAAGACTAATCATGCATGGTTGTATGAAAAGAAAAAGAAGTCTTCTATGCTTAAAAATGATGTGAATTTAATTAATTCTTCATTTTATATGCCTGAGAAGAAGCATGTTCCCTTTAGGCATAGTGAAACTTGTTGTCAATTTCATGAGTTTGCCTTATGTGCCCCAAATAGGGATATGTGTTTTTTAAATGCTCATCATGCTCCTAAATGTATGAATAAGCATAGCTCATTTAGAAATGAACCTAGGAGACATTATGATAGAAAGAATGATTCTAGGAGATATAATGATTGCCATTCTAGAAAGCATCATTTTGTTCATATGCCATTAAGTAGGCATAATGTATTTGATTATAATAGAGTAACATATGCATATAGAAGAAATGTTAGGACATTTCCTTTAATTTATGCACCTATTATGTGTCATTATTATGGTAGACATGGTCACACTTCTTCCAAATGGTTTGATAAGCAAAATGTGAAAAAGGGAAGAAAGATTTGGAAAGTAAAGGAACAAGCTAACTTCATAGGACCCAATAAGTGTTGGGTACCAGAATTTTGTGCTTGATTTCCTTGTAGGTCCTTGATGCTACTTTATGTATTACATCTCAATGAAGAGATGCTTGAAAGTAGCAAGGATGGTTGATTGGAGCCAAATGGTGAAAAATGCAATAATTGCAAAAATAGCTTCAAAAATGGTAATGAGCCATTGAATGCTCATTTGAGGTAACATGTATCATCTCTTAACTCACTTTGAGCGTACTTTGATGGATATGTGATATAAAATGCATGTTATGCTTAAATGAGAAAGTTGACTTGTATTTGTATCCTTGAATCATTTTGATTGAAAGCATGTTTTGATGAAAGTTTTTAGGATTTTATGTGGAAAATAGCTAGAAGTTTGACTTTAGGTTAACTTTTAGACTTTTACATGCTTAGAAGATGAAAATTGGTCTAATGTGCCTAGATTGATATTTGAAATATGCTAAGACCACGTTTGAAGTTAAAAGACTCAAGAAGAGATGATTTAGGCAAAATGTAGAAAATTTGATGAAACTTCAAAACTTGCCTTTGCTCATGAGTCTTTGAGTGATAGAATCCTAGAATGCTATACTTTTAAAGTTAAAATGATGCATTATGATCTATTTCACCTTTGGTATTTTAAAATTCTTGCATGTTAAAAGATTTGAAAACTTTTCATTTGAAGATAGCAAGAATTAAGCATGTTTGCATTATTTTAAAACGGTTGACCAAGTGATTGACTTTCGATTTACATATGCTTTAGCTTACTTGAGATTTTAAGCATGAAATTATAGATGATTTGAAGTTGCTCACATGAGAACATTAAGGTTATATGCTTGAAAATAGCAAACTTCAAAGATTGTATGCTTAAAATTGAAAAAGTTTGACCATGTAGTTGACTTTGAAAATATGCATGTTTTGCATGGTTTGAATCTTTATGCATAAACTACATGAGTATTTGCAGTTGCTTGTAGGATAAAATGCATGATAGAAACATGAATATAGCAACTTTCAAAATTCAAAGCTTAACTCGATTAAGCTTGAAAAGTGTTGACCGATAGGTTGACTTTGCACATATGCATGATTTGAAATGTTTCATTCCCTTGATATGTTGCATATGTTGATTAAACTTGCTCATGTGCTTAGTTGGGATTTACATGATGAAATTGACAAGTTTTAAGAAAATAGGCATTGCTTTAAAAAAAGCTTGACTTTTAGTTGACTTTCAAGAATATGCATGAAAAGTGAATATTTGAATTCTTGAAATGCTTTATATGCCTAATGGAATTTTCTTGCATAAAGAAATGGAGTTTTTAAACTTAAGAAAGGCGAATTTCATGAAAAGTTGAAAAGTTTGCAAGTTTGACCAATGAGTTGACTTTGATATGATGCATCTTCTTTGAACTTTGATGCATACTTATTGATCATTAGGGTCATTTGAAGTTGCTTGCATATTTTTCACTTGTTTTAAACATGATTTGATGTTATATTTCACAATTCTTGAAAACTCATGTGTTTAAGAAGGATCATTCTTTAGAAAGAATGAACTCCTTTTATTTTCATAAGCTTAACTTTTTCTTTGATTGAATGAATCTTGTATGCTTCTTACTTGAATGGTTAAACTCTTTGAAATATGTATGTTAGAATTTAGGGGGAGAAAAATTAGAACTAGCATAGACATTAGGTGTTAAGATTAGCATAGAGCCCCATAGGATTAAGCTTAGAATGATGTTTTAGAGCACATTTACCAAGGGGGGGGGGGGGGGGAAATGCTAACGTGGCTTGGCTTAAATTGTGCTTAATTGACAAAAGGCTTGGCTTGACAAAAGAACACTCCATTTTATGCTCAAAGGATAAAATGATGACAAAAAAGGGGAGAAGATGTGGTTTATGCTTTACTTTGTCATCTTAAGCTTTGGAGTTTCTTAAGTTATAGAAATATGTGCTTAAAATGCTTTAATTTATATTTCTCTATAAAACCACATATTTGTTTTGTTATCATCAAAAAGGGGGAGATTGTTAGACCTATGGTCTTAATCTTAGTTTTGATGATAAGTTAACAAATATATAATTTTGTTTAATGCCTTGCACTTAAAGAATTGTGTAGAAAAATGTAGAACAAGTTCATCAAAACAGAGTGTCCGAGAAGTGTCTGAGTCAGACAACGTATCTCATGGTGGCCAGTCGAGAAATTAAAGAAACAAAAAATGGCAAGAAGGAAGAAGCCGTACGAGTTCTCGTCCGAGTCGGACAAAAACTCGCACAAAGACCTGAAGCTCAAGAACAAGCTTCGAAGTCGGGTCTCGACACCCTCTCGAGTTCGAAGGTTGCCCATAAAGATTCGAACTCGATAACCTCGATAGTCGAACGACAGCAGTTAAGCTCTCGGGTTGGAAATTAATTGAATATTCGAAATTATGATTGAAGAGACGAACTCGACCTCGATAGCCTCTTGACGTGAAAGCTCAGCTTGCGAGTTATCATGCAACTCGAACAAATTATCTCAGGTACTAGCCATTAGACACAAAAATGACAACTTTGTGAGAGCTGCAATTCTCCATGCGAGTTTCCCTCCTAGTCACAAGAGCCATTTTCTTGAGAACTTTGAACTAGCTGTTGAGAACTATTTGGACACTTCTATAAGTATCTCCAAGCTATAAAAAGATGGTTCATCATCCCTTTCAAGTCTCCTACACTTAAGCAACATTCTCAAGCTCTATTTCAATTATTTGTACATCAAATTAGCTTGTTAAGGTAGGATTTTCAAGAGGGCTTTGTGTCCAATTGTTTTGTCATTTTTAGACTCTATTGTGGAGATTCTCATCCTTGTAAACACATCTAGAAAAGTCCTAACTCAAGAGTTTGAGTGTAGGCAACTTGCAGTAGGCAAAGTTCTAAGCTCTTGAGGAAGAGTTAGGCAAGAAGAAAGGGGGAGCAAGAAGAGAAGGAGAGACCCAACTCAAGAGGTTGAGTTTGGGCAATTGTACAAGTCCTAGCTTGAGTTAAGTTGGGCAATTGTGGTTAAATACCTATCCAAGAGTTTGGATTAGGCAAAGGGTAAAGGTCTTAACTTAGAGCTACATTAGGAATTTGTCAAAGTCTTGATCAAGAGTTTGATTGAGCAAAAGTCCTTTGCACTAGTCAAGAGGAGTCTTGAGTAAGACCTAAAATCCTTGAGGAAGGATAGGGCAAAAGATCCAATTGCTAGCCTTAGGCAAATGAGTCTTAATCTAGAGCTAGATTAAGCAAGGGAAAAGACTTGAGATTAAGAGATTATTCTTGAGCAAGTGTAAGGGATTGAAACACTCCTTTAAGTGTTTCCTAGTGGATTAGAAATCTCAAGTGTATATCTTGGGGAGTGGAGTAGGATTTTAGGGGAATCTGACCACTATAAATTTGGTGTGTTCTTGCTTTGTTTGTTTATTTGCTTTCATGTTTTGCAAATCACCAATCACACACTTCACCTAGAAGTCTAGTTTTAAATTGGTTTTAAAACTTTCTTTGAAAATGGTGGTTCAAAGTTGATCTTCTTTATAGAAGAAACATTTTAAAAATGTCAAAGAACCTAATTCACCCCCTCCCCCTCTTAGGTTCATCTTAGATTGCTATTGATAATTGGGATTTCAGGAAGAAATTAATGAGTGAAGTTGGATTGCTCCTCCAAGGATTGTGATCTAGGAAGACTCAGGAATCAAAAGGTAAGCGATTTCAAGTTACTGTAACGTTAAATCTTAAAGTTATAATGCAAAAAGTATGAATTAGTCAAGTTTTGAGGTTCTCTTAATTGTTTGATTAATTCTTGAATTTTTGAACATTAGAAATATATTATGAAATGTTAGAAGTATTGTAGAAATGATTTTTAGAAAAAAGAACCGAAGCAAAACAAGTTTTGTGCACAATTTTAGGCAAAACCCGAAGCAAAATGTTGAAGACATGTTTTTTGGGCATCGATCGGTTTTAACCGATCAAAGAGCAGGTAAAACTGATTGGCCATGCTCAAGAAAACTCGTTAAAACCTATTGCGAAGCAGATAAGACCGCTCCAATTGGTTTTTACTGACTCCGGAGCGGGTATTTACTAAAAATAATTGGAGCTGTTTTAACCGACCGAGAAGCGGGTAAAACTGATCTGAGGAATTTTCCGAAAACTTCGGTGCTGTTTTAACCGATCCCCAATCGGGTAAAACCGATCCGAAGCTGAAAAATTGATTTTTTAAAATAATTTTAATTCTTTTGTTTATTCCTTTATAATTCCTTTTATGAATCCTTGCTAAAATTATTTTAACCACCATTTAAAGCGTTCTAAATTCATATTTTCTTAAGTTAAGTAATTAATATAAATTTTGTTTAGTTATTGGTTAATTCCGAAATAAATTAGATTTAGAGTTTAAAAGTTATAAACTCTTTTTAAAGAAAAATAAGTAAAATAGTTTTACAGCAAGAAATTTATATTTTATTTAAGATCATAATTAATATATTTCCGTATTGATTTACTTAACTTCAAAAGGAATGAAAATAATTTTTAAATACCTATTATTATTTTACGCTTTTTTTAGTAAAATTAGCTCAGTTAGTTTTACGCCTTACTTCGTTAATTCCTAGAATCCATAAGAAGTTTAAAGAATTTAAGGATTCTATTAGTTAGAAATAAATACTGAATTTTCGGATCCTAAAATATATGCAGATTGGCTTGATAGAACGTGAGCTAGTATCTTCGGACTCAAGTGAGTTTATCATTGAAAATAGATACCGTTTTAATGCAATTAACAATTGAACTTGTATTGAATTGAGTTGTGTGACATGTTTTATACGCTTTCGAAAAATGTTTGAAACCCTCTTGTTTTTAACACTACCAGTTGTGTTTACTTACCGACCGGATTACATATATACTTGTTATGCTTCAGTTGTACTTTCTTTGTGCACTGAATCTATTATATGAACATAAGTTGTGTCAAATCCATTACTTGTGTGCGATTTGATCCCATGAGCCAGCATAGGGCTTGGTCGTCTGGATCATCTACGTTCCTTATTTTGAAATCAGTCCCGACCACAGGGGCCCATATATGTATATGTTTAGGAGTTGGCTGACAATATGTTTATGCTGAGGTGAGCTGGCCCGTCGTTCGTCATTCATTTAGAACGTTGGCAAATGCCCCTCATCCTCCTTATTCATGATGACACTGAGATGAGTTGGCCCGTCATTCAGTGTTCCTGTACACGCTGGCAAACGCCCTCATTCTTTAAGGTGAGCTTGCTCGTCGTTCATCGTTTATGTATAACGTTGGCAAACGCCCCTCATTCTTATTAGATGGTCTATGAATCCTGCATGAGTCATGAATGCTATATGTTAGGATTTGGTTGAATTGTATGCATGGGTAATTTTTGCAACTCAGTAAATGTTTGCGAAAACAATGGACTCTCACTAGGCAAGGGCTCATTCTATTTTCCTGTTTTGTTTTCTGTTTTCAAATAAATTGTTACAGATCTTTGGTATGAAGGTGAATATGCTGACTAGGACAACCTGAAGTGCTGAAATTTTGGGATATAGCTAGAAGGCGGCATGGATAGAGATGGGCTCATACTCTGATAATCATGTACTTTAGGGCTGTGTAAGTTTTATTATATTTTAATAAAGAATAAAAATTATTATGTTCTGCATGTTCTGAGTCTTGGTGCGAACCAGGCAGGCGTCCTATGAAGCCAACCCCTAGTAGGCGGGGTGGTGAATCTGGGGTGTCACACTGGTGCATATCAACATGTCAAAAATTTTAAGAATCAGTTGCCTCAATGAGATAATCCTTGAAACCAATATCATCCAAAGTTCCGTTCCTAGCTTCCAACCCCAAGAAAGATGACAGAATTTCTCCATAAGGTCTTTGAAATCTCCTGGAGAGGATTTTTTTGTCTAACTCCATTTTCAAGGGCATGGCGGATCCATAAATGCTAGCCAACATTTGCATCTTTATATGCTCCTATTCCGATTTAACTGAGTGAACTACAGTTTCAAGGGGATGTGTTCCAACAATGGAGTCCAAAGCGGAGTGTATCGAATTTGAGTTCCCCAATTTCCTTTCAGATAGTTTTCAGTTCATCAATTTCTTTCTTTCTCCCTATGAAACGGTCCCCAACTATTGTAATTTGTCGACCGGTGATGGGAACGTCGTTTGTGCGGAGTGAGTGGCAATGATAACCCGTAATGGGCATCGAACAATTTTTGTATTCAAAGGGGGAATGAACCAACAAAGACAAACCACGTAGAATTTCAGGTTTCTGTTTGAGGGGAAGAAACATTACATGAATAAAAGGAAATCTTAAACCATTAGAATTGCAACAATTGAGAATCAACATACCTTTATATAAGAGGAAATCCTTAAATCCTGAAGAGATATTGGTTAAAGTAAGGGCTTTGATTCAGAGAGAAGTAGCAGCGATAATGGTTTTGAGAAGAAACGATCACGTGGTTTTCTAATTAAAAAAATTATTTCTTTAATCTGTTTGAGGGTACATATGTCCAAAAATGTATTTTTTCATTTTTTGTTTTTTAATGGATAATTCACTACCCTTACTAGATATTATGCAAAAATTACACCCCTAATAATATTTTTAAAAGTTATACTAACCCTAACGAAAATTTTCCCTATTATTAATTGATCATTTATTTCTAGGATGATTTTTATGCTATCTATCATTTGATACCAGTAATTAGAAATGTGCACTATCACAATTTTATCTTTAACACCAGTTTTTTTAACACCTTTTGCATCGGATCTACCCATTTGTTAGGACGATGTGTGAGGTAAGGGGTGTTAATTAAAGATCTTGAATTTTTAACACTGGTTATTTCAAATCCAGTGTAAACGCCTAACACCGGTTATTAAGTAAAATGGCTGTAAACTATGAAAAATAAAATAAAAGGTTCAGCATCATATAAACTAGTTAAAAATACGTAAGAAGGAACTGTGAAAATTAGTTTAAAAACCCGTGAACTAAATATATAAAAATAGATCAAAAATACAATTCAACTTTACGGATTTGATTTTTACATCAAACTTGTAGTAAATATAACACAAAATGTTATAAATTCTATTACATTCTATGATAGTTTTTTCAATCTATTACCGTTTGGCCTTCAATTCCAATTTGGCCTTAGCTAGGTTCTCGAACTAATTTCATGTTTTCCTTCATCAACCTTGAAATCAATAATTAACGTCAATAGCCTTAAATTTCTCTTGAACGGTCCATTTCCATATTTTTCTTCATCTTCCTCTGGCCAAACTGGTGAATGGCCTTGAAATCAACCTAAAGGAAAAGATTTGAACCTGAAAAGTCCTGGAATGTACCTGAAAAGTCGACGCTAAACCCTAAAGAAAAGCAATCTAAGGCTATTATCGTTATTGATTTGGATCCAAATCAGTAAGGATAATAGCCTTAGATTGCTTTTCTTATGCTTTTATCGTCGGGTTCAACTCTTCTCGTTAATTTGACTTTAGGTTGCTCTCAAGCCAATTAATCAGTTTGGCCTTGGTTCACGCGCTAGATTATATGTCATGCTTCCGTATATATTTTCCTGAATTAGATAAGTGTTTCATTCTAGTAGCTAGGATCACTAATATAAATCGGGTCTTCAACACCGGTTATTTGAACCCTTTAGCACAAATTTTTTGCTTTTTCTATCCTAGTGTGAGTGATAAACGGTTTTAAGGATCTCGACTTGATCGGCTCTCATTAGCTTGTTTATTTTATAGTCTTTATTGGTAGTGCTCACTGTGATTTGAAGTGTTTCTCTTAGTTAAACACAAGTTTTAGGAAGCAAGGTAGAAAGAGAGAAGAGTTACAAAAAGAGCAGAATTAAGGGCCCCCATTTGCCTAAACAAGCGCCTATGAACCGTAGACGAGCTGCACAGGGGCAAAGATTAAGAAGAAGCTCCAGAGATCAGTGCTTTGCTAGGCTGCTGGAAAATTTGTTGGGCTAGAATCTATTCTCAATGGGCCATGTGAATTAATTAATTAAAAGCCCAAGGTTTACTTGAGGGCCCAAAGGAGTTAAATGAAGAAGAAGCCCAAATTGCAAGTGCCAACCAAGCCAAGTCCAAGATCACCGTTGAATCACAATAATCTGAATGTTGCACGTGAATGTGTCATGGACAGAAGGGTATAGAAGTAATTTTAGCAAGACTTACTTAGTTGGATACGGGTATAAAAGGTAACCTGATTGTAATTTGGGAATCATCTAATTTTGTGTAATTGCATATTCTAATCTTCTCAATCTAATATCTCAATTCTATCTTAATTCTTCTTTACCCCTCTAAATTCTTTTCTCAATTCATAAGGATCCTTCTTGATCCTTACAAATGGTATCAGAGACACATCCTCTCGTCGGGGAAGCCATGGCCGATGGAACGCAAGCTCACGCAAGGGAAGAGACGATGCAGAATCTGGAAACGAAGGTCCAAGAGACGGCACAAGAAAGGTGGCATCAAGTTGACAGCCAACCATCCAGTTTCGGGAAATTAGAACAACTAATGTTGAAAATGGATGCCAAACTGGAGAACCTGGCAGCAAGAATCGATGCGAGAGCGGATGCGAAGATTGCCGCATTTCTGAACATCCTAAATCAAGAAACCCCAAACTCGAAGGATACTGATCTGAATGGGGACAGGAGTGCGCCCCAACCGCTACTACCAACACCCCAAATATTGGGGAAATCACTTGCAGAGGAAGGCAGTAGAACGCAGCAAAAAGACCGGCAAGACAGAAATTGGGGACCGGAATATCCCTAGGTGGAGCTATCGATTTTTAGAGGCGAGAGACCAAGAGATTGGCTCCAAAATTGTGAAAAATTCTTCTCACTTTATGAAATGTGTGAAATCAGTCGTATGAAAACCATAGGGTTGTATCTTGAAGGCAGGGAAAATGTTTGGTTCAAAACTATAAAACTGATGAGAGGGGCTGTTTCTTGGAAAGAATTCTCAGAAGCATTGATTAGAAGATTTGGGGAAAATGAACAAAAAAGGTTGTTTTCAGAAAATCAGCAAGAAATGGTTGAAGCCGGCTCTGCCAATCCATGGACAGAAGTGGATTACATCTCAAAGATTGAGTCCCTGGCTGATGTCTACAATACCAATGACGAAGGGCAATTCATTGAAGAAGCAAATGGTGCCGATGGTGATTGGCAAAGCAGCGAGTTGAGATCTCCTACCAATAAGGAGAAAGGTCTATATGGTCTTAATCTTCATAAGCTACTAAATAGTGATGAATCTGTCTGTTGGAATAATAATAATGTGGAAGTTGTGAGTTCATTGGCTGTAAATGATATACTGGATTCAACTGATGATCAATTTCTGAAAATGGAGGATTTAGGAATTTTGGATTGTGATGAAAATACTGATATGGTTCCAAGTGATGGTTTGTATTCAATTAGAACTCATGAAATCCATGGAAGTTGTGATAAAGATGTAGTTCAGTTGCAGAAGTTCACAAATATAACTACAGAGTTTGAGAAGGGTGAAAAATTCAGAAGGATGAAAATTTCTAGAGAAACTTGTAATGTTGGAGGATAGTTTTGTGCTGGAAATTGTGAATCTTATGTAAAATTCCATAATTGGAGAATATGGATTAGTAACAAGATAGCACTCAAATCTTGGGTTGAATGGATAACTAGTTACGAAGGTGGAACTGGTGATAGCATTCAAGAGAGATTAGCTCAACTGAATTGTTCTGATATTGTGGCAGTTATACACAATGAGGTTGAAGTGAATAATGATTTACCAACAGCGACTGGGGATGATATTAAATCAGATATTTTGGCTGGTTCCTCTATAAAATCTCAATGGTTTGCTTGTTTTAAAGTGACAGTGGATGAAGAATGGTTATGTAGCATTAGTATAGCTGGTTCCTTGGATTTACACCTGCTGAAAATTGAGGTATACTCTGATAGCCTATTTGATCAATCTGAGTGTGGGGTTTTGGCCATGGTGGGTGCTGAAGATCCAAGTGGGTTTTGGGGAAGGCTAAAGCAAGCTACTGAGGAACACCTACATTGGCCCAGGATTTCTTCACTAGGGGAATTTCGCAATGATTTTGTGAAGGACACTACTATTGTGTTGGCTTTTTGCATCATCCTTGAGTCTTGGGTGGAGAGGACAACAAAGTTTAGAGGAGGTACTAATTTTAGAGAATGTTACACATTCCAACTCCAGGACTTGCAACTCACAAGTAATAATACTCTTGAAATTTAAAGTTTTTGGAGCTCCAAGCATCAATTGGTTTGAAACCTTGAGGGAACAGAATTCATTAATCTCTTTGGATATTTTGATGAAATTACTGGAAGTTGAGAATTTATCAATGTTGTCTTTAGAGAGGTACAGAGTGTCATTTAGTTCAAATTTTTCTAAAACAATGGCTGAGACAGGAATAAGACAAAGGTTGCAAGAGTTCTCTCAAGGTGGAGACAGTACTACACCAATTAGAAGCATGAAGGACAGTTATGAAGGCATGCAGCAGGCCATGCTTCCTTAGAACATCTTTGTCCTCCAGCTGCAGATGCATATCAGCAATGTTCCACTATAAACATTGAATCTTCCGCAGTTGGAAGCTCTGAGTTGATGGGATGTCTTCTTCCTGCAAGAATATTGCTAGCTGATTTTGAGCAACAAACATGCATGGGCATTCTACTGTACAGAGTTTGGAATAGGAAGACCTGCAAATGTGTTGGTGGGGTACAAATTTGGCATATACCCTCCAGCCTTGAGGACAAGGCTATTTTTAATGGGGTGGGATTTGTCATGGACAGAAGGGTATAGAAGTAATTTCAGCAAGAGTTAGTTAGTTGGATACGGGTATAAAGGGAAACCCGATTGTAATTTGGGAATATCTGATTTTGTGTAATTGCATAATCTAATCTTCTCAATCTAATATCTCAATTCTATCTTCATTCTTCTTTACCCCGCTAAATTCTTTTCTCAATTCATAAGGATCCTTCTTGATCCTTACAGAATGGATGGAAAAGAAATCAATTTAGCAGATTGAATAAAAGTCAAACTACAAGTCCAAAGTGTGTAGATTTAGGGCTGTGCCCTTTTTGCTTTCCTAGCCGTGTTTGGCTTAATTTTAGTCCTCATCTAATTAGGTTTTCTAGAAGATTCACTATGAGAGTTTTTCCTATAAATAAGTAGCTCATTGTATAATTCAGGGATATTCCGTTTTATGCTTACTAGTTTTATTGCTTTCTTTTCTAGTTGAAGTTTGATCACAATTGTTCTTATAATTGTGAGATATAAAAGTATTTTCAATGCAGTATGTATGCATGAATTTCTAATTATATTATGTGCATAAATCTTATTTCTGATTTTATGTAAGAATTGCTAACTTGGGTTTAATCGGGTACCGGCAATTAGTTCCCCCAGTTAATCATTATTGGAAGCGGCTAATACATGGCAAAGCTATCGTATCGGTAGTGAAGATAATGGGTGATGATTCTTAAAGTTAACCCGATAAGAATTGTTATATCAGGTTTCTCTAATTCTTAAAGCTATTAGTGTAGTTAATAAGGTGTCGTTGGGGGCCCACGGCCTATTAACTAGATCAACTACAACAGCAATTATGTCATAGGGAGCCCACGGTAATTACCAACACAATAAGGGAAAATTGGGTCATGTCTGTAGTGTTCGTATTTGTCGAAACGTCATAAACTATTGACACGTCTATTGACAGTGACTAGTGTGGATCGCAGTGACCTATAACTGGTTAATTCATGTCAGCATGCATACTTTGGATTGAAATTATTGTTCTTGTAATATTGCATGCATGGGTTCCCTTTGGGGCTAGTGAAATTATTGCTCTTGTAATATTAAATTAAAAATACTATAATTTAAAACAAAAATATTCATATCAAATTTTAAATATATCATAACATTAAGATTAATTACTATTTCAGTAATATTATTATGCAGTAAAATTGATTTTTGGTCGAATATGTAAAAAAAAAAAATGAAAGATTAGGGGTTTATTTGCTAATAAAAATAAAATACTTGAAAAATAAGACAAATGAAAAGGAAATGAGACAATTTTGCCCACAAAAATTAGCTTACGTTAGGGAGTTAACGGCTGCCCCCTGACAGAATGACCTTTTTTTGCACATTTTTAAAAGTTGCGTGACTAAAAAAGTTGTGTGATCATTTTTTCACTTCCGCAAAGTTGCGTAATGAGTTATGCACTTCGCTCAAAGCATATTGTGTCTAGAAATTACCCCTCCATTATAGATCTAAGGGCTGCCGATGGACCCCTATGAACATAACCAAACCAATATACTTCGTATTTCTCTGGTTTGAAGCAGAGTAACGTCCAATGTCGGCTACAACCATCCAATCTATCAGTTAGTATACGGCTTCACTGTGAGTTCAATCATTTGTGGGAAATATAGAGCACATGTTGACCTCTCACAATAGGGCATAATGCACAATTTAGGTTCCTCAGTACTCGAAATTCTATCGTATATGTATTCTATTATCTCCACTTTTGAGGCCCCCATCAAAGAAACTCTATCTGGTATGGAGAAACACAAAGGAAATTGCCTTGTATCGGTAGTTTCAACCAAACTCTCCTCAATCCCCCTAACAAACACAAATAACAAATTATGATAGATACATTTCGACTAACCGCACCAAACATAAGTATATAATGTTGTACTAAGGTATATGCAATTACTTAATAATTTACTTACTAGATGCACAAGTTAATCCATCCACACCCAACTTCCTTGTACGAACAGAAATCGTCAAATTCGGTCTTATCCAGGCTGCATTCCAATACACCCCTACTAGCTGCGATGACATACTGAACTTGTACATGTGTGTGGGGGCGTGAGCCACAGTCAGGTCATATAGGGTCTTCAAATCTCCACTAACATCCAACTCACATAACATCGTTTGACTCTTTGATGAACCATTACTTAGGCTTTTATTCTATGTTATGCAAGAAATTCAGGAAAGTTCTTAAAAACACTTAACCAAAAAGACAAGATCAAAGTAAACAATACACTCCAGTCTCCATGAACTTACACTAAAGTCAAATGAACCTTTATGCAGGAAAGAAGGAAGAATATAACGAATATAAGAGGTTCCACTGTCAAGGATGTAATTATAAAATGAAAGCGATACCGATTTCATTCATAAAGGCATATGGACAGTGTACCAATAACGTCACAGGACCAAACCAAACCACTTAACGTTGCGTAATGATAATGAATGACAAGCACGGCAATTTAAGTTTTTCCGGAATAATTGCAAATTTCTTTACAACAACAGTTCAGTAAACTTATACTCTATTTTGTTAGCCATACTCATTTGTACCTTATATCCTGATTGGTCAACAGTACGCCCTTTAGCATTCTAACTACTTGTTCCTTTCATACCACCTATCGTTGCCCCAGACTATCCCACACACACTTTTCTGGCTACTGATATATTTGCCCACTGTATTTATCCACAAATCAATCAATCATTGAGCGATTGGTAGTTAATTCACGCTGCAAGTCACCGCTTAAATACCTTATAGCCTGGGAGGTCATCTAGGTATCCATCCACCCTTACAGTAGTTTTCCCTCCACTGACATCCTTTTTAGCAGGAGTAAAACCATCACTCAACCTCTGTGGGAGACCCTTGTTTGGGACATGATGGTGATAAGCAATAGAGAATCAGGAAACAAATTCATATTCATGAAGCGTAGAACGTGTAATTAGGGAAATATAACTTAAACCTGATCAAGTGCCGGATCTATATCTCTCACAATCAACCCCTTTGGCCATTGGATGAACAGTCCTTGTGTGGCCTCTACTGTTTGGTTCTCAGGTCTGGAACTGGGAGTGGAGCATCAGGAACCCGAACATTGGTGATTGACACCTTTGCACACCCTTCTTTCACAGGGTTACCGTGATGCGTTGCGATCAAAGTAAGTTCACCATCTGCGACATGAAGCCTCTCACCGAAAGGTGAATATATAAACAATTTGCATTTTTCTCCTCCCTACGCAAATCAAAAACAACCAATGAATGGAGACCCTAACGTAATTGAATATTCAAATTTTTAATACTACCAATACATACCTTGTATGATCCCAGATCATCGAGCTTGCTAGGCAAGCTACAACTGCGAACATCTTGTCTTAACTCTTCACTATGGCTTGCCCACTTAGATGCCACAGGTTGAGACGGTTGATCTTCAACCCTATCCAGAAAGGCCAATGATACCTTTGATGGCAAGGCTGTATATCTCCGCTTGCGGACCTCAGAAGGTTCTTTCTGAGTCCTCCCTCGTTTTTGTGCCTGAAGGGGAAAAGAGTATTTGATACCTGCTTGCTGTGGACAATCCCTATACCGTCCATATTTATCTCCTTTTCTTGTAGCAATGACAAGGAGGTCCACATTCTTCCCCTCTGGAACGAACTTTCCTTCTGCTTCCAGACGTTTTAATGTCATCTAAGGAGTGTCAGACAACATATCCAACTAAGCACAAGTGTTTTAATTTTGTACCATATAAACTTACAAACTTAGCTAGTTTACCAACATTCCTTAAGATATGCAAACTAAAATATATGTCAAACAGATTGTTCCCATGCATTTATACAAACAAATCACATTTAAACTTACTATGTTCTCACAGATCTTTCTATTCTATTATGTAGCATATCCACCATCTTGTCTCGTGTGCGACTTAAGGAACCGGTCTGACCGTTTTACAGGGGAAGGCAGGGGTAGTTCAGCGGCTTCAGCGTCGGTCTTCCCATCTGTAATGGCCTTCTCGATTTGGGCTTCTCGTTTCTCTGCAAACATTACAACGTCTGCCTCTGCATATGAAGTAGCCCCCATGGGACCGAGGGTTCTATTCATTCTTGAGTTGCTACAGTTTTGGGCATGAATTCTCTGAATAAAACCATAATACCATTAAATACAAGTATGCAATGCACCAAAGGAAAATACTAGGAAATCAGGACTTCAATATTTTATTACCATAATATCTGGTGTCGTCCATGCTCTTTTGAAATTCTCCCATAAATCCAGGGTAAGGAACTTTTGTTTTTCACATGGGTTCAAACCTTCGTTCACCCCATCAATATAAGAGGTAAGTTTATTCTTCCACCCCCGTAATGACTTGCCCGCCAAAGTGAAGAACTCTGTTTCACCTTCTCACTTCTCAGTTGCCTCAAAAATGAATGTCATCTACAACATGCAACAACAACATTTAGTCATCATATGTTTAACTGTTCATGGTATTTGATCTGCACGTTTTAGGTGTATTATTTTAGGACTTGTTATGGCAGTTCTCACGGGATTTTGCCCAAGATTTTAATGTTAATTTGCAGTTTTAGAGATTGGGCCTAAGAAGAAAAGAATGTACAAAAAAGTGAAAGAATTGGAGCAGACAAGTCAAGGCCAAAAAAGACCACATGAATTGTGGGCTAAACCATGAAGGAAGCCACATTATCGGCCTGCATGTTGGATTCCATGTTGGATCCCCACAATTGGAGTCTCAAATTAATTATCCAATGCAAATTGGATTCCATGTTGCTGCACCCGAATTCAATTGCAAGTGGGCCAATTCCAATTGGAATTTAATCCAATTCCAATTGGAATTTAATCCAATCAGTGGGAGGAAGTCCGTGGGCATGCGCAGGGTTGACGCAGAGAAGCTTAAAAGGGAAGCAATGAAGTTTTGGGCAATTACCAATCCAAGAAGGAATTAAAGAGAGAAGTTGGGAGTTACCAAATTTGAAGAGACTCCATGTGTTTAATTAATTCTCTTTCCAAGTAGAAGAAGGTTTCCTTATTCCATTAGGAGATTGGTTAATTGCTGATTTGTATCCCTATATATATGGGATTATTCCTGCACTTTTGGGAGGGGAAGTTTATATATACAAGCTTTTAGAGAAGCTTTCAGAGACAAGCTTTTATATAGAAGTTTTCTAGATAAGTTTTATAGAGAATAGTTTCTTAGTTTACAAATAATTCTCGCGCAAGATACAGTTTCGTGTTAGTATAGTTTTCCTCTGTTTTTCTCCGTTCTGTTCTGTTTTGCTCTGTTTCGATCGCAACTTTAGATTTTCCCGACGGGCAGTCTACCGTTTGGCCAAACCGGCGGTTGTCAGATCGCGACTTCTTAAATTCCAGTACAGTATTCCCTTTTCTCTTTTAATGTCTTCTTTTATAATTATGTGTTTTTCGTGTTTTATCATGAGTAGCTAATTTATTAGTTCTGGTATTATGTAAGAAGCCATAATCCATGCATGTATGAAACCCAGAAATTAATCTAAGGTCTAATGAATTATGTTTCTAATTTGCCTGTGTTTATATGTCTAATTACTAAGATTCTATTAAGCTTGATCAACTTAGTTTAATCTGGTAGAGTCAGTGAGTGGCACAACTACCGGCCGGGTAGTACAGGATTAATTGGGTAATAATTTCTAATGCATCGTCAGTAGGAATTAGTAGTTTCGGGTTCTTCTAGTTCTTAATGCTTCTATTTGTTAATTAATAAGGTTTGCGGGGACTCGCGGTCTGTTAGTTAACGTAGTTAGAGAATAATTCCTTTGCGGGGACTTGCGGCGGATTATCGAGAATCTATGGGAGAATTGGGATTATTTGCGGGGACTCGCGATAATACTATAACTGAAACGGCATAAGTAATTAGATAAGTTAAGAGGTTTATGATTGCATGCATGAGATTAAGGTGGATTTACATAATATCGGAATTTTCTCTCATTAATTGATAATTGTTTAAGTCTTTTATTTAATTATTAGTTTAATTATTATTTTGCTATATTTAAGTGACAACTCTAAAGTCTCTTAAGAGACACAAAAGTGACTACTAGTCATAGTTTGGTTTTATTTGCACGTTAATTGGAATTTGAATTAAATTGCTGTCTCTGTGAATCGATCATGTCTACTACTGTGCTATATTTTATTAGCATCTTAATTGCAGGTTTTAAGCAGTATTTTTACTGTATTTGGTAGACCCACGACAAGTCATATCAGTATTACAGTGAACTAGTGGTGTTTGACAAATTTTAAAAATAAGACAACTTTAAATCTCAACTTTACAAACCTCCATTTCCTCCCTGATCGCTTCCTTCAGCAGTTCAAGGACCTCAGGCCATGTTGGATATTGAACAAAGTCCACATGAGCGCGGGTTGTTGCACCCAAATTAGCCCAGAACCTCCGGTTAACTATCAGTGTGCATTTCTCATTAAACACTATTTTCTTCTTTATTCCCTTGTCTCTGTCTCTCAATAAATCATCCATAATTGTTCTGTTTCGGCCCCTCCCAACTACTATGTTATTGTCTTCGTCACTGTCAGTATTGAAGCCCTCCTGTTGTCGTTTTTTTCGGCCCATAGCCCTGATACCTACACGCGCAACAAACAAGCAAATTTTAAGTAACACGACATTTTTTCTCTTGAGAATAGAACTTGAATTCTGCATATTTATGTAATCAGTTAAGATTAATTTTTAGTTTTCAAAACAAGACTCAGATTAGATTTCGATTTGTAACAAGTAGATGATACCTAAGACTGCTAAAAAAGAAAAAAGTAAAAAAAGTATTCATCTTGGATGTTGAACATTAATCAGCTTGCATCTCAAAATGCAAAATTCAGAATGGTCTAACTTAAAGTATTAAAGCAACAGGCACATGCACCAAGTTCAGTTCTAATTAACTTCTATTGCAAATAAGTATTTTATTTATCTCATGGCCATACAAGCAGAATTTTTCCAAAAATATTCTCCCTTCGATTTCGCAAGCACTGAAAACAAAATGCATTGAAAATACTAAACTACTGGAAAATGCATAACGCTGAGAAGAAAATGATGGATTGACAATGCAAGTAACATACAGCATTCCCAACATAAAAAAATTGCCAGCCCAGTGTGACATAGTAAAGAAAAACCACATGATTGATCAACAAAGTCAATGTGTTCATCAGTGTATCTTAATAGCTCAATACGCACAGTTAAAATGATTTACACTACACAATCATGTTTAGATATCACTTTTGAGGGGCGAAAAAAAAAAAACTGAAAGCATGCTGCCCTTGGATTCGACAGTCAAACCTAACTACATTAGGAGAAAAATACTCAAGCAAACACAACAAGCAGTAAAGATATCCGTTATCATAACATCCTGCTGTTTTTGCTTTTTAATTATTTTAATAATGCATGTTATTGGCAAAAAAATATATATATAGGTTTAATAGACAAGACAAGAGAAAGTGTAAATGAAAAAGCCAATACGTGAAATTGTCATGATCTGCCTTTTTCTCTGTCACTTGATTAACTTATCAGACACTTTTTACTAAGATCAAGTCTCCCCTCAGTAAATTCAGGCTGTGATTACTCTCATGTAAAATTTTTCTTCTAATATTTTCAGAGGCAAAATAAATATACTGTTGAAATTAACTTGCCTATTAATTTTTCACATAGATTCAACTAAATTCTTGAAGCAGATGATGCCTTCTAGACCAACAAAATATGAATAAAAATGATACTATATGAAATATGGAATAATCAGGTTCACCGAATATGGACTTGACATGTATGTCATCAGTAAATATCTGTTTCAGCAACTGAGTTCAGCGTCGAGATTCATTACTTACACAGTTTATCTCAAATGAGTGTTCTACTGAGACACAAGAGTTTGTCTGAAATGAGTGTCTGAACAGCATACTCAACCATGGTGGACCTTTGATTTCGGATTATTTGAATGCATGGTCGCCGGATGCAAGGAGAGGCTTTTGTTAATAAAGTGAATATGAGGGAACTGTACGTTATAAGAATATGAATCATAGGATGATACTAATGCACCTGAGAAATACTGATTTTTAGTGTAATAAGATTCAGACAACCAAAACCCAAACCTGAAGAACAAACTTTAAGAAACAAAACAGAGTACTCCAAACGGGTGGCGACCTGCAAACTTTTGAAGAAAATTTCAGATAGCAAATCATGAAAATCTAGGGAGCAAGCGATTTAGAAAGAGAAAGGTTTAACAGGTGTGAAAAGGGAGGAGCAGCCATGGGTTGAATTCACCATCCGTGAGGTTAAAGTTTTACTTCTGCAAAGGTAATCCTATTTGAATTCTTTTAGGAGCTGGAGACTGTATAGTTTATGCTAACAACCCTGAGAATGAGTATAAGCTTTAACAAGACACTCAGGATTAATCTTATACAGTTTTAAATATGAATATTTAATGAATGAAACCTGGGATTTAAAGAGATTAAAATCTGAAGACTTCAAAAAAGGAAAAAACAGGGGTGCTTTAGGTTACGTTTAACATATTGAATAATTCGAGTTTTAAATCATTCGTATAGACTGGAATGAGCTAGTGATAGTGCATTTGAGTTGGTTATTGACCAAACTTTCAGTTTGGGATTAAACATCTTGTACTTGTTCAGGAACTTAGTTTTCCGATTGATTGCCTATAACTCATTTGTGAAAATTCCTTAGTAAATAAAGTTTGAGCCAGATTGTAGGGTGACAGTATCAGATCGCAACTCAGACAAGAGGATTGCTAATGGTGTTAGAAGTACTGAATTTTTAGCTGAACCATTAGAGTTTGGAGGGCTAACTTTAAAAGATTATCTGATAATAAATCTTCCAAGTGGAATGCCTATAATCTGTTTGAAAGAAAGTCTCGGTGTTATTTTAGTGTTGTTTTCTGATGGTTTCCGAACAATAAAATTCTGTGTGCTGTAGTTACTGGTTTGACAGAAACCTTAGGGAGTAACATGAAGATTTATTGTGAGTAAAAGCAAAATCTGAAGCTTCCACAGCAGTGGAACAATTATAGTAGTGTGAGTGTAATCTTGATTCTTCAAAACTAGCCCAAATGAAGGTTGAAATATGCTCTCAGATGTTTTTACACTGTCAAATACTTTTAACACTTTAATAACTGAGTTTGAGATGCTAGAATTATCTTCCTTGAATTAAGTGAGAGCTGAACCTATATATGTTCACACAGCTAAGGAGTTTGTGAGACTTTGGAGGGTCAAGGTTGCACTTTTATTTTTATTGATGCTAAGCTTCTGTTTCAAAACGTGTTTGACCGTAAGAAATGAACTTTAAGTGAGTATGAAAATAAAAACAATCCTTCAAGAGTTCCCAATCTTTTATGCAAAAACACATACAAAAACAATCAAATCTGGACATACAAAAACACAGTCTCTGCCACATGGTTGACAAAGGTAAGTGGCAATGTCTTATGGTTCATCCTATACCCATATTTCAAGGTGCAGGAAAAGGTAACTAAGGGTGGTAGCAACCATAAACCCCAAAAAGTAACTTTATCATGCTATATCAGCGCCACATCAAAAGAAAAAATTATTCACTTTTAAAAACATATCTCCCATAATAATAGACCTACAAAAGCAACTTCAACTCGGGTCCCACTATATACACTTTTTTACATTTAATATATTTATTTTGACACTATACGTATTCTTTATTTGTAATTATTATTTTAATTTAATTTAATGAAAAATTAAATTTAATTTTAAAAAACATCATTACTCAATTAAAATATACAAATATTATGTAAAGTACATTACATTAAAATAGGTTGTACATAATTAAAATAAACAGTACGTAATTAAAAAATCGGGCTAAAAATAAAAATACATAATTCAACCGTTACATAATTGAAACGTAAATCACCAGACTAGTTTTGCTTTAATTTTTTCAACCAGCATCATATGAACTTCCAGTTGTGCCGGTGACATTCCACTCGTATCCTTCATAAAGATTTTATATTCCTTCAGCAACAATTCTTCAGCTTTATGTTTCAGCTCTTCATCTTTCTGTTTCAGCTCTTCTTCTTTCTGTTTTATCCGTTCCGCTTGCATAGTGTTGAGTTTTTCCCACTTGTCAAATCCACCATCATCAAAAACTTTCAGTTTGGCTTTGCCCTGTCTTTTTGCCCTCTGTTGCCCCATTGGACGAGACCGAATCGAACATCCTGGGGAAGTATGCCCCTCCGATTCGGATGTTCTTGACTTCTTGCTAGCATGCTGATCCATTTCTAGAGGAGCCCATTTCTCTAACTCTTTCATTATCTTCCATACGTGCATGTACTTGAAGGTTTTCGTCGGGTTGACTACGTTTCACTGGGCCATCGCAGTCTCAAAAACATCTTCATCACTTTAACCGCTTGCACGATTGCTGTAAAAATTATTATAGAATCCGGAGAAAGCAGTAACATCAGGGATCATATGATAGTAATGCGATTTAATCGCACCTTCTGATCTGTTGGCGGTACCCTCCGGCCGATGTTCATTATAGTACGCAGCCATTTTTTCCCAAAAATCTTTATTCTTCTGTGTGTTGCCAACTTTTGAGCAACAGCTAATGCTGCCCCAAGATTGTGCAAGACACTTCTCTTCTTCATGTGTCCATGCCACCTTCATGTTGCGTGTACGTCGACCGCTGCGTTCGTTGGTGTCGTCGGGAGTGTCCTTGACACCGGGTTGTGTAGAGTGTGATGGGAACTGTTGCCATACGACAAATGGCAAAGATATCTCCTTGTCGGATGAAGATCCTCCAAGGCTCAAACGTCCAAAATCATGAGACATCTGTGGTGGTGGTGGTGGAAAGTGAAATGCACCAGAAGGTGACATCCCAAAATAGCCTCCCATTGCTCCAAAGTTGGAAATATTTTGTGGAAGGAATTGGGGATACGAAACTTGAAAAAACTGGGAATTAGAAGCAGCATTGGAGCTAGAACTTTGCGAGCTCGAATCTCCTTGTGTGTATGCTGAACCAAAAAAAATAAGGGAATGATCCGGATTATTTTCAGCCATTTCGATCGAGAATTTGGATATGGAAGACAATGAAAATCAAAAGTTTTAAAACTTGATTAGGGAGATGTATGATTTGGATGAGTGAGTAAAGAAATAATAGAATCGATAGGTATTTATAGGAAATAAATTGCAACGACTATAACTTAAAAAAAAAAAAAAATACCACACTAAAATAACGGTTATCTAAATAAAATTAAGAAAAAAATAATTCTAGCTGTTGTAAACCAAAAGAAAAAAGAAAATAAACTACCCAGCAACGAGTAGTTTTTAAAAAAAAATAAAAAATGATTTTTGGTGGCAGACAGCCACCACGCGCTTGTCTTGCACGCTGCCTTCCCATTGC
Source organism: Leptodermis oblonga (assembly GCA_016801395.1). NCBI lineage: Eukaryota > Viridiplantae > Streptophyta > Magnoliopsida > Gentianales > Rubiaceae > Leptodermis > Leptodermis oblonga. The sequence continues at coordinate 20,648,255 of CM028750.1, read as the reverse complement.
AGCGTGCAAGGCAATCTCAAAATGATGGGGGGGCCCACCAAGTTGATGAACTCAGCTTCAGAAATCTGAAGATGGGTTTGCCAACTTGGCACCCAGCAATGGTTTGAACTAAAAAAAAAAATCCCCCATTACAAGCACCCTAAGAAAGATGGACCCGATGCAAAGGTCACAGTACTAGAGACCTAATATTGTCCTATAACTGTAAGGTTTGAACTGCCCTTCTTATTATAAAGCATGATAAAAGTTTCCTTACTTAATTATGTGTTTCACGTAGTTTATTCTAAATGACCTAATTTTAAATATATTCTCTCTTAGTCGTTTCAGGTAAAGAGTTCACTTGTTACTATTATAACCATATTATTTTCTCAGAATAGACTAAGTATTTAATATGGAATAATAAATAATTTATATATTAAAAATAAAATTACAATATCGTGCATAAAAATTAAAGTTCTCTACATAGGATTATTAGATTAAAAAAAGGAAACTATTTAATAAGTAATCTTGCTAAACCTCCTAATATTAAAGTTATATACAGATGGAAAATTGAACATCCTCTCAAATATAAAATTTCCCTGTGAATTACGTCTCATTCATAGAATCACTTTTAATAATAATTAAGGGTAGGGTACGTAGACAACTCTAAGAAAAATAATGTCATGTTCTTTATATTTTGGTTTGAGTTTTGGTTTTGGTTTCAACAGTAAATTTAATATATTATAATTAGTTTTTATCATTTTCAATACAACTTTTTACTATTTAACTATACATTTTTACATTTCCAATACACTTTTTACATTATACAGTAGAACCTCTATAAATTAATATTAGGTAAATTAATACTCTCTCTAAGATAATACTTTTCTTAGGTCCCACCTCGGGCCAGTTCAAAAAATTACAAATTTTACTAAAATAATAAGATAATAATTTTTTGAAAGATCCCTTTATAAATATATAGTCCCGCCAACATCATAAATTAATAATCCCTATAAATTACAAATATAACTATGATACTTTATTAAAATAAGAAAACATTGTTGCTTGTTTTTTCTTAAATTTTAAATCTAAATAAATTTCATCTATAACTTTTCTAACTTCATCTAAAAGTTCTAGTGTTGAATTGTCGAACTGCAACAAAATGTACTGCATAATGTACAATGAACATATTGGATGTTTTTAATTTTCATTTACAATGTACTTATAGATACAATTGATTTGTACATTGAAAATCTGAAAATTATATTAATACCAATTAATATAATGAACTAGTAGATACAATTAACTTGTACACATTTAATTTATATAGATATTTATTTACGGAAATCGAAAATACTTTTTAAATTAATAAATTATAAATTTATCGATTAAATAATATCTCCCTAAATTAATAAAATTTCATGGTCCCAAGGTTATTAATTTATAAAGGTTTTACTGTAAAACTATTTTCCAAAAACCAAAACTCAAACCTTTAATAAAGAACATGCCCTAAATAGAGTATTCCTATTCATGGGTTGAACTAATAGATCATATGAATGTATAGAAAATAATGTTCTGTAAGAAGTATGTAACATTGGAGATGTTAAGCCCACAATGAAGAATGGAAGAATGACGCGGAGAACAGATGCAACACTCGGATATGGTAGAAGATGAACATAACATACTGCATAATGAAACTGTGACGTCCTTTTATAGGAGAAGAGGTATCCAAATCCATTCATGTTTGGAATAGATTAATAAGAATTGAACTATCATAAGCATCAACCAATTACAATTAGTAGTTAGAAATAAGATTAACAATTTACTAAGGAAAACCCGTCCAAGTAACTGCCTAAACAATATTGGCCGCGTATTATTTGGAAACCCGCCAGAATTTTCGACTGGAGTATTGGAGGCGGGTTTGCCCCCAATACTCTACATTATTGGAAACCCGCCTCCAATACTCCTGCAGGAAATTCTCTCCAGTATTGGAGGTGAGTTTTTAGTAACCTGCCTCCAAATGGGTGCCTCCAATGGCCCTTTTTGTGGTAGTGATAATCCAGTGATATTTTCCTTATTGAAATCAACAAGGTAATAGCATTAGGTTGCTTTCAAGAAGCTTTATCGTTGGTTTCTCGCCAGTTCATTCATGGACTTTCGTGTACTAATCTTCTTCCCGTTGTAGCCTTTATAGCCTTAGATTGTTGTCAAGCCTCAGTCCGTAGTTTGACCTTATGTTTTTTGGTCATACTTCTGCATTTTCCATACCTAAGTATAGAGGTGTTTCACTCAAGCATGATAAAGAAAGACTGGCAGTAAAAATATGTATAGCAAGAATCTCCAAAGAGCTTAAAACATATAACAATAAACTCCAAAGAGTTTCATACAAGTTAGTGTTCTAAGCTATCTTTTTCTCAAATTTTTAACCAACATCAACCACCATTCAATAAAAATATACAATAAATTGATGATGGGGTAGAGAAAAATACCTATAAATTATGAAAATATGAACAACCATTAAAACATGCTTTCAAACAATACCCATAAAAAAATAGAAATAGAAATATAAAATTAAAATAAAAAGGTTTAGATCGAATTGGACTGCAGGTCAATTCCCGGTCCTATCGGCAAAACACACACACACACACAAAAAAAAAAAAAAGATTTAGTTAAGGACATAATTCAAATCAATTTCCGATCCGATCGGAAAAACACCCCGCTGACCCTTAGAAATTTTCAGGTCAATGCTCGATCAAGTTTTAAAACATTACTAATTTCTATCTTAAACTTCAAAAGGAAAAATAAATAAATAAATAAATTGAAATTGTTTGGTCTCGATATGCCTTATTTAATTTTAATTATAAGTAAGTTATCGGTGCTAAATGTATATCGATCCATGTGTACTCATGTGGGAGGTGCCACTCCCACATTAGTGCTCCTCATTTTCCGCTGCTCCCCGCCTTTAAAAAATTAACAGTTGCATACTTAATGGAACTCGAAGTCAACAATCAAATACTATCTTCGTTTTATTAGAATAGTTAACTTTGACCAGTGTACAATACCTAAAATAATTAATTTAACATCATTTATTTCATCTATATCTTTAGATATTAAATATAGATTAAGTGTGAATCACACATGAATATATTAGTAAATGTACGATGAGTAAAAAGTTTGGAAGTGAACTCTTTTACTCAAACAAAAGAAATTTATAAAATGGATTCTTCTAAGGTGCGGGCTGAGTACTAATTAATTAACGGTAATTGGATTAATGGTACGTATAAACTGTTCAAGTTTAGAAACTTCCATACTATTTAAGTTCAATAAATAATTCTACCAATAAAGAAAGCAAGCCTAATAAAAATTACGGATGGAGTTTGAGGACGGTGGAAGGGATTCCGACCACCGGAATCGGCAGCGGTCAATATTTTCCGGCAGGATCGTCGGCATTGGAAGGACGTTGTATTTCGTTGCCTTGGCTATTGCATGGTTTGTTCTTTGCACTACTTTCCGTCCTAATAACCAAAACCAATACAACATTTCCCTCACAAACAACCATTTCTCAACATCAAATCTGGGTTCTGACCATCCAAACACAAACACTGCTTCTACAAGATGGCGGCCGCATTCTCCAACAGATCGGGATCATATTATTGGGTCATCAGAGCACCCAAATAATTCTAATAGTAGTAGTACTGCTCCTGCTCTTCTTTCCCAGAATTCAACATCGCCAATAAATGAGGCACTACTACAAAATGGAGCTTTAACGGCTGCGGATTAACGGCGAAAAATAGAAAACCGCAGTAATAAAAGGAATGCGGACTTTCTACGGCGGTCTAAAAATGAACCGCCGTAGAACGGGACTTTCTACGGCGGTTTAAAAATGAACCGCCGTAGATACGGACTTTCTACGGCGGTTTATTTTTGTCCGCCGTAGTATTGACGTATATATATATTAAAACCTAAATAACACCGTGTATTCCTATATCGAGGCCGAAAGTGTCTGTCTCCAAATTTCTACTACGGTTTTGCACGTTGAACCTAAAGAATCGTCATTTGGAGCTAAAATTTACCACCTAAAGGTTAGAAACTTGTAAAATTTCTCAGTAATTGCTTATGCTTGTACTTTAGATATGTCATCCTATAGCATTTATTTTTATTTATGGTAGATGCATGGCTGAAAATTAAAGTTGCATATATTCCATGTATGTGGCGAACCTTAGTAGTGTGGAACCCTATTTAGTTATACTATGTAGTTTTTGGTGATGTAATTTGATTTATAGTGTTTGATTTTTAATGGATGATGTTCATATAATTAGCACTACTTAGAGTGTGTATTATTTTTTTATGCATTTTATGTGTTTGACGAAATGCATAAATGAAAAACTTAGAGTTTCTTCTTCATTTGATTATGTCTATTACGCATGTGTTGTCATTGCATTTTTTTTTCATTGAGGTATTATAGTAGTTTTGATTATATATGACTAACATAAGTATTATGACATGTGCTAAGACAAGCATGCAACTTGATACTTTGTACATTGTTTGTTGAATTATTATTTGGTATTTTTAATTATTTCAAGGTCTTAGTTACACATGGATCGAAATATCTTGTTCTGTGATGATCGGACCTCCGATTCTTATGCGAGAGAAGTTGAGAATTTCATTCAATTCGCTTATAAGAATACAAAGTACGTCCATTGTCCGTGCAAAGCTTGTAAAAATGGGGCGCGGTTTGATAACTCAGATACAATAAGATTCCATTTATATCGGCACAGGTTTGATCCTTCTTATAAACTGTGGATTTGGCATGATGAAAGTATTGATGGTTTACCTGAGCAAAGAAAATCTCATGCAAAAGGAGATGATGCAATTACTAGAGATCGATTAGATGCCATGATTGAGGATGTGGCCGAGGTAATAAACCGGAAGTTCTTGCTTCCATTTTGGGTGACAATGAGAAGCCTCTATACAAGGGATGCAGTAAATATACACGATTGTCTAGTGTTTTGAAGTTGTTTAGTTTGAAAGCGGCAAATGGGTGGTCAGATACTAGTTTTACAGCCTTATTGAGGGTATTGAAAGATATGCTCCCAGAAGATAATGAACTTCCAGATCGAATTTACGAGGCGAAAAAAATGTTGTGTCCAATGGGTATGGAGTATAAGAAGATCCACGCTTGCCCAAATGATTGCGTCCTCTACAGGAATGAGTATAAGGATTTATTGCGGTGTCCTAAGTGTAACACTCCCCGATACAAAAACAAGCAGCTGTGTGATGCTGTTGAAGACAGTTCTGATGCGCAAAAGAAGGGGTCGCCGGCTAAGGTTCTGTGGTATCTTCCTATAATACCGAGATTTAAACGGTTGTTCGCTAATGAAAAAGATGCAAAACTATTGACATGGCATTCAGATCGGTGTATTCCCAGTGATGATGACAAGGTGATAATGCATACATCAGACTCAGATCAGTGGAAAAAGATTGATTCAATGTATCCTTCTTTCGGGGGAGAAGCCAGAAATTTGAGGCTTGGTCTGTGTACTGATGGAATGAACCCGTTTGGCAGTCTGAGTAGCACACATAGCTCATGCCGGTGATGTTGGTTATTTACAATTTGCCGCCTTACTTGTGTATGAAGCGCAAGTACATACTTATGTCTCTAATGATTTCAGGCCCACGGCAACCAGGAAATGACATCGATGTGTATCTTGCTCCTCTTATTAAAGACTTGAAAAAGTTATGGGATGAAGGCGCACCTGTGTCTGATGCCAACCGTGAAGAAATGTTCACATTACGTGCCATGTTGTTCTGTACCATTAATGATTTTCCTGCTTATGGAAACTTGTCTGGGTACTCTGTTAAAGGGCATAAAGCATGTCCAATATGTGAGGAGAGTACAGATTTTTGTCAGCTTGCACATGGGAGGAAGACAGTATACCTTGGGCATCGCAGATTTCTTCCCGAGACTCATCCGTATCGCCGTATGAAAAGAGCATTCAATGGATTCCAAGAGTTCAGAAAAGCTCTAGAACCCTTGAGCGGGCCAGAGGTGAAAGCTCGTGTGACGGACATTAATGTGGAGTTTGGTAAAACTTCGGAGTCCAGCAATAATGATACAGGTTGTTGGAAGAAAAAATCCATATTTTTTGAACTTCCGTACTGGGAGAACTTGGATGTCAGACATTGTCTCGATGTTATGCATATTGAGAAAAATATTTGCGAAAGCTTCTTAGGTACGCTCTTGAACATCCCTGGTAAAACTAAGGATGGTTATAACGCGAGACTTGATATGGTTGATATGAACATAAGAACAAATTTAGCACCGGTAGCTCGAGGACAACGCACATATCTACCCCCTGCCTGTCACACTTTGTCCAGAAAAGAGAAAAAACAACTGTGTTCAAGTTTGCGTAGCATCAAAGTTCCATCCGGATATTCTTCAAATGTAAGCAGACTTGTTTCCTTGAAAGATTTAAAACTGGTTGGTTTGAAGTCTCATGATTGCCATGCCTTAATGCAGCAATTGTGGCATGTAGCTATTCGCTCGATATTGCCCAAGCATGTTAAGTCCAGTATAACAAGACTTTGTTTCTTCTTCAATGCTATATGTAGCAAGGTTATCGCGCGCGAAAGACTTGATCAGCTACAAGATGAAATAACTGTTGTCCTCTATCAATTAGAAATGTATTTTCCACCCGCCTTCTTTGATATTATGGTGCATTTGGTGATTCATTTGGTTAGAGAGATAAAAATCTGCGGGCCTGTTCATTTGCGATGGATGTACCCATTCGAGCGATACATGAAAGTATATAAGGGGTATGTTAAGAATTGTTGTCGTCCTGATGCTAGTATTGTTGAAGGTTATATAGCTGAGGAGGTAATTGAGTTTTGCACTGAGTACTTGGCCGGGACCGCATCCATTGGAATATCTAAGAATCGGCACGATGGGAGGATTACAGGTATGGGCACAAGGGGAGGAAAAATTTTTTGCCGTCTAATGTTGAATTGATGCAGGCGCATCTCTACATTCTGCGCAATTCTGAAGAAGTTGCGCCCTATGTGACAGACCACATACAGTCAATAAGAACGTCTTATCCTGCTTGGACGGATCAACGTGTGCTCAATGAACATATTCGGACATTTGTCTATTGGTTTGGTAATGCTGTCCTGGGCAAAGACGTTTCGGAGACATTGAAATGGTTGGCATTTAGGCCCAGCCTTGCGGTACGAGCATTTTCATGCTATGACATAAATAGATATTCATTTGCTACTAAGAGACAAGATGAGAAGAGTACGGCACAAAACAGTGGTGTTACATTAATCTCAGAGGCTTTACATGTTTCTAGCAGGAAGGATAAAAATCCATTGTATGCAAGCATGGCTTATTACGGGGTGATCGAAGATATTTGGGAGATTGACTATGTTTGTTTCAAAGTAGCTGTATTTCGCTGCAAATTGGTTGATAACAATAGTGGGGTTCGAACTGATGATCCATTGGGTTTTACCTTGGTCAACCTCAATCGGGAGGGTTTCAAGGGGGAACCATTTATACTTGCATCGCAGGTGAAACAAGTTTTTTATATCACCGATCCTTGCGACGAACATTGGTCTGTTGTTCTTCATGGTAAACAACATCACGGTGTGGAAGAGATTGATACAGAAGAAGGGCTTCATGAGGCTGGCCCTTTCTCTAGTGGGTTACCTGAACCGAGAGCAGATGAGGAAGATAGGGAACTTGATAAATACATACTTCGTGATGACCACAGCGAAGGATTATGGTTCGAGGATCAAGTGTCCCATAAGAGAAAGAGAATAAGTTAAGAATCATTTTCAGGTATATTGTTTGTTTTTATTAAACTTCAATTCCCGTGGGTGTGTATGTGTGTTTGTGTATTTGTATATGTTTCTTTGATTTTAATGAATAGAGGTGGACATAAATTTTTAACAAAATTTATTTTTATCCTTCGTACTGTGGGATTGAAACATGTCACAACTCGGATGAAGCCGCGCAATCAAGGGACAAAATTTCCAGGGACTTCATATGCGGAACTGTTTATAAATGAATATGTTATTCTTTGAAATTGTGTGAAGCTTCTGTGCTGATCTTAAATTGCACTTGTGTTTTGGTAAAAAACAAGCAGAGGAGATTCTGTCTGAAGTGATTTGAAACTGAATTCCGTATTATTCGAAATAGTTGGAATTTTAGTGAAGTATTGAAGTATATGTGCATCGAATTTACAGGGAGTACGTTACATTTATAGGGGAGACTTTGTCAAATTTTCCGAAAAATAGATTTTCTTGTTTTTCATTTATGAATAAATGTTTCTTGTATTATTATTATTATTTTCTTCCAAGGAGTAGTACTTTGGTAAAATTTCCAGGGAAATCTATACGCAGTTCATTTTGTTTTTATTTTATATTTAACTCTTTATAAATTACTTGTCAGCGGGTTCTGGAAACAGGGGAAATGCAGGGGAAAAAATGGGAGTGGAGAGGAAGAGAATGAGGGAGGAAAAGAACGTTCAAAAATTTTGAACTTTAATTAACCGGGTATTCAACGTCGGTTCAACATTGCACCACCGTTGAAAGTGGAACTTCAACGGCGGTTCAATGTTTAGCCGCCGCTGAAAGTCCACTTTCAACGGCGGTTCACTCGTGCAGCGGGTTCATTATATTTCTCTCTAGGCAATTCGTGGAAAAGCGCAAAAGAATGCCAATTTAAATGCTTTCTACCATAATTTATCTCGCGGTGGCTACCGACTGCTGAAGCAGCAGTTGCATGACGAGGAGGTGAGTGCATCCGGAAAGAAGCCTTCAGAGGAGGGTCAGTCCGAAGAAGAAGGCGAGGATTCTTATTCAGGGCCAGGCCGTCATGACCTTTGGAGACATGCCCATACGAACAAAAAAGGGGAATACTTCACGCCAGAGGCTGGGCGTGTAGCGATGGAAATTGTAAGTTTTGCACCATACATTTTCTTATGTTTCAATTATTTTAATATTTAAAGTCTATGTGTATAGATTTTTTATTATAACTGATTATTTATTACTAGATATCTATGATGAAATGCTAATTAATAATTTGGTTGTCATTAAATGTTATATCACAATTATAATTATCTAGTTGTCACTGTAAAGTAAATAAATGACTAATTTGTATATATGTGTATTTATTTATATTTTATAATTATGGTTATCAATTTTATATTTAAAATTTATATACAAAATGAATAATCTCTGTATATGTGTATTTATTTATATTTAATTGATCTATTTACATTTACTATATTTGGCAAAATGTGTAGGAAAATCTATGTTCCCGCGAGTCCCAAGGGGAGACCGTTGCAGAGGGTAGGAATGACATTCTTGTCATTGCAACGGGAAAGCGCGATCACCCCGGTCGTTATCGCGGCCATTCTACCAGGGCACGTATCATAGAGGTTTTCCCACAGAAAACAAAGTCGTCGCTTAAAGAGGAACTTGAATTAACTAAGCGACAGCTTTAGAAAACCACTGCCCAACTAGATGAATGTCAGACAGATCTGAAAAAGATGATTGGGTTTATATGTGGTAAGATGGGAACCGATTATGATACAGTAAAAGCCACCGTCATCAATAATGCCCAAGATGAGAGCTTGCACCCAGAGACCTCCGGAGCGGTCCATGTATCCCCTGTGAGCCCTGTTTCTCCTCTGATACCTACAAGGTTGCCCGATTTGGAGATGCTACATGTTGCAGCTACGGACCCGATCAAAGCCTCTGACGGCGGTGCTTTAGGCGAATACAAGGTAAATAAAATTAATATGTATATTTTCATAGAATACACGTGGTATTTTTAAAACTAAATTAAATTCAGTGCATGCTTTAGGCTTTGAATAATGCCGTAGGATTGGTTCAAATTGAATACTTGTTTAGACGGCAACTTTCTACTTCAATTTTTTTTTTTCATTATTACAGTGCTTTGTTAAGTTAGACTTAATAGTTGACTAATGTTCATTAATTCGCTTGCCTATTATCTTAGGACGGGTGTGAATGCCATATGTTCCTCTCTGAGGATTCGCAAAAGCGGCGTAAGCTTGTGGCAAAAGGAAATATTTATAAGCAAAGCAAGCACCACAGGCGCGAGGTTAGGAAAGGTTGCGCGAGGGTCACAATTAAAATTTCCTATGATGACTGTGCCCCGCTACCATTTCCTGAGGAAGAGGCTGCAACAGTGGGAATTGCCAAGTTTTTTTTCGTAGAATGGCCTAAAGAGTTGATTGAGATTATTCAGCCGGCTCCGGTAACAAAGGTATATTCTTTCATTTATTTGTGTATTACTTAATACCGTTTTGTATATTTAATGTTATTTCAAATGATGTTAGGTGGATAAAAGTGCCCAAAAGAAAAAAGGCCGGATGAGTTCTATGGATGACAAGACATCTCCTTCGGCGACGGTTCCGACTGAGGAGTCATCCTCATCGACATCTGATCCATTGCAAGAGTTACAGCTCCGATGGGATAATGATTCGGGATTCGATGGCTTCTACTTTCAAATGACAAAAGAAGTCATAGGTTTGGACCAGCCTAATTTCATGGATCGAGGGGATCTCAATGAGTTATTGACCAGAGAAAGCCAGGTCTCAAACAGTTTGATGCAGTTGTTCACCCAGTGAGTTTCCACTTAATTTTATAACCTATTTCTGATTATTGTTTATATTATGCATTCCATGTGCATAGGCTAACCAATGAAGCCCTTTTTGTAAATTCTTTAGAGCTTTACATGAGTTAGCTGAAAGGAATGGGAGAAAGGGGATAGGTTCCTTTCGGCTGATCATGTCACACCCACACTCACTACGCTTGAAGCTAGGGTAAACTACATTGCGCGAATCTTGAAGGATAGGAATAAAGAAATGTATCTGGTGCCTTATCTCAGAGGTAAGTGACACTGTAAGCGATTCTCTAATATTTAAGAAACACTGATTAAAGATCTGACGTACGTCATTAAATTTTTGTTGGCAGTGAACATTGGATGCTAATGGCCATTAGACAGTAGATAGATAAGGTTGTATACTGGTTTGATTCTTTACAAAATCCACAGAAGGAGGAGGCGGTGGTGCTTATGGACGAGTGAGTTATATATATTAACAACTGTTAGAATGCCTATATATCCATATATTTCTAATTATTTTCGTGCTGCTTTCATTTTTATAGGGTGATGTTTAACTATCAAGCTTTCTTGGGATTGCCCAGAAATGTGCATATGCCACCTTCGTGGATAGTAGTTAAGGTAAATTAAATTGGTTCTTATTAAATTTTTTAATTACATCCGTGGGTCTAGTAGCCTAAGCAATTAGTAGTGTTAGTTGTTTTAATTAAATCCGTGAGTCTAGTAGCCTATGTTAGTATAGTGTTAGTCAATTAATTTATTAGTTAGTCAAGTTATTTATTGAGGTATTTGATTAATTATGCATGCAATCCGTGGGTCCAGTACTGTAGGTTAGTTAATATAAGCATGCAATTGCCTTTTCGATCAGTAGAAATTAGTGAGTACTAGTTATTTAATTAATTAGATTAATACGAGTTTAGTTATGAATATTCGTAGAAATTTTTTACTCACCCGTTGTGTTGTATACAATTAATTGTATGATCTTCTAACTCGTATATATTAATTCATTAGCATAAAAGGCAAACGAGCAATTGGGAGTGTGGGTACTATGTAATGCACTACATGTACCAAATAGCAATGAAATCATCCACATTTGCACTTGAAAAGGTAAATATATATTTCTCATTACTTATTTAAAAATGACTGTATTTCATTTTGCTTACTCGGGTACTTTTTAATTTTAAAAAACTGTTGCAGCACTTCAAGATCGGCCGCACTCCATTAAGCAATGTGGATATAGATGCAGTGCGAAAAATATGCGCTAGATATATTTTGGATCATCCGTCGTAGTTGAAGGGATACTAATTAAACTTGTTCATATTAGAGTGGTACAAATATTTTTTGGATATGCTGTATTATAAAAGCGAATTCAATTTGTATATTGGTGATATTTGTAATAAATTTCAAGTGTTAGCATAAGGTTTTGCTTTAAATCAGGTTTTAGCAGCAGGTTTTTAATGATTTTAATGCGGTTTAGGTGTAAAAAGTACCCACTTTCTACTGCGGTTCAACGTTGAACCGCAGTAGAAAGTTATACTTTCAACGGCGGTTCATAGTTGAACCGCAGTAGAAGGTATACTTTTAATGATTTTAATGCGGTTTGCGTATAAAAAGTGGCCACTTTCTACTGCGGTTCAAGGTTGAACCGCAGTAGAAAGTTACACTTTCCACGGCGGTTCGTGGTTGAACCGCAGTAGAAAGTTAGACTTTCTACTGCGGTTCAACCAAGAACCGCAGTAGTAACTTTGGGATTTTTACTGCGGTTCAAGGTTGAACCGCAGTAGAAAGTGGCCACTTTCAACGGCGGTTCAAACACGAACCGCCGTTGATAGTGTAACTTTCTAGTGCGGTTCAACTTTGAAACGCAGTAGAAAGTTCGGACTTTCTACGGCGGTCCAATGTTGGACCGCAGTAGAAAGTGAGACTTTCTACTGCGGTCCAACATTGGACCGCCGTAGAAAGTCCGCTAACTTACTACGGCTGCCAGATAGATGGCGGTTCAAAAATGCTAAACCCCGCCGTTAAAAGCCCTTAATAACTGCCATTAAAGCCCCGTTCTGTAGTAGTGAGGTATCCAACAATCATAGCTCTTTTTCAGCATATTCTTCTCCTGCAGGTAAGGATTCGTTACCGGTGCACGTTCCGGCGGATGACGTATCGAACAATTCGTCACTACTGACTTCAACTGCCCTAGAAAACTTGACTTCACTTGTAACTGTAAGTTAACCTATGTTTCCCTGTTCGGTTCGTGTTCATAGTTTTTATTTTTAATTTTTACAGTAAATTTAATATATTATAAAAAAAATTATCATTTTTAATACGAATTTTTACTATTCAACTATTATTATTTCATCATCTTATTTTTGTCGTACTGTATGCCAGCACTGGGATTAGGTTTCTCTTAATACATTTGGATACTTAGGTCTCGTTTGGACAAGTATTTCAAAAACGTTTTTAATGTTTTATAATATAAAAAAACATAAAAATGGTGTTCGGGCAAAAGAACTATAAAATTTTTGAAAAATATTTGTCAAGTAAAGTGTATTTCAAGTACGGTTTTTGAATTACAAATGAAAAATGTTTTATAAAGTTTTAAAAATTGTTATCCATTAAATTTTTTTTTTTGTCCCTTTATGTTTTTCTTCACTATTCTCAATGTGTAGCTACCGTCCATCATTACCAACATTCAACCCTGACCTCGGCCCACCCTATGCCCCAACCTGACCTTGCCCCCGGCCCACCGCACCTAAAAGAAAAAAATGTTTATTCACAATAAACGTAATTTTTATATAATTAACGGCATTAAACATAACTTTAAAATATTTTTATAAAATACTAATCCAAACATCTTTCAAACTACTTTTAACTCTAAAACTATTTTTTTTTATAAATTATTTGTCCAAAAGCGTATTTTATTTTAGAAAAATTTCAAAAATATATTTTATTAAATATTTTTGAAAAACACTTTTATAAAAATATTTTTGAAATACTTGTACAAACGAAGCCTTATTCTAACTTGTCTCATTTCAAAAAAAAATTTTGTTTCCTATGCTATACTTTATTTTTACATCTTCAATAAGGGTTTTATTTATTTTATTTTATTTTTGGTATTTTCAATATAATATTAATATTTTAAATATAAGCTGGAAACATATTTTTGAACGAAAATGATTTTCGTGTACATGATACATGTACTCTAAAACAATTTACTACAACCTTTTTTCTTAATAGTAAATAGCTATATTTGTTCACCACTTCGTTCCGAAAATTAAAAAAGTTTATATTTTGTTCTCAAACTTCGATGTTGCATCTTTATTTAGATGTTAATCTAAATTCCATCAAAGAGACCTCACTATCGGGAATGGTGTGAAAAAAACAAACGTGAAATGGAAAAGTTTCCTTCCAATCCTCAAACTTCGATTTTGCAATGTTTAATTAATCAGCAGCACAAATTTCGTTACAGAAAAAGAAGCAAATTCAAATTGAATAGTGAAATATTGTGCAAACTCTTTTTTTGATCATGACAAAAGGTACTTCTTCTGTTTTTAAAGAGTGTCTCCTTAGATATTTGCACACAAATTAAGAAAGTGGAGAAAATTATTCTTTTATCCTTATTTATATCATCTTATTTAACTACAAACTTAATGGGAATGTGTGTTTGTATGTACATTTGGAAAGAGAATGTAATTAATAGATGAATTAAATTAGGAATAAAATAGAAATTGTATTAACTTTTTGCATTGAAGTTTAAAAAAAGACACTCTTTAAAGAATAAAAAAAATAATTACTTTAGGGGATACTCTTTAGAGAACAGAGGGAGTAAGTCAGATATCTTAATCCATGCCCATTCCCCTAGGCTTCATTATTGATTATTAGCACATGAACAACTGATTCCGTTCACACATATACTCCTTCCGTTGCAGATTAATTAAATAAGTAGTGTTTTGATCATTTTTAGGTAAATAAGTTCTTCAAATCATCATTTTTAGTATTTTAAGAGTAGAAAAAATTTTAAAATATTGTTTAGACGAAAGATTATAAAATTTTTGAAAAATATTTTTCAAAAAATGTTTACTTCAAATACAGTTTTTGAAGTACAAATTAAATATGTTTTATAAAGATTTTAAAATTATTATCAATAAATAAAAATTAAAAATTATATTAGCTAGTAGTTTGGAATTATCAACTAAATTTGAATAAATTCTTATTTTAATTTATTTCTTTAATAGCATCTCACATATTTTAATTTTTTCTTTCCTTCATGTTGTCAAATAAATTTAAGTAGTTAATTTTTTTATATTCTTTGTATAAAGTTTTGTTTGATAAGTAATATCTTCTACTTATTTATAGTCGCCATTCATGAAAATGTTTTTTTCATAATATATATGTATATATATATATATATATTTGATGCTTTACGCTAAAATTAATATTTTGTGTATGTAATTATTAAAAGTTAAAGCAAGAGACATTTGTATAATTTGTATACTTTAGCATTCAGATAAGCATATTTATTAAATATGAACAAGGTGTGATTGAGTATTTTGATTCATATGTAAAGAAATAAATTTTCAACATTTAGATAAAAGTTATTTAATCAATTCAACATCCAGATTAAGTATTAAGTTTCATCAAGCAGCCCTTTAATTTTTGTATTTCATTTGTTGCTCCAAATATTACGTATGTGAATATTATGTGCTAGTAAAAAATATCTAGAATGCTATTAGAATTTGAGTTTGGAACTTTTAAGAACTATTTAAAAAGTTGATGAATGAGACAGTAACCCAACTTGAAAGATCAATGGAGTTGAACCAAAATATATAGTAGATTCAATTATTTCGTTGATCTTTTAAATTGGGATGTTGTATTTGTTTGGTCCATTAATTTGAAATTGTTTTAGTTTGGTCCCTTAACTTTAAAATGGTTTCAAAATTGTCTCAAACCCACAATATTTGAGTTATTTTCAACTAACAAATGACATTCACACTCATTAATAGAAGCAATAAATAAAAAATAAAAGTTAAATATCATTGTTCACCCTTTAATTTAACTTGAAATAGCTCAAGTATTAGTAAAAAAAATAGTTCAAATATTGTAAGAATTTAGATTTGGGACTATTTTGAAATAATTCTTGAAGTTAAGGGATTAAAACAAAGTAATTTTAACTTAAGAGATCAATGGATACAATATCTCAACTTAAAGGACCAACGGAGTGATTAACCCTATATAATATCACTTGTTCCACTTTGTTTTTATTTTGTCCAAGATTTTTTTAAAAGTTCGATCGAATTTGTCTACTAAATATTTTAGAAACTCATTTTCAATTGATTATTCAGATAATATTCGGTCTCCCATATTTCGAAAAACTAATAATACTCCTGTCATATCTCAGACTAATTGTAAAATCTTTTTGTAATTTTTCATAACTAGGTTAATCATGAAATTGAAGAAGTAAAATTACAAAAGATATTAAGTGCAGCAGCTATAGAGAACAAAACAGTGATAGTAACAGCAATAAATGCAGCATGGGCAGCCCCGAATTCACTGTTTGATATGCTTCTGGAGAGCTTCAGAATTGGAATTGAAACGCAAAAATTCTTAAACAATTTGGTGGTAATAGCACTAGACCAAAAGGCCTATTATCGTTGCTTGGAATTGCATTCCCATTGTTTTGCACTTAACACTGAAGGGTTCGATTTCTCTACCGGACAAGTGTTTTATATGAGCCCAAATTATGTGAGGTTGGTGTGGAGAAAAATAGAATTTATGCACGTGGTTCTCAAATTGGCATACATGCCATCTTCACGGTATGTTACTTCATCACCTCTATTTTTTTTTATATATATATATTATTCTCTTTTATAACTTTTGATATTGAGGCTAGCTCATTTGTGCATTATACTGTATGTAGTTGGATAATAAAAATGTATATTGAAAGTTAAAAGAAATTATTGCAAAATATGAAATGTGTAGTTTGAGACCAAAATTTGAGATGATATGCATAACCTGAATATTTCAAACAACATTACTACAGAAATGATCAAAGGAGGCGCCCCTTTGGATACACCTGCCTCCAAAGGGGCCGGTAAAGCCTTTGGAGGCGGGTGCAACATTCACCCACCTCCAATGGTTCTATTGGAGGCGGGTGCAAGTTGTGTTGGATATTATAATAATGACGACGTGATATAAGGGTGACCTCATCTCCCACTGATGGGTTGATGGTCAGCCGACCTCGTCTGCCGCTGACGGGTTGACGGTCAGCCGACCTCGTCTCCAGCTGACGGGTTGACGGTCAGCCGACCCCGTCTAGAGATGACTTCGGCTATAGTGCCCTGAGTGCGTGACAAAGGGCGCGGATATCAAGCACTCCTTTATAGTATGCAGATAACACGTGTTGAGACTTGAGGATGACACTAGGATTATCTAACTTAGGCTGCTGGAGCCTTTTCTACTTTTGGCCTAATATAAATACTCAATGGTTTCCTCAATAAACAGGTAATTAGATTCCACTTTAGCAAACTAATATGCTCTCATATTCGAATACTAATTTTGCCATCGGAGTGAAACAGGGGAGTTTTCCCAAAAGCAGGCAGCCAGAGGCGGAGGACGACGTGACGGGAGATCGTCGCTAAGGAGGGATCCAACAATTGGTGCCCACTGTGGGGCCCGAACCCACAAATATTCATGGCTCAGGAACAAACTCAAGTATCTTTAACACCGAGAGCTCCATTGACTGAGGAGCAGCAAAAAGTAATGGACGATGTTCTTGCGAATTTGGAAAAGTATAGCCAAATGCACAAGGAACGTCAAGAGTGGGTGGCTGAAGAATGAGCCCGCAAAGGTAAAGCTGCAGAAAATCCAGAAGGGGCCCACATGCAATCGCCAGGACAAAAGGATAGCCGGCAAGGATCACCTATAATTGAGATCGCGTCAGATCGTGGCGGTCATCAACCTTCGCCTCATGATTATGTTTCTCGGGGAAAGTCAAATCGACAATACCCATGACCTTACTCAGCGTTGCCACTACAGTATGAGTTGTCGTTAGGTGCTGATTATTGGGAGGATGTCCTAGAGACCCCGTTTGTGCCTGAGATTGAAATGGCAGCGTTTCCCGCAAACTATCGAGGATGGAAGAATATGGAACAATCTGACGGATATGATGACCCTCGAGCCCATCTATCCCATTGCTGTTCATGCATGAGGGTCTGGAATTTTTCGGAGGCTAACAAATGCATGCCGTTCCCCCTGACGTTCACCAGTGTAGCGCGGTATTGGTACACTACTTTACATTCTAATTCAATTAACTCATGGGATCAGTTTGCTCGCATGTTTCTTGCTAGTTTTACAAGCACCCAATTCATAGCAAAAGGTCCATCGCACTTGATGAGTTTGTTTCAAGAAAGGGGCAAACCTCTGGCAGACTACGTTACTCGGTTTAATTGGGAATCAGTGGCAGTGATGAATAAATCTGATTCTTTGATGTTGACTACTTTTATCAATGGAATATGAGTAAGGAAGTGTCTGCCATAACGCCCTCATCGTTCCCTGAGTTGATGAGAATTGCTAATCGGTATATCCGAATGGAGGAGACACAAATGTTAAAAAAGGAAAGAGAATTCGAGCATACGAAAATTCAAGATAGTAGGAATCAAAGAGAAAGCTTCAAAATGATGCATGCACAGAAAGGTTGGAAAGGGTATCGAATGACGGAGGGATTTCCTGGGAAAAATTATGGTCGACCTTATCCACAACAGAGTAGAAAGGATAGATGGCGTGCTGGCTTCGTAGCGGATTCCTCACAGGTGTCAAGTCAACAGGCACCTCATCGTTTTAATCTTAGCTCGGGAAAGTGGTGTGTGCATCACAAATCCGTTGGACGTAACACGGAGGGTTGCAGGGGTGTGAATGGATCGATGTTGACCGACGGATAGGGTGGATTTCGGAGACCGGTTCCCTCTCAAAGGGTGAGTCACAAACCTCAGGGAAGTAGAGATATAGGAAGATAGGAGCGAAGGGGTAGGCCGTATCAGCATAAGATCCAGCCCTGACCCCGATGACGGCAGCAGTGGAGCCAAAACAGGAAGGTGGTAATAAAGAGTTGGTTATATCTGGTACTATCCATGTGATTTCAGGAGGTACAGCTTATGGAGATTCTTTGAACCAGCATATAAGAGATGGCTATGATCTCAGTCGAAAGAGGAAAAGTTTGCTGGCAGCCATACCAATTCAATTTGGGGATCTAAATCTACAGTTGTATGGTGATCTGGATGATCCTATTGTTATAGAATCATTTATTTCGAGTTACCGTGTCTTGAGAATTTTGGTTGATACTGGAAGCTCGGTAAATATTATGGCGATGGAGGTTTTTGAAGGATGCAAGTTGAAGAAGGAATCGTTGGAGAAGGTACAAACTCCCCTGGTCGATTTTAGTAACAAAACGGTGTATCCGATAGGAAAACTTAGAGTGCCAGTGACGCTGCGGGATGGACATAAGTCTCGAACGGAAACATTGGAGTTCATGGTGATTGATGAACTCATGTCGTATAATGTATTTCTAGGGAGGCCTGGTTTGAATCAGTTCCAGGCTGTGTGCTCAACTGTTCATCAGATGGTTAAGTTACCGACGACATCCGGAGTGGCCGAGCTCAGGAGCAACGTGCTTCAAGCCCGAGAATGTTATATGGCGTCATTGAAATATGTCCAATCCGCTCCTCGAGTTTGCACGGTGGCAAACTTGGAGCCTTTAATAGGGGAATCAGCATCAGTTTTGGAATCTGGAGTCCCTGCCAAAGAAGTTAAGATAGCGGAATCGAAAATGGTGCAGATTGGGCACGATCTTCCCCCAAGAGTGGAAGTAGAACTGGTGAAATTGTTTACAGAATTTGTGGATGTATTTGCATGGTCTGCTGATGAGATGCCCGGAATATCTCGCGAGGTTATCGTCCACTGCTTGAATGTTAATCCAGAGGTGACACCAGTTAGGCAGAAGAAAAGAAGCTATGCACCTATTAATGTGGAGGTCGACAAACTATTGGGAGCTAGATTGATTAGAGAGGTAGAGTATCTGATTTGGTTATCGAATCCGGTGATGGTGAAGAAATCGGATCATTCATGGAGGTTGTGTATGGACTTCAAAGATTTGAATAAGGCGTGCCCCAAAGATTTCTTTCCAGTACCCAGAATAGATATCTTGGTGGATTCTATTACCGGGTTTCATTTTTTATATTTTCTGGATGCATACAAGGGATATCACCAAATTTTCATGGAGACAGGGGATGAGGAGAAAACTTCGTTTATTACCAACAAGGGAATGTATTGTTATGTCACGATGTCATTTGGGTTGAAAAATGCAGGTGCCCCATACCAGAGGTTGGTAAACAAGATTTTTAAAGAACAACTGGGTAGGAACATGGAAGCTTATATTGAAGGTATGTTGGTGAAAAGTAAAGATGAACTCGACTTCTTCGCTGATGTCAGAGAAGTGTTGACCATTCTGAGGAAGTTTCGGTTGAGGTTGAATCCGAAGAAGTGTGTATTCGGGGCATCGTCAGGAAAGTTTCTGGGATACATGGTGTCAGAAGCAAGAATTGCTTCGCAACCGGAGAAAGTATGAGCAGTGATGGAAATGCGTCCTCTGACGTCGGTAAAGGAGGTTCAAGAGTTGACTAGTAGGGTGACCGCATTGAATAGGTTTTTGTCTAAATATGCTGAAAAGTAGTTGCCATTCTTCAAGATACTGAAGAAAGCAGATAAATTCCAATGGACGGTAGAGTGTCAAAGGGCTTTTGAAGAATTGAAAGAATACTTGGCGATCTGCCCAGGTTGACAATGCCAATACCGGCGAAGAGAATATATGTGTACTTGGCTTTCACCCCGTTAGTAGTCAGTGCGGTGGCATTAGTGGAAAGAGAAAGAGTGCAGAAGCCAGTGTATTTTGTGAGCAGGGTTTTGCAGTCAGCAGAATGTAATTATACCACAATTGAAAAGCTAGCTCTTGCGTTAGTGAGGGCATCTAGGCGGCTACGACCATATTTTCAGGCACACCCCATCACGGTCCTTACTGATTCCGCCTTAAGCAGATCATGGAACACCCGGGAGCATCGGGAAGGATAACCAAGTGGGCTGTAGAGCTTAGCGAATATAGGATTGACTACGAGCCACAACGCACTGTCAAAGGTCAAACTTTAGCAGATTTCTTGGCTGAGGGGTTGATGTCGGATTCTGTGTTGCAAAACGGAGTCAAGGCCGAATGTTCTCAAGACGAAGTCCAGGTCGGAGGTAATTCTTGGGTCCTTTATGTGGATGGAGCTTCTAGTAAGCAAGGAGCTGGAGCCGAAATTATGTTGACAGATCTGCAAAAATTGCAGTAGATGTATGCTTTGAGGTTCGAATTCCCTGCCTCCAATAATGAGGTGGAATATGAAGCTTTGATTGCGGGGTTGGAGTTAGCTGTAAGTATGGGGGTGAAGGAGTTGAAGGTGTGTAGTGATTCGCAGTTGATAGTTAATCAAATTAAAGGTGAGTTTGAAGCCAGGGACCCTGTTATGAAAAAATACTTGGAAAAAATCCAACGAGTCATGAAGGAGATTACTTTGGTGGAGATAGTGCAGGTTCCCCGAAGTCAGAACGCCAATGCAGATGCTTTGTCTAAACTCGCTTCTTCTGTGTATTCACACTTAACCAAGTCGGTGTTAGTAGACCAACTAGCTGTTCGAAGCACGGAGAGGAAGGAAGTGTTTCCAGCTGGATTGTCTTCAGAAGATTGGCGAACTCAAATTTTGGAGTTTTTAGAAAATGGAGTTATTCCGCAGGGACGACCTGAAGCGTTGAAGGTCAAAAATCAAGCGTTAATGTACGAGCTGATAAATGGTGTGTTGTATAGAAAATCTTATTTAGTGCCTCTCTCAGGTGTGTAGGTCCAGATGACGCCAATGAAATTATGGCAGAAGTACATCAGGGATGATGTGTAAGTCACGTCGGCTATCGTAATCTGGCAAAACGAGTTATGATTGTAGGATTATATTAGCTGACTATGTTCAAGGATTCAGAAAAAATCATAAAGAATTGTAAAAAATGCCAGGTGCACACTCCTGTCATGAGGCTTCCTCCGGCGGAGATGACGAAAATTGTAAGTCCTTGGCCATTCGCCACTTGGGGAATTGATTTGATAGGGCCATTCCCAAAAGCTGATGGAGGAGAAAGGTTCTTGATAGTTGCAATTGATTACTTTACAAAGTGGATTGAGGCTAAACCATTGGTGGAAATAACGGGGGTGGCAGTGGCTAAATTCGTGTGGAAGCAGATTATTTGTCGCTTCGGCATCCCTCATAGCTTTGTTTCTAATAATGGGGCTCAATTCAACAGCCCCAAATTCTTGAAGATCTATATCGATAATTTAATCCAATCTAGGAAACATTCGGTGGGAAATCCCAAGGCGAGTGGTTAAGTTGAAGCCGCTAATAAGGTGGTCTCGCATGGGCTGAAAACAAGGATTAGAGGTCGGCGCTCTTTATGGGAACTCCCGTCTGTCGTATGGTCATACAAAACCATCCCGATCAAGGCAACGGGGCGTACTCCGTATAGCCTTGTTTATGGAGTGGAGGCAGTCATCCCTCCGAAAGTGGCTTTTCCATCATCACGGGTTGCGTATTTTACCGAAGAAGATAACTTCGAGCGGATGAACTTGGCATTAGATGAAGTGGAAGAAGCAAGGATGGCAGCTAGTGTCATATAGGCTGAGCAGAAGAATGCAATCAGGAGATATTATAATGCCAAAGTACGACCTCGTAGTTTCGTGCCCAGTGATTTTGTGTTAAGGAGAAACGAGGTTAGTAAGGCGATATCTAGAGGTAAATTAAGTCCCAACTGGGAAGGACCATATCAGGTGGTTGAAGCCCGACCTACAGGGAGTTACAAGCTCGCATATATGGATGGACAATTGCTGTCTAATAGCTGGAATGCCAGCAACCTCAAGAAGTTTTACCCTTGAGCAAGTGTAAGTTGTGTCGTTTACTACATCAATGAGACTGTAGATGTATATGTTAAGTGTGTAGTAATGTGTATCAATTAAAGTGTGGTGTACAGTTTAAGCTGTTTTGACGTTGTATTATGAAGCATATGTTTTTATAAGGTTGCGCTTGTATTTGCTCGTGATACATATATGGTTATTTATCGGTGATGTCGACATCGTCGTTAAATATTTCAAACTCCTTGGTTAGTTCAATCAGCCAAGGTCGGTGATGTCGACATCGTCTGGTGACGTTGATATGGTCGTTAAATAAGTCAAACCCCTTGGTTAGTTCAATTAGCCAAGGTTGGTGAAGCAGACATCGTTTCAAACCCCTTGGTTAATCTGTGTGGCCAAGGTCGGTGACGTCGACATTGTCGTGAAATAGTTCAAACCCCTTGGTTAGTCCATTCGGCC
Organism: Leptodermis oblonga; assembly: GCA_016801395.1. Lineage (NCBI taxonomy): Eukaryota > Viridiplantae > Streptophyta > Magnoliopsida > Gentianales > Rubiaceae > Leptodermis > Leptodermis oblonga. Next base: position 20,625,210 of record CM028750.1, on the reverse strand, counting down.
AAGGTCGCTGACGCCGACATCGTTCGGTGACGTCGACATCATCGTTAAATAATTCAAACTCCTTAGTTAGTTCAATCTGCCAAGTTCGATAACACCATCGAGGGGAAATCCTGATTGTAATAAGGATAATAAAATGAAAGGCAATGTAAGGTACGAGAAATTGTAAGGTACGAGAAATTGTAAGCTGATATATAATTTAGTCATCTCAAAAGTTTGTCTACTATTACAAAAGTGGATGAATCAAGATGGAGAAGGCTGAGCAGGACGGTCTGCACATAAGGCTTCTTCATTCTGGCGATCAGCCGCATCAGAAACTGAGAGAATGCGGATAGTGCTTGGGCTGACCTCGATGTCGGTAGAAGACGAGTTTACCTCTTCGGTTGCGACGGGTGAAACAAGAGCTGTGGAGGTTTCAATGGCAGGGCTGGCAGAAGGATTCAAAAGGATGAGGTCCGAAGGCACCTCAACCTGAAGCTCGGGGAGATCAGTCCAGTTCGGAACTTGTATCTAGGCCAAACCTTCTTCGGTGCTTGGCATGGGGTCAGGACCGCCAATTGGAGGATCTTGAGGTGGCTCAGGCTCCGAGCAAATGGGGGAGCCCGCTATTCTTAGTTTGGCCTCCTTTGCTTTTGCTTTAAAAGCCTTCTACAGTTGAACGGAAGTGTTGTGACGGTCTACTAATTTCTTATGAGCTATAGGGACCGTGGTCGGACTAAAGGAATCCCCAAGTTTCTCCTTGTCAGTCACCCCGTCGTTGTAACTAGCTTTTACAGCAATTTGTAATAAACTCTCAAAAAGCTTGCCAAGAGAGGATGAGCAATGGTAATAATCCCGGGCTTCACGTCTGTGACGCTGAATTAGCCGAGGGAGCCAGTCTCCATTCAGTACGGCTTCTATCCCTTTCCTGAAGCAAGCCGGGGCGTCTTCGCGGGCAAGCTTCCCAACCTCGGCGAAAAACTTCGGGAAGATAACTTCTCAGGTTTTGAAGCTCCGATTGAAGCTGGGTGTTTTCTCGTTTGGTGCTGCGCAGTTCGGCTAACATCTTAACTCGCTGTTCGCGAGCTTCCGCTTTACTGGCTTCATGACAGGCTTAGATATCTTGTAATTTCTTGAATTCCTCCCATAGCTTGTTGTGAGCAAGCAACTCGCCTTTTCTTTTGTGTTCCATCTTCTTGATTTCTTCTCGAAAAGAACTAATTGTGCCTTTCAATTCTTGATTATGAATGTTAGTCTCTTCGAGCTCAGTCAACTTTTGATCATGTGTTGACTGTAGTAGACCTATTGCTAGTCTAGTTGAGTCTACCTCCTCCCTGAGAGTCAGCAGCTCTTCTGACTCTGTAGAACTGGAGGGCAACGCTTGAAGCCGGCGTATCTTTGCTTCGCAATCCTGCTCGTAAGCTTCTAAGGCGATAATTTGCCTTTACTGAGCAGTAATCACATCTACTTCCTGGAAGTATGTAATTCATAATGAGTAAGATTGCCTAACTTGAAGCGTCGAAGTTACGGGTATGTAGAAAATTAAAGTATGTAACTACTTGCCGAAGAAAGCTGCGGGTCCAGTCCAGATGGTTGCTCACGGCGGCCTCAAGCTCGGCTTCTGTTAGATCATCGCCGATCACCTGTACGTCATCCTGAATACGGCGTGCTTGCCAATCCACGTTGTTCACATCCGGAAAGAGCCTACTAGAGTCACCCCAGAAGGTGAAGGATGAACCGGATTCGATTGGCTTGACCCCGGACTCAGTTGTGGACTAGGCAGATGGACCTCGACGGATCCTCTTCAGGGCTGCCTCACGGCTAACCTCGTCGGTTTGGTTTAGCTTTTGATGAAGCTAGGATAATTGTCGAGTCCTGCCTCGTTGGGATGTAACACCTTTTGAAGTTTTGGGCGGAATCTCGTCTGGATCAAAATCATGGTCCCGACTTCGCTTGCCTGCTCAGACGACGTCAACAGAATTATGCAAATGGCAATATATCTATATATACGAATAGTAAAAATACCTGAGGAAATCCGGGGCTGGACTTTAGAGCCCGGTTCTCTGATAGAAACACCGGGTAGAGGCCCAGTTCTTAGAGGAAGAGGCGGTAAATTTTTCTCCTTTGTTGGGGGCAGGACCACTGATTTTCCTTTATTTTCTGTCCGACTGGAAGATGGTCTCTGATCAGAAGACTTGCTGGCAAGTGTCGGAAGTAAAGGCTGGGCTGCAGGAATACTAGGAGTGGTGTCCAGGACCTCCACGTCGACGGGGTCCACTGCTAAGCCCGGTCGTTCCACCCTGTCACCTGATATACCGTCTACGGGAGCTTGAATTGGGACTTGTTGTAAGGGAGTGGCTTCAAGCACAGGGCCTGGTGACCTTGATTCATCTGGCTGGTGTGAAGGAGGTGCAGGATCAGGGAGGTCGACTCCTTGGTCAAATAAATTTATGTCCTCCTCGTCGTCCGAAATCAAGGTTGGACCTGGAGGGGGGCTTCTGGCCATATGGCTTAGGTCGGTGCCATCTTCATGTGTAGGAGACTCGGTATCCAGGACGTCGATGGCCTGGATGGAGGAAAGATCACCCTGTGACGGTACCTCAATTCTAAGCCCGGCATAACTAGTGGAAATGTGCTCTTCCACCTCTTTGAGGTTTTCCTAGGGCTGCTCAGTTTGTGAGATGGGACCCGCAGTGGGTTCGGGCCTCACGGTAGGGGCCAATTGTTGGATCCTTCCTTAGCGACGATTTCCCGTCACGTCGTCCTCCGCCTTTGGCTGCCTGTTTTTGGGAAGAACTCCCATGTTTCACTCCGATGGCAACATTAGTATTCGAATATGAGAGTATATAGTTTGCTAAAGTGGAATCCAATTACCTGTTTATTGAGGAAACCATTGAATATTTATATTCGGCCAAAAGTAGAAAAGACTCCAGCCGCCTAAGTTAGATAATCCTGGTGTCATCCTCAAGCCTCAACACGTGTTATCTGCATGCCATAAAGGGGTGCTTGATATCCGCGCCCTTTGTCGCGCACTCAGGGTACTGTAGCCGAAGTCGTCTCCTGACGGGGGTCGGCTGGTCGTCAACCCGTCAGCTGGAGACGAGGTCAGCTGACCGTAAACCCGTCAGCGGGAGACGAGGTCGGCTGACCATCAACCCGTCAGTGGAAGACGAAGTCAACCTTATATCATGTCATTATTATAATATACAACAAGTTGCACCCTCCTCCAATTTGGAGGCACCCAATAGAACTATTGGACTTGCACCCGCCTCCAAAGCCGTGCACCCGCCTCCAATATCGTGTTTATTGGAGGCGGGTGTATTTCTGCAAATTTTAATCAATACTGGTTCGAAAATTCTCTTTGTTTTGGACTGTTGAAAGTTTAAAATAAATTTGAAAATAATTCATTAGCATAATTTTGAAAGTTGAAAATTATTTTGAAAAAGACGATAAATTATTAAATAACAAAACCCACAAGTTTTAGAAGAAAATATATAAATATATTCTTTCAATTTTAATTTTATATACATGAGTATATATAGCCTAGTGGTAATTTAATGTGCAAGAGTCAAGTTATCCTGCACGCATGAGTTCGATTCCTACCGAAACCATAAATTGAAGAAAATAAAATAAATTTTGTATTGTATGGGTTAGTGGAAGGGTTATTGGAGGCGGGTGCGGGCCCTCCTTTTGGAGGCGCCCGCACTGGAGGCGGATGCACACACTATAGCCCTCTACACCCGCCTCCAATGTCCCATTTTGCACTAGTGCAAGTATCTTATACTTAATTGTATGTGATGTTACAATTATTCTTTTGCTAACTGAAATTCCCAACTTGAAGGTGAATTAGTTGGATATGAAATTGAAAACCTTTTAGCTGTTTTAGAAGTTTTTTTAAAATCTTTTTAAAAGTTGTGTAATGTGTGGTGATGTGATAAGAAGATATGCAAAGCAGCAAAGGGAAGAGATAACAATGACAAGATTTATACTAGTTCGGATTTTCCTTTTTTCAAAATCTTATTCCACTAGCCAATTGTCAGATATTTGAAATTTCTTATATTCATCCATTTTAAAATTCTTAAAAGTGTGTTTTAAATCCTTACTACTGCCCGAGTTCAACCTCCTGAATGTAAGCCTTCACCCCAATTATTTAACTTAACTATAAATAAGGATCTTTCTTTTAGAAGATTACAATTGAACCCTATCTTCGTGCTCTCCTCACACTTTTCCTAACTCAATCACCTCTAGATTATTAGGTCTTTTCTCAATGAAATTAGTACAAGAAAGTTGCTCAAAGTGTGAGCTACAATTTTGCATAAACTATACAATTTGGACATACACTAAGGCTTCTCATATATTAATCATTGGAAATTTCTTTTTTTTACATGCAGGACGCTCATATATTGTGGTTTCGAGATCCATTTCCACATTTTTATACCGATGCAGACATTCAAACTTCATGCGATATCTATCAAGGTACCCCGACTAAAGGGTTACCAAACACAGGGTTTTACTATGTGAAGTCCAACATGAAGACAATTCAATTTTTTGAGTTTTGGCTTGCATCAGGAGACAGGATCCCAAATGAACATGACCAAAATGTGTTCAATATGATAAGGATTGATCCCTTCATCAATCAAACCGCGATCACGATTAAATTCTTAGACACATTTTATTATGGGGGATTTTGTGAGCCAAGTCCTGATTTTAATTTTGTTTGCACAATGCATACCAATTGTTGTGTTGGATTAGAGCGTAAGGTACATGATATGAAGATGTTGATTCAGAATTGGAAACAATATATGACTTTAGCAAGTGATGAAAGGGAAAAACAACCACAAGCTTGGACCATACCTTCAAAGATGTGTGGGCTGAGTACTAATTTATAAATTGTATACTCATTATTAATTATTGTTGACATCTGAATATATACATATGATTGGCTGGTCTTGACTTTCTGGTTGATTACTCAGGAGATGCATTAACTTATAATTAGGATCAAAGTTTAGGAGCCATGAACGCTGATTTCCAAAGATATATGCAGAATAGAATAAAAATGATTAAATCACCCTTAAATTATTATTTTTTTTGTCTCTTATGCTGAAATTGAAATTGTTACATTTTGGCCCTTTAAATTGATAGATTGATTTTAAATGGTCCCTAAAGTCATTTCGTGTGACCGCGCGCATGGGAGATAAACTATTTTTCCAAGGACGAAATTGGATAAAAAAATTTCTTGTAAATTTTATGAGACTGTAAATTTTACTCTAAATTGGAGAAAATTATTTACTATAAATTTTGGAAAGTCGCTCGCCTTCACCGAGTATATATTGATGCGACTGTAAATTTTGTGTTCTTCAATTAGGGTCAGTGTTGTGGGTTCTTACTTTATATTATGACTTTTCAATTTTTATTTTTGCTTTTCGGTTAGAGTAGGTAGTATAATATTTTCTCAATTTTGCCTTTGAAAAATTAGTGTCTCTCTCGCACGCTCATAGGAAATGGCTTTAGGGACCATTAATTTATATTAGAACCAATTTGCCAACTTAACCGACCAAAATAAAACAGTTTCAACATAAGAGACAAAAGAGATATAACTAATCAAGTTAAGGGATCAATCAATGGAGTGATAAAATAAAAATAAATTAATAATGTGAAAAAAAGGAATAAAAACTAAATGTTAATCTTACTTCCGATTTTCAACCTTAATTGATTCTGAATCAATTACAAACCGCAGCAAACTAATGTGATGTTACTCACTCTTTTTTATATATACAATGATCATCCTATGCAATAGTCTCTCTACATAACTTTGATCATTCTTAAAAATAACATTGCTCAAATGATCCCTTCGCTAGTACGTATGCTTCTCCCATTAACTAAACATGTTTCTGACGTTGGAAGCTCAACATCACTACCTTTTTCCGTCGACAAATCCAACGGTTTATAGGTATAATTCCAAGCACAAAATAAATAATAAACGAGATTAACCACTTGAATACCTGTCACAAGCCAGTAATAATTTTCCATTCTTCCCTTATTAAGATTCCGATCTGGCAACCAATCATCTCCCTTCTTACCTGTATGCTTGTGCACTAAAGCAACTAAAAACGTGCCCAAATAATTCCCTAATGATAACGCGATAGCCAAAAGCGCGACCGCAATACTTTTCATGCTCTCAGGGGATTGATCATACAGAAATTCCAGCAATCCAACTTGCATGAAAACTTCACCAAATCCATGGAGACAAAACTGTGGAGCTAACCAAAAAACGCTAACTGGGATAACGGCAGTTGGCTTGTCAAGCAAGTTATGATCTGCAGCCACTCTTTTCCGCTTGATTTCAACCAGTGCCGCAACGACTGTAGCAATGATGTTGATCGCGAAGCCGATTCCGATTCTTTGAAGGAACGTGAGGCCTGTTGGGTTGCGCGTGAATCGGCAGATGAAGGGCACGAAGATGCGCTCGTAGAAGGCCAGGCCGATGACTAGAGAAGCGGCGCCGAAAATGGACAAGCTCGCCGGAGGAATGGAGAAAGAGTGGGAGAGGTGACGGTTCATGGTACGAGCTTGTTGGACGGTGAAGTTGTGCTGGTTTGCGAAAGATGTGTATAGTAATATTGCTGATGCCCAAATAGGTAAGATTCTAACCATGGATTTAAGCTCCTCAACTCTATGGACGGTGGATAATCTCCATGCTTTTGGTTTGTTGGACTCGTGATCTATATCTGCCTCGGTTACTATAGCAGCTCGATCTAACCACCTAATTTAATATTATATAATATACATAAATAAGTGTGAGTTAGAATAGAATTAATCAGACTCAAAACTTATCTGCACTAACGCATCAGATCCCATCATAACTCCGAAGTTTAAAAAAAAAAAAAAAAAAAAAAAAGAAGACAGAAAACAGTACAATATCATGGGATACTACGTACGTACGCAAAGACTGTTTAGCAAATTATTGATAATGGTCCCTTTATATTTTAATAAATTCCTCTTTTCATGCCTTGGAAAACAATTAGTTTGACTCACTCAGACTAAGAGAATGAGAAAGATTGTTTTCCCATAGTTAAATTATTAGGCAAACAAATACCACAATCTGTCTTATTTTGGTTAATCAGGCAACAATTAAGATAATGATGTGACGTAAAGGAAAAATCATAATCATCACCTAATTAATTACTTATATATTGTTTAATTAGTAAGAACTAAGAACATGCTATAAAACTTGGATCGGACGATAAATCTACAGAGGTTAGGAATTGACTTGGACATAAATTTGTTAATAATATAATTAAAATATAATTAGTATACAAATATACAAAATATATATATACATATATATATATATATGGCTATGAATTTTAAGTTTAAGATATAATGAAACTATGAAATTTTACTGCTTATTATAGATAAATCAATTAAGAGAGGTATTAAAATAAGTATATAAAATGTTTGGAATAGAAATTATGCTTTGAGTAATGATACTCATCTAAACTAATTCATCACAATTTTTTTTTTAATTCAACATAACTTTTCATAGCAATTAATCTTACATACATTCGTTGGTCAATAATATGATACTAATAATTAATTTCATAAAGATGTAGCCAATAAATGCATGTTATATAAGTTGCTATATAAACTTGTGATAAATTAATTGAGATGAATATCATCACTCTTCAATTTTAAAAGTTAAAAAGTACAATAATATTTTTCGGGGTTAAAATAATTTTTTCAAATTTTTTTCTAGAAATGAAATCAGTTAAAATTTGAGTTAAACCTCAGTTTGACTCGAACTCGATGATAACCAATTTTTCCCATTTCAGGATTTGGACTTATTCTCGGGCTGGCCCAGTGGCAGGTGGCTTCAGATCTTTTAATAACTTTTTTCTTATCTTTCTTGTTTACCTTCTCACAATAGAGTGTAGAGCCCACATACCACATCATGAGAGCTTACTACCCCATTGTGAGAAAGTGAACTGAGAAGACAGGGAAAAAGTCGACAGAAGATCTCAAACCATGGCCGTTACAAGTCTGATAATTAACAGTTTTGAGATAAACAAGAATCCATGTTGATATGCAAATAAATTAAATTACCCGAATTGATGTGTGTGTTGAAGCCTCCCATTTAAGGAGATAGCAGAATCAAGGTCCTTATTCTCATAAAGCAAACCAGGATCATTTGGCGCCGCAACTTTCCTCTTCTTAAACGCCCCCACAATCACCTGCGCCAATCTGGTAAAAGGGCTTCCTTCGGGTTTTATTTTCTTATAAAGAGGAGATCCCAACACAAACGCCACAGTAGACAAGCCCAGAAGAATCGTCGGAATCCCCAGACCCCATCCCCAATCCACGTTGTCTTGTACGTAAACCAGAACAGTTAAGGCCAGCAACGTTGCCACACCCAAAGAAATGTAGTACCAGTTGAAGAGGTTCCATTTTCGAGCTTCTACTTTTGATCTGGACATGTCTAATTGGTCTGCGGCGAAGGTTACGACGCAGGGCCGGATGCCGCCGGTTCCGATGCATTGCAGGAACAGGGAAATGTAGAGCATTCCGAGCTGTAGGGTTGAGGCTTCTTTGCAATTTAGTTGAGTTGGGCAAGGAGGAGGACGGAGAAATGGTAGGAATGCGAATGTTGTGATGACGATCATTCCCTGTAAAATTCTACCAATTTACCAAATTGTGGAGAAATTTTTATATCTTTGGTATCGATGTGATATAAGATTAGTGATCAGAAGACATTCTACCACGGTAAAGGTACAGTTTCGCTAAAAAAAAAAAAAATCATTCTATCATTGAATTTCACACATGCAATTACTATAAAATTTTTAGTAACGCATTCAAGGCTAAATTTGGAAAAAATATTTTACAATACAAAAATATGTTTAAGTTATGTACAATGTAAGTAACTGAATAAAAATTTATTTGAATATGTTAAAAATAAATTAAAATTTTATATTTTCTCAAACAAAATAATTCAGACTATTTTATCTGTATTTTTTTTAAGAGTAAACAACATTTAATATACCTTTACTTTTTGAAAGTGTCCGCTTTGGTACTTAAACTTTTTGTTTAGCCACGAATGTACCTAAATTACTTTAGAGGGGCCGAAACGGTACTTTGCCGTGTTTAGCCATGAATGTACCTAAATTACTTTAGAGGGGCCGAAACGGTACTTTGCCGTTAACCCTGGTTAGTTTTGACAGAAAGTCATTTATGTGTCTCTACATGCCTTTCTTCATGGGCTTTTTTGTCTATTCACTATTCATTTTCTTCATAGGGCCTGTTTTTTTTGGGCGTTTTGAAAACGATTTTGAAAATAAGTTTTGGAAAATAGTTTTATAATGTAAAAAGTAAATGTTGAATAGTAAAAAGTTGTATTGAAAATGATGAAATATGATTAAAATATATTAAATTTACTGTTGAAACCAAAACCGTTTTTAAAACGGAACAAAAAGAACATGCCCTAATCTTTTTTCTTCTTTTTCCTTCCCAAAGTTACTGTTCATCTCCTCTCCCAAAATCCTCCTCCATCACCCACTTCTACGCCTACGTTCACCACCCCCCCCCCCCCCCCCCCCCCAACCCCCCTCTTTCACTCCCCATCCTCCCTCCTCCCTCCACCGTTTTCCACCTCGCTTTGCCTCCCACCTTCTTCCCCAATGCAAACATGAATATCTACCTATGACACCCCCACTTCCAAACCACCCATTCCCGAAATAGAAAAACCAAACAAGTAATAATCAATGACCTTTTTTTTTTTTTTTTTTTTCTTCATTGAAATGAATCCAAAAATCGAAATCGTGCACTCATCCAAGATCCAAGAACCAAACATTAACATCAAAATCCAAGAAGCAAACATTAATATTAAAATCCAAGAATCAAGAACCCATTTAATGTCAATCCCTTTAAATTGTTCCAATTGTTCAAAGGGTTCCTGGAAGAGGATTGCTTACTTCAAGGCCTTATTCACAAAATTGGCTTTCTTGCATATAACCCTTGAAATCGAATAAATGCTCTGTCTATATCAGTCTTGCTATGTTCTTAGGTAAGAATGGCTGAAATGGGAATGAGGGTGTGATGAGGGTTCTGTTCTTGGATTAGGGGAAAAGAGAGAAATTGGAAGACTGTGCTTCAGCGGGTGACAAAGATGAGATTGGAAAGACCCAGATCTCGCGCTCATGAAATGGGTTTGAACCCACGCGGTGCCGGAATTCATAATAACAAAATCCTTCTCCCTCCGCCAAACGCCGACGAGATTACCTAGCAGTCCTATTTCATTTTGAAGACAAAGTAAGGAGAATGGATTGAGATGAATGAAACCACTTAAAGAAAATAATGGGTTATTGATTATTAAGGATTTGATTTTCTCTGTTTCGGGAATGGGTGGTTGGAGGTGTGTCGGGTTGCAGTGTTTCAATTTCGACGGAGGAGGGAAGAGGGAGGAGGAGGCTAGGTGGACGGCGGACTGAGGGAGGGGAGGTGGAAGGCGGAGGAGGGAGGAGAGGGGGGGGAGGGTGGAAGAATTTGTGAGAGAATATGAAAAATTTTGGGAACAAGAAAAAAAAAAAAAAAAAAAAAGGGGGAGAATATAAAAAGTAAATGGACAAAATTACCCCTAAAAATAGTCAAATGAAGGCATTTCCGTTAGTCCTATTGGTAGTTAACGACGACAGTTTTGGCCCCTTTAAATTAGTTTAGGTATATTCGTAGTTAAAAAAAAGTTTAGATGCTAAAGCGAATACTTTCGAAAAATAAAGATATATTAAAGATAGTTCACTCTTTTTTTAAATATAAAATGAGAATTGAAAAAAAAAAAAAAAAAAAAAAAGGGAATGCTATCTCTAAAAGACATAGAATATTCAAACGAGTAAGAATACAAAATTGAAACCCTGCATTGTCCCTCTAAAAATAAATAAATAAAACCATGCATTGTTGTCGCTACCTGGGGGAGGGGCTTAGGTCGGACGGGAGAAGTATGTTGTTGGGCTTATGGTCTAGGGATTTTTATTTCTTTTTAGTTAGGGTGGGTCAAAATATATGAAGTAATAATCATTTTACAAATATGTTTTATTTGTGTTTCGTAACTGTACTTTGAAATAGACTTTTCTTGAAAAATATTTTATAATACTTTTATAGTTTTTTTTTTACCAAACATAACTTTTAAATTTTTTATGCTTCTAAGACACTAAAAACGTTTTTAAAATACTTGTCCAAACACAACATTAATGATCTCGCTATCATGTTCAATCAACAAAATCGGGGCATCAAGGAGGTTCTAGCTTTACACGAGGGCCGACCCTGAGGGCAAACCACATGCACAACCGCTCAGGGCCCAAAAAAATTAGAGGCCCCAATATATTTTATTAGTAATTATATATATATATATATATATATGTATATATGTTTAAATTCACCTTATTATTTAAATACTATGTAAAATAGGGGGAAAAAATATAGTATCTTCAAGGGATCATTTAACCATTATATTTGACTTCTGCAATTAAGTATGCAATTGTATGGTTAATTTATACAAAACCAAGTTCAAGGATTTAATAGTTCATTTGAAGGGACTATTGTCTCGCCTTATAAAATATAATAGTTTATTTTAGAGGCTTAAATATTATAACACTAAATTCATATATTTAATAAATACAATACAAATTTATTAATTCATCTTAGTGGTCAAATAATGTAATATCTACTAACTCAATATATTTATTAAAAGCCACATTTTTTATGATACCACACAAAAAGTTTATTGATTTATTAACTAACGTGATTACAATCATTCCTTTTTATTTATTGAAACCTTACACATTCATCGTGTTTTTTTTTCCTTACATTGAAATTCCAAATAATTACATTTTGATCCAGATGAAAGCGACTTTTAAAGTGTATATTGTGGGTCTACGACTTGTACGCACAAATAGTAAAAATTATTAAACTATTGCCAGATTCAAAGTGAATTTTACATTTTACATTTAATGGTTTATTCTGTTATGTTAATTATAGATAAAATGGTGATAAATTGTGATTCATTTCCATCACTGTAGTTTCTAGCTAATACATTACATTTGTTAAAAACGTACTTGAAATTGTTTGTGTTGCAATAAATCTTGAAAATTTTGACAATTATCTATTGAATAAGGAATTTTGAAACAAAACAATGTAATATTATAGATAATTTTTAATCTAAAAAAGTTTTAAAATGTCATTGTTAAAAAAAAAACAAAAAAAAGTTAAATAGAGCATCTTTTATTGTATCGTTCCTGGCCCCCAAATTTTAAGGACCGGCCTACTTTACACTATTCATTTTTTTGTAATTTATGTTACGAGGCTTACAAAGGTTTCACGACCAATTAATGACAACCTAACACTTCTTCGTCTTTATTTTATTTTATTTTATTTCCAACAGCGAAAAAGACTTATCAATATTCCAAATAAATAAATAAATAAGAAAGAGACCTACCAATAAGTAAACAATGGATCCGGCAAGAATTGTCCAAAATCGGCCGATAAAGGAATCCGCCAGTAGAGCGCCAAGCAGAGGCGTAAAGTTGGAGGTTCCGTTAAAGAGAGTAACGATGTTGGAGGCCCTCACCAGAGGCAGATTCAGATCTTTGGTCAGATATGTTATCAAGTTCGCCGTGAAACCAGACGCCGTTAATTTGTCACATGCTTCAATGGCTGCCATGGTAAACACAACAATATTCCTCACTTAACATGATTTTGATTTTCTTTTTTTCTTTTGCAATTAAATATTCCTAGGACTATAGTAATACTATGGATTTTTGGGACTTAGTGTGGGTTGAAACCTCCCCCAAACCACCCTACTACAATTTGCATTTCTTAGTATATATATATATATATATATATATACACTCTCTCCGTCTCACTCAAAGAGTCCACTTTGAAATGTGTACAACTTGTTATGAGTTATGAGGTACAACACCTAAAATAAGTAATTTATCACTATATTTTTCACTTATATCCTTACTTTATAAGTAAGAATTACTTGTGAACCATACATTGTAATATTAGTAAAGGTTTGTAATGTAAAAAAATTCAAAATGGACTATTTAAAAGGGACCAAAATTTTTTTTGAAAGTGGACTCTTTTGAGTGGGACGGGAGGAGTATTTTATAATTAAAACACATTAAAGAAAGTACTCCCTTCGTTCTATTAGAAGAGTCCACTTTCAATTTTTACTAATATAATCATTTATGGTCTACAATTAGTCTATACTTAAAAAGTAAGGATATAGATGAAATAAAGGGTGTGAAATTAACTATTTTAAGTGTTGTACCTTGATATTCATAATAAGTTGTACATTTGTCAAAATGAAACGGAAGGAAAGAGTATATATTTAAATTGTGATACACCATTTATAATTTTATATGTATAATAAAAGGGTCAGAAGGTCCACTTCAATTCTACTGGTTGATCAAATTTACAGTTACAGATAATAATAACTTCTTAATTTGTATATTTTTTAAAATTTTATTAAAATGAGAAAGTACAAACAAAAAACGTAATCGCCACAAAAAAATCTTAAAGTTCTAATCGTATCCTAGGGACTTTGCCAGATCCGTCGATCTGGCCAACTTGGATATTGGATCACCTTGGGGAAAAAAAATAAAAAATGCTACAGTATATATAATAAAAATATTTAGAAGATTGAATGAACAAAAATATTTGATTTTATTTTAGTTTTTTGGACTGAGAGTACTGTTTCATTTACATTTAAAACTATGACACTTTTCTTTATTATTTATGATGTTTTAAAACTCGATTTTGAAAACATGTTTTTGAAAAATAATTTTCAGTGTAAAAAATGTATTAAAAATCTAAAAACTGTATAGTTAAATAGTAAATAATTGTATTAAAAATGATGAAAATAATTATAATATATTAAATTTATAATTAAAATAAAAAACAAAACGAAAACAACCTCCCATATATCTAGTTAATAAAAGAACCTTATACCTTTGGCCGGCCAACTAAATTATATTCTATTGAAATTTCACTCACATCAATATATATGGGTATGACAATTCAACTGAACGGAATTGCGTATCTAATTTAGACTCTAAAATATTACATGTATTGAATTTAAATATAAAATTATCATGTACGGTTTTTAGGTGCTAAAATATTGAATTTAGTTCTGAATTACTTGTATTTTAAAAGAACATGTATCATGTGTTTCCAAAACATTTATACCATTTTTAGATAGTGACCGACTGAGTTTAGATTTTAGTATATCGTGTGCATCCTAAAACAACAAGTATTGTGTGTCTTCGAATCACACTAATTATATTTAGATATTGAAATATTGAGTTTAGCCTCATGAATATTAAATCAAGTTACTGAAATATCATGATTATATTGAAACAATAAATATTACATATAACGAAAGAAAACACATGCGCTCAGTGAGTTCAGGAACTAAAGTATCACTCGTGGACCAGACACCCTCGTTAACTTCTAATCTGTTTCAGAGAAGATATTCTTTGAGCAAGAATGCTATTCGGTCATTATTGTGTTTGTTATTCTTTCCGTTCCATTAAAATGTTTTATCTTGACAAATGTATAACTTATTATGAATATTAAAGTACTGTACAACACGTAAAATAATTAATTTGACACAATTTATTCTATTTATATCCTTACTTTTTAAGTTTGGAGTAATTATAGACGATACATAATTATATTAGTAATGATAGAATGTGTAAAAAATTAAAAATGAAATTTTCTAATGGAACAAAAAATATTTTTAAAATAGACGCTTATAATGAAATGAGGGAGTAGTTAATTTGATACATTATGTGAAGAAAGTTCCCAGCAAAAGCTCTATCAATAACTTCGGAATCTCGGCCGATTAGCTCCTACAAAATTATATTCCCACCTTTGTTCTCAACAGAAAATGTTTTGTTTGGTAAGTAAAGATGCATCGATTCATCCTGAGTTCGAAAATACTGCTGCAGTATATAAAATTTACTATATCTTTTCCCTTATGTTATCTTTCTTTTTTATTTATATTCTTACTTTTTAATTTTGTAAAACACATGTAATTAATTATAATAGTAAGGTTATTAGAATATTTTTTTATTTTTCTTTATAAAAAGTAGACGCATGCATGACTTTTTTGAAATATGAAAAATTATTTGGTGATAGTTAAGACTTTTCTTTATCTATTTTTTAGGATAAAGTAAGTAATTAACTGGATACAACTATTTTCAAATCAATTAGGGGATACTTCATCACCCTAATTTTTCTTTTTTATAGGAGAAATACTCTATTTAGAAAAGGAGTAATGACACACATCAATGAAACTCCAAGAAGTTGATCTTCTTGTAACAAAAGTATTGTACTCTCTCCATTCCATTCAAAGAGTTCACTTTATATTACTGTTGAAATCTTTAAGTGGACTCTTTAAGTGGAACAAAGGAAGTAATAATTAACCTTAATATTTAGTATCTATGCCTTTCAAAATCAAAAAATAAAAAAGAATGTTATACTAAAAGAAATGAACTCACCAAGAATACAAGCCATAGTTTTGGCTCCACCAGGTTGTAGTCTTTTGGTTCGGGCGTCTGTTTTATTTTCGTCTCCATTTCTGTTGAAATCTTCCTTCACATCCATTTTTGCTTTTTCTCCAACTTCAAAAGACGAGAGAAGAGGAGACTTATTCGAGATCTTGAGTTGCATCGAAATGATTCATTAATTATACATATCAAACGAATTGAATTATCTGTTGTTGGTATCGAATAGTTTTTTATTGCGAAGATAATAGACGAAAATTGTTCTTTTGTGATAGATTTACCACTCTTCTACGTACATGATTAGTGCTCTAATATTATTTTATGTGCAAGCCAATGAAACAAGATTCAGTAGAACTTGCCATTAGTACTATATATACATGCAAGTAGGGAGATTAATTAAGGCTATGTTTGAATTGTGTCTTGGTCGGAGACTTTTGTTTTTGGGGGGCTTTAAATTCGTAGAGGGAATAATTTATACGAGACTGTTTAAGAAGAAAAAGAAAAAAAGAAGGAAAAAAACAAAACAAAACAAAGTAATGTTGAGAATGCTGCTTGAAATAATGTTAGTAAAATTTTAAAAGAATTTTAAATTTTGAATTTTGTGGAAAACAAAAGTGTGAATATATATATATATATATTATTAGTGGTAGTGGATGTTTAAAAATTATTAAGTAGTGTGCAATTTTTACATCATTATTGATAAGTGTTGAATCTTCGATTAGCACCAAGCTCAGCAGCTGACGTCGTGTTACGGGGCGCACTTTTGAGTCACCAAAAGACGCGCGCCGCGTTGCAGGCGATGCGTGCTAGCAGCGCTTCCGCTAAATTCTCACGCAAGACAATGCGGTTTGCAAGTCTTGAACCAAGTCTTGCCTGTCAGTCGCACTCAGCATCACAGTGCTTTTAGAGTGACTAGAAGAACGACATTATTAAAAGGGTCTCGTAAAAGCAAGTTCAAAGCAAATGAAAATAAGGAAAGGCAATATGTAAGTCAAAACTTGTTTTCATAAGAAGAATGCGATTACAATAGATAGCCAAGAGTTCAAAGGGGGTGGAAACCCTGCTCTTGCTTACATTACAATAGTCCACTAACAACCAAAAACTAGGAAAGTCTAAAGTTCCCGGTGTGGGGATCAAGGTGTACAAAATGGATGATCTTGCGAAAGATCACCTTTCTTCCTAAAAACTATACTAACATAACTTCATACAATTAAATTGAAACAAAACTACATAAATTAATATATACAAAGGTGTTGGGCGCGGGGCGCGCTAGGCAGGGCGCGCACGCTGAGGTGGCGTGGGGCGCGCGCCGTGATGCACCAGGTGCTAGGCGTCTAGTGTTGGGCGCCCAGTGTTGTCCGACATATAGTACCACGCGATGTACGACGCATGGTGTGATTTCACACACATAGTGGCTCAGTCGGTTCTCACAGAGCCTTGATGGGGTCGCGGGAGACGCACTAGAGGTGCGACCCGTGACATGTCGTCACTCCGCCTGAGTTCTTGCTTTTACTCCGAAATTTAAGCCAGAATATAATAGAGAAGTATATACTAAGACTAATATGAGATTCAATATCTCTCAAATGATCTTGGGATCGAGTATTTATAGGCTGTAAGTGAAGAGACGTGCTACGTCATCTAATGACGTGGCCTCCTTCACGTGAGAGTATCTCCCCTGATCTTTTAGTAACTGCATCCTCGATCTGCGAGATAAAGCAATTGCAGCGCGACACGTGTCACCCGTTCATGGTCTCTTTTATCCGTGATGGGCCTGCTCCCATGGTCACCCATCTCACAACCCATTCTTTTTCCAGGGATGTCAATTCACTTCGACCTTGTCTGCCCTAGCCTCTGCAACTTCCATCTATCAATAGCCCCCAAAGTGGTGGACCCATTCCCAAGAAATAGGTCTATCACTTTCTCATTGTGCGTAGCCCCCAGTTAGCGCGTGGAATACAGATGGTTTTTGGGGAAAATCGCAGTTTCTGTCCCTCAATTATACCCTCGTTACACTTTCAGTCCCTTAACTATCACTCTTTTGCCGATTTGGTCCCTCTTACCTACAAGCTACTGGTTGACTAAAAAGTCAACGATAATTTGGACCCTTTTGAAAAATTCATAAAATATTTAGGCCAAATCATAATAACTCAAAAAGTTTTTAATAAATAAACTAAAAGTGAAATTTTTCTTCAAATAAAAAACAAAGGCACGGCCTAGCAGCGGGTATGATTTGGCACTAAAAAAGTTTTGAGTTATTATCGTTTGGCTCAAATATTTTATATATTTTCATTTTGACCCCAAATGTCCGGTAACCTGATAGCTTGTCGGTAAGAGGGACCAAACCGGTGAAAGAGTGATAGTTAGGGGATTGAAAGTGCGAGTTTCAATAATTGAGAGACTGAAAGTGTAACGAGGGTATAATTGAGGGACCAAACTGCGATTTTCCCGATGGTTTTTGTGCTCCAACTTCCCACGCACTAATGATGAATTCGACATCGTGTCCCACGCCCACTTTTAAACTTGCAAAAATAGCGACAATTCTTTTTGCCTATTTTCACGATTCTTTTTACGCGTGCAATCATGTTCCGCTGCTCCTTCGACATCTTCCTTTCCTATAAATACTTCATCTTTCCTTTCTTCTCTCATTTTTACACTTTCTCACGAATTCAAAATCAAGTATTCCTACTTCATGTGTTCTCTATCCTCTTCTGTTCATTTTTCTTCGAGTTTTATCTTCTCCTACCTCTTCACAATGTCCTAATCCGGCGACTCCAAGAACGCTTCCGGCTTTAGTTGCGCGGCCACGAAGAGGAGTCAAGTTCTAACCACGAAGTCCTCTCTTCTGCTGAGCACGATTCAGCTTCCCACCCAGGCGCTGCCTCTACAACTACTGTCAGAGTCCGTCCGGCGAGTAACCAGGGCGTCTTCGGCGATGGAGCCAATTTGAGGTTCCAATCCTGTCGAACACTCCCATGTTCTTAGCCTTGAAGATCTCGAAGTCATTCGTCGGTCTTACAAGATTCCTGAATCGATTCCCCTTGTCGCAGCTTCAGATGGGTAGAAAGCTGACCGGAACTCCAGTGGATGGGTTGCGGTGTATATAGCTCAAATGGAAACAGGGCTTCTTCTTCCAGCTGCTCAAGGGCTTGTCGACCAGCTAAACTACTATGGGTTCAGCCTTTGTGAGCTCACCCACAACGCCTTGCGTCAATTCGCCGGCTTCTACCAACTATGCGCTAAGATCGGAATTGTCCCCACCGAGCAACTCCTTCGGTGTATGTTTTGCTTCTGCAAGTCAGGACAGAATCCTGATTGGTATCATATGTCCAAGTAAGGCAAAGCCCAAGCTCTGATCTCGGAGATGAAGACTTCTATCCACGAGTGGAAAAAAAAAAAGTTCTTTTTTGTGGGGGCTAGACCTGCCAATCTTCATATTAATCCCATTCCTCGTGGTGACGAGGTCAAAACTGGTACTCGTCCGGTGCCTCCCAATCTCCTCAGGGTCCTGGAGCGCCTTGTCTCCCAGGGACTCTCCATTGCAGGCAATTGTACTCCCTCCAACTCGGATCTCCAAGATTCTATTCTCATTCCCCCTATTCTGACTTCGGGTAAGAAAAAGTAACTCTCAAGACAAAAAAGTTCAAAATCTTATTTTTACCTTCTAACTGATTCCTTCTACTTTTTATGCAGCCAAAGTGGGATCCAGCTCTAGGGTCGGAGGTGGAGAAGAAACTTTCGTCCCCACTCAAGACGGGAATCCTGAGACCACCATCAAGGCCGCGATCGCCGAGTTCCCTATCACCAACCACACTGAAGAAATTGGCAGGATGGCCAGGTCACCTCCTCAATATCCTACTTTAGATGATAAGGACGACTTCAGTCTTTTCGCCCAAGGCTCGACAGCTTCTCCGCCCGAACCTTCCGAGGTCACCTCCTCCACTCCACCGATTCCAGCTGTGCCCCTCCGATAGGTTCCCTGTGAGACTCCAAGGAGCAATGCTACAAGTTCGATGAGCCCAAGCCTGGGACCCGAGCAGGCAGCCAAGGCTCTTAAAGAGATGGCGAACTAGCATCCTCCTCCCGAGACCTTTGACTTGGACTCGGTGGACAAAGAGTCTTCCAAATAGACCGGCTCTGAGGTATCGGCTACGATTCCATTGCCTCTGCCTCCGGCAACCGATGTCTCCCCTTCATCCTTCGCCAATGTACCGCTTTCGTCTTCATCCAGCTCAAAGGATAAAGGCGAAAAGGTCGCCGAGTCCTTTTCCAAATCCAAATAACTTCCTCTATTCTTCCGAGGTCATGGCCCCTTCCTGGTGTCCAGAAAGGTGACGAGAATTCCAGGGGATTAGGGTCACCGTCTTCAAGTACTTCTTCAACTTTACTAGTGCTCATTCTACTAGAAGTTCTAAGAGCACGAGTTGACGCTCTTATAAATCCCCGTCCAACAGGCGACGATCGCGACAAGAGTAAAAGATCCACAAACGAGGATAAAAGCTCAAATGACAGTCGAAAGCGCTCTTGGGCCAAGTCTCCACAACTTGAAGAGCCCTGAGCCAAAGAGGCCAGGTCGGATTGTCGCCGCAACGACTCCAGCCGTAGGTCTTCGCATAGAGATGGTTCTGACGACGTCCAACCGTGGGCTCTACAAAGCCCAGACATATCTCCCAGTCGGGGCATGCCATTCGACCTCTTCGCCTGAGCACAACGACGACTTTTCCAGCCCCCGATAAAGTGGGCCCCCATTTGAGTTTTGGGAAAACTTAAATTATCCCTTTCCTGGTCAACTGAATGTGTGCTACCAGGATCGGTTGCTATCGGATGACATGTGCATGGCTGGGAACCAAATGTCAATGAACGAGCCAGAGTCGGCCACCGACCATTACTTGAAGTGGGCGCAACAATTCCATCAAAAGGTACCTCACATACTTATCTTGTTTAGTCTTGCTTGATTTTTTTGTGGAAAATCTTACCTAGTTTCTTGCTGTTGCTAAAGAATGATGAAGTGATAACTGTGCATAGGCGCCCGCTTATTTCAATGGAGCACTATGTCTAAAGATGTGAGGCCGAGATACGCCGACTCCAGGCTCTCCCGTCCAGCTCATCCAAGTCCGATGAGCTTCGGACCAAGCTCGAAGCAACGCAACTAGAGTTGACTCTGGTGAGGTCGACGTACGAACAAACTAGCAAAGAGCTGGAGGAAGCTCGGTAACAAAAGGTGTTGGACGAGGCTGGGATTACTTCTATGGACGAGGCTCGTAGACGCTTGGAAGAGGCTCTACGGCTACGCAGAGAGGAGCAAAACGCTACAGTCCAGTCTTGGGAGGCATTTTGGGCAGAATTTGATCGGATGCATAACTCCTTCTCCGCTCGCGAGAAAAAGCTCAAGACCCTTAAGTAGAAGGCGGCCTGTGTGCAGCGCGAATTGAATCTTGACTGAAAAATGCTGGACGCCGAAGTGATCCAATACAAAATGGAAATTGCGACAAACCGTCTGGCCTTGTGGGTTAAGCAAAGGAAAGAAGCAGTGAATGACGCTCAGCTGAGTGCAGAGTTGCGAAAGGTTGTTCAAGAGGACGTGCATGGGCATCTCAAGATGCGGGATCTTAGAGGTCGGGTTTCCGAGGCATTCCGGCAAGGCTGGAAGTCTTATTTGGAGAAGACGGCTCCAAGTTACTTTTGAAAGGGCGCCGGGGCCCTTATTTAGTGACTGGTTAATTAAATTGGTCCATCGTCATCGTTGCCAGGCTAGCAATTCTACCATTGATATGCTGGTCTTAGAACACTCTTCAATTCCCTCCTGAAGTTGGCGGTCAAAGTCAGCTACATCGATGGGGTCCGTGACTGCCAAAATTTGGGAGCTAACTTAGCGCCGGAGACCCTGCTCGGTAATCGCCGTCGGCTATTGGACCTCACAAATGGTCCCAATGCCCTTTGGGACATCCTTAAAGCAAGAGCTCGATCCGCAGAGCTATGGATTCCTGGTGCAACCTCAGAAACCGAACCACCCGAAGAGATAATCGTGGAAGGCGAGGATCTGTTCCCGACGCCCGAAAAGGGTATGGCAAGTTTGGAGGTCCCAGCACTCCCAACTGAGACGGAGCTCGAGATCAATGTGCCGAAAAATTTACTACCCCTGCCTTCTTCTAATCCAGAGCAGCAGTTCGTTCAACTCGGACAAAAACCAAGTTCTCAATATTGATGCTAGGCATAGCGAAACCGCTGATGTCCATGATGCGAGGAACGTTCCACCCAACTCCTCTGGAGCCGAGCCCCGAGTAGTCAAAGTCAGCCAAGCTGAGGTTGCTGGAGCGGAAGAAGTCCCCACAGTCCAGGATGGAAACAACGTTACGCTAGCATCTTCCGAAGTGGAAAAGTCATCCTCTGAGGCCAATCGAGCTGATGATGCCTGGACGAGCTCCATTCCTGAAAAGAATGCTGATCCTTAGGACCTAGACATGTAATAGATAGGAAAAAAAATAGCCCCACATTTTTAGCCATTCAGCTTTAGTTTGAATACTGGACTCCACACTGACTCTTGAATTACTTGTATCCTGTTGAGTATGACTTGTTTCCATTACAATATCCATTTCCAGGCCAAGCCAATCTGACCATTTACTAATGAGACCGATGTCAATGATCTCAAACAAATCTGCGGAAACCAAGTCTAAGAGGTTCAATAAAATTTTAACGATGGTGTCAACGTCACCGATCTTTGAAAATAAGCAAAGACAATTTCCAAAGGGTTTGATAAATTTTAAGGACGATGCTGACGTCTCCAACTTTAGAAAAATTTGTGAAAATAAATTCTAAGAGGTTTGAACATATTTACGGACGATGTCGACGTCACCGACTTGCTTTTTTCGTCCCAAGTACTTGGGGTACCGTAAGAGATTTTTTTATAGAGATCAGATCTGATCACATTCGTAAGTCTGTAAGGGATCTGATCTGATCTCAGACTTGGACTCGTTCGCAGAGAGTTATAAATTCAAGCATACACCCACAAACAATTTAAAATTTTGAGATGCAATAAAGATTATATAAGCTGGAAATAAGAGAAAACATCTTGGTCATAAACTGACTTTGATTGAACTCAAACATGACGGTCATTCATTCCAACGGTGCAAATGAGGCTAACCAACTTGGAAAAACAAACTTTCACAAACATAACCAACACATTACGAAAAAATAATATTTTCAGAGAAATGTGATCCACCGGACAACGTCTCAGGGAAAAAATTTCCTCAAATTAACTGCGTTCCAGCTGTTGTCAACCAATTCGCCTTCCAAATAAGTAAGCTTGTAACTGCCCGAGGGGTAGGCTTCGACCACGTAGTAAGGTCCTTCTCAGTTCGGACTCAACTTCCCTCAAGGCACAGCTCGACTAACCTCATTTCAGCGCAGGACAAGGTCACTGGGGACGAATGACCGAGGTCGGACATTAGTACTGTAGTATCAATAGATGGCGTTTTTGCGTTCAGCTTGTTTGAGGTCTGCCGTAGCACGGGCCTCTTCCAGCTCATCTAAAACCAATTTCAAACGTTCTTGATTGTCCTTTTCAGCGAAGTATGCAACCCTGGCTATAGGAAAGCAACCTCACGCGGGATGATAGCCTCCACTCTGCAGACTAAGCTATACGGCGTTTTTCCAGTGCCGATGACTGGGGTAGTCTGCTAGGACCAGATGACCGAGGGCAATTCATCCACCCATGTAGATCGACGAGATCCCACTCTAGTTTTTAATCCATGCAAGAGGATCTTATTGGCTACCTCGACTTGGCCATTAGCTTTAGGATTTTCAACCGGCGCCTTCCGACTTTGTATTCCATTATCTGCACATGTCTTCATAAACTTTGGACTAATGAATTGGAGGCCATTATTTGATATAATGGAGTGAGGGATTCCAAATCGATAGATTATCTGCTTCCACACGAAATGAGACACTGCATGACCGGTGATTTCAGCCGTGGAACCCATTTTGTAAAGTAATCAATAGCCACCACCAAAAATCTTTCACCGCTGTTTACTTTTGGGAAAGGACCCATAAGATCAATCCCCTAGGTAGCAAACGGCCATGGGCTTATAATCTCGGTCATCTCTGCAGGAGGAAGTCGATGTATTGGGGTATGTATCTGACATTTCTCGCAAGCTTTAGTCAAATTGTCATAATCTTTAAACATTGTAGGCCAGTAGAACCCAACAAGCATCGCTCCTTTCGCTAGGTTACGAGATTCGACATGGCTTTCACATTGACCTTAGTGTACTTCTTCCAAAATGGACCTGGCCTCATCAAGACCCACACATTTAAGAAGCGGGACCAGGTAAGATTTTATGTAGAGTATTCCCCCAACTAGCTCGTACCGCGACACTTTGTTTTTACTTTGATAGCCTCGGCCCTTTTGGGTGGCAGTGTGCCACTTTACAAGAAATTCATGATGGGGCTTCTCCAATCTCCCGCGGAGAGCCCTGCCGGGAATACCTCTAGCCTATCTATACTTCTTACCACCACCTGTT
Source organism: Leptodermis oblonga (assembly GCA_016801395.1). Taxonomy (NCBI): domain Eukaryota; kingdom Viridiplantae; phylum Streptophyta; class Magnoliopsida; order Gentianales; family Rubiaceae; genus Leptodermis; species Leptodermis oblonga. The sequence continues at coordinate 20,601,164 of CM028750.1, read as the reverse complement.
CAACGAGAACTGACTTGATCAAATGGGAGTATACTGACGATGCCAGTTTAGGCAAATCATCCGCATTGGCATTCTGGCTCAGAGAAACCTGCATTACATCAACTTCCAGAATTTTCTTCATGACATCTTTTGTTTTCTTCAAATACTTCCTCATCACCGGGTCTCAGGCCTTATACTCCCTCTTAACTTGGTTCACAATCAACTGGGAATCGCTACATACTTTTAATTCTTTTACTCCCATACTTTTCGCGAGCTCTAGACCAGTAATCAGAGCCTCATACTCCACCTCATTGTTCGAAGCGGGAAACTTAGAACTCAACGCATAGGTGTACTGTTCTCCTTCGGAGGTCAATGAGTATGATTTCGGCCCCTGAACCCTGCTTGCTAGATGCCCCATCCACAAAGAGTGTCCAGGCAGAAGTGCTAGCCTCGGTCAGTGGGACAGGGAGTGGCTCGATTATGATCCCTTCTACTAGAAAATCTGCCAACGCCTGACCTTTGATGGCCTGTCTCGGCTCGTATTCAATTTCGTACCCACTGAGCTTGACTACCCACTTGGTCATCCTGCTCGACACCCCCGAATGTTCCATGATTTGCTTCAATGACGAGTAGGTAAGGACGGAGACTGGGTGAGCCTCAAAATAAGGCCGCAGTAGAAGGGCAGCAGCAATCAGAGTGAGGGCTAACTATTCAATTGGTGCATAATTTCTTTCCGCCGCCTGCAAAACACGACTAACAAAGTATACGGGGATTTGCATCTTCTCTCTTTCTATTAGTGCCACGGCGCTTACTGCATGAGGGTAAAAACCAAGTACACATAGATTCTTTCCTCTGGTATCGGCATCATAAGCTGGGGCAGATTTGCTAAGTACTCCTTCAATTCATCAAATGCTACTTGGCACTCTTCGGTCCATTGAAAATTTTCCGCTTTCTTGAGAACCTTGAAGAATAGCAAAGATCTCTCAGCGGATTTCGCCAAGAATCTGTTTAAGGCCATCAATCGACCAGTTAAGCGCTGCACATCTTTAACTGAGGTCGGTGGTATCATCTCCATATCAGCTCGTACCCTTCTTCGACTGAGAAGCAATCCCCTTCTCTGAAACCATATACCCTAAAAAATTTCCCGACGACGCTCCAAAGACACATTTCTTTGGGTTAAGACGCATCTAGTATTTCCATAACACCCCCAAAGTTTTTCTGACGTCTTTCATAAACCTGGCCTCATCTCGACTTTTAATTAGCATATCATCTATGTACGCCTTCATGTTCCTGCCCAGCTGGGGTTTGAAATTTTGTTCACAAGTTTTTGGTAGGTTGCACCTGCATTTTTTAAGCCAAATGGTATTGTCGCATAACAGTAAGTTCCTTTGTTAGTAATGAAGGAAGTTTTCTCCTCATCATCCTTATACATAGAGATCTTATGGTAGCCTTTGTATGCATCCAGAAAATAGAGGAACCTGAAGTCAACGATTGAGTCTAGGGGTGATAACGAGCCGAGCCGAGTTTTGACGTGTTCATTTATTGTTCATTTATTTATCGAGCTTAAAATCTTGTTCGTGTTCGTTTATTTATTAATCGATCTGAGTCGAGCTTGTTCGTGAACATTCGTGTGCGTTCTATCTCGCATTAACTAACAGAAAATCATAATGTTTAGTTACTTTAATATACTATATCAACTTACATAAAAATTAAAATTCAATTGAAACTCATATATTGATATCTATGTACATATAAATATATATAAAGATTCAATTATTTGTATTATTTAAAATTTTAATATTGTATATACTTATTTTATTTATATTATATAGTTAATATTTTAATCGAGCCTGTTCACGAACATTAACGAGTTTCAATACTTTTTCTTGTTAGTGTTCGTGTTCGTTTATTATCAAGCCTAAAAATTATGTTCGTGAACTTTTTTATCGAGCCGACCTCGAGCTTGTTCGTGAACGTTCGTATTCGTCAATTCTCAGCCCTAATTGAGTCCACCAGGATGTCTATCCGTGGTACAGGAAAGAAATCCTTGGGGCATGCTTTGTTGAGCTCATTAAAATCCATGCACATTCTCCACGAAGTGTCGGGCTTGGTAACCATGACCCGGTTTGACAACACTCTTGAGAGTCCACCTCTTTATTCAGGATCGCGTGCAATAATTTGACCACCTCGGCATCCATCGCCGCAGCTTTTTCAGTGGAGTAACTCCTCTTCTTTTGTCGCACCGGTGCTACCTTTGGGTCCACATTCATCCAGTGTTCGATGACCTCCCAGAGAATTCCTGGCATATTATCCGAAGACCAAGCGAAGACGTTGATAAACTCTGTTAACAACCTAACCAGGGCAACTTCCAGCTCTGCCAGCAAGTCATAGCGAACCAACATAAACTTCTGATCTCTAATCTTCACCTCCTTTGACGGGGCGCCGAACTTTATCACCGGAGATGACTCCCCCACAGGGGGTTCAAGGTTGGCGACACAGCAAATGGCATAGCACTGCTGCTAGGATTAGGTTAATATACTTTAACGAGGCTATATAACACTCCCTAGCCTGCAACATGTTGCTACGAATCTTTGCTATACCCCCAGACGTAGGAAACTTCAGCATTTGGTGTCCAGTGGAACAGATCGCCTGAAATTGGTTGAGTCTCGGTCATCCCAAAAAGGCATTGTACACCATTCCTTCATCGGCCACCATGAATTTTAAGGATTCTGTCTGAGACATGTGCCACTCTCAGAGCATCACCGGGAGTCTGATCTTTCCCGCGGGGTACACCGTCCTATTGCTGAAACCAACCAATGATGTTCGGACCACGTCTAGAGATTCATCTTTTAACTTGCATCCCTTAAACACCTCCATTGACATGATGTTCACCAAACTACCTGTAAAGTTTGACAAGAACAAAGGGGCAAACTAATCCCACGAGCTTACCGAGCTAATAGGTAGGCTAGTATACCAGTGTCGGACAACGCCTTTAAGCGTCATGGGGAATGCCATGCACTTATTGGTGTCTTATAACCCCCAGACTCGCATACTGGTATAACAATGGGACAAATGTTCTCGTGGATCCCCGTAGCCATCAAACGACTCCATGTTGGGCCATCCTCGAAAGTGGGGAGGGGGGGAAGGGGCGCTCTCAATGTCGGGTGTGAGGGTGATTGCGGGATATCGCTTTAGTAGTCTGCATCGATAGGACATTCAAACTGTTGCAAAAGCACCGCCCCTTACGGCATATGTGGTTGTCAGACTTGGTGCGGCCGCACCGGACCTTGTTCTAGCTCCGGTTGTTTCTCAATATCCTTCCAGTTGGACCTGCACACGAAAACATAATTATGTGTTGGAGGGATGCGGCCCCTACGGTCTGAAGTGACTTCAATGGGAGAATACGGTCGCCTTGGTTGGTTATCTTCACCTTCGGGTGGAATCTCCGGTCCTTTACCTTTGTGAACTCTCTCTGCTTCCGCCATCTTCTATCGCTCCAAATAAATCCTGGTATATTTCAGGAAATTTGCCAAAATTTCCTCCAGCATGCGTTGGTGTTCATCTGGAGGATTTTCTGTTTGAGACGCGGTTGCTCTTACTGGTGCCTGGTTCTCCGTTCTGAAGGGCCCCACGGTGGGCGCCAATTGTTGAATTCCCAATTAGCATCGAGCTTAGCTGACATCGTCCCTCCGCCTGAGTTCCTGCTTTTAGGACTAACTCTCCAATTTCACTCCGAAACTTAAGTCAGAATAGAACAGAGAAGTATATATTAAGACTAATCTGATATTCAATACCTCTCAGATGAGCTTGGGATCAAGTATTTATTAGTTGTAAGTGAAGAAGCGTGCTACGTCATTTGATGACGTGGCCTCCTTCACGTGAGAGGATCTTTCCTGATCTTTTAGTAACACCTCCTCGATCCGTGCGATGAAGCAATTGCAGCGCGACACGTGTCACCCGCTCATGGGCTCTTTTATCCGTGATGGGCCTGCGCCAGTGGTCACCTATCTCACGGCCCATTCCCCTTCCAGGGACATTAATTAACTCTGACCTCGTCTGCCCTGGCCTCGGCAACTTCCATCTATCTAACAATAAGGGTGGTAAATTATTAATTAAAAAAAACAAAAAATAAAATTTATCTATACACAGGTTAATACCCTCAAAGCACCTAAAAGGAAAAATGGTATTTTTTGTCCCTTACGTTTGGGATTGTGACAGTTTCAGTTCCTTTTGTTTGCATGTGGCGATTTTAGTCCCCTTTGTTTGTCACAGTGGCAGTTTTAATCTCTTTTGTTTGTCACTGTGCCAGTTTTAGTCCATTTTACCTGTAATTGAAGGTTGAATAGGTCACTTGGGGCCTTTTACAAAATTTATAAATTGCAGGTTAAGATATGATCTGGATAATTAAAAATTTGCACTTTTTTATTTGGTCGAAACAGCCTGGGAGGGTTGGTGGGCATGATGAACCTTAGTCCATTGGAAAAAAAAGAGAAGGAGAGGGGGCATAGATCAAACCCTTCTAGCAGAACTACAAACTCAACCCTTCAAGTAGGGGAAGCTCCTATTATCTAGGACTACATAACCCTGCACCTTCCTAGGAAGGGTGGAGTGGACATAAAAATTTGTGGAAGCCAAGGTACTTTCTTGCTGAACTAATGTGTTAGCTACCGCATTGCCTTCTCGATAAAGATGCCGAAACTTATGGAACTGGTCCTGCAATTGCTGAATTTCGAAGAGAGTACCCGCGCTGCACAGTTGCACTTTTGATACCCTATATTTGATTCTTTTTCTTTTGAAATTGAGAATTTTGCCTAACGAGTTTGTAGTTTATAGTATATTCTATCTTTCTACTGAAAATCTAAACTCTCAAGTGTCTTAATTTAAAAAGAAAAGAAAAATGTATAGATACTTAAATTAATTAAAACAGAATTTTAAAATATTTGGTCAAATATAGAGCATCAAAAGGATAATTTTTTAATTTTACAGTTCATGTTGTAACCTAAAATTTATAAATTTTATAAAAAGACCCCAAGTGACCTGTTTAACCTTCAATTATGGGTAAAAGGGACTAAAATTACCACAATGACAAATAAAAGGGACTGAAACCGGCATAGACAAACAAAATGGACTAAACTGTCACATGCCCAAACGTAAAGCACTATAAATGTCATTGTTCCCTGGTAAAAACCATAATTTGTATTAGCGATAACAAAGCAAAGCAAACTACTAAAATAAGAGCAGTTCGTGGTCGTCTTCGTCGTCATCATCATCAGCTCGATCAATAGCAGCAAGGCAAATTAGCAACAACAATGGCATAGTAGTTAAATGGTTTAAGGAGTGTGGAATTATTAAGTTATATAGGTTCAGAGTGAGCAAGGCTTCAAGTCATTGGTTGTGAGAGACTCCTAAATATTAATGCATATAACTGCATTTAGCTATTCAGACAAAAAATAGACCAAAAAGGCAAACAATGGAAAGGGAGTGATTGGGAAAGGAGGAGGGGAAGCAACATGTGTTGTCCCAATTGTTGCATCTTCCCTTTGGTGACTTTGCAGAGGATAAAATAGAGGAAAGAGATCAGATTCTCATTTCATTTTTTCTATGTCTTGTCTTGTCCATTGTGAGCAAAGTAACATTACCTTGTCATTTGAACAAAAAGTATGAATGAGTGGAAACGTAACGTTATTTTGACCTCAATGGACAGGACATGACTAGACAAGACAAAGAAAAATAAATAGAGAATCCGAACTTTGGAGGAAAAGCTAAAATTAAATAGCCATCTAAAAAAAATATGAGCTTGAGTGTTTCCATTAGAAGTTTTTGCTCTGGCAATAATAATTGCTAGGGTTGAGAAAAAACATGAACAAGCTCAAACTCGAATCAATAATAATGATCACGAATATGATTTTTAGACTCGATAATAAACGAACACGAACAAAGTGTTGAAAACTCGTTAACGTTCGTGAATAAGCTCGATTAAATATTAACAATATAATATAAATAAAATAAATATATACAACATTAAAATTTTAAACAATACAAATAATTGAATCTTTATATACATTTATATGTACATAGATATCATATATGAGTTTAAAGTAAATTTTAATTTTTATGTCAGTTGATAGAATATAATAAATTAACTGAACATTACAAGTTTATGTTAGTCAATGTGAGATAAGGTACACAAATGTTCACGAACAGATCGAGCTCGGCTCGTTTAATAAATAAAAGAACAAGAACAAGAACAAGATTTTAGACTCGATAAATAAATGAACACATCAAAACTCGGCTTATGATCAGCCCTGACAATTGCCTTGTTGAAATATACTTAAAAATGTTTGTGTTGCAATAAATGTTAAAAATTTTGACAATTATCTATTGAATAAGAAATTTTGAACAATTTTGAAACAAAATAATATTATATTATGAATAATTTTTAGAGTTAATTGCAAAAAACCTCCTCAAACTTTACACAGATCGCAACTTACCCCCTAAAGTTTTAATTTTTACAATTAACCCTCTGAAGTTTAAAACTTTTGTAATCAACCCCCTGAAGTTTTAATTTTTGTAATTAGCCCCCTGAAGTTTAAAACTTTTGTAATCAACCCCTTAAAGTTTTAATTTTCACAACTAATCCCCTAAAGTTTTATTTTTTGTAATTAACCCCCTAAAGTTTAAATCTTTAGCAATTAGCCCCCTGAACATTTAATTTTTCCAACTAACCCCATGAAGTTTAAATATTTTGTAATTAACCCCCTGAAGTTTAAATATAACTCTATAAAATGTAAAAATGGATCCATAAAGAAATGGCAATGCCGTAATGCCTGTGACCGTTAAAACAACAGTTAGTCAGTCACATATTAAAATATTAATTGGGCTTCATTAGTGCTGTTGTTTTGATTATCTTGCTATCAAATGTCACTAATTGTTGATGCGTAAGGCCTTCTATTGTGGCGTTGCAGGGGTTTTACTAGAGCTATATTTAAACTTTATGGGTTAATTACGAAAATTAAAATTATAGGGGTTTAATTGATAAAGTTTTCAACTTTAGGGGGTTAATTGCAAAAATTAAAACTATAGGGGTTTAGTTGTGAAAGTTTTCATCTTTAGGGGGTTAATTGTAACAATTTAAAACTTTATGGGATTAATTGCAAAAAGTAAAAGTTCAAGGGGTTAATTGGGAATATTTTAAACTTTAGGGGCTTAATTACAAAAATTAAAATTTTTGGGGTTAATTGCAAAAGGCAAAAGTTTAGGGGATTAGTTGCAAAATTTTTAAATTATAGGGAGTTAAATTAAAAAATTAAAACTTTAGGGGGTTGATTGCGAAAATTTTAAACTTTCAGAGGGTTAATTGCAAAAATTAAAACTTCAAGGGATAAATTACAATCGGTGTAAAGTTTGGGGTTTTTTTTTTCCTTTTACAATTAACTCTAATTTTTAATCTAATTTTTTTTTTTAAATGTCATTCTTAAAAAATCTATTAAAAAATAGGGGCAACTTTTATTGTATCGTTCCGGACCCCCAAATTTATGGACCAACCTTGACGATAGATATATCGTTGTGCTCAATGTGATCAGTCTTTTCATCCCTACTTCCTTCCCACACTTGGGGCATCCAAAAAACATCTTTGGAGGACCTTCGTAATCCAACGTCATCCGCATCCTCTCACCCCATTCCCGAGGGTAACCTTTCGAGCCACTGCGATGAATGTCAGAAATTACTCTACCGGCATAGAGTTTTTGAATGTGCACCCTGCCGATTCTACTTATGCCCCAACTGTATAGCAAAAGAACATGTCTCATGCTCTGCGTGTACTGAGTGATGATAAATTAGTGTGCGTGAATTTATTTGTGAGCTTAATTTCTTTCCAAAATATATTAGAACTATATAATTATATATTCGTTGATCAATTTGCTACCAATTAAGATACTATATGTGTCTTTGTTTCTATGAAGTTAATTCTTAGCATGCACATATGATTTTGGTGCATGTTGTTACGAAGTTTGGAATATGAAAACTGATAAAAGCAAAGCGTTCTAGACCACCAATTATTTATTTCTTTTGAAGAAAGGAATTATCATGGGTAACTTTAATATATATTCCCTCGGTCTTACAAAGGGAAAAAAAAAAATTTCTTTTATTAAGGAAGAACTAATTCTAGTTCCGATGGTAAACTTACGAGCCATTGTATAGGAAAGGACTTTTGAATGCGTCCCTGAGCAGGTAACTTTTTGTTTGGTGATTTTGCAACAAATATTTATGTCAAAGTAGAAATACATTAATGCATGTCTGGACACAATTTTGAAAAGCGTATTTAATGTTTTTACAAGTTGAAAAGAAAAACAGTACATATATTTGGACAATAATCTTATGAAATATATAGAGTAAATTATTATATAAGAACTGTTTTTCAAATTCAGTTTTTAGAGTAATAGAAATATGTTTTATAATGTAAATATAGAGGCATGGACATGGGTTAAACAAAATAATACTTGATATACTGGAGTCTAAATAATATTAGTTGGGTGGCTCAAAAGCAATCTGAATGATTCATATGTTTTGTTAAAAATATGATAAATTAAGCTTAATTTCTTACTCAATTTCAAATTTCAAAGTGAATTTAAAATTATTGTGATATGTTTGCTCGTTTACTCAATCGAATTTAAGCCGAGCTTGAGTCAAATTATTATTTCTAAAGCGGAGTTCAAGGGCCTTGACTCAAATCATTATTTATACCTTTAACGCATGAATGCAAACAAAATTTATGTGAATGTGTCCATATGGAACTAGATTTGTATTTTCTTAATGTGTAGATTCCTAATTAATTTCCTTAATTTATTTCTCTTATTATACAAAAATCAGAGATCAATGTGTTTTGCATCCATCGAGACCCAATCGAAATGTGTATTAGATTTAAAAATTAATATTTTTATTACAAAATTCATAAGAAAATTATTTTATAAATACTTTTCCAAACGAAACATAATTGTTGAGACATCTTTGGTAAAGGAAAAAAGAAAAAGAAAAAGAAAAAAATTGAAACGCAAAAGAAGAGAAGAAAAATTCTTAGCTCCAACATCTGATGATTTTGGTGCATGTTCTTTTGAAGAAAGGAATAATCTAGTTAACTGTTAAATATACTCCCTCCGTTTATAAAGGAAAGAATAAGAAAGAAAAAGGAGTTAAAAATTTTTTTTTTAATGTCATTTTATTAATTTAAAATAAGTAATTTATTTATTTTTAATTTATATTCATAATTTTAAATGTAATCTAATTTGATTACATTGTAAAATATACATAATTATATGAAAATTATCAAAAATAACTTTTTTCTTTAAAAAATAGGAGGGTTAAGAAAATGATAATTAGAAGATCTTCTAACTCTTATGTAATGAGTTTAAGCCACGTGGAATTTGCAAGGGAAAAAAAAAAGGGCAAACACCTCAAAACCCCCCTGTGGTTTGCGAAATGCTACTCATCACCCCCCCCCCCCCCCCCTTGCTTTTTTGAAGTCTGTAAAGTGACGGAAATGACTAAAACTAAAGGCGAGCTGGTGAATTGACCAATTTACCCTCACATTAACCCTCAAATTACCCAAATTACCAGGAAAAAAAAAAAGTTTTTTCATCTTCTTCTTCTTCTTCTTCTCCGGCGACTCCAAAGCCAAAAATTGCAGAACCTTGCCGATTTTGGAGTCGCCAGAAATTGCAAAACCTTGGTTCTGCAATTTCCGGCGAATCCTTCGCGTTATCGTCTTTGTCTTCATCTTCAGTCGTTCTTCGCGTTGTTGTCGCGTTCGAAGCCTTCATTTGCAGGTTCGTCGTCTTCGATTCCTCATCTTCATTTGCGGGCTCATCGTCGTCTTCGCGTCATTGGAGACCACATGCATAACTACATGGGCTAGTTACTCTCTCTAAAAATTTTCAATTCCACAATATATTTTAGGGGAATCTTGTTTACCCCTTCTTCCCTGGCTTTTAACTCCTTACAGAGATTTTGATGAAAACGACGAGTAATTTCCTCCAAAACGGCATTCAATTCGGTGCATAAGAGTGCGGTTGAGCTGGTGAGGATGGCATTTGGGAAGCTGAGAAAAAATATGGAAACTTGTTGCCAAGAATTGAAATGAGCAGAGCATTGAGGCTTTTCCTTTTATCATAGTTTGCTGCAGAATTTTCTGATCAAATGCAGTGAGGCAGTGCAAGATGAGAATGTAGAGTGCTCCAGGGATGAAGATTTTCCGGCGTTTGATGGGAAAATCGACGAGAGTGGAAAGAAGATCCGGGATGCTCTTGCTTCCCATTTAAGTAGATTGAATCAGAGAAGATGACTCATTGTATTCAAAGCTTTTTTTCCCTTCTCATTGTTAATTGACAGTCCATTTCTTTCCCTAAAAAAAAAAAAAGATGAAGATGATGGTGATAGGGGTATTTTGGTTACAAACCCAATTAATTTGGCATTAACCAGTCAAGAGACGCGCGTGATGCACACGCGCCGTTAAATTGAGTAATTTCAGTTACTTTACGGATTTCGGAAAATCACGGGGGGTGATGAGTAGCTTTTTTTTGTATAGGGGGTGATGTGCAGCTTTTGCAAACTACAAGGAGGTTTTGAGGTGTTTATCCAAAAAAAAATTATGTTTAACACATGAATGCAAACAAAATTTTTCCTAATATAAATCATGTTTTTAGCTAATATTGTTTTAGGTTTTAAAAAAAAAAAGGTAAAACAACCGTTCCTTCACGTAATCATTCAGTCACTGAATAATAGCTTATGCAATGACTTCTGAAGTAGCACACTTTTTGTTTTTTTAATGTATTTTTTTTGCTCATACTTACAGTGATAGTTGAATAAAATATTACTAATACTCGTGAATAATACCACTGTTACTATTTAAAAGCATCTGTTTTATTTTGATCAAGTATATATCAGTTATATATAAATATATATATATATATATATATATAAATGTTTCTACTGTTTACGTGAACAGTGTAAACAGTGTCGCATGCAAAACCCGTTCACGATTGATAATTTAACCAAACTTCAGGGGAGGTAAAATGCAATTCACCCTAACATGTGTGTGTGTGTGTATATATATGTATATATAGTTAGAAGAAAGAAAAATTCAGAGCTATCATTTTCATTACAGGCAAGGCAATTTGCAGTTTGCAGTCTGCTCTGGCGACGAAATATTTCAGCCATGACATTCACCACCATACTACTCTCATCCTTACAACCGATTCAAACAAAATAATTTAAGGAAACAATTTGAAAATGCTGCGGAAAACCAGCAGCATCCTCAGAGCCCTCTTACGCTTGTGTTGCAGAGTGTAACAACTTGATCATCCATCAAAAATGTGCAGAATTGCCGAGGGAGATTAAACATCCTATGCATTCGCTGCGTCCCTTGACTCTGTCCTTGGATCACACAAAGTATAAATGCAATGCCTGTGGACAACCTTTGAGGGCATTCACATATCATTGCTATTCTTGTAAATTTCACTTAGACATTTCATGTGCTTTTCTGGACACAAAAATTGAGTACCCGACAGTCGCGAAAAGGGCAGCTGCAGCATTAACCTCGTTGGATGAAAATTCGGTAAAGATAGAGCACCCAATGCATTCACAACATCCTCTGGTGCTCCTGGCCGAGCCTCCTCAAGGAAGTGGAAGCTGTAGATGTCAAGTCTGTAAGAAACCTTGCAGTGATTTTGTATATCACTGCTCATCTATTAATTGTGAGTTTGGCATACACACCTCTTGTGCTGTTGAAGGTGAATTAATTAGTTGATCCCAACCCACAACCATCCGGTGAGGCTGATGCAAAGGCTAGCCTCATTCAGATGCAGTGCTTGCGATGAAATAGGTTTTGATGAGTCAAATCTATGTACTGCGTCATCATGCGGGTTTTGGATCCATAAGGGATGTGGCTCATTTCCTCAGATGTCTAAGCGCAAGGATCACGACCAACCTCTTTCCCTTGCTATTTCTCTTCCGGTTCAGTATCAAAAATATGAATTCACTTGCGAAGTATGCCACATGGAGTTGCGCCCGAACCTTTGGTTATACTATTGTGGGCAGTGCAGATATTTTGTTCATTTCAACTGCATAACAGCCGATGTCCCAGAGCCAAAGTAAGAATTAATACTATTTCTGTATGTATAAATATATATGCGCATGGTTCTTTTCAAAATTTTCCTTTCTTTTTTTTTTTTTTTTTTTCCTTGGCTGAGTTCAATTTCATACAGTTTTTCCTTTTAAGTTCAGCTTGTTCTTAATCTCATTATTCTGATCGGTCATGATGCCTTATTAACACTGCACTTTGGTTTGGTTAAGTATAAATGATATTTTACTTTTCATCCTAGATACAAGTGGACTATGTGGAATGGGAAGTTTCCGGAGAAACCAGATATCTGCTTACCTGATAACAATCTGGTCGAAAAACTAGAAAAATGTTCAAATAGGAGTATAGGCCAATCAAAATTGCCTGATGAGGTTCAGGTAAAAAGCCACCAACATCCCTTACTTCTTTCTCATCATCGTGATCATGTTGATGATCAACAGGAGAAGGAAAAGGAAGAAATCATATGTGACGGATGCATTGAATCCATCATCAATATCAATGTCACTGCCTCTGTCTCTCAAAGTGGTGACATATGCTACTACAAATGTCCACATGATCAGTGCAGTTATTTTCTCCACGTTGCTTGTGCCAATTTGTCCATGGCTAATGATTATAAGCATGATTCTCTTGAATGTAATTTTTTCGCGCGTCAAGTGTTGAAGCTATGTTTCCCTGAGAATGCTAGGGAGGTTGTGAAATGCAGTCTATGCAAATCATTTTGTAGTGGATACTCATACAAGTGTAGCGGTTGCAGTTTCTGTGCTAATGCCAAGTGCCTAAGCTTGGTTCGGAGACAAGCAATTAAACATAAAGGTCACAAACATCTGCTTATCGATGAAATATGGGGTGAAATTGGAGGACCAGAATGGTTCATCTGCAATGCCTGCGAAGTGTCTAAAACTGGTCACCGTTTCTCTTGTTCCGCTTGCAATTACTATTTGGGATACGAATGTGCTACGCTTCCTACAACTATGAAGCATAGGTGGGACAAGCATGACCTTATCTTATGTGTTCCTCCTGTCCCAGACACTCTTGATGAATTCTACTGCGAAGTTTGCGAAGAAGAAATTCATCCCAAACGCTGGATTTATCGATGTGCGGAATGCGATCAGTCTTTCCATCCTCACTGCATTCCTACACTTGGGGCATCCAGAAACATCAAATTTGGGAGGACCTTTTCAATCCAGCATCATCCGCACCCTCTCACCCATGTTCCTCAAAGTAATCTTACGAGCCGCCGCTGTGATAATTGTCACAAATCACTCTACTGGCAAAAGGCTTTTGGATGTGAATCGTGCCGATTCTACTTATGTCCTGATTGCATACAAAGAGAACCTGCCTGTCAGTAAATTGTAATGAATGATATATCCATGTGTGTGAATTTATATTTTTGAGCTTTCGAAAATATATTGGAACTATATATTCCTTTATCATTTCCAAGCAAAATAGCGTGGCTTTCTTTTTAATTATAAACTGAATTAGAGTTTCTGGGGTTGCTCTGTTTACGAGTGAGATTGTAAACTTTTAGCATTCCAATCAATTTGATTATGTTTTCAATTTGTACTTCCCATCGTTATTCTCTAGGGCTCTTTGTCCTTTGCAACTTACAAAACAACCTCCAGAAATAATGGATTTAGAACTGTATATATCACTACTACAGAAATGCTCAAAGGAGGCGCCCCTTTGGAGGCGGGTGTACAAATACCCGCCTCCAAAGGTGGCTAAATAGAATTTGGAGGCGGGTGAAGGTATCAGCCGCCTCCAATTGCCCTCCCTAATTGGAGGCGGGTGATACCTTCACCCGCCTCCAATTGTCTCCCTAATTGGAGGCGGGTGAACCCAAAACCCGCCTCCAATTTCAAAACACGGAAACGATTTTTTTTTAATTTTCAATACTAGATCAAAAATTGTCTTTGTTTTGGACTGTTGAAAATAATTTTGAAAATTTATTGAGATTCTAGCGAAGCGAAAAATTAGTAGATAATAAAAATCACAAGTTTTAGAAGAAATATATACTTTTGATTTTAATATTAAATACATAAGTATATGTAGCGTAGTGGTAAATTTAATGTGCAAGAGTCAAGTGAAACTCCAGGAGCTACTAAAGCCATAAAGTGAAAAAAAAAAGAAATTAAATTTTTTTTTACGAGGGGTTATTGGAGGCGGGTGCAGCTCAAATAACAATTAATGGAGGCGGGTGCAACATGCACCCGCCTCCAATAACCATTATGTTAATGGTTAACATGCACCCGCCTCCAATAACCCCCAAAAGGGGAGGCGGGTGCGGGCCCCTCCAAAGGGAAGCGCCCGCACTGGAGGCATGCAGCACCCGCCTCCAATCTCCCATAGGACCCGCCTCCTAAGGGAGATTTTGGTGTAGTGTATAATTGTTTGCTTTAAATAAAGGCTATATATCTTAATTTGGATACATTGATCAAGGATTTTGATTGCAACTTATAAAACACCCTCCAAAAATAATGGATTTAGAACTATATATATATATATATATATATATAACTGTCTGCTTTAAATAAAGTCTATATATCTTAATTTGGGGATCGTTCTTGGAACTGTAACCAAAACCGTGTCTTGCGGTATGGTTTAGGTTCTTAATTTTTAAGAACCGGAACCGAAACCGGCTGTTCGAAACCTTCCAAAAATATATATATTTATATATAAATATAATTTATATTTATATTTTTTTAGTTATATATATCTATATTTATTTTATATCTATAATATTTTGTATTGTATGTATTAAAATTTGCTTGTTCAATAAATTATTATTAGTATAATTTACTTTTAAAATGAGAATCTCATGAACATTAATATTATTTTCTCTCTTTATTTTGTATTTAAAATTTATATAAAAGAAATTTCAAATATTACATTTCTTTATTATATGTATATATATAATCTTTTAATGATCTACTTGAGTTAATACTACTAATATTGAAATTGGAACCGTCGTAAACCATAACTTAACTGAAACCGGAACCGTTTGGAACCAAAATCGTCTAGAACCGTCCTACAAATGTTTGGTTTCGATTTCATCTATTTTGGAACTAGGAACCGGCGGTTTTAGAACCGTGGTCACCTCTGGCTTCTTAGATTCCCTCCATGAAGAAACCCGCTTTATCTTTCAACTAGTGTGTCATGCAATTAAGAGAAATTATTGAGCGCATCGGATGTATACACGTCAGCATTGTGACATGGTACAACCATCTAATGAAACTTTGACACGTAAGCTTATCAAAATTGATAAATAAATTTTTTTTATATAAAACCTTTATATGGCAGATTTTATATACTAAAAATCAGCAATCTACATCTACACAACTTTATGTTTCCAAAATTTGGGCGTCGGTTTCTACGTTATGGTAATTACCCATTTTTAATGGTGGAAAACTGAAACTTCAGCACTTGTCATAGGCATGGATTACCTGGAAAATAAAAACCTCCTCAAATTTTCCCTCGAATCATCTTGTTCAATGTTCATGGTCTTGGTTTTTTTTTTTCTTTTTTCTTCCTGCATTAGTTTTCTTAATAGAAGATTGTCATGAAATTTTCACAAAGAGAAGAAGGGAATTTTTATATTACAAATACTCTACTTTTATGTAAAGGATAAATGGAACCAGAACACTGAGAACTTTTTAAGTTAAAGCCAATGCCCTGCAACTGCAATTCTACCAATAAAAGTATAAGAGCTAAATGTGATTTTGAAGGTTGATAAATCAAGTTGAGCATTACAATCCCAAATTAATCTTGAACTCCAACTTAAATATGAAATTCAGAATTTTATTTTTTTTTTGGGATTGTAATGCTCAACTTGATTTCAAAAGCTCAACTTAAAGATTTCTTTTTTTAAGCTCTTGATAATCCTTATTAAGGTGGACAACTGAAGCCTTTTGAAATATGGATACATCGCCTAATTCTGTTGATTGAATTAGGGAAATTATCGTCGCCTAATTTTTAGGGACTTGATATGTAAAATCGGCCATATAAAGGTTTTATTAAAATTTTCATTTACCAATTTTTATATGCTTACGTGTCAAAGTTTTACTAGATGGTTGTACCACGTCACAAAGCTGACGTGTATACATCCTATGGACTCAATAATTTCGCTGCAATTAAAGTAGGAAAAATTACTTAATTATTTTTTTCTCAAAGTTGGAGATTAATTTTTAGAGCTTTGAAGTTATTCTGATGGCCATTGATTAATTAATTCCTCAAATAATAAATGCATCTAAATATTTGTAATTGTAGTATATTCACAAGCCAAGTTTGATGCTTATTTTTAGGGAAAAACACACTATTGGCCCCTCTTTTTTACCCTTGTTACACTTTTGGTCTTTCTTCTATGGAAAACTAGCACTTTTGATCTCTCTTCTTTCATATTTTGGCATTTTTGATACCTCTTGGGGTCATAATGAAATTTTTAAAAAATTGTGACCCTGTTTTAGTAAATTACGAAAAATTAAACCCTTTAAAAGTTTAAAAATAATCACCCACGATTGTTTTTAATATGACAACATCAACTCTACTTGGGGGAATTTAGACCATTTTTTGTAAATTGTGATAAACTATACTCTTTAAAGGTTTGAGTAATTATTATTTAGCCCAAAAAATTTTTAAATTTTTAAAAACGTTCCAAATTATTGTTGACTTCATAGGTCAACAAGTAAGAGGGACCAGCAAAAATGTTAAAGAAGAAGGACCAAAAGTGCTAGTTTCCATAAAAAGAGGGACCAAAAGTATAACGAGGGTAAAGAAAGAGAGATCAAAAGTGTAATTTTTCCCTTATTTTTATGTGCAATTTGTATTTGATCATTTTTCTTTTGGTCAAGTTTAAATGGAACTCATGAAATCAAATGTTGATGTCGTTTTTGTTCCTTTGAGTTGTTTTCTGTCTCACTCTCTCATATTTTAAATATTCAACTAGTAATTGATTGTTTAATAAATGCACACACAATATTCAGCGATATCGCACGTAAGTTGTACATGGATAACTTAGTTAAAGAATTAATAAAATTATATCAATCAATGTAAATTCCAAAAATAAATAAATAGAGAAAGTCATCAAAAGCTATTTGAAAGACAAAATTCAAAGGCCAAGAATATACAAATTTTCGATACCATGATCGACACAGTTTCGACGTTGGAAGTGGCTAGCCGTTAGATGCAAAGCATACAAATTAATAACTTTTGACACTAGTTCCTGTATCGAAACTACCCTCATTGGTCCAATTCTCAGCTAACCATTAATAGCCGCTGAAATTTCCTTTTGGGACGATTATCCATGATTAAATCATAAAGGGAATTGGGACAGCATGTGTTGTCAACCCTTCTGGGGCATTTTGAGCACTTTTTGGTGAAAAAACTAATTCACAAGCCAACCATTTTTTTTTTTATCAATAGGTGTAATTTTTTTATTGGATGGAGATCTCTACTGTGAGACCTTGGCCTTTGACTCAAACAACGTCATTTGAGGCAGAGATATGGTTTTTCGCCCCCAAATTTCCGATTATGCCTACTTCTTCCTCTTTTGATCGGCTCGAGACTAGCTGCTAGGAAAAATACTGCGTCAGGGGTATACGAGTCATCCAGAGAGAAAATCAAATTTCTTCCTTCTCGGTCTAAGGGGCTTAGATGTCTCGAATGTTTCACTCTCCTCTTATTGGCCAATTTTGTTAAACCTGGTTGGTCTTAATCCTTATTTTGATTGATTACTTAACAAATATGAGAATTAATTTAACGATTTTTCTAAGTAAAAAATGTAGAGAAATGTTTACGGAAGAATCAACGCAAAACGAACTAAAACGAATAAACGCCAAACAAATGAAGAAAGAAGAAAAACACATCCCAAGCACGTCCCTAAATGGGATCCATGGTGTTTCTCAGTCAGAAAATGACAAGAAGAGTTCACGGGTGAACCAACGCAAAAAACGACGAAAAAAAACGGAGCTAAAACGAAGAAACGGCAAGCAAACGAAAAATGTGTAAAATCATGGCCAGCCGGCGACAGTCGTGGCTTTCGCAGGGCCTGTCGCGGCAGCCTCGGGATGGCTCAATTCTTGCCATCCTATAAATAGATTCACCTTTCAACATTTTCAAGGGTTCTCTTCTCCTATAAATACCCCCACTTCAAGAACATTCAATACACTTCTCTCCATCCATTTTATGCTCAATTTCAAGTGTTAAAAAACTCTCAAAAGATAATTTTAAAGTTCTAATAATTTATTTCAAATTTATGCTAGAATAGAAAATGATCATTGTAATAGTTAGCTATTTTCATAGCATTAAATTCATACTTTTTAAAATGGTTAGAGGGAAATCTTGGATCTTATCAAAAGGTTGATAAGGGTAAAGCAAGGGGGGAGGAAACTAAAGGATTACTATAGTTGAGTAAAGTAGGAAGTAATATCTGGGTTAACTTGTAAGGTTTAAGATCACCTTTCAGAACCTTTTGGAGATTAGGACCAGCATTTAGCTTAGAAGTGGATAGACTTTCCTTGAGGAAGGAAGGAAAGTTGAACCATTATAATTGGTGTGTGTTCTTTCAATTGTTTTCTTATGCTTTCACTACTACAAAACGGAGCTTTAACGGCTGCGAATTAACGGCGAAAAATAGAAAACCGCAGTAATAAAAGGAATGCGGACTTTCTACGGCGGTCTAAAAATGAACCGCCGTAGAAACCGGACTTTCTACGGCGGTTTTAAAATAAAACCGCCGTAGAAACGGACTTTCTACGGCGGTTGGACAAACCGCCGTGGAAAGGGAACTTTCCACGGCGGTTGGAGGGAAACCGCCGTGGAAAGTGGAAATTTCCACGGCGGTACCTTCCAACCGCCGTGGAAAGGGAACTTTCCACGGCGGTTTCCCTCCAACCGCCGTAGTATTGACGTGTATATATATTAAAACCTAAATAACACCGTGTATTCCCATATCGCGCCCGAGAGTGTCTGTCTCCAAATTTCTACTACGGTTTTGCACGTTGAACCTAAAGAATCGTCATTTGGAGCTAAAATTTACCACCTAAAGGTTAGAAACTTGTAAAATTTTCCAGTAATTGCTTATGCTTGTACTTTAGATATGTCATCCTATAGCATTTATTTTTATTTATGGTAGCTGATGGCAATGAAAATTAAAGTTGCATATATTCCATGTATGTGGCGAACCTTAGTAGTGTGGAACCCTATTTAGTTATACTATGTAGTTTTCGGTGATGTAATTTGATTTATAGTGTTTGATTTTTAATGGATGATGTTCATATAATTAGCACTACTTAGAGTGTTATTTTTTTATGCATTTTATGTGTTTGACGAAATGCATGAATGAAAAACTTAGAGTTTCTTCTTCATTCGATTATGTCTATTGCGCATGTGTTGTCATTGCATTATTTTTTTTCATTGAGGTATTATAGTAGTTTTGCACATATATGACTAACATAAGTATTATGACATGTGCTAAGACAAGCATGCAACTTGATACTTTGTACATTGTTTGTTGAATTATTATTTGGTATTTTTAATTATTTCAAGGTCTTAGTTACACATGGATCGAAATATCTTGTTCTGTGGTGATCGGACCTCCGATTCTTATGCGAGAGAAGTTGAGAATTTCATTCAATTCGCTTATAAGAATACAAAGTACGTTCATTGTCCGTGCAAATCTTGTAAAAATGGGGCGCGGTTTGATAACTCAGATACAATAAGATTCCATTTATATCGGCACGGGTTTGATCCTTCTTATAAACTGTGGATTTGGCATGGTGAAAGTATTGATGGTTTACCTGAGCAAAGAAAATCTCATGCAAAAGGAGATGATGCGATTACTAGAGATCGATTAGATGCCATGATTGAGGATGTGGCCGAGGATTTTGCTGATAAACCGGAAGTTCTTGCTTCGATTTTGGGTGACAATGAGAAGCCTCTATACAAGGGTTGCAGTAAATATACACGATTGTCTAGTGTTTTGAAGTTGTTTAGTTTGAAAGCGGCAATGGGTGGTCAGATACTAGTTTTACAGCCTTATTGAGGGTATTGAAAGATATGCTCCCAGAAGATAATGAACTTCCAGATCGAATTTACGAGGCGAAAAAAATGTTGTGTCCAATGGGTATGGAGTATAAGAAGATCCACGCTTGCCCAAATGATTGCGTCCTCTACAGGAATGAGTATAAGGATTTATTGCGGTGTCCTAAGTGTAACACTCCCCGATACAAAAACAAGCAGCTGTGTGATGCTGTTGAAGACAGTTCTGATGCGCAAAAGAAGGGGTCGCCGGCTAAGGTTCTGTGGTATCTTCCTATAATACCGAGATTTAAACGGTTGTTCGCTAATGAAAAAGATGCAAAACTATTGACATGGCATTCAGATCGGTGTATTCCCAGTGATGATGACAAGGTGATAATGCATACATCAGACTCAGATCAGTGGAAAAAGATTGATTCAATGTATCCTTCTTTCGGGGGAGAAGCAAGAAATTTGAGGCTTGGTCTGTGTACTGATGGAATGAACCCGTTTGGCAGTCTGAGTAGCACATAGCTCATGGCCGGTGATGTTGGTTATTTACAATTTGCCGCCTTACTTGTGTATGAAGCGCAAGTACATACTTATGTCTCTAATGATTTCAGGCCCACGGCAACCAGGAAATGACATCGATGTGTATCTTGCTCCTCTTATTGAAGACTTGAAAAAGTTATGGGATGAAGGCGCACCTGTGTTTGATGCCTACCGTGAAGAAATGTTCACATTACGTGCCATGTTGTTCTGTACCATTAATGATTTTCCTGCTTATGGAAACTTGTCTGGGTACTCTGTTAAAGGGCATAAAGCATGTCCAATATGTGAGGAGAGTACAGATTTTTGTCAGCTTGCACATGGGAGGAAGACAGTATACCTTGGGCATCGCAGATTTCTTCCCGAGACTCATCCGTATCGCCGTATGAAAAGAGCATTCAATGGATTCCAAGAGTTCAGAAAAGCTCCAGAACCCTTGAGCGGGCCAGAGGTGAAAGCTCGTGTGACGGACATTAATGTTGAGTTTGGTAAAACTTCGGAGTCCAGCAACAATGATACAGGTTGTTGGAAGAAAAAATCCATATTTTTTGAACTTCCATACTGGGAGAACTTGGATGTCAGACATTGTCTCGATGTTATGCATATTGAGAAAAATATTTGCGAAAGCCTCTTAGGTACGCTCTTGAACATCCCTGGTAAAACTAAGGATGGTTATAACGCGAGACTTGATATGGTTGATATGAACATAAGAGCAAATTTAGCACCGGTAGCTCGAGGACAACGCACATATCTACCCCCTGCCTGTCACACTTTGTCCAGAAAGGAGAAAAAACAACTGTGTTCAAGTTTGCGTAGCATCAAAGTTCCATCTGGATATTCTTCAAATGTAAGCAGACTTGTTTCCTTGAAAGATTTAAAACTGGTTGGTTTGAAGTCTCATGATTGCCATGCCTTAATGCAGCAATTGTTGCCTGTAGCTATTCGCTCGATATTGCCCAAGCATGTTAAGTCCAGTATAACAAGACTTTGTTTCTTCTTCAATGCTATATGTAGCAAGGTTATCGCGCGCGAAAGACTTGATCAGCTACAAGATGAAATAACTGTTGTCCTCTGTCAATTAGAAATGTATTTTCCACCCGCCTTCTTTGATATTATGGTGCATTTGGTGATTCATTTGGTCAGAGAGATAAAAATCTGCGGGCCTGTTCATTTGCGATGGATGTACCCATTCGAGCGATATATGAAAGTATATAAGGGGTATGTGAAGAATCGTTGTCGTCCTGATGCTAGTATTGTTGAAGGTTATATAGCTGAGGAGGTAATTGAGTTTTGCACTGAGTACTTGGCCGGGACCGCATCCATTGGAATATCTAAGAATCGGCACGATGGGAGGATTACAGGTATGGGCAGAAGGGGAGGAAAAATTTTTTTGCCGTCTAATGTTGAATTAATGAAGGCGCATCTCTACATTCTGCGCAATTCTGAAGAAGTTGCCCTATGTGACAGACCACATACAGTCAATAAGAACGTCTTATCCTGCTTGGACGGATCAACGTGTGCTCAATGAACATATTCGGACATTTGTCTATTGGTTTGGTAATGCTGTCCTGGGCAAAGACGTTTCGGAGACATTGAAATGGTTGGCATTTAGGCCCAGCCCTGCGGTACGAGCATTTTCATGCTATGACATAAATGGATATTCATTTGCTACTAAGAGACAAGATGAGAAGAGTACGGCACAAAACAGTGGTGTTACATTAATCTCAGAGGCTTTACATGTTTCTAGCAGGAAGGATAAAAATCCATTGTATGCAAGCATGGCTTATTACGGGGTGATCGAAGATATTTGGGAGATTGACTATGTTTGTTTCAAAGTAGTTGTATTTCGCTGCAAATGGGTTGATAACAATAGTGGGGTTCGAACTGATGATCCATTGGGTTTTACCTTGGTCAACCTCAATCGGGAGGGTTTCAAGGGGGAACCATTTATACTTGCATCGCAGGCGAAACAAGTTTTTTATATCACCGATCCTGCGACGAACATTGGTCTGTTGTTCTTCATGGTAAACAACATCACGGTGTGGAAGGGATAGATACAGAAGAAGGGCTTCATGAGGCTGGCCCTTTCTCTAGTGGGTTACCTGAACCGAGAGCAGATGAGGAAGATAGGGAACTTGATAAATACATACTTCGTGATGACCACAGCGAAGGATTATGGTTCGAGGATCAAGTGTCCCTAAGAGAAAGAGAATAAGTTAAGAATCATTTTCAGGTATATTGTTTGTTTTTATTAAACTTCAATTCCCGTGGGTGTGTATGTGTGTTTGTGTATTTGTATATGTTTCTTTGATTTTAATGAAGAGAGGATTCAATAAATTTTTAACAACATTTATTTTTATCCTTCGTACTGTGGGATTGAAACAGGTCACACCTCGGATGAAGCCGCGCAATCAAGGGACAAAATTTCCAGGGACTTCATATGCGGAACTGTTTATAATGAATATGTTTTTTGAAATTGTGTGAACTTATGTGCTGATCTTAAATTGCACTTGTGTTTTGGTAAAAAACAAGCAGAGGAGATTCTGTCTGAAGTGATTTGAAACTGAATTCCGTATTATTCGAAATAGTTGAATTTTAGTGAAGTATTGAAGTATATGTGCATCGAATTTACAGGGAGTACGTTACATTTATAGGGGAGACTTTGTCAAATTTTCCGAAAATAGATTTTCTTGTTTTTCATTTATGAATAAATGTTTCTTGTATTATTATTATTATTTTCTTCCAAGGAGTAGTACTTTGGTAAAATTTCCAGGGAAATCTATACGCAGTTCATTTTGTTTTTATTTTATATTTAACTCTTTATAAATTACTTGTCAGCGGGTTCGGGAAACAGGGGAAATGCAGGGGAAAAAATGGGAGTGGAGAGGAAGAGAATGAGGGAGGAAAAGAACGTTCAAAAATTTTGAACTTTAATTAACCGGGGTATTCAACGGCGGTTCAACATTGAACCGCCGTTGAAAGTGGAACTTCAACGGCGGTTCAATGTTAACCGCCGCTGAAAGTCCACTTTCAACGGCGGTTCACTCGTGAACCGCGGTGGATTCATTTTCAACGGCGGTCGTTGTTGAACCGCCGTTGAAAGGTCTCCTCGTAGAAAATGGAGCCAATTCCCGCGCGGGCATATTTTAATATTAATTTGTTTTTTCCATTTTTCAAATAACTAATCTCAAAATTTTGTAAGTATAATAATACATACCCTGATTGTGTATATTTATTAATTATAGGTCAAATATAGAAATTAATAAATTTCGTAAATTTAATACATGTAAGAGACGATAAAATAATAAGCTTCATTATGTTCCTTAAATATCTACTTTTTCGACAAATGCATTATAGGTACGTATAGTAATATAAAATTAATTAATATTAGTTAAGTGGCCGAAAAAAATTAAATAAACACTGGATTTCATTAATTACACAAACATATATTATACATATATGTTTATACATACATATATATATATATATATACATCTTTCGCTTTTCTCCTTCCCCTCTTGATGCACACATCATATATATCCAACTCTCTCGATCCTCTATGCTCTCGATATCTTGTAAATTTCCACTACATAAATAAAATATTTTCATTTGAATAATTGAATACTTTAAGACAACTTTTATAATTAATTCTTATATATATATATATAATGTATTTTGAATTTGGTACAAAAAATAGAAAATCCATGCGTACGTACGTAGCGCGGAATTGGCTCCAAAACTACTTTCTACGGCGGTTCAACTTTGAACCGCCGTAGAAAAACTTTCTACGGCGGGTTCTCGGTTGAACCGCCGTAGAAAATTAGTTTTTGGAGCCAATTCCCGCGCTACTCATGAATTTTCTATTTTCATATCATTTTCTAAACCCTAAACCCTAAACCCTAAACCCTAACCCCTAAACCCTACTCTCTATTAAGTTTTTTTTCCCGATTTTCATAAATTAACCGCGGTGACTCTTAAGATGGAAATAGATATATAGTGAAGCGCCACCGTTTTCCTGGATTTTCGCTTTGACATTCAAAGGAATGAAACATTTCAAATCATGCATATGTGCAAAGTCAACCTATCGGTCAACGTTTTTCAAGCTTAATTATATTAAGCTTTGAATTTTGAAAGTTGCTAAATTCAAGTTTCTATCAAGCATTTTATATATCATCCAAGCACCTTCAAAGGCTCAAGTAGTTATGCATAAAGATTCAAACAATCCAAAGCATTCATATTTTCAAAGTCAACTACTTGGTCAAGTTTTTTCAATTTTAAGCATACAAAGCATACAATCATTGAAGCTTGCCATTTTGAAGCATATATCCTTAATTTTCTCATGTGAGCAACTTCAAATTATCAATAAGTTAATTCTTAAACTCTCAAATAAGCTAAAGCATGTATATTTAAAAAGTCAACAACTTGGTCAACCATTTTTATGTAATGCAAAAAACATGCTTAATTCTTGCTATCTTCAAATGAAAATTTTCAACCGTTTTAACATGCAAGAATTTCAAGATACCAAAGATGACATAGATCCTAATGCATCATTTTAACTATAAACATGGCATGCATTCTAGGATTATATCACTCAAAGACTCATCAATCAAATGCAAATTTCAAATTTTCTCAAATTTTTCTCTATTTTGCCTAACTCATCTTTTCTTGAGTATTTTAACTTCAAAATTGGTCTTAGCATATTTAAAATATCATTCTAATTTCATTTGACCAATTTTCATCTTCTAAGTATTTAAAAGTCTAAAAGTCAAACTTCTAGCTAATTTGAAATAATGCTCATAAAGTCCTAATGACTTTAAGCAAAAAAAAATTTCGGCCACACTTAAATTTTATTAATTAATTTTTATATTACTATACGTACCTAATGCATTTGTGGATTTGATTTTTTTATCCCGTTCGCCAAGTCGAAAAAGTAGGAATTTTAGGGAACATAATGAAGCTTATTACTTTCTTGGCTCTTACATGTATTAAATTTACGGAAATTATTAATTTTTATGTTTGACCTATAATTATTGTACGTGTAGTAGCACGCGCGGGAAATTGTAAATGCAAATATGTGGTTCAATTAAAAATTTGAAATTTAATTATGAAATGGTTAATAAAAGTCGAGATTGTTACATAATTAATAAATATACAAAATCTGGGTATGTATTATTATATTTACCAAATTGTGGGAATAGTTTTTTGAAAATGGAAAATAAAAAAATTTAATATTAAAATATGCCCGCGCGGGAATTGGCTCCAATTTTTCCTTTACTTAAACCGAGAAAAAGTGCGGACTTTCAACCGCGGTCAACATTGAACCGCAGTTGAAAGTAAACTTTCAACTGCGGTTCAATGTTGAACCGCAGTTGAAAGTAAACTTTCAACCGCGGTTCAACATTGAACCGCAGTTGAAAGTATACTTTCAACGGCGGTTCAGTACTGAACCGCAGTTGAAAGTTTACCTTCAACTGCGGTTCGCGGTTCATGGTTCAACCGCAGTTGAAGGTACACTTTCAACGGCGGTTCGACATTGAACCGCAGTTGATTGTTCGAACCGAGACCGGTTATTAATTATAATTCAAATTTTTACCTTTTTCATTTCCTCCCTCATTCTCTTCCTTTCTTCTTCCTTCTTTTCCCCTTCAATTCCCCTGTTTCCCGAAGCTTCTTCCCGCGGCCGTTCGTCTTCTCCGCGCTTCTCCCATCGCCGGCGACCTCCTCCACCTTCCGATCATCCGTCGGCTGCCCAAGCATTCACCGATTGTTCGGCTGCCCAAGCATTCACCGTCGGTCGGCTCTCCATTTCCACCCTCCCATATAAACTCAAAGCTTGGATTTTTTTGAGTTCACCCAAAAGGTTCCACCTTCTATGCTTTCATTTTAAACTTTTGTGTATTTAACCACATTTTGCAAATGCTTACCATTGCACTAGGATTTTGTTGGTTGATATTTATGGTTGATTTCGGTTTTAGGCCTTGTGATGAAAGCTTGGAAAGTTTTTGGATTTATTGATTGTTTGTAGCATTTGGTTTGGTTGTTGAATTGAGTGTTTTGTCCTACATAAGTTGAGAACCTAGGGTTTGATTAATGTTCCATTAGGTACCCTTTGAAATTCGGGTTTTTTTTAAAAATGAGAAACTCAAATGATTATTTCGGTTTGCTTGATTAATTTTAGAACATTGGTGTTTGATTTCGGTTTTTATTCGATTTAGTGTTCCTACTTTAGTGATAATGAGGAAAATGCTTTGTTGTTGATTCCACTTTGTGAAATGTTATTCCTTTAGTAGAAATGAATGAATGTTCTCATTAGTTGTTGGTTGTGAAATGTGAAGTACTTTATCAATGGTACCCTTGAGAAGTCCACTTTTTTTTGGCCCTCATTTGGTTTAATTTGGATAATGGTAATTGTGGATTTTTAGGAGTGAATTTTGCGAATGTACATTGCCTTTTTTCCACATTAGTTGTTGGTTGTGAAATGTGAATTACTTTATCAATGGTCCCCTTTATAAACGGACTTTTTTTTGCCCTCATTTGGTTTAATTTGGTTAATGGTAATCGTGTATTTGTAGGAGTGAATTTTGCGAATGTACCACTTTTTTTTCAACATTACAAGCATTCTTGTATTTGACATTAAAGCTTTTGTTAATTGCATATATGTTATATTGAATTCTCTTTCTATGTAAATGACGTTTAAGGTACTTTCAATGGCCCGAAAAAAAAAAAAGCAATACGGAGCATGGAGATGGTTCTTCTACTAAATCTAGTAGAGTTAGAGGGCCCACAAATTGCAATGACCTATTGGAAATGCGAAAGAATGGAGAAACTCTTGACATTTCTTTTGATTCCGGGCTCGAGCCTAGAGTACATCATGTACAGTGGATTACCTTTGTGGCATATACGGCCCGGAGCAAAGTACTTAGGCATTAGTGGATATCATCACTTTGTGCAAGTACCTACGACATATGGACAAGAGTGGTCTTAATTTCTGAGATAGTGGAATATGAATCATGGCCGAAAGTTCCCGCGGAGCTCAAGAAGAGAGTTTGGATGGAATACGGGTATTTTCTTTAATTATAATGCATTCTTTGTTTCTTAATTCTTCCATACAATTTTACTCAAATTCCTCACTAAATTTTACTCCTAATTTTCACTGTAGGCATTATTTGTTTTCGAGTCACCGAAGAACTCGAAGATAAGTGGATTAGTTATGCCGGTAAACGGTGGAAAGATTTCAAATCCTATCTAGGGAAATATGTACATGGTCCCCATGAAGGGTAGGGACCCATGTTTGGAATATAAATTTATCCCTAGGGAGACATGGATTAAGTTCAAGGCTAGCCGCGAGACAGAAGAATGGCAGGTATATTTTTTTAAAATTGATTTCCTTCTTCTTTTTGGATATTTGAAATTGCTCAGTTTAGGGATAATAATTTTTCATTATATTTCTCTCTAGGCCATTCGTGGAAAAGCGCAAAAGAATGCCAATTTAAATGCTTTCTACCATAACTTATCTCGCGGTGGCTACCGACTGCTGAAGCAGCAGTTGCATGACGAGGAGGTCAGTGCATCCGGAAAGAAGCCTTCAGAGGAGGGTCAGTCCGAAGAAGAAGGCGAGGATTCTTATTCAGGGCCAGGCCGTCATGACCTTTGGATACATGCCCATACGAACAAAAAAGGGGAATACTTCACGCCAGAGGCTGGGCGTGTAGCGAAGGAAATTGTAAGTTTTGCACCATACATTTTCTTATGTTTCAATTATTTTAATATTTAAAGTCTATGTGTATAGAATTTTATTATAACTGATTATTTATTACTAGATATCTATGATGAAATGCTAATTAATAATTTGGTTGTCATTAAATGTTTATATGAAATTATTATTATTAGTTGTCACTGTAAAGTAAATAAATGACTAATTTGTATATATGTGTATGTATTTATATTTTATAATTATGGTTATCAATTTTATATTTAAAATTTATATACATAAATGAATAATCTCTGTATATGTGTATTTATTTATATTTATTGATCTATTTACATTTACTATATTTGGCAAAATGTGTAGGAAAATCTATGTTCCCGCGAGTCCCAGGGGAGACCGTTGCAGAGGGTAGGAATGACATTCTTGTCATTGCAACGGGCAAGCGCGATCACCCCGGTCGTTATCGCGGCCATTCTACGCGGGCACGTATCACAGAGGTTTTCCCACAGAAAACAAAGCCGTCGCTTAAAGAGGAACTTGATTTAACTAAGCGACAGCTTCAGAAAACCACTGCCCAACTAGATGAATGTCAGACACATTTGAAGATGATGATGGGTTTTTTATGTGGTAAGATGGGGACCGATTATGATACAGTAAAAGCCACCGTCCTCAATAATGCCCCGGATGAGAGCTTGCACCCAGGGACCTCCGGAGCGGTCCCTGTATCCCCTGTGAGCCCTGTTTCTCCTCTGGTACCTACAAGGTTGCCCGATTTGGAGATGATAAATGTTGCACCTACGGACCCGATCACAGCCTCTGACGGCGGCGGCAGTGCTTTAGGCGAATACAAGGTAAATAAAATTAGACGGCTTCTTTTAATACTTCAATTTTTTTTTTTCATTATTACAGTGCTTTGTTAAGTTAGACTTAATAGTTGACTAATGTTCATTCGCTTGCCTATTATCTTAGGAGGGTGTGAATGCCATCTGTTCATCTCTGAGGATTCGCAAACGCGGCGTAAGCTTGTGGCAAAAGGAAATATTATAAGCAAAGCAAGCACCACGGGCGCGCCGTTAGGAAAGGTTGCGCGAGGGTCACAATTAAAATTTCCTATGATGACTGTGCCCCGCTACCATTTCCTGAGGAAGAGGCTGCGACAGTGGGAATGGCCAAGTCCTTTTTCGTGGAATGGCCTAAAGAGTTGATTGAAATTATTCGGCCGACTCCGGTAACAAAGGTATATTCTTTCATTTATAATTTGTGTATTACTTAATACCGTTTTGTATATTTAATGTTATTTCAAATGATGTTAGGTGGATAAAAGTGCCCAAAAGAAAAAGGCCGGATGAGTCCTATGGATGACAAGACATCTCCTTCGGCGACGGTTCCGACTGAGGAGTCATCCTCATCGACATCTGATCCATTGCAAGAGTTACAGCTCCGATGGGAATGAGTCGGGCTTCAATGGCTTCTACTTTCAAATGACAAAAGAAGTCATAGGTTTGGAGCAGCCTAATTTCATGGATCGAGGGGATGTCAAAGAGTTATTGACCAGAGAAAGCCAGGTCTCAAACAGTTTGATGCAGTTGTTCACCCAGTGAGTTTCCACTTAATTAAATAACCTTCTGATTATTAATGTTATATATTATGCATTCTATGTGCATAGGCTAACCAATGAAGCCCTTTTTGTAAATTATTTAGAGCTTTACATGAGTTAGCTGAAAGGAATGGGAGAAAGGGGATAGGTTTCCTTTCGGCTGATCATGTCACACCCAGACAAAATACGCTTGAAGATAGGGTGAACTACATTGCGCGAATCTTGAAGGATAGGAATAAAGAAATGTATATGGTGCCTTATCTTCAGGGGTAAGTGACACAGCTGTAAGCGGTTATCTAATATTTAAGAACAGTGATATAAAGATCTGACGTACGCCATTAAATTTTTTGTTGGCAGTGAACATTGGATGCTAATGGCCATTAGACCAGTAGATAAGGTTGTATACTGGTTTGATTCTTTACAAAATCCACAGAATGAGGAGGCGGTAGAGCTGAGCTTATGGACGAGATGAGTTATCTATATTAACAACTGTTAGAATGCCTATATATCCATATATTGCTAATTATTTTCGTGCCGATTTCATTTTTATAGGGTGATGTTTAACTATCAAGCTTTCTTGGGATTGCCCAAAAATGTGCATATGCCACCTTCGTGGATAGTAGTTAAGGTAAATGAAAATGGTTCTTATAAATTTTTAATTACATCCGTGGTGGCTCTAGTAGCCTAAGCAATTAGTAGTGTTAGTTGTTTTGATTAAATCCGTGAGTCTAGTAGCCTAAGTTAGTATAGTGTTAGTCAATTAATTTATTAGTTAGTCAAGTTATTTATTGAGGTATTTGATTAATTATGCATGCAATCTGTGAGTCCAGTACTGTAGGTTAGTTAATATAAGCATGCAAATTGCCTTTTCGATCAGTAGAAATTAGTGAGTCCTAGTTATTTAATTAATTAGATTAATACGAGTTTAGTTATGAATATTCGTAGAAATTTTTTACTCACCGTTGTGTTGTATACAATTTATTGTATGATCTTCTAACTCGTATATATTAATTCATTAGCATAAAAAGCAAACGGATAATTGGGAGTGTGGGTACTATGTAATGCACTACATGTACCAAATAGCAATGAAATCATCCACATTTGCACTTGAAAAGGTAAATATATATTTCTCATTACTTACTTAATTGACTGTATTTCATTTTGTTTACTCGGGTAGTTTTTAATTTCAAAAAACTCTGTTGCAGCACTTCAAGATCGACCGCACTCCATTAAGCAATGTGGATATAGATGCAGTGCGAAAAATATGCGCTAGATATATTTTGGAGCATCCGTCGTAGTAGAAGGATACTAATTAAACTTGTTCATATTAGAGTTGTACAAATATTTTTTGGATATGATGTATTATAAAAGCGAATTCAATTTGTATATTGGTGATATTTGTAATAATTTGGGCTGTTAGCATAAGGTTTTGATTTGAACCAGGTTTAATCAGCAGGTTTTTAATGATTTTAATGCGTTTTGCTTTTAAAAAGTAACAACTTTCTACGGCGGTTCAACGT
The DNA here is from genome assembly GCA_016801395.1 of Leptodermis oblonga. Classification (NCBI taxonomy): domain Eukaryota; kingdom Viridiplantae; phylum Streptophyta; class Magnoliopsida; order Gentianales; family Rubiaceae; genus Leptodermis; species Leptodermis oblonga. The sequence goes on along the minus strand of CM028750.1, from coordinate 20,569,665 downwards.
TGAACCGCAGTAGAAAGTTATACTTTCAACGGCAGTTCAACTTTGAACCGCAGTAGAAAGTGGTACTTTCTACTGCGGTTCGACGTTGTACCGCCGTTGAAAGTTTTGCCTTTCTACTGCGGTTCAACCGTGAGCCGCAGTAGAAAGTTTACACTTTCAATGGCGGTTCAAGCACGAACCACAGTGGAAAGTTTACACTTTCAACGGCGGTTCAATCACGAACCGCCGTGGAAAGTGTAAACTTTCCACTGCGGTTCAACCGTGAGCCGCAGTAGAAAGTTTACACTTTCAACGGCGGTTCAAGCACGAACCGCCGTGGAAAGTGCGGTTCGTGATTGAACCGCCGTTGAAAGTCCGATCTTTCTACTGCGGTTCGACCCGCCGTAGAAAGTCCGCTAACTTACAACGGCTGCCAGATAGATGGCGGTTCAAAAATGCTAAACCCCACCGTTAAAAGCCCTTTATAACCGCCGTAGAAGCTCCGTTTTGTAGTAGTGTTTACACTTAAAATCACACAAAATCACAAAAAGATTTTTGTTTATCTTAGTTGTATCTTCAAATTTGATGTCTACTTTAACAGCGCCAAATTACCTCCATAAGAATGCTTTGCCACCGCCGAGTCTAGACCTTGATTGTGATGCCTTCCAATTTCTGATGATGGCCTATTCATACTTCATCGTTCCCCTATTGCTAATGCTCACCCCTTTCTTCTTCTCTCTTATTTATTATGTTTCTTCATCCCTTATCCTCATGATCATACATTGCTGAACAGGTTAGGGTTTCTCCTTGTTCTCTATTGATCTCTATTTTTCGATAAATTTTTTTTCGTCTCCTTCTTTTTACTTACGAGATTTATGTGTGTTGAATCCATTGCTCATGATTCTTTCTATTAGTGATGCTTCCTTGATTCTTAATGCATGCATTAATGATTTGTTTGCTTTTGTTATCTCTTAGTCTTCTGCTGTTTATTTGTTTATTATAAACTCGAGTCATAGATCTTTATTTATTATGTTTGCTGACATTTCAGTTCATACGTACTTGGGAATAATGTGTTTGGCGCTATCTTAATTCGTCGGGTTATTAAATTCCATGGACTGACAACTAATATTTTTATTGTTTACACCTGTTGTATAGATATTTTTCCTGGACTCCGATCACTTGTTCTGATTAATAATTTTTCTTGCGTTGATGCTTTCAGTAAAAAAAATAGCCACCTAACTATCTCATCTATAGTTGTAGTAATATCAACCATGTGTTCTTACTCAATTTGTGCATCTATTAATTGTTCACAGTTCTGGTAACAGAAAACTCTTGAGGATTTTTAGTGATAACTTCACTTTTCTACTGGCCTCATTCCTCTGCTTTTCACATCTACAACATGCAGCTCACAATAGATCTCTTCTCTCTCTACTTGTAGCTTTCTCCACATCATATTTCTAGCTCAGATATTATGAATAATATCATTATATTATTATCGCTGATGCGTCAGGGATCTATTTTTTGAGTGTTTCTTTTGTGATTCCCTTATATTATTATATTTGTTGCTTTATGTGTCAACTGCTATTATTATCTTAGTTGCTTTTATGTGTTCAATGTTATTTATGGGCCTGTTCTCTATGTAGTTCTGAGAACAGGTTTCAAACATGTTCTCAGCCCAATGGGTTTCAACCCATTTATAAGAAACAAGGTTCAAACCAGTTATCAACCCAAGCTAAAAACATGAGTTCAGTTCAACTTTATTCAGAAAATTTTTTCCCTATTTTTTAACATGTTCGAATCCGATTATGTCCACTGATTCAGATAATCAAAATTAATACATAGATATGAAATAGAAATTATGCAGTCCTCATTCCAAATTATTTTTCTTTTCACCCCTCCCACATTAATTAAACTGAAACCTAGACCAAACCACAAAATTGGAAACAAAAATTTACAAATATCGAATAAATCACCCGAGAAACAAACCAAAATCGAAAAGAAAAGGAAATTTACACTGAAACCTACGGGACATTGTTTTGAGATGTAATTAGTGACTGTATTAGGAATGCTAAAAAAATCCCAAATTGCACACCGAAGCCACAAAATACTCCCGGTGATAAAAAGGCAGCTAATAACCATATGAATGAGTTCATATAGGCTTCCAGCGATACCGTGGCTGGAGGTGGCGGAGGATTACCTGGAAAAGCGGGTTATATCAGCCGGTGCTCACCCCTTCCCACGACCTTCTCTACACCGTACCGCAGTTCCCCTATTCTGCACACAGAGGTCGCGAATTTGTTCGGATATGTGGAGGTCCCAATTTTTCCAAAAACCCTAGGAAGCAAATCGGAGGAAACACGAAGAAAGGGGGAGGCGTTGTTACAGAGGAAGAACCAAGAGCAGATGCCGGAGGGAGTATAGCGGCAGGCGCACCCTTTACCACTTCCGTTCTCGGCGAAAACTGTCGTGACGATCGGAGAGAAAGCTAGCTTCTCGGCGCTGGGTTTTTTTTTTTGGGGAGAAAAAATTCCTTCTTTTGCTGAGGAACGCGTTTTGGGAGGGGGGTTTTTTGGGCTGAAACCTAGTCTAAGAACTGGGTTTGAGTCAAGTAGTGCGAAACACGGGTCTGAGCCATTTTGGGCTTGTTTTTGGTCTCAGACCCAAAAAACACCCAAACCAGGTCTTAGACCTTAACTAAAGAATAGGCCCTATATCTTATTCCTATCATCAGCCTTTTGAGGTTTTGTGCCTATTACTTGCTGTCCTAGTGGAATAAATTCACTGTTTAGAACTTTTTGACCTTTGCAGTAGTTATCTTTAATTTTCAGAAATGGTTCTGGTCTTCTGGCCTATATGGCTAACCTTATAGTTTATGCTCTGCATTCATAGATATGAGAGAAAATCAAAAGAAACAATATGCAGAAATGCCTCCTGGGCAAAAACTGAGCTGCTTGCTAAAAGAAGGGGTAGCTATGCTGTTTTTTCCCCTTTCCTTCACTTCCATGGCGCAGAGTTGCCTTGTTTAGTTGTTCTTGACTGACTGGCTCTGTGCCGCCTATTTGAAACATACATGCAGCCAAAAAAAAATGAAAAAATTTGTCTCGTTAGTGCTAATTATCCAACTCAACTAAAGAACAACTTGGTCGCTAATGCTGTATCTGCACAGCCTCATCCCAATGAATTTGGAACGCCACATATTTCCTCCTCACTTGGTTCTTTAAATCAAGTGGGTGTCCGGGCTACGGGTGCTAGAGGTGACGATGTTCTCACCTCTATCTCCCTTTTCTTTACAAAGTTTCATCTAATAAAACAAATTTGTTCTTAAATGTATACCCAAATTCTTCAGGCCATTCATGTTTGTCACTCAGATTTCTCAAACATATGTCCACTGAACCAATGTTTCTTCCCACGGTTGCTGGTTGTTGTGACTGTGAAACAAAGAGGTTCCATTTAGAACAGCAAAACTTTTGTTGTTGTCGTGGGAAAATTAAATTGGTATCATCTTTGATGCTTGATCCATTAGGGTTGCTCTTAATTGGAGATGGAGAGGATTATGTCCAATTTAGAACAAATATTAAAACTTATAATAATAGTTAACATTTACGACATTATGAGCAAAATATGATAGGAAATTGACCAAAAAATATGTTTGGTTATACCTTTAAACTTCAAGGCAAGATTTACCACTTCCTTAATGGTATTGGTTCGAAAGAAGTCCAGCAACCTTGTGGCATTCAGTTGTATTTTTATGACACTGAGGAAGAACTCTCTAGGAAGCTTAGTCTATCAGATAAATTACACCCTTCAATATTGGCCCTTCTTATAATGGTTACGATGACTTGGAATGTGAACTAGGGACTTACGAGATGTCTCTTGCCCAACAATTTGTAGATTATAAAAGGGAGTGTTGGTCTAAAATTTTTGAAGATATAGAAGAGCATGCCACGATTGTTGATAGTTTTTGTGATACTCAAGTTGAAGCCTTCATGTTAGTAGATGAGGAGTCTGAAGAAAGATTGCTTGAAATCGATGTTAGAAGTTTGGAAAACGAATCTTTCATTGGCAAGTGCAATATAGAGAGCCAAAACATCAATGAGCAAGATTGTGTCAATAATCAAGATAAAGGGCAAAAGACTGCTGATGATCCTAAAAGTGTTGATCTGGTCAAAGAAGAAGAATAAATTGTCTATGTCTCAGAAGAAAAGCGCGATATTGAAATTGATGATTATGTAAATGAATGAGATAATGTGATTGTTGAAGAAGTTATTGAATTAGAGGATAATAACTTCTCATAAACTAATGAATCAGAATACATATGTGATTCTGGGATTAGTGAAAACTTAACAGTGGAGTCATGGGCTTGCAAGGACATTGTTATGTTTGAAGGCATTGATGAGATTAACAATGTCAATGAAAAGTTCTATTCTGAAAATGAATTGGTCGATATCAGTGAGTTCTTTGACCAAGCTGGAAAATTTGACAAGACTTTCTCAAAATATAAGTTTGTGTCCACATCTTATTTGAAAGTGATGTCTCGAGTTTGCGAGGATATTTTTTGCATTTGCAAAGTTGATTGCAAAATTGATGAGAAGACATACTTAGATGAAGATTGGTTGGATATGAATAAATTATTTGATAAAGATGAATTTCCACAGAAGATCCATGACACATACAAAGTTGTCTATATGAAGAGTTTGAAAGTAGAGATAAAGAACTAGTACAAGCTGGTGTTGCATGTTGTCTACAATGCAAAGGAAATTTCATTGGAGATTGACGGTCGTGAAGGCATATTGTCAACCGTGCAAAGGAAATTTCAATGGAGATTGAAGCTCATGATGACATTACAGCTGCTTTGGTCCAAGTTTTGTTTAAGGGAGGCTATGTTGGATATTGAATTAATTAAATCAAACTTAATTAATTAGGTAATTATATTTGTAGTAGGATTTGTTATTTTAATCTATTTTTTATTTGGTTTAGTGTTTGTTTTGAAAAACTTAGTTGTTTTAGGAAATAGTTCTGAATCAGATTCATGGTAGTATTCAAGAATACTTTAGCCTATAAATAGAGAGACAGAGATAGATGCAGAGAGGTTCTGAGGTCAGGTATATATAGGACGTCCTACCTCGGTGTTGAGGCGTTGAGAAAAGCTTGTTGCCTTTGAGTACCTCCCCTTCGCGTTATAAAGCCTTTTGGTTTGGTTTCGTTGTGTTGTTCTTTATTACAAAAAATTTATATTCCACTATACGTTAATCTCTTTATATTATCAGGATATATTTTATATTATACAATAGATAGGTAAATTTACTTGATATGGTTTAATAACGATAAATAAGTTATTCAGGAAAAACTTAAATTGTTTAAGCAATTCAATGTTTTTAATAGGGATTTCAAATCTTAATACACTAATAATTTTTCCTTCCAAAAGTTGTTATCCCTTGAAATTTCTAAAAACATTATTAAATTGTTACCAAACCCCTTAAATGTGTAACAAATTTGCTTATACATGTGGTACCCAAGGGCTTGGCTCAGTGGTACATCGAAGGGAAGTTAAGGCTTTTGGCATTAGAGAGATTAGGGTTTGAATCCTGACAACTCCCAGGTGCAGTGGCACCAATTTCATGCAGGTACAAGCGGCAGCGACAGGCAGACGGTCCTCGCCGAATCAACATTTCCCCTCCCCAGTGGCCCCCCAATTGTTGTTGCATATTAATCGCAGCTGAAAGAATTCCAATATCTTTCCTTTAAAAAAAAAAAATTGCTTAAACATGTTTGTATTTGGTAATTTTTAAAACTTCAAGGGTAATTTGAGCAAACATATAGAGTTTTGTAATTTACCCAAACTAATAATGGGAATTAATGGTAATGTAACTAGGGATTGTTCTGTATTTATTATTTGCTTTTCCCTTTGTGTAAAAATAACACTACCCCCATCCCATTTACAGAGTTCACTTTGAAAAATAGACAATTTATTATGAATTATGATGTACAACACTTAAATGAGTATTTTGATACCATATTTTTCAATTATATCCTTACTTTATGAGTATGAGTTGATGGAAAAATCGCACTTTTAGTCCCTCTTATATGTCATTACGCTTTTGGTCCATCTTCTATGTAAAGTCACACTTTTAGTCCCTCTTCTTTCATGGTTTGACACTTTTGGTCCCTCTAACTGGCTACAAAAGGTCTTTTGTTGACAAAATCACAGAGTCAACAGTAATTTGGACTATTTTGAAAACATTAAAAAATGTTGGGCAAAAAATTATTAAGCAAACATTTCCTTGTTTAATCTTTCATTTAACTTTCCTTTCCATATTCATCATCTTCTCAATCTCTTTCTCTCAAACCATGTCAATTACATCATCTTCTTCCATTCTCAAAACAATTATGATTATTTTAACACCATCACCAACACTGCCCCTTTGGCACTACCAGTACCATAGCCGCCGCTGCCTCTGCCTTTGCCGCAGCCGTTACTGCTCCACTTGGGAGACAACGAGAGAGAGTAGTTGGAAGAGCCCCTCCTCAATTTTGCTAAGTCAGTGCTAGATCAAAGCTTTTTTTTCCTTGATTTTGTTGTCTAGAACGCCAGGTCTGATTTTGTTGCTGAGAAGTTCTTAATTTTTTTGGGCTGTTTTTGTCGTTGTTAAGATTTCTTTTCGGTGGTCAGATGGAGATTTGATTGTAGGTGTGGTTGTGGTTGTGGTTGCAGGTTTTGGGTTTGTGTCGCGACAGGGACGAAAACAACAAGAAAAAAAGATGGGTTTGGGTTTTGGCGGTGCTAGTAAACGCGATGGAGGATTGAGATTTTGGTGAGGGTGAGGATAGCAGGTAGTCGTGTGGGTTTTGAGCGTGCAAGTGAGGGTACGACTTCTCCTTGCCAGCGAAGCCACCGCCACTATCTATACCATTAAAGTTTCCTTGCTTTTTTTTTCTTTCTTGGCATAACTGAAATTAGACCTAAAAGTGTATTTTTCTTAAAATTTTCTAATTCATTCGTCAAAGCCCTCTGTTCAAATAATGTGATGTCGATTTAGTTTCTTCCATGGTCACCGAACAATGTTTGTTTTGTTTATTTTGAAATTACTATTGTTTATTTACATGATAGCTTCTTTGCTCTGGATTGGCTAATCACCAATGGTGTTGGCTTTGCCTCTTATTTAATTGACATAGTTTGTAGAAGAATTTTGACGGTGGTGGTGGTAGCTGTGGTTGAACAGTGAGTAAGAAGGTGATGCTATAAGGGCATCTCCAGCAGTGGCGTTTGGCCGCTGCTGGAGAGTTGGAAATTGAGAGGTGGGCTCCACCTCTGCGTTTTGCTCAGAGGTGTGAACAGGGACCTCGGCTCCCCGAGGTCCACTGTTCACAACTCTCCTTCTTTTTTTTATTTTTTATTTACACTTTAATCTCCAAATTTACTTTTATCTATTATTTGAACCCATTGATTAATTAAAAAACAAACTTTGTTAGTATTATAAATTTAAGAGTTTAATTTATTTATTGTTATTTCATATGTGATTAAAATATAAATAATTATAGTCAACTCTACTTAATTATAAAGAAAATTTTAAAATTTTGCATAATATAATTATGAAAAACGAACTTTAAAAGTTCCAAAATTAAGAATATAGTCATTCAAACATTCATATTTATTAAATTACTTAATATTAAAAAGTACATAATATGAAAAGACATTACATAAAATATAAAATAAAAAGACATTATATAAAAGTAAAGAAGATTAAAATACAAATTAAAAAAAAACACAGACACACAAAAATAACTTGCAATAGTTCTTAACAGAGTCAATAATCTGGTATGTCGCTCCCGGATCCACCTAAATTGCCGAAAGTACCCGCGAAATCTTCATTTTCGGAATGTGGACGTGGTGTAAAATTTTGCTGTGATATTCTTGCCATAATTTGTGTCTGTTGAAGCTAAACATATGCATAATAATTGGGGTCGGTAATATTTTGCAAATTTATTGCCATTATTGCATCATCCCATGTTTGTTTTTTCAAATCCAAAAAATTTGACGTTGCTCTTCCTTCTTCGCTTTCTTTGCCGCCATCAGCTCAATGAGAGGTTGATTTGCCTCCTTGACTTCATCGCGGATAGATGAAGATTGGCCACCGGTTCGTCTCTTTTCCTTTGCTTTTTTATTTCCCATTGGACGTTTAGACTCTGAACCTTCGGAACTATCACCTAAATTTATGGAAAAAGAATCCAAACCAGGAGTTGTTGACAATGGAGACTCAGGAGAAGGATAATCAGTGTCTGACGATATATCATTCATTTGATTCATACGAGATTTCCTTGATGTACCCCCAAAATCATTTTGAAATTTCTCGAAATCTTTCAAAATATCCCACACATGGTCGAATTTGAAACTAGAGTGGTACTTTTTGTCTTGTTTCAGTAAAATCTTTGCTTTTTTCATCTGGAAAAAAGCTAAATATCAGTATGTACGAATTACTTGAACATAAAGATTTTCGAAAAAAATAAAATAACATACAATGTACTCACAATATCTTCATCAGAAGCACCACTAGGATTCATATTTTCCACATTACAGAGACAAGCTTTCAATTTTCGAACAACAGTAGAAATCTTCCCCATGCGAGATTTGGCCGATCTATGAGTACGAGCTTCCATATTATCCACAAGATGGCAGTTGTATTTTGCTGCCACACAAAACCAAAAATTATCAGTTGGTTGGTTTCGTCCTATGATAGGATCTTGTGATATTTCCATGTATGCTTTGCACAATATCACATCTTCTTCTGCACTATAGAATGTAGACATTTTCTCTCAAAGAAAGTTTAGTGTTTGAAAGTAAAATGTAGAATTGCTTGTCTTCCATTCATTCAATCTTGATTTTTTATAGATGAGAGTTCATCACTAGTCTTGTGTAATTTGTCTACACATGCATGGGTGGTCAATTTTCCGTCATTGAGTAGTCTTGTCTTCACATGCAACTACTTTTATGACTACTCTTGTAGAAATTATCTTCACATGCAAGACTTGTATTTATTTCTATCCCTAGTCTTGTGTAAATTTGTCTTCACATGCATGGTGGGTCAATTTTTTCTCATTGAGTAGTCTTGTCTTCACATGCAAAGTATGACTACTCTTGTAAAAATTATCTCCACATGCAAGACTTGTATTTATTTCTATCCCTAATCTTGTGTAAATTTGTCTACATATGCATGGGTGGTCAATTTTCCGTCATTGAGTAGTCTTGTCTTCACATGCAAAGAGTAGTCATACTTTTATGACTACTCTTGTAAAAATTATCTTCACATGCAAGACTTGTATTTATTTCTATCACTACTCTTGTGTAAATTTGTCTACACATGCATAAGTGATCAATTTTTTTTCATTGAGTAGTCTAATCTTTGCATGCAAAGAGTAGTCATACTTTTATGACTACGCTTGTAGAAATTGTCACCCCTTGACTATTGACCATATGACATTATTGTTATTCTCATATGTATACTCTTTATAAATAACACAATGCATTGGCACAATAGGCATTCCATCATTTCCCTTCTTTTCATTTTGTAAGAATTGTTGCTTTTGTACTTTACATATTTCGATACTTCATAAAAATGAATTTCAACTTTGGAGCATCGTCATCTGAGGTGCCAATTTCAAACTCATATCCATCTTCAGAAGAATATGATGCTATGTTCACATCTAGTGAGTCTGATGAAGATGACGCGGTTGTATATCAAATGTTGCAGAACAATGAAATCATTGTGCAAAATTCCCTCCATCAAGAAAGAAGTGAAGGGAGACGTGGCTCGATTCCAGGTCGTATCACGATCCATCACGATCATCATTCAGCGGCGGAAAGATTGTATAATGATTATTTTGCTGAGAATCCATGCTACAATGGAACACATTTCGCCGAAGATTTCGCATGTCCCGTGATTTATTCTTATGCATCGTTGAAGCAGTTAAAAATCATGATAACTAATTCGAACAACAAAGGAATGCAGCGGGTTCATTTGGTTTAACAACTTTACAGAAGATGACAGCAGCAATTCGATTGTTGGCGTACGGCAAATCAGCAGATTCTCTTGATGAATATCTTAAACTTGGTGAGTCAACCTCAATTGAATGCCTGAAAAGATTTTGTCGTTCTGTTATAAAAATATTTTCAGAAAAATATCTACGGGCACCAAATGCTGATGACATTGCAAGGCTACTCTATGTTGGTCATCAACGTGGTTTTCCAGGAATGTTGGGCAGTTTAGATTGTATGCATGGGCAGTGGAAAAATTGTCCGACATCATGTTCCGGACAGTATGCTGGTCGTTGCAGAGCACCAACCGTAATCCTTGAAGCAGTTGTCGATTATGATATATGGATATGGCATGCATTTTTTGGTATGGCGGGCACAAATAATGACATCAATGTGTTGGAGTCATCTCATTTGTTTTCCAATCTTACACAAGGTATTACACCTCCGGCTCATTATGTTGTTAACGGGAAAGAATTTACTATGGGTTATTATTTAGCTGATGGTATATACCCTAAATGGAGTACGATTGTGCAAACAATTCATGATCCACAAACTCCAAAATTGAAGTATTTTGCTAAAAAACAGGAGGCTTGCAGAAAAGATATTGAGCATGCGTTTGGAGTGCTACAGTCACGATGGCATATTATTAGAGAGCCATCTCGATTTTGGGAAAAAAAAGTGATGCATGATATAATGACTGCATGCATTATCATGCACAATATGATAATCGAGGATAAACGTAATCTTTCTGAACCAATTGTCCAACCGATAAGCATAGGTCATCTCCCAAATGAAGGTGAAATTAGCCAAGGTGAAAATACCCGATTTCAAAGTTATCTTGCTCGATATAGACAAATTCGAGATAGAAACACTCACTTTGAGCTTTGCGACGCACTTATAGAGCACTTGTGGGAGCGTCATTCGAATGTTGTAGACGACTCGGATCAGTAATATTAGTTTAGTAGTTTACATTTTATTTTCTAAATAATTATGTAAGTTTTTTTAGTATTATTAAATTTCGCGTGTCGGGACTACTTTTAATTTAGTTTGCATTTTATCATTTTTCATTGTGATATTAATATAATTATCGTTTAATTTTAACTAAATGAATTTATCATATTAGATGAAGTTGCAAAATAAACTAATTAGTTGGGGTTTTTGTATAAATAACTTGAATAGTACAAAAGTAATTAAATTGAATTTAAAAGTATGTGTATGGAGGAATCAAAAAAGAATATTCTTAAAAAACTGGAAGGTAGAGTTTTCTGTTGGGGCAAATTTACTGTAAAAATTGGAACTGAGAGGTGGAGGTAACTGAAATAGTGAAAAACTGCTGGAGATGCCCTAAACGTGTGAAGATGATGAATTGACTGTGAATCATGAATGGAAATGATATTATTGGGATTATGGAAATAAATGAATAAAAATATAGTAATAATATTTAAATTAGAAGAAATTAGGATTTGTTAAAGGTGTATTAAAATTAAGCAATAAAACTAAATTTTAAAAAAAAAGTATAAATAAATGAAAGAGAATTTTAAATTTTGGGAAGGGTCAGATTAACTAAAAATAAAAAAGGATACATATTTTGCAATTTATTATTTTAGTCGAAATTTTTTTATTATTGCATAGTGACCCCACTTAATTGGGAAAACCTTTTATAGCTAGTTAGAGGGACCAAAAGTGGCAAAACATGAAAGAAGGGGGGTCAAAAATGTGAGTTTGCATAGAAGAGTAACAAAAAATGAACGAGGATATGGAAGAGAGACCAAAAGTACGATTTTCTCAAAAGTTAATTATGGAACATAAATTATATTAGTAAGGGTATATAATATAAACAAATTTAAAATGAACTTTTTAATGGACAAGAATTTCTTTTGAAAATGGACTTTTGGGGTGGGACATAGAAAGTAATAGACATGTAAATCTACTTCATATGATTTAGTAAGGGTAAAGAAGTTATTGAGGAAAAGCTTAAACTGTTCAAGCAATTCAATGCTTTTAGTAGGGATTTGAAATCTTAATACACCGATAATTTTTTCTTCCCTAAAATTTCTGAAAACATTATAAAATTATTACCAAAGCCCCTAAATTTGTAACAAATTTGCTTATACATGGGGTATTTGGTAATTTGTAAAACTTCAGGGGTAACTTGAGTAGACCCCTGGAGTTTTGTAATTTTTACCCAAAATAATAATGGGAATAAACAGAAGTACGAGTCCTCTCCGTTTTTTTTAAGAGGCATACTAAACGCAGTAACCATTTTATTATTCGCAGTAATATTCCCTTATAAAAAAACAAAAATACCCCTGGCCCAAAAGGAAAAAGAAAAAAAAATCGGGTACTGTTCACCCGTGCGTAAACAGTATTGTTCACCCACTGTCCCCGGCGGTATTTTCGCCGGAAATACTGCCGGCGGTCGGCGGTATTCCGGGAATTCCGTTCAAGGAGACAGTCTCCCCAGTCGAAATGTTGCAGAAACAGAAAAATAACGTCCGGATAATCGCAAATCCGGGAAAAAAATCCCCCCGAATAAATTTTTTTTCCCGAAAATTAAAATGAAGGGGTATATAGAGAATTTATGCAAACTAATTTAAAGTAAAAAAATAAATACATTGTTTACTTATAGTGTAATATGGATCGTACTCGGGTATACCGGCCATATTTGAATAAACGTGTCAGTGATGAAATAGAAAACAAGTGTATACCCGGTTTAATCATAAAGGGTAATTCGAACTTTTTACAGGGGAATGTTACTGCGTTTAGTAAAACAGGTGAAGGTGAAGAGTACCTGTGGGTGAACAGTACCCGGTTTTTTTTTTTTTTTTTTTGTTCTTTTGAGTCAGGGGTATTTTTATCTTTTCATAGAGAAATGTTACTGCGAATAGTAAAACGGTTACTGCAAATAACAATTTCGTTTTTTTTAATATTTATTTTTCGGAAACAAAATACACACCCTCTATATAATCCAAATGACGAAATTATCCATACTTACCAGCCTATAGATTAGGGTTTCACCAAAACCCTCATAGTCTCTTCATAGAGAGTGAGAGAGAAGCGGCCGTAGTCTCATTGACAGAAGCAGAGAAGCACCTCCGCCGCTGCCGCTGCCAACATGGGTTAGCTGATTCAACAATGGCGTTATTCTTCTCTTTCTTTTGTTCTTCCTGTAAATTTTGTTTTCTAGCTCAATGGGTTCTTTTGGTAATCAGGTATTTCAAGAGATTCTATGCACAAGAGACGTGCCACTGGTGGCAAGAAGAAGGCATGGAGGAAGAAGAGAAAGTAAGTTTATTTTATGTTGTTTTTACATAGAGTGAGTCGTAGATATTTTTTGGTTTTTCGGCCTTGCTGATTTTCTTTGTTTATATATGACTTTGTGGAACACGAAGAGAAATTTGGGTGTTCAGTGTGTAAAATTGGTTTATATTTTGGGGGGTTAGTTATGTGTATCTATTGGTTTGATTTATGGGGCTTTGCTTTCTGAATAAATGAAAAAGGTAACAGCTTTATTGCGAATTAATGTACAGAAACGTTGAGAAGATGAGGAATTTGTGTTCATCTTATTTGGTTTTGATGTTTGTGTTCTTAAACGATTTTGTAAATTGTGCCTACTAGAGCACTTTGTTAGAATAATTCTATTTCAATATTTAGTTTTGGATGATTTTTTATTATTTGAACATGTTTGAGGAATATAATCGGTTAAATTGGAGCTTACACTTTTAGGCAGTGGCTATATTTGTTGTTACGAGTCAGTAAATGTATGAATAAATTTACAGTTTCTTCTTGTATTGGTGTTCCACTGTGCTCATGGAAGCATTACTGAATGTTTGCGTCTGGTTTTATTTATCCCATATAAATTTAGTCCTTGATTCTTCTATTCTCTATTCTGTGTGCAGGTATGAGCTTGGTCGACAGCCCGCAAATACTAAGCTTTCAAGCAACAAGACGGTAAGGAGAATCCGAGTGAGAGGAGGCAACGTGAAGTGGAGGGCTCTCAGATTAGATACTGGAAATTACTCTTGGGGAAGTGAAGCTGTTACCCGTAAAACTCGTATCCTCGATGTGGTTTACAATGCCTCTAATAATGAGCTTGTGAGAACTCAATCCTTGGTGAAGAGTGCCATTGTTCAGGTAGATGCTGCACCATTCAAGCAGTGGTACCTTCAACACTATGGTGTTGATATTGGCAGGAAGAAAAAGGCAGCAGCTGCAAAGAAGGAAGCAGAGGTACTTACACTCATCTTTGCCTTACCTGATTGTTGATATTGTACTACTCTGTTGTTTGGTTATCTTGGGCGTGTCGTATTTGATTGTACATCTGGCCAAGTTATACAATGATGTAGGTAGTAAGGAATATCTCAAGTACAAAAAACAAAACCAAGTTAATTGACAGAGACAGAATAAGAACTTGTCATATTATGTTGTATTGACATTGAATATCGAGTTGTATTATATATGGATACAAGAAGCGATGCAAAGATGTGGAAACAAAAAGGTTTGAGAATTACTTTAGTCCTATGTTGAGCTGGTTTGTCTGGGAATACCTTGAAAGGGGGCTGATATGTGCAAGTTCATTTTCCCACTTGCCTTATGCTAGGATTTTTATGCTTAGGGCTGTATTTGTAACTCTTTACTTCAAGTTTTTCTGGCATGAGCAGAACAATGTCAGAGATTGTGCTATATATTTTCTCGAATGATGCTTGTGCTGCTATTTTTATTCCTTTGGTTTCTCTGGCAATAAACCTGGGAGTCACACTCATTAAAGCCAGCTGTTGTAATGTAATTGGTTGAGAATGGCAGATTGTCTAGTACAGAGTATAATTTATGGGAGGATTTATTTACATTAGTATGTGCTACTTGGTTTTTGACTGTATCTGAACTACATAACTACATGACATCTGCAGGAGGCTGAGGGTGCTGCAGCCACTGAAGAAGCTAAGAAAAGCAACCATGTTCTCAGGAAGATTGAGACTCGCCAGAAAGATCGTAAGCTTGATCCCCACATTGAAGAACAATTTGGAGGAGGTAGACTATTGGCTTGCATTTCCTCCCGTCCCGGTCAGTGTGGAAGAGCCGACGGGTGAGTATTTAAGCTTTAATACCAGTAGCTTATGGTTGTGTAATCTCACTGCTTCTTCAACTAAATTTCATTGTTTGAATTTATTCATCAGATACATCTTGGAAGGAAAAGAACTTGAATTTTACATGAAGAAGCTCCAGAGGAAGAAGGGCAAGAGTGCTGGCGCTGCCTAAACTAAACTCCGTTTGACTTAACAACTTCTGCTGGTCAAATGTAGTGTATTAGGGGTTTTGATATGGTCTTAAAAAAAAACAATTTTCGGATGTTCTTCTGAATGTCTTTTAATGTATTTTGAAGAATATTTTGTTTTGATTTACATTTACAAAAACTTTTTCTTGGTTTGAGAATATTCAGGACTTGTTTGAATTGCTTTTCTTAAGAACATTCAGGAGTATATCTCGCGAATAGTAGTTGGAAAATGCATAGTTAGTTGCTTATTTTCTTTCCAATCTCTCTTCAAATATATAAATATCTAAATCAATGTGTTGTGTGCCATTTAACTCTCTTCAAATATCTAAATATTGGTGTTTTAACAAGTAATTAAATGAAATAAAATAAAAAGACTGAAAGACGCATGTTTCTCAACTTCATATGTAATTTTTTTTTTTGGTCCAAAAACAAGATTTAAGTTTTTTATACTTATAAAAGTTCAGACAGGGTATAGATCTAGCCCTTCAGTTCAAATGTATCCCAAGCGGAGTTTGGAATCACGACCTAAACTTCAACTCTCATTACAATTATCGTATTGCATTGGTACTTTAAAACGATCGAATGGTTGTTCTTGTTCCCACATTATGTTGTAGATGGTCAATGGAAAGCAAAATCACGAACTTATTTTTGACTTTCAACTTTGATGCCTGTTCCTATACTACAAAAACCAATTTTGGCAGACTCCATATATGATAACTTTCATTGTTATATAGCATCAACCAAAATCAAAACATGCCCTCTAGGAACAATATACCAAAACCAAATAGGGGCCGTTAAACTATTGGCTGCATCCACTTTTGGTTACCATGCCCACCCGAGCATTGGCAATAGTTTATTGGCCTATGATCTTTCAAATTTTCACATACCAACTTCATATGAAAAGAGGATGACGATTACTTAGAAACCTTCGTTCTTTTTTTCAACATGTCTTCGTCTTCATATCAGAATACACCCGGGAGGAAATCCGTCTAAGACCTGCCATTAATCCCACTATTGCAGCAGACAAGCAATCCCTCGTCGTTTCTCTGACACTGGATCCTTCATAGAACAAGTCAACAAACCCAGTTTTAAGTCAGAAACAGAAAGCAAGATACCATTCATACAAATGACAACCAAACACGTTTAACAAATAGCTACTTTCATAACCTTGGCCTATTTCAGGCTGTCTTTCTGTTACATGAAGTCATCAATAGAGTAAATCTATAACAATAGAAGAGAAGTTCATGTGTGCACTTGGTGGGAGCAAAAATAATACCCTCATCAAAGTAGATATGCAACTGGAACAAATGATGATAGGCTTTGAAATCCTCATGGTTGTATGGAAGATTCAGAGTGCCAGAAAGTGCAAGACTTTGAGGGACTGAAGTAAAAGGGGCAAACCTCTAGTGACAGCCAAATGGCTACTTCATTGCCTTCTATAATTACAAGGTACACATTCAACAAACTATGGTTCCCCATGAACTTGGTATGCGCACAGAAAGAGTGAATTTACCAGAGATGGAATTTTAGGACTTACTATCTTTGGTCATAGGCATTGCCTGATTGTTTGTATCTGCATCCTGCAATTAGGACAATGGTCCAATTAGTGAGATTCGAGAGACTCTGAACTCATTGCAAACTATCAAAATGCTTCGCAACACAAAGAAGACAATCGGAAGATGATTTAATGACTTACAGTAGAATAAAGTTGCTCTTTGCTCATCTTTGCAATAATGGTACCATAGAACTGTGCATCCTTCCTGTTGTACTCTTTCACTTTCTCCTTGAGAACTTTATATTCCAGTTTGACATCCCTGGCCATCCATAGTATAGATCATTTAAGGAAGAGATATAGCTGGAAAACTCAACTCAAATTGACTGACAGGATACATAATGATAATTGATATCTAGAGAGTATTCCAAGCTAAATATTTACTTGCTTCCATCATTTGCGAGCTAAATTATATATCCCTTGCATCAATTATTTACTCAACTTTGTATCAGGTCATAATTTTTCACCAACCCATACAATAAAAAGGTATTACCACTAATGGTTCAACTCAATGTAGTGCAACACCATTCCATTCCATTCATTTCCAGGTTGCAGGAATGCAAACTCATGGTAATATCAGTCTTCAAGATATAGAAACCAAATCACAAGATTTGGGCAAAGCACAAGACTACAAAACCTGTTTTCTGGTTCAATTTCAAGAGCACGCTTTATGTCCGTTTCCGCCAAATCCAATTCAACCAGTTGAATATAGGCTTGAGCTCTTCTATATAATGCTTTAACATTGCTGCTGTCGAGTTCCAGGACCTCCGTGCATAATGTTGCTGCCTCTTTGTACTCCTTTAACTTCAGCTTACAAGCTGCAATATTCAAATTGCAACTTATTTTCAGCACCTTACCCTGTTGCTTCTCCTCGTCACAGAAATTGGAGTCATATTCTATGAAGCCCACTCCCTGAGAGCAATAAAGAATGCCTTGTCAGAAAGGAGAACAAGGACCATGTGCATTGGAAGCTAATCTATTTTATAAATACAGTGCACCTTCTCATATCTCTTAGAGGCTCTTTTATATTTCCCTGCCTTGAACCATCTGTTTCCTTCCTCTTTCTTCTTTGCGGCAGCTTCAATTTTCTCTTGTGTATTCATGTCCCAAGATCCCTTCTCCTGAAATTTAAATACATGAGAATGCATTAGCAACAAACTACTCCAGCCAAATTCTCTGTGTTACTTAGTAAAACAGAAAGCCATCAGGACCGAAGGCACGAAATAGTATTTCCCAAGCAGTGAAAACAGGTCTGTGGTCTCTCACCTTTGTGAAGGACACCATTTCAACCTGATAACAAACAGTAGAATTTTCTGGAACAACTGCCAGATCTTGCTGTGTCTCAGAGGAACTAAAAGCATAATCTGGTTGTATAGTAATAAGAGCAATTTCACCCTTTTTCATGGTTCTTATTCCCCTATCAAGTCCATCAATTACTTGATCTACCAACGAATAGAACAGGAATGAAGATTAGTACAATTAAAAACAAGTTGAAAAAAATGAGATCCACCGCCCTCTATTTTATTTCTTGGTTGAAAAGCATTTATTAGTATTTTATTTTATTTTTGAAAAAAAAAAAGAATGTAAATATGCATATATACACATATACACACAGCGAAACAAATACGAGGAAGGAGCATTTACATAGTTTCTAGCGTGCATTAGAAGATTTGGCTTACCTTCATCCACCTTGAACTCGAAGGGTTCAACATCATTTCCCTTTTTAACAAAAACAGTTCCATCTAGCAGCATACCAGTCAATTTGACTGCCCAGCAAGAAGAGTTTATTAAGAATGATTATCCAGGTCATGGTTCACTACTTTATTGTATATTTTATTTCTTTCAAGCATACCATTCACAATTGTACAGTCCTCTGGGTGCTCATATCCTTCTCCCTCCTTCAAGGTTTTCTTCATAACCTTTTTGTCAATGGTAACATTAGAAACAGTTTTCCATGAAACTAATTCAAGATCAATTTGCAGAGTAGCATTCGGTGGAATATCGACTTCCTTGTCAATTTTGGTCCTTCCCGTCTCCCCAAATGCATCTGTAACAACTCAGTCAGAAATTTAAAGGAAGCATTTGAAGTGAAGGTGCAAAGGACACACACTTACACTGTGGATTTACAGTCAAGAGAGCTTTTTCACCCTTCTTCATTGTTTTAACAGCTTTTGCCAGAGCAGGGCAGAAGCAGCCTACAAGGAGATCAACTTGTTACAGTCATTAAGAAGACACAGTGAGAAGGATTTCAAACAATCGTTCCAACATATACCATCTTTTACTGCAAACTCAATCCCATCAGAGTTTGAAACAACAGTTCCATCCATCAACCGAGCCTCATATATGACTGTAACAGAACATTCAACATTCAGCAGGTGAAAAAAACAATTACATCAGGGAAAGTTTAAAATGCAACTACAGATATGAAAAAGACCATTTACGCACCAAAAACCTCATCAAGATCTTTGGGGTTTTGCCAACCCTTTCCTTCAACAAGTTCTTTCTTGAATATTCCACCATCCTTGCATATGTCTTTCACACTAGTCCAAGAAAGTAATTCAATTTCGAACTGCAGAGTGGCATTAGCAGGTATTGCAGGGGGTGATCCAGACTCCCCATAAGCCAACTTCGGAGGGATAGTAAAGAGAGCCTTTTCACCCTTTTTCATTGTCTTAATACCCTCATCCCATCCTTGTATCACTTGTCCTGCAACAGGTAAAAAGCTAAAGCACAGAACCAGATAAAAGCACTTCTGATCCTCTCAAAACAGAATGTAAAATATCCTTAGAGACCATAATGAAATCCATATTTTAACCTAATGTTAGAAAGTCACTCCCCTTCACCAAATGTCAATCATTCTAGAATAGCTTGAACATATTTTAATGTGTGACGAAAGTACCAAGTCATCTATTCATTGCTTCAAAGAGTAGTATCACCTATCAAGGGCTTTCATTTAATTCTTAGAGTGAAGGAACACTGCGTTGGTGTAATTGACTTAGGGAAAGAATCCCTTTCGACAGCTTACATAGCCAAAGGTTGATATTAGACCTATTAAAACTGATCAATGAAATCTTTAATCCACCTAAAAACAAAAACCAAAAAAGAAAACAAGCAAACGAAAACATCAGGTGTCATATAAAACATTAACTTCTGCAAGATCTACCTTGGCCTAGTTTAAACTTGAATGGAGTATCCTTGTCACGGCTCGAATCAAATTGAGTTCCATCAAGGAGAGTGCCCACATAATGGACTGTAAAATGAACACAACAGCATCAATCAGAAACGAGAAAATCCTACATAACAATGGGAAGATGAGTTGAACCAATCAAATTACAAGACCTTCATCCTAAGAAGAGATTAAACATACAACAGTCAAAAGGCCTATTCCTGAATAACCAACCTTAACAAAAAAACATGAGTAAAATACGATCAAATGAAGAGACTCAATGTCTGAAAGGCACCAAATGCAATAAAAAGAACCCAGACTATCACAAAACAAAAATGAGTAAGATTCCAACTAAAAGTTATGCATAAAACAAGGCTTAAACTTTTTACATGAAAAACCATTAACTTTGGAGATAATAACACATGAAAATTGATATGCATTTGTAACAAACAGCCCTTGGGCGAAATTGACCCCGTTAGCATATCAGTGGAATGGATGATCAAAGATAGATCATAGATATTGTGCAGATTTAAAACACGTGCTGGTCCAGACAGAGTCACAAAAAGATCACCATAGTGAATAAGATCAAATAATCAAATAAATTTGCAAGCTCTAGGTAATCGGTGACCAATAGGATCCTGAACACAAAAGAAATCAAGAATTAACCAGTTGTACTCTGCATGATTTAATCCGTAAAAGCATACCTTCAACTTCATCCCCAGAATTGGGAGTTTCCCATCCTTCTCCATCTTTGATTAGCTTCTTCTTTAACCCATTTTTACCAATTTCTTTCTCTTCTCCAATTTCAAGAAATGGGTTCGTCTCAGGCAACCCCATTTCATCATCCCCTTCCACTTCATCGGCCATATGATCAAAATTGTGAACATTTGGAAACCCAAACTCATCATCCGACATTTTTATTTCTCAAGAATAATGTCAGCTTAGCAGTGTACGATGAGCCAAAAAATTTATCCGAGCAAATTAATGTTTGTCCGATTTCTAAAGTGGGCTCTTCAGAACGACAGTGATGTTTAAATGGATAATGAGGATTGGACGCTGAAAGGAAGTGGACATGAACGTTGACTCACTAGTGAGGGAGAAAGACTGGAAAGTTCTGAAGACTTGGTTCATGCAGTGCAGCCGCTCTAGCATATTTTAAGGTTATGTTTGCATTGTGTCCTAAATAGAAAATTTTAATTTTGCTTTTGGGAAGAAAATTTTTTAAAGGAACTTTTTTTGGATAAATTGTTTAATAAATGAAAATGTAATGATAAGATTATTTCTTAAAATAAGGAGTATAATTTGAAAGAAAATATAAAATTTAAATTTAGTAAAAGTGAGTGTGTTTGGACGTATTTTTATTTTCTAAAGGATAAAGGAAACTCTTCTTTAAAAGACCAAACTCCGACATGCATTTGTTGGCTTATCGTCTTCGATTTGTTTAAGTGTCATACTCCTTCTCAAGCCTCTTTCCTTTGGTCGAGCACTCAATCAGCCATTTAGAAATGAACTTGTCTGGGAAAGACAAGGAAGGTATATGGACAAAACTAGTGGTGTAGCCAGAAAAATAAATGTAAAGAGTCTAACCCTAAAAAAAATTTCTATACAAGTAAATAAATGTATTTAATACGAGTATATAAATATGTAGATATAATAAGGTGAGGTTGGGGGGTTGGAGGGGTCCCCTCTGGACCCCCCTTGTATACACCGGACAAAACAACAGTTTCAATAACTCCGAAATCCGGAGTGCGATAGAGAGTACTATATCGCCTGTGGATGAGCTACTTCACTTGATATACACTCTCTGGCGCCCCCGCTCCCCTTTTCCATACGTGGGGGCTAGAGAGTAGCCCGTTCGGAAGATTCCCCCAACTCTTTACGTTGGTACCTCTAACTCAAATGTTCTACTAAAGCAACGAGAAGATGAGACAATGACAGGTTAACTGAAAAAAATAAAATCATAAAAAAAATCAAGTAGAGCCTAAGACACACAACCCCCTCCCCCTCCCCCAATTCAGTCTTTCCCCTTTCCAGTGACCTCACGACTGGACGAATTCTAATACATTTCTTTTTTACAAAATAAAAATAAAATTAAAAAAAGCAAAGTTTTTGGGGTAAATTAGATTTGCTGAATAGGTTTGGCGAAACTAAGGTTTGGGAAATTACAGTCAGCACATTGGTTTAGTTCAATTATTATGACTGTCCTTGTTAATAGAAAAAACAAAAATAATAAACACAAGTTTAAGAAGCTATTTTGTTATTTTTCTATAAAAAAAGAAAATAAAAGCTGAAATGCAATTTGTTCCTTGTGTTTAAAGTGTCCATTAAACAGGAAACACTAACATTAAGAAAATATGAACAAAATGGAGATGAAATATCAAATACTCAATCTACCCTCAAAAGAGTGTCTTTTGAACTTAAAAAAAAATTTCCTAGAAAGATGATCACCTCACAATTTCCAATACAAATAATAAATAAAGTTTCATTTCTACCTTTCATCTAAAATTTCCATTACTAATAATTAATGACAATAAAACTAATAATTAATAACAATAAAGATAAACACATTTTCCTATCTTCTCTCCCTCTCTCTTTCTTTTCCGCATTCTTTTGTCTCCTCTTTCCGCGGTCGTCTATTGCCATCATCTCTCTTCACTTATTCAAACTAAATTAAAATTATTTACTTACCCTCAAATGTCAATGAGGGAAATTAAAAAGGGAGCGACAGTGATGTTCAGAGCCTGAGCCTAAAAAGTCTATCATTTTCTTACTTTGAGGAGAAATAGTATATGGATTGCATAATTTTTTTTTCTCATGATTTACAATCACATTTATTTGAGTAGAGATGTTTATGAGATAATTAGTAGATCTATTATGGTGTATCGATGATGTTTGTATTGCTTAAAGTGACGGTGAATAGTGACTGTGGAATCATGAGGGTGGCTGTTTTTAGAGGTGAAGAAAATGGTGGTGAGAAACAGTAAATTTAGGGAGTAATTAATGGCCTAAGTTAGCAAAATTTTAGCTATCAACTGTGTTTATTACCATTTAATAAGGGCAAGTAGGTAAACTTTTCTCTTTTCTTAATTTGTGAGCTTTTTTTTTCAATGACACTCTTTAGAGAACATATTGAGTTACCATAACAAGAAGAAAGTTATATTCAATAATGAAAAAAAAAATAGAAAAAGAAAAAAGAGAGAACTTCTCCAATATCATATTCAGGAGGGCAAATTACCCTCTAGGTCACCAAACTATATCTACAAGTCACTTTTGGCCACTTAACAATCTTTCAAAACAAATAAACAACCCAACCCCTAAATCGGCACACCAGTCATCATTCCATTCAAATGGCCATCAGTGCAATTGTTGGCCAACAAAGATGACATTAAGGTGAATCAATATCAAGCCCTTTCCCTAGCAACTCTCAACGTCGACTGCAAATTTAACAAGTTCCATTTCCGATCACAAAGATCCATGGAACTCGTGATTTTCATTTTGTCTTCTCCGACTTGTTAATCTCCAGCAATAATAGATGGTTTCTCCAGCCAAAATGACAGTTGATAAGACAATTGGATCTTCAATCCTTCAACCTCACCCTTTGCCAATGAAATAGAGGATATGGTCACTAACAATTAATCCAAAAGAAGGCTGAATTTTGAAAAGAAGACCATGTTAAGGATTCAAGGTGGGAGGCGGGAATGGAGGAAATTACAGAGCACCTGCATCAAGAATTGAAGTGTCTACGGAGGCTTTGACATCAACAGAAGAACGTGAACATAGATGATACTTCTTTGTTTAAACAATACTAATCTACACCTATTTGGATTCACATGGATTCTAAACATAAAAATATCATCTATGTTCACGTTCTCCTCTGAACACAAAGAACTAGCCTATTTTACCTTATGGCAGTGACACTTACAACATAGCCCATCAATTATCACACTAACTAAATGAACACAAGGCCATTCACAGAAACAATCACTCGCATGCGTAAAAGAACCATGAAAGAATATGAAAAAACTCCACAATGATGTCTTGAGCCAAAAATGGCAATCAATGGTACAGTTGGATTTTCAATCAGTAGTCAAGTTCATGCACCTTCTATGATACAAAGGGAAGGTGGGCCACTGACAATAATGCAAGAGAAAAGGTTGAACTCGGCAAGCAAAACATGATAGGATTTAAGGGACAAAGGAAATAAAACACTAGCAAACCCCCAGCAATAATATAGATCCATAGCTACCAACATAAAAAATGAACCAATAAACAAAGAACAAGAAAAGAGGACTAATAATCTTGATTAAAGTATATGGAAGCTCACAATGATCATCCCAAAGAGCTGGCAATTTGTTCAATGAAAAGTCTACAAAAAGAAAAAGAAAAGCACTGGAATTGTTATAGGCCTTCATTTTAGATTATCTGTACTATTTGGGATAAAGGTCGTTTAACAAGAATTGAACTTCTGATTTTAACTGCATGAAGCCAAATGCCAGCATTTTTTTCCAAGGACATGGACATCCCTTGCCACAAAACTTAAAGCTACTTCTCCATTATCATTCAGGGACTTCCCTCCTCTCCCCTCAAAAGCCCCAGCACACTGATCAGGAGGGGTGAGAGATCATTATCTAACGATTCATTTCTGACAATAACATATTCTGTAAACTTACAAGCTTATGATGTAAATCTTTGCATAAAGGCTCAAATTACTTATGATCTTTTAGAACCAGCTTTTGTGTCAAATGGCAATATTTCTTTTGAATAAATCACACCCCCATAATTTTCCCCTGATTCCATACATAATATGTTCTAAACAAGTAATTAAGGAAAAACATCATTCAGTCTGGATCAAAAGTTGCTCTGAAAGGTAGACGTCTTCCAGTATGCAACAACCACAGTATTTCCTTTACTAATAATCCATAGTGAGTTGCATTATCAGTTTCTCAATCCACATCATTCAGATCTATTACAGGTACACTTGAAATTACTTGATGCTTTCAGGGACCAATTATATTATTATTTCCTAATAAGTATACAACAAGATCCAATTTAAACGGTTCAGTACAACAACCAAAGAAACAAACCAATAAACACATTACATTTTTGAATCAAGCAGTAGGGAAGGTAAACCCATCCAACTGTGCAAAGGTAAGATTTACATTAGCAATTGAAAACATCATACAGAAGTTAGTTGATGTACCACACCTGGCAAAGACAGGAGGGAGAAATGGAATGACCTGTAGAAGAATCAACTAGCGAATATAGATATCCCTATAATCTTTATTGTACCAGACATTAGTAGGCCATATTACTGGGAAATAACTAAATTTCAGATCCAATACTAACTAATAATAATAATAAAACCAAAGTTACAGCATATCTAACAAATTATTCAGTGATAGTTTCCATAGAATCAGATCCGTCATTAATCACAATCATTGAAATGCACTGGCTTTTTCTTCTTCTGCATTCTTTTATTGGTCTATCATCAAATTTTATTTAAACCTTTCAATCTTCCACTATAAAATCAGTCTTAAGTATTAAACTTCTTTCCAGCTACATCACTTCCAGTATTACCTTCTCCATATACCTTCCAAACAGCCAATTGACAACCCCAGTAGCATTCAAGTCAAACTCAGGTCATTCCCACAAGCATAGAGACAGCAAAGCTCAGGCAAATATGCAGCTTGATTTAGATATAAATAGTAAATAAAACCTTGAGTTCTTTAATAGAGGACATTCATTCAAGGTAGAAGAGCCACATATTACAAAGATGTAACTGAATTTATGTATATCCCCTTCGATGTCCACAAATTCTGCATCAAGAACCAATGGCCAATAGAAACTCAACCCCACCCCCCCCCCCCCCCCCCCTCCCCCCTCTCTCTCCCCCCCGGGGCGAAAAACCGCACACAGACCTAAAGAAGCACTCTTCATCATAAGCAGTAATGGCAATGTCATAGAATTCATGCTCATATGGACTTCCCTACAAGAAGCGGTTTAGGAGGGGTTAGAGATCTGATTTCAGGCGCTGAACTAGGAAATAGGATGTTGAGTTTATGCATCAATATATCAGCCCTTGATGGAATCTCATTTAAAAGGAATTGCTGAACGATTGGTTTCTTGAACCACTCTAACACGGAATCTCCAGGAGCTCTCAGAACAACCTTACTAACTTCAAATGGTGATTCCACAGAGTTTAACATTTGAGCAATCACAATTTTCAAAGTTGGTCCAGTGACTAATTTAATCCGCCTGGGGACAACCCCATAGTACAACATCCTCTTTCTGAACCTGTGAAGGGTATGCACCACTGCTATTAGAGCAGCCCCAACTGACAAGTTTCTAACATCAAGAGACCAGGCAATGTGCTGATCAAACACTATAGCCTTAGGAAACAACTTATTTTCATATGCAACTTTCCATACACACCGAGCACGATTTATCTGCCCCATCAGAACAAGGTAGTTCAATAGAACGTTAACAAAGTACCTCGCAGCTCCTTCCTCTAATTCATAATCAATTCCCTGAAAGAATTCTCTCACAAAAGTTAAAACTGGTTGTTCCCTTTGTTCTGGCCCAGTGAAGAGGCCACACATGAAAGCATGAGCTTTATGCTTCGTTGCACTCAAGATAGCCATCAAATGCCTCTCATTATGCTCTTCTTGGCATCTTACAAGATAGGCAAGAATTGATGTGTAAAGTACAAGATCAACCTTAGAAGCAGCATTCACATAAGTTTCAAGGAGTGGCTTGGCTGACTCGTACATTCCAGCCTTCATACATGATTCAAAGAGCTGCCTAATTATGAAATTATTTGTTCGAATCCCGGACGATCCCATGAACCGTAACCACCTCAAAGATAGGTCGACAGAACCATCCTTGATATAAACCATTAGAACATCACTAGCATTCACATCAACCGAATATCCCATGGTTTTCATTTCAAGTAAAACTTTTGCAGCTATATCTACGAGCTTCCTTTTGGCAAGGAGAGTCAGTAGGGCAGTGTATGTACTAATCCCAGGTCTAAGACCTGCACTGGTCATAGAGTTATACAGCTTCATAGCAGCATCAACTTGACCTGCAGCAGCATGCATTTCAAGAAGAGAAGAATAGGTAGAGGGCATGGGAAAAAATCCAGCACGTTCCATATCTGTAAAGAGAGACATTGCAGTCACAAGCTTCCCTGATTTCGCATGAGACTCAACCATCATCGTGTAGAGCCCATAATTAGGTCTAAATCTGGCTTTCTTCATCTCATCCCACAGCTTCGTTGCTGTCTCCAGCTTCCCAGCTTTAACAAAAGACTCAATGAGAGAAACAAACATGTTCGCAGAAGGCCTAAGGCCAGACCCTTGGATTTCCATATACACCTTCATTGCCGTGTCAAGCCTTCCAGCTTTACCCATTGAATCAACAAGAGCTGCGAAAATCCCAAAACCTGGTCGGAAGTTCTTTCCTTTCATCTCAAGAAAGAGCTTGTTAGCTGCATCAAGACGGCCTGACTTAGCCAGGTTTGGTATCATCAACTCATAAGTTGATGCATCTAAGGCGCACCCATCTGCTTCCATGCTTTCATATATCTCGAAAGCTTTATATGGTAAACCCTTATCTAGAAATAGGCTTATCAATGAATTATATGTATGGGTGTCAACTTTGCAACCAATTTCTTTCATCTTTCTAAAACAACAAAATGTCACCTCCAATTTCTCAGCTTTTGCTAATGATTGAATAACCCGATTATATGCACTGAAAGAAGACTTCCCACTTTCACTCGAGTCATGAACCATATCATTGAAGGCAGACTGAATACCATCATAATTATTACTTTTCTCCAACGTTTCAAACAATGCGTTGTAACACTCATCATTTGGAGAATACCAACATTGCCTCTTGGCCCATTGAAATAAACCCAATGAAGAATCACTATCTCCAATAACCTTCAAAGACTGCACAATATGAGTCATGTTAGGAAGAAATTGAAGCCTATCCAACTGGGTTTCCATATCAGGACCCCATTTCCATCTTTTGACTATCTCAATAATCTTTGCAACAGCTGCAGCATTTGAAATAGGCTTCTTTAACCTTCCCAATAATACATGGTCATCAATACCAGGCTCAACGGACCTTATTCCCTTTCCAGAATAAATCACAGTACCAGATTCATCTAAATACTCTATCTCCTCGGTCCACTCATTGCCTTCCCCACCGCTCTTTCCTGAGCAATAATTTCTTACCATAGAATTCCCATCTCGGGGCATAAAGACCCCACTTTTAATTGAAGAAACTGAAATCGTAGGGTATAAAGAGGATAAAAATCTCAACTTTAAACCACGGTAAACAACTGCTACATCAATCGAAGAATTAAACGTACCGAAGTTAGAAACTTCTCCAGTGGGACGACAATTGTTGAGTGCACACCTTGTTTTTTTCAAATTCCTGCAGAGAAGACTCCTTACAACCATTTCTTGGCTCCACAAAGATTAAACGGTTGTAGAAAGCAGGGATTGAATCAAGTAATCATGGAGAAAATCTTGAAGAATTAAGGATGGGTCTGCATAGTAATATGAAAAATCTGCGTTAATGCTTAATCAAGTGATTTTTGCAGTGGTAAAGTTTAAACTTTGAACCCCTTGAGACCAAGCATCCAAACAGCCAAGCGTAGGGCAGTGACAGCATCATGAGGTCATAAATAAATAAACTGATTGTTCACATAATCTTAAATTTTAGGTTTAATTACATTTACTTCCAATGTATGGGAAAGTTACCAATACCTGTTGAGATTTGAAAATATTACTTTGACCTTTTGAACCTTTCTAATTACAAATACCATCCTGAAATTTTTATTTATTTTTCCAACTGATAGGAATCAATTGTTAATATGACCAAAATAGGGAGAGATATTGTTAAATATTAACCAAATTAGGAAAGACATTGATAGTATTCAGAAATTTCATGAAGTATTGGTAGTATTCAAAATGCTCAGGTTCTTTGGACTTAGCCCAGTTGGT
Source organism: Leptodermis oblonga (assembly GCA_016801395.1). Classification (NCBI taxonomy): domain Eukaryota; kingdom Viridiplantae; phylum Streptophyta; class Magnoliopsida; order Gentianales; family Rubiaceae; genus Leptodermis; species Leptodermis oblonga. The sequence continues at coordinate 20,540,652 of CM028750.1, read as the reverse complement.
ACACTTCCCTTGCCTAAGAATTTCCCAGGAACAGGCAGAGCACGAAAAGTCCCCCCAGTAGATTATCTCCCTCCCTAGCGATACCCGCCTAATAAAATAGTTTGATGAGAAAAAAAAAAAAAAACAAAAAGAACAAAAGCTCATGAAGTATTGATAGTATTCAGAAAGCTCAAAAGGGGTAATGTACCTAACCCTAAATTTTATGTTATTATACCTTTAATGAAAATAAAAACAAACTAGCATTACTAAAGGGTTCCGTTCCATTAGAAGAGTTCACTTTCAAAACATAAAAAAATTGTTCCAATAGAAGAATCTAGTTTTAAAATTTTTACTCTTCCTACCCACTCTAATACAATTATGTATGGTCAACAATTAACTCACTTAAAAAGAAAGTAAATGAGTAAAACAAACGGTGTCAAATTAGCTATTTTAGGTGTTGTACTTTGAAATCCATAAACAGTTGTACATTTTTTAAATTGGACTCTTTTAATGGAACTGGGAGGAAGTAATATATTACATAATTGATAATATGGCATGCAATCATATTCAATATTTATTAATGGGAAGACACAATGACTCAGAATGAAACCCACTTCCATTTTGAGTAAGAATCTAAACCAAGAAGAAATTTTGCATCAGGATAACTACAAAATGTGTCACATTGTGGCCAAATAAACCAACATGCATTTTTTCCTTTTTTGATTTGATAGTAGATAGTAAAATGTCGAACAGCTACCTATCTAAATTTCCATAACTAATAACAAACAGGTTTTGGTATCCAAAATACAGTAATTAAAATTTTCACCTCAACGCAAAAGATATAGTTGAAGAGCAAAACCTGCAAATTTTTAATTTCAAGCTATTTTTTCTTCCTGCCAAATTTGTAATGGCTGATTCTCAGACATTACTGAATCAACCTTCATCTTTCCTCTTCAATAGCTTATTCATTGTCATTAGCATGACCATGGTACAATAAAGATACTACACTAGACTAATTTAAGTGGATTTCAGAGTGAAAATGTGACCAACATTTCAGCTATGTACAACCCAATTATAAGTTGAATTCCTAATCTCCAACACTCAAAATCAATAGGCAGTTGTAGTGTTCATTCAAAGTTGTTCCCAGAAGTTGCAACAGATAAACATGACCAATAAAGAAGAGAAATTACAAAGTTTCATCACAAGCATGTAAGCTTTCACACAAGATAGGCCCTCAGTAATGGTTCCAATAGACATTACATCGAATTCCACCAAGCTCTAAATAACTCACATCAAATCAAAGTAATTTTGAGGAGAGAATAAAGATTCATTGCATTTAAGCCTATTTTTGTCTATCAATCTTTACATTTAAGTCATTTTTTGAGGAGAGAAAGCCAATTGTCGAAGAACTTCACTTTTTGGCAGCTTTGGTCATTTTTAGAACATAAACTCTCTCCATTCATTAATAAAGAGCAATTCATTGGCACCTAATTTTACCCCCCTCTATCACCAATAATTTGGACTCCCGCTGCCGGTGCCAAGGAGGCAGATAATTCCGATCACTGTCACCAATGATCAACATCACTTTCGCCTCTTTCCAAAACTGGTGACAACCATCTCAGTCACCAATTGTAACTAGAAACCGTTGACAAGTTCATCTTCTTGTCACCAGTTTCAGTTACACCGATGACAAAGATTAATTTGTTAAAAAAAAATTTGATTTTCATTCCAGAACAATTCCATTCCGGCATTTCATCGAACATGTTTCTTGCAAAATAAATTACACAAAATTTAACCCAAAACATAAAATTCACACCTATCCACATACACAAAATTCTACAAAACCCAAAAATCATTCTACATCATACACAAGCAAAGCACCAACAGCACCTCCATAGTCATTATTCAGCTCTCAAATACATGATGAACATAACCATTCTTGATCAGCACAAATGTCAACATGAAACAGATTTTCCACTAATCTCCAAGGAAGAAAGAACATGCACAGCAAAATGGCCAATCGAGAAGAGATGTCAAAGAAAGGCTAGTGCACATTATTAAAAAACAGAAATGGGCAAACAAACAGCAGCAGGTTGATTACGATCACTTCAGGTGGCCAGTCCTAGATAGCAAATATTAACACACAAAAGGCTGATTTACCATTGGAGATACAAACTCCTTTGGAATCAAGAGGCCACTGTAAGTTATTTGAATTTCTTTATGAACTGTATCTTAAGGATATATTAATACATATCAAAAGAAACCTCTTCAGCTAATGCAGCATCTATTCCAAAAAGCATATAGTGTCAAGTCAAAAGGAATCATGCCATAGCATAAACCTACTTTCAAACATCTAATTACAACAACTCAATGCAATTCACCTTTCCACACAAGATAGCAATGTCGCAACTACATTTTTGCTTCAATTCCAATCTCCGTATAATAACATATAGAAAACAAAGATGACTCATTTCAACAGTCTAGTACAGGTTGCACCTAAACTATTTGTGTTCAGACCAAGAAGAAAAAACAAAATCACTCCTGGTGTGCAAGATAAACCAAATTGCATATCTTATACACATGAAGAGCTCTCATGCAAATATATAAGTTATATACCAAATTCCTATGTTTGGTATGAAGGTTTGGTTCAAAACTTGGTTTGAGTTGTGAGTTTAGAATATTAAAATTGCATCGGGAGTGCAAAAAAGGTGTATTGGAAATGTACAAAGGATTATTGGGAATGATGAGAAATCATTATAAAATGCAAAATGAGGTTTAAACCTTGGTTTGAGCCAAGTTTCCAAACAGGGCCACATTGTCTCGTGGTAAAACACATACAAAAAAGAGGTGTCAGTATGACCAACAAATGGCAGTGCTGAACCAAATTCAATGCAAAGCCTTGGACAGAAAAGGCCTAGTATACCGCAAAGCATTTGACAAACAAAAGTGCTCAAGAGATTATAGCAATTAACCGCATATAGTCCGAGCTAAAACACAGCCATCTCCTTTGTCACTAGAGAATCATTACTCAGTGCAAACAGCAGTTAGACAACAATCCGCGAATTACATGATTAACACAAGTATACGCAGAAAAGTGGCAGCATTAGAGCCCCGAAGTCACTAGTTGTGTCTTCGTACCAGCAGAAAACTCAATTGCAACTTTCAATTGCAATTGAGCCACTACATTATCCAGCCAGTATACCGTAGATGAAGAAATAACTAAACAAGGATAATTTATGTTCTTTACAGCTCTCCACCATAAAATTAATAATTAAAGGCCAGCCAGAAATTCCTACAGCCCGATTAAATGCATTCAATAAGTTTATTTGCTTCAAGACATACTACTAAAAGTTTCAATCTTGTGCCCCGGGTAATGTTCATTACCATTAACAGCACAAATTCATTGTGGTTGGCAAAAGGCACACACTCATCAATCATCACTCTTACAGGATATTGGGTAGAACGCCTCATAAATGGACAACGAGGTTAAGATTGATAGCATAAGTATTGATTGGCCAATTCTTTGTCATTCTAGCATGCACTTGAAAAAGCATAATTGACAACAGAAGAACACATATGCTGCAAGCCGTAAGTATTGGTCCTAAAGAAAAGACTAGTCACAACTAAAGCACACATGCTTCATTAGAAAAGAAGGTATACATAATACCATTATAGCCAACTTAGTTGAAAAGATCACATAAAAAGGCACAACAATGCATCTATTTTTAAGAAAACAGAAATTTTTGGAAAATTATTTATCTAAAATTATGGACTTCAAGTTTCCCTTCCATGTGAGCAAATAGCTACTATTTTGGTTCTCCATAAAACTGTTTAACATAAATATAATGTGTCAGTCAAAGCATATTAGTGAGCAAGGCATGTTAAAGAGAGTATAAATTGCATGCCCAATCATTCAACGAGATGCCAAGTGTCTCTTTACAAGATAAACAGATAAAAAAAGCTTACGGTCAGCTAATATTTAAATAATATCGTGAAGTACCTCTTTTTATAGCTGGCAAATTCCTGCGACAGAAACTACTCTTTCTCCTTAGCTTTTTCTGCCTGTAAACACCAGATAGATCTGTCAGAAATAATCCACATTACGAGTTTTATTTCGGTGCAAAAATTAGCTGAAAGAGTAAGAGAACAAAAGTAAGCAACAAATATTGCAGAGTAGTTACTTCAACATCAACCCTTGTGTCAATCTATCTAGTTACTTCAAAGTGCTATTAGATATCAATCTAGCTGAAGGCCAGAGTTAACAAATCTAGCTCAAGGCCAGAGTTAACAAACATATGAAAAGTGGCATCAATAGAAATTTCATTAAAAATGAAATAAGCCCAAGGAGTTCCATACTAGCTTTTCTAACTTTTCTACAAGCCTCCTCCAGGAAAAGCAAAATACATACTTGCCAAGTTGTAAGCTTTTCTAAATATGAAGGCCGGAAAGAAATTGCAAGTATGATTTCTGAATGGCTAAAGGCATGCAACTTTCATGACTATAATCGAACCTGGCCCGCCCTGGAGATTGCAAATGAACACAACTATATCTAGCTAGGCAAAGATGGAATGTGTAAAATATTTCAGCTTAGTTAGCTAAAGTTAAGCTTAAGTTTGACCTTTCATATTCACTAAACAAACACCCATTGTATTAAGGTTTAAAAAGCCTTAAAAGCCACAGCTTGTTTCTCACATCTAACAGTAAAAAAAATTTAAAAAACTATCAAGAACAAATGCATACATAATTGATTGAAAACTGCATGTGATGCTGTAAAGAAATAGGTGGAAACAGAACCGGGAAACAAATTAATGCATATTAGTGCCCTATTAAACCTGTTTCAACAATGAACGCTTGAAATTTTGATCAAATAACACACCCTTACATCCCTCTTCTACGGCGAAAGAAAGCAGCTGTACGGCGCCAGCAAAAATGATGAAGATGCGGCACCAATGATAGCAGGGCTAAAGGGTTCGGGTTTAACGTGAAATGGTGAAAGACTGAAACAGCAGAGAAAGGGTTTAACACCTCAGGGTGTAGTAGGGTGTAGTGTTTTCTGTTTCCCCAATACTTAAGGGTTCTATTTTTATTTATATTTTTCGTTTAAACTTTTTACCATTTTTTATTTATTTATTTTTCGGTGAGAATTCATAATCCTAAAATCTTGTATTCATTTTTCTTGATTTCAAGATTCTTATTATTCGGTCTTCAAAAAAAAAAAAAAATTCTTATTATTCTCCCAAAATGAAACAAAAGAATAAATTTACAATTAGAAAAATGATTACTTGCCAAGGCAAAAACAAACATAATAATTTGATAATCAATATAAAAAAACTATTTTCGAGGTCTCAATTTGTTGTCAATCTAACGAACTCAAATATCCTAGCACGACGACTGTAGTTCCAAAAGAAAAAATTATTCTATAAAGATCTTTTGCACGTACATTTTATTGTAGCAAACCAATTTAACAAAAATTAGTAAATTTGAGCCCTCATAGTTTGCATTCATCTTTCTGAAAAATTTACACTTTTGTCATAAAATGCGTACATGGCATATAATGCAATTTTGTATAGTCAATGATTGTAATAATTACTCTTAAGATGCGGTTGAATAAGTTCTTAACGTATTACCTAAATTTTCAAATTGAATTTATTAAAGACGACAGAATCTATGCGATCATTTTCTGACTAATGCCAACATGCATTATTGTGCACAAATATTGCAACATAGGAAGGGAAATTTTTAGACCCAAGATATGCGTGGAGATTGCAAGGTGTCAGGTTCACTGATCAATTACCTAAACAAAATTGTAAAAAGGAGGAGAAATAAGAAGAAATGGTAAGAAGCAATTTAGAAGAGGCCCTGTTTGTTTTGATTCTCAAAACATGGTTTTGAGAAAAGTTTTAATTTTATAATAATTTTTCATCATTTTTAATACACTTTTTTTACATTTTTCAATACACCTTTTTACATTTCTAATACAATTTTAATATTATAAAATCAAAATAAATCTCAAAACCATGTTTTGGAAATCATACCACACAGGACTTAATAACAAGAAAGGAGGAATGAAAAAGGGAGGGGAGTTTCATTAGGAAGAGAAATCAGAAAACAAATTGCAATGCCAAAAGCTACTCCTCTATTCGTCTACCTCCAAATTATATGAAAACAGAAAATGAGTGCAAGCCTAACACAAATGATGTGGCACTCTCACAGAATCCCAAGGCAAATCTCCAACAGAAAATAGTAAGAGCTGGCATGCTTTCCTAAATCAGAATCCCTAATTTAGACTTATAGTTTCCAGGCATAATAACACTTCACTTCTTCAGAATAAGGCATGTCCTCAAGCCTTGAAATCAGGGAATTGCAGCTGAATGAATTCAAAATCCTCCCAAGATGCATCTGCAAAATTCATGTCTTGCCATATCACTAACAACTGCAATTTTTGTTATGCTCCAACACCCACAACTCTTCCCTTCAACACCCTTTCAGGTTTCAAAACTTTTTCTTGCATAATCCTCAGATCAGGCAACGGTGCATCAGTAATAGGAACATTCCCCACATGTTTCTTCAAGAGTGAAACAGAAAGACAGGATGAATACTAGCACTATCAAGTAGCTTGAGCTTGTAAGCCACAGATCCAATTTTCTATATTATCAATAAAGGTCCAAAATACCTTGAACTGAGTTTCATACTTGATCTTGGAGTTACTGAAATTTGCCTATAAGGCTGCTGTTTCAAATAAACCCATTCCCCCACTTCAAACTTCCTGTCAGTTCTTCTTTGATCAGCAAAATGCTTCATTCTCCCTTGTGCTTTCCTCAAATGCTCCTGTAATAACTTTCCAACCTGCTCCCTAGTCACCAACAGATCTTGGACAATGGGAATCATCACTCCAGATAACTCACCTAGTGGTAAGTTAATTGGTTTGGTTCCAGATAAAGCTTCATAAGGAGACATCTGAATAGCAGTATTAAAGGAAGAGTTGCACCATCTCTCAACTAAATGTTGCCAATCAGCCCAGCTAGCGAGTCTGTCACAAGCAAAACACTTCAAGTAAGATTCTAGACATTGATTCACCCTCTCAGTCTGGGCATCTGTTTGAGGGTGAAAAGAAGTACTCAGCAACAACTTGACGCTTAATTTCTAGAACAAAGCCTCCCAGCCTCCCAAAAATGGCTAGTGAAGATTTTGTCTCTAACAGTAATGATGGAATCAGGTAATCCATGCAATTTGTAAACCTCCTTCAAGAATGCTTTAGCAACAACCTGTGCAGTAAAAGAATGAGACAGAGGTGAAAAATGAGAAAACTTAGTTAATCTATCCACCACCACTAAGACAGTGTCAACACCCTTTGATAAAGTCAACTTCTCAATAAAATCCATGGAAATATTCTTCCATGCTTCCTAAGGTATATCAATCGGTTGCAGTAATCCAGGGTAAGGAACATGCTCATTCTTGTTTTTCTGACATATTTCACAAGCTTCCACAAACTTCTGAACCTCTTCCTTCATACCAACCCAAATCACCACCAATTTTATTCTGCTGAGTGTAGCTTTCTATTCAGAGTGCCTTCCTAAATTAGATGAGTGAAAGAATTCCATCAATTGCTTCCTGATTCCAGCTGATTTTTCCACAAAATTCTATCACCCTTCTTAAGAATACCTTTAACAAAAGAAAAATATGTTTCAATTCCTTGATCTAAAGACAACTTCATAATTTTTACTTGAGCATCATCATCCTCTTTAAAATTGTTGCTAACCCAATGAGGTTGGACTCTTGAGATAGCACATAGTACTTACTTTTCATCACCTTCACCTTCTGCAGGACAGACCCTCGACAATGCATCAACCACCTTGTTATCACTTCTCTTTTTATACTGGATTTCATAATCCATTCCCACCAACTTTGTCAGCCATTTGTGTTGAAGAGCCTGAGTCAAATTTTGATCTAGCAAATGCTTCAAAGCTTGGTGGTCAATTCTAATCACAAAGTGATGCCCTTGCAAGTAGTGCATCCACTTGGTGACAGCTAAAACAACTGCCATCAACTCTTTTCATAAATCGAAAGTCCAATGTTCTTAGCACTGAAGCCTTTGCTAAGAAAAGCAATAGGTCTGCCTTCTTGCATCAACACTGCCCCCATCCCATTATCACACGCATCTGTTTCCAAAATGAAAGGAAGAGAAAATTTTGGCATTCTCAGTACAAGTGCTGTAGTTACTGCCACCTTGAGATTTTCCATAGCTAAGGATGCTTCCTCGGACCATTTAAATGCATCTTTCTTCAGAAGTTGGGTCAAGGGTTTGCTTATGCTACCATAATGCTATATGAAATGCCTGTAATACTCTGTAAGCCCCAAGAATCCCCTAAGCTTTTTCAATGTTTTTGGATTTGGCCAATCCATGATGAACTTAATTTTGTTCTTAGCCATTCTAACTCCTTCCCCAGTTATCACATGTCCCAAATACTCCACTGATTCATGAGCAAAGCTGCATTTAGACATCTTAACAAACAACTGATTCTTCAACAAAACCTTAAATACAGATTCAAGATGCTTCACATGCTCATGTAATGAGGTGCTGTAAATTAAGATATCATCAAAAAAATACTAGAACATACTTCCTTGACATGTTGGAATATATGGTTCATTAAAGCTTGGAAGGTAAAAGGAGCATTGGTAAGACCAAATGGCATAACCATAAACTCGAAATGACCATGATGAGTTTTAAAAGCTGTTTTAGGGATATCCTCCAAATTATCTCTAATTTGATGATAATCCACTCTTAAATCCAACTTTGTAAAGTACTTAGCACCCCATAATTCATCAACAATTGGAATAGGAAACTTATCTTTCACAGTGAGCTCATTCAACCTCCTGAAATCAACACATAATCTCCAACTCCCATCTTTCTTCTTTACAAGAATAACTGGTGAAGAATAAGGACTAGTGTTATGCTGCACCACTCCACTTTCTAACATTTCTTGTACCTATTTTTCAATCTCTGCCTTATGAGCATGAGGCCATGTGTATGGCCTCAACTTGAAAGGCTCGGCTCCTGTTTTAAGAGAAATTTTATGGTCAACATGTTTATAAGGAGGTAATGCAGAAGGCGTTTGAAATACCTGATTATACTGCTGCATTAAAGTTTTGATGGCTTCTGGAACCACAGCTTGTTGCTCCTCAAAATTCCCTTTTCCTTCAGCTTGCAATAAGCAAAGTTTGATCATCCTCTTCTCAGTATATTTGCTTAAAGCTTTTCCCCTGATGAGCTTAATTTCATATTCTTCCACATCGCTTTACAAACTCCAACTTTCATTCTCCTTCTGCAACTTGATGTTGATCTTCTTAAAGTCAAAAGTGATTGGACTATATTGAGTCATCCAGTCAATTCCCAGGATAATGTCCCAACCTCCTAACTTCATCAATTTTAGCGAAAAACTGAATTCATAGTTTTGGACAAATCAGGTCACCTTTGGACACTTCACATTTCCCTGGACAAGATTACCTTCAACTCCTCAGCTAGCTGTAGATCAATGTAGCTATCTGTGCTACCTGTATCCACTAGAATGCTAACTTTTTTCCCTTTGAGTTCCCCTTGCAGAGTGATGGTTTTTCTCCTTAATCATCCTGAAATAGCATTCAAGGCTGTCTCAGTAACTTCAGTGCCCTGTTCCTGTTCTTCATTTGTTTCACCCTCCCCTTTTTCCTGTGCCTCAATCATTTCACTCTCATCATCCTCAGAAACCAGAAAATTGAAATGTTTCAGTTTGCATTGGTGAGCTGGCCCAAAATTAAACTTTCTCCACATCTATAACATAAAATGATTGTTCCTTCTGTACTGTAATACTTGTGGAGAAATTTTTTTAAACACTTCATTATTAACCTTCTTCAACCCTTCATTAGAATCTCCCTTCACTGGATTAACACCTCTTTGAAAATTTCCCCCAGTTCTAGTGTTTTGTACGGAACTAACTTATGTTTGCTATTCAAATTCGATGACCGCTCTTGTAGAACGGCAGTTTCAAAGGCCTCAGAAATAGATAGTGATTTCATAATTGTTGGAGTATTTTAATAAAATAATTATAATTAATATAATTATTATTAATTAATATAATTATTATTATATTAAGTGTGTGAGTTACAAATTTAAATTGCTAATTAAATTATATTTATGTGCTAATTAGTTACAAACCTTTCATTCTCTAAATCATCTTAATGATTAACGGTTTCTTAGTCAAACTTATTATACAATTATAATGTTTGAATCAATACAATTGATTTGAATATGAAACTGTTCCTTGATGTTTGATTTGGAAAAATTCAATTAATTCTTTAAACTGGTGCCTGATGCTTTTTTATTAGCAATGACTTAATTATTATTTATTGATTTGTCAGTTATTAGCCTAAAACAAATTCAGCCAACATTATTATATAATGCTTGGCAATGGTGTGTGAATTTTGCAAGATAGAAAGATATTCTTGCTAAACAAATTATATAGTCTTTGAGGGATAATGAACTTTACATATTTAAGTATATGCTTAGAAGAGTTAATCTACGATATTATAGAGATGTGGCAAGACGACATGGTGTAAATCGAGTAACCCTCTATTAGCGGTGCAGGCTAATGAGTGGTACAGCTTGTGTGCTGGGCTGTTGAATCCTTGGGTGACAAGCTAAAGATAGTGATCTGCTGCACCGGATTCTTCCGTAGAGGCGCTTAAATCACCTAAGAATAATGATTACGCATCTCAGCCCATGCCGCACTAGTTTTCTTTAAATTATTGTTTTTTACTTTAATTTATTTTTATATTATTATTTATACTAATATTGTGATTTTGTTTGAGCAGGAACAACAATAATCCTCACCATTGGCTTCAATTCATCCTTAAGACCATTTATAAAACTAGAAATAAAATAGTCTTCAGACAATCTAGGGTCTCTACACAACATTTTTGACTTAAGTACATCAAATTCTTCCTGATATTCTACCGCTGAATTTCTTTGATGCAGTTCATTAAAATCTTCCACTTCATCACTTTTACCTAACCCCTCAAAACGATTTACCAAAGCTTTTGAAAATTCTTCCCAAGTAAAATTCTCTTTCACCGTTTTAAAACCATAATACCATGCATCAGCCTTTCCCTCCAAATACAGTTCAATAGTTTCAATTTTTTCATCCTCTCTGATACTTAAAAGAGTAAAAAAAATTTCTGACACTTTTTTAACCACTCCTTAGGTTTGTTAACTGAGAAAGTTGTCAGCTCAATCTTAGGAGATGTGACCCAAGTATCATTGAGCACTTTGTCCATCCAGTTTTGGTCTCTCTTGTGCCTTGCAATTTCTTGGTTGGGGTAGGAAGCAAAGGAGCACTCGGATTCGAAAGAATAGGTGATCTCTCCAGAGAATTTGCTTGTGATTTCTCACCCGAAGTGCCTTCCTCTCTCCATTGACCCTTGTTCTCATACTGAGTCTTCCAATTGCACAGCATCTATGACATATTCGTAGAGAGTAACTAGATCTGGTTTTCCAGTCTGGAACTCATCTTCTCCATCTTCACATCATACTCCGATTCCATTCTACTCAAACGCTCAGCCATGGTGTCCTTCCAACCATTCAGATTATCATTGACTTCATTCAATCAGGTATCCAGCCAATTCTGTTGTTCCTCCAGTGACCGGGATCTTGTTCCCTCTGCCATAACTCCCCCATTGACCAAGGTTCAACTGCTCTGATACCAAATGTCAGGTTCACTGATCAAAATTACCCAAATAGAATTGTAACGGGGGGGGGGGGGGGGGGGGGGGGGGGGGGGGGGGAGAGAGAAATCATAAGAAAGGGTAAGAAGCAATTTAGAAGAAGGGGGGAGAGAAGAGCAAGAAAGGAGGAAGGAAAAAGTGAGGGGATATTTCATTAGGAAGAGAAATCAGAAAACAGACTACAATGCCAAAAGCTACTCCTCTATTCGTCTAGCTCAAAATTATATGAAAATGGAAAATGAGTGCAAGCCTAACACCAATGCCTTACCACTCTCACAGAATTTCGAGGCAAATCTCCAACAGAAAATAGTAAGAGCTGACATGCTGACGCAGCAGCAATGCTTCAACAAAATATCAGAAACAAAGATAAGTAATACAATAGCTAAACGGTGTCGTCCCACTTAAAATATTTCCCAAATCAGAATCCCTAATTTAGACTCTAGTTTCCGGGCATAACACAAGGATAGAGCAACCAATCTTAACTCATCCACAAAATATGACAAACAAGCCCTTCAAGTACTTCACAATACCAACCAGATTGCCACATGCCCTTGGCCTGCCAATCAAGTAAATGAATATTTTTTCAAAAAAACTGTTTAAAAAATAATCAACCCCCACCCCTCTTACACTCAATCGATCCTCAAATGCAGGTCATACATATATAAATTTGACAGAGTTTTTATGAAACCATCATATAAAGCGATAGGGGTGTAGTAGATTATGACTCCCTCGGTAAAGATTATAAAACAATATAGGACATATTTCGCTCAATCAGTTTTTACTCTAAAGTATTGCCATGTACAATGGTCTAAGGATTTAGGAATGTCTTAGGGTGCTTTTGGTCCATAAAGGAGAATGAGAATGAAAAATATGAATAATCATATATATAATCATTATAAATGTATTGTTATGTTAACAATAATGAATGATTATCATTACTATTTATGGTGATTATTTAAAAAATAAAAAATAACCGCCGATTAAGCAACAGGGGGCATGAAGACCCTTTATTAAAATTTAGAAATTGTTAAAAATTTTAACTGGCGTAATGGACTAATTAAACAAAAAACAAAGTAATACTCCCTCTGTCCTAATTAAAGAGTTCACTTTGTATTACTATTTTTAGTAATACAAAGTGGACTCTTTGAATGGGACGAATGGAGTAATAATTTATAGAGTTTGACTGGCATTAAATTAGGTACAACATTCATATCCAATTGTACTAGACTTCTAATCTTGCCAGAAATCTTATATCCTTCAAACATCTCTCAGAGCTTGCAAAAATGGTGAATGGTTTATTACATATTTATAAGAATATTAATTATTTTGGCAATTTAATTAAGGGCGAGGGGTGCAATTTTGCCCTAACGTGTTCTCTAGGGTCCAATTTTGTCGTCAGCCTTTATCTTTGTTCAAAATTACTCCCGATGTTACAAAATCTAGTACAAACGTGTTTCTCCCCAAAAAGAACCTGCCTAAGGTTTAAACTCATGATGCTAGGTATGATTGATTTAGAGTTAGGATAAGGATCGTAAGATAGAATAAAAAATAACTTAAAATTATATAATTGATTTCAAAATATGATCGTAATGAAATTTGCATACAAATACAGTTATATTTAACTATAGGGTGAAATGTAGTTTTCTCCTTGTGGTTTCTTGCTTTCAAAACTGACAGTTTACTCCCTCGTGGTTTTGGACTGAAGTGTCCACTTAACAGAAAATATCAATCCTATCGGAGAGTAAAGCATACACGCTAAAGACGAGGGTGGGAGCAAAAAAATTATTGATGTCATTATTTTTGTTCCAAAAATAACCCCATTTATGGACCCCCTAGCAGAATTACGAAGGGGAGCGACAGACAACGCAAGCGAGAGACAAAGCAAGCGAAGGACCTAGCCAGTGAAATTATTCCTGACAACGAAGAAAACTGCATCGGAACTTGATTTTGTTGTAATAAATGTCACTGGGAGAGAAAGTAAGTACACTTTCGTAGACATATGTCTTGATTGAGGTAATAATCTGCGAACAAAGCTTGCGATTTGATGGATTATGTTAATAAATTGGGGATAATTGAAGGTTTAGGGTTTACTCAAAAACATGTTCATGAATTTGTTCATGGGTTAAATTTTCGATTTCAGATGTTTGTTATTATCTATGTTTTTGAACCTTTGGTTCATTGTATGATTTTGGTTTAATTGAAGTTTTGGTTCAAAATATCTTCAGTTTTGATGTTTATGATTTTTTTGGTTGCCCAGTTGTCTCTCCTACCACTTCTTGAATTTGATTTGGTATTAAAAGATGTTCTAAAAACTTTTTACTATTGTACAATTCGTTTGCTATTTACAATGATTTATAGAGAAATGGGTTTGTGTTAAAAATTGCTTTTCTCCCTTGATTTTGAGATGAAGAAGTGAAAAAAGTCTTTGAATTTGTGGTCGGTATGATCAAGAACCAATACTTGGTGGATTCTAATCTTGTGTTCCTTTATTTGTGATTTTTTTTTTTCCCTTTGTTTGAGATGTCTCTTGTTTGGGTTTTTGTAAAATTGAAGTGCCTAATCCCTATATAGATGACCAATGTGCATTTTGGTGGTGAAATGTATTTAAACAATGTGCATTTTGGTGTTTAGTTTTTGCTTGTAGGTTGACATAAGAATATAACTAAGCTTGATTTACACATAAGCTTGTTGGTTTCCATTATTGCGAACCATACAAAGTGATATACACCTAAGCTTGATTTCTTGTTTTCACGCATGCATTTGAGCACAATTGGGTGTTCTGAAATTTTCTTTTGAAAATTTCAATTGAATTGCTTTTTCTTACTCATAAAGAATTGAAGTAACATGTGGATGCAGTTTGTTGAAACGTGATTGATTTTGTTAAGATTTGATTCTGAAATGTCAATGATAAATAATAAATTGGAAATGTTGTAGATGTCTAGCGCATCCAATTGGAACGAGGGTGATGGAACATTGAGATTTCAATACAAGCATTGTCATTGCAATCGCAAAGTCGCAATGAAGATTGTTGACACTCAGAAAGAAACAAATGATAGATTGTATTTTGTCTGTTCGACGAGACAATGTGGCTTTTTCGTGGTTTTCTCCAATGAATGTCAATGCTAATAAATATTATAGAACTAGAGAGGGAAGTTCACAGTCATTTACTTCTGGAAGAGCTAGAACCATTGGCTTATGAAATTGGCCATAAAAATTGTCAAAAAACTACAACAAATTGGAAGAAATCATCAGAATGTTGACGTACGGGCTTGGTGCATACAGTATATTTGTCATGGGAGCCTTGCATAGTAGTTGGTATAGATGAAATATGAATGTGTTGATGTTAACTATTAGTTTTAGTTTAGTCTCATGTACTCGGTAAATGTAATGGTTGAATGTTATCTTTCAATTTAATAAAATCATGTGGTTAGTGGATCTCAATGTTTTAATATAGTATCAATGAAATCATGAAGAGAAGTGATCTTTATTCATGTCCTATTGAACCATTCTATACAACAATTTTCAGTCGTCGATCAGGTACAAATATAAAACGTTAAAGGAAAAAAACTTCAAAACCCAACTTCACAAGTGATCAAACGCCATGCCCATGATCTGCAAAGCAAATAAAACAGAACCATTCTAAATACTTCTCTTCTATAATTAAGACTATATCTTGAAACCTACTAAAATTTACTCTAAAGAGACAATCAAATTTGATTCAATTGGTTCAACTGGAGAGACAACAAACCCATGCTCAACGACTCAAGAAAGCCTCAAGATTGCATAACTTCTGCAAACACACAGTTCCAGAATGAAAAAGAATCAATTCCACTGAATTGTCTACTGCTTGTCCCAAAAATAAGAAGCTAAAAAGAAAAGGCTCAAAATGCAACAAGTGTCTATACATTGTGAACACGAGAAAGAACCATTACAAATATTGCATTACAAAAAGAACATAACCATTCCAAAAAGAATCAATAGTTTCATGTTGTCAAAACCAAACCATGCCAAAGAGAACCACAAGGCAAATTTTTTCTGTTCCTCAATCATTTCCAGCAGCATCTATGCTTGTGCTTGTTGATGTGAACCAGTGTTACTTTCACTCACATTGCCATTGAATTTCTTCCTTTTCTTTGTACTAACATACCGGCCATTTACAACCTTAGCACCTCGAGGTATAGTTGTGTGAGTGGTGCTTCTTGGGATGAAACATTTGACAAGTGATGGAATGCAGTTCTTGGAGTATGGTTACATTTCTGTTACAAACCAAAAAAAGCAGCAAGTTATAGAAATAGTTTAATCCTCCCACTTATGTATTTTTCAATCCAGATATAAAGCAAGAAAGAGAGGATGATTCTAGTATAGACAAGTTTATATTTTTTAAGTTATCTCCCACTAATCAGCCATACATAACTTATCCAATTGAATGTAGCCTGCTCACATTAACAAAGATTCCACTATATACTATTTTATTCTCCTCTCACCTCCATTTTGTCTAAAAGAATGGGATCCCTTCCCCACCTCAAAACCATAAAATAATTACCATATTTGAAATAGGAACCCATCGCATGGGGAAAAGTCTAAAATTGTGAATATAATACAACTACATTGAGTTAGAATTGAAACTCCAAAACCTTAAAACATCACCAGTAAAGAGAAGAGTGCGTAAATTAGAAAATGTGATCCCCGATGTTCTAACTCTACAACTTTTCCAGACAGCATACTACCATTCTTTAATAGATGCTTTAAACACAGAAACCATTCAATACGTTTGCCCACGAAATACCCATAACTTAAAAAAATAAAGTTTATCGGTAATTAAAAATTCACCAATTTACCCTCTCAATTTGTTCAAGTTGAGGCATTTTGAGGTGTTGTACTTCACATTCATAGCGCAAGTGTTCTCCACTAGTAAACCTTAATTTTTCAGTTGCCATAATTTGAACAATTTTTCGCCTGTCCTTCCAAAAGAGGGATAGAGGCGAGAAGAGGGGACAACAGAGAACAATATTAAATGGGGATTATTTCAGCTTCAATGGCCAAAATTTTATGGTGTTTCCAAGTGCGTCTTTGTGTCGGAATCAGAAAACTTGTTGCCGTCGATGGTTTGAGTCGGGAGATTCATGGTTATGTTTTTGCATTTCTCGACCTGTAATTTCTGTCAGTGGTTATTGTTTTTTACCTAGGGTTGGTTTAGTCATTTTTTAACGCCTTTAGGAATGTTATTTTCTGTTAAGTGGACACTTCAGTATAATACCATAAGGGGAAAACTGTCAGTTTTGAAAGCATAAGGGGGGAACTGTCCAAAGCAAGAAACTACAAGGGAGAAACTGCATTTCACCCTTATTACAATAAGAAAGTTATAAAGAGTCAAAAAAATATTAAAATTGAAATAGATAAAATAAATATCCTAAATTTTACTACTAAACAATTAGAGTGAACTAAGCTATATAATTATTTCAAATTAACAAAATGAACTAAAAAAAAGAGAGACAAATTTGTTATGTGTATAATAACACCAACCATCATAATAAAGTATATTATAGACAATCAATAGTATAAAACAAAATTCCTTATTTTCTTTGTTTCTTTCTTTCTTTTCTTCATTCTCTTTTGTCTTTTATTCTTCTTTTCTTCTATTTCTCATCATACATATATATAATGCTTGAAAATACATTTTACATTTACAATATAAATCCACTAATAAATGACCATATTTATGGGCTCAGGATTATTTGTTACACTTTCCTGTTATACTCACTGTTACACATTATAATAACGTATCGTAAATATTATTTTTTATATTAATTTTTTTTACCAATGATATTCATCGGCATTATAATAATATATATATTTTTACTAAGAGTTCACCCATTTTGGTGTAGGGTATATTTATTTTAATTTATTGAGATTAAAAAATCAAAAAATAAAATAAAATTATGTTAAAATAGAAGATAAAAAAAATTATATTAAAATTACGTAGAATGGCAATGAATATCATTTGTATAAAAAATAATATCTACGATAAGTTATTAATATGTGTAACAAGAAAGTGTAACAGATGATCCTGAGCCATATTTTTGTGTCTCTAATAAATGGTCACATTTATGAATCACTCTACTAATTAAATAGCCGCCATCTTTATGAACTACTATTATGATTATCTTATCTTGTACTAATGACCTGCAATGCAATAGATGGTGTGTGTATACATTCCTTATGCTACGGAATGAAATGTGATAAATATGAACATATACAAACTTATTCACAACACTCCCTTTTAGATGTCCATATTTAGGTTAAATGTCTCATTAAAACTTTAATAGGAAAAATCTTGTGGAATAAGATTACATTTTCCAAAATTTGTTAAGGAAAAAGTCAATGGGAAAAAAAATATTGTTTAAGGAAAAAATGGTACAGTATATAACGCCCCAACATATTAAGGAAAAACACATTGGTTAAGGAAGCATCAATATGATTGGATGGCTCCAATAGATTCAACGCCTGACGGAAGAGAATCAGTACACATTCCAGCAAGCCTACAGAGAGACTAATGCACCAACCAATTGATTAGCTAAGAATGCAAGCACTACTCAGCAGAGGACACTATATAACAGCATGAGGGATGCGCCCAGAGAGTTTGGAGGGGTACCCAACACTAGATTAGTAACAATTCCATAATGCATTATTGTATCAATCATTCATGGATTGCAAACACTACACACACTGCGTTTGTTCACGATGCTTTTTGCGAGGGTAATGGTCATTATGTCATCTCTTCTTTGGGTGTAATTCTTTTGTTATTTTTAATAAGAGGATAGCCAATCCCACTAGCCACTTACTCGGCTATTTTCAATTTTTTTATAAAAACTCTTCATCTTGATCATATCATTTCATATCTTTCAGTCATTGCATTCCAATATTTTGAACCAGCTTTTAAAATGTAAAAGTCAATAGTGCCTTTGAGTGAATCTATTAATTGTCACTTGAACAAATTTGTTGAGCACAAATTTCCCCATTCAATTGAAGCTCATGGGTGAAAAAGAATTTTTGTGAAATTTTGTTTCAATCTATCACCTTCAATATACCAACTCTTCAACTGAGCTATGTATATCGTGCTATCATCAAATCAGGTTGTAGTTGGAGCTTTCTTTTTCAAAAGTCAAACACACGATTATTGAATATGGTGTATCATGTATCTCAACCAAAAACACCTCCGAATCGTTTCATGAATTATCATTATATCTCAACAATATGAGAATAATTGACAGCTATACTATGTTTCTTAAAAGAAACAATGGCAAGTTTGGTCCCTTTTGTTTGGACCTGTTGCACGGTTGATCGCTTACATTTCACTGTTGCAAAAGTAGTTTCTTATGTTTGCATGTTGTTGTAGTTTTGATCCACGTGACCTGTTATGTTCAGTTTTAACCAGTCAAATAAGAGATCAACGGTGTATGAGGGTATTTTGAAATGGAAAAAAAAGTTGGGGGTTTTTCATTGATTTCCATATTATTCAGTGGCCTGTATAATAAATTTTACCTATTTTGATAAATCGCAAAGATGAACCAAAATTGTTGAGAATAAGCCTACTGATATGTAGTTCGATATGGGTAAAAGTGGGTATGAATTATTATATGGGTGACTAAAGAATATCGAAATCACGAATGCAGTTTGGCACGGGCATCTGGCACGAGTTATGTTATGGTAAGGGAATCTCATTTCTTACTAACTTATAAATAAAGTAAGTATGAATTGAGGTACGTCCGTGCTGTTGGAGTCTCACTTGGATTTAACTATCACTACAACCAAGACTCAAAATGCACAATATAAACGGCCAAAAAGTCAGGTTTCATAGAAACATTCTGTTTGGTATCACAATTTAAACTATGGTTTGAGTCTCATTTTAATTTTATAATATTAAAATTACATTAGGAATGTAAAAATGTGCGCTGGAAATGTAAAAAAGTTTATTGAGAATAATGAAAAAATATTATAAAATCAAAATGAGACTCAAACCATGGTTTGAGTTGTGATGCCAAACAGGGCCTTAAGAGAAAATTTCTATCATACTTGTATAAGATTTAAGGCAGATTTCAAGAAAGAGCCATTAGTGCCCATTTGTTTAGGTTTTCAGTTTTGGTAGAATTTGGGCAATTTAAACCAGTATTCACATTAGAACATGTAAAATAAACCCAAAAAGAGAAACTACTGATTTTCTTCTTCTATGAATTTGATGCTTTTCTTTGAGAATGAGAATCTCGTTTGAATTTTGTAGTTAAAAAATAGAAGTTTATTTCCATCCAAGAAAATCTGTGGCCCTCATGTAAGGGTATTTGGTACATACATTTGCGTTCTTTATAACATCAGCATACCACATCAACTTTCTGCCCTCAATGAGGTATCATGCTCAAAGTTTAGGCAGCCAAGGGAATTCGATGTTATTTTTTAAAATATGAGGGATCCATTTGTAATTTTGAAAAATTTTGGGGGAGGTAAATACAATTCACCCAATTGTTTTTGAAAAGAAAATTTCATAGTGTTAAAGATGTTTTCAATGTACCAACAACCTAATTTACCCTTTCCATTGTAGGTTACAAACATGGATTTCAACATTTTATTTTATTTATTTATTTACTCTTTTAGGCCCTGTATAACTACTAGAAACATATTTTGGACTAATTTTTTTTGGGAGGGGGAGGGGGGGGGGGGGGGGGGTGGTTTGGTATTGAATTTTGAAAAATATAATCTAGAGCATATTTTGGACTAAAATTTTAGCATATATAACATACCCTTTGTTTTAAAACTCAACACATGTAGGTTCACATCGAAATATTGTTTGACAGCTTAGTTGTGAAAATTTGAAATGAAAATCTGATTTGGATTGAGTTCTGATAAATAGTATCTGGAACTATAGTTTATACTTCATCCGTCTCAATTAAAAAGTCTATTTTGAAAAATATATAATTTATTATGGGCTGTGAGGTACAATAACTAAAATAAGTAATTTGACATCATATTTTTCATTTATATCCTACAAGCACATATTATTATATTAGTAAGGGTATGTAATGTAAATAAATTCAAAGTGGACTCTCTTAATGAGAAAATAAATATTTTTTAAAATGGACTGTTTGAGTGGGACGGAGGAGTAATATAGTTCAAGATTTAATTTAGTCTCATTTTTGAAAAAAATTATTGGAATTATAAGAGATTTGTATAAAATGGATAATATATTCGTCATAAAAGACATGAATATCAAACAAAGTTTATCAAATAAAAAAATACAATTCAAAAAAATTTAGATACCATACTGTATTAATAACACGATTTAAAATATGGGGTAGGGTTGGGATAGTGGATAATCGCAATTGGAGGATCTAGTGACCCTGAGGTCATTGGCTCAAACCTTAGGATGCAAAGGTTAAAAAGAAATAGTTTAAAATGTAAAACCATATCTCAAACTTAAACTTAATTTTATAACACAACTCTGAATATTGTTTATCAATTTAGTCCAAAATATAATAACATGCAATATATCAAACATAAATTTAAACCATATTTGAATACATATCCCAGACCACAATTCAAGATGTAATATTGTATATCTTAAGTTTAACCATTTCCCTACATTATATTGTGTGTTTTCTTGGAAACTACTTTACATTAAGTTCATTTGACACAACCCAAATTCCCCAAAAGAGTTCCTGCGCCTCATCAAGCTTAAATGGAGAGGGATTTAAGGGAATGACATACGAAAACTGATTGGTTCTAAATTATAGTGCCTAATTTTAGGATTTTTCTTCTGTTTTGGCCCTTTTGGGATTCCACTCTAAAAACAATTGGTTGTGAAGTTGATATTTTTAAAATTAAAAAAAAAAAAATCTAAAGGTGAGGAAATTGCTACATTTTTGCAGCGGATGAAGTGGAATTTATTTTCAAAAGATTTTAAACTAAAATAAATGAATTTGGAGATCAGAAATTACCCAAAAAGAAAAAAAACGAAAAAAAAGCTACACAATTTCAATGCGAAATTGCCAACGTCAAAGATACTAACTCCCATCTCTCTCCTCTTTCCTCATCAACTCCGCCCTGATTCAGTTTCAGAACCTTCTTCCTCCTCCTCCTCCCCAGGCCACCTCCCACCGGGGCATCCTCAATCAAATTAATTTTAATCCAAGGCCTCTCGAATTGAATTATATTACTCCATTAATCTCTGAGGCGTTTCTCAATTCTCTTCATCATCGTTGAATCATGGCGGAGATGCCTCCTATGGATCCAGAAGGAATTGACGGAGTACGGATGACTTGGAACAATTGGCCCCGGACGAAAGTTGAATTGAGCAAGTGCGTGATCCCACTTGCCGCCGCGATCTCTCCGATCCGCTCGCATCCCGATATTCTGTTGCTGCAGTACCCGCCGCTCCGGTGCAAGACCTGCGCCGCTGTGATCAACCCCTTTTGCCGTTTGGATTTCGCAGCGCTAATTTGGATCTGCCCTTTTTGTTATCAGAGGAATCACTTCCCTCAGCATTATTCCACAATTTCGGAGACCAATATGCCGGCGGAGCTTTACCCTCAATTTACGACCATCCAATACACCCTCCCCAGCCAAATTCCCCAGCAAAACCCTAATCAAAACCCTAGATTTTTCGATGGCTCCGAGAGTGCTTCTGCGATTTATTTGTTTGTATTGGATACGTGTATGCTTGAGGAGGAATTGGAATTTGCGAAGTCGGCGGTAAAACGGGCAATTGGAATGTTGCCTGATAGTGCCATGGTTGGGTTTGTATCCTATGGAACGCAGGTTACCGTTCACGAGCTGGGATTTTCCGAACTGCCTAAGGTTTATGTGTTTAGAGGGTTTAAGGAACTGTCAAAAGATCAGGTTTTGGAGCAGTTGGGCATTGCTGGTTCCGGAGCCAGCCGACGAGCTGCTGGGATTCATAGGGTTGGGGCTAGCCCAGGAGGAAATCCAGAATCAGGGATTTCTAGGTTTTTGTTGCCTGCTTCTGAGTGTGAATATACCCTTAACACGGTGTGTAGTTTTTTCGTGCATTTAAATTTTACTGTGATTAGCGCAAGAAATTAGATGATTTAACTGATAAAGCTGAACTTTTGTTCGTTGGTAGTTATTGGACGAGTTGACTACGGATAGATTCCTGGTGCAACCGGGCAAAAGGGCAGCACGATGTACTGGAGTTGCATTGAGTGTGGCAGCAGGGTTGCTTGGGGCTTGTGTAGCTGGTACCAATGCTAGAATTGTTGCTTTAGTTGGAGGACCAGGCACCGAAGGGCCAGGATCGGTACTTCCTTTATGTTCTTATTCTTAATGTGATCCGTTATGGTTTGAAGAATTCTGGATTTATGTGCGTTTTCTTGTTGGGTTATGTGTTTCGTTCAATTACTGGGAGGCATTTTTGTTGTCTGGTTTTAGCGTAAATTATTAAAGAGTTGAGATTTTGTAGTAGGAGGCCTAAACTATAGGGCTTGCAGTATGATGAATATCAATATACTGACTTATGAAAACATGTGCAAAGGGAAATATGTGGTGACCCAAATTCTCTGACTTGCTTTCAGTAGTTAGTAGTTTGGTAACTTGTACAGAATGGATTTTCATAACTAATGATGATATTAACATGTGAAAACAGAAATCAGAAGTGATTAGATCTTTGGGGTGACTGTAAATAATTGGTTGTTTTCTTTGCAGTTAGTTCATACTGGGGTGGACTTGGCTTAATTTGCTTCTGAGATGTACGAGATGAAATAGAGCTCCAAGAAATTAGTTTTATTCATTATTCCTCTTCAATTGTTTCTTCTTTACTTTATCTCTTTTTGTTGTGGGAAAAGATAGCTTAAACAATGATGAAAAATATGATTAAACTATTCTTCATCCCAATTCGACGCATTAAATATTCAGAACCAAGATGCTTTTCTTGTAGTAACTTGATTTCAGTTGGTATGGATAAGTTATTAGTTCTCTTTTCTATTCCAGATTGTTTCTAAAGAACTGTCAGATCCAGTTCGGTCACACAAAGACCTGGATAAAGATGCTGCACCGCATTTCAAAAAAGCTGTTAACTTCTATGAAGAACTTGCTAAGGAGCTAGTCAGTCAGGGTCATGTTTTGGATGTTTTTGCTTCTGCTCTTGATCAGGTTTGCACATTCACTGAGCTAGATATATTCATCTGGTCAGTTTGAAACCTGTTCGTCTTTGTAACTGGTTTTTTATTGTTATGGTTTACAACTTGAAATCTGGTTGCGCTCAGTCTCATGCTATATGTGTGTGTATAACCTTGGGTCCATGTTAGGGATTCTGTCTCTTTTCTTTTTCTTTCCTGATTTCTCCTTCCTAGATCTTATATCGGTGATAGTAAACCTTCTCTCTTGTGCTGGTTTTCAGTCACCAATGTTTTGTTTCACGTGAACGGGGGTTCTCACATTGAATAACATGGTATTTCTGACACATGGGTGAATGATATGGAGTTTGTAGCATCTCTTGACATTCCACTTGGACACCCATTGATGCTTTGCTTCTTTTGCCAGTAATTCATTTTTTGTGGATAAGTGAATTGATCATAGACAAGTTGTACCTATTTCATCTAGCTGATATAAACATGCTTTCAGGTCGGGGTTGCAGAGATGAAGGTTGCCATTGAAAAAACTGGTGGACTTGTTGTTTTAGCTGAGAGCTTTGGTCACTCTGTTTTTAAAGACTCTTTTAAACGGGTTTTTGACGTTGGGGAACAGTCACTTGGTCTCTCCTTCAAGTAAGTTCATCAAGTTCAATACTTAAGGCTGCACCTTGTACATACGCTTTTATTGCTGCATGTGGTATTGTGCAATCTCAGGATATGCTACATTTCGTTACTTT
This sequence comes from Leptodermis oblonga, assembly GCA_016801395.1. Classification (NCBI taxonomy): domain Eukaryota; kingdom Viridiplantae; phylum Streptophyta; class Magnoliopsida; order Gentianales; family Rubiaceae; genus Leptodermis; species Leptodermis oblonga. Next base: position 20,516,042 of record CM028750.1, on the reverse strand, counting down.
TAAGTAAATAGGAAAAAGATTAAAGATGTTCTTTAAATGCTAATCTCTTAAGTAGGCTTAATTTGAGGAACTTAAAAGTGAATTCTGGGAATGGCATTTGGATGCAATGTTAGAATACATCTCATCCAAAAATGGCGAGGGATAATTTCAACTCTGGATGTATGTAAGTCCTTAATTCTGTGGAATCTAATTACACTTGCATTATGACCCCTAGAATACGATATTCTAAATCCATCCCAACTTGGATTCAGTTTACAATAGCATAATAAACCAGAGCAGCTTATTATTTTGTGCTACAAGGATAGCAGGCTCCTTACTTTTGACAAGAAAACAAAATGTTAGTATGGTGCTACATCATGACAGAGAAGTGGAAAAGCTTATTCAAAGTCTAGTCTTGGCTCATGCATTTTAGTTTAACCTTTTAAGGACTGCAAACAGAATAATGTGAGGAATTATTTTATAATAACAATATACATACACTTGTTAGCTTACCTAATTCAGTATCATAGAAACTTCACTGAAACTTGGTGGTCCTTTTCTCTATTTTTTTCCTTCTCTGCTTTGTCTATCTAACCTTTGTTAGAGTGAATGTCCCCTCCAATCTGAAGTTGAGAGAGTTAGACATATGTTTTATGTCTCTCTGTAATGCATGCACATTGTAGAAAGAATAGCATCACATGTATGGCACTTACTAGTTCGTGCTTTGTCTTTCTGCAGTCTGATTCATTTTATACTGTTTATTTGTGTAATACTATTGTGAACATAGAAATGATGAATCTACTTTTCAGTGGCACACTGGAGATAATCTGTTCAAAGGATATCAAAATTCAAGGCGCCATTGGACCTTGCACATCTTTGGAGAAGGTTGGTTAGTTCTTGAAGCATGATAACTCTCTAAATGATTGAAAAATCTGTTTTGTTCAAGATCAATACATTTTCTTTACCTTTTATCATACAGAAAGGGCCTGGTGTTGCTAGCACAGTCCTAGGAGAGGGAAATACTACTGCTTGGAAGCTGTGTGGCCTTGATAGAACCACTTGCTTGACTGTTTTCTTTGATATATCAGCAAGTGAAAAATCAGATCCTTCAGGAGTAAATCCACAATTATTCTTACAATTCCTAACAAGGTATTTCTGCACCTTTTTGCCTTTCCGTCTTATTGTTTTAAAGGTTGGCCTTTTAACTACCTCGTCTGAGAGACCACCTTTTTGGTTGGTTCTCACTTTTGCGGTCAGACTTTAAGGGTCTTTTACTTTAGACCTTGTACTTTTAGAAGGATGTAAAAATTATATTGAAGGAAAGGTAACAAAATGGCAGCTGATTTCCTAATAAGAATTCAAATGCAGTTACCGAACCCCTGATGGTCTCTCACTTTTAAGAGTCACAACAATTTCAAGAAAATGGGTGGATAGTGCTCTTGGCATGGAGGTATGGCTTTGTGAAGTTCAAGTGTTTTCTGGTTTCTTGTCTCATGAGTTCCTTCATTTCTGCTTCTCAATATAAACCTCTTTTATTTCTCAATATTAACCCTTGAAAACTCTTCCGAATGACTCCTTTGAAGACAATTCTGAACAGAACTTTTAAGTTCCTTTAACTCTTCCTGGTGTTGCATGTTGGATGTGAGACCCATCCGAATAAAACTTCATGTGGGTAGCATTTGATTAGGTGGAATATTATGAGAAAGTGAGAAATACTAGGTTCCTTGTGAGTTTGATATAGTAGATAGTTTTAAATTTTTTTACACTTTCATCTGCTTTCTTACATATAGTGATCCTGCAAAATTTATGGGGCTGTGCTGGAAATATTTTTACAAAAAATGTTGTTGCTCCGATAAACCATCTATTTTCCTGAAAAGAACTTTTTTGTCTGATTGACGTGAAGGAAATATTATGTGTAAATGGATAGGTGAGAAGGCTAAGTTTTATACCACAAGGTATAGATATTGGTACATGGGTAGAGATAAAACTAGAAATGGAGTGGGTATATTGTATATTTATTATTGGTAGAACAAGTAGGGGAGGAGTTAGAAAGAGAAATAGAGTTATAGCTATTGAAATTACTGTAGGAAAAGAACTGATAAATATACTTGGCGTATATGCACCACAACTTGGATTAAACGAATCAATCAAACCTTAGATTTTGGTAAGATTTAGACACTTCACTTCAGACAATTTGTCAAAGAAAAAGTCATCATTGACAAATGGCCATGTAGGTTATGGAAACTAGGAGCATGATAGGGTTCCGTCGGGGTGGGGGGTTGGGGGGGAACGAAAATTATGTAGAAATTGTATGGTGATACCCACAAATTGGTCTCAACTATTTTCGCAAAATTCAAATCTTTGGAAGTATAAAGAACATTACAATGAAAAGTGCTAAGGCAATAATTGGCCTCGATGATATTCCAATTTAGGCATGAAAGTGCCATGCTAAAGTTGGATTAGCATGGATTACAAACTTATTTAATGTAATTATGAGAACTAAAAAAATGTTTAATTAATGAAGAAAAAGTATATTAATTTCTTATGTATAAGAATAAAGAGGATATACAAAACTGTGCAACTAATGAGAGTTATACTATGGAGCCGTCCAATGGCGCCTTGAATTTTGATATCCTTTGGAGAAGGTTGGTTAAACTTGTTTCGATTTACCCTATTCTAGCTCACTTATCCTATGTCTAAACATTGTTGAGAGGGAGGTGTGTGTGTCTGATTTCCTAATGTCACCTTGTGCCTTGAGTTACTATGCTGTTGGCCTGTTGACATTGGCGGCTCCATTTTCTGCTTTATGTCATTTGTTGTCTTAATTTTTCTTTGTTGTTAGCTTGTTTTCAGTCGGTAAGATGGTTTAAAAATTTCATCCTAGTTCAAGTTTTAGTTGAATTTCTTGGTAACAATCTATATTTTGGTTGCTTTGATAAGTGTTCTATACATTTGGTCAACATTTTGGTCTAGTTAAATTTCAACAATGAACATGATAGGCTAAATGTTTGATCTCAAGATTCTGAGTCTCATCAGTTAGGAATGCTAACTTTGATCACTTTTGTGCATGCAGGAATTGGTCCATGGATTTGATCAAGAAACTGCTGCAGTAGTTGTTGCTAGATTTGCTTCTTATAAGATGGAGAGTGAGGTATGCTTATCTTTTGAGAATTATTCCCGGCCACTTGAACATAGCATTTAGACATTCCATGTACATGTTATTTCTTTAAGCACAACAAAACAAACTTTGGATGTAATTTAGAGAGTCAGAGAGGAAGTAGTAACTGATAGGTTTTGTTAGAAGTTGCTAACTTTGGTACAAACTGTAAATGATTCTGGAGTCGGTTTATTTGGATCATAGAAGATTGATTACATCAGTCCAAGTAAGCTCCCACCCCCCCCACCCCCCACCCCCCACCCCCCACCCTTAATATAATCTGTTTAATATAGGCTAAGAGGAGGAATTGAAATTTAAATATGTAGGTTCTTTGATTATAGTCATAGAAGATTGGACAGTTGCTAAACAGCATGAATACAAGTCATACTGCGCTTCAGCTGATAATATTTTCTTTTTCTTCCTTGCTTAACATGCTTGCTTATGAATTATGGGATTTACTGAGTCTTTTCTTGTGACAAAAGGATAATTTTGATCCTACACGGTGGCTGGATCGGAGTCTTATTCGTCTTTGTGCTAAATTCGGTGACTATCGGAAGGATGAACCATCCTCATTCACTTTAAATCCCTTCCTTTCATTATTTCCTCAGTTCATGTTTAATCTGCGGCGATCACAATTTGTGCAGGTGAGGAAAGGCTTTAAAACATACTACTACAGTTTACAGCTTTAAATTACTGTGCATTTTCTTCACTTCCTCCTCTCCCACATGTTTCTCTCTTGTGCAACAGGTATTTAATAATAGTCCAGATGAAACAGCATACTTCCGCATATTGCTGAACCGGGAGAGCATAAGCAACTCTCTTGTCATGATTCAACCATCACTAATGGCATATTCTTTCAATTCACTTGCTCCTGTACCAGCTTTATTAGATGTGGCGTCTATTTCAGCTGACAGGATTTTGTTGTTAGATTCATACTTCAGTGTTGTTATTTTCCATGGGATGACAATTGCTCAGTGGAGGAAGATGGAATATCAGAATCAGCCAGAACATGCGGTTTGTGCTCACTACATCTCCCTGTGTGCCAAGTATCTTAATTTTTGTTTTTCCTTTTTCTAGTTTGATATTTAGTGTTTTCTGGAAGTAGGATGGCCCACCCAGTTAGATTTTTTATTTCTATATTACCATGAGCTTAGTCTATGATTGTCATGTTCTTTGTTTGTTAAACATGATGTGGAAATCTAGGGTAGCCGAACGATCTTACTATTGAGAATTTTGTGACTTGGTGTTTCTTTTTAAACTGATGTTGTAATTAAAATCACGTGATCTGAGATTGTAGGCCAATGGTGAATTCTCGTGAAGCTGAAAAATTATTTTTATTGCTCTGATTGAATTTCTCGCACATTATATAGGTATTTGCACAACTTTTGCAAGCTCCTCAGGATGATGCCCAACAAATAATTCGTGAGCGGTTCCCCATCCCGAGGCTGGTGGTTTGTGATCAGCATGGTTCACAGGTCATTATTCTCTAGCCTAATCTTAGCTTTGTTGGTACTTAATTTGCCATGAACTAGCTTAATGTGTAGTTTTCCTTAGATAAGCCTGCATTTTGGTACTTAATGGAGTGTACTCCGGAATGCTGGAGTCTCTGCTTGGTGTGCATTTACAATGCTCTTAAATTGGCAACTTGGACAAGGGATTTCGCAAAGCTTAGAAGAGCTATACTGATTGTTATACTTATATCTGCTTTGGTTTTTTTTCTGTGGATTTTGTGCAACTGCTGATAATTATACTTGCTTTGTGACAAAGATGAGCAATTGAACGTAGACATCCATTAGGCTGTTTCTTAGTGGGTCACATAAAAATTATCCCTGGAGTGGTGGGTGCATCTCCTACTCCATTTAAATAAATTCATTGGTGGTGTATTGAGCAAAAATTTAGATGCTGCAACAACTGATAGTCTAGGTAAATGTCATAATCATGTACGCGAACATGTGCATTATTTACTACAGTTTCTTGTCCCTAGGAATACTCTTTCATTAATACAAAGGTCTATAGTAATTTCATATATTATAGAAGACACCGGCCAGCTACTCTAAAGATCTGGGTTTGGTTAGTCATGCAGCTAATTGGGAGGTATATTTAAGCTATAGCTACTCAAGCCACGATACTTTTCCTTTTGAAACTGAAGGTTGAATCTTTTATGACATTGGTTTTCCCTTCTTGTTTATGGTCTATTATTTCTCTCTCCGTTTATTGAGCTGTCCATGGTTCTGTTCGAACCAGAACTGCCAATCTGGATGGTTCTGGTCAGGTTCCAGAACTGGAGCCTTGGCCATGTCTGGTAGCATTGCTCATCTGTAAACTGTTTTCTGTTTTCTTCATAATGTTTCGGTATGTTTCTGACTGTGGCGTTGCCCATCTTGTACAGGCAAGGTTTTTACTGGCAAAGTTGAACCCATCAGCTACATACAACAATGCACATGAGATGGCGGCTGGATCAGACATAATCTTCACTGATGATGTTAGTCTTCAAGTGTTCTTTGAGCATCTTCAGCGGCTGGCCGTGCAGTCTTCTTGAGCAGGCGGGTGTAAGATTCATGTGTATGTACTACTGTTTGTAAAATTCAAGGTTGGTATCGATGAGATCTCTGTGTCCCGTGTCATTAGGTTTGTGATATGATTGGGGTTCCTAGCTTTTCTTCCTAGTCGATTACAGTTGATAAGATCGGACCTTCTTATTCAAAGATTAAGGGACTCAATTTTTTGGAGATGTGGAGGGCGGAGAGGCAAGATCCTTTGAAGATCAGAGGAGTGGGACGGATTTACCTTTTTTTGTTATTCATTGCTATTTTGTAAGGAAGGGTGAGTATATAACTTCAAGTCTCTCACAATAGCTTTACTCAGGATGTACTTTTGACTTTTTTTGTTTTTGTTTTTTTTAATTATTATTTTTAAAAGTTAATTACTCAGGCATTAAGGTAAGTAACATTGGGTTTTTATTGAGTTTTTTGGTGTACTCCAATCGCTGGAAAAACCTAGTGGAACATTTGTACTCTTATTTGACTCTATTTTATATTTTTAATAGCAAATGAGTCGAAATACTCTCATTTCATGGTATTCCTGGCGCATCTTAAATAGTTTGTCGTCATCCTACAAGTCATCTCTCTCCATTAGAAAGGTTAATTTTGATTAATGTACAATGTAGTATGAATGTCAAGTACAACATCAAAAATAGCTAACATCAATTAAAGTCTCCTAGACTCCTACAGTGCTTCTCGAAAGAAGGGACTAGAATGCAAAACCAAGAAAACGAACAAAGTATCTCCAAGGAATAGAGATTTTCCCAAATGTCAAATCTTGCAGCCCTATTATGGTCCGATATTTTCCTAGGTGCTATGGAAGTGAATCAATGGAACAATCCAAAAGTTCAAAGGTATGCCCCGGTACCAAAGTTGAAACCTCTCAATAAGACTCACTTCAATTATCACGTACAGATACCTACTAACAGTGTTACTGCCTCACTCTCCAAAAGAATGATGTAGTGAAAACAATGAAGATGATAGGGATGATTATTGCGCCCGGAAAACAAATAATGGAGAAGAAGAAGAGGTCTCAGATGTAGAAGAACGATATATTTTGGGCCAAAAAAAGTATTAGCCAGCTCGCACGTGTTATGAAAATCGCGTTCGACAACAATCAATAATAGATTATAAAAAGTATAAGTAGATGTAAGCCTCTATGGCTAGATTTACTTTTATATGCTTTTAATGGAAAGAATTTTTTCCATTAAAAATGATTTTTTATTCCGAAATTTCAAAAATAGAGAAAATTTTCGGGAAATTCCCGATTTAGTGAAAGCGAGGTTCTTAGGAAATTGGATTTTGTCTCAATTTGTGAAGAAAACGAATTCGGAAATTCGTTTTCTTACAAATCGGCCCAGCGAGTAAATTCCAAAGAAAGCGAAGTTGCGAACTTCGCTTTCTTTGGAAATTGGATTTTGTCTAATTTGTGAAGAAAACGAATTTCAGAAATTCGTTTTCTTTACAAATCGGCCCAGCGAGTAAATTCCAAAGAAAGCGAAGTTCGCAACTTCGCTTTCTTTGCAGATTGGATTTTGTCTAATTTGTGAAGAAAACGAATTTCTGAAATTCGTTTTCTTTACAAATCGGCCCAGCGAGTAAATTCCAAAGAAAGCAAAGTTTGCTACTTCGCTTTCTTTGGAAATTGGAGTGTGAGTCATAATCATCACCTTCTTGATGGTGTGCTGATGTGGAAGTTTCACCATGGTCGTGGGTTGACATGGATGCTCAACCCTGTACAGACCGCGATAAGGATGTTTGCCCTTGTGTAGTTTGAGAAGTCGATGCGCGACCATCAGTAGTTTGTATTTGACGAGTCTCTCCAGCTACATCGAGTGCGCGAGCACACATATTGCGTACATTAAGAAGCTTGGAAATTTCCAAAGAAAGCGAAGTTGCGAACTTTGCTTTCTTTGGTATTTACTCGCTGGGCAGATTTGTAAAGAAAACGAATTTCAGAAATTCATTTTCTTCACAAATTGAGACAAAATCCAATTTCCAAAGAAAGCGAAGTTGCGGAATTTACTTGCTAGGCCGATTTGTAAAGAAAACGAATTTCTGAAATTCGTTTTCTTCACAAATTAGACAAAATCCAATTTCCAAAGAAAGCGAAGTTCGCAACTTTGCTTTTTTTGGAATTTACTCGCTGGGCCGATTTGTAAAGAAAACGAATTTCTGAAATTCGTTTTCTTCATAAATTGAGACAAAATCCAATTTCCTAAGGAATTCCCCCAAAATTTTCCCTATTTTTGGAATTTCGGAATAAAAAAATCATTTTTAATGAAAAAAATTCTTAATGGAAAGGTAGCCAATCCCACCTTTAATTTTTTAAAAAATCAAGTCGTTTTTTTTTTTTGGGCCGGTTCGTTTTCATTTTTTCATTTGTACTTTGGTTTTAGTTTTAGTTTTATTTATAGTTTCTACTGTAAATTTATATATTATAATTATTTTTCATCATTTTCAATCAAAATTTTCACTATTCAACAATATTTTTTTACATTTTCAATACACTTACATTAAAAAATTAATTTTCAGAAACTTTTTTAACACATAATAACCAATAAACAGTTGTTTTTTAAAGGCAATCAAGTCGTTTTTCAGTCCCCGGCCACTCCCACGCTTACTGTCCAACAATCGTATGGCCATGGGAATGGGATGCATATAAATACAATATTGCATATATATAAAAAGGCCCTTTACTTTCTCCATTAATTCTGAAACAACACAGCACGAAGAATCAAATGGAAGAGGTAGAGAAGGCCACTTTGAGTTGCGGAAATGGCGGAGAGGGCAAGGGAATTTCTACAGCAAAAAAGAGGAAACTTGGCGGGATCAAAACTATGCCATTTATCCTTGGTGACCAATTCGTTTCAATCCTCTTCTTTGTGCTTTTTGGTTTTTGCTTCCTTTGCACTTCTCAATTATATATTTTCTTCTTTAATTTTCAATATCTTAGGTACGTAGCTAGAAAGTGAATACATTTTTTGTTTCCCTGCTTGGAAAATTGATAAAGGGGGAAAGAATAAGCAAAAAGGAAATCAAAGATTTTAGAGTCATAAAGCTGGACATTTAAAAATGATCCATATAATTTTTTATTTTTTATTAACATATTGTATACATAAGTGATTCCTATTATTAAATAATGGTATATTGCTTTTAGGTGGAATTAAGTGGATGGTATGGCTTCCAAAACTATACTGGAAACAATAGTACAAAGTTAATTTTTCTAATAGAGCAGATGAAGTATATATTTCAAAAATGGTGAAAAAAATGCATTAATGCGTGTATTTTGTTATAATTGTGAGCCAAAATAAAAGAATTTATTTATATTTTACGTCTAATTATTCTGATTTATTTTTTGTTTTATCCCAGAAAATGGGAAGAGAGAGAGAGAGAGAGAGAGAGAGAGAGAGAGAGAGAGACCATTATATGAATATGAGAATCCAAATAAAATTGTGGCAATAGTTATAGAAGACAAAGTATGCTCCCTCTATGTGTAGCTTCGTACCAACAGCAGGAAATGGTGGCCATGTGTGTTGAATTGTGATACAAATTAACATGATACATGTGCTTGTAATCTTTTTCGTTTCCTCTTTCTTTTGCAAATTTTTTTTTTATTTTTTTTTGTCTTTTCTTTTTGTTTTTGTTTTTTTTATTTTTTCTTTTTGTTGTTGTTGAAGAAACCACCCTAACAACATTGGCATCATCACCATCAATTTTAACATTACTCGTAATAAAGTTTTGATTTAAAATGACTGCTGTTATTGCCAGAATAAAAAAAGTAGTCAAAGCATTATTTTACCACTCTTTCTAAAATACCCTTTATTATTCTAATGCTTATTGTTGAAGATTCTTGTAGTTTGTAGTATAGAAATGAAGTAAGATATTTGAAAACTGATCATGCAGAATAAATGAGATTCTCTGCGATACGACGTGCAACTCGCACGGCTCCTCGCTCGAACTCCAGTAGCCACTAACAGATGCAACTCCTTGTTTCTTCTGAAAGATGCGTCTTTTGGTTGAAATGTTGCATCCTAATAGATGAATGGATGATTGCATCTATTTATAGGCCAATCGTATCCCATGTATGCAACCTTGCAACTCTATAACTAGAGGTTGATTGGCTAGAGATTAATAAACTTATTTCCATCTTCTTTCTTGTCTAAACAATCTAAGCACTGCCTACTTAGTTGTTTATGAAAAATCCATTGCATCCTAGAAGTGATCTTGCCACATTCCTTGTTAGACATATAGTGGGGGCATTAAACACTTTAAAGAAAGTGATTACATGCCTTAGATTTCTACTTTGTTACTTGCGAAAGTCTTTCTTCCTTCTACATTTCTTTCTTTATTCGATAGTGAAATTCCTACAGAATTTCTTCCTGCTTTGTGTTATTATATTTTTTTAAGTCTTGAATAAACCCCTCAAATTCTTCAATCTTAAAGTGTTTAATCTGCATTCATCATGGAGACCACTCAAGAGACAACCATGAAGTTCGTGAATCAAGACTTCGTGAATTTGGGCAGACTCGACATAATGGAGAGAAATATCAAGAAAATGAAGTCTGGTGCATTATTGCAGGAATATGCAAATCAGAATCAAAAGAAAGATAAGTTCTTCTTTCTTTGATTTTTATGTATTAAAAGATTCTTCTTCTATGAACCAAATTCATAATCTTCAAGTGATGATTTCTTAAACTAAAGTGTTTAAATATCAAAATATTGAAGATGAAATTCTGATCTTTCACATAATACGAAGTATAAGTGATCATACAATGAATTTGATTAAAAGAGGAATGAAATGAAAACTCAGAAAATGCCATTTCTAGTGACAAGAAGAAAAATAACTGAGTTGTTACAAATTTTAAGTAAAAAGCCAATTAAAGGCTGAATTCATATACAACAAGAAGTAAAAGGAGAAAATTCTCCTTAGTGCTAATTTTGTTGAAATGAATGGTATATTGTAACATGAAATGAAATAAATCAAAATACTTTAAGTGTATTTGGTTTGATCATTAGTGCTAAAATTATTGAGTTGTATTAGAATTTTACAACTTTTATAATCTTGTCAAAAATGAAAATATTTGTATTATCAAGTAATGATAATTGTGAATTTAAATTGTCTTGTTCAACCTTTGCATGAATAGTGATTAATATGTTTGTATATTAAACTTTCATTCAGAAGATGATTAATGATATGTTTACTTAAGTGTGAGACATGCATCTAATTGAAAGTTTGAACAAATAAGATTCATAATTTGTTTATGAAATCTTGTAAATAATAAAATAAGAATAAAGACCAAAAGTTTTGCAGTTTGATCTTTGATGCTGTATGTACTTAAGCAATTTTCTGCAATCATAAGTGTCATATTCTTGTTCAGAATAAGTGTATTTATGATATGTAATTTTTGATACTATAGTTAAATTATCTAGTAGTAAAATGAATATTGTTCAAATTTTATCAAGTTAAGTTTGCTTGATATATTATTATAAATAAAGTGATGTATTACTATTTATTTACATAATGTGTGCTACTACTTGATTGAGAATTTGATTAGATTAAACTAATGTGTTTGTTATTAATGTATTGCTAGAACTTTAAAGTTGTGTTAATCATGAAGTTCTAATTTGCTTAAGAATTTGTGGGGTAAAACCTTGCTAGTTGTTTGCAATGTTCAAAACAGAATTCCTTCAAAGAGGACAAAAGTGTCTCATGCGATTTGGAATGGTAGAAAAAATAAACCTATATTACTTGGAGGTTTGGGGCTGCATTGCATACGAAGTTAGAACCTAGAGCACGAAAACGTGTGTTCATGGAGTGTGCTAAAAATTCTAAAAATTTTATAGGCTACTTAAAATTGATTCCAATGTAATAATGGAATCAAGAGAAGTTTTAATTCGTAGAAGATCTATTTCTAAAGAATTCAAAAAGAAATTGATGTTCTATCACAAGAAATTGTAGTTTATATTATAGAAATGAAATAATATATTTGGGAAATGATTATACAGAATAAAGAGGGTTCTCTGCGATACGACGTGCGACTAGCACGGCTCCTTGCTCGAACTCCAGTAGCCACTAGCAGATGCAACTCCTTGTTTCTTCTGAAAGATGCGTCTTTTGGTTGAAGTGTTGTATCCTAACAGATGAATGGATGATTTCATCTATTTATAGGCCAATTGTATCCCATGTATGCAACCTTTCAACTCTATAAATAGAAGATGATTGGCCAGAGATTAATCAACTTATTTCCATCTTCTTTCTTGTAGAAACAATCTAGGCACTGTCTGCTTAGTTGTTTACGAAAAATCTATTGTATCGTAGAAGTGATTTTGCCACATTCCATGTTAGACATATAGTGGGGGCATTAAACACTTTAAGAAAATTGATTACACGCCTTAGATTTCCTCTTTGGGACTTGTGAAGGTCTTTCTTCCTTCTACATTTCTTTTTTTATTTGATAGTGAAATTCCTATAAAATTTCTTTCTATTTTGTGTTTTATATTTTCTTGAGTTTTGCATAAACCCCTGAAATTCTTCACTTATCTCCTTCTTTCTCGTCCCTCCCGCTGCCTCCCTCTCCGCCCCTTCTTCCCACCACCGCTGTCAATTCCTTTTCACTCATCATCATCTAAGTTATCCCCATAACTCAATGTGCTTTCTTTAATTCATCATCCTCAAAATCATCATCATCATCATCTGCCCTTAGTTTCTTGTTTATATAATTATGTGGTGTGGAAGATCCCAAAAAATTATGAAATCAAAGAAAGTTGTCCTTCTTGACGCATGCAGTAATTGGTTAAACATGAAGATACCAGAAAAATATAAAATCAAAGAACCCAATACTGTGAAGGAACACATGATAATAATATAACCAACTCTTTAAAAATAATTTCAAGAATTCTGTCACAATACACTGATCCCCAACATCGATAAGTTAGTTTCCTCCAAATTGTAATAATAATACTAAAAATAAATCATACCATTGCGAAGACATTCAAAACATGTGAAATACTTTTGGAAGATTCCATTAATGACCTGACGTATCGGCATTCGTTCCGTGAATCAGTTGGATGTTGATCATTACGCGGTAGTGGGGAAAATCTTGCAACGACAAGATTATGTTGGAGATTTTTCAATAATTAGCTAAGGAAGAAAGGAAAAACTAAATTTTGGATGTCCGAGTGGCCATCCGAGTCACAAACCACTCTGAAGGTGTCCAGTAGCTAATCTAAGTTAATTGGAAATGTAAGAGCATCTGTCCTACTCGGATGGGTGCTCGGACGAGCTCCAGAAGCGTTGAGCGAGTACACGTCCGACTCAAACGTGTGCTTGGATGAGCTCTAGAAGGCTTCTGATGAGGAGTAACGTCCGACTCAGACGAGCTCCAGCAAGGTTTTTCCTATTCTGAAGTGTTGCATCTCTTCACGGAAAGTGTGATTCCGGATTCAATTCTTATCCAAATTGAGTTCCGTTTCTTCCTACCATTTTCTAAGAGGTGTAAATGTTGAATAGTACCATTTGGAGTTCTATAAATTGACTCCTTAGGATGTGATTTATAGATACAAAATCATTCTCTTTGTTTAGTCTTTCTTGCACTTTTCCCTCTTGTTTATGTTCTGTTTGAGTCAGTGCAGGCTTACGACAGATATCTTCATCTTATCCCATAAGGATATAAGTTCAAAAACTCTTTGCACACCAAGGAAACTTATAAAGCCTAAAGGAAAATGGTTAGCATGATTTGAAGAAGCAATTTCCTTTGTTACCTCTTGTAATAGATTAGTACATTTTAGAATGTACTTTTAGTTTGTGTTGTTAGTTATTGTTGCTGTTTCTGGGTGATTATATCTAATAATCTTTAGGCTTTATAACTAGCACAAATGTCAACCAAAGTCAAGGATCTCACTTCATCGATTGTGAAACTAGATTGGTTTGAAGGAGGAAACTACACAAGGTGGAAAAAGAGGGTATATTTCCTAATTGTGTCATTAAAGGTGGTGCATGTCCTAAATATACCAAAGCCACCAGTAGAGGAGAATGAGACGTTGGTGCAGATGAGAAAGTGCCATAAGTGGGAGACCAATGATGAGATTTGCAGAGGACACATTCTTAATGCAATGGAAGACAACATCTTTGATGTTTACCACACAGTTCCCATGGCAAGGGAATTGATGGATAAACTAGAGGCAAGATACATGAGTGAAGATGCAACATGTAAGAAATTTCTTATCTCTACTTTCTTGAATTTTAAAATGCAGGATAATAGACTTGTGATGGAACAGTTCACGGAATTGGAAGGGATGCTGAACCTCTTTAATCAGCACAACTTGACAATGAATGATGGAGTTATTGTTTTAATAATAATTAACAAACTTCCTCATTCTTAGAAGGACTTCAAAAAGGATCTCAAGCACAAAAATGAAGAGATCACTTTTGAAAGACTTGGTCATGATCTTCGTGTGGAAGAAGAGCTGAGAGCGCGAGATTTCCTTGATGTGGTGAAAGCAAAGGGCAATGATAAGGCCAAGGAACCTGCCACAAAGTTGCATGTTATTGAACAAGAACAGGGCAGCAAATCCAAGAAGATGGCTCACAAAGAGAATAATGATCAAGGCAAGAACAAGAAGAAAAAGAAAGGAAAATGCTTTTATTGCAAGAAGGAGGGACATTACAAATATGAATGTCGACTCCTTAAGAACAAAGGCATCAACAACTCCAACAATGAGGAAGGAGAGGATGCCATGGTTGCAATTATTTCTGAAGTGTTTCTTGTTGATGCAGATTACTCTTGGTGGGTAGATTCTAGAGCCACCCGACACATATGCAAAAACATTACTTTTTTCAAGACATTGAAGGAAGCAAATGAAGAAGATTCGGTAGTTGACATAGGGAATTATGCTACAGCCCTGTAAAAGGAATTTGAGACATAGATCTCAAATTCACTTCAGGATAAGTTGTAACTTTGACAAATGTATTGTTAGTTCTTCAAGTTAGGAAGAATCTAGTGTCGGGAAGCCTTCTAAATAGGTTTGGCTTTAAGTTAGTGTTTGAGGCAGATAAATTTGTCCTTTCCAAGGGTGGAATGTTTGTAGGAAAGGGCTACTTAAGCAATGGCATGTTCAAAGTGAATGCCATGCCTATCAATAAAATGGCTGTTTCTTACATTTATATGATTGGGTTATTTTCAGTTTTATGGCATAATAGGCTAGGACATGTTCACTATAAAAGAATGAATAATATGATCAAGTTAGATCTTTTGCCTAATAACATAAAGATTGAAAGTGACAAATGCCATAATTGCATGCCTAATAAGATCACAAGAAAGCCATTCTCTGCAATTGAAAGGAAAACAAATATTCTTGATTTGATTCATAGTGATTTATGTGACTTGTATGCTACACCTTCAATAGGAGAAAATAAATATTTTGTCACATTTATTGATAATAGTTCAAGATATTGTCAAGTCTATTTATTACATTTTAAAGATAAAGCCATGCAAATGTTTAAAGTGTATAAATCTGAAGTTGAACTTGTATGCAATGGAATGATAAAATGCCTACGGATTGATAGAGGTGGTGAGTACTATGAATTGGATGATTTTCAGTCTGCAGGTATTAAACATGAGGTCACTGCTCCGTATACACCCCAACAAAATGGTGTTGCTGAAAGGAAAAATCGTGTGTTAGTGGAAATGGTTAACACAATGATATCTACTGCTGACCTTAGTCAAGGTTTTTGGGGGGAAGCTGTACTTACAACATGTTATTTGTTGAATAGAATTCCTAACAAAAGGAGTTCAACTACCCCTTATGAACTTTAGCATAAAAGAAGCCAAATCTCAATCATTTGAGAGTTTGGGGCTGCAGGGCTGTTGTAAAACTTCCTGAATCAAAGAAAAGGAAGTTGGGAGAAAGAGGAGTGCATTAGGTCTGGAATGCATCTTCATAGGCTATGCTCATGATAGCAAGGCTTATAGATTTTTGGTCATTGAACCAAATGATTCTATTGGTATTAATACTATTATAGAATCAAGAGATGCTATCTTTAATGAACAAAGATTTTCCACCATTCCTAAAGCAATAGAAAGTGGTTATAATCAAGAAGAACCTACAGCAAATGACTCAATTAATGGTAATGCAACCACTGAATTGAGAAGGAGCACAAGAGCAAGAAGGGACACAAATTTTGGTCCATATTTTGTTAGTTATCTTGTAGAAGGAACAAGAAGTGAAATAAGAAACAAGGTACCTTACTGTTTTAATACGGATGATGATCCCTACACTTTTAATGAAGCAATGAGATCTCATGATGCTGCATTTTGGAGGGAAGCAATCCATGATGAAATGGATTCAGTTCTTGGGAATGATACTTGGATCTTAGTTGATCTTCCCCTTGGTTCTAAACCCACTGGCTGCAGATGGATCTTCAAAAAGAAAATGAAGGTGGATGGAACCATTGAGAAGTACAAGGTAAGGCTTGTAGCCAAATGCTTCACACAGAAGCAAGGCCTTGACTATTTTGATACTTACGCACCAGTGGCAAGAATAGCCACAATAAGGGTGCTTCTTGCTATAGCTTCAATCCACAAATTGGTGATACACCAAATAGATGTGAAAACTGCATTCCTTAACGGGGAACTTGATGAAGAAGTATACACGAAGCAACCGGAAGGCTTTGTTGCTCAAGACTAAGAACACAAAGTATGTAAACTTGTGAAGTTACTATATGGGCTTAAACAAGCACCAAAACAGTGGCATCAAAAGTTTGATGAGGTGATACTTGCTAATGGATATAAAATTAATGAATCAGACAAATGTGTCTACAACAAGTATGAAAATGGCAAAGGTGTCATCATATGCCTGTATGAGGATGACATGTTAATTTTTGGTTCTGACTGAGAGAAAGTGAGTGAAACCAAAAGTTTGATTTCAAAGAAGTTTGACATGAAAGACATGGAGAAGCTGATGTAATTCTTGGTATAAAAATCAAGAGGGAGATATATTCTATAAGGCTTTCACAAGTTCATTACATTGAAAAAGTTCTCAAGAGGTTTAATCATTTTGATAGTAAACCTATGGCTACTCTTATTGATCCTGACTTGAGCTTTGTAAAAAATGAAGGCGATCTTGTTTCTCAGTAAGAATATGCTAGAGTAATAGTTCTTTGATGTATGCCATGACTTGTACACGACCAATTATTGCCTATGCAGTAGGTGTACTAAGTAGGTATACAAGTAATCCTAGCAAACAACATTGGCTAGGGATTACTAGGGTGTTGAGATATCTCAAAAACACGAAGGAATATGGCATCACTTATAAAGGTTATCCCTCTGTTCTTGAAGGATATTCTGATGCTAGTTGGATTATAAACAAGGATGACCACTCTTCAACAAGTGGTTGGATCTTTGTTTTGGGTGGTGGTGCAGTTTCTTGGGCTTCAAGGAAATAAACTGCATAGCAGATTCCACCATGGCTTCTGAATTCATTGCATAGCCTCAGCTAGTAAAGAAGCAGAATGGCTGAGAAATCTTGTGTATGGGATTCCGGTTTGGCCAATGCCAGTTTCACCATTAGCTATTCATTGTGACAACACTACTATGATTGCAAATGCATATAGTCAAGTGTACAATGGGAAATCTAGGCACATTAGTGTAAGACATAGTATGGTTAGATAGTTAATAACAAATGGCTCTATAACCTTAGACTATGTAAAGTCAAAGTGCAATTTAGCTAATCCTTTAATGAAAGGACTCATAAGGGACATGATAGAGAAGACTTCTATCGAGATGGGATTGTCCTAGACAATTTACAATGGAAACCTCAATTCATTTCTGGTTAACCACTAGTTCTGAATTCAATGTAGCGAAAAATACATTGTCTAAATGGTTGGAACACTAATACTGTTAGTGTTATTTACTCGCTAGAAATTTAAGGTTGAGCAATTTGAGACTTAACAAGTTCGAGATAATACCAAATATGAGAAATGTAATAACGCTGAAAATTCTCATATGGCGGGGGTATTTTGAAACTTGCCTATATGAATGCTTTGTGAAAATTCATAAAGGTTATTGGATGAAACCTTGGACGCACTCATGAATGGGATTGAGACACATAGAGATTATGTGTTTTTACAGCATGTAGCTGAGAAGCGAACTTGTGTGTGATTACATTAAGGCTTGTCAATGCACTGCTGGTTCAAAGCTTGTCTACCAAACTAGTATGACAGGTTTGCAAGTGTTTTCACTAAGGCGGTGGTTCAATCGAAAGACACCAGGGTTGATGCATGAGTTATCAAAAAAAGTTCTTGACTTTGAGAGGAAGGCAAATTTTCGAATCATTGGAAAATGGCTGGGGATTGTTGGAGATTTTCCAATAATTAGCTAAGGAAGAAAGGAAAAACTGAATTTTGGACATCCAAATGGCCATGCAAGTCGCACAACTACTCGGACGGTGTCCAGTAGCTAATCTCAGTTAACTGGAAATGTAAGAGCACCTGTCCGACTCGGAAGGTGCTCGGACGAGCTCCATAAGCGTTGAGCGAGTACACATCTAACTCGGACGAGTGCTCCAATGGGCTCCAGAAGGCTTCTGATGCGGAGTAAAGTACATGTTCTACTCAGATGTGTAGTATTCGAAAGAGCTCCAGAAAGGTTTTTCTTATCTTGAAGTGTTGCATCTCTTCACTGAAAGTGTGATTCCGGATCCAATTCTTATCTGAATTGAGTTCTGTTTCTTCCTACCATTTCCTAAGAGGTGTGACTGTTGAATAGCACCCTTTGGAGGTCTATAAATAAACTCCTTAGGATGTGATTTACATATACGAAATCATTCTCTTTGTTTAGTCTTTCTTGCACTTTTCACTCTTGTTTCTGTTCTGTTTGATTCAGTGCAGGCTTACGATAGATATCTTCATCTTATCCCACAAGGATATAAGTTCCGGAACTCTTTGCACACCAAAGGGAACTTATAAAGCCTAAAGGAACATAGTTAGCATGATTTGAAGAAGCAATTTCCTTTGTTACCTCTTGTAATAGATTAGTACATTTCAGAATATACTTTTAGTTTGTGTTAGTTATTGTTGTTGTTTCTAGGTGATTATATCCAACAAATTATCTCCATTGAAGTTGCTATTTCCAAATCCAAAAACTACAGCCACTGTAGAGTGAAGGGGAGTAGCCGGCGGTGGTGGGGAATAGCCAGAGAAGAAGAGGCGTCGGGAGAACAGAGGGAGGCAGCAGGATAGACGAGAAAGAAGGAGATAAGCACTAGAAATAATAAAGGGTATTTTAGGAAGAGAGGTAAAATAATGCCGTGACTGCTATTTTTTGCTACACACACACACACATACATATATATATTTCAAAAAATATTTTTTAAAATGGACTCTTCTAATAGAACGGGGGGAGTATATATATACTCCCTCCGTTCTATTATATACTCCCTCCATTCTATTATAAGAGTCTATTTTGAAAAATATTTTTTATTCTAATAGAGTAGTTAACTTTCAAATTTTTTACTCCTCTTACCATTTCTAACAAGTAGGGGTGTTCAACCGGTCGGTTTACTGGTTTACAGGTTCCGGTTTGTACCGTTTCACCACTTTGGTGAAAACCGGTTACCCGAGCAGTTGATTATCGGTTTTACCGGTTCCGATTTTGTCGCTTTAAACCGACAACCGGTAATTTTATAGAAAAAAAAATCTACATATCATAATTAAAAGGAAAAATATCAACAGTGGATAATTCAAAAAGGAAATAATTAATGGTTTAGAATCAATCATGCATAGTTAATAAAAGAAATAACAAATTTATAAGGAATAAATTAATGATCTAAAATCTATTATATATAATCCAAAAAGGAAATAACTAATAAGGAATCAATTAATTATAGGAATCAATCATGTATAATTTAAAAAGTAAATAACTAATAAGGAGTAAATTAATGATTAAAAATCAATCATGTATAGTTCAAAAAGGAAATAACTAAAAAAGAGGAATACTATTAAAAAAAATAGTAATTAATTACTGGTAAGTCTTTTTAAGAAAAAAGAAACAAATCATGATAATTAAAAGGAAAAATATCAATCATTCATAATTTAAAAAGCAAATAATTAATGATGAATAATCAATTATTTAAAACTAGTTATGCATAACTAATAAAAGGAACAAAAGATTTATATAAGGAATAAATTAATAATTTAGAATCAATTATGTATAATCTAAAAAAGGAAATAACTAATAAGGAATAAATTAATTATTAGGAATTAATCACGTATAATTTAAAAAGGAAATAACTAAGAAGAAATAAATTAATGGAGTAATGATATACTCCTCAAATAATCTTCTCAACTTTCTTAACTCAAATGAGGTGTCATGCATTCATTGGTCAATAATGTAGTATTAATAATTATTTTATAAAAGTGTATCTAATGAATGCATGACACCTCACTTCAGTTAAGAAAGTTAAAAAAATTACTTGAGGAGTGTATCATTACTCAATTAATGTTTAAGAATTAATTATGCATAACTTAAAAAGGAAATAACTAAAAAAAATAAAGAATACTATTAATAATTAATACCAGTTTGGCGGTTAACCGGTTTATCGGGCTACCGGTTTACCGACAAATCGGTAATGGAAAAAAAAAACTGAAAACCGACCAACTGACCGATCAAAACCGAGAAACCGAAACCAAAAAAACTGGTAAACTGATTAAACCGGTAAATCAGAACCGGTAATCCACCGGTTCCGATTTGGTTCTTGGTTCCCCGATTTTTGTGAACAACCCTACTAACATGGTCATGTGTGATCCACAACTACCTCATATTTAGGGCTTGTTCTTTAGCAAGTTCTGAGAACTAGTTTCAAACCAGTTCTCAGCCCAAATTGGTTTCAGCCAATTTGTAAGAAACAAGGTTCTGAGTTCTAGGTTCAAACCAGTTCTCAGCCCAAGGTAAAGAACATGGGTCTTAGTTCAAATTAATTACGAAATTTTTTTTTCCTAATTTTTAACCTTCTATTCAATTTCCACTAAAGTTTGATTTTATTTATTTTAAACAAATAAATAAATTTATTAACTGTAATTTTTAAAAAATTCCAAAAGATAAATATAACGTAATTCAAATAAAAAACCGACGTGCTTCACCCCTATTAATTTTAGGGTTAAATGTAGAGAATCCCCCATGGTTTTAGAAACTAATAAGGAACCTCCCCGTGATTTAAAAACCTGTGAATAAACCCCAGTGGTTTGCCCAAAACCAAAAAATGGATGGAAAAATAACATTAGGGACTAAAAACAAATAAAACTAATGATAGGGACAGAAATGCAATTAAAACAAAAAAATATAAAAAAAGGGAAAAAGATGACTGTTCATCGTCTTCTCCCTCACATCTTCCTTCCTTTTTTTTTTCCCCCTCTTCTTTCTTCTTCCTTCTTCCTCCCCCGCGTCCGTCGGTTCTACAAATTGCAGAACCAAAGTTTGGCAATTTGCAGAACTTCGATTGCAGAACCAAAAAAAAAAAAAGAAAAGGAAAAGCTTCAGAGAACCAAAAAAAAAAAGGGCAACGCTTCAGTTCTGCAGCAATTGCAGAACAGAAGTTTTGCAATTGGTCCTGCAATTGTTGCAGAACCAAAAAAAAAAAGAAGGTAAAGCTTCGGTTATGCAACAATTGCAGAACTGAAGTTCTGCAATCAGGAAGGAAGAAGACGACGGACACGGGGGAGATGACAACCGAAGAAGGAAGAAGACGACGGACGCGGAGGAGGAAGAAGAAAGAAGAGGGGAAAAAAAAAACTGAGACCTAGAAGGGGGGTATGTTTTTTGGTCTCAAACCAAAAACTGAGACTTGGGTTTGAGTCCTTTTCTGCAGAACATGGGGTTCAGCCCATTTTGGGGGAATTTTTGGTCTCAACCCCAAAGTATGCCCAAACCAGTTCTCAGACCTGGGAGAAGAGTAGGCCCTTAATAATTATGGACATAAATAGAATAAATGATGTCAAATTAGCTATTTTAAATGTTGTACCTTAATATTCATAATAAGTTGTACATTGGGCAAAATTGACCCTTCTAATGAAACATAAAGAGTATATCATTTTGAAAGTTCCATTTTGTTAATACTCCTTTTATCTTATTAAAAAAGTCACACGGTGCAATTATATATATATATAGGGCAAACACCTCATAACCCCTCTGTGGTTTGGGAAACTTTCAGATGACCCTCCTATGGTTTAAAAAGCTACAAATGACCCCCTTATGATTTCAAAAGTATACCAAAAACTCCCTTGTGTTTTAAAAACTACAAATAACCCCCCTGTGATTTTTAAAAATTACCAAGAACCTCCTCACACATTTGAAAGCACAAGGGGGTTTCTGAATATTTTTTGATGCTTGTTCTTTAAAATTTTAGAAACTACAAAGGGATTTCATGTATCATTTTAAAAACCACAGGGGGTTCTTTGTAGTTTTGAAAGCACAAGGGAGTTTTTGGTATACTTTTGAAATCACAAGGGGGTCATTTGTAACTTTTTAAACCATAGGGGGCCATCTGAAAGTTTCCCAAACCACAGGCCGGTTATGAGGTGTTTGCCTATATATATATATAAGTAAATGAGTCATAAACTATATTTCAATATAAAGCTCTGTGTGTGTGATGAATGAGTATATATATTTCTTTGTAATTGTAATATACTTTATATATTAAGAATATTTTCAAAGCACACATTTTCTTATACAATAGACTCTGATAATGTCGTAAAAAGAGATCAAAACTATGAGGGCTTTTAATGAAAATAAATAAAGCAAAGGGAAACCGTCTTAAACTACCAAAAGGAAAAATAAAAGAAAAGAAAAGTTTCGACTTCTCATTTCCTAGAAGAAGGGGACCAAATTTGCACCTATTAGGCCATCTCCAACCATTTCTTTATTTTGCAACAACATTTTTCTCAGTTCGCATTAGTTAGAGTATATATATATATATATATATATATATATATATATATATATATATATACCCTATATAATAGAAAGTAACATAGGCTTTATCTCAACCTGCCACTTGGATACCACATAAGCTTATTATTTAATGTCATTTAACTTGCCACCTAGCAGCCACATAATTTACTCTATACTATTACTTGTCACATGGCTGCCACGTAATTTACTCTATAATATTCCTTCCTTTAGTTGTGGAAGATGAAAGTTTTATTTTGTATTAATTGTAAATTATTATTAAATCAGATGTAATAATTGTAAAGTTGTTGCCCCTAATTCCAAAATTTACCCCTTTCATTATTTTATTAACTTCTCCCCATTTATTACCATGTATAATTAAATTATTAATCTTGGGCACCTCTGCGTTCACCCATATCTAATCTCATGATATCCCTTTTCATATTCTCAAACTCCTTCCATATCAATAGACATTAAACTTACAATTAATTTATATCATTTTTATTGATTAATACTTCATCAAGCTCTTTCACTCCCATTTGTTCAGACTTCCATATACATTTGGTTTGTTAAGTTATTAAAAGGCATGTTAGCATAACATGTGTGCAAAACAAAAAAAATGAGAATTTCACGCATGAGCAGTTGTTAGTTTGCTTTGTTTTTCCCTTCTTTAAAATCGTGATCTTGAATTAATCTTCGTAATTATTTATAAAAATGTTGGAACTATAGTTAGTATAATTTGCATGTGTTCATCTTGTCTTGAGATTGGTGCTGATTTTACGCTTCTATTGTAATGTGATTTGATGATTCTGTATTGATCAATTCAAATTTTTCTACATGCTTGGAGGTGTTAGTTATTCTTAATCTTTTCCTTTGTTTTCTTCTTCTTATTTTTTCACGGCAAAGAAGATGTACGATGTTTTTCCTGTGTGAAGTGAACAGGTATAAAGACAATATCCAACTCAGTATGTACATCGTATCATTTACAGACTTCGTGTTCAGGTATCGCAAGAGAGCAATTGAGTCTGACTCCACATTCCGCCACCCATTTTCTTTAATATATACCAAAGAGGATTTCCTTCAGCCAAATAATTTGTACAAATGCCCATTGAGAACACCTTTGCTGCAATGAAACTATACAACTGATCACACACCACAAATGCCGATCTTGATACCCCTTGATTTCTAGATTAACTCAAGAAACAAAATCAAAAAGACCAACAAACTTACTTCCTGTTAAGTTGAGGCCAAAGCCCAAACAAAAAGTATTGAAAAAATCTCTCATGAAATCATCAATCCAAAAAATAATTATGGTTGCTAACTTGCTATTATATAGTATGTCATACGCTTCTTTCCTGTGAAAAAGTGCTTTGTTTTGAGAAAATATGCTTTTCTGTTTTAGTTCTATTATATTAAGTGATAGTGGACTCATGGAAAATAATTATGTGCTTTTATTTCATACGCAATAGAATTATACCTCATACACATCTAATAACTTCAAAAGTTGTAAATACACACAAACAAATATATTAAGTGGTCAAATTTATATTTGTAAAAAATTTCCAAATATTTGTTTGATATTTAAAACGTATTTATCATTTCCAACTCAACACTTTTATAGTAGATCAATTTTCTATTCATTTTTATTATTTATTTTAACAAATTTCTTTATTATCATATAATATTATTGGGCATTCACCGTGCAAGGGCACGGTGTCCACATCTAGTATATATTAGAAAGTAATATAGACTCCATCTCAAACTACCACTTGGATGCCACAAAAGCGCCACATAAGACTGAATTTAATGTAATAACATGCCACGTAAGCCTACAATTTAATTTAGCATACCACATGTTATTACCTCATAATATAATTAAATAAGAAAACTAATTAATTATGGCTCTCTCCGTTTAGTTACCACGTAACCTATAATTGACCTCTAATTCTTCAGTGTAATTATTGTCTTTGTATGATTTCTAACTTCTAAGTCTAATTATGTCTTCAGATTTTTCATCTTCTCCACTGTACATCTTTCATATCCAATAATAAACACCAGCTAATCATTAAGCAATTTATTCATTCTATCTCTTATCAAAAATTACCATTTACTAATTTTATATAAAAAATTTAAATGCATGATAACCACTCATCATCTTTTAACAATGAAGGGTCCGTCCAATTCAAGTTAGTTGTACATAATGTAATTCTAGATCATTTGACTTAGTTTTGTCATGTTATTTGTTTAGATGATTAGTTATACTAGCTAGATAGAAAATGTGATAGCGAAGTTTGGCTAATTTTAAAATATGTCATTTCTCGAGAAGATTAATAAAGTGGAACATAATCAAAAGTTTCATTTATATTCAAGGAAGCTAGGAGTTGAGATCACTAAACAATTTGCTATTTACTTGCTATTGCAAAGGAAGCCATGAGTTGTAATCGTGTTTTTTCATGTTATTTTAAAAATTTAATTGAAATTGTGCTAGGTTGTAAAAAAATATTGACTCTATGTTACTTCTTGAAGATTTATGTGCCAAATTATGCAAAATAAAAGAGTAGAATTGCTGGGCAAATGTTTCTTAGACTTGTACCAAGAAAAACAAAATCTTAAAAACCCTTTTTTCAGACTTAAATAATAAGAATTTCTATAACCTAATAACATTATTGAGCAAATGTCGGGCATTGCACGGCATGCTCCATCTAGTGTGTGTATATATATACTAGAAAGAAGCACTCAAATTAAACAAACTGAATTAATCTAACCAAACAAAATTCCAGGCGGAATTTTATTAACCAGCTGAAAGACTTTCCTGATTTCTTTGTAATTTTCACTGTATTTACAATGGCAACCCAAGATATGTATTTGTAGGCTAAACTATCCCTGAATCTTACACTAATTCAGATTGCAACTATTTCCTAAGACAATTAGGTTTCCTAAAACAAATACGAAACCAAACAGGAAACAAACAAATAGGAAACATAAACCGAATAGGAAATAGAAACTAATAGGAAATTTAGTTTAATTATTCTACAAGTGGAGAGAGTTGTGGGTTGCAATTGAGAATTTTTAGGGCTTTTTTCAAATGGCTTCGTCTGGTGTATGTTTGCTGGAAGAAGGGGGAATAAATTTCTCGAACATTGCATTCGGAGAATGCAATGTTTACTTCCGTGAAATCATTTCCGTCAATTAAACCAAAAAAAAAAAAATAATAAAAATTGATAATTGCATTTTCAAAATGCAAGTTTTCCATTTTAAAAATTTATCCAACAAATAAATTATTAAGAAGTGAAAATACAAAGTTGCATTTGTTGAATGCAATTTCATTTATGAAGTTGCATTCTGAAAATACAATTACCCTATTCTTTTTCACAAAACAAAAATCATCCCATTTTTTTCCACCCTTTCATTTCCATCACACTTTGGGATTTTTCTCTCACATTTCTCCTTATTATAATAATAATTATTTTTTACAGTTATAATATACTTTAATATTTATATTAAGTTTTAATGTTCTTAAAAAAACTATGAACTTAGGTAATAACATATATATCACGTGGGAAAAAAAGAAGGGTGACATGAAGGGTACTAATCAGTGAAAGGTTGAGGATCGCCACATCCCCGACGTAATTAGAAAATATTTGACATTTGAGTTGCTGTCATTATATAATTTAAGACCTTTTCTTTTTTCTTTTATTTATTTATTTATTAAAGGTGCTAGAATTTCATCTAATCACGATTGACATATTTTGTTTTCTTGACACAATTTGCCCACTTTCGGACACCTATATACAATCCCTATGGAGACTTGCACTTTCTTGTGCACACAACGATATACACCATATTGGGGATTTGCACTTGAACACCAGAATACATCATGTCAGCGATAGTCAAACGGATAATTTGAACACCACATTGGGTACCAGGGACCTATACTAAACATCAACACCATCACCGGGACCTAGGGGTGGTCAAAAAATCCGCGGGTCGACCTAGAACCGAACCAAAAGAAACCCGACCCGACATGGGGTACCGTGGGTCGAGTTTCTTTCGGTTTGGTTCCGGGTCGACCTGCGGGTCCGGTTCGGTTCCCTCTCCTTTTTTTCTTTTTTTTGTACAAAGACGCGGGTCCGGTTCGGTTCTCCTTCCAATTTTGGGTTTTCTAAACTTAAAACCTGTAAAATTATAATGCTCATTGGCATAAATGAATATTTGAACACGCAACCTAAGGTTGACAAACCAATCTTAAGTAAAGCTGATTAACCACTCCAGCAACTCTTTGTTTTGTTATTTTTTCTTCTTATTATTATATTATACAACAAATTAAACTATAAATCATTTAATTTTTGTTTCAATTATATTAATGATTTAAATTACATCACACCTTTATTTCACAATCTAAACAAATTTAATTTTTTATATAAAAAAATAAATAATATTTTATTATGTAAATTTATTTATTATTTCAAATTTAAATACTATGCTTATCAATTAAAAATTGATATCTTAAATAAGTAAAATTATACTCTATTATTTTTTTATTACAGTATTTTTTTTTAAATAGTAATAGAATGGTGCAAACAGTAAATAGAAAAACAACCCAAAATGTAAATTATACCGTTAGTTTACATAGTATTATAATGTATTTTGTCTTTTAAAAAAATATTATAATATATGTAGTATAAAGAATTGATATATAAATAAACATATAATATAATAAAGATAATAAGATAATATAACAAAACAAAAAGTTAAAGGAGTGGCTAATCAGCTTACCTTCTTAAAGTTAATTGTTAAACTTATGTCACGTGTTCAAATCTCGTCTTAAGAAAAAATAATATCATTTTGAAACTTTTTCATTTGGGAGAAAAAAAAATAAAAAAAAATAAAACTGAAAACCCGGCCCAAAACCTGACTTGACCTGACCCGGAGCCGACAGGTCGGGGCGGTTTCGGGGCTGATCGGGTCTGAGATTTGCTCACCCCTACCAGGACCAATACAATTTAAGACCTATTAATTATTATATATGACATATAATTATTGATTAAGTTTAATAAGTTATAGATGAACCTTCTAAAATATAAGGATAATAATTTGTGTCACTTTAGTGTCCGATTATATGGATTTGCGTTCTAAACTCTAACCTTACCAATTTAAGTATTTGTATATCATATTACCCATTTTAGTTACAAACATTCCAATGCTCGACCCTAACCGGCCATTTATATATCTCATGTTGTACTTTAATATCGTATAAGAAGTTACTCGTGTTCAAAATTGCAGGTTCATGTTTTGAGTGTTGAAGTCTTTAACTTTCATTTTACCCCTTTAATTATTCACATTGAATGCCAATTAACTCACAAATACGCTAAAACTCAATTCGATATGCTATATTTCTGAAGAGGAGATATGATCTCAACCTTAATACAGTCACTACTACAAAATGGACTTTCTACGGTGGTGCTTTAACGGCGGAAAGACCAAACCGCCATTAAAAAGAAAGTACGGACTTTCTAGGGCGGTTCTATATAAAATCGCCGTAGAAAGGGACTTTCTACGGGTCCCTTTCTACGGCGGTTAGAAATAAACCGCCGTAGAAAGGGACTTTCTACGGCGGTTTTTTTGATATCTGCCGTAGAAAGTCACGTTTCTGCGGCGGTTTTCTAAAACCGCCGTAGAAAGTCCCCTTTCTACGGCGGTTTTAGAAAACCGCTGTAGAAAGTCCCTTTCCTGATGGTTGTATTTCTAACCGCCGTATAATTAATAAATATGATGAATTTTACTATAAAAATTGATAAATAGTAAAATACATATTTATTATTAAATTTAAAAAAATTTGGGGATTAATTTACAAAAAAAGAAAAACTAGAAATTAATAGGAATAGAGGAACGGGCTGGAATTCACAATTATGGGCTTTCTACGGCGGATTTATTAAAACCGCCTTAGAAATGGACTTTCTACGGCGGTTTCAATAAAAACCGCCATAGAAACTTGATTTTGTTTGAATTTTAAGGGTTTCCCTTTGTTTCCATCTCCAGCCAGCCGCGGCTTCCCCCTGTTTCCATCTCCAGCAAACCGAAGCGTTCTCTCATTGCCGACGCCCATTCTCTCTCCGTCGGTTTTTTCTCCTGTCTTCCCCCGAAGCCGTTCTTCCGGCGGCGTTGATAACAAGATCCGCCGTCACCCAACGCCGGAGATGGTTTCTTAATCGGCCATCACCCACCACTTGGAGTTAATCCCCTATCATAATATCACCACAATCGGTCCTTGTTGTGGGCTTCAAATCATAAAAAAGGTAATATCGAATAGTTCAACTTTATTTAAGCTTTACAAATTTTATTGTTACTTGATTATTGTGAATGGCCTAGGGTTTATTATTAGTGTTAAATTTGGGTTTGGTGAGATGATAAATGATTAAATTCAGGTTTGATTAGTGTTATATCAGTGGTTATTGTATTGTTCTTGCTGTTAATAATTAAATTAATTAGAATTTGATGGATGCATGCAAAAATTTTGTGAAGTTTGGTGGTTGTTCGGTTTATTAGCATGGAAGTTTTTGATATATATATTTTGAATAAAGTTGAAATATATACACATATATATATATCAGAACCTTTCTAAGGCTGTTCTTGCTGTTTTTGATATATATTATTTGAATGTAGAGAAAAAAAATAAAATATTAAAATTTTTTTTACAAATTTGATACTTTCTATGGCGGTTATCTTCAAAACCGCCGTAGAAAGTTAACTTTCTATGGCGGTTTTGAAGATAACCGCCGTAGAAAGTAGACATTCTACGGCAGTTTTTTCAAAACCGCCATAGAAAGCCAACTTTCTACGGCGGTTCCTAAGCGAACCGCCGTAGAAAGTTCGGACTTTCTATGGACTAGTAACATTAAATATGTATTTTCCGTCTCCTATATTTAATTTTGTAATAATTTTAATTCTTTTTTTCTTCAACTTAATTAGCACTTCTGCTTCTATATTTGCAAATTTTTACAATTTCAGTTATTTTTATATGTTACAAACAATTTTCAAGTCATTTGAATTCTTTTTGAAAATTTTAAGAAATACAAAGGTCTAATTATCAAAACTTATAATTCATTAGATACTTTAAAATGTGATTTATAAGTCATAATTTTATAGCAAAACCATCAAAACTATACTCCATTCATCTCATTAATTTTGAATTTTTAATTAATTATCAGCTTTGATAATTAAATTTGAATTTTTGTAACATGCTCAAATGACCTTTAAGACTACATATAACAGGTGAAATTGGTTTAAATTATTAATATTTTCAAACTTAAAAGAATAAAAGTGTTAAATTTAAACGAAAAAATAATTAGATATTAAGAAACTAAACAGATAGGTGACCAAAAATGTAATTTTTCCTGATTTAGGTACTTTCAGCAAAAGGTGTGCGTTTCCCAGGCAAATGGCAAAATACGTCCAAAGTGAATATATGTGATCAGGGTCATTTTCTACTAGACTTATCATATTCTTTTTAAACGCATGAAGAAACTTGAAATATCACAGTTACGTGCGATAAAAACACACGTTTTGAATTTAGCATTTAATATATTGTGTATTGAGTTTAATCACTAGTGTATTGGAATTAGTCTCTGAAATATCGCAGCTATAAGTCGAATTAATTTTTGATGTATCGCATATCAAGTTTGGTATCTAAAGTATCTTATATTGAATTTAATCTTTAATATATTGCGGTTATATATGGCTTAGTTGCTGAAGTATTGCATATCAAGTTTAATAGCTTCAGATGTATGACGTACTAAAATTAGCATCTAATGAATTGAGTGTAACCTCTAATTAATGTATCGTAATTATGTTAAAATAATAAATCCTATCAATATAAAAAGAAAACACGAGTTTAGCAGCTAAAGTATCACGTCAAATCGGTAGAAAATTTAGAAAAGAAACTCCCTCGTGTTTAAATTCTCACTATAAATTATATTTGAAAAAATGGACCGATAGAACAAACAAAAATGATGAAACCCCGACATACTTCTGCTGCTGGGTCTTATTTCCACTAATTATGAAGAGCGAAAAATAGTACTACAATAACTGACAGGGATATCAACATGACGCCCACTTGACATTAAAATCTATTTAATTAGTTTTAATGTCATACTCTTAATCCACTTTGCAATACCGTTTTCAGTATTATAAAATAGATTAACTCTTTTAATAGTAGAAAAAATATATTATTATTTTTTCCATTCTATTAAAAAATTTTACTTTGTATTATTGAAAGTAGTATTAGAAAGTGAACTATTATAATAAAACAGAGGAATTCTAATTTACGTTTTTTTTTCCTTCAATAAAAGTGTTTTATTTTTTTCTTTTTCTACTATTGTTCAATAGAAGAATTTCATTTTTATTATTTTTACTTTTCATAGTTTATTAATAATTATATTTGTCTCACAATGAATTTATATAAAAACTCACCGTAAAAATTTCAATAAAAATAATAATACTTTGATCACCCTCATTTTGAGGTGAATTTAAATGGTAACACATCAATAATACTTTGTTCATACTAGCTAACATCTTCTAATTGGTGAGTATTCTTAGTCTGTCTACACTTTCTAAATTTCTAATCTAGTTTTTTTTTTTTTTTTGGAAGAGAGTAGTTTTTAATGTTGCAAAGTTTATTTGATGACTAAATGATGTGGCTGAGTCACATATAGAAATGACGTTGGCGTATTTGGAGAGGTTTGACTGGCACAAGAAAAATAGTGAAATTTTGAAGATTCGTGAGCCTAGCTTGATTGGGAAACAGGCTCAGTAATAAGACTCATAGCCTCGCGATAATCTAAAATGGATTTCGGCCAAATTCCATCGTCTGAGCCTTCAAAAACCTGTTTTTGGTAACTTTTGTTTTGGCAATATCGTTTGACTGGAATGCCCGATTTGGTTGTTGTTTTTCATTATTCTTATTCTTTTAGTAGATCGATTCCATGTTGGTTTTGGAGAAATTTTCTTTTTTGGCGAATTTTCTATTTATGCTTAATTTCAATTCTGAACGCCTTTTACCTATAAAAAGGGTGTGTCATCTTTTGTAATCTTCAATTATTGATTGAATGAAATTCCACGTTTATACTTTACTTAATTTTTGGTAATCCTAGTGTGGATTCAACGAATATTGAATGCTTAATTGACTAGCAATTGTATGTTAATTCAATAATTTTTCGAAAGGTTTTGTAGTTGTTGCGAAATTTTTCTGGTAGATAGTTCCGCTAGTCACTAAATGACAAAATGCGTAAATAAATAAACAGGTAAACATTACATTTGTGTGTATATGTGTGTGTATGAGAGATATAAATGATAATTGATAGGGAAGTGAGAAAAACTAGTTAATGTCGTTGCATTACGTAGAGTCACTTGACGATTTTAATTTTAAATATCCAATAATTAGTCTTCATGTGATCGCATTAAGCAATATGAAAATTCACTATCAACTTTCACAATCTATATCATCACTCTATTAGAGAGGTTGCATGTATGGCACCTATTTATTTATGTTTTTTCTGAAATTGTGTTTAGAAATGTAAAATACGTTGCATTATTAATAAACTAGAAGTTGTATGCCGTGCAATGCCCAGCATTTTTCCAATAGTATTATTAGGTTATAATTTTTCTTCGACTTAAGTTTTAAAAGAATATGTAATAGCTTAGAATTTAATTGGTTAATTATACTTATGTTATATATATGACACATGTTATAAATACATATAATGTACGTGTCTGCATTAGGTTAGATTCAAGAGAAGTATAGGAGTTAGAAATATTATTCCATCATATAAGCTTATATTTTTTTAACACACACAAGAAGAGATGAGTAAAATAATTAATTTTAAGAAATAAGAAATGTACAGTTGTAGGCGTACCTAATATAAAATCACCCGTTAAAGTATATGGATAGTTGTAGGTTGTCATTTTTTGGGTCAAAATTTACAACAATTATGTGATAGAATAATATTAACAAATATTTTATGGGGTGAGATGAACAATGCAAGAAGAAGTTAAAGAAGTACAAGTATTTGTAGAGCACATAGCAAAGGAACAACAATTGAAATCATGAATGGCATTGGCCAATGGCTACCCCACATTTTCATAATTTTCCATCATTATTAGGTTGCTATTCGGTTGACCTATTATTTAATTATAAGTTAAATTGGATAATAACTAATAAAGTGAAACAAAAATTGAGAAAATGAATAGTTTGGACACATAAATTATGAACTTCTCCTCTAGTGGACAAGATGATAAGTCATCTTAAATTATGAGGTTATAGGGTAGATAATTATATATGTTGCCAACACAGCATCCATGTGGCACATAATATAGGGTATATATTAAATACTAATCTTATGTGGCAGTCATGTGGCACTATCAAATCAAGCCTATGTTAGTTTCTATTATATAGGGTAGATATATTCCATTGAAATTCTCTTTCTTATTTAATTTTATTTTTTATTATTTTATATCTTTCACTTTTATAAAAATACCCTCTTAATCTTTCGTTTTTATGAAGTATTAATGAAAGGGCTAATGGTTGTATTTAATTGCCAATAAAAATTCATACATCTCACATGCATGCATCTCTATTTTAATAATAATAATAATAATAATTTTTTGGACAAACACCCCATAACCCCTGTAGTATCCAAAAGTTATAGATGGCCCCCCTATGAAAAATAAAGCACCGAATAACCCCTCTGCTTTTCGGAAAACTCTGAAGTTAACGGCGCATAACTAATACGCACTTCTCTTGACAGACGCGCCAATTAAACCAAATCACCACCACCTTCATCTGGATTTTTTCTCCCAATATTCATTTTGGCCACATATAAATACGAAAATACTCAAAAAAAAAAAAGTAAAATTCCCAAACTATAGAAAACGAATTGGAGAGATTCATTTTCATTTGGAAGCGAATCTCCCCAATTCGTTTTCTTCAAAATATTTATAAAAAAAAAAGAAAATAAAAAAAATTTCTTTAAGAAACGAATTCAATGAATTCATTTCTTTACAGAATTTTTTTTAAAAATATTTTGAAGAAACGAAATCAATGAATCGTTTCTTAATAAAATTTATTTATTTTAAAAATATACTAAAAATAACGTTGAATTCGTTTTCTCCTGAAAACGAATTCACTGAATTCGATTTCTAGAAAACGAATTCACTGAATTTGTATTTCAAAATAATCTTAAGATTAAATGAAATAATTACATAACAATTTGCCAAATTTCTACATTCAAACATGTAATCTTATTATGTAAACATAAGTTCTTGTTTTATATAATTTATTTTAAATTACTTATTTCCACAAAAATGTATGAACGATCGAGAATTTATCTTTATTCCCTATGCATGTTCATTTAAACTAAAAACAATTAAACACGGAAACATCAATGTCGGTATAATGTAATAACTTTTTGGGATAATCGAATTTATTAGTTTCGTTTTTTAACGGAATTAATTATTTTTAAAACATAAATGCATGACTAAATTTTCAAAGATAAATGAATTCCCCAAATTCTTTCATACGGAGATTTTATGTATTTCCAAAAAAGCCGTAACTTATTTCTTCTAAAATTTTATTAAATTACAACTTAAATTTTCAGTTATATTACGTTTTGCCTTTTTTTCATAAAAACTAAAAAATGAATTATGGGGTCCGTTTCGAATCACTGTAATTCATTACGACATTTTATAATATTTATTTTTAAAAATGTGTAGGAGAAAACGAATTCAGTGTTATTTTTAGTATATTTTTAAAATAAAAAGAATTTTATTAAGAAATGATTCACTGATTTCGTTTCTTCAAAATATTAAAAAAAAAAATTCTTTAAAGAAACGAATTCACTGAAACGAAATAAAGAAATTTTTTTTATTTTCTTATTTTTTTAATATAAATATTTTGAAGAAAACGAATTGGGGAGATTCGTTTTCAGATGAAAACGAGTCTCCCCAATTCGTTTTCTATATTTTGGAAATTTTACTTTTTTTTTGAGTATTTTCGTATTTATATGTTGCCAAAATGAATATTGAGGGAAATAAATCATCTTCATCTTCTTCGATCTTCATCACCACCCCACCACCCACCTCCTCCTTCAACCAGCACCGGCACCTTCCTTCATCGATCACCACCCACCTCCTCCTTCAATCAGCACACCACAACAACAACAACAACAACCCAAATTCGAGCTTGGTTTGCGGCATACAATTCGATCATGTCGGCATCAATCTGCTGCTAGCTGCTCCAGTTTGAGCAATTTTTGGTGCTAAAACTTTTTCATTTTGTAATTCCTAATTCCACCTGCATGAAGAAACGCGAATGGAGAAACGCAATCTCAAAGGGACATGCCCACGCCGAATAAGCAACCAAGAACACCATTAAAGTCTCCCAGCACCTGCAAATTAATCAACCCACAAAAAAATGATTCCTTTTTTCCATTTCCCATATTCCAAATTCCAAAATTTTCAACCCTTTTGTACCTGTATCATGAATCCATGGGATAAATGATGTTCTTTGCGAACTGGGTCTGGGTTTTGCTGTCGAAACTAGTTGATGTTGGTGAAGAAGAACCCAATGGTGGGAGGATGATTTTTGACAAATTTCTCTCAATGTTTTGTTGAACTTTGCTTATGGGTTTTCGTTTACGGTGCAATTGAAATTTGCAGCGGTGAGGGAGGAGGTGGGTGAAGCTCGAATTTGGGTGGTGGTGGTGATGAAGATCGAAGAAGATGAAGATGAGGGTAATTTGGGTAATTTGAGGGTTAAGTATGAGGGTAGTTTGGCGCGCCGTTAACTTCAGAGTTTTCCGTCAATTTACAGACTTCGGAAAAACATGGGGTCATTTGTAGCTTTATTTTTTATTTGGGGGAGGGGGGGTGATACGTAACTTTCGGATACCACAGAGGGTTTTGAGGTGTTTGCCCTAATTTTTTTAATAATCTCACACATACATAAAATAAAATATT
Source organism: Leptodermis oblonga (assembly GCA_016801395.1). Taxonomy (NCBI): domain Eukaryota; kingdom Viridiplantae; phylum Streptophyta; class Magnoliopsida; order Gentianales; family Rubiaceae; genus Leptodermis; species Leptodermis oblonga. The sequence continues at coordinate 20,480,412 of CM028750.1, read as the reverse complement.
ACATTAGATCATTAATAATACAATACTTATTATTAATGAAAATGAAAAATTAGTTATGAAAGAAATTAACGCCTAAAATATGATTTACATAATATATATATATATATTTATATAAGAAATTAAAAAAAATCCAGGAGCCCATATTCCTTTTTCTTCCACTTTTTTCAGCTGGTTTGGAATAATCCAGCTGCATTTATTTATTTTCTTTTGTCTTTTCCCAAAGCCCTTAAAAGTAGAAAGACGATTAATGGATCATTTCATTGGATATAATTCATTTGGATTCTTCGGAAGGAAATGTCAGGCGTATGAACCAATCTCATGGAAAACACATATACACTTTTTAATCGTTTTTCTATTTAAAAATTATTACCCCACCATTCCATTAGAACGCTTTACTTTCAATTTTTTCTACTTCTATCATTACTAATATAATTATGTGTGATCTATAATTAACCCATACTTAGGAAGTAAGGATATTAGTGGAATAAATTGTGTCAAATTAATTATTTTAGGTATTGTACCTTGACAACCATAATAAATTATATATTTTTCAAAGTAACTTTTCTAATGGAACAGAGGGAGTACTTGTTAATTACTTTAATTAATCTTTAGCAAATGTGTATGAAATTTTTTCTGCTTCAGTATGTGGAGATATACTGATATGCAAGGCAGATATAATTTTTTTAATAAAAAATTATACATTTCCAGATAATTAAATTTGAGAGGAATTAATTGTGCTAATATTTATTATACTTAAATTTGTTCCTGAAATTTTTTGATTGAGGAATCGATACCAAAGTAATAACAATTCCAAACGTTGTGCTTAGTGGAGGATGACTAGATGAACTTTGGTGTAATGTTGCAACTAGGGGTGTCAAACGGGCAGGTATTGGGCGGGTATTAAATTGGTGTTAAGTTAATGGGTAATGGGTACCCATTACCCATTCAATTAATGGTCTTAAATCAAATAAGTAATGGGTAGTTATGGGTACCCATTAACTTAATGGTCTTAAATCAAATAGGTAATGGATAGTTATGGGTACCCATAATACCCATTATACAAAAATGTAAGGCTTATTTAATAATTTATTAATAAATTTAAATTTTTTTTAATTTCATTTTAATTTTTTTTAAAGCAAATTTTAATTTTTTGAATATATTCTAAAATTTGAAATATTGATTCTGTATACTTTTATATTTAATCGTATGTAAATTTTTTTTCCAAACACAATTTTTAATTTTTTTATATTTATATAAACCCGTGCATGTCCCGATCCGAGGCCCGAAATTGGGCCCGGGCCAAAAATGGGCCTGGCCCAAAACTGGACTCGAGGCCCGAAACTAGGCCCGGCCAGAAATCGGTCCAGAACTGGGTCAGAATTGAACCGGCCCAGCCCAAACCCAAACCCAGCCCTAAACCCAAGCCTAAGCCCGAACGAATTTTGAATTAGTATTTATAAGTGGGTAATTTAAAAATATTATAAAAGAATAAATGGGAGAAAAAACGTAAAGTAATTGTAGGACACGAAAAATCAATAAGAAAAAAAAAGTTAGAAGAAAAAAATAAAATGGACCCACTAAAATAGGTAAGTTGTTGGGTTTTTGTTTATACTTTTAAGGGTAGTTTTGGATGGGTATTTTTGGTACCCATGATAGGCGGGTTTTAATACCCAATGGGCTACCCTAAACCCGCCCATTACATATTTAGCCCAAGTCCACTCAACCTATTATTATTTTAAGTGGGTTTTATTGGGTTAATACCCAATAGATTTGGGCGGTTTTTGGGTTTGGGTTTTTTGCCAGCCCTAGTTGCAACTAATAAATTATAATGATGTTTGCAGTGGCGGAGGTTTCAACTCATCCCAATCCTTCTATAACGATTTTTAATTTTTTACACCTGGAGATTTGGGAAGTCTTGCTCAAAAAATAGTTAAAACGGACAAAAGTAAAGTTTTTGCTGTGGGTTATCATCTGATCGAGTTGAGATTGGTTATACTAGTTGCGACCGCTTTCGTTGAAAAAGTATTTTATGTGAATAAGATTTGTCAAGATATATATCGAGAATGAATTTTTTTTTCAACAATTGAAAATGAGAAAATTTTGCAACAGTTCAAACGGATGCGGCCGCACAAAATACAATTGGCATATTTTAATTAGTCATACGAGCATAGTCAAAACAAATATGTCATTCAGTGTCAATGAAAACGGTAACTTTTTGTATTTATTTATTTTAATCATATTATAGTTGTCGACTAACTCCCTCCTTCTGTCTCACTCAAAGAGTCCACTTTGAAATATGTACAACTTATTATGGATTGTGAGGTACAACACCTAAAATAAGTAATTTACTATCATATTTTTCACTTATATCCTTACTTTAAAAATAAGTGTTAATTATGAACCACACATTGTAATATTAGTAAGGGTATGTAATGTAAATAAATTCAAAGTGGACTCTTTAACTGGGACAAGAATTTAGTTTGAAAGTGGACTCTTGAGTGGGACGGAGGAAATATAATTTTAGTTGTTACATATATTGATTTAATCGCATTTTTTTTTGGATCCTGCCCTTTTAAAAACAATTTTTTGAATCCGTTACTATAAATCTGATATAAAAAAAAAGACACATCAATCACTGTGAGTAGGTAATACATCTAGTGATATATATAGTGAACAAAATTGGAAAATTTTCCAGTCATGACTGATATAGCAGTTCTTACAGAAAAGTTATTAAAATAATTTAAATTCAAGTTATTTGATGGTTATTGCTATGTAAATAACACATCTGTCACAATGAAAATTTCTTAAGTATTTTTTTTTGCTGCACTAATTATTAAATGAAGAAAAAAATCCGATTAATTGGGCAGGAAATTTGGTGATACTTTATTAATGAAGTGGTGTAAATACTGTACTAATCATTTCATCCATGGTGACACTTTTTCAGGTACTTATTAATTAATATACTATCCTTCAAGGCCAAAGATTCCTTCCTACCGGTTACTCTCTCTGTTTCAGTAAAAGGGTTTATTTTGATCAATTTATAATTTATTATGAAAATTAAGGTACAATACTTAAATTAGATAATTTGACACACTTTATTCTATTTATATCCTTACTTATTAAGTGTGAACTAACTGTAGACCACGCATAATTATATAAGTAACGGTAAGAGAAGTAAAAAATTTAAAAATTGACTATTTTATTGCAACAAAAAATATTTTTTAAAATGGACCATTCCAATGGAACGGAGGGAGTATGAAATTGACAAGCGTGTTAATTTGGTTGATTATTTACATTTTACAGCAAATGAGGCCTGCGACAGATTTGCGGCAACCTGCTTTCATGCAAACATGATCACCTACCTGACCGAAGTGCTTAACTTGCCTCTGGTGAAGGCCTCCAATATCCTCACCAACTTTGCCGGAACATCCAACTTTACACCGGTTATCGGTGCTCTCATTGCCGATCCATTCCCCGGCCGATTTCGGACCCTCTTCGTGGCCTCCATCATGTATGAACTGGTTCACATCTCCATCTTAGAATTTTGTTCTTTTGGAATCACAGTTTAGGGAACGTAAAGGATCGATAAAGTCTTATGAAAGTCTTAACATTAACTAATAATGCCATTAAGCATTCAAACATTAATTAGCACTAAAATGTTCAATCAATTTTACTTATTAAAAGAAGAAATATATCATTTCATTCGGCTCTTGACTTGAACTATTGTTTCGCTTTGGTTCCTGAACTTTGAAAAAATTTCCGATTTTTGTCCCCCAAGTTCGAATTGAGGATCTAAATGAGACAACAGTTCAAGTTAAGGGACGACTAAAGTGATTTAATCTATAAAAAGAAAAAAAAAAAGGTCTCATATTGTCCTCTTAACGTTTACAGGAAATGGTAAGTATTACCTTATCTGCAGCATTGCGACAGCTACATCCTCCAGTGCCCAACTCAACAGAATTGCAAGGAAGGCTCAAACACGCAACTTTCTGTCTTTTGTATCTCTCTCCTCTTGACCTCGTTGGGAACCGGCGGCATTCGGCCGTGCGTCGTCACCTTTGCTGCTGAGCAATTAGACATGAGCAAATGGAGCTGGAATTTCTTCAATTGGTACTCCTTTTCCATGGGAATGGCTACATTAGCTGCTCTTACTGTTCTGGTTTATATCCAGGACAATGGGGGATGGGGTTGGTGGCTTGGGATGTTGAAGATTCTCTTGTACTTTATCGTATAGAAAAGACATTTGGAAAAGTTCATGAAGACCCTGAGTGATGCTGTGTGCGAGTCGCACGCTGGATCGGACAGCAGGTAGAAGCTAGCTTCAGAATTCAGCAAGACGTCCGAGAAGTTGTTCGAGTAGGACGACATCTCGGATGATGACTCGGACGAGCTCCAGTGAGCGAAACTCACTCGTTGAAAGGAGCAAGTGAATTTTCATCTGACTCGGATGGATTCTCGGACGACCTCCAGTGGCTAATAAGAGATGCAACTCTTTGATTTCTTCTGAAAGATGTGTCTTTTGGTTGAAGTGTTGCATCCTAACTGATGAATGGATGATTGCATCTATTCATAGGCTGATCATATATATCTCATGAACGCAACCTTTCAACTCTATAAATAGAGGGTGATTCCAAGGTAGTCAGTATCGGGATACCACACAGGATCGTTTTGGGGAGTAGGATTGAGATCCCATACAGGATCGATAGGATCGTATCGTAGGATCGTAAGACCCACAAAAAACGGGTAAAATTGATCATACAAGCTCATATTACTTGTAAATATCATAATTGCAATATTAGAATACTTATAAATTGGATCTATATGCAAAAAACCAATAATAAATTATAACGTAGTACTTTGAGACTATAGTTGTACAATATAGTAGGTTTTTGAACTCTAGTTCAATAAACTAAGGGTTATTTAACCAACAATTAGGCTACGAATAAAGACATGAAATAATTGTGTAAAAAAATATATTGAACCTTAGATTTATAATGGATATTTAAAAAAAAACAGTATTGCCATAGGATCATAGGATCGTAAGATCCTACGATCCTTTGTAGGATACTAAAGATCCCATGGGATACTACGTATAAAAGGATCTTATGGGATACTGTATCGATTACTCCTTCCCGGATCGTAGTATCGTAGGATACTACGATACGTATCGGGATACGGACTACCATGGGTGATTCCCATGAATTAAACTCAATTAATTTCTATCTTCTTTCTTGTCTAAACAATCTAAGCACTGTCTACTAAGTTGTTTACGAAAAATCTATTGTATCCTAGAAGTGATCTTGCCACATTCCCTGTTAGACATATAGTAGGGGCATTAAACACTTTAAGGAAAGTGATTACACACCTTAGATTTCTACTTAATTTGTGACTTGTGAAAGTCTTTCTTCATTCTACATTTCTTTCTTTATTTGATAGTGAAATTCCTACAAAATTTCTTCCTACTTTGTGTTCTTATATTTTCTTAAGTCTTGAAGAATCCCCTCAAATTCTTCAATCTTAAAGTGTTTAACATGCATTCATCGTGGAGACCACTCAAGCGACAACCATGATGTTCGTGGGGTAAAGGTTCAAATAAGCCCGTAATGTTTCGCCCAAGGTCTAGATAGGCCCCTAACGTTATGTTTGGATCAAAAAAGTCCCTAACGTTACAAAAAGAGGCCAATTTAACCCCTTACAGTTAACCCTCCACCATATGAGCAATTTTTGCTGATTTGGCTCCGCCACAGCACTTATTTTTGCTAACTTCGCTCCGCCACCTAACCCAAACGTCCGGCATGTCTTCAGGGCAACTTCTTCGGCCATTCTGCTCATATTTCTTGCTTCTATTTTATAACGCATCTTCAACAATTAGTGGTGATGGCTGCTTCTCCTCCAGTGTTCCTCCCGATCCCAGCCCTTTTTATTCGACTTCCATTTCCACGTAGCAGAGCTGCCTCCCACCGGGGTCTCCAAATGAACAACCTAAACCTCATCATCCATGGATTAAGCATCTCAATAAACTAAATCAACACACTGATGCTGAGGCCTCTCATGTGCACTGATGCTGATTCAGACATTACCTTATTCCATTATAAATGTCTACCTTGTTCTTTTCTTTTAAGGATAAAAATGGCTGATATATATATACTACCACATGCATGCTGTTGTATTTATACTTCATTAATTTTTGCAGATTAATTAATTAAGTCCTCAAGATCGTCAAAAATGATTTACACACGAGTCACTATATAATACATGACTATGTCCGTTATAAAGTGAAGGAGGAATCACATGAGCTTCATATGTACATGTACTATTTCCATTTCGCTAATAACGTGAGCTTCATATATGTATACTCCTTTCGTTTCAATATTAGAAAATTTTATTTTGTAATACTGGACTCTTATAATGAAAAGGGAATGGCCGAGCTAGGTTACAGTGTTCAAAGTTCAGAGTGGTCCAACTCTTAAAACCCAGGGGGGAGGGGGGTGGGGGGAGGAAGGAATCAGAATCCGTATATATAATTTGGTGTTCATGATTGATTCAGCATTCCCCAAATCCAGTTCAAACCAAACAAAAATTAACTCCAGTTCAGTATTAAGGTTGATTCTTTTTCTCTGTCCACACTACTCATATGGAATGGTAATACGGGATGTATTCTACGTTTGAATCTAGCTCTAACCTTAGCTACTTACTACCTAGTAAACGGGGCTAATTTGCCTCTATACATTTCTTGCAGAGACAGAGTGGCCACTAAAATAAGAAAAGAGTATAGCATTGAACTCCCAGACTCAGCATGAAATTCGATAAATCTATTACACTTTAGAAATTATCGACTATTATCAAAGCACATGAGAAAAACGTTTATTTAGATGCTTAATCCATGGATGTTGACGTTTAGCTGCTCCTTCACAGATACTAGTAGGAGACAGCTCAGCTACATGGAAATGGAAGTAGAAAAGAAAAAAAAAAGCACTACTAGAAATAGGGGCCTTTTACGACACCTTTTCTGGACGTAAAAAGTCATATTTTCGTCGTAAAAAGTGTTTTACGTCGAGTATCCCGCCTCCACGTATGTCGTTGTCAGAGGCTCCAACGTAAGAAATCTTACGTCGAGATTGACCGGGACGGTGTAAATGAAAATTATACAACGAGTCCATTTTCTGGACGTAAAAGTTCATTTTTTTGTCATAATTACTTATCCATCTAAGTTGTATAAAACTTATTTACAACTTCAAAACTCGTCGTAAAACTGTGAAAACTCGTCGTAAAAAAGTGGTATTTCTATAAATTAAATTTATTTAATGATTTTTTAAAAATAATTGCTTAAGAAGACAACCTAAACCATTTAGATAAAGTATCAATATAGAAATGAACAATTCCTAAATAAAAATATTTTGCACTAATCCACATTAAAATACTCTATTAATATATTTTAAATAGTCATCAAAAGTAATCAGCCTAACACTTATAATGTGTTTTCTTTCAAAACTAATCACCCTAACAATTAGAAGGTATTTTCTTTCAAAAGTAATCAACAATTAGCTTTGCATCTTTTCCATCTATTTCTACTCCTGCAAAATAGTTTGCAACCTTGCATCTCTTTCTACTCTCGCAAAATTGCTTGCACCCACAAAAAGCCATCAAAGAGCCTGCAAATAGAGAAACAGAGCACACATTTAGTTCCTAATTATATTTTCACATGAAAAAGAAGACTCATATGATATATCTAAATCAATATCCACTTTGGATCAAATATTAATTGTCCAAAAAGTACATATTAGGTTCAGTTTCACATAAGGAATCTTTTCATTGGCCAAAGTGGTAGTAAAAAACTTCATGCCCCAACAAATTTAAGCTACTCAAACCACAAATTTCGTCCAATCACTTTGCTTTGTTTTGAGAATTCAAAGAGAGCATGGATAGAAAAAGACCAAAGAGAGAAAGCAAAATTATAAAACTAAGTAATGCATGGCATATTGGCATTGTAAATTAAACTTAGAAACTTAGATTGAAGAACACGAGAGCAACAGGCCATGCGTATGGTTCTATAAGTGGAGAGTAGAGAGTGTGAACTGTGGAGTAGTTGGAATTACGAACATATGTTTGAATCATTTCAGAAGTTGCTTTATAAAGCACCAATGTAAGTGAAACAGCAGGAAGAGGAGAGGGAGATTTTAAAAATGTTAAATTATTGCGATATGGTAATTTGAAAAATGGTTAAGGCAGTTTTCACAGCTCTGCCTGAAGTACATGGAAGATCAAAAGGATCATATAGAACAAAATTCATAAAGACCATCAAATCACACACCTGAAAAAGGAAATCTTTAGCAAAAATGTGCCCCGACAACACCACAAACCTGCAAAGCAAGTCAACAGGTGAGACTTTCTATTAGATATTAGCCCGAAAAGAGAAACCCATTAAGGCCAAGAATACCTTTTCTCAATGATTATACAATGACAACACAAAAATGCAATATGCACCAAGAAAACAAATAGAAAAGTTCAAATTGAAAAATGAGCCTGCAAAGGGAATGCATACTTATCCAGAACAATAGCACCATTACCAAAAAAAGCAAAAGACCAGTACACAGAAACATACCATGGGAAAATTTTTAATACAGGATTAAGTAGTAACACCAGGTGAGAACACGAAAAGAAAACTACCAGCAAGAAGAGCGTAAGAATAAATTACAAGGATCAATTAAGTAGCATTAGCAGAAATTTCTACTTATTTGTTGAACAGACACATTCTAATATCTAAGCTTCAGTAGATGAAGCAAAACCTAACATTTTAGCAGTTACTTCCCAGACATTGCTTGCTTGCTTAATCCTAGTTACAATACAAAGCTACATATGAAAGAGACATCATCGGTACCAAACAAAGTTTTAGATCTTCTTCCATATGTTGCAAAGAAAGTTGCTAATTTTTCAAGTATGACAACCATAAAAAATTTCCCCTCACAGATAACCACATAGTCAATATGATGCTAACCACAGAACTTCAAAACGAGCATTAATTTCCACATTCAAAATCTATACACACAATCATACATCACAAGAAGAAAGCCCGTAGTCTGTAAATCAGTTAGCCATTCATTGAGCAAAGACAAAAACCTAAACAGACAAACAAACAATGTGGTAAGACTAAGCTTCAAAGTACCAATCAAAGGGCTAAATACCAAGTTTCTAAGTTATCCCAGATCTACCTAATAGAATTCATTATCCAAAAATCCACCACCAAATATTACAGTGGCCAATTGGCTTCAATTCCTTGAATTATTAGCATTGGTACAAATGGCAAAAGAAAAGTTTTTTCATATAACCAAAGAGAATCTGGCCCCTTGACACTACATTCCCTTGAATGAACGTAACTGTTGAGGATACTGCAGTGCAAAGCCAAAACCCAGAAACTAAAGAATTCACCTTTCCAGCAAGCAATGCATCCCCTGTTCTCATGTCTTTTGCAAGTAAGCAAATGGAGGAAAGCATCAAATTCAAATTACCTTCCTTTCCTACCTCCTATAATTAAGGAAGTCTTAGTAAGTACTCTTCCAAAATCCTTAATGAAATACTAGTTAACAAGGCCTTGCTTCACTGTAAAGCTAAGCAGAGACTCTAATTAAGAACAACAACATTAATTTTTTTTTAATATTTAAATTAAAGCACCTTTATAAGTATCAAGTCTGAGGTACAAAACAAATACAAATACAAATACAAATTGGAAAACGAGGATCGGTTCCTTTCTTGAACAGGAGGCAACGTACGTACGTACCTGCAACATCCTATGAATACATATTAATTCTAACCTTTTATTTTTTTGAAAAAAAAAGAAAAGGAAAACCAACATGCATGGCTATGGCTATGGCAATGGCAATCATGTTCCCTTTCTTTTTAGCAACTTTACCATGGACTCTTTTCACTTTCTCAGCAATGAAATTGAAAGGGGGTGCGTGTGCCTCCTTTTGCACTACTTTACTCACACTATTATGTGCTTGCTTAATCATGTTTTACTTCTCTCTTCCAATATTATTCCTTCATTAATTAGGTGAGGAATTCATCATTCTGACTTGAACAAGAATCTGTTCACGTTTGCTACATTACAAATACATTCATTAAAAAAAGAAAAATAAATAAAAAATGAAGAGACAAGAGAACACAACCAATTAACGTGCATTTATGTGTAACAAAAAAACTACTACTACTACTACTCCTCATTTATTTATATGCGAAAAAGTCAATGTAGGACTTCTTTTTCTTCTCTTTAATCTAATGAATGAATTAATTAATCATTAAAAAAATTAGTTTAAAATTGAGTTGACTTACAAACCTAAATAAGGATTTTGGAAGAGTACTTACTAAGATTTCACCGAAAATTCAAAAAGTAAAGTGGAGTTGAGAAAGGAAACATACCATGTCTTGAATTGATCCTCATACTCTACGATAGGTAGCATCACTTTTGTCCCAACGCCAGTTTAATCAGCATACCTACTCTTTCTTCCAAGGCGTTCACCTTTTGGTCATTTGCTTCCTTTGCTTCTTGTTGCTTTCTCATCTTTTCTTCCATCTCATCTAAACGTTTTGTCAGCTCAATGTTTTCCTTGTCCTTCTCACGAAGCTGGGTGGTAAGTTCTATGCGACTAGGTAGTGGTCCCCTCATATCTTTAGGTCTCAAACCGAACCCATAACCAGTCACGTGATCAGAAGCTTGCTCTCCAAAGCATTTCTCTACCACCTCAAAATTTGAGAGAGATGGATCTTGTTCTACTTCCATGATCTCATCCTGAATATTACATAAGAGTTAAACTAAAATAGATGCAACCAAGATTTATAAAATAGTTAAAAGAAAATAGATGCAACCACATACATATTTTTCTGCTGCTTCCTCTTCCAAAGTTCCACTTTTTCGCATTCTAGTCCTTTTAAAAATATCAGATACTTTTGGTTTGTTTCCATCCTTTCCTCCCTTCATTTTAAACAGAATACACCCAAACATTTAAAATTTCATTATTGAATATAAAACAAAAAAATAATATGTAATATTAATGTATTAATCTTACCATTTCACTCCAAATAATTTCTCGAAATGGCTTACTCCCAGTGTGATGCAACATCGTTAGGTGAGATCTATTCTCAGAATTCTTGGCACTTAATTTCTATAAAGACATGTGATTGGTTGTAAGTGAGTATGGAGCTAATAATATAACCTATGATTTGTGTTGTTAAGTATATTACCTTAACACTATCAACTGTGTAATGCTCTTTTACAAGCCATTCCCAATCCTCCCTTAGCAAATGATTGGGTATGTTGTTGAGTATATCTTCCATGTTTTCCTTTTTGCTGATGTGATCTCGCTTCATTAACCCCCGCCAATTTTGCCACAGCTTCCTCATATGATCTTGGGTTCTCTCTCGTCGCAAATCCATGTCATTGCCATTAAATTTGTTATGTTACAAAATATAAGATATAAATAAACCAAATAACCTAATTAGTCAAATAAATATGATTTATACACTCTTACTAGTATGGATTGCCATAGATGTTCCTTCACACCCGCATCAATTCATCCCACGAGTGTACTCGTACTGGAACAATCGTTCGATCACGAACAAGCTTCCCCATATGCCTTGACATTTCAGCTTGATTATGGCCGACAGGACCATTGTTGAAAAATTCAACTTGCAACTTTTGACCATCCTCTAAATTTGCCACTCTTCTACATTTGTTCACGCTTCGACTTTTTGCATTGGAAGCACTCTTCTTCCTTTTAGTTACTAGCTGTGAAGCTACAACATGTCATGAATTAAAACAAAAAATGTTAATAATAGGCAAATAGGTAGTTTTTTAATAATTGAAAAAATAAATAAGAGATTGAGAATTAATGGCAAAACCTGTGTCATTTGTTTCACGTGAAATACCACCATTGGCTGCCTCTTGACCAACATCAAATGTCACCTCTTTATTGCAGAATGCCATATTAGTGCTGCCATCTGCACTATTGGATGGTGTGAAGCTTGTATCTCATTCTCTCCAAGATGAACTTTCACTAATTCCAATTCCATATGAAGAGAATCCTGGCACAGCTGTTGAGTGGGCCATTTCGAAGAATTTGTTCTACTTTTTCTAAATCCAGGATCATGGAATAGCAGTTCTTTAAGTCTCTGGTATGCATTTTTTAAATCGAACTAGTTTGCTGTCAATGAAATTTAATTAGATCACAAATCCTTTTTTCTGGATATCAGCTCTATGAATTCTGTCAGGAAATGTAGAAATCTTTCCAACTGTACTCATCTAATATTGTCAGCTCTATGAATTCTGTCAGGAAATGTAAAAATCTTTCGAACTGTACTCATCTAATATAAATGTTGAATGTTTGGTATCCTCATTCTCCTGAAATTGCTGTCTTTGTGTTTGCATGCACTTGGAGGTTTAGATTCCTAGTTGTGCTTAACTATTTGTTTCTTTCTTTTACTAGAATGCAGTTCTAAAGTTCAGTTCAAGCAAGAGTTTATCACATTTATTAAGCCAATGCAATCTTTCATGTGCTGAAATATGAAGAGTTTTTATGCATTACAAAAATCAGTCAAGGACATATCCCTTTCAAGGTGTTACATTCAGTGGAAGAAAGCTAAAAGGTTAGCTAAAGTAGATGGTTAGCTAAATGCAATCTTACTGCACCATATGAGAATATACTTGCACAAGCAGCCTTATGCCACAAAACAATACACAATAACAAATACATTAAAGACGCCTTAATAAGGAAACTCAAATTATTCAGCACTTGCATTCTTTAGCCACACAATACACATATAATGGAAGGAAACAAAAGTTAACCTATTAGGCACCTAAACCCCATGGCACTCATAAAACTTTATCAATGAATCCAAAAATCACAACTTCATCCAAAGTCAACAAGCAAATAGACAATATATATAGTTTACTTACCTCACTGTTGGATGATTATCAGCAAGTTGGAATGCTAAAAGCTCATGAATTAGAACGCCATACTATTGCAAGACCTGGATGAGTAAAGATTGAACAAGATTTTAATGAGATCCGAGGAAAACATATGTAAAGTGATTTTGAGGAACTAATATCAAGATCTACAAGTCATAATGGAAGCAAATAGTACAGAGAAGTAAATATAGTATATATGACTCACTCTTCTACTCTATACATTACCTATTGATTTGGAAATCATGTAAGCCTATAAATTTCAGAATTATTAACTCAGTAAACCTATTAAGAACATCCACAACATCTATGATCTTGAAATGGTTTAGTGCACTAAACTAAGATAGTTCCAAAATGGTTCAGTGCATCTGTGATCTTGAAATGGTTCAGTGCACATAACTGAAATGAAAAAGTTCAACAAGCTTTTGTTATGACAGCCTCCCTGAAGCTTTGTGCATTTCAGATAACCAAGCATAACAAATGCAACAGAATGTACACACCAGTGCTTGTGAAAAAAATTTCAGCAGTATCTTAATCCATGCAGTCCCAGGGGAAAAATAGGATGGCTTAAATCCACTGTGCTGAAAAAGTACCATTTAGAAGCAACATTGACAATCAGAAGGACCTTCCCCTTGAATTTGCTGAGTGAAACATCATTACTATCAATATCCTGTTTGAAAATGGAAAAAGAAAAAGAATGTAATAGTGCATAACTAGTGAGTAAATTTTCCCACTCTTGCTAAAACAACTAAGCCTTTGTCCCACCCTTGCTAAAATCAAGAAGAAATCAGCTACAGAAAAGAAAAATAACAATCCAAGGAAGAAAGGAACAAGTTTCTTAAAGCATTGAGACCTAACAAATGGGTAACATTTACAAAGAAGAAGGTCATGGAATTGTTAGTGAAATTCTGTGTGCCTACTGATAAAGAAAGAATGAAATCGACAAAGAGAGATAATGCACAAATTGAAGAGAATTTCTCCCTTAAAAGCCTAATGTCATTTACAATTAACCTTTCAACAACGGAAAATACAAAATGGAAACTAAAACATTTTGTGTGAAAGGGATGTGATAGACAGCCTAGTCCTAGTTGATGAGGAATAAGAATAGTTCACATGAACTGTTAAGGGACTCATTAGCTGATTCAAAAGTTTGCTAAATTCTCCTTTCCTTTGATTCTGTGGCAGCTACATATTTGATGTATATCTTAATCAGAGCTACATTGATAGCCATATATAGGGGATGTTTGAATGCAACAAGAAACTACAATTAGACTGAAACAGGAAATGGAAAGATGAGCTTAATAATTGTATATAAAGATCAGCATATATAAAAGGCACAAGCATTAATATAAAGCCTGGAAAGATAAAGATGAAGCCATTAGTGATTGAATAAATCCAAGACTAAATGTTGGAAAACATGCATCATTAACCTATTAAATAAAACATACAGTAAATCAACACTTGAAGAAGGGTATGCTAACAATCAATGATTTTCTAGATTTTTATTTTTACTTTTTTTCTTTTTCTCAAGGCAGGATGGATGCTGTTTATGAATTAAAGAAAAAAAACTAAAAAAGTAGGAACACTGAGAGAACAAATTTAAGACAAGAATGAAATACGAGTCAATGTGTGTCTCATGATTTTGTTGACCATTTAGTCCACTGAACCTGCCAAACGTGAAGGAAGACAAGTGCATTTGCCCCCATAGACTTTTGGCTCTTGACGCATACAAACTTCTTTTTATTAGTGGAAGTACTACACTTCAAAGTACATTCCCATATTTCCCCTTCTCCCACCAACACTATGACAAGAATTTTTTAAACTTTGCAAGTTGTGTGGTTAAAACCAAATTTAATCTTGCTGTCTCAGTTAGATGCAGGGGAGTGAGGAAAACCAGGTTAATCTGGGGTGCAATTCAAGTCGCAGGGTACCTAGTTCAGTAGTTCTTCTTTCATCAATTACATATACAGATGTAATCTATTCAGATTTCTATTTCTTTCTTTCCTTATGCTAGATCTATAATTAACTTATAGGTGGTTGATTCATAAACCTCGGAACTAAAACAACCCTGACCCTTTTGGCTAGCAAGCTCTAACCAGTTACAAACCTTTATTCTGCACTTTCTGGACTTATGTCGATAAAACAGATCAGGAGTGAAGTTTTCTCTTTGACATCAATAGCAGCCAATGTTTGAGAACCTTGGACTTAACTGTTGTCCTACTATTTCATACTTTCTTCTGACTGTGAAAGTTACTAATTAATTATGGTAAGTCAGACAACTCATTGAAATCCTCATCAGTTAATGCAACTAAAATGAAGGATATGCCAAGTAGATACATAACAAGTAGACTTCAGTACTTCACACACACACACACACACACACACACACAGATATGTATGTATAATAATTAGACATATATATATATATAATGTCCTTTTCTTAGGCTGATTACAGACTGATTTTTGCCTAATCATAGAAAATTTCACAGAAAACCAGTTTAGCTCGCATCTAATTACAAAAGCTACTTGTGCGTATGCTAAGTCAATTGATAAGACATCAACATCATACCATATACTTAGTACTGGGTATCCTCAATTTCTTGTTAAACAATGAGAACCTATGCCATTAAATCCTTGTCGATCAGAAATAAGATTGCCAAAACATTTGGAACATAATAACAATGTATATAGATATATATATATATATATATACATTGATTCAACATTGATTCATTGATATTCAAATACAACATGTCATGTTTTAAAGATGATTTCCAATTCTATTAGGTGCCCTCTACCCTTTTAATATTAATTAATGCCTTTTTACTTTCTACCGGGGCATCAAGGCGTCTCCTAGGTACATGTCAAAACTATTTTATGGAACATAGGAAGTACGAAATAAGAAACTTCAATGAAGCAAAATGATAAACAGAAACATATAACACGGAAACAATCCTTATAACAGTCTTACAGTATTCCATCACTAAACAAATGTAAATTTTAAACTCACATCTAAGTAAAATAATATTCAACCATTGGCTAAAGCAAAAGTACAAAAAACTTTAGCTAAAGCATCCAGTAGTTCCATGTTACCATCAGAGGATCACCATCATTACTCCCACCAAATTCTAAACTTCCAAATTTCAAAATCGATAACTTCTCCACTATAGATAACAACAAAAGCTCAATAGCAGTAACCACACAAATTAAAATATTTCAAGTGCACTTACCCAAAAAAGTAGCAAAAGGTGTGAGGATTTAATAGAAGCTCTGCAGAACAATAACTTCAAATTAGAAGAAAAATAAAAGCCACCGTATAAAATCACATGTATAAATCAGAAGTAATGCCCTAGAATTTCAACTCGGTAAACAAAATTCAACAATTTCTGGCATGGCAACTTACCGACTCTGGTGAGATGCAAATCCGATGAGTAGGATGCGATTTTTCTAAGAATTTCAGTAGCCGAGAGTGAGTAAACGGGAAGTAGCTCCGACGCAGCTCCGGTTAGACGCAACTCCGGTTAGACGCAGCTCCGACGAGAAGTAGCTCCGAGAGGAAGAATGCGAATTTTTGTTCAGTAAAGGGAAGAGAGAGAATGCAACTGAAAGAGTGTGAGTGAAGGGGAAGGGAGAGAATGGGGGGGGGGGGGGGAAGGAATTCACGTGAGTTGGATTAAAAAAAAATCACAAGAATTTATTTTTTTTTTTAATGGAAAAAATATTAGTATTAATAAAATATTAATAAGTTTTATTTCCCAAATCATCTTTACGTCCAAATTATATCCTTAACGACGTTATTAGGGTTTAGCCGTACTTAAAAAGGAATTTTACGTCCAGATTCGTAAACACGTCGTCATTTATTATTATTTATGAGGAGTTTCGCGTGTCGTCATAAAGTGTTGGACGTAAAAGACCCATATTTCTAGTAGTGAAGGGCTGGGATCGGGAGGAACACTGGAGGAGAAGAAGCCATCTCCACTAATTGTTGAAGATGGGTTTTAAAGTAGAAGCAAGAAATATGAGCAAAATGGCCTGAGAAGTTGCCCCGATGACATGCCGGACGGTTGGGTTAGGTGGCGGAGCCAAGTCAGCAAAAATAAGTGATGTGGCGGAGCCAAATCAGCAAAAATTGCTCATGTGGCGGAGTGTTAACAGAAAGGGGTTAAATTGGCCCCTTTTTTGAAATGTTAGGATTTTTTTTTTGAACCAAACGTAACATTATGGGCCTATTTGGACCTTGGGCGAAACATTAGGGGCTTATTTGAACCTTTGCCCCAATCAAGGCTTCGTGAAATTGGGCAGACTCGACAGAATGGAGAGAAGTATCAAGAAGGTGAAGTCTGGTGCTTTGTTGCAGGAATATGCAAATCATAATCAAAAGAAGGGTTAAATATAGTTTCCCCCCTGTGGTTTCATGATATTGACAGTTTCCCCCCTATGCTTTAAAAAATGACAGTTTCCCCCTCATGGTTTTGGACTGAAATGTCCAAGTAACGGAAAACAACAGTAGTAACGGTGCGTATGGAGGACGCGCCAAAGATGAGTGTGGGAGCAGACCAAGTGATGATGTCATTATTTTTGTTCCAAAATTAACCCCAAGTGAATCCATATTTATTGACCCCAGCAGAATCACAAAAGCAAGCCAGCGACGGAGAGCAGGGGAAAAAGAGGACGGGACGAGAAAGCAAGCGAAAAGGACCTATGCCCGTCAGTGAAGATAACTGCATCGGAGATCGATTTTGTTGTGATAAACGTCACCAATTGAGGTAATAATAGGCGAATGAAGCTTGGTATTTGGGGTTATATTCATAAATTGGGCGTAATTGAACAGTAAGGGTTTAGTCAAGAGCAAGTTTATGAATCATGTCTAAATTTTCAATATCTGGCGTATGTTTTTAGCTGTGGTGCTGAAGCTGCTGTTCATATGGGGGGGTTAGTTGTAAGTGAGGGTTTTCTTCAAAATATCTGTAAATTGGATCTGTATGATTATCTGGGTTACCAAGACCAACTATCATATGACTCAACCTCCACAACTGCCATAGCAACTGGAAACATATTTTCATTCCCGTCCCTTCCCATTGCTGTTAATAGTTGTCCTCCAAATGGGCTCTTCAAAAAACAACCATCTAAACCAAGAATTGGTCTACATCCTTCAACGAAGCCAGCACTCATAGCACCAAGGCAATAAAACAACCTTTGGAACACAGCAACTGCATTCTCATTTGCTTTAGCTACTTGAATTGTCACAGGACTCCTCGGATTATGTTCATTCAGCACATGAGCATAATCGCGAACTCTATTATATTGTGCCATATCAACTCCATGAACAATTTCCTTTGCCTTTTCACGGGTCCTGTAAGCTTGCTTTGCATGCACATCTATCATACAACTCCGACGAATCTTATTTCTTAAGGATTCAACACTGATTTTTGTATCATCCATTATAGAATTCTGCATTTTTTACTGAGGTATGTAGCATTGGCATGCACATTTTTGTAGTCTCGACCACATATGTGTCCCTTCCAACTTTTTAATTTGAAAAGATTCACCACCTTGAACAGTGCTTGCGAAAATTTTCCAATCACAACCTCTTTTACAAATGGCTCTCACCCTAGTCTTCTCATTTTTCTCATACCACAACTCAAAACCCTCGCGAACATTCCACTCAACTAGTGCTTCCCTGAATTCTGTCACGTTAGAAAATTTTTGACCTTGTTTCAAGCTGAACTCGGGCTTATCAAATTCTTCCCGCGCATTAAAAAATGGGTGGACATCATGGTTTCCCCCTTTCTCATCTTCCAGTGGCACATCTAAAAAATCTTCATCTACTAGAACTGCTTCATTCCAATTTTCATCTTCATCATCTCCTTCTTTTTCCATACAAACCACCTCTCTTGTGTTCTCTCTATTTGTTGCAGTAACGGTTCCATTTTCAAAATCTTCTTCTTCATCCACTTCATCATCTATAAGCTTATGATTGAAAATTTCGTCTTCCTCCTCAAGCCCCTCCAAACCATCATTCTCCCAATCATCATTTTCAGCAAAAACTCCATGTACATATTTGTTTTCAGCTTTCTCATTAGATATATCAACAAAGCCTTTACCACTTCCTTCACCATCATCTTCTATATGATGGTCTTTAATTTGCACATAAAAATGCACCTGTGACATTCCTCTATTGCAACTTTTGAGCTCCTCAATACAAGTATCACTCGTTACATGAATCACACCAGTCTCTAGTGGCTGAAACAAGACTTGATAAAAGAATTCAACATTACATGCATCCTTATCCACGATTCGATACATATCATGCAAGGCCTTTTGTGTTAGACATTCTAAATCCCAATCTTCAAATATAGCTACATTGTCACTTGTGTACACAAGTGAGGGACAAGTATCGAACTCTTGGAGAACTCCACCATAATGGATGTATATATCAATTCTATCATTCATTCTCTCCTTTTCTATCATGTATATTCCAACAACTCAGAGTTGTAATATATAATCAAAGCATGTGTGAAGGTTGAAGGTTCCATAGAAAATAAATTATTGAAAGGATGAAGGTGCTGAAAAGAAATAAATTCATTGGCTGCCACTTACAACTACTGCATATAAATACAACTACTGCATAACTACACGGAGGCAGCAAAATCAGTTAGAATACAACTACATTTAGTTAGAATTGAATTCCATAAGCTCTAAATATCACTAGTAGACATAAGATTCAATAAATTACAAACCATGCTTCCCATTGTTCTAACACATACAACCTTCCCAGATAGCATACTAACATAGAAATCATTGAATGGATGCTTTAAACCTAGAAATCATTGAATACTTTTCCCCATGAAATATCCACCACAACTTAAAAATAAAAAAAAATGTTTCCGGTAATGAAATACTCACCAATTTATCCTCAATTCGTTCGTTCCAGTCGCGGCATTTTGATGTGTTGTACTTTAGATTCACAGCCCAAGTTTTCTCTCCCAGTACCCCTTAACTTTTCAGCTGCCATAGTTTCACCTAAATTTTCACGTCTCCTCCGAAAAGGGATGCAGCCGAGAACAGGGCCAAACAGAGACTTCTTCTCTGTTACTTCAGCTTCACCAGCCAAAATTTTTTGTTGTTGGTGACTTCTTCTCTGTTTGAATCTTAGGGTTTTCGCTTCAAAAACGTTGATAAGTCCGGAGACTCCATTGCTGTGTTTTGGGCTTTCTCGATCGATATCGATGGTCATTCTTTTTTGCCCTATGAGGGTTATTTTAGTCTTTTCATTAAACTCCGTTACTGCTGTTGTTTTCCGTTACTTGAACATTTCAGTCCAAAACCATGAGGGGGAAACTGTCATTTTTTAAAGCATAGGGGGGAAACTGTCAATATCATGAAACCACAGGGGGGAAACTGTATTTAACCCTCAAAAGAAAGATAAGTTCTTATTTCTTCGATTTTTATATAATGAAAATTCTTCTCTATGAACTAAATTCATAATCTTCAAGTGATGATATTTTAAAATCAAGTGTTTAGAATATGTAAATATTCATAATCTTCAAGTGATGATATTTTAAACTAAAATTTTTATAATATGTAAATATTGAAGATGGTAATATGATCTTTCACATAATTAGAAGTGATCATTCAATGAATTTGACTATAAGAGGAATGAAATGAAAAAATTCAGAAAATGCCATTTCTAGTGACAAGGAGAAATAATTGAGTTGTTACAATTTTAAGTAAAAGCTAATTAAAGCCTGAATTCATATACAACAAGAAGCAAAAGGAGAAAATACTCCTTTGTGCTAATTTTGTTGAAATGAATGGTAAATTGGAACATGAAATGAAATAGATCAAAATACTTGAAGTGTATTTGGTTTGATCATTGGTGCTCAAATTATTGAGTTGCATTAGAATTTTACAAATTCTATAATCTTGTCTAGAATGAAAATATTTGTATTATCAAGTAATGATAATTATGGATTTAAATTGTCTTGTTCAACTTGTGCATGAATAGTGATTAATATTGTTTGTATGTTAAACTTTCATTCATAAAATGATTAATGTTATGTTTACTTAAGTGTGAAGCATGCATCTAACTGAAAGTTTGAACAAATAAGATTCATAATTTGTTTATGAAATCTTGGAAGTAATAAAATGTGAAAAAAAGGACCAAAAGTGTTGTAGTTTGATCTTTGATGCTATATGTAATTTAGCAATTTTCTGCATTCATAAGTACTATATTCTTGTCTAGAATAAGTGTGTTTATGATATGTTATTTGTGATAATACAATTAAATTATCTCGTAGTAATTCTATAACATGAATTTTGTTCAAATTTTATCAAAGTTTAGTTTTCTTGATATATTATTATAAATAAAGTGATGTATATCTATTTATTTATATAATATGTGCTACTACTTGATTGAGAATTTGATTAGATTAAACTAGTGTGTTTGTTAGTAATGTATTGCTAGAACTTTGAAGTTTTGTTCTATAACTATAAAACTCAAAGTGTGTGCAATATACATGTGTTAACAAGGTAATCTTGTTAATCATGAAGTTCTAGTATTGTATAAGAACTTGTGGGGTAAAACCTTGTTCACTGTTTGCAATGTTCAAAATAAATTCCTTTAAAGAGGACTACAGTGTCTTCTTGTGAGATTTGGAATAGCAGACAACATCAAACCTCTATTACTTGAAGGTTTTGGGCTGCATTGCATACTAAGTTAGAACCTAGAACACTAAAATGTGTGTTCATAGGGTATGCTGAAAACTTCAAGTCTTACAGGTTACTTGAAATTGATTCCAATGTAATTGTGGAATCAATAGAAGTGGAATTCTTACATAATAAATTTCTAACGAATTTAGAAGAGAATGATGTTTTATCACAGGAACTTAGTTCTTCCGAAAATGCAACAAACAATGAATTTGACTCTTCTATTGATCCTAGAAGAAGTCAAAGGCAAAGGAAGGAGAAACACCTACCTTCTGATTTTATTCTCTCCCAATCTATTGCCTTCTTAGTTAATGGAAGTAGGGATACTCTACTTAATAAAATTATTATTTTATTAAGTATAGAGTATGATCCAAAATAATATAGTGAGGCAATGAAATCAAGAGTTGCAGCATTTTGGAAAGAAGTTGCAAATGATAAAATGGATTCAATATTATCTAATAATATTTGGATCCTAGTTGATTTACCAAAAAATTCAGAACCAATTGGTTGCAAGTGTATTTTCCGAAGGAAGCAAGCAATGGATGGAACTATTTTCACCAACAAAGCTATGTTAGTAGCCAAATATCATAGACAAAGTGAAGGAATTAATTATTTTGATACATATGCTCCTGTTGCTATAATTACATCTATTAGGATTGTAATTGTTTTAGCTTCAATTTTAATCTTTATGTTCATCAATTTGATATAAAGGCTGCATATTTGAATGGTAATTTGCATGAAAAAGATGTACATGAAACAATCAGAAGGTTATGTCCTTACTAAAAATGTACACAAAGTATACAAATTAGTCAAGTTATATGGGTTTAAACAAGCTTCTAAAATTTGTGTTGTTCCAACTCGCATAAGTGATCTGCAAAACAATAAAAACAACAAAGAAAATAAAATAGATAATTCGTTAGCGAAGCAAATGTGGAAGGGCTGAGGCGCGTAGTCGCTATCTTTAGGTGATTCAAGCCCTTCTGCAAAGAATTATCGTTGGTGTAACAAAATTGTCGAAACTTGTCACCCCGGGATACAACAGCCCAGCACATTCGCTGTGTTTTTCTAACAATCTGCAGAATTATTAGGAAACTAAACCAACTCTTCTAACACCTTTCTCTTCCTTGCCAAAGCTATATTTTAAGGGAGTTTGTAAAGGACATAAAAAGATTTTATTTAATTCTAATTCTCTCTTCATATAGGTATATATAGATGTATAAACAAGACTTAAAATTGTCTTTAATCTCAAATAAGCAAAACATAAATTTAAAAAAAGCTGAAACGGTTTTTTCTTATAAAAACCATTACTCCAATGTAAATATCAAACGGTTTATAATTTGAAAACCATAATTTGTGAATCAATGAAGAAACTGATGCTCTATCTTTATTGACACTAATTTTATATAATATTGCTCTCAAAAATGGATGATAAAAACAAACGGACCCAAATTCATGAAATAGAAACGGATGCATTTTCGAAACAATTAATAATAAATTCAATTAATCAAATTGAATATTTTTTCGGTTACTAAAAATAAGCATTCGCAAATGCTGAAAATTATTGCTCAAATCACTTTTGTAACCTATCAAACTTGTAACTGAATTTTTAACACAAAAATTAAAGCTACAATTTGATCAATAAAAATACATTTCATTAAAATGTTCCAACAATCCCCCACTCATTTTAATAAAATATAACTTTGTTTTATGACAAGAAAGTAACTATAGTGCTTCATATAGGTTGCAATGCCTTGAACCTATATTTAGTGTTACGACAATTTCTTATACCAGAGTCATAGTGAACTTCGGTCTTGAATTATGACTGCTTTGAAGATATAAAAAATTGTATTACACACACTATAATTTAGGTGTACTCTAGGAGTTGTTCAAACTGACACATTTCGGCCTTGTGCTTATCCCAATTTTCCATGAGTGTATAAGAGACTAAGCCCCTAGTCCCTTCAGGGCGGCCCCACCCTGACACACATGTAGGTGACATCTATCAAGGGTGCTTTTATAATTCTGACACCCCACTCATAAGAGATATAGATTTCATTAAGGGCATTTTATGCCACAACCCTCAATTTATCAGTACAGGATGTATGCACAAGTACCACAAGGATGGACAATTTGAATATATTTGTGCATACTGTAACAATCACCATGTAATTCATTTTTCCCTTTGAACCTAACTCTTGGGATCTCCAATCATTAGGTTGGGTATCCTTACACGTGATTTTTTGTATTTTTAAAGTGGACTTCGGTCTCATCCCCCTCAAGGTAAATTCATGTCATTGCACTAGATCTGGATTTGTTTGCACATTCTCATATTGGAAAAAACATGAAATTTGGAATCAAACATTTGCCATATCCAATTAATTGCTCAAGCTTTGCATAAGCAACAACATTTCACCAATGATCACTTAAGTCGTGATTGGTGAAGATATCTCATAAAATTTAAATCATCTCAAGATATATAAAAATTTATATATCTCTACATATTTGATCCACATACCAACACTAATTGATATTTGAGTAGTCAGTAGCCTCACTGCTAGGAATCATCATAAAGATGACCAGTAGTCTCTACTACTAGGAGCTACTGTATTTTCTTGCATTTCTCAATTTCTCAATTTTGTTCAATGGCTAGTAGTCTTTTTACTACTAGGAACCATTTAGTTAATCTCAAAAAATTTCATACTGCAAGAAAATTCTCACAACACAACCAAGAGCATTTAAAAAACATTTTCTTATCAAATATTTATTTTTCAAACACTTGGAATATTAAGTGAATCAAATATATAGTAATTGCAAAAATAATTCTCAAACTAATTATTGCAATTTATTACAAATTTCTCAAATAGTTATTGCAAATTATAACTTCACATTATTCACAAATTTCTCAAAAATTTGATTATGGTAGTTATAAACAATTTGCAAAAATTCAATGCAAAAAGTAACCCCCACTATTTTTATAATGTACTATGATATATTAATACATAGTAAATTTTTCTCAAGTAAAATGCACTATATTATACTCAAAATATAGTTAATCACTATCTCAAAATTCTCATATTGATCAAATAAAAAATTATTATTTTTATTTTCACTTTCTCATAAAGTGACAAGTTTAAATCACATAGAATATGAATATATAGCAAACTGATGATATAATTCAACATCATAATAATTTCATGAAATCTCAAATAATTTAATATGTTATAATTCTATGTAAAATATAATATTTTCACAAGAGAAATAAAATTATTAATATGTGTTAAATGTACCCCACTGTTTCTCATTTTTCACCACAATTAAAATTATAAATTTATATAATTTGACGTAGTGATATATACGGTACACAATATAGACACATACATAATTTTAATTTTTCTCCACCAATTAAAACTTCAAACATTTCATGTGAAGAGTATAAAATTGTATTTTGCAAAGAATCAGTTTTGCAATAATATCAAATACAGGAATAATAGCACAATTGCATTTAGTCACACCATCATGATTGCAATGCTAAAAAATGCTAACTCATGATTCTCTACAAATAAATTATTAAATTAATAATACATATTGTAGCAAAAGCAACACAATTAAAGAATCATCATATAATCACAATGCTTTAAATTTAAAGTCATGTTTTTTACATATGCTTCACAAATTAATTTAACAATATAAATTATATGCATAAGCATTTTTAACTAATCTCTTGTATTGTTCTTTAATTGATTCAATAGAAGTAACACATAATTTCATTTGCATATTCTAGTATCACATGAACTAAAAGCACACAAATTTCATTTCAAAAACTTCAATTAGATTGTAAAATATTGTAAGAACAATAAAATTTATTGGATTAAGAAAGATGATTGCAATGTCTCATGACTCATGATATTCTCTATATACATACCTTATAAACGCATAAGAGATCTTCAAATCACTTGCATTGGAAAAAGTGTAGACTCTATAACGAGTTTTGAATCACGTAAAATTGACGTTCCAACTCGCACAAGTGATCTACAAAACAATAAAAACAACAAAGAAAATAAAATAGATAATTCGTTAGCGAAGCAAATGTGGAAGGGCTGAGGCACGTAGTCGCTATCTTTAGGTGATTCAAGCCCTTCTGCAAATAATTATCTTTGGTGCGACAGAATTGTCGAAACTTGTCACCCTAGGATACAACAGCCCAGCACACTCGCTATAGCACTCTCAATGGCGTGGAAAATTTGAGAGTGCTATACTTTATGGTAGTTTTAGATACAATAATGTTGACAAGTGCATTTATTGTAAAACAACAAAAGAGTATTGTGTCTTGATTTGCTTATATATGGATAATATGCTAACAGAAAGTAATACTTGAAACGGTATTGCTGAAGTATCTTGTTTCTCAATTTCAAATGAAAGATCTTAGTGAAGTTAATATTATCTTAGAGATAAAATGAATAGTGTAGTGAGGGTTATGTTCTTTCTTAAACTCATTATGTTGATAAAATCATAAAGGAATATCAACATTTGAAAGTGAAAGAAGCAAGTCCAACCATGGATCCAAGTGTTAAGGTTATTAAAATAAAGGTGAACCAATAGCACAATTTGAATACTCAAGTGTTATTAGAAGTCTCATGTATGCCATGAGTTGTACAAGGCCAGACATTGCATATAAAGTGTGCAGGTTGGTAAGGTACATAAAGAATCCAAACAATGATCATTGGAAGGGTGTAACTAAAGTCTTGGGTTATCTCTTAAAAGAAAGAGATTTTTTGACTTTATTAGTATAAATTTTCAAGTGTAATTGAATTATTCTTAGATACAAGTTAAATTATAAATATTAGTAATCAAAAACCTACAAGTGGTTTTATCTTTATTTTTAATAATGGTGTTGTATCTAGGGTATCAAAGAAACAAACAATAGTAACTCATTCCACTATGAAATCTGAGTTTATTGCTTTGTGTTCAACTTCTAAGAAAGTTGAGTGGTTAAAGAAATCTATTGTTGGATATAGATTTCTGGCCAAGGTAAATGCCTCCAATAACTATCTATTGTATTGTGATAGTGAAGTTATATGTCTACTGCTTTAAACAAAGTGCACAAGGGAAAGACTAGACATATTAAGGTTGAAAAATAGGATTTTTTCCGCCAATAATCAAATAGGAGCACAAAATTACAAAAATAAGCAAAAAAATTTTTTTTTTCCGGATCTATAGAAAACGAATCTGCCAAATTCGTTTTTCCCGAAAAACGAATTTGGCAGCTTCGTTTTCGGTAAGATTCGGGAGGGAAAAAAAATTGAAAAAAAAAAGGGCGAAAAACGAATCTCGGAAATTCGTTTTCTACTGAAAACGAATTTCCGAGATTTGTTTTTTCTTCGGATTTTAAAAAAAGAAAACGAATTCAGTGAATTCGTTTTCTTAGAAAACTTTAAAGAAAAAAAATTTTAAATACATGGAAAACGAATCTGTGAAAAACATATAAAATACTGCGTGAAAATTGCCAGCAGCAGAAAAACAGAGCAACCGAACGCTGAAGGCCATAAACGGTGACCCACACACTCCGACCACGACTAACTGACCGGCGCGCCCCTTCCCGTTCCGGCCGAACCCAATCCACGTCGCCGACGCTCGCGAACTCGCCGGACCGACGGACAGTTGACCGGAAAACGAAGGAGGGTGTAGAAGTAACCCTAGATTTTGGGGATTTCTGGAAGGTACCCAAATTCCGGCCTTAACAGCTCAATTTGGGACGTATCTACTGCCATTTTGCTTGGAATTTGCTTGAGGTTTGTCTTAGGGCTATGAACTTGTGTATAATTTGTTTTGTATTTGTTGTTCTTCACATTTTTTTGGGTGGCACAAGGTAGCCTAAGATTTTGTTGTTGTTTGGCACAAGTTCATAACCCTAAGACAAACCCAAAGTATACACAAGGTACCCTAAGATTTTGTTGTTGTTATGAAGTTGTTATTCCCATGTGGTGGCACTCATGTTTCTGATATTTCTGAGATATCTGGGGTAAAGGTAACTATACCTGTTTAATCTGGTTCACGGAAATTAAATATATTCACACATGGATGTTTTAAGATCATGCAGAATGACACCAAAATATATGCCGTTATGTACTTTTGAAATGCTGAAATTTATGACATGTAATCTAGTTTGATTATCTAGTAGTCCTAGTCATACTCATTTAAGTTATATGTTTTCCTTGATACTCTCCTAGCACCTGTTGTTGTAATGCTTATAATTTTCCACTTCTTAAAAGTACATAAAGGGATCAAAGTTAGAGGATATGCAGGCAATGCCAATGTTGCATTTCTATGAAGTTAATTGCTCATCGAATCTAAGGATAGTGAAGAGTTGTCGATTTATTCTGAATCACTTGTTAGATGCAGCTTGTTCTTTGGATGGGTCACCTTCATCCTTTTAGATAGTACCCTACAATCATCCTTGATGCAATGCTGTAGTCACACATCTACATTTACTTCCCTTTTTGCCTTTTTTTTATTCTTCTTATGGCCATGAAGAATATTTTGTCTTTTGACAAATAATTGGCTTAGATGGAGATGATATATTCTTGAATTTTCTTCTCATAGCAAATAAGAGTTAAGTTCATTCTGTTGTTGATAATGATTAATCTTTTGATGAAAATATGTTTTGGGCAGTAACTTGGCATATATGCTGGTTTCTCAGATTCGCACAAAGAAGGGAATAACGAAAGTCTTTTACAATGTTGAAGCCTAAGATTGTAGACTCACCTGCTATTCCTATTAGTTAGTACTCACAAGAGCTACAAGGTGAGCCTGAGGATATCTCAAAGGAGAAGGCAAGACTTGCTGCTAAAGAGGTACTAAATTCTTGAATCTTGAAGCATACCGTACTTGTAAACACTTTTGTGTTGTTTATTCTAGTGATGATGCATTTCTGTTATGAATCTTTGTCTTTTTTTTTTGTGTCTTAGTTTTCTAATTGTGTTTGAACTACTGTTATTGATGAAACGGGAAGGATTGTACAATTCTTGATACTTGATGTACTGTTATTGATTGATTATTGTTTGTGTGCCCTTGAATTCTGTTTCTCAATGGAATGAGAAGGTGAATGGACCAGTGCTGGTGGAGGATACTTGCCTTTGTTTCAATGCTCTAAATGGTCTACCTGGTGAGCCCTGTTCATTTCACATAATAGAGTTGGATTTTTTTGGAGCCATTCTTCTTTTTTGAGATTTTGGGAGGTGATATAGTTGCTCATAATACGAACTCTGGTTAAATGATTTGCAGGTCCGTATATGTAAGTTTTCTGCTTCTGATTCTCAGTTTCCATCTTCTCAGGTCCAGCTTTTTGTTATTACATTTCTTCAATGTATACTGTTAGGGAGACAGTTTATTGACTTTGACATGTTAATGATGCATAATTCTGTATTCTTAGACGTTTTCTTTGGATATATATACACGATTCGAAAATTTGTGATGATAATGTTGTTTAGCAGGGCTTCATGTTACCACATTAGCATTTCAGTGTTTGTGAACTACTAATGTTAATTTTTGAGCCTCTTGTTTGCTCCATTGCAGAAATAGCCAAATTTTCTCGAACGACTACAGTCAACAAGTGGCACTTTTACTCTTATCTAGCGAATTGCATCTAAAGCTAAAATCACATTCTTCTATTTTATGGCTTTGACAAAATGAGTTTCTAGATGCACTTGTTGGGGAACTACATCTAATCCTTTGCAATCTTATAATGAGTGCTTGACTTTTTTATTAAAATGCAATCTGGATCATGAGATACCATGTTAATTCAAACAGAGAGGTCTGTTCATTTCCTACTTTGTTATTTCTATTCTGGAAAGTTTAAACCTGCTCATTTACAGAGTCCCTCCAGCTTTCTGAGGTTTAGTATCCCCATTCCTTCCTCGAAAACGGTGCATCAGAAGTTCCTCCTATTCTAGTGTCTTAGCTTGCCATGATCTTTAACATGTGTTTCGACAGAACTCTATGTTGAGATATGATCTAGATAGTCAGCCCTATATAGTGCGGCAAATGTTATAATATTTGTTGCAACTATAAAGTTGGAGCTGTTGTGGTTAGAATTTACACTAAACTTTTGTCTAGATTATAGCCAGTGACTACTAGCAACATATCCTTGATAAAATCAAGCTTTGTAAATTTATTTTGAATCAATCTTACATCTAATATATTTGTTTCGCTTTTCTGTCGGCAATCTGAAAATGCAACATTTAGCAAGTGGTTTTTGCAGAAGACTGGACATGAGGGTATTGTTTCTTATTACCTTTTTGGTTCCTTCCGTCAGTTGTGAGTTCTCTTTGTCACTGTTGTTGAGTTGTCTTTTTCTTTGTTTGTGTCATTTCTGTTTGTTCAAGACCGTTCGTTCTTTACTGATACATACTGTGTTGATGGCATATGAAGATAAGTCAGCCTACGCACTTTGCATATTTTCTCTTGCTCTTGGACCTGATGTGGAGCCATTAACTTTTCTCGGAAAAACTCCGGTATATTGTCTTTTCTAGTAGAATAGATATTGTGGTATTTATGTTGCATGTTGCTTGCTCTGAGCTTTTCCAGAGCTGTATCACAAATTTGAAACTAGTAAAGGAGGTTGTTCTATTTTTGTGGTTAGCAAGAGTTCCTTTCTCTACAGGCTGTTGAGACTTTTCTGTATCTGCACGCTTTTCATATTTTGTGTAAGACCTAGCTTCGAGTGTACCTCAGTTTAGCTATCTGTGTTTTCCATTGTGAAGTTCATCCTGATCAAACCTTGGATGTAACAAACCTTTCTTGAATCATATGGGATGTGTATTCTTGCAGTTCATCCTTCTTCTGAACTAGTAATTTTCATGAAAAAAAAAAAAAAAAGTATTCTAAGCTAAAAATTCTTTGCATTGCAAAGTTTACTTGGCATTTTTTGTCTCCTCCTTTTACGTTCTGACTTTGCCTTCCCCTACAAGACTGTGCTTTCTTGGAGTGATGATGTACTTATATAATTCATTCGTTGTAAAGTTTTGCTTTTCTGAGTGTTAATTTCTCACAGCCTGCTAGTTTAGTAACTCTGGAATTTGTTTGGATTGGATTTCAGGGAAAAATTGTTCCTGCAGGGGACCCAATGATTTCGGATGGGATCCAGTCTTTCAACCCGATGGCTATGATCAAACGTAAGACACGAATTCACCCAGCCTTGTGGTATTTGTTTGTTGTTGTCATTACTTCATCTGAATGCATATCAAATCGAATGAAATGTTCTTGCTGCAGTTATGCTGAAATGGCGAAGGAAGAGAAGAACAAGATTTCTCATCGTTACAAGGCTCTGTCGCTTGTGGAATCCCATTTCGCTGAGGCTGGATATGTTTTCCAAACTGACACCACCATTTGAGGGTGTTGCAGATGATCTCTTACAAATTACAATACCTTTGTAGGAGTTACTTTAGAACTGAATCGAACATCTGGAAACTAAACTCTTGATGAAGTTGACATTGGAGTTTTCTGCTAAATCTATAGTTTTCATTCTTCAAACTACAACCTGGATATGCAGAACCAAAAATATGCTTAATAATGAACATGTATACCAAAAGGAAAAAAGAGTCAAACAGAGAAATGAGGAATTCGATTGTCCGGGGATTCGATCCTTCTGTATGTTACAAAAATCCATTTTCATGTTAACTTAACATAAAACCTATACATAATCGAAATTCCTACATTTACGCACGGAATCTTATTGTTAACGCATAAGTGCATGTTTCTTGTTATTATTGTAACTTACGTAACTTTGTTAGGATTAGTATGTTTTCGCTACCCTTGCTGTTTTATATGAGCATGCAAATTTAAACTAAAACAGGCATAAAAAACAAAAAAAGTGCATTATATGTGTAATTTAATAAGTCTGAGGCGATTACTTGTGTTACAAAAGTCGTTTCACTTAGTAAGATAACGAATAATGGCTTAGTACAATTACATAACAAATAGAAATTATAATTTTTATTCTGCTTTTATTTCACTGCTTTGGTTTTTTTCCACGTGTATATTCTCGCGGCTAACTAGGGAGCTGCAACTTATGTGTAAATAACCTTGTCTTAATCACTTCTTTGAATTGCAGGGCGTCCAGGCATCGCTGCTTATTCGGCCACTCGTTCGTGCTGTTCCAAAGCATATGCTCTAATTCTGTTCCGTCCCATATTTCAGTTTTTCTTTTTTTTATTCGACTGCTTCACCGAATTTTTCTTACGGTTTTTTTTTCCCCATAAGTACACCTCGCATTCCCCACATTCGTTTTCCATGAATACTAATTTTCGTAACAAATCTTTAAAAAAAAATGTTTCTCTGGAAAACGAATTTGGTTGATTCGTTTATAGAAAAAACGAAACTACCAAATTCGTTTTCACTGCAACTAGAGTTTTGAAAAAACTATATAAGTACTAAAAACGACTTTGGCGCATTCGTGTCTCAGGAAAACCGACATCGGTCTAATGTTATTTCTTTTTAAGCGAAAGGAATTTATGAGTTTTGTTTTTAATGGAATTCATTATTTTTAAAACATAAATGTGTGACTAAATTTTTACGGTGGTTCGATTCAATTAAAATAATTATTTAATTTTTAAAAAATTCGTTTACATATAATTATTTTTATTCATTTTAAAAACCATTGTAGTGGAATTAGTTTCTTAATGAAATTAATAAAAAACAAAAAAGGAAAAAATTAATTATGGAATTCGTTTATTAAAGAAAAAAAAAAAATCCTTTTGAAAACGAATTCACGGAATTCGTTTTCAATTGAAAACGAATTCCGTGAATTCGTTTTCAAAAGAATTTTTCTTTTTTTTTTTGGTTTGTTCGGTTGAAAACGAAGTTGGGAGATTCGTTTTCAACTGAAAACGAATCTCCCAAATTCGTTTTCAATAGTTTGGGAATTTCAAATTTTTTTTGCTTATTTTGGTAATTTTTTCCCCCAAAATGAATATTAAGGTAAAAAAATCTTGAAAAATACCTACATGAGAAAAGGTATTTAAGAACAATGTTGTCACCATTTTGTTTGTTAGAACACATAAAAATCTAGCGGATCCGTTGACCAAACCTCTTACAAGAGAATTGGTGAATTCGACAACATTGGGTATAGGATTGAAACTCTGATCTAAAATTGTTAGATGATGGGAACCCAACCTCCTTCTAGTATCCCTAGTCTGAGAGGTTTAATGGGTAACAACAAGTCACTAGAACAATTGTGAACACCAAATTTGTGTAAACCATACCAAGAACAGGTGTTAATTAAAATAACTCTTAAGTGAGAAGGATGACTTAAGTGTCTGAATGAAATTTCTCTTTAGTGTTTATTTGGTGAACGACAAATAAACTAGAGCAAATTTCACCTATGTAGTCATAGAGGGTGGTGCTGCCTTCGGCTAGAGTTTAGAGTTATCTCTAGTACATGATTACATAACTAGGATGAGCACACGGCCATATAAGTGCTACAACCAGTTGTGATTGTAATATGGAAAATGAGGTTTGCATGTGTGCTAAGTTTTAATTGAGATCAAATTTTGGATTAAGCATTGCGCCACCAACTTTTGCTCCGTTTAGTGACTTAGTTGCACTAAAGGAAAGTTCAAAACAAAAGTCACTTTCTCCTAAATGTGATTTCATGTAAGTGTTGATAGTTTATACTATAAACTAAGTGGGGGATTTTTGAAGATTTTCTTATAGTTTATAGTATATAAAAGACATTTGGAAAAG
The DNA here is from genome assembly GCA_016801395.1 of Leptodermis oblonga. Classification (NCBI taxonomy): domain Eukaryota; kingdom Viridiplantae; phylum Streptophyta; class Magnoliopsida; order Gentianales; family Rubiaceae; genus Leptodermis; species Leptodermis oblonga. The sequence continues at coordinate 20,447,009 of CM028750.1, read as the reverse complement.
TTATGAAGATTCTGAGTGATGCTGCGTGCGAGTTGCATGCTGGATCGGACAGAAGGCAGAAGCTAGCTTTAGAATTCAGCAAGACGTTTGACACGTTGTCCGAGTCGGACAACATCTCGGACGATGTCTCGTACCACTTGCGAGACATCGTCCGAGTTGGACGATGTCTCGGATGAGCTCCAGTGAGCGAAACTCAGTTGTTGAAAGGAGCAAGTGCTGTGCGAATTTTCATCCGACTCGGATGGATTCTAGGACGAACTCCAGTGGCTATTAAGAGATCTAACTCTTTGATTTATTCTGAAAGATGTGTCTTTTGGTTGAAGTGTTGCATTCTAACTGATGAGTGGATGATTGCATCTATTCATAGGCTGATCGTATCCCATGAACGCAACCTTTCAACTCTATAAATAGAGGGTGATTCTCATGGATTAAACTCAACTAATTTCCATCTTCTTTCTTGTCTAAACAATCTAAGCACTGTTTACTTAGTTCTTTACGAAAAATCTATTGTATCCTAGAAGTGATCTTGCCACATTCCCTGTTAGAGATATAGTGGGGACATTAAACACTTTAAGGAAAGTGATTACACGCCTTAGATTTCTAATTTGTGACTTGTGAAAGTCTTTCTTCATTCTACATTTCTTTCTTTATTTGATAGTGAAATTCCTACAGAATTTCTTCCTACTTTGTGTTCTTATATTTTCTTAAGTCTTGAAGAAACCCCTCAAATTCTTCATGGGATTGCAACAATTTCCATGGGATTATCCATTATAGGCTTTGTGATAGGCTCCCCTCTGTATAAGAAATTGAAGCCAGGGGGGAGTCCTTTAACTCGCTTAGCACAGGTAATTGTTGCAGCATTCAACAAGAGAAATCTTGCATTACCAGATGATCTTGCAGGTGCCCTGTATCAGAATAAGGAGCTTGATGCTGATATTTCTCTTGGTGGGAGGCTTATACATATAAATCAGTTTAGGTCAGTCAGAGATATTTGATTTGATTTGTACTTTAAAGGTCAAGTAATTTCATTGGTCCTTTAATTTCCTGAAAATAATAAATCGTTCTTAAATTGTCCCAAACTCAAATTTTTGTAGCATCTTAACTATTTCAGACTAGCATGTGATTCACACATGTTAGCTGAGGCATACAGAAAAGGTTAAATCGCTTTGCAAGTCACTTAATTTGGCCCAAAATAGCTAGTGTACTAGTATAGAACAGCTCAATGTTTGCCTAAAATTGAGTTAAAGAGTACTTATTAATTAACTATATCTTTGAAAGTGATTGACAAAAATGAAATATTTTCAAGTTAAAATGAGACAGCAACCAAAATCAAAGGACCAATGGAGTCATTTAACCTACTTTAAACATTTAGGATTTTCATTTTATTCTCATAATCAATCACAGTTTTTGGTATGGTTCATTTCAACAGCGTTACACTAAGCCATGCATATTAATTCCAAGTGGTTTGATCGTGCTGCTATACTACAATCAGATGATGAATTCGACGAACCAAATCTTTGGAGATTATCAACAGTACAGAGAGTTGAAGAGCTGAAATCCATCGTTCGAGTTTTACCGATTTGGGCAGCTTGGATACTAACTGTCACTGCTCACTCACATTTGCACAGCTTCACAATCCTACAAGCTGTACCATGGATCGCCACTTCTCCGACTCCTTTGAGATTCCTCCAGCAAGCTTATCAGTCTTCAGTGTCTTAACCATGCTCATTGGACTCACATTGTACGAGCGTGTTGGATAAATATAAATTTGGAAGAACATAGTATAGAAAATTGCAGGAAACTCAATTGTGTTCATCATTTATTTGTGCATCAGCACCTCTTAAATAGAGTACAGAAAATACTAACTTTAGAATAATCACTCAACACTCCTAAAGATCTCAACAACTAAGGATATGATTAAGGACTAACTCAAATACTAATCCATCTAACAATAAAGACTAAGTCTCAGATTTGCTAAATATGGAATTATTAACTTGCTTCTTGCAATAAAATCAGAAAGTTTAACACTCTTTGGGATTTTCACTGCAATAATCCTTCACACAAACATCATCACATTCACTAAGAAATCCTGCAAGCTTTTCAGAGTTGTGTTCATGCATACTCTCCACTCCAAATCTTTTTTGTGTTCCTCAAGTACGACAATATCACATTTAACATCTTCAGGAATTGTCTATCTTCATTTAGACTAACAATAGCTAGTCCACTCTGTGGAATGGTTTCAATCACTTCCATCTTATCCATCGTCATATCTGAATTTGTTTGTGCACCAACTTGTAATAGCTCCAAAGAAAAGCTTTTCCTTTTCATTTGAACTGAAAAGAACTCTACTCCTTTTGGATCATAAATTAAACAACCCTTATTTTTGAACATTACAGAGTAATTTTTCTCAAGTAGTTGTCCAACACTCAACAGATTTTTATCAATTTCAAGCATATATAAGACATCAGGGATCACCTTTATTCCTGAATCGCATTTAACAGCCACTTTACATTTGCCTTTTTTCCTCAATATACCTTCCATTCCAATTCTTACCTTAGAAATGTATGTATTGTTAAGTTCCTTGAATAATGACTCATTATTCGTCATGTGGTGTGTACATCCACTGTCAATCAACCAATCTACATTGTGGAATTTTTTGCAAAACAAGATGACACAAATAATTCTTCTTCTTGTTGTTGATTCACCACCTGAGCTTGTTGTCGTTCTTGCTTGTTTCTGCACACTCTCTCCGTATGACCTAATTGATTGCATGCCCTGCATTGAATATCAGGCCTACACCAACAACATTTTTCCAAATGATCAATTTTCTTACAATATTAACACATAGGAAATGCCATTTTTTTCCACTTCCCATTGTAAGCACTCTCTCTATCATCCTTGTCTTCGTTTCGGTAATTTTCTTTTGCTTGCAAAACACCTTCAGCTATCTCCACCTTGAGAATAGCTCTTCTTTCTTCTTGTGCTTGCAATGTATTCACTAACTTCTCCAAGGTAATTTGAGAAAGATCTTTTGAATCTTCAAGAGAAGATATCTTTGCTTCAAATCTTTCGGGTAGGCTAACAAGAACCTTTTACACCACCATTTGATCTGAGAGTTCTTCACCAATCAACCGAATTTTGTTGACAACATTCAAGAGTTTGTTCCAATACTCTTGAATGTTCTCACATTCTTTCATCCTCAGTAGCTCAAACTGTGTCCTCAAATTCAATACTTGCATTTGACGAGTCCTATCATTGCCTTGGAATACTTGTTTCAAAGTATCCCAAGCCTCTTTTGGAGTCTCACAAGTCATGATTCTTGTGAACACTTCATCTGAAACTGCAGTATAACTGCAAGTCAAAGCTTTGCTTCTCTTCTTTTTCTCAGCTCTATGTTCCCTCAACTGAGTGATAGTGGGATCTTCAGGAAGTTGTAGTTGATTAGTAACAACCATCTCCCAAAGGTTTTCATTTTTACAGCCCAAATTTGATAATTTTGGCCATTGAAAGGTGGAGGATTAGCAAGAAAATTGCTGCTGAAGTTGTTGTTTATGGATTGAAAAATATTCTTCTACCTCACTCTCTTTTATGACACACGCCCTTAAGATCAAGAGGGCTCTGATACCTCCTTTGGATAAATATAAATTAGGAAGAACACAGTATAAAAAATTGTAGGAAAATCAATTGTGTTTGTCATTTATTTGCATCAGCACCTCTTAAATAGAGTACATAAAATATTAACTTCAGAATAATCACTCAACACTCCTAAAGATCTCAACAACTAAGGATATGATAAATGACTAAGTCAAATACTAATCCATCTAACAATAAAGACTAAGTCTCAGATTTGCTAAATATGGAATTATTTTAACTTGATTCTTGCAGTAAAATCACAAAGTTTAACAGAGCGCCTTTTCGTCCCATTCGCCTATGGATTCACTGGAAATCCCTCCGGCATTACGTTCCTACAACGAATAGGAATCGGCTAACATCCTTGTTACATCTGTTTCAGCCCTGGTTGAAATCAGGTGAAAAGCAGTCGCCTCGGAACATGATCTTCTGGACAAGACAAATGCTGTTATACCTATAAGTGTGTTTTGGTTGCTTCTGCAGTTTTGCCACCATGGAATTGTTGAGGTGTTTAATTCTGTTGGGCACTTGGAATTTCTTTATGATCAATCTGCAGAGAGCCTGAGAAGTATAGTGGTTGCACTCTACTCCCTGGCATCATCCTTGGGAAATTACATTGGAACCTTTTTGGTGACTTTAGTTCACAAATATACAGGAAAAGAGATAAATTGGCTGCCGGATAGGAATATCAACAGAGGAAGATTGGAGAATTATTATTGGTTGGTGACTATGATTCAAGTGGTCAATCTGATTTACTATGTGATATGTTCTTGGAATTACGCCTACAAACCTTTGGAAGAGTTGACTGATGAAAATAGTGAAGAAATAGATATGGAGTTGGCAAAGGGCATCAAGTTACCAGATGATAAAATAGAATTGCCAAGCAAGAACTATATATAGCTATTAATTATGTGTATTCCAAGCGGAAGTATCAGCATTTTACGTTTTCTAAGTTCAACCAAATGAAAGTGCTATAAGATATATGGTTTTCTATTATTATACTCTACGAGTGCATGTAATGGGAGATTCAGAAAATAGTATCTTGGACCGAGGGCCAATATATGTACTAATCTTTTTTGGGCAGAAAAGAAAAAAAAAAAAAAACCAAGGAGATAATATTCATAGATTATCGAGGGTTGAACTCCCCTTAGCCCGTGATGGCCTAAGGGTTGAACATTCCGTAGGCTGAGGCGACCTAAGGGGCCTTCTCCCCTTAGGCCAAGGCGGTTTTTAGTGTCTTCTCCCCTTAGCCGCCGGGGTCTTTAGGCCACATAAGCCAAAGGTTGTGGGATCTATTCACCATTATCTTGACAATAAAGTATGGTCACTGAATTTATGCAAAGTTGGTTACAATGTTTTCGTCACTGAAAGTAAATGATGATTTACTGGTAAGTAATTTCTTTTTTTGTTCACTACTTTTGGTCATTAATTAGAAGGTGTCATTTTAGGGGGAGATTTCCAGCTACACATTTAGCGACCATTTTTTCTTTGTTCACCAAAGTTTTAAACTTGACCAAATCTTGGTGACAAAACTTTTTTGAGGCACCAAATAGTACTTTTGGTGACCAAATATTTTTATTCAACAAATTCTTGTCACGAAAGCCCCATCTTCTTGTAGTGTAATTTGTTATGAAAAAATATGATGAATTTGTTGAGATTTATATCATTAATCTTTCTATATTTTATGATCTAGATATAAAATTTTTGGGAATCTTTTTGTAACCACAATGAAAATTTCAAAATAGATAATCCCTCTGTTCTATTATAATAATCCACTTTGTAATACTGTTTTTAGTAATACAAAATGGATTCTTCTAATAGAACGGAGGGAGTACTAATTTACTTTGTTCTCCAAACTTGTTCTCATGTAGTCTATCACCCCAATATCGTCCAATACCATTCCAACATAATCAGTTAGTTGAAAGAATGAAACTGGCTCATATTATGACACTACTAGGTAGTATAGACATCATTATGGGATAAGTTGATCTTGGATTTTTTATTTGTCAAACTTCTCTCCCAATTTCGTCACACTTACATTATTTTCTCAAAATTTTTTTTTATTTAGGGGCTCAATTCATTATTTGTCTGTTGGCACTAAGTTAGTTTTGGTTGAAAATTGAGCAATGAACTAAATGGGACTACAAGAAAAATGGACTTTGGTGACAAGTGAAATTTGGTTACCAATGGCCAAATTTTTGTGAACAAAAAGTTATGGTCACTAAGTGGTCACCTTTGCCCCGTCACTAAAGGTATTGGTGACGCCAGTTTGTGTTTGGTCGCCAAAGTGTGTAACTGACCAAAAACTTTTTGGTGACCAGAAAGCGTTTACCATGATGGTCACCAAAAGTCAAAACTTGGTCACCAATTTTGTGTATTCAGTGACCACTTTGGTCACTGAGGCGATTGGTGATTGATTTTGTCAGCAAATATGAAGTCTGGTCACCCAAGTGCATATATTTTGGTGACCATTTATCTGTTCTCCAAAGGGGTTAGTCCACGTGATCTAGAGAAGTGTGTTGGTGACCAAGGATATGATCACGATTTTGGTCATTGACACCGTTTAATTCATTTGAAGACCAAAATAGTGTAGTCAGTAAATGTAGCCACAACATTAATGACCAGAATTTTGACACCTAAGCAGTGCAAGAATAAAGAGTATTTTCTTTTGGTGACTGAAATTACGGTCAACATTATTTAGTAGTGGCCATATGAATTCTGCTCATTGTTGTTAATTTCAGTGACAAATAATTGGTCTCTAAGTAGTGTTGGATCAAATTCAAAATCAAATAATCATTTGCTTTTTTACATTTACTGTTCATAAAATAATACAAAAACCTCATATGCTCTAACCTCAATATAACTTATCTCAACTATACAAATCGCGCTGCATACAAAATAAGTTTTAAACTTAGAAACATGGCTCAAACACTAAATTGTACCAATATTCAATAATGACATAAATACCAGTCTTTGCCTAAACACCAATTAGGCAAACATCAACTTGATTCAATAAGTCATCTTTATAAACTTCTTTAGAGCTAGTAATGCTCTATATTTACTCTCTCTCTCAAAGTCCCCTTTGCAACTGGCTTCTAAGCAATGAGTACATAGACACCCTCCAATTGTGGGTAAAAAATGTCACTAATGATCAGAAAGTTTGCAACCTCAACGATCTGAATGGTGAGTCACATTTTGACTTCTTTCAAGTAACAAGTTTGAAGACGAGAGAAAAGTAGATAAGTAAGCTAATTGAAACGTAAATTGATAACATTCCAGAACCAAATATTAAAGATACACTATGGGCCTGTTCTTTTTGTTCTATTTTGAAAACGATTTTGGTTTCAACAGTAAATTTAATATATTTTAATTATATTTCATCATTTCCAATACAACTTTTTACATTTTCAATACACTTTTTACATTATAAAACTATTTTTCAAAACTTATTTTCAAAATCGTTTTCAAAACGATGAAAAAGAATAGGCCCTATGTTTAGTACATGCAATAAAAATGAATTCATTTCCAACACAAAATGCACACTATAATTACAAAATAGTAATTACATGTAATCAAACTTCTTATAGTTTATAGATGCAGGCTTATAATCAACCATATCAAAAGCCAGCTCTCATATTATCAAATCACATAATCCCATACTACCTAGTTTGGAAAAGTTTGTAGCACAAAGAAAATAGTACAAGCAGAAAATTAGCAGGATATTTGAAAAATAAGAATTCACTATCCGTTTTTGCACTAAATCTCTGTTGGGTTTTATACTAAAGCTAAATAAAAGATTAAATTTATTTTTTATTGCCATTAATTAAGAAATCTAAAGGGTCACACACAAAGAATTAATTTCTAGTTAAATGAGACTAAATGTAATTATATGATAATTACATGGATTAATTATATTAATTAATCTATGAGTATTTAATTAACAAATTTATTATCTCAAATGATGATTGAAATAAGAGATATCAGGTAGTTGTCATCTTGTAGGATAACTACTACATATAAATAATTACTAGATAAGATCTAGTATATATGTATCAGGTAAGTTTTACTTTGTGATTAATGACAAAGCTAGGGCGTTAACCTGCTACAGTCCATCGGATAGTTGTCAAACTCGGTCATAGACTCGTAGATTCGGCAGAGTCTACGAGCATACCTTCCTCTGTTAGAATTGGGAACTAGACCGGACTCGCCATTGACTCATTGAACTCGGCTAGACTCGTCCTAGTTCACGAGTTTAGAGCGAGTCCAAAAAAATTATTAATATTTGAGCTATTAGGCCATTGAATTTATTAATTCTTTATTGGGCCAGCCCATGGTGTGTCTCGAAAACTTTCCCTTCTGTTTGTTTTTATAATAGAGATTCATCACCAAACTTTCTCTCAAACCCGATGTGGGATTTGGCAAATCTACCAAAGAAGGAAGGGAAAAAATATTTTATAACACAAGCAAGGTTCGAACCCGTGTCCATGAAAGCATTTTACTCAAGCACATCAAACATACCACTAGACAAATATACCCATGTTATTATAGTCAGAACTGAAATATTAATTTTCTTTTTGAGTATCCATCACATTTGTATTCTATAAAAGTTGTGATTTCTTTTAAACTACTAATTTCTCGCCCTTGCTCGAACCTCGACAAATTATATTTTTCTTAACTTTTAATTTTTAATTTCTTTCTAGGGTTTATTTATTTATTAATCTTTAAAACATACGTGTTCCTATTAAATTTATAATTTCTCACTGATAATTAATAATATAGTAAAAAGATTAATTTATTTATTTTCTTTTCAAATATTAATCGTAATAATTTTACCTATATTTTTTCCAAACATGCACATTTAACCTTTATATTTACATTTAGATTATTATTAGTAGTTTATAACTCTATATGCCTATGTCATTTATAGTTAATTTTCAAAATAATTATACAATTTTAAACTATTTTCCGATTCTACGATTTCGATTTTAGACCTAAAACGAGTCTAGTTAAAAATCCAAGTTTAACAACCTTGGTCCATCCTGTGAGGTCCCAAAGATTGTTCGTGTGGATATCTTTAGAGGTAGGACACTTGTGCGGCTCTTCGATCGACATGCACTCCATCAGATTACTAGACTTGCAATCAGAGGTATAAATTATGTACAATATTTTATCAATAGATGCTGACATATAAAGTATAGTAGGTATATATACTTACAATCAGCTCATTGCCATATTTTCTAGGAAAATTATCCACAACTGGTCCTTGATACTGCCGAAAAACCGTTTTATGGTAGTGTAATATTAGAAAACTATATATCTTATACCCCTTTCATTTGATTCGACTTAGTAAACATAAAATGCTGACACTTCCGCTTGGAATGCACATAATTACCAGGTATAGTTCTAGCTTGGCAATTCCAATTTATCATCTGGTAACTTGATGCCCTTTGCCAATTTCTCTCTTTTCCTGTATATTTGTGGACAAAAGTCACCAATATGGTTCCAATGTAATTTCCCAAGGATGCTGCTAGGGAGTAGAGTGCAACCACTGTGCTTCTCATGCTCTCTGGGGATTGATCATAAAGAAATTCCAAGTGCCCAATAGAATTAAACACCTCAACAATTCCATGCGGGCAAAACTGTGGGAGCAACCAAAACACACTTATAGGTATAACAGCATTGGGCTTGTCCAGAAGATCATGTTTGGTGGCAACCGCTTTTCACCTGATTTCAACCAGGGCTGAAACAGATGTAACAAGAATGTTGATTGTGAAGCCGATTCCCATTCGTTGTAGGCACGTAATGCCGGAGGGATTTCCAGTGAATCGACGGGCGAATGGGACGAAAAGGCGCTCGTACAGTGCGAGTCCAATGAGCAGGGTTAAGACGCTGAAGACTGATAAGCTTGCGGGAGGAATCTCAAAGGAGTGGGATAAGTGGCGATCCATAGTACGAGCTTGTTGGATTGTGAAGCTGTTCAAATGTGAGTGAGCAGTGACTGTTAGTATCCCAGCTGCCCAAATTGGTAAAACTGGAACGATCGATTTCAGCTCTTCAACTCTGTGTACTGTTGCTATTCTCCAAAGATTTGGTTTGTTGGGTTCTTCAAAGTCATCATCTGATTGTAGTATAGCAGCGCGATCAAACCACCTGGAATTAATATGCATGGCTTAGTGTAAGGCACTTGAAATTAACCATATATACCAAAAGTTGTGATTGAACTAAAGAATTACTCAACTTGAAAATGATACATTTTCGTCCTTCAATTTGAAAATTAGTTTATAAGTAGTCTTGAACTCGAAGATAGGCAAAAATTGAGCTGTTTCCAACTAGTGCATGAGCTATTTTAGAATCAAGTAAGGGGTGGATAAATTGATTTACTCCATCCATCTCATCAAAAGAGTCTAGTTTGAAAAATGTGCAATTTAGTATGATTGGAAAGATACACTACCTATAATAAGTGATTTGACATTATACTTTTCACATTATACCTATAATGTAGATTACACATTCTCATATTAGTAAGGGTTGACAAATTTTGCAATGTAAACAAATAAAAAAACGATTCTTTATTTGGGATGGAGGGAGTAATTATTTTTTTTACACTTCCGCCAACTGTGAATCTCATGCTTGTTAAAAAAAATTTAAGATGTTACCGAAATTTGAGTTTTAGAAATTTTAGGAGCTATAGTTCATCTTCAGGCTTAAAAATAAAAATTTCAAATTGTGAGATAAAAGTAAGATGACAGCTCAAATTAAGAAACTAATGAAAATATTTAACCTTTGAAATTAATACTAATCAAATCAAATATCTCTGACTGACCTGAACTGATTTGTATGTATAAGCCTCCCACCAATAGAAATATCAGCATCAAGCTCCTTATTCTGATACAGGGCACCTGCAGGACCATCTGGTAATGCAAGATTTCTCTTCTTGAATGCTGCAACAGTTACGTGTGCTTAACCAAGTCAAAGGACTCCCCCCTGGCTTCACTTTCTTATACAGAGGGGTGCCTATCACAAATCCTATAATGGATAATCCCATGGCAATTGTTGGTATCCTAAGTCCCCAACCCCATCCCCCATTGTCCTGGATATAAACCAGAACAGTAAGAGCAGTTAATGTGGCCATTCCCATGGAAAAGGAGTACCAATTGAAGAAATTCCAGCTCCTTGAGGCCACTTTCAATTTTTTCATGTCTAATTGATCAGCAACAAAGGTGACGGCACAAGGCCGAATTCCACCGGTACCCAACGAGGTCAGGAGGAGAGAGATAGACAAGGCAGAAAGTTGTGTGCTTGAGGCTTCTTTGCAATTCTGTTGACCAGTTGGGCATGCTGGAGGATGCAGCTGTGGCAATGCAGCAGATATGGTAATGCTTACCATTCCCTGCAGGTAATATTTGCTAATTAATACTCTCTCTTCGTTGGATTAATCGGGTAAAGTTTAGAGAACGTATGACTTTTTATTCGATGCATGGTACAACATTTAAAATAAATAATTTGTCACTATTTTTTCCTTTAATATCTTTACTTTTTACAAAGGTGAATTAATTATGATCCAACAATAATAAGGGTATAAGAAACAAATAAATTAAAACTTGATTTTTTTAAGGAACAAAATAATATGTTTAAACTTGACCCTGCTTATAAAACATAAGAAGTATTAGAGTTTCATGATAGGCCCTTTTCCCTACTCAAGTCATTCTTTGGTATTCCAAGCTGCTCTTATCCTCTACCTCCTTCATCATCCTTGCCAACTTAAATGGAGGAATGTAAACTCCACCACTCCTACCCAAATTCTCAGGTTTCTGATACACATTAGGTTCAACATTCACCTCCCTCTATCAACTTCGTCCTCCACATTCTTATTCTCCTCTTGAGTTCTATTCTTTTTATCCTTCTCTCTCTTATGCTTCTCATCCCCCTCAAACCTGTGCCTCCTCCTATCTTTTGCCTCATCCTCACGTCTCTTGACTCTTTCCCCCTCTCTTTCCTTTTCCCTTTCCCTTTCCCTTTCCCTCCCCCTCCTCCGATTTTTCCAATCACTATCGCTATCACTGTCCTCGTTCTTTTCCTCAAATTCCTTTCTCCTACGCCCTTTATCTTCATTGTGCTCATTTCGTTCTCTCCAACTGCCGCTTATATCATCCCTTGCATCCTTATTTGCCTTACTCCTACCTTTACTATCACCATCACTATCTGCTTCCCTATCCCTACTACCCCTATACCTCTCATCGGATTTTCTCTTATTCTCTTTTTCACTATCATCTCTCCCCTTCCAACTCTCTCTCCGATCATACCTTTCATTCTCATTTGCCTTCTTTTCATCTTTCCAATTTCCATCACCACCTTCACTTTCCTCTTCCCTATGCCTTCCCCTACATCTATCATCAGATGCTTCCTTATGCCCTTTTCCACTATTATCTTTCCCTCTTTTACTCTCTCTCTTTTCATCCCTTTCATCCTCGTTCGCTTTCTTCTTATCTTTTCTATAACGATCGTCCCCCTTTTTCCCAGCTCCATACTTCTCCTCAAATTCCCTCTTATTATGCCCTTTTTCACTATCAATGTCACAGTGGTCACTCCTATGCCTACTACCCTTCCTATCATTATCCTCCCTAGTCATCCTTCCATTAGTATGTCTACCATTCTCATCCCTTCCCTGCCGAGATGATTTTTTCTCGTCACAATCATCTGCCACGTCATTGTCCTTGTTCTGACTTCTATGACTTCTGCCATCATCCTCCCTCCTTCGGGTTACATCCTCATCACTATCATACTGATTCCCCTTTTCCCCCATCTCCCCGGCCATATTTATAATAGTCTCTCTTAATATCATCGGGTGAAGCAGGTAATTCGCCCTCCTCTCCACTGGTTGAATTAGATGGACTCCTTCCCATTCCTTCTTCAATTATCTGTGGGGGCAAAAATAAGAAAATTACTTATATGTTCAATATGTATTCATAATTTAAACAGACTAGGCATCAAAATTTTACCACATCAACAAAAGAAGAGATTCAAAAGGTTTACAGTTTTGTCCACCTCATGAAAGTAACTAAGCCAATAAAGACACTAGATAAGGCATTTCTTCAATTGTAAGTCCCCTTTATTCTAATGTAAGGGTAGCTAAATGTCAAAACAGAACAGTTAAAAAGGCATTTTTCATTGCCTTAGTAGATTATGTATCATTACACATTAAATGCCTCAACTGGTTTTAAAACAACAACAATAATAATAATAAATATATGTGCTCATCAATTTGCCATTACAAATATTCTCAGTCAAAACAAAATTATTCCAACGAAATAAAATTTACTTCTTCAATTACCATTACCATTGCTATTAAATGAATAAGAGTCAAAGGAGAAAATACAGAATAACAATGGCAATATAAAAAAATTTTAAAATAATAAGTGAAGAACTAATGCAACATAAGGAGAGCACTTTGGTCCATTTTCGACAATCTACACTAATTCACAAACTTATGGAAAGCCTATGTTTCTGAAAGGTCATGCCAGCAACTTTGTAGCCAACTACTTTGGTTGTCCTCAAGAACATTTATAATGCAGTTCACATAACCCTCTATATGACATCTAAACTACTGTTACTCCCAGCTACAGATTTAGTTCTTTAAGGTTTCAAACAACAGTATGGAGAAATTCCTAACTTTGCAGCCCTTGGAACCATAGTCCATGGCTTTGCTGCCAGAAACAGGACTGTTGGCCCCCAAAGGACGCCTCACCCTTACAGGAACTGCAACAGTCTTTGGTTTTTATAAGTTTTCAACACCTATCAGATTACACAAGCAGAAAAAACATAAAAATGTTCCATTAGTCCTGCAATTTATTGTAAAAGAAGGGCTACCTTGAGTGGAATCTCAAGTTGCTACCATCAAGATGCCTGAAACCTTAAGTCTAAACAAGCTCACTGAAGACAATTTCTTAGGAGACATACACAAATCTAGAATTTTATTTGGCGAGCCTATTGCATTTTATACTGTTTTAATCAAGAATTTTTGGCAAGTCAACTGGCATGACTCCCTGGACAGGATTAAATTTATGCGAGATGCGCACTAAATGACAAAGTTGGAACTAAAAACAAATAATAACTTACAACATCAGTCGCACTAATTTGAATGCCCCAGACACAATAGGAAGTCAAATTAATAATTGTGCCTAGTGCCTTGATACCTGTACTGAAATTTACACCAAAAATGTTTTAAACCCCGTGTTACTAACCTTTTACTTCAGCCCCTTCCCACCCCCCCCCCCCCCCACCCCCCACAAAAATGTTATTAATTAGACACACTGCCCAATAAGAAAGGAACTAAAAATATCAAAAAGGCTTTCATATCCTTTCTTTTTTTATTGTTATTCCTAACCTACCTTCACAACAACCTATCTAAATTACCATCATTTATCTAGTCTCACTTTGGCTGGCAAAATTTTCCAGATTAGTCAGCGATTTGAAATCCATTTGACGTTTACAGAACATTGAGAATTGTCAATCCAAGTTCATACATGGCCCATTTATAGGTTTTCTGATTCTTCACTCAACAAAAGGGGCTGGTTTTTGCCTTCTGTTTTACTAGTTCTTCAGTATGCCTATCTTTCTTCTTTTTTCACAATTTTGTTGGGCCCCCCCTCCCCGCACTGCCGTCTGTCCCAGCAGCCAAAGCAAAAACAAGAAGAATTTACCCTTCTCAATCAAAATACCGCCGTTAATATCGCCGGAAAACGGCGGTATTTTCTGAAATTTTACTAAATGCAGTAACCGGATAATCGCCGATCTGGGAAAAAAATCCCCCCCGAATGGGTTTTTTTTCTCGAAAATTATAATGAAGTATAGAGAATTTATGTAAACTAATTTAAAGAAAAAATAAATATAGTGTTTACTTATAGTGTAATATAGATCGTAGTCGGGTAATTCGGACTTTTTACAGGGGAATGTTACTGCGTTTAGTAAAACGGTTATGGGAACACCGGCGATTTTTCTTCAATTTTTTTCTAACCGGGTACTGTGTATCGTTCACGCACGTTGAATAGTACCTGATTTTATTATTTTTCTTTTTTCTAATCAGGGCCTATTCTTTTTGAACGTTTTGAAAACGGTTTTGAAAACAAGTTTTGAAAAATAGTTTTATAATGTAAAAAATGTATTGAAAATGTAAAAGGTAAATGTTAAATAGTAAAAAGTTGTATTGAAAATGATAAAATATGATTAAAATATATTAAATTTACTGTTGAAATCAAAACCGTTTTCAAAACGAAACAAAAAGAACAAGCCCTTTACATCCACGTCTCCCACTCACTTTCTCTCTCTTCCCCCCTTTTCTTCTTTCTGTCTCTCTCTTAGGGTTTCTGAGCGCCGCTTTTCTGTTGCTGTCGATCTGAGAGTGTGATTCTCTCACTCGCACTCGTCTCTTCAATCCGTCCTTACTTCGATTCGATTCTTCAGGTGAATTTTCGTCTTCTTTTTTTACGAATTTTATGCTGCGGATTTGATTGTTATTATTGTTGTTGTTAGTTTTTGGATTCAGTTTTTGCTTCAGCGTTTCTCGGGCGAACTCAATGCTCGATCTAGGTTTGCTTTGTTTGCTTTATCAGCTTGATTCTTTCTGTAGTTTGGAATCCTGATCTAGTTCGTCACATTTAGTTTCTGTTAAATTTGTTTAGTTTATTATGCATCCACTGGAGTAAGGGTTTTATATTTAATTTTTTTGGCTCAATATTGAGCTTTGTTGGATCAGTTTGATTTGATGCTTCTTCCCGAGCTGTTAGAGATGTAACTTTTTGGTGTGGGTTAAGGAGTGAGGTCGATTTAGTTTGTAATCGGTAGCCTTGATATACTGGTCCGGCTAATTGTTCTGATTGGGACCTTGATTTGTCTTGGCGATTGAAATTATTGTTGTTACTGCTAGTTGAGAGTTGTTTTGCTTAGCTGCGTTCTTATATTTCTGGTTGTGCGGTCAGTCTGTGTTAGCTTCATTATTTTCTTGTTAGCGTGAGTTTTATGGTTAGTGATGTTCTGTAGTGTATATTTTGACCTTCGCTTTTAAGTCTAGATGGTATTGGACTAGGTTCATCAGTTTGATCTAGGAATACTGTAACACTCGTTCCAAATTTCAACAGTGATACTGTTTGTTAAAAAAGCGGATTTTATAATTTATTTACTTATTAGGGTTGGCCTGTTAGCTCTGGAATATAGTTTAAATCTTGCAAAATTTATTATTGTCTCCTTTTTCTCTATTGATTGGATTTTCAAATGTGGTCTATTTTATTTGTTGCTGTTCTATGGCCTTTCCCCAATATCCCACTTCTAGGAATGATCTGATGCTGCATCCATTCTGGAAAATTAGTTTCGTATTATGCCCTCTTTTCTGCTGTTGATGTTGAATTGAGTATATTGGGCTTATGCTTGTGGTTTCTTGTTCAGTGGCTACTTGAGTTTCCTATGCTATGTTCCTATTTATGTCATGAAGTCAACATAACATCTGATTTGTTTCTAGTGCCTTGATACCTGTACTGAAATTTACACCAAAAATGTCTTAAACCCCGTGTTACTAACCTTTTACTTCACCCCCTTCCCACCCCTCCCCCCACAAAAATGTTATTAATCAGACACACTGCCCAATAAGAAAGGAACTAAAAATATCAAAAAGGCTTTCATATCCTTTCTTTTTTTATTGTTATTCCTAACCTACCCTCACAACAACCTATCTAAATTACCTTCATTTATCTAGTCTCACTTTGGCTGGCTATATTTTCCAGATTAGTCAACGATTTGAAATCCATTTGACGTTTACAGAACATTGAGAATTGTCAATCCAAGTTCATACATGGCCCATTTATAGGTTTTCTGATTCTTCACTCAACAAAAGGGGCTGGTTTTTGCCTTCTGTTTTACTAGTTCTTCACTCTGCCTATCTTTCTTCTTTTTTCACAATTTTGTTGGACCCCCCCTCCCCGCACTGTCGTCTACCCCAGCAGCCAAAGCAAAAACAAGAAGAATTTACCCTTCTCAATCAAACAACCCAACCAAACCAAACCAACATTTCTCTAAAATCTCATCCTTGGACTTTTCTATATCCTCAAAATTACCATTCACAATAATCAACTAAATACAAACATAACCTAAGGATAAAAATATTTCATACATACAGTTTAAACAAGTCTTAATCACGTTTGTTCATTGTCAATTTCAATGGTTTCCAGGACCAAGATTGCTCACCTAAATTGACGGTAACCAACTAAAATATGATTGAAATATGAAAGGACAATGTATATTTTTTAAAAAAAGGCACACAAAGCGGGATTATTCCCCTAATATTTAAATTGGAGGCTTAAATTACAGAAATAGGCAATGTTTTTTTTTCATTCCCGATCTACAGAAAACGAAGATGGGGAATTCGTTTCTTTGAAAAAATGAATCCCTCACCTTCGTTCTATAAAATTAATTTTGTAAAAAAAAATTAAAAAAAAAGAATTTCTGCGAGAAACGAATTTCTGGTATAAAAACGAATTTTGCAAATTCGTTTTCGATTCGTTTCTCGCAGAAATAATTTTTTAAAAGAAATTAAAATCCAGGGAAAACGAATTTGCTGGATTCGTTTTCCTCGGAATTAAAGAAAAAAAGAAGAAGAAAAGTCGGGCTCGTCGACTTAGAACAGACAAAAAATTGAAAGGGGGAAACTTTAAAATCCGAGCTCGGCGAACGCTTCTCCGATCCAGCGACTCCCCACCCCGGCCTTAATACCTGAATTCCGAAGCCGCGACTTGCCCCCACGACCCTCCGGTTGACTGCCACCGTTGTCCTTGAACTGAAGCTTCTCCAGACGGAACCCTAGGTCCGAACAGAGGGGAGTGACCTGCTTTTCCGGTGATTTCCGGTACGATTCCGGGCGCCTCTGTGTCGTCGGTCCGATTATCCTCCCAATCAGTGAAATCTCAAGCCCAAGCATTTCGTGCGAGGTTTGTTATTTTTTTTTTCCATATTTTTATCAAATTTTTTGTTTGTTAGTTATATTATAATTTTCGATTATGGATTTCTTTGTAGTTACAAATTACACTCACAAAATTACAGAAAAGTGTTCCTGTGATTTAATGATTGTTTGCAGTTGAAGGTTTCCTACTGTTTTAGTCTTGAATCTGAGTTGAAATGTAATAAAACTCTCCAATTTGTGAGTTAGGGTAGACTTTACCCTTTCTCTGCCACATTTTAGCGTATGAGTTAATTCTCTCATCTTGAAGTTAGCCTCAAAATTTGGTTTTCTTTGGAGAAAAGAAAGCAATTGCAGTCACTTGGTACTTTTAACTGCTCTCATTTGTGTTGGTAATGATTCTGAATTTTTTCGTTGATGGAAGTCTTGTGAATCTGAAATGTCTTACTGAACGGAGCTTTTGGTGCTGTACATTACTAGCTTTGAGGGCGTGAATTTAGCTAATGTGTGTTTTGAAAATTGACTTTGAAGCCACTGTTGAGGTTTGATCTTGTTAATTGATGCTTGAGATACAAAGATTTGGTGCATCATTCTGTAATATTCTAGTTTATATAAATGTCTTTGCTTAGTCCATGTTGTCATGCATGTTGATTCCGACGACTGCTGGAAAAGGATTGTGGCTCTCTGGTATTGATCAATGGATAAAGAGAAGACCGTCTGCTTTGATCTTATTATTTATTGCTGTTCTTCAGTATAAAAAGAAATGGATTAGATTCAAAAGATGGCATACTATGCAGAAAACACGGTCTACCTCATCTTGTTGTTTCTTTGTGTAGTTTCTGCAGTATTACAGCATTGGCTAACAATGAATGTCAAACAGTAGGAGAAACTTCTTCATTAGGCATAGTTTAGAGCCTTTTGTAGTCATGCGATATTGCAATTGATTAAGAAAGCTATGTTTGTTGTTGTGCTTGTTTCTTGGTTTTCTTTTATGTTGAAAGACGATTTAATTATGGATTTTCTATATCGTAGGTGTTAAGGAGAGAGAAAAGATAAAGAAAAGGAGGACAAAAAGAATGAGATAGCTAGAGATTTGAAGGAAGAATATTAAAAAGAATCATCTTCTTGTTCTCATCGTAGGTAGTACTCATCTTCTTGTTCTTCAATCTTCAGTCGTTGCACTCTATTCTCCACGACCCTGATTCAGAATCATCCTTCTCAATGTGAAAAGACCTCCATTTATGAGCCAAGTGTGAGTTCTCCTTTCGTTTTGTTTCATATCTTTCTGCCAACTACCCTTGCATAATAGGCTCCAATTCTTCTGTGAATTGATCATCCTGGTTGAATTTATGTAGTTGAATTGGCTATTTAGACTTAGTGCTGCTCTTCTAGCTAGATAAATTAAGATGGATTTGTGGGTTGGACTGGATCGAGTGCATAGTGAGTGTAGATTTTCTTGTCAAATTACAGAACCCGGGATTTCCTTTAGAGGGAGGGAGAATTTTTTTCTATTAAATCAGAATAATTCTTATTGTAGAAGCTGGTTCACGCGGGGGATTAGATGTAGTTTCATGGAACAAGGTCTGAAACCACGGCCTAAACATCCAAGTCCCCCTTTGCCTAAACCTTTGAAAAATGAGCAGGTTGTGGTGGGGAAAGACAGTATGCTAATGAGAGATGTAGATTTCAGCTCTGATATCTGTAGTAAAATAGAAAAAATGGTCTCTCGTGGGTTGTTTCAGGAGGCTCTTGAATTGTTTGAGATCTTAGAGTGTGAATCTGGTGAGAGTAATGTGAGTATCAGTACCTATGATGCTTTGGTTCGCGCTTGCATTGGTTTGAAATCTGCTAAGGGTGTTAAAAGGTGATGAATTATATGGACTGTTGTGAGTTTGAACCAGATCAATACTTGAGCAATCGGTTGCTGTTGATGCATGTGAAATGTGGTATGATGATGGATGCACTGAAGCTATTCGATGACATGCCTGAAAGAAATGTGGTTTCATGGAACATGATAATTGGGGGACTTATTGATTCTGGGGATTACCATGGGGCGTTTGGGATGTTTTTGATGATGTGGGACGATTTTATTTCTCCTGATTCACGCATGCTTGCAATGATGATTCGAGCAGCTGCTGGTGTGGAATTGATCTCTCCAGGAAGACAATTGCATTCTTTGGCTTTGAAGACTGATGTAAAAGATGATATTTATGTTTCTTGTGCTTTGATTGACATGTATAGCAAATGTGGTAGCATTGATGATGCTAGGTTTGTTTTTAATGACATACCAAAGAAAACTACAGTAGCTTGGAATAGTATCATTGCTGGATATGCCCTACATGGTTATAGTGAGGAAGCCATGAATATGTACTATGAAATGCAAGATTCTGGTGTAAAGATGGATCATTTTACCTATTCAATTATTTTACGAGTATGTACAAGGTTGGCTTCCCTGGAGCATGCTAAACAAGCTCATGCAGGGCTGGTTCGTCATGGTTTCTGTCTGGACATTGTTGCCAATACATCACTTATGGGCTTCTATAGCAAATGGGGACGAATAGAAGATGCACAAAATGTTTTTGACAGGATGCCAAGAAAGAATGTTATTTGTTGGAATGCTCTTATAGGCGGATACAGTATTCATGGGCGAGGATTAAAAGCAGTTGATCTATTTGATCAGATGGTTTCTGAAGGATATAAGCCTAACCATGTTACATTTCTTGCGGTTTTATCTGCTTGTAGCTACTCTGGCCTATCTGATCGTGGATGGCAATTATTTGAATCAATGTCTAGGGATTATAAGGTGAAGCCTAGAGCAATGCACTATGCATGTATGATTGAGTTGCTAGGTCGAGAACGGCGTTTGGATGAAGCCTTTGCGTTAATAAGAGATGCTCCATTCATGCCAACCTTGAATATGTGGGGTGCCTTGCTGACAGCTTGTAGAATCCATAGAAATTTTGTACTTGGAAAATTTGCTGCTGAGAAACTTTATGGTATGGAGCCAGAAAAGCTGAGTAATTATGTAGTTCTTAATATCTACAATGCTTCAGGAAAGTTGTGGGAAGTAGCTGATGTCATCCATACTCTGAGAAGAAAAGGTCTGAGTATGTTGCCTGCATGCACCTGGATAGAAATAAAAAAGCAGCCATATGTTTTCTCCTCGGGAGATAAGTCCCATTCCCAAACGAAGGAGATCTATGAAAAATTAGAAGAACTGATGCAAGAAATCTCTGAAAAAGGCTATGTTCCGGGAGGAAGGTCGTTGCTTGCCGATGTTGATGATCGTGAAGAAGAATTACGACCACATCATAGTGAAAAGTTGGCTATTTCATTTGGTATTATAAATACAATTGATTCGACTCAACTGAATATCGTCCAGAACCATAGGGTTTGCTTTGATTGTCACAATGCTATCAAATTGATTGCTTTGGTTACAAATCGCCAAATTATTTTGAGGGATGCCAGCAGATTTCATCGTTTCAAAGATGGAACTTGTTCCTGTGGTGATTACTGGTGATAGTAGGTGGATGATACTGGAGCTTTTCTAACTTCCATTTTGTATGTTCCCTTTTCTCTCATTTCTTCTTCAATGTTTTAAAATTGTGATTAAAATTTCTTATCATTTGTGATTACATTTTTGTTTTCACTGACAGTTCTAGTCCTACTTTAGTTATTTCTTCTCTATAGTTCCTAATTTAGTTACTTCTATGATATAGGAAACAATGATGGAAGGAAAAGATTTTTGTGAGCGCAAAATTAGGTTGCTAAGGTCCAATTATGATCAGCTGCTTGAGGTATGTGTACCGAACCCCTTCTGATGACTGTTAACTGAATGGCCTAGTTTGTTGTTCTTATCCTGGTAGTAACTGTCATATGTCTTGGTGTTTTGCTAGCTGTTCCTAACAATTTGAAACTTATTGATTTCTCTCCATTCCAGTTACAAAATTATTCTTGGCCTTCCCTTGATTTGCATTGAGTGTGTTGGATTTGATTGAAATGGTGATATCGTAGGCAATAATTTGTTTGCATCCTTGCCTTTTCATTCTTTGTTGAAATCGCTTCTCTGTCACTCTCAGTTGAAATTCCTCAAGTTTGCCACAACATCTGCCAATGTCAGTGAAAATTTCATGTCCTACTTTGGCTTTGAATTTCAAGAGGAGAATTATGAGTCATTGCATATTTGTTTGACAAAACAAACTCGTTACACTTTTGTTGGCTCAAGAGGAGAACAATAAGTCTCTTTGTTTGACAGAAAATTTCAAATGGAAGAAAATTGATGCATCAATTTCTTTGACTGCCAAAAATACAAGGTTTCTTCTCATTGTCACCGTACTTCTCTGGTTGCCATTCATGCTTAACATTTAAACTGGTATACAACTGACCAATTGTATGAAGATGCCTTGAACAATTTGCTTGAAAGAGTGGTTCAGCAAACTTCATCACCTAGTATTATGAGGAGATATCTGCTTGTTTGAGACTGCAGAAGTTGTTTGATAGCTTTTCTTCTCTTAATGATAAGAAGGCATCATTGATTGCTTTTTTATTCTTCAGTTGACCCAAGGCCTGGGAGATTTCATCTGTAGTAACCTTAATGATTGTGTTGATTTATTCTTTCTTCCTAATTTCTCATGTTTCATGCCAAATACTATATGTACCAGTAGCCATTGCAAAACTTAGTGCCAGTCACAGCGACTTTTGTGATGAACACCGGATCTGTGGGTATATCTCAACTCATGGGGAAGGAATGAAAATCCTTTGTTCGTAATTCACCTATTATTGAGAGCCTAAAGTCCAAAAGTATATAACAAAAAATAGTAAAGGGAGATTTTCTATTAATGTTGCAAACTTTTCTGAGCTGATCTTTCCAGGCATTTATTTTGTTTTTGTCCATTGCTAATACATATACAACCTACAGGTTGCCATGAAGAAGAAAAGTATAGCTGATGATGTTGGCATTGTATTACAAGCAAAGTTAAAGCGGCTGGCGCCAGTACAATAGGATATTCTCCGAGAACCATACTGTGTAATTCATGTCTCGTGTTCGCATTCATTCATTAGCTAGCTTGTTTAACTGGTCATCGTAGCTTGATTGTGTTTCCATGGGAGTAAATGGGTTGTGGAGCAGCTGCTCAAACCATTGAATAGGTAGCTCTATAGGTAAATAGTAGTGTTGTCCATGCCTTCAGGACTGGAGTGTTAACAAAACTAGCACTTGAGACGAAATTTAAGATGGCAGGCACTATTGGAGTATGAAGGCTTTTGGTTGATTTGTTGTCGTTTTATTTCAACAGAAAAAAATGTTCAGATATAACTGAGTATTTTATTAAAAATGGTTTTTTTTAATTTTTTTATAGAACGGAAGGAAGGAGTAATATTTATATTTATGTGGCCATTGATTTTTGAATAAAAAAGTTTTTTTTTTGACTTCGATTGGTTCGTGTCCCATCATGACATAACAACTTGTTGAAGTGTTTGAATTCATTGTAAAGGCGGTTTTACTATTTAACTTAATAAATGTAGCATTTTTGTGAGGGTAGGTTTTATTTAACGAAATTGTTATTCGCAGTAATCGTTTTACTATTTGTAATAA
Organism: Leptodermis oblonga; assembly: GCA_016801395.1. Classification (NCBI taxonomy): domain Eukaryota; kingdom Viridiplantae; phylum Streptophyta; class Magnoliopsida; order Gentianales; family Rubiaceae; genus Leptodermis; species Leptodermis oblonga. The sequence continues at coordinate 20,423,844 of CM028750.1, read as the reverse complement.
CATTTTCCTGTGAAAAGTCTGAATTGCCCTTGAGGTTTTTAAAAAAATAAAAGAAATTTTTTTCACTCTAATTATGATCGATAGTAACAAAGACAATCCATATTACACGATAAGTAAATAATCTATATATTTTTTTTTACGTAAAATTGGTTTTTTAGCGAAAAAAATAATTTATACATTATTCATGTTCTTTTCTTCTTTTCTCAAATTCTAACATTTCTAACGTGGTATCAAAGACAACTTAATCCAAGTACAGCTTTCGCGGTATTTTTGAGAAGAAAATACCACGGGGCGCCGGTGGTATTTTCACCCAAAATACCGCCCATCCCCGGCAGTAGTATTTTCACCCAAAATACCACCGGCAGTATTTTAGCCCAAAATACCGCCCAAAGTGGGGCAGTATTTTCAACAATTACTATTTACAGTAACTAAATTACTATATATATATATATATTTTTTAGCTAAAGGGCAAAATAAACTTTTCATAAAAAAATGTTATTGCGAATAGTATGCCTCTTATTTAAAACGTGAAGAAAATTTAGAAAATTTAGAAAAATATTTTAAAAATTGTGATTTTTTGTGATACATAAAATTAAGGAATGAAAGAGAGGGTGTAGTCTATACATAAAATTAAGGAATGAAAGAGAGGGTGTAGTCTCTCTCATCAAGGCTAGATTCGAACAAACTAGAAATTAAAAAAAAAAATTTAACATACGCATACTAAAGAAAAATTCCAACACAATAAGAACAGGAATAATCCGATATACACAACACAGCATGTCAGCAACAATAAACTTCTAAAATTTTCCAAAGACGATTAGGAACAAAAAAAAAAAAAAAAAAAAAAGGGTGCTGAAACACTGGCACTTGATGTTTAACAGAAAATTCTCACTAATAATGTACACAAGTCCTAGAATTCGCGAAACAACCAACATCCTTAATTAAATGAGTTTCTATCAGGTTCTTCTCCTCCGTTTCCTTCGTTTATCATCTCTTCCACTATCACTTTCGCTCTCACTGTCATCTGAGCTTGATGAGGATGCAGACCCGGACAAATCCGAAGCATCAGAACCGGATTCTTCAGATTTTGAGGCAGGTTTCTGTTGTTGCATAATTAGCCGCGGCATGTTCTTCAGGTATTCCCGAAGATTTTCAGTGATTCCACCTAAACCTATTGAAGTGAAGAAATTGATAGAAAACCTAGTATTCTTTGGATTATCCTTGGGAAAAATGGACTCAAATGACTCTTGCATTGTGGGGTCATTCAGCCGCTCATTCAGCAAACGGATCCCAAGGTGCTCGGACAATTCCTGCAGTAGAGAGGAAGAAAGTTTAGAAGCTTAAAAACAGAGATAAGACAACTACAAAGACAGATCTCTTAGCAGCCATATGATTGATATCAGAAAAATCAACCACCATACTTACTATAATACAGGTATATGACAAAATCCCATTACTAAATAATAATACAATCAGCAACTTGATGATATAGAAGCCACAGAATGATAACAGGGTAAAAGATGCAAGCTAGAGAAGGCAAAGCTCACAGACCTGAAAGAGAATCTTAATGAAAATGCGGGAAGAAGATGTTGTGTCCTCTTCAGTCAGTCTTATATAAGACAACACATGCCAAGGTAAAGCATCAGTGCCAAGCAAGTGAGCAAAAAATTTTGCCACATTACGCAGTTTATTTGTCTCAAGCCGATGGATCATAGAATACTGTTGCACAAAACATGTTTCAAAGTTTACTTGATGAACCTTGTTGATCATGCAAAAACGTTGGCCAAGAAGTCCATAGTATCGAAGGTAGGTCCTCTCCTGGCTACAGCACTCCAACAGCATAATGCACAATTCCATCTGCACTCCATTAAAAGCTAAATCAGAAGACAGAAGAAAAGTGCATATAATTCCACCTTGACAGGCTAACTATACTATGCAATGCTTCTAAAACAAAGGCAGGCATGCAACACATCAATAAATAGTAGGCAAAGAGATAATGTAACACATACCTCTTGGCCAGGCTCTAGTTTTATTTTTAGCAGTTTGTGACCAGCTTCCTCAAAGTCAACACTAGACATGATGGTCAAATAAATTGTTCTCCGAAGGTTAACTAAATTGGTCTCTGTCTCATCTTGTATTTTCATACGTTCTTCCTCTTCTTCAGATTCTTCTTCATCCTCGTCATCTGAATCCCCATCATCAGAATCAGCTTCGTCGTCAGACTCTTCGCCAAGAATTGACACCTTAAGTTCTTCATACTTTTTCTCATTCTCCAAGAAATTGGGATCCGGTTTGAAAATATCTGAATATAGATGACAAACACACACAATTAAGGCCTCCTCAAAAGTCAGAACTGGAGAGAAAAAAAATTAGAGTTAAATGAACAACACAGTTACCTAAAGCAGTCTCAGGATCTATTTCGTCTAAAAGGGAAATTTCATGAGTTAATTGATCTTCCTGCTCCACAAGGTCTAATTCTGGGCGCACAGCTGGATAGCCCTGCAAAAATTAATTGCATGGACTATTTAATATTCTAGCTCTACTGAGCCTGACACTACCTAAAAAAGACATCGAGCAACAGAACACTAAATACAAAAGCATGGTAAGTTTAAACTCTGAATACTGGACCTGAAACTTGGATTTCCTCAAAGCAAAGAGGCCTTCGATCAGGAACTGAACCCGCTTATCTATTTCTCCTTCGTGAAGGATTCCACGGAACCGTTCAAATATACCTATTTCAACAAAGAACCAAGATATATCAATAACTTGAATGAAACTATTTAAGAATATAAGTACATACAGTATATGAGTCTGACCAATTCAAGCAGATAGTCTAATTCTACAGTGCTGAAAACAATATACAGCAACATATAATGGTATAACTTTTGCCAAAGCATTTTCATGTCATAAAAGCAGATCCTATGATGACAAGAAACACATCCCAGGCTTCTAATTCTTTAGGTTTGCATTATCCAGTTTAATACTCCCTCTATACCACTCAAAAAGAGTCCACTTTCAAAAAAATCTTGTCCCATTAAAAGAGTTCACTTTGGTTTTGTTTACATTACAAACCTTTATTGATACAATAATATAATATGTTATTCACAACTAACCCTTACTTATAAAGTAAGGATATAGATGGAAAATATGGTCCCAAATTACTTACTTAAGGTGTTGTACCTCATAGCTCATAATAAGTTGTACATTTTCAAAGTGGATTATTTAAGTGGAACGGAGGGATTACTTCATTTACAGGTTGCTAATGCAGGTTCTACTTCTCTTTTCAGCGTTCAAGTCACAAAAAAAAGGTTTTACGGCAAATATTATAGTTGAAGAGAACCAATCCTGGTAGAATGTTCAAAATATGGTAGTCAGAGATGTGGGATTAAACTATCTCAAGTTTTGAAAGGTACAGAAAATTCACTCAAGGAAATCTGAAGTGAATAATGTCAACATGAACATCTCCACATCTTGAAGAAACCAGTCTTCAAGAATGTACATTTCTCTGGGAAAATGGAAATGGACTGGGTCTTCCGAAAATAAATCATCTGTATTAACTTCAAGCAAACTACTTAAATTCTTACCAAGTATTCAATAAAGTAGTGACAGTACAACAGATGATGGTTGCATCTTAACTAAGAGAAATAATAAGATATTAAACTTAAAAATTTAATACCTTGATCCAAGTAAAATATCCTTGACATGAAATTTAACACAACAACTAGAGCTCTCATATAATCGTGGACCAAAAAGGTGATCGTATTACTCAAGTTAATGGCAAAGAAATTTCTTTTACCCAGTATTACAGGTGTAGAATTGGATCATACTTGTCAACTTGAGTTTTTGAAAAGCATTGATGTATAAAAATGCGACCTATGATCAAGTAACAAACTTAAACTGACAAATACTAGCGTGGACCTCAACTCACCAACTTTACCAAGTTACCTAATTAACCACGGCATATTCAAACACGAATAAGAGATACAGCACTCATACGGAAAATGCAGTACAAGAAACCAATATGCATGGCAATGAAAGAAATCTTGAACACATATGAAAGTGAAAGTACAAATCACTATATCAGCAACTAGCAAAACTGAAACAATGAGTTTCCAAATCCTAAGAAGCCAGAATAGGTTTCATACACAAAATGAGGCTGACAGCCTCAAAGGGCAGTTTTAAAAAATCAGTATTGAGACGTATAAGAGGTTAACAAATTATTAGAAAAATGAAACGTTACAGAAATAAAAGTGAAGACACGTTTCTCACAAAGGAGTTGATAACCAAAAGGTTTGAGTGAGATGCAATGAATATGGTGGCATTAAGATATGAATCTCAGGTTAACTAAATGAAGATAAAATAACTTTTAATGCAGTAGGAAAGGTCAACTTATACAGTATGCATCGGTTTACCTGTAAATAGAGACAGTTTTACTTCAATTTATTCTTTTTGACTACTGAAATTCAAAAAACTACCGAATCAATGACTTCTTTTCCCCAAAAGGGACTAGTGACAAATATGATGTTTCACTTAAAACCCAACAATTAATTGTGTCTGGGCATGTCATATAAAATGCATCATATGTTGATACTAGCAAAGCAAAAAATTTCCAAGCTCTCTCATACATATCGTACCAAATTTTAGTCAGTCAATATTCAAAGGAAAATTACCAACCACTCGGATAATCCATTTATGTATCAAATCAATCATAAAAAACCAAAACAAAAATTTCCATAGTAAAGTACAAGGATATGATCGGTTCATTTTCACCACTTGTTCGCAATTCAAAAATCAGAAAAAGATAAGCATCACAAACAGACATGCAGATACTTACATTCAAAAAAGAAAATAAAATTAAAAAGTCACTCAGAAATTTGTAGCAACAAAGGGAATCAACACAACAGCTTCTACTGACCATGTAATCCTCTGGGGCAAAGGTCCTGTAAAATGGAGCCACATTCAGTCACAAACCCTACTGCAACCTCAACACTATCATCTGTAGGGTTCTCAAGCAGGACTGTCAGCAGTTCAAGGGCAATAAGCTCGTGAACCACCTGCTGGTTCACTAGATGAGCTATAAACTTCACGGCAGCCAGCAATTGAGGCTATATTATCAAAATATATCATCAGCTAATAAGTAACCAATAACAAGTAAATAAGCCAAAAAAAAAAAAAAAAAAAAGTAAGTCAATGAGAGAGCTACAGACCTTGTAACTACGATCGAAAGCTCTTCGGAACTGTAATATAGTCCTTTTAAGTAAAAGCTCGCCAATTTCAGGAAATTTAGTGTTTGCAACAGCAACTAAAGCAGCAAATACGTCAGTAAAACCAGGAGATGCCATCTGAGATTTCATGCATGACCGACAAAATAGACCTCTCCCCCTGATCAAATTTTCAGCAAAGAGCTCTGGGATAATATTCTTAATATTTATAGCATTAACTTTGTTGACAAGCCCATTAATGCTCTTCCTCAGAGCATCCCAAGTCATTCTTTGGTATTCCAAGCTGCTCTTATCCTCTACCTCCTTCATCATCCTTGCCAACTTAAATGGAGGAATGTAAACTCCACCACTCCTACCCAAATTCTCAGGTTTCTGATACACATTAGGTTCAACATTCACCTTCCCTCTATCAACTTCGTCCTCCACATTCTTATTCTCCTCTTGAGTTCTATTCTTTTTTTCCTTCTCTCTCTTATGCTTCTCATCCCCCTCAAACCTGTGCCTCCTCCTATCTTTTGCCTCATCCTCACGTCTCTTGACTCTTTCCCCCTCTCTTTCCTTTTCCCTTTCCCTTTCCCTTTCCTTTCCCTCCCCCTCCTCCGATTTTTCCAATCACTATCGCTATCACTGTCCTCGTTCTTTTCCTCAAATTCCTTTCTCCTACGCCCTTTATCTTCATTGTGCTCATTTCGTTCTCTCCGACTGCCGCTTATATCATCCCTTGCATCCTTATTTGCCTTACTCCTACCTTTACTATCACCATCACTATCTGCTTCCCTATCCCTACTACCCCTATACCTCTCATCGGATTTTCTCTTATTCTCTTTTTCACTATCATCTCTCCCCTTCCAACTCTCTCCGATCATACCTTTCATTCTCATTTGCCTTCTTTTCATCTTTCCAATTTCCATCACCACCTTCACTTTCCTCTTCCCTATGCCTTCCCCTACATCTATCATCAGATGCTTCCTTATGCCCTTTTCCACTATTATCTTTCCCTCTCCTACTCTCTCTCTTTTCATCCCTTTCATCCTCGTTCGCTTTCTTCTTATCTTTTCTATAACCATCGTCCCCCTTTTTCCCAGCTCCATACTTCTCCTCAAATTCCCTCTTATTATGCCCTTTTTCACTATCAATGTCACAGTGGTCACTCCTATGCCTACTACCCTTCCTATCATTATCCTCCCTAGTCATCCTTCCATTAGTATGTCTACCATTCTCATCCCTTCCCTGCCGAGATGATTTTTTCTCGTCACGATCATCTGCCACGTCATTGTCCTTGTTCTGACTTCTATGACTTCTGCCATCATCCTCCCTCCTTCGGGTTACATCCTCATCACTATCATACTGATTCCCCTTTTCCCCATCTCCCCGGCCATATTTATAATAGTCTCTCTTAATATCATCGGGTGAAGCAGGTAATTCGCCCTCCTCTCCACTGGTTGAATTAGATGGACTCCTTCCCATTCCTTCTTCAATTATCTGTGGGGGCAAAAATAAGAAAATTACTTATATGTTCAATATGTATTCATAATTTAAACAGACTAGGCATCAAAATTTTACCACATCAACAAAAGAAGAGATTCAAAAGGTTTACAGTTTTGTCCACCTCATGAAAGTAACTAAGCCAATAAAGACACTAGATAAGGCATTTCTTCAATTGTAAGTCCCCTTTATTCTAATGTAAGGGTAGCTAAATGTCAAAACAGAACAGTTAAAAAGGCATTTTTCATTGCCTTAGTAGATTATGTATCATTACACATTAAATGCCTCAACTGGTTTTAAAAACAACAATAATAATAATAATAAATATATGTGCTCATCAATTTGCCATTACAAATATTCTCAGTCAAAACAAAATTATTCCAACGAAATAAAATTTACTTCTTCAATTACCATTACCATTGCTATTAAATGAATAAGAGTCAAAGGAGAAAATACAGAATAACAATGGCAATATAAAAAAATTTTAAAATAATAAGTGAAGAACTAATGCAACTATAAGGAGAGCACTTTGGTCCATTTTCGACAATCTACACTAATTCACAAACTTATGGAAAGCCTATGTTTCTGAAAGGTCATGCCAGCAACTTTGTAGCCAACTACTTTGGTTGTCCTCAAGAACATTTATAATGCAGTTCACATAACCCTCTATATGACATCTAAACTACCGTTACTCCCAGCTACAGATTTAGTTCTTTAAGGTTTCAAACAACAGTATGGAGAAATTCCTAACTTTGCAGCCCTTGGAACCATAGGCCATGGCTTTGCTTCCAGAAATAGGACTGTTGGCCCCCAAAGGACGCCTCACCCTTACAGGAACTGCAACAGTCTTTGGTTTTTATAAGTTTTCAACACCTATCAGATTACACAAGCAGAAAAAAAAAAAAAAATGTACCATTAGTCCTGCAATTTATTGTAAAAGAAGGGCTACCTTGAGTGGAATCTCAAGTTGCTACCATCAAGATGCCTGAAACCTTAAGTCTAAACAAGCTCACTGAAGACAATTTCTTAGGAGACATACACAAATCTAGAATTTTATTTGGCGAGCCTATTGCATTTTATACTGTTTTAATCAAGAATTTTTGGCAAGTCAACTGGCATGACTCCCTGGACAGGATTAAATTTATGCGAGATGCACACTAAATGACAAAGTTGGAACTAAAAATGAATAATAACTTACAACATCAGTGGCACTAATTTGAATGCCCCAAACACAATAGGAAGTCAAATTAATAATTGTGCCTAGTGCCTTGATACCTGTACTGAAATTTACACCAAAAATGTCTTAAACCCCGTGTTACTAACCTTTTACTTCACCCCCTTCCCCCCCCCCCCCCCCCCCCCCCACCCCCACAAAAATGTTATTAATTAGACACACTGCCCAATAACAAAGGAACTAAAAATATCAAAAAGGCTTTCATATCCTTTCTTTTTTTATTGTTATTCCTAACCTACCTTCTAGTACTGAGAATAACGTTTACATTGTTGTGAAACAATAAAAAGATTGTTGTCTTTGCTAGAGTATCCTAATAAAAGATGAGTGTTGTGTTAAAATTTGGTCATCATAATTCTAAAACAACATTTTTTTACCTTTGGTCCCTCTTCTTTGTAAACCCGCATTTTTGGTCCCCCGTTCTTTTACAATTTGACATTTTTGGTCCCTCTTACCAGCAGCCAACCGGTCGACCAGTCATCATGGGGTCAGAATAAAATTTTTTAAAAATAACCCTTCTTTACTAAATTGCAAAATAATCACCCACACTTGTTTTTCATATGGCAACATCGACTCTTTATGGGGAAATTTGGACCATTATTTGTAAATTCCGAAAACTAAGCCCTTTAAAAATTTGAGTAATTATTATTTGGCCTAAAAAGTTTACAACTTATTCAAAAACGGTCTAAATTACCGTTGACTTCATAGATCAACTAGTAAGAGGGACCATAAATGTCAAAATGTGAAAGAAGAGAGACCGAAAGTGCAAGTTTGCATAGAAAATGGACCAAAAGCGTAGCGAGGGTAAAGAAAAGGAACCAAAAGTGCGATTTTTCCCTTACTTTTGTAAAGATTTTACATTGTTACTCTGACATTTTAAACTTTACCCTAAACTTAAATACATAACCCAATCTTATTCAAGCTAAACTTAGTAGGGACATATTCATGTAAACAAACTTCACAACACATTTTGCCTGTGGTTGTTTACCTTTGAATTAGGCGTTGGATCTTGATTGAACAACATGATCGGCATGCTTCTGACACCGGTGTATATGATACCGGATCCTACTGTACCTAAAGCAAAATGAAAAAAGATGTTTTCTATAGTTAGGTTGTATAAATGCTTTTCTACTGCTGAGGAAAAAGTTTATAGCCAGAGAAACCTATCATTTATTTTAACAACGGTTAATTCTTCTAATATATTATTTTAACACAACATTCGGGAAAGAAGAATAAATTAGTAGACACAAAATTCCTTACTATTGCTTTTGTCACTTGATTGTCACCTCCATTGAGTGAATCAAGGTACATAAGTTTCTTATCCTTAATGTTGATGACGGCTAATGATATGAACCGAAATACACAATGCAAAAATTGCCAAAGAAAGTTAGTCAAGTGGGTGGTAGGTCTTTCAACCTATTAACCCTCACCTAGGATTCGACATACTACTAAACAAAGCTAAGTTAATTTAAACACGCAATTTGAACCAAGTAGAGAATTAAAGAGTTGAAACGACTACAATGAAGTTTAGCAATTATTTAATTGATAGAGTTTCAAACTTAACTATAAATTACAACATGCAAAATACATGAACTCAATAATAGGGAGCAATTCAACAAGTTAAAAGTCTATACTAATATATTTGAGATCACGAATTCACAAATTAATTTCATTGATGGGACCCTATTTATAGGTATTTGGGTGTCCAAATTAATGAAGGAAAAGAATAACTGATAGCAGCAAAAGTCAACCAATCAAAACTGTATTTACCTTACAAACCAAGTCCTCCTGCTAGTGACAGTTAGTTGTTGTACTAGGCATCTATTTTTTCCCATAATATAAAGGATGCAACTTTTTTGGTTGTAAATATTTGTGAAAGTTTTGTCATTTACTCTTGTAGCCATGTGATTTGGTTAAGTTTATTTAGCGGGTGACAGGTTTCAATATGGCTCCCTTGTTACCAAAGCTACCTAGATTTGTATGCAATGTTGGAATTTTTCTCGTCTAATCTTCTAAACGTAAGTTATTTTTGTCTAACTTAATTTAGTTCAGTGTGCACAATGTCTCAGCTTTCTCTGACTTTCTTTTATATATTTTGTATCACAGAGTTTTCCTAGACTGAGATATTATGTCTTCATGTACGAACCATCAAACACGTGAATTTTAGTTTATAGCTTTTAATCTTGATTGAATATGTAATTTATAACAAGTTTTTAAAATTTTATTTTAGTTAAAACCTATCAAATACATGCTATTATAGGAACAAGGCTTACAAGATGCATAACAATAAATGTCTCAATCTGTCAATGACATAAGCCATCTATCTAGAGAATAATTATGGCTCAAGTTATACAAAGAAAATAAAAATGTGGCGACAAAAAGATATTTCGAACTTTTTGGAAGTTATATGAACCAGCTCGTACAAATCTCAAAAAGTTAGAAATATCCTTTTAGCACCACCTGGTCCTGTTAACTATAGTACTTGACGACCTACTCAATAATATTTATATAATTTTTTAAATAATACATTTTATATAATATATGCAATTTAATAGTATATTATTATGTTATATAATATATTTTCATGAATTAGTAATAATTGAGCTTGAATTCAAACTCTAGAATGTTATAGATTAATTTTATTGTAAAATATTTTTTTATTGATATTCTAGTTAAGTATTTAGTTGGTTACTGGTTAAATATGGTTGTGCGGTTACCAAAGCTACCGAGATACTTGAGCTTCACAAATGCATTTCCATAAAACCCCAATGGCATTGACTTGTAAAAATTATCAGGACAGTACCAGAAATCTAGAAGCAAATTGCGACTACTATATTCAATATGTAATCCATAAAACCAAGAATTAAGAGCAGCTAATATCCCATTAACAACACATAATCATCTACTTCACTACATTTATCAAAACTTGGAACAAGTTGATGCAAAATCATCAACCCCATAAATTCCTCACCCTTTAACAAACTCAGGTTTGAATCTATAGTCCCCCCCTTTGAAGCTAGTTTCCCTTTCAACCCATGGTTTATGGCTTCTTCTGCAACTGTGTTTGTCACCAATAATCCATGTTTTCCTTACATCAAAGTAGACAAGCAACGATCGAACTCTCATTTTAGAAGTATACTTAGGCCCTGTAAACCTTTCACAAAAATTCAACACCTCTAAATTCCCAGCACACATAATCCTAAGTTGAGAACTAAAATATTTTGGAGCAATCTTTCTCGCAAAAATACTATCACCCATTTTAGTTTCATCACAAAGTTGAAGCAATTTAGGAGTACTAATTGCATACAGGCCATCAGTGAGACAATTTCTCAATTCTCTGTTGCTTAGAACATAATGATCCTTCAGCTTTATTACAACATCTATGTCGTTTTCAGATTCAACAGATCCGACAATTCCACCATCATCACTCTCAATTTCAAATTCACCAAAATTCTCAATAGGGCTAGGATTGTGCTTACCGTTTGAATTAATGGTTGAATTGCAGAAATTATTTTCTACTAAATTGTTCTCCGACTCTTGAGCTGCAAACGCTTCAACCCCAAAAGCTTCGACCTCAAAATTTTCTTCTACCCTTTGTGTTTCAGCTTGGCCTTCACTATCAATAAACCCTTGATCGTTGAGTGATTGATTTATCATCTGGAGTTGTTGGTTGTTTTGCTCCATTTGCTTGGTATTTTGCTCCATTAGCTTTAATATCTCGTCAAACTTCGACGCCATTTTATCGAGCTTGGATTCCAGGTTATCACGCTTTGATTCCAACTCCACCGCCGAGGATAGAGGGCTTTGATACCACTGTCAGGCTAATTAACCTGAATTGATGTAGAATTAAAGAAACGAGAATTGAAAAGGGAAAAAACCAGAAGGAGAATAAGAGAAATTGAGATAATAAGGAATGAGGGAGAATTAGAATTCAGATTCTCATGACAATACAACATTGCAATAAAAATTCAATGCCCTTTCTAATAACTATTAAGCTATATATACTAATTCTCCAAATTACTAAAATGACACCGTACAGCTTAAGAAAATAATAAAAATAATTAATTTATCTCAATAGTAGGCATGACAATATCCAACATTAGGTTAATATAGTTAGGCCTTTTTATTTGGGTTCGGATCCATTTGGGAAAATAACTGTAATTGTATTATAAAAGGAAGTTTGGTTACCAGCATTCCAACTTACAGGGAAAAGGTTTGGCGGATCTTTCTAAGCTGGCGCTTTCTGCTTTGTTCTCCTCCTCCGGCTCTTCCATTACTGACCGCACTTGGTAGTACTCATCTTCTTGTTCTTCAATCTTCAGTCGTTTCACTCTATTCTCCACGACCCTGATTCAGAATCATCCTTCTCAATGTGAAAAGACCTCAATTTATGAGCCAAGTGTGAGTTCTCCTTTCGTTTTGTTTCATATCTTTCTGCCAACTACCCTTGCATAATAGGCTCCAATTCTTCTGTGAATTGATCATCCTGGTTGAATTTATGTAGTTGAATTGGCTATTTAGACTTAGTGCTGCTCTTCTAGCTAGATAAATTAAGATGGATTTGTGGGTTGGACTGGATCGAGTGCATAGTGAGTGTAGATTTTCTTGTCAAATTACAGAACCCGGGATTTCCTTTAGAGGGAGGGAGAATTTTTTTCTATTAAATCAGAATAATTCTTATTGTAGAAGCTGGTTCACGCGGGGGATTAGATGTAGTTTCATGGAACAAGGTCTGAAACCACGGCCTAAACATCCAAGTCCCCCTTTGCCTAAACCTTTGAAAAATGAGCAGGTTGTGGTGGGGAAAGACAGTATGCTAATGAGAGATGTAGATTTCAGCTCTGATATCTGTAGTAAAATAGAAAAAATGGTCTCTTGTGGGTTGTTTCAGGAGGCTCTTGAATTGTTTGAGATCTTAGAGTGTGAATCTGGTGAGAGTAATGTGAGTATCAGTACCTATGATGCTTTGGTTCGCGCTTGCATTGGTTTGAAATCTGCTAAGGGTGTTAAAAGGGTGATGAGTTATATGGACTGTTGTGGGTTTGAACCAGATCAATACTTGAGCAATTGGTTGCAGTTGATGCATGTGAAATGTGGTATGATGATGGATGCACTGAAGCTATTCGATGACATGCCTGAAAGAAATGTGGTTTCATGGAACATGATAATTGGGGGACTTATTGATTCTGGGGATTACCATGGGGCGTTTGGGATGTTTTTGATGATGTGGGACGATTTTATTTCTCCTGATTCACGCATGCTTGCAATGATGATTCGAGCAGCTGCTGGTGTGGAATTGATCTCTCCAGGAAGACAATTGCATTCTTTGGCTTTGAAGACTGATGTAAAAGATGATATTTATGTTTCTTGTGCTTTGATTGACATGTATAGCAAATGTGGTAGCATTGATGATGCTAGGTTTGTTTTTAATGACATACCAAAGAAAACTACAGTAGCTTGGAATAGTATCATTGCTGGATATGCCCTACATGGTTATAGTGAGGAAGCCATGAATATGTACTATGAAATGCAAGATTCTGGTGTAAAGATGGATCATTTTACCTATTCAATTATTTTACGAGTATGTACAAGGTTGGCTTCCCTGGAGCATGCTAAACAAGCTCATGCAGGGCTGGTTCGTCATGGTTTCTGTCTGGACATTGTTGCCAATACATCACTTATGGGCTTCTATAGCAAATGGGGACGAATAGAAGATGCACAAAATGTTTTTGACAGGATGCCAAGAAAGAATGTTATTTGTTGGAATGCTCTTATAGGCGGATACAGTATTCATGGGCGAGGATTAAAAGCAGTTGATCTATTTGATCAGATGGTTTCTGAAGGATATAAGCCTAACCATGTTACATTTCTTGCGGTTTTATCTGCTTGTAGCTACTCTGGCTTATCTGATCGTGGATGGCAATTATTTGAATCAATGTCTAGGGATTATAAGGTGAAGCCTAGAGCAATGCACTATGCATGTATGATTGAGTTGCTAGGTCGAGAACGGCGTTTGGATGAAGCCTTTGCGTTAATAAGAGATGCTCCATTCATGCCAACCTTGAATATGTGGGGTGCCTTGCTGACAGCTTGTAGAATCCATAGAAATTTTGTACTTGGAAAATTTGCTGCTGAGAAACTTTATGGTATGGAGCCAGAAAAGCTGAGTAATTATGTAGTTCTTCTTAATATCTACAATGCTTCAGGAAAGTTGCGGGAAGTAGCTGATGTCATCCATACTCTGAGAAGAAAAGGTCTGAGTATATTTGCCTGCATGCACCTGGATAGAAATAAAAAAGCAGCCATATGTTTTCTCCTCGGGAGATAAGTCCCATTCCCAAACGAAGGAGATCTATGAAAAATTAGAAGAACTGATGCAAGAAATCTCTGAAAAAGGCTATGTTCCGGGAGGAAGGTCGTTGCTTGCCGATGTTGATGATCGTGAAGAAGAACTACGACCACATCATAGTGAAAAGTTGGCTATTTCATTTGGTATTATAAATACAATTGATTCGACTCAACTGAATATCGTCCAGAACCATAGGGTTTGCTTTGATTGTCACAATGCTATCAAATTGATTGCTTTGGTTACAAATCGCCAAATTATTTTGAGGGATGCCAGCAGATTTCATCGTTTCAAAGATGGAACTTGTTCCTGTGATGATTACTGGTGATAGTAGGTGGATGATACTGGAGCTTTTCTAACTTCCATTTTGTATGTTCCCTTTTCTCTCATTTCTTCTTCAATGTTTTAAAACTGTGATTAAAATTTCTTATCATTTGTGATTACATTTTTGTTTTCACTGACAGTTCTAGTCCTACTTTAGTTATTTCTTCTCTATAGTTCCTAATTTAGTTACTTCTATGATATAGGAAACAATGATGGAAGGAAAAGATTTTTGTGAGCGCAAAATTAGGTTGCTAAGGTCCAATTATGATCAGCTGCTTGAGGTATGTGTACCGAACCCCTTCTGATGACTGTTAACTGAATGGCCTAGTTTGTTGTTCTTATCCTGGTAGTAACTGTCATATGTCTTGGTGTTTTGCTAGCCTGTTCCTAACAATTTGAAACTTATTGATTTCTCTCCATTCCAGTTACAAAATTATTCTTGGCCTTCCCTTGATTTGCATTGAGTGTGTTGGATTTGATTGAAATGGTGATATCGTAGGCAATAATTTGTTTGCATCCTTGCCTTTTCATTCTTTGTTGAAATCGCTTCTCTGTCACTCTCAGTTGAAATTCCTCAAGTTTGCCACAACATCTGCCAATGTCAGTGAAAATTTCATGTCCTACTTTGGCTTTGAATTTCAAGAGGAGAATTATGAGTCATTGCATATTTGTTTGACAAAACAAACTCGTTACACTTTTGTTGGCTCAAGAGGAGAACAATAAGTCTCTTTGTTTGACAGAAAATTTCAAATGGAAGAAAATTGATGCATCAATTTCTTTGACTGCAAAAAATACAAGGTTTCTCCTCATTGTCACCGTACTTCTCTGGTTGCCATTCATGCTTAACATTTAAACTGGTATACAATTGACCAATTGTATGAAGATGCCTTGAACAATTTGCTTGAAAGAGTGGTTCAGCAAACTTCATCACCTAGTTTTATGAGGAGATATCTGCTTGTTTGAGACTGCAGAAGTTGTTTGATAGCTTTTCTTCTCTTAATGATAAGAAGGCATCATTGATTGCTTTTTTATTCTTTAGTTGACCCAAGGCCTGGGAGATTTCATCTGTAGTAACCTTAATGATTGTGTTGATTTATTCTTTCTTCCTAATTTCTCATGTTTCATGCCAAATACTATATGTACCAGTAGCCATTGCAAAACTTAGTGCCAGTCACAGCGACTTTTGTGATGAACACCGGATCTGTGGGTATATCTCAACTCATGGGGAAGGAATGAAAATCCTTTGTTCGTAATTCACCTATTATTGAGAGCCTAAAGTCCAAAAGTATATAACAAAAAATAGTAAAGGGAGATTTTCTATCAATGTTGCAAACTTTTCTGAGCTGATCTTTCCAGGCATTTATTTTGTTTTTGTCCATTGCTAATACATATACAACCTACAGGTTGCCATGAAGAAGAAAAGTATAGCTGATGATGTTGGCATTGTATTACAAGCAAAGTTAAAGCGGCTGGCGCCAGTACAATAGGATATTCTCCGAGAACCATACTGTGTAATTCATGTCTCGTGTTCGCATTCATTCATTAGCTAGCTTGTTTAACCGGTCATCGTAGCTTGATTGTGTTTCCATGGGAGTAAATGGGTTGTGGAGCAGCTGCTCAAACCATTGAATAGGTAACTCTATAGGTAAATAGTAGTGTTGTCCATGCCTTCAGGACTGGAGTGTTGTGGGTGCTAGGCACATTAAGAGGTTCTGGCGCTGGTGTGGGCACGCTGAGGGGATGTGCATGGCGCGTGCTGATAGAGGGGCGTTGCGCGGCGTGCTCTAAGGGGATGTGGGTGGTGCGCGCTGAGGGACAACCACCGGTGGGCGCTGCTGTGTGGCACTCGTAGGCTGCGCACGTTCGTGCTAGGTTGCACCATGTGCTGAGCGCCCGGTGCTGTCCGACATATGGTGCGACGTGTTGTACGATGCATGGTACAAATTCGCATGCAATAAGATACGCTGTGCGACGAGTGGTACGAATTCGCACACAATGTGGCTCAGTCGGTTCTTAGCTCCAAGCACGAGTTGCAACATGCTAGTTTAGGGTTCATGGGGCTTTGACGGGGTTGCGGGGCAAGCACGAGAGGTGCGACCTGTAAAACACCGGCAGGCCCTTCCTAATGGGCGAGCGGTTACTTGGCAAGGCAAGCAAGAAGACTTTGGGCCCAAGTCTTATCTAGTAGGTTCTGACCTATTTCATGCTAAGGTGATCATGCAATCTGAGCATGCTTCATACGTTTCTAGGGGTATCATGCAACCCTAGATGATATGCAACTTACCCTGAGAAGTCTACCGTTCCTCTAGGTTGGTGGTACATGCTATCCCATCGTGTAGGCATACAAATGGCATGTAAGCAAGTAAACATGTCATGTTAAGCAGAGTATGTAGCAAGCATTGCATAGCATCAAGTAGGCATGTAGCACATAAGGACGCAGGTTTCTTGTCAAGTACAAATGAGAAAACCAACACGTAGGGAGGCGTGGGAAACCTCGTTAGGAAAATAAACACAACATAGTACTAGTATATACACACATCAATACTACGTAAATAATGCGCTTAAAACTTAGGAAACTAGCGAGTAATCCCTCACCTGGAATTCTGGAAGGCGCGTGTGTCGTTCGACTTGGGTCAACTCTGGTCAACGATCAGCTCCTGCGGATAACGGAGACACATTTATTAGTTAAGGAGAAGTTGTTGATTTCCAAGCAGGTGACCATTTGGGTCAACTAGGGTCGACTTTGACTTTTCAGGTTTAGTTTGACTTTTCAGGCTAAGTTTGACTTTTACGGTCAACTTTGACTTTTTGGTCAACCTTTGACTTTTTGGGTTAAGTTTGACATTTTTGGTCAACTTTGGCTTTTCGAGTCGACTAGGGTTGACTTTAGGGTCAACTCACAGTCAAAGGGGTCAAGTCTTGGTCAAACGGGTCAAGGTTAGGTCATACAAGTCAAGTGGAGTCAAACTGGTCAAGTCTCGGTCAAACGGGTCAAGGTTGGGTCAAACAAGTCAAGTGGAGTCAAAGGGGTCAACTCTTGGTCAAACAGGTCAAGGTTGGTCAAACGGGTCAAGGTTGGGGTCAAGCAAGTCAAGGTGGGTCAAAGGGCCAAGGTTGGCATGGACTGGCCAGACGCTCATGCGCGCCGGTCTTGCCGTGCGAGCGGCGTGGCCATGTACGCATGGCTTGCGCGCGCATGGGCTAGCCATGCACGCACAGTGTTATAGCAATTTTTTCCCCTATGGAAAAACTCCTATAAGCGCCAAACTCTTGCCTTAAGAATTCGGCCGCCGGAATTCTGCTAGTTATCCTTACTCTTGAACTGAAGGTGGTCATTGGAATTCTAAGCTGCTGTGGTTCAATGGCTTCGACGTCTACACAGCTGGTTAAGGAGATCCGTTATCAACAAAAAAGAAGGACGACAACAGGGATGATCAAGGGAGAGTACCTTCGGTTAATCTCTTCAAGGACAATCATGCCTTTAATGGAGATGTCCAGATTACCTATCACCCTCCGGTTGATGGGGAAGAGACTGTGATTTTGGAGCCCAAAGATGCGGTGGACATTAAGGAAGTGTTTAAGATGTCCCTCCTTGGTTGCTTCACGAGTAGATTCCTTAGGGCCAAAGCTGTCAAGGAGATTGCGGCAAGATGGAAAACCACCATCCCTTGCCATCTCTTACATCTCATAGAATCGAACTATGACCTCGGGTTACAAGGCCCTTCCGTTACCACCACCTCAATCCTCCCCCTGGTTTACTAATTAATTAGTACCTAGAAAAGTGTCACAATGTATGAAATGATTAGTACAGTATTTTTGCGGTATTTACACCGCTTCATTAATATATGTCACCAAATTCCCTGTCCACTTAATCGGTTTTTTTTTTTAAATGATTTGTACACTACAAAAAAATTTAAGAAATTTTTATTTTGACCATGACTGATGTGTCATTTACGTAACAATAACCATCAAATAACTTGAATTTAAATTATTTAATAACATCTTCTCACAGCTAGCAGAGGGAACCGAGGTAGCTGAGGGATAGCATCTAGTGGGACAAGGAACCTAAAGGAAGCTAATTGAGGTTTCCTCTCTATAACTTATTAAAGTTAAAGAGAATATATTAAACTGAAAATTTTCTAATTTTGTTCACTGTGTGTATATCACTGTATTTATTCTCTATTCACAGTGATTGGTGTGCCTATTTTTTATTAGATTTATAGAAGTGGATCTAAAAATTTATTTTTCAAGAGATTCGATTAAAAAAATACGATTAAATCTATAAATTTAACAACTAAAATTATAAGTTCACAACTATAAAATGATAAAAATAATTTAAAAAGTAACTTTTCATTGACACTGAATGAAATATTTGTTTTGACTGTACTCGTATAGCTAATTAATGTGTCAATTGTATTATGTGTCCGCATCCGTTGAAATTGTTACAAAATTTGCTCATTTTCATCTGTTGATTGAAAAACAAAAAAAATATCATTCTCGATGTATACAATTAGACTCTTTCATTCACTCATCTATGTTACCCAAATCAATCTTGACATGCAATCTTAATCACATAAATTAAATATAATAGCAATTGGTATAACTAATCTCAACTCGATCCGATGACAATCAAATATAAAAACTTTGTTTTTGCCCGTCTTAACCATTTTTTGAGCAAAACTTCCAAAATCTCCAATTGTAAAAAAATTGAGAATCATTCCAAATACTAAATACATTGAGAAGGGTCCAGTTTGATAAATATTTTTTGTTCCATTAGAATAGTTCACTTTCAATTTTTTTACATATCCTACCCTTACTAATATAACTATATGTGGTTTATAATTAATCTTTACTTTTTAAGTAAGGATATAAATGAAACAAATAATGACAAATTAAGTATTTTAAGTATTGTACCTTGACATCCATAATAAGTTGTACCTAAATAAAGATGGATCATTCTAATGGAATGTAGGGAGTATAATTTATTAAAACAAATAGGTCTGTTTTCTAAATTTTCTTTTAGAAGGATTTGGGTGAGTTGAAGCCTCCCCCAGGTCGATCACCCTAGATCCGCCATTCCAAGCATCATTGGTAATTTATTAGCAGCAACTTGCAACATTACACCAAAGTTCATCTAGTCATCCTCCACTAATCACAAGGGAATGAACGCAGGTTTGGAATTATTATTACTTAGGTTTCGGTTCCTCAATCAAAATTTCTGGAACAAATTTAAACTTAGAAGCTAGTATGTGTAGGATAATCAAATATTAGCACAATTAATTAACCTAACAATAAAAGCATTAAATTCCTCTCAAATTTAATTATCTGAAAATGTATAATTTTTATAAATAAAAAAAATCATATCTGCCTTGCAAATAAATATAACTGCACTGATATTATTTCAAACACATTTTTGCTAAAAATTGATTAAAGTAATTAACAAGTACTATAACAAATTTCAATCAGAAAACAATATTGATTTTAAAGCAACACTTTATTACGAGTAATGTTGAAATTGATGGTGATGATGCCAATGTTGTTGGGGGGTGTTTCTTCAACAACAGCGAAAATAAAAAACAAAAAGCAAAACCAAACAAAAAGAAAAAGAAAAAAATTGCATGCACATGTATCATGTTAATTTGTAACCTAATTCAACACACATGGCCACCATTTCCTGCTGTTGGTACGAAGCTACACAAAGAGGTGAACATATTTTGTCTTTCTATAACTATTGCCACTTTTTTACCCCATTTTATGGGGTGAAACCAAAAAAAAAAAAAAATTCAGGATTATTAGCTAGACATAAAATAATAGATAAAATATTTTTTTCTTATTTTTGGCTCAAAATTATAACAAAATGCATGCTTTAATGCATTTGTGCACAGTTTTTAAAACATATACTCTATCTTTTTCATTAGAAAAGTAAATTTTATAATATTGTTCTCATTATAGCTTTGGGAGCGATACCAATTCCACTGAATTTCACCTAAAGGCAATGTATCATTACACAATAATCTTGAACATCTCAATAATAGGAATCACTTATTTATACAATATTAACGCTCTTGTCAAAACAATAAATAAAATTATATGGATCATTTTTAAATTTCGAGCTTTATCACTGTAAAATCTTTAAAGAATAAAAGATATCTGTAAATGCTATATATATATATATATATATATATTTTTTTTTTTTTTTTTTTGAGAAATGCAAAGGAAGCAAAAACATAAAAGCACAAAGAATTGGTTACCAAGGATAAATGGCATAGTTTTGATCCCGCCAAGTTTCTGCTTTTTAGCCGTAGGAATTCCCTTGCCCTCTCCACCATTTCCGCAACTCACAGTGGGCTTCTGTATCTCTTCCATTGGATTCTTCATGCTGTGTTGTTTGAGAGTTAATGGAGAAAGTAAAGGGCTCCTTTATATATATGCAATACTATTTTTATATACATCCTGTGGCTTGTTGGATTGTTGGACAGTGAGCGTGGGAGTGGAGACTAAACGACTTGAATGACTTAAAAATAAAAAAAATAAAAATACAAGACTTGAATTTTACTAATTTATTTTATAATTAAAGGTGGGATTGGCTACCCATTCCATTAAAAGCACATAAAAATAAAGCTTGCTCATACTTTGTATAACCTATTCTTGGTTGTTGTCGAAGGCGACCTGCGTATGGTTCCTCCTTAGAACAAATAATCATCGTTCCCAGCTTACAACCTTCAAAATTATAATGCTAATTCGTAGAGCCCGAATTTGAACACACAACCTAGACTTAGTAATAAACCTTAAGCAAAGCTAGTAAACACCTCCAACTACTCATTTTATTGTTAATTTTCTTCCTCTTATTATAATATTATTCAAAAATAATTAAACATTGAATCATTTTATACTTTTTATATTTATTATTTAAATTACACTACACATGCATTACATAATTTTAATAAAATTTAATTTTTTTATATAAAAATAATAATTAAGCTATGAATCATTTTATACTTTTTAAATTTATTATTTAAATTACACCACACATGCATTACATAATTTTAATAAAATTTAATTTTTTATATAAAAAAAATTTAACAATATTTCCTTCATTGAAAAATTTATCACTCGAATTTTTTTTAACTACATAAAATTATACGCTGTTGTCTTTTTTATTACAATATTTTATGTTTAATAATAATAAAGACGTGAAAATGATGAAGAGAAAAACAAACAAAATAAATAAGAATAACAGAAAATGTAAATTATACCTTTAGTTTATATATTATTATAATATATGTAGTATATATTATTTTATATATAATTATATAGTGTATATAGATAATTATATAATTTAATAAAAATAATAAGAAAATTTATAATATGTATAGTATAAATAAATTATTTTATATATAATTATATATAAAATATATAATAAATAACCATATGATATAATAAAGATAATAAGAAACAATAATAAAAGAAGAAGTAGCTAGAGTGGTTAACTAGTTTCTCTTAAGATGTATTAAGTTCCGGTAGCATGTTCGCATATCAACTTGGGAAATCGGGCATTATAATTTTGAAAGTTTTAACTTGGGAGGAGGAATCGATTATGTAAACGCCGGCCCCGACACCATGTTTATTTTTTTTAAAGTATTAAACTAAAATGACCTAGAAACTCGGCTTGAAAACCCGATTTAGCTCGAACTCGACCCGACCCGCTCCGTTCGGTTCGTGTCAGGTATCTCAATTTGCTCACCAATACTTCTTTTTGCTCCATTATCCGTTTCTCAGATGCCATAATCACCCCCATCATCTTCACTGTTTTTAGTACATTGTTCTTTTTTAGAGTGAGACAGGTGGTTGGAATGTGCTATGCATCTAGCATCCTGACTAAAAGCCGAGTGTTAGTAAGAATCCTGTGTGCAACAATTGGAATGGAAGTCTTCTTGAGCGGTTACAACTATGGTATTGGGGCGACCTTTGGACATTAGGAGAGTTTCGTTGATTCATTTCTATAGTACCTGAAAAACATCGAACCTTAATGGCGCTGCAAAATTTGACGATTGGCGTGCTAGGTGCTTCCGCAGTAGTTGGCACGCTTGGCGCGGTAGTAGGTGGTTCTACGATAGGTGCATTTTGTGTGCGGGGCACATTTTGTGCGATGGGCATTGGGGCTCTTCTGCAAAGACTTCTTCTATCTCTCCCTCTAAATCCAAATCAAAGGAAGTTGCTGCGGTTGTGAGGGATGCTACAGTCGAGTATGGGATTAGAGTTGCGATCAGTGGTGGTGGCTTTACGATTGGATAAGGCTCCGGGATAGAGTTATCCTATTTGGGGAGCTTTGATTTCCATTTGTCTGTGGGAGGCGGTGGTAGTGGCGGCGAAGAATCAGGCTTGTCTGCCTTTTCCGTGGGCTTTCTTTTCCATTGCTGGGTTTGTTTGGGAGGATCAACCTTACTGCAGAACTCCACAAAATGCCCGACCTTCAAACAATTGGCACAATACGATGGAAGTTTTTCAAATTCCAATTTGTGCACCCCAAAAAAAAAAAATCTACCTCTCTTTTCTAAATAAACTGAATCCGGTAACAAGCGTGAGAGATCAACCTCGGTGCAATCCCTTGCAGCTGATGCCCTAGACAAATTTGCTGAAACAAAATCATCTTTGAGAGCTCGGCCAAACATACTGTCTATGTAAAGTAACAACCACTCTTTATATAGTTAGAACCGCAAACGTGGGAGAGACCCCTAAACGGGAAAATTTGATAATTCAACATGGGGATAAAGTCTGGAATTCACATGGCATACGACCCAAAATTCCAAACTGCTTTCAGAAAGTATCGCTTATAGAGCCTATATGAATGTATAATGAATATTCATAAGAGGTTTTTGGTTAAACCTTGGAAACATTCTTGAAGGGACTCAAACACATAGTTGTTATGTTTTGTTTATAACATGTTGATGGAAAGTGAACTTGTGTGTGAGTACATTAATGCTTGTCAATGAACTGTTGGTTTAAAACTTGTCTACCAAATTAGTTCAACAAAGTTTGCAATTCACTAAAGCTTTGGTTCAATCGAAAGATACCAAGGTTGACGCATAAGTTATCAAGAAAAGTTCATGACTTGAGAGGCAGACAATTTTCCAAATCATTGAAAAATGTGGGGTGGGGGGAATTGTTGGAAATTTTCCAATAATTTTAGTGGAAAAATGAGGGAGAACCAGTATTGAGAGCTAACTGTGTGAACTCGTGCTAATTTGCATTTCAGATCGCACAAGTTTTAGTAGCTCAAGGCTTTCTGTTGCGAGTTCCAGTGGCTTGAGGCTTACTGTATAAAAACCTGTACAAATTTGCATGTTGGGTCGTACGAAGCAAAGAGAACTGATGCACTCCATTATTCTGAAAGTTTGCAACTCTTCACGAAAAGTGAGATTTCATAATCAATTCTTATATGAATTGAATCATGTTTTTTTCCTACATTTTCATAAGAGTTGTGGGTATTGAATGACACCCTTTGAGGTCTATAAATGGACCCCATTGGGACTGAATTCAAGACAAAAAATCTGTACACGAAAACATCTCAAGTTTCTGACTTTCTTCACTTGTTCTGTACTTTTGTTTAAGTCAGTGCAGATTTCAAACAATTGTCTTCATCTTATCCGAAAAAGATATTAATTAGTTCCTGATCTTTGCACACTAAAGGGAACTAATAAAGCCTAAATGAAAGTGCCTAGCACGATTTGAAATGTCAATTTTCTTTGCTTTTGATACAGATTCTGTTTGTATCATTTGCTGTAATAGATTAGATTTTTTTTGAAGTTAGTAAGATTTCTTTATTGTTTGTCGTCTGAAATCTTTTTTTTGAATAAATATCCAACAAAGACGGGATAAATTGGTGAGTAGGACCGGTTGTTACCTGAGATTGGAAAGTAAACTCATTGCACGAAAACAGAAGGCTGAAATACAAAAACAACCTCGACGTTTGAAGTAAGAACAAAAATAACCTCGTGGTTTAAAAAAATACAAAACAAACCCTGAAATTAAAGTTGTAGAAACAAAATCGACCCCACCGTTCAACTAACAGTCAAATAACCAAATTAAGTTTACTTGTTTTGAAAAATCCCAAAATACCCCTCTATATATATTTTAATTGTCCTCAAAGTTTACATTAATAACCCAGCAATATGATATTTGCAGCGACGGAATCGATATTTGCAGCGACATTTTTGCGTGAAAAGACCGAAATGCCCTTGGGGTAAAAAAAATTTTAAAAAAATTAAATTTTCCAATGTGCTGGAAAAATTTTAAAAAAAAAAAAAATGTCGCTGCAAAACCATCGCCGGTCGCTGGCGATGGTTTTGTGTAAAACCATCGCCGGGCGACGGCGATGGTTTTGTAGAAAACCATCGCCGGCGACCGGCGATGGTTTATCTTTGTATAAAACCATCGCCGGCGACCGGCGATGGTCCCCCCCCACCCTTAAAGATGAGATTTTTGATATTTGCAGCGACCACCGGGCGGATCTTCCCCATTCCGGTAAAAAATTTCACAATTTTGACAAAACTACTAATAAATTCGGACATAATACAAGTAAAATAATTAATAAAACTACATAAAAGAAGGAAAAAAAAAAACCAAAGAAAAAAACCACGCCGGCAACACTTTTGCAAAAGTGTTGCCGGCGACGCTTTGGTTTTTTTCTTTGGTTTTTTTTTTTTCCTTCTTTTATGTAGTTTTATTAATTATTTTACTTGTATTATGTCCGAATTTATTAGTAGTTTTGTCAAAATTGTGAAATTTTTTACCGGAATGGGGAAGATCCGCCCGGTGGTCGCTGCAAATATCAAAAATCTCATCTTTAAGGGGAGGGGGGGACCATCGCCGGTCGCCGGCGATGGTTTTGTGTAAAACCATCTCCGGAGACCGGCGATGGTTTTATACAAAGATAAACCATCGCCGGTCGCCGGCGATGGTTTTGCAGCGACCATTTTTTTTTTTTTTAAATTTTTCCAGCACATTGGAAAATTTAATTTTTTAAAATTTTTTTTTACCCCAAGGGCATTTCGGTCTTTTCACGCAAAAATGTCGTTGCAAATATCGATTCCGTCGCTGCAAATATCAATTCCGTAATATTATTGTAGTATGACGCTCTTTGTCGTCGAATCATGACTGCTAGCCGTCAGTTCACCAAACTGCCGCCGCCGCTGTCGTCAGTCGGTCACTGGACTACTACTGCCGCCTACTACCAACTATCATCCTATCTATTAGTGTAATTAGCAAACTCTGTAAGTTTATGAAACATTGACTCAAAGATTAAAAAACGTTTATGTTGTTCTATCAACAGAATAGGAAACCTTGAGTCCACATTTGCTATGTTTGAGCGTGGCTATTTTGCAAAAAAATTGTAGCAGGATCGATGTTTCATTGTGGCTTTGCCCTTCCGATTGGTTTGAACTCTCTTGAAGTAAACGATTTTACAAAATTAAAAAAAAAAAAATTCTACAGTAAGAAGACGAGGGGAGATGGCGATGATGACAGCCAATTGCGAACCACAGACGTTTAACGCATACCCCACATGAGATTCTATTGGTTTCAAGGCTTTTTGGATCTTCAATCTTGTGGAATTTGAAGTCAAAATCTCGTGCAGATTCATGGCTTTTGGGTCTTCTAGTAGAATTTGAAGTTGAAATCCCGTGCAGAAGGGAGAGGGGTATTTTTTGGTCTGAAGTATTATAAGGAAAAAAAAAACTGACAGTTCAGTGGATTTATTAGTCATTTTACAAATTTTTCAATGTCAGGGTTTGTTTTCTTAACTCAAGGTTTGTTTTGTATTTTTTTAAACCACATGATTGGTTTTGTTCTTACTTCAAACTTCGGGGTTGTTTTTGTATTTCACCCGAAACAGAAGCCATCAAGTATTCTACAACATCTCAATCAGTACCATCATTATATTTACGGAATTGTTAATTGCAGTAACATTTTTCTGTGAAAAGTCTATTTTATCCTTTAGCTAAAAAAAAAATACCGCACAGCATTTGATTTTATAGTCACGAGGACGATCCATATTACACGGTATGTAAATAATCTACACATTTTTTCAGATAAAAGTGATTTTTTCGGCCTATGAACGGGATTCTGAGGAAAATCCCTCCCGGGTGAGGTTTTGGGAAAATACCGCCCATGCTGAAATACCGCCCAGATTTCAGAAAATATTGCCCAATGCTGGGCGGTATTTCAGAAAATACCGCCCAGATTTCAGAAAATACTGCCCAATGTTGGGCGGTATTTTCTGAAATACTGCCCACAATGGGCGGTATTTGACCAGAAAATACCGCCCATCTTCTGAAATACCGCCCACAATGGGCGGTATTTTGCCAATGTTCCTGTAAATAGTATGAGATTTTATGGGAAATTTTTTTTTTAATACCTAAGGGCAAAATAGACTTTTCACAAGAAAATGTTACTGCAAATAGTAAAATAGTTACTGCAAATAGTATGCCCCTATATTTATTCCTCTCTTTTACTTTCCAAAGAACCGAGCACTCAAGAAACAAAACCATATTTCGTTCTTTGAGATTTTTCCCAAACAGCACCAAAAAGACTCAATTTTAAATCAAAGTCAAACATTTTTGACCTTTTGTTATGATTATTGTGCAGAAATTAGGTTGCCTTCACTGGGTTATTGTTTTATTGCAATTTTTAAGTTGTAATTGTGGATTTTTGTTGCTAGCCTGTGAGTTTTGTAAAAAAAATGCTGCATCGGGAGTTTTGTGAGAACGATATCTTCCCTTCGTTTTTGTAAAGAAAATGCATGTAGTCTGAGTTTTGTAAAGAAAATGTTACATATGGATTTTGTAAATAGATTTCTTCTGCACGAAATCTCATTAAATAATTAACCCAACACCACTTTCAATTAGTGATCACAATCTTTTTTAAAAAGTATAATCACTGGGTCCAAGATATAAAACTATGAGTATATATATATATATATATATTTACAAAAAAATTAGTATATATATCAATCATCGGTCCAATATAATTACTTTTTGAATCTGCTACTGCATGCACTGGTAGAGTATAAGAATAGAAAATCATATACTCCTTTCGTTCCATTAGAAATTTAGAAGGGTCTAGTTTGTTGTATTAGTACTATGGGTGTCAGGAAAATCCATGAGTCCAAAACCCGCCCAAGCCCATTGAATTTTAAAGCAAAAATACCCATTCTTAAACATGTTTGGCTTCGGTGGGTATGGGCTCAAAAATCAATGGGCGGGTTTAGGGTAGTCCATTGGGTACCTTAAAATCTGTCCATCATAGGTACTAAAAATACATATCCAAAAGTACCCACAACAGTATAAACTAAAACACAACAACTCTCCTATTTTATTGTGTCTAGTCTTGTTGAACATAAAACAAACTCCACATGCATTTACGTTTTTTGTTCAGACTTATTTTTTCTTTTTCTTTTTCATCTTTCTTTTTCTTTTTCATCTTTCTTTTTTTCGTGTCCTACGATTACTTTGTTTTTTTTCTCATTTACTTATTTTATTATATTTTTAAATTACCCACTTATAAATACTAATTCTATATTGGTCCGGGTCCCAAGTCGAACTCCGGGTTAGGGTTCGAGTCCGGATCCTAAGTCGGGCTCGGGGTTCGGGTTCGGGTCCCGGTCTTGTGTCAGGCTTGGGTTGGGTCTGGGTTCGGGTCTCGAGGTGGTCTAGGGATTCAGGACTCGATTTGTGGTTCGGGGTTCGGGGTTCAAGCCTTGGGTCGGGATTCGGGCCTTGGATCGGGATTCGGGCCCCGGGTAGGGGTTCAAGCCTCAGATCTCGGGCCCCGGGTCGGGTTGTGGGTCTAAGTCCTAGGTAGGGGTTGGGAGCAGTGTCGGGGTTTGGGGTCCTGGGACGGGTTAGGGGTCGCGTCTGAGTCGGGGTCGGGGGCGGGGTCACGATTGATGGTCGGGGCAGGAGCGAGGCGCAGGGGTTTATATAAGTACATGAAAATAAAAAATTGTGTTTGAATCCAAAAAAACTATATACGATTAAATATAAAAATATACAATATATAATATTTTAAATTTTAAAATAGATGAAAATAATCAAAATAAAATAAAAAATAATTAATAAATATTTTTAAATATTATCGACGGTTTATTATGGGTACTCATTATGGGTACCCATCCTAATACCTATTAAATAACCATTACATTTGTACAGTGGGTATTATGGGTACCCATTACCTATTTGAATTAAGACTATTAATTGAATGGGTAATGGGCACTCATTACCGATTAACTTAATACTCATTTAATACCCGTTCAATCCACCCGTTTGACATCCCTAATTAGTACAACAAAGATATCCTTCTAATGTAACAGAGAGTATCTTATACCCCTTTCATTTGATCCAAGTTAGTAAACAAAAAATGCTAATACGTCCACAAGGAATGCACAATTTAAATACTATCTATAGCTCTAGCTGGCCAATTCTAATTTATCATCTGGTAACTTTCTTGTACAGAGGGGAGCCTATCACGAACCCTAAAATGGATAATCCCATGGCAATTGTCATAATCTCAAGCAATGGCAAATCGAGAAACTACGTTTTTTTAAATTTTAAAGAGGTCCAATATACATATAAACATTTTTGTGACAATTAAATACATTGTAAAAATTAAAAATAAATAAATAAATACACTAGTAATAAATGTGCAGGAGAGGGTTGAAGGGGTCCGAGGACCACCCCACCCCCTAGCTCCGCCGGCCCCTGATCCCAAATCCCCAACCCCATCCCCCATTGTCCTGGATATAAACCAGAACTGTAAGAGCAGTTAATGTGGCCATTCCCATGCAAAAGGAGTACCAATTGAAGAAATTCCAGCTCCTTGAGGCCACTTTCGACCGGCGTGAAGTTGAATGTTCCGGCAAAGTTGGTGAGGATATTGGAGGCCTTCACCAGTGGCAAGTTAAGCACTTTGGTCAGGTAGGTGATCATGTTTGCAGAAAAGCCAGTTTCAGCAAATCTGTCGCATGCCTCATTTGCTGTACATAAAATGTAAATAATCAACCAAATTAACAAACTACTTTTGTTAATATCATAACAGGTATATGATGGAATCTTAGGCCTTAAGGATTGTTTACTAATTAACAAGTACCTGAAAAAGTGTTACAATGTATGAAATGATCAGTACATTATTTTTGCGGTATTTACACAGTTTTATTAATTAAGTGTCATCAAATTTTCTGTCACTTAATCGGCTATTTTTTAAAAATGATTAGTACATTAAAAAAACTTAAGAAATTTTCACCTTGACTGATGTGTCATTTACATAGCAATAACCATCAAGCAACTTGAATTTAAATTATTTAGTAAATTTTCTTTAAGAACAGCTATATGACTGTGAAAGTTTTCTAATTTTGTTCACTATATGCATTACTTATTCACAGTGATTGTTGTGCTTATTTTTTATTGGGTAAAAGACATGTACCTCCCTTGCGGTTTTGACTAGAGACAAGTAACTTCCTTGTGATATTAAAATGTCCATTTACCCCCTTAAAATTTGGATTAACTTGGAAAATTAAAATATCATTACACTAACCGATGGTAAGCACTTGCTCCGTGAAGAGAGAGTGAAAGATCGCTAAAAAAATTTATGACCAAAATATAAAATCTCAACACCATAAAATATTTAGTTTATCTGCTTCTGTCATTGCCAACAAATCAAAGCCCACTTTTGAGATCCAAGAGGAAGGATATTTGGTTTGCAACTAGATCACAATAAAAGTCATCCGCAGACAAAAAACAAAAAATAAAAAAGTATACGCAGACGAAATCAATTTTTATGAATACTTTCAAGGAAATTCTTTTGTGGACTAAACTCATAGGAACTCGAAATTCTCGCTACATTTCTTTGAACAATTTGAAGAATTCAAAGGTTTCATCAAAATTAGAATAACTGAGTATATATATGGGTTTTCAAATTCATTAGACAACAAATTGACAAATTCAGTCATTCTTCTACCATTTCATCATTTTCGCCAATACTCGGCATCCCGTGCCTATGGTGCGCCATGATTGCCAACAGAGCTTTTTACCCTCCTTGCCGGTCAATATTCTCTTTATCTTCGACGGCCAGGAGTTGTATTTTTTTCACGAGTAATGATACTCTTAGCGACTAATTTTAACAATTTTCCATCTCAACCTACGTGTACTATCCAACGTGGACGCTCACTATCTCCACGTCAAACCAAAACTCAAGCCAATTTTGCTTCCCTCTTCTTCTTTGCGCGAAAAAAGAACCCACCATCTCCATGCCTGTGTTGCCATCGCCAATTCTGTTACGACAATTCTGCTTCCCTTTACTTCTTCGCGCGATAAAAAGAACCCACCATCTCAATGCCTGTGCTGCCATCGCCGATTCTGTCAACAAGGAAATTCTGCATTCCTGTTGCCCTCTTCTTGTGCGAAAAAGAAGAACACCATTTTGGTACAAGAAAGGAATATTTTCTCCTACAATTTCTGTTCTTTGCTTTGATAATGATCAACCAAATCTGTTATTTTTGGGATTTCAATCAAGATTTTTGGTCGACAGATACCCCATAGCAGTTTATAGAAATTTTCTACTTTAATTATCTTGCAGGCCTTGGCCATCGTCAAATTCAGTACGAAACTCCAGTTGCTCCTTGCTACAAATCTGGATTTGATCCTGAATTGGTACGTATGATGAATACTTTTTCCTTTTATCGGTTTCTATTGTGTTCATGTATGACAGAGATACCCAATTCTTTCAATCATGTCTAGTATGTTTCGACAATCATTCCTCTCCAGGTAAATGTTGTTAGTGTGTGGATGGAGATTTGACTTGATGGATGGTAGTTCTAAGCTATTTGATTTTTTGTCTTCTGGGTTTAATTCATACATGTTCTGTTTTTGGCCTAATTAGTAGTGGAGTATTGTTGAGGTCTCACTCTCTCGCAGGTATGCACATGTATAAACTCATTAAACAGTTGAGAATCACTTGTGCCTGGTTATTAAAGAAATCAAGAAAGGTAGATGGGTCAGTTAAAACAAAGCTTAAATATCAATCTAGTTCCTAGTCTGCTGGTTTCCTCCATAAAAATTTATGTAAGTTAAAATTCAATATATAAACAGACCACAAATACTTTTCCATCCACCCTCTCATCTTGTCCTTTCCAGATAAATTGCCTGGAATAATAAAAGTCTTATAGATTTTGTTTATATTTAGGTTTCTCCTATGTTTATTTGCTACCTTTCATTAATTGAAATTGATTCAAATAGTTTAAATTATAAGATATTTTGGTTTACTTAAATCTTGTGGCTTCAAGTTTCAGCTATAGGTAAAGTTCTACATAGTAGATGCTTAGAAGTTGAAGTGTGTCTTCTCCTCTCACCACCCTTAGGAAAAGGCTTGTTTTTGAAAGGCACACTAATTTTATGTTCTGCAGGATTTTTCTTTTACTATCGTATCCATTGCCCTCCCTAGTCTAAGTAATTCTTATTGCTAACATATATTGTTTTTTATAAAAAAAAATTGGTCTAATCCTCTTACTTTTGTTGAAAAAGCTGCTCTTGGCATAGTGTGAAGATCATATCACTTAAACTCTCAACCCTTGTTTACATCAATACTGAGGAGAATTTATTTCTCTCTACTTACAATCATCACTAAAGCAAACATATATGATGAGCCCAGACCAAACTCTACCACACAAATGGCTAACTGATACCTCTAAAGAAACAAATAAACACCCTTGTCTCAAAAAATAGAGGGAGTTATATAGTTTCTGTAGTATCTCACTATCACATACTGAATGCTTTAGAAAATTATTATAAATTTATGTAATTTCATTTGTTTTGTCTCATTGTACAAATAATTTAGAAAGCCTACTCGATAATAAAAAAGGATTTTTTTTTTTTTATATATATATACGCAGGTCAATACTCTAATGGAAGAAAGTAAGGAGAATTCAAATGATGCAGAAAATAATAATGATTCTGTGCAGAAAGACTCTACTCTTGTAGATGGAGTTAAAATTCCTGAAATTGGGATGTCTTTTTCATCTGAGGAAGAAGTTCGTAGTTTTTATAATTCTTATGCTCAAAATGTTGGTTTCGGTATTTGCAAATTGGGTGCAAGAAATGGAGATGATGGAAAGCCTAAATATATTTATATTGGATGTGCCAAAAGTGGTAAAACAGTACCTCAAGGATCAAATGCTTTACATCCTCGACCTTCTACCAAGACAAATTGCAAAGCTAAGATTAATGTTGCTGTTCTAGGTGATAACTGTTTTGAGATAATTCGTGTTTATATTGACCACAATCATACCTTGAGTCCGGGAAAGTTACACCATTTTAGGTGTAATAAAGTATTGGATTCTTTTACAAAGAGAAAATTGGAGTTAAATGATCAGGCTGGAATAACTTTGAGTAAAAGTTTTTAATCATTTGTTGTGGAGGCAGGTGGGTATGAGAATTTGCCTTTTGATGAGAGAAAATGTAGAAATTATATGTCAGAAGCTAGAAGGTTGAGACTAGGGCTGGGAGATGCTGAAGCCTTAAGTAATTATTTTTGTCGGATGCAAAGTCGGAACTCTAACTTCTTTTATGTGGTTGATTTAGATGGAGAATCTCGAATAAGAAATGTTTTTTGGGCAGATGCAAGGTGTAGGGCTGCTTATAACTATTTTTCTGATGTCATTACATTTGACACTACTTATTTGACTAATGTTATGACATGCCGTTTGCACCATTTATTGGAGTGAACCATCATGGTCAATCTATTTTGCTTGGATGTGGATTGCTATCAAGTGAGAATTCAGAGACTTTTATATGGCTGTTCAAATCTTGGTTAACATGTATGCAGGGGCGTGCTCCAAAGGCTATAATCACTGACCAATGTCGAGCCATGCAAATTGCTATTACAGAGGTATTTCCAAGTTCTCATCATCGTCTATGTCTATGGCATATCATGAATAAGATTCCGGCAAAATTAGGTGGTTATGCTCAATATAAGATGATAAAGAAACATCTAAAGAACATTGTGTATAACTCACTTACAATTGATGAATGTGATGAAGGGTGGCAAAAAATGATTGAGGAATATAAATTGGAGAATAATGATTGGTTGAAGTCTTTGTATGAAGCACGTAGAAAATGGATACCTGTGTTTGTCAAAGATAATTTCTAGGCTGGAATGTCTGCATCTCAAAGAAGTGAAAGTATGAATGCTTTTTTTGATGATTATGTTCATTCAAAAACAACCTTAAAGCAATTTGTGGAGCAGTATGATAATGCTTTGAAGAAGAAAATTGAAAAAGAAAAAGACTTGGATTTTGGTTCTTTTAATTCTACCATTCCAGTTATAACTGGTTATCCTATTGAAAGGCAATTTCAAAATTTCTATACCCACAAAATATTTAAGTTGTTCCAAGATGAATTGAGAGGGTTGATGTTTTGCAACGCAACATTTGTGAAACAAGAAGGAACAACTTTGATATTTGAAGTAGTAGAAACTATGTTGGGGAAAGATGGAGCACCTCTAAGGGAAGTTTCTTTTTGGGTATGTTATACTGAGATAGATTGTCAAGTGAAATGTTTGTGTTGTCTATTTGAGTTTCGAGGAATTCTGTGTAGGCATGTTATTTCCGTGCTCATCAAGAATAAGGTGACTGAGGTTCCAATGACTTATGTTTTGGATCGATGGCGCAAAGATATTATTACTAACATTTATGATGATTATGGTTGTTAAGAAGAAAGATGTCGGTATAATATGCTCACTCCATTGATCCATGAAGTACAACAACTTGGATCAAAAAATGATGAAATGTGTTCTACTTTGATGGAGATCTTGACAGAAACAAAAGGAAAGCTTATTGCCATTGAATTTGATCATTCAGGGGGGGAAAAAGATTGCCATTCATCACAATTAATTTCCAATGGTAAGAAGTTACATGAAATACCAAGATCTAAGGCAAAGTTGATGCACAGTCCATTAAAAGTGCGGTCTCGAGGGCGTCCACCCACAAAGAGGAAACAATCTAAATTAGAAGGAATTGTAAAGAAAGCACATGCAAAGACTCGAAAAAAGGTTGATAGTTATAGTTTTATTTTTGTCCTTTTATTGGGTTGAATTTTAACTAAGCTTTGGTTATATATAGCTTTCTTCTCAGGGCAAGAAAAAGGAAGTGATATCAAATGATGAACTTCAAACACAAGAAAAAGAGGTTTGATTTCTTCTTTTCTTTTCATTTTAGTTTTTAAGGATTATAAAAATATGGCACATGACATGTCATTTGTAGTGTTTTGTAATTCAGAATATTAAAAGTGAGCATTTCACATCCAACGATATGGTTGACTAACTAAATAACAAAGTTAATAATTTCTGAATACTTTGTGTTCCGACTGAATAGTTTATTTATGTTATTTGAGATGATTGATCATTTTGTTAAACTTGTATCTTGTATACACATGTATCTAGAATTTGGCGTGTGAGTTAAGATGTGAAACCCCACCAGCAAACTTAGCGAAAGATGATTACAATTCGGTACTTTTGAATACGAATTTTGTTTTATGCACTATGTTTGAAATAAATATGTAGTTTAACTATCTATAGGTTTTTTTTCTTCTTTTTTATAGATATACACTGGTGATTCTATACTAACTAATGACTCAGCTGAGCAATTTATAAATTTTTCAAATTCTTCACAGGTAAACCTTAGAATACTTTCATTGTATGTACAAGTTTTTTCTAGGAAATTTAGTTTCGCGTTGGATTTTTGGCATTATGAACTCAGTATTTTAGTTTAATTTTCTTTCAGAATGCTGAAGGTATTGAGACAACAGTAACCCAAAATTCAGCAGCAAGCTTTGGTAATTTTTCTCATCAAATTTTGCTGAACACATTTTTATGGCAAAATGATGGGCTGTGATTAGTGTAATGACTTGTGCAAGCACATATACTTTTGGTATTTCATAGTTTACAATTTTCTATCTTTTCTTATTCTTTTTTCCATTATGCAGAAAGTGTTGGCTACTACATGCAGCACAAGTGAGGCATCTGTCATGGTTTTTTCCTGATGTGGTCATTGGAACTAACAGTAGCTTCTAAGTAATGAGAAGTTATAGAGAAGTTACACATGTTGATAAATTTTTTTCCTCTTTTTATCACTTTAGAATGATAACGGTAGAAAGTTAGTTGAATTCAGAATTGCTACATTACCGACTCTGTATAAATTTGTCTTTTCAATTTTGATGGAGTAAAACGCTTTTTTTTTCTACCTCTTTTTGTTTGGCTGATTAATTTTGTTTTTAATTTTGATGGAATAAAGCACTTTTGAGTGGCTATTTATAAGAAGCAGCGAAGAGCCGAAGACTAGGATGTTCTACCAAATTGATGCACTTTGTAGCAGTATTAGAGGATACAATATGAGTTTCTTTTGATTTATTAGTACTTAAGTTAACAAAGACTTACTTTTTTTTTTTTTTTTTTGAAATGTACTCTCTCTTTAATTTCATCAAAGCGCATAACGCTGGTTATAGTAAAGCTTGAGCCATCCATCCTAT
The DNA here is from genome assembly GCA_016801395.1 of Leptodermis oblonga. Lineage (NCBI taxonomy): Eukaryota > Viridiplantae > Streptophyta > Magnoliopsida > Gentianales > Rubiaceae > Leptodermis > Leptodermis oblonga. Next base: position 20,387,664 of record CM028750.1, on the reverse strand, counting down.
CTACTTTAGCAAAAGAGATATAGTCGAGGCTGCTAGGCCCGAGAGCAGAAATTCCAAATGAAATCTACAAAGTAACTCGTAGAGATCACAGTAAACCAAGGGGGTAAGGCAACAGATGGATCTACCATTTCCATTATTTTCTAATCTATTGAAAAATTAGTTCCAAAGACCAAAATCAGCTTCAGCTCTTCCAAGTTCCTGCAAAGAAATTATCAGGTGAAATGCAGCCGTCAGTGTCCTGCTTCTCAATCCAAGTCCTAAAGGCGAAAACTTGCTGTAATCATATTGCTTCTCAAGAGATCAAGTATCCCTTGCTCCAACATTCATAACTACAGCACCAAAATAGACAATCAAAAATAAAAAGAATAGAATAATTCTTCACCTTGCATCTGGCTATGTAGAAGCCTTCAGACCCATGTTCGGCAAAAGCAGGGGAGTTTTTAGGCACAAAACTTATGTCCAAGTTCAATCATGTTCATTTACCGATCGTTCTCGTACTTGCTTTGAAACTGAATACAGGATGTACATTTACCTTGATTTGCAATTGTAAATACTTGATATGATCAATAATGTCATCAACTATGGAACACTTGCCACCCTTTAAAACCAAAAGCCAAAGGTTAGTTAAAAACTTTATTAACAAAGTATTTATACGGGTAAACTATTGTCCAATGTGATTCATGAAACATAAGCTATTACCAAACGAAAATATACACTCACTGCTTCATTGCAATCAATAATAATCTCTGCTCAGAGATGGTAAAAGACATGCTTCAATAATATTCAATGGTTAGCCAAAACAATATAAACAAATATCAGCCAACTTAGAAATAGGGATCATTTTAGCTACAGAGGCGAAAGAGTAAAAACGAATTGAACTGTCAGAACAAGTGAAACTACAATACCAAGAAAATCACAAGATTTAATCCACACGCGAGCTGGAATGGATTACTTCTGTTAAAGCAAACAATGCTCCAAAAAAATTTATAGTTAACATTATTCAATACAAACTATATGGGTATAACATCATGTTCTGAAAATTTCTGCAGAGCCGAGCTTATGCTCTTTCACGTAAGTGCTAAATGATTTCACCATACTTAGAACTTGAGCTTTAGAATTTAAAGATAAACAAATACTTCAGGACATCAAGCAGCCATACCCAAAGCACCACAATCTTTCCCAAGGACAACACAAATATGAATTAAGGCTAGCCTGACAGTCTTTCACAAAGTAGAATAACATCTACTAACTAAAAAATTAAAATTATAGAGACAATCTTACAAGTCAAAATGCTGTAGGCAAGAAAGAATAAATGACTACCAAATTTATCTGGAGGAGCAATGACTATACTTTTCTAAAGGAGTGACAGATGAGTAATAAATGAGATTAAATCACAACACCAAGAAACAATGGATTTCTCACAAATTTATAGATTGATTTCCTCACAAATAAGAAAACTAATGAAAACCAATTGAAGGATTATGTCCAAATTTCAAAAGGATTGAAATAAAAATAAAATGTTCCTCTATTTATATTGTTAATCTTAGAATATGGTTTACTCTCAGCCTAACTCACTCAAACATCATTTGAAGATATGAAAGCTGCAAACCTTAGGTCCTGATTTATGTCATTTAGCTTTCTTGTGCTGCTCTGGTATTCTTTTTTTTGGAATTGGAATGATTAATGGTATCTATTAACAGATATTTTCAAGTAATCAGTTTGTTAATCGAATTTTCATATCTGATGCTTTCTTCTTTCAATCGATGGCTCACAATTAACCTATTAGTGGATATGTGTACCTTGTCTGCAACAGGTCTTCAACCACCAATCTGCTTCTTCTCTGTTTTTTGGAAGTGATTTACACCATTTCTCCTCCAATGGAATGAACGAAACCTCTTCACATAATATCCATATACACAGATGTTGTCAATGAATTAAGTTGAAACAAACCTGCAGAGGATGAATACAAACCTGATTATCAAATCCACAAAACTCTTGCCGTTTTCTTTGTATATAGCGCGATCCCCGTTTGTCTGTTTCTCCATCAATAAAATTTGAAGAAATTTCAATTGATTCGGAGAAATCGGGTTCTCATCGTTGATAAGGGAGAACCCGTTTAGAAAAACAAAATCCAGAGTTGTGCAGGTTTTCTTCTTTTTCGCACAAAGAAGAGGGCGACATGAAAGCGAATTTCGTTGTTAACAAAATTGGGCGATGGCAGCACAGGCATAAAGATGGTGAGTTTTCTTTTCTGCGCGAAGAAGAAGAGGGAAGCAGAATTGGCGTGAGTTTTGGCTGTGGAGATAGTGAGAGTCCACGTGGATAGTACACGTAGGTGATTGAGATGAGAAGTCGCTAAGAGTATCATTATGAAGTAAATTGACTCTCACTTAGAAATTTGAAACTCTGTTTAGTTTTTTAAGTTAATCCAAATTTTAAGAGAATAATTGGGTATTTTAAAATCATAAGAGAGGTACTTGTCCCTCAACAAAATTACAGGAGAGGTATTTGACTTTTATCTTTATTTTTTTATTTTTGATTAGATTTATACTAGTGGATCCAGAAAATTATTTTTAAAGGGACATGATTAAAATTGGGATTAAATCAATATATTATACAACTAAAATTTTAAGATCACAATTATAAAATGATAAAAATGAATAAATATAAAAGGTCATGCTTTTCGGTGACGCTGAATGACATTTGTTTTCTCTGCGCTCGTATGGCTAGCTAATTAAGATGTGCCAATTATATTCTACGCATCTGCATCCGTGTCCGTTGAAACTGTTGCAAAATTTTATCATTTTCAACTATTAAAATATTTATATATATATTATTCTCGATGTATACAATTAGACTATCTTTCTTTAACTCATCTATATTATGGAAATCAATCTTGACAATTTTAATCACATAAAATAATCTTTCAACAAAAGCAATCATACTTAATCGCAACTGTATAACCAATCAATTCGATAAGATGATAACCCAATGGAAACACTTTGTTTTTGCCTGTTTTAACCATTTTTTGAAAGAGACTTCCCAAGTAATTGTAAAATATTGGAAATACTCCAAACACTAATTAAATAATATTTTTTTGAGAAAAATACTAAAAAAGTGAACTACTGCTGAACATAATACTTAATCATACAAGTACTAGGTTGAAGCCTCCCCCAGGTCGATCACCCTAGATCCGCCATTCCAAGCATCATTGGTAATTTATTAGTAGCAACTTGCAACATTACGCCAAAGTTAATCTAGTCATCCTCCACTAACCACATTTTCAATCAAACACATTTATAGTACAAGGGAATGAACGCACGTTTGGACCATTAGAAAATTTCACTTTAATCAATATACAACTTAGTATGAATATCAAAGTACAATACTTAAAATAACTATTTTAAAATATTTTATTCTATTTATATTTTTACTTATTAAGCATAGTTATGGACCACACATGATTATATTAATAAGGATAAGAGGAGTAAAAAATTGAAAAGTATACTTTTTTATTATAATAAAAAATATTTTTCAAAGTAAATTTTTTTAATAAAACAGAGAAGTATTACTTTGGTATCCATTCCTCAATCTCAATTTCAGGAACAAATTTAAACTTTGAACTAGTATATACAGGATAAACAAATATTAGCACAATTAATTAACCTAACAATAAAAGCATTAATTCCTCTCAAATTTAATTATTTGGAAATGTGTAATTTAAAAAATGAATTATATCTACACATACTTATACAGAATTATTTCAAACACATTTGCTAAAAATTAATTAAACTGAATAACAAGTAATAATTTTTAATTTGAAAACAATTAAAAAGTGCACATGTGTTTTCCATAATTGGTTGATACGCCTGACATTGCACGTTCGGAAGAAACCAAATGAACTATATCCAATGATTAAGGGTGTCAAACGGGCGAGTTGGGCAGGTATTGAGCGGGTATTAAATGGGTATTAAGTTAATGGATAATGGGTACTTGATGGTTTTAGTTCAAATGGGTAATGGGTAGATATGGGTACCCATAATAGTCATTATACAAAAATATAAGGCTTATTTAATAGTTTATTAATAAATTTTTTTCAAAGTTTTTTAATTTCATTTTAATTCCTTTTTTTTAAGCGGATTTTAATATTTTGAATATATTCTAAAATTTGAAATATTATATATTGTATACTTTTATATTTAATCGTATGTAATTTTTTGTGTCCAAACACAATTTTTAATTTTTTTATATTTATATAAACCCATGCATGCCTCGATCCCGACCCGAGGCCCGAAACTGGCCCGAGGCCCAAAACAGGACCCCGCCAAAAATTGGCCCTGAACCTTGGGCCCGAAATGGGCCAGGCCAAAACTGGGCCTGAACCTTGGGCCCGAAATGGGCCGGGCCCGAAACTGGGCTAAAACCATAGGCCCGAATTGGGCCCGAACTGAACCGGCCCGGCCTGGCCCAAACCCAAACCCATCCCGAAACCTGAGCATGAACTCGACTTGGAACCCGAACGAATTTTGAACTAGTATTCATAAGTGGATAATTTAAAAATATTATAAAAGAATAAATGGGAAAAAACGCAAAGTAATTGTAGGACACGAAAAATAAAGAAAAAGAAAAAAATAAGTTTGAAGAAAAAAAAATAAAATGAGCCCACTAAAATAGGTGAGTTGTTGGGTTTTTGTTTATACTTTTAAGGGTAGTTTTGAATGGGTATTTTTGGTACCCATGATGGGCGGGTTTTAAGATACCCAATGGGCTACCCTAAACCCGCCCATTATATATTTAACCCAAGCCCACCCAGCCCATTATTTTTTTATGGGAGTTTTATTGGATTAAAACCCAATGGATTTGGGCGATTTTTAGATTAATGGATTTTTTGGCCACCTCTACCAATGATCCATCATTAATCGCACATCTACTATAAGGGCTTTGGGAAATGACAAATAAAAATTTTTTAAAAAAATGCAGCTGGATTATTCCAAACCAGCTGCAAAAATTGGAAGAAAAAGGAATACATGGGCTCCTGGGTCCTTTTGATAAAAATTAATGCTTATATATGAATGCTTAATGCTGAAACTATAATGTTGAATTGATTAAGCATTTAACATCTTAATGCTGAAATATATTTTACGAACCTCTGAATCAGAATGCTTAATCACTCGATTTTGCTTGATAAATATACTAATCTTAATGCTGAAATCTTAAAAATGTACCATTGTACCTTTAAGTTGAATTTTTTTTTTAATATATGCGAAATATCACATTTAATAATAAAACACAAATTATGATTAATGAAAAACATAAGAAAATAAAATAAGATAAAACACATTAAATTGAATGATTAAAACACAAAAAAAATTATCACAATTTATTAAAATTCCTAAAAATAAAAAACAAATCCACTATTGCAGTCTAAAAGAAATTAAATATTTTACAATAAAACTCGTATATAAATAATAAAGTTATATTAGTAATATAAAACCTATCGTACGATTCCTGAACCCCCCAACCACTTAATCAGTTGTTGCTTAAAAATAAAAAAAAACATAGCATACGAATGAGATTTATAAAAATATGTAAATGATATAACTTATTAAATAAATTTGAAATACCAAATAAATAATAAAAATTAAATCAAATTTTAGTTGAGAATATTATGTTGAAAAAGTTTAAAATACGTGATATGCTAATGAAGAAAAAAATAAAATAATAATTTATTCAGAAATAAATATTTATAGTTAAATCAATATGAATAAAATAAAAGGGGTAGTTTCGGAAATCAAATATGAATTATTTAAATAATTATTACGCGGACCATTAAGAGATAAGCAATAAGCTGACTTTTTCTGCTTAATTTTTTTTAAAGGAAATAAGCAGTGCTTAAATAATTAAGAGGTTTGCTTTTCCGTTATCAAACACACTAAAAGTCATTATCTCTTAATTCAATAATTTTAAGCATTAAGTGGTGTTATCAAACAAACCTTAAATTATTTTTTAAAATATTATTTATGTAAATTTAAGTTTAGTCTCTAGTTTCTTTCATTACTAATTTTTAGTTTCTCGTTAATGATTAGTATTGAATTATTAATAATCTAATGTAATATTTTATTTTATGTTTATGTGAGATTAATAAAAAATCAATTATTTATTAAAATAGTGATGTGAGATGTATTAATTAGTATTTTAGTATTATTGACCATTAATCACAATCTTAACCATTTCATGAGTACTTAATAAAAACGAAAGATTAGGAGGTATTTTTTTTAAAAAAGTGAAAAAAATATATAAATAAAAAATATATATATATATATATATAATTACGAAAGAGTATTTTAATGGCATATATATATCTCTCTGTGTGTGTGTGTGTATATGAAATGGAGATGTGAAAGTACTCTAACTTATGCGAAATGAGGAAAATGTTGTTGCAAATGAAGAAATGGTTGGAGATGGCCTAATATGTGCAAAATTGGTACCCTTTTTCTAAAAAATGGAAACTCGAACCTCTTCATAATACGTGCCAACTGGCTAATAATCTTTTGGCCCAAAATATATCGTTCTTCATCATCTGAGGCATCTTCTTTTCAGGCCCAAAGTTGTATCAAGTCTAGGCCTGCCCCAAAATGAAAAATCAGGCCCAACCCTAACGGTTTGGGTCAAATAGGGACGCGACCCTAAAGACGCGGTCCGGCAGGTCCGAGTTCGGATCGGTCAGGGCCACGACCCTAATTGGCCCCCTTTTTTTTTTTTTTTTTTTTTTCTAAACTACTGAAAAAAAAAAATTTTCTCGGCACAACCCCCATCCCCCAAAACCCAAAAACAAAAGGCCACCACTCCCCACCCCCATTCCCGTATTCCCCCAGCCCAGTACGCAGCGCCCTCCCCCCCCCCGGGCCCCCTCCTCTTCCAACTCCTTTCAACTTTATTTAACTAAACTTTAATTTAAATTTTCTACTTTCTAAGATTATAAATAAAATAGTTTTAATTAATTATTTAAAAATATAAATTATTATTATATTTTGCATATATTAAAATATAAATTTTAAATAATTACATGCATTATTAAAAAAATTAGAAATTTAGAAATTTTTTTATTAGATACTAGTCAAAACACCTTTTTTTTTTAAAAAAAAAATTATTTTGACATCTTAAATCTTTTTATAAATAATGTTTTTCCAAACGCATTGAAAAATAATTTTAAGAAAAATATACGTAAAAGAATAAATTTTGAATTACAAATTGATGTGCATAAAATTAACATTCCCATTGGGCCTAGCCCAATGAATTAATACAAAGGAACAGTAAAGGATAAAAGAAGCCCGGATCCCTGTTCAGGTCGGAAAGATCATACAAACCAAGTCTGTCTGTTATAACTTTAGATCGGATATAAAGGCTCAGCTCGGTCCTAAAAGACTTAATAAACTCATGAAGGCTTAGGTCGGAAAACATTATAAACCAACTTGGTAATCTTAGATCGGTAAAACTTATCAACTCAGATCAGTCAAGATTGAGTCAGAAAAAGTACAATTCTACTGGAGAAGCCCAGGTCGGTAAAAGCTTAAGAGAAGTTAGATTGGTCAACAGTGTTAAAGTTCAGGTCGGTAAGTAACTAAAACACATAAAAGCTTAGATCGGTAAAGAGTAAACGATCCGAGATAATATATTCGAAACAGTTAGATATCATGGTAGGACCATTATCTTAATATATGCAGAGCAATGATGACAAAGGAGCCAAAGTTAAAGCCAGTTTTCCCGGAACGGCTAAAGTATCATTAAGAAAGAATAAGTGGGAGCGTATGACATCACAATCCAACGGAACTATCAAAGTGGGCTTATAAATACTCAGGCACCAACCTCATTTCAAGTAAGTGAAATAGAAGTGAAATAGAAGTGAAATGGAAGGGAATTCTAGACAAGTACTTCATGAACAATTTCTTGCTACTCTCTCTGATTATTGTTGTTTCTCCCAAAGATATCATTAAATACTGTTCATTTCTTTCATATTACTGACTTGATCGTCGGAGCCTATACAGGGGGGAAAGCCCCGCCCCTTTTCTTGGTTAGTTTCCATTGTTGTCACCGGAACAGTGCTAAATCCTCAAGCTTCATCACCATTACCGAATCAAGTGATCCAGAATCCTTAAAGTTCGTCACTGTTGCTGAACCGATTTACTCAGATCAATTATTAGAGTGATCCATTCTACTGCACAGTAAAAAGCTTCATCCAAAGATTGGGCCCTTTATTGCTCCTCATTTTCCTGCGAGGCTTCATTGGATTGGACAATTGCTGTTTACAAGAATTCATTGGGCTGTGAAGAAGCATCATTCCTGAAGCGGATTTTTTACGTCACATCACAAATTATATATATTTGTAAAGTTATTATTATATTTTTTTATTTGCAAGTTATTATTATTTCAAATTTTTTTACTAACTTAAAAAAAAAATCTAGGCTAAAGAAGAAAAGAAATAGAAAGAAAAAAAAAATTTTAAAAATTGAAGAAAGAACAGGAGGAAAAAAAAAAAAAAAGGAAAAAATGGCCAATTAGGGTCAGACCCTGGCCCAGACCGACCCAAACTAGGTCTTTAACCCATGCTGACCCTTTCTGGCCCTAACCGGCCCAAACCTAATGGAATTTAGGGTCAATCTGATCAACTTAGAGAAGTCTCTTCACTTTTCCCATCGGATGAGGTAGCATCATATGTCTGGATTTGTAATCTTGCTTTAAATTTTTGTTTGGATACATATTTCTTCTCTTGTTAAATAATTAGGTAGGTAGGCACATACATAAAGTGCATTTAATATTCTTAACATTTATTCTTGGTCAGGAATAAAGTAATTAATAAATGAAAAAAAGAATAAAATCAGCTCAAGAAAGAATTAATAAAACAAAACTCTCAGACGTCTAATTTTGTTTCTTTAACCTTATTCCACATATGACTAAAGTAACAGATCGAAGAAAAGAACATAACAAAACTCGCTCTATATAATTATTTATTTATTTTGTTTTTCAACTGAGAGAGTATAATATATTTTAGATTTGTTAACTCTCTATTTGGAAACATATTTTTTCTTAATTAAGACAAGCATATATATATAAAGGAATTCAAATAAAGTAAACGAAGAAAGGAATAAAAGAAAGCTCTCTCTATATGTATATATAGGAATAGGATCAAGCTTCTGTCGTTAACTAATTTATCCCATCAAATTACAAGTCTTTTCGGTCTCAAAATCTTGCTTCGTTAACTTAGTCGAAAATTGTCATCGTCAGCTGGGTCTCACAACTATTACGAGCATGAAGTGAGAGTTGTCGAGAATGATGATGAACAATATCCCTCATGCCATACTTGCAAATTCTCCATCTCATCAAACCAATTTTACAAATGCAAGTATGATGATTGTGACTTTGAAGAGCACATGTCTTGCAATGAATTACCATTTGAAATTGGTCATCCCTGCCATTCTAATCACCCACTCATGCTGAGGCACCCAGTTAAATATTGAAGGAAGGAAAAATTATTTAAGTGTCGTATATGTGGAGATCTCATAAACAACAAGAGAACCCCCTTTTACAAATGCAAAATTTGCAGGCCAAAATTTCGAATAGACATTGTATGTACAGTACTAGTTAAACAGGGTTTCACAGTCGAACATGGGAGCCATTCTCAACATCCACTGCTGCCCATGAGTGAGAAAGTTTTGTTCTTTGGTCAGGGTTGTGGTGTAAAGCACCATGACTCTCCCCTTGTGTGCAATTTATGCGGGTTTTGGATAGCTATAAGTTTCGCTCAACTCCCATCCACTATTGAAGCAGAGGATCATCACGACCACCCTCTTCGACTTAGATTTTCGTCTCACAACAAATCAGGTGGTTCAAGTACTTCATCAGATCATGTTGATCATGAACATCAAGGTGACCGTGTGGCTTTCCAAATTTGTGCAAAGCCGATAAATCACTGATTTTGGGTATGTGAGTGTGGCGAGTGTCGATATTTTGCTCATATACAACGTACAATATCAGCCATAGAACCTTTTAATGTTTGTCTTATATCCAAGTAAGTAGGCATGCTCAAAATGCAAAACCAGCCCTAATGATAGAGATGCGGCCCTAATGATGAGGTCCGGGACAATTCGGTCCGGACTGCGACCCTAGTTGACCCTTTTTTTTTTTTTTTTCCTTTCTCTTTTTCTTTACCATGCACACAGCAAAAAAAAAATTAAATTTTTTTTTTTGATGCACCCCCAATGCCCAACCAAAAATAAAAACCCCACCCATCCCGTATCCTCTCCCAACCCCTCCCCCCCCCCCCTCCCCTCCCCTCCCCTCCCCTCCCCTCCCCTTCCAGTTCAAGTAATCCCTCCAACCACCCATCCCGTATCCTCTCCTCCCTCCCCCGAGCCCAGCCCCCACATCCCACCCTGCCCCCCCACCCCGCCCCCCCAACCTTCCAGTTCAACTAATCCCGAAAAAAACAAAAGAAAAAACAAAAAATTCTCGCAAGCCCTCTTTAAATCTAATTTTTCAAACTGATTTTTTTTTAAATTTAAATTTAAATTTAAATTTTATATTTTTTAATTATTTTATTTGAGAAAATATAATTTTCATTATATTTTTAATATATTAAAATATAAATTTAGGTATCTATATATATATATATAAATTTTAGATGATTACATAAATTATTTCTTAAAATAAAAATATTTTTATGAGACACCTTTTAAACTATTTTAAAATTTTATTTTAAATATTAAAAATAATTTATAAAATATTTTTTCAAACGCATATTTGTACAAAAATTAAAGACATGTTTTATAAAATATTTTTGAAAAATACTTTTATAAAAATAATTTTGAAATAATTGTTTAAACGAAATCGAAATATTTTTAAAAAATAATTTAAAAAATATACATATACGTAAAATTTTAATTTTTGGAGTCCAAATCAAACAAAATTTTCAAATAAAAAATGTTATTATTATTATCTTTATCCAACCTCTAAGTTATTATTAGTATTAAAAAAATTACTAAAAAATCTAGATTGAAAAAAACATTCAAGAAAGTGAAGAAGTTAATTAAAAAAATAATTGAAAGAAAGAAAATAAAAACCAGAAGTAAAACTGGAAAACATGAAATAGAAAAGAAAAAAATAAAAATAAAGAAAGAAAAGGGCCAGGCAATAATTAAAAATAATTGAAAGAAAAAAAGAAAAAACATAGGCAAAACTTCAAAATCTGAAACAAGAAAAAAAAAAGGGGTCAGTTAGGGCCAACCTTGGCCCTAATCGACTCGGACCAAAACCCATGCTGGTCCGTTAGGGCCGAACCGACCCGAACCTATTAGGGGAACCGCGGGCCAGTTTGATCACCCCTACAAGTAAGTTCATCAATATTTTTTTAACTATTCATTTGAAAATATGTATAAATTAATACTGCAAGTGTAATAAATTTTAATGATATTTTCTTATGTAATAATTTTAGATAATGACACCTATAAGTGTAATAAAATTTAATGACACCTTGAAATGTAAAAAATTAGTTACATTTGTAAGTGTAATAAATTTTAATGACATTTCTTATGTAATAATCTTAGATAATAACACCTATAAGTGTAATAAAATTTAACAATACCATACAATGTAACAAATTTAGTTACATTTGTAAGTGTAATAAATTTTAATGACATTTTTCTATGTAATAATTTTAGATAATGACACCTATAAGTGTAATAAAATTTAATGACACCTCTAAATGTAACAAAATTTGTGACACGTGCAAAGGTGTCACCAAAATAGTGTCACTAGTGGCAACTTTTCTTGTAGTGAATTCTAATCAAATAAGTACTAGATTGTGGTATTTCTTTTCTTCTTTTTTTTGCACGTAGGCAACAAAATGCAAACAACTTATTTCAATATTTAATGAAATAAATATTTTAAGGAAATTTATATAAATATAAATACTGAGATAAATAAATTTCAACTAGCCAATTACAATATATTATATTTATATACATGGGGAATGCTTAATTATTCTTCATATAATAAATTATGGATATAGGGGCTAGAAAATAATCTTTGACAATTTTGCGATGACTTAATAATGTAAATTAGTTCGTAAAAATGCTTAACTATAAATCTAGCAGTTATAAATAAGAAAAGAAAAACACTATCAAAACTTTGTTTATTCCTTGAATAAAAATAAATATCCCGCGTGAACAAAGGATTGCTCAAACCCTTGGAATAGTGTAGCTCTCCAAATAGGAGCTATGTTGTAATAGTATATGTAGGTCCTAGACACCTCTTAAAGAAATTATTCTATGCATCCGTGACATATATTGACACTATGCATCATGCATTATTTCATGAAAAAAAAAACGTATATTTCTTATCAAAATGATGAAAAAAAATTGGGATCGTGTTTACTTATTTTAATTTTGATTGGTCTACTGCACTAGAAAAATAGATGTGTTTGGACTAATTCTCCAACTTTTTAGTCCCAAATTTGTCACAGGTTTTTTATAAAAATGTTTTCATAAAATTGGTAAATTTATTTTTAGAGAAATGATAGCTACCCTTAGTATAATTTTTTTAGTGATAATTACCTCACTATATTTTAGAAACACACAATTACCCCCATATTCTAATGGACGAAATTGTCATTTTGATTGAAAAAATAATTATGTTTAATCATAAGTTGTATAAATTACCAAAATTAACCCTAATGTTTAACATCAATAATTTATTTTCATATTATTTGATTGTGAAATATCAAAATGAACCCCAATATACAATGAACCCCAATATGGCTAATTTTGATATTTTACAAATTTTAAGAGTAAACATCATTATGTATTATTTCTTGTTTAGTATATCAAAATGACAATTTGGTCCATATATACATGGGAGTAATTCTGTGTATTTAAAATATATGGGGAGGTTTTATATAAGGGAGTGAATATCATTTATCCTATTTTTTAAAGAAATCTTGAAAACAAAAATTTGTTTCAACAAGTGTATTATTAAAACATTTTTGTAGCTCAAAAAGGTTTTCGACTTAAGTATTTTATGCATGATTTTATTTTTAAGTGTTTTTACAAATTGTATTAAATAAATTTCATTGAATCTCCTTGTTTTCCTCGCAAAATAGTATAAAAATTGAAAAACATCTATCAATTGTTTTATGAGCTAACTACTTTGGTGAAGCATTTTATATAACATTAGGTTGCTTCTTTTTTTCTTGTGTCACTTAATTTATCCACTTAGTTCTTAATAATGACATATTGAGTCACTTCCATTACATCTACCGGTCAATAAAACTTTTTTCTTGTGTCACTTTAGCCACGTAGTTCTTAATAATGACATATTGAGTCACTTCCATTACATTTAAAGATCAAATGGAAACAAAAGTCTAACAAAAAGGCCACACAACTCTTATTTTTTGGCGTATCAAAATTTTTTTTTCCTAACCCTCCAGCCACAGTTTCATAGGTGGCCAAATTAAGGTCAATCATGACAAGAGCTAGCTATACATTAATTAGTTTGGACAAGTTAATGTATTTTTACATTATTAAGGAAAATGATGAGAAGATTGAAAAAAGAAAAGTGATAATATGATAATAATTTAGCAACGATGCATCAAGCAGTTTTAATTATAAATAATCAATATTTTTTTCTTTTTGTTTCCAGTATCAGGCATTACAACTCTTTGCATCAACTTGTTAGTGGAGACTTTTTCAGGGACAAATAGTTTGGACACTATTTCTAAAGCTCTTATTAATTATTAGAATTTTTTAAACTTCATAAAATTTGAACACTAATACTATTTCAATCTTAACATTTTATCCATTGAAGTATATATAATTATTTGATAAATCAAGGGGTTTTAAATATATTGGATTTTGAGGGAATAGCTGTTATTAATTTATACACCGAATTTGAACATCAAGAAAACGGAAGAAAAAAAAAAATCGATTAAATTAAACTTCGAGCAAAACCCAATAAAGCCCAATTAATCAGTAGGAAGCAAGGGAAAATAAAGGTAATAAAAGAGGAAACAGTACAACATCCATTCTATATTTATATTCTTAAGAAAAATATTCCTCTTGAAATTTTTTAATTTGTTAACATTTGATTTGTCAAAATATACATATTATGTGATGTGTTCTGTTTTTATTAATGAAGCAAGAAGTCGCTTAGTTGAAGAACACAATGCGGCTTCCAGTGGAGGATGTATCCATAAGTTTTATCCCATATTTAAGCAAGGGTATTCAATGGGATTATGATGTCCAGCTTGAGGATATTCCTGGCCACACTTGGATCCTTCATAATGCGATGCCAACCAATGATGGATCATCAAATCATTAATAGAGAGAGAAAGATTCAAATAGGAGTTTATATTATGCAATCTCTGCATTCAACCTATCTCACCACCATTTTATAGCAGAAGGGATGTATTTTGATGCATGCTGAGTGCTTTTATATGCTAACTGCTAAGTAAGACAGTTCGATTTGGTGAGAGGGAACTTGTGGTTGCATATAACTTCTTTGGTAGTTCACGTGATTTCTTCGGTGTATTTTACTGTGATGCTTGCAAGAGGAGAAGCAATGGTTCTCTTTTTTCAGACAATGCAGTAAAATTGGATATGAAATGTGCCTTCACACCAAGATTTATAATACCCGAATCACATCCAAAACATAGATTGATATTGGACAAGGGGAGATATGCCCCATGTCCCTGTTGTCTTCTTGCCGGTGAAGATCAAGGAGAATACATATACCAATGTGAAACTTGTAGCTTCAATTTGCATATTAAATGTGCAAGTTACCCAACTACAGTTTTTCACAGGTATGATAAGCATTCACTTAAGCTTACTTATAAGCCAATCAATGGTCATATTTCACAAGAATATTACTGTGAGATTTGTGAGGAGGAAGTGAACATTCAGGGTTGGTTTTACTATTCTGCTGAGTGCAACCAAGCTTTTTTACATCACCTGCATTCCTCAACTTGATCACTTGTCAAATATCAAGTTTGGGGGGATTCTTAAGTTAAACTATCACGTCCACCAGTTCACTCTTGATAGAATCATTGTGGACCGACCCTGTAAATACTGCAATGAAGTTATTGATTCTAGAAGCGATGGTATGGCTTTCCAACGTAAGGAATGTATAAGGTACCAAATTCACTTCCATTGTGCCAAATCACTGTGTGTAACAGAACATGATGGCAACAATATGGATCTGAAGACCGCTATTGAATCGTGGAATACTGGTAATCCATTTTGCACAGGAAGAGAAGAGTGGGAATAGGAGTAAAGAACAGGAGGACAGAAACATCAATAAGCCTCTCTCCTTAAAGATATTTTATTGTGTATGTGATCTAACTGAGAGAATCGGTTATATACTATGTCTCAAAATATTTGTTCATATATATGTTCTGCTTATGGAGATGCAGAATATATGCTGAATGATTATATGAGTTTGTTTTATCATTTTCCTGATCTGAATCTCTTGTATGGTTAACGAGGAAATTTTTGAATTTCAGCACAATTAAATGTCATTGGATTGAACCAGAGCGTAAATGACTATCTTTACACTTTAGTGAACCTGCTAGACAAAATAAAATGGAAAGAACCCTTCACAGATATATTACGAATCTCTTACAGATGCAGAAATCAGTTATCTGAATCATCCTCGATCTCTTGTTCTTCTGCAGTGCCATTTCCATCACTTCGAGCAATTCTTCCTCTTTCACTTTCACTTCTATATGTTCTTCAATCGATCAGGTTTTGTGATGCTTGCCACAGGATATGCAATGGCATGATTTGCACAGATTATTCAGTAATATTTGATACAAAATGTGAGTTCACACCTACATTCATTGTACACGAATCACATCCAAATCATAAGTTGATATTGGATAAGAGGAGATATGCTCCGTGTCCCTGCTGTCTCCTTGTCGGTGAAGATCAAGGAGAATATATATACACCGATGTGAAACTTGTAGCTTCAATTTGCATACAAAGTGCAAGCTACCCATGCACAGTTTGCCACAGGTATGATAAGCATCTTCTTAAACTTACTTGCAAACCAATCCCTAGTCATATTTGAGAGGAATATTACTCTGAGATTTGTGAAGAGGGAATGAATTGCAATGGTTGGTTTTACTATTGTGTTGTGTGCAACCAACCTTTTCACATCACTTGCATTCCTCAACTTGATCACTTGTCAAATATCAAATTTGGAGTAGTTTTAAAGATATACTGTCATGTCCATTCGCTCACTCTTGATAGAATCCCAGCGGATTGACCCTGTCAATATTGCGATGAAATTATTGATTCTACCAAAGATGGTATGGCTTTTCAATGTAAAGAATGTAAAAAATACCATATCCACTTTCAATGTGCGGCCGAATCAGTTTCTGAAGAACAACATTACTCATGGCGGAATTACACTACGGAATCGTGGAGTACTGGTAATCCATTAGCACTTGAGGGGAAGATCTGAAAAATGGTGGAGTATATGAATAAAGAACCAGAGGACAAATGCATCAGCTTGCCTCTTTTTTATTACTAGTTGTGTGCGGTGCCTTGGATGCGTACAACAGTGTGAGAGTACTGAAAATAGAAAGGTTTAAATTAGAGCATTCTTGAAGCAATCCCAACCGCATTATTCATATTTTAGACTAAATGATAGCCTGGAGCCGAACATGAATAGACAACAGTTTTGCTATTGCCAAAGAAAATAAACGAGAGTTCTACAGCAGAAGTGTGAGGATATCTTTCCACAACCTTCCTCTCCGTTATTGGCCCATCAGTGGGCAGTGTTTACGGTGCCTCCTCCTTCCTCTCTTTCCCTCTCCTCAATGAATAATAATAAAAGCTTACGGGGTGTGGGCAGCTATAATTGAATAAGGAAGAAATTCAATAGCAATAAGACTCATGGATGCATATCTAAATCATGCAGTTTGCACAGAATTCCACTTAATCAACTTCTCAGGAAATTTACACACTCTCAAATCAACTATGATATGGTTAGCTATCCCTGAAACAAATAAAGATTCTGATCAACACAAATACACAGATGCACGAAGAGGAGAAAAGGATAAGTCTTCCAACCATATTCTTTCCAGAGAATTAAAATGAAGTGTAACGGAATGTATCAGTTATTCTATGATCTAAAACGGTTATGAAGGCAAAGGAAATTTCTCAAAAGCATCACACAAGGACCTTTGTCAAATTCCAACAACTAAAACTTAATCCAACTGTGCGAGTTCAACTATATATTTCACCATCTTGCTCAGTATAGCAGATCTTTCTCATTAGTTCCTTTCCAATTATTTTTAGAGCTAGACGCCGATGGTGGGCAGAGTTCCACTCCTATTACTGCAGATGGTAGCTTTATAGAAGCATATGAAGAGAATGATCAAGTTTGGACCTCAGTTCAGCTGCTCTCCTGGGTCAAATCGGAAGTCTGACTACACGGGCTCCAACCCTTCTCAATGGGTCTTGAGGGAGCGTGGTTTGGACGGGGTTTCAGTGATAGTGGAGGCTGGGAAGAGTATCCCGTGTAAAGCTTTGCAGCGGAGGCCGTCGAGTGCCTCAAAAAATTTCAAGGTTGATGTTGAAGCTGAAGATAAATCGGTGGTTTTTTTTGTTTTTTTTTTTTTTGGTGAGTCATAAGAACACGAAATCCAGAAGATTAATAGGATGAGAAAGGGTAAAAAGAGAAAAGAACAATGTAAAACGTGGTGCCCTGGAAGCCCGAGAAAAGTGGCATCGTGCATATCAAACTCCGTTGAAAAAGGAAACGTGGGTAGTATATAGTAAGTTCAATGTTAAAGAATTAATTAACAAAGATGCAAAATGACAGAAATGTACAGAGGGTGTTTTTTCTTTTTGTGACGAAACTTCCGTCAACTTACGTATATAATAATGATGTATGTGATTTAACTGATTGTTAAGCATCTAATTTTCTGCTCATTAGCTGCCCTATATTGATGTGGATAATATTCTGAATGGTTAAGTTGTTTATTTCATTTTCATTATCTGAATTAACCTACTAATGATGCAATGTCTAAATTTTGGCAAAATTAAATGTAATTTTATTGAACCAGTTCAAGCCTAAAAGGCTGTATTTACAATTGAAGAAAAATGCCTTGTGATTGAGTCACTAAATTTTAACTATGACCAAATTAATCACTAAACTTTGTTATGAGATATGTTTAGTCCCCAATATTTTTTGTGACTATGACAAAAGTAATCCCTTTAACGTGAGAAGCACTACTGATTAGGGTCCAATGTAATTTTTTGCTACCTATTGATAATTAATAAATCTCCGACTCTTTCCATCCCCACCACCACCATGATGTGTATAAATAAGAGACTGCAAGTACACAGTGTCGCAAGAAATTAATATCATGGCGAACACATATCAGAATTTGTCCGAAATGAAGCGTTTACTATGCCTATGAGATTACGTAAACATGCTTAAAAGTGGGGATCGATTTTAGGTTCATATTGTGTCCGTTTCAAAATTATAAGGACTTACTTATAATTTTACGCGGGGGGTTTTGGGAGGGTGAGATGCAAACTCAAGAACTGAATGTGTATAATTGAAATGGAACAGAGAATAAACAAGAACAGTTTGTCTTAGTATAAAAACTATGAATTGATCATGGCAGCCCAAAAGAACTTCAACAAAGACAGAAAAACACAAGTAACGAGCTATATTCTCTCCTATTCCTTTGGGGGAAGCTGAGACCATATCATAAATATTAGCCAAAAAATAATACAAAGAGGTAAGAAAAAGAAAGGAAAAAAAAAAATCCAAAATCAGCTTTTCCCCAATCTATAACAAGTTGGCCTACACTAGTATACTATTATCTGCTCAGCTTATGACTCCACAGACAAAAAGAAAAAAAACCTTTCTCAAGCTGTTGTTTCACTAGGGGAAACTAACACATTTCCCTCTTGAATAGG
Organism: Leptodermis oblonga; assembly: GCA_016801395.1. Taxonomy (NCBI): domain Eukaryota; kingdom Viridiplantae; phylum Streptophyta; class Magnoliopsida; order Gentianales; family Rubiaceae; genus Leptodermis; species Leptodermis oblonga. Next base: position 20,368,678 of record CM028750.1, on the reverse strand, counting down.
AGCAGGACTACAACCTTTTATTTGACCTTTCTGTAGCTGCTCCAATTCATCACTAGGAAACACTTCTAACTGCAAAGAAGGGGCTATGTTCTTCATGTTTGACCAAGTTAGTTGCCACACACTATCTTCATCACTGCCCGGCACCAGGACACCACTCGACTTCATCACAAGTAGTGTGTTTTTCAAGAGCTCTGGAACTAATTCGTGGATCTTTTCACTACGTTTCCCTCTGAATTTCAACTTCATTGAATTTTCCAAGCAGCTCAGAACCCCTAACCATATTTTGCTGAAGGATGTTAACTGTGAAAGATCCTCCAATGACTGGAGAAATACTTTAGACAAGAGCTTCAGCGACAAAATCAGACTCCCTTCCATGTTACGGAAGTCCTTGGCGGAATGCTGCTGTACAAGTTCAATCAAATCATCGAACAATGTGAAGATTACCACATCAAAGCACTGCAACCATAAATCGCTCGGGATGTGCATCAGTTCTACTCCTGTTAAGCACCTCTGCAAGATCAAAATAGTATGATTTCTTACCTCTTCTCTTGGGTCGACACAGACTTTCCTAAGCCCCTGTACCAGCCTCAGCCACATCTCCCAAATATCTTGAGCCATTTTTACAGAAGCTTCTTCCCCAGCAGCTTCCTTAGTTTTGTGAAACCATCTCATCAAGCAGTCTAGTGAGCCCGCCATCAGATCTAATGATCTGACTGAACGATCAACATTACCAACTCGAGACTCTGCAAACTGCCTGGCTGCATTCACACACAGAACATAATTTGCTGGCAAAAGGTGAGCCCCGTCAGACATGATAAATGACAATGTTTCAAAACCTGCTTCGGATGCTTCTGGATGCCGAGCTGTGATAGAAATAAGTGAAATAATTGTGCGCCAGCCTGTAAGAGATCTTATCTGCATTGCGTTTGCCTTGACAAGAAGCATAACTTCCTGGGTTATATGTTCACAGTATGCATCTGCAACCCGAGCATCAAGTTTCAGTATAAGTTGCAATGACTTGAGAAGCTCATCAGTCAAATTTTCCTTGTACGGAAGCAACCGTTGGCATATCCGGAGAAGCCCAAAAGCAGCCTTCTCCACCAAAGCACAAGGCATCACAGTTGACTGAACAACATTTGCAATGTGCTCATAAACACCAGGCCAGAGAATCATAATCCTATCCCGGTTGTTTAGTGTGATTGCAATCAACAATTCCAGACAGAATACTGCAGTTGATTCATCTTCCTGCCCATTACTTGCCTTGCGAAATCGTCCAGCAGCCAACAGAAGCGCCTGAACAAGCTGTGAGAGGGACTCAGCTTGCAGAAATTTACTCTCTGCAATGATGCTATCTATATGACAATCTTGGATAGTTTGAAGAGAACGCTGACGAGCAGCAACCTGCTCTTCAGTTGGTTGAGGTTCAGGCTCTTCCGTGTCCAGGTATAACAACTGGCTAAATCGGCCTATTAAGCCAGAAGGTTTCCTAGATGGGCCCAGCAATGCTTGAGTAGATGTCGGTGGGGAGCTTGTGGAAGTTCTAACAAGGTTTTGATCAGGAGAAGACTCCAAGTCATCGGCAGCCTCTCTTGCAAGTCGAGCTGAAAGAAGACCCAACTTATTCAAGCTTAAAATGCAATCCAGAATATTTTTCCATCCTGAGCGAATATGATCACCATACCTATTGGCAACAGTGAAAACTGCCACAGTTGCCATCCTTGCTTTGGCATCATCTCCGAAAGCTAGAATAAATTCTTCACCAACAAAGGAAGGAATCAACAAGGTGGTGAACCTACAAAGAGATACAACCAAATCATCCAATGTCTCAATAAAGCCATAGCATGCTGAAAGTTTAGCCACAGCCAAGTATCCGTCAATGCATGTTTGTAAAATATTCTCATGGTCAACATGATCAAAAACCACAGAGATAGCAGCAATAGCTTGCCCGGACAATACAGCAAACATGTCATAGTCAAGATATGGTCCAAAATCACAGAAAATGAATGGGGTCGCTTGCTTTGATCTGTGCAGTAAACCAATCCAATGACTACGTGTCGGCAAAGAAGCAGCACCAGCTTGCTCTGGAACCATACGTATCTCATTCTCACAGATTGAGTGGTAAAGTTCAGATAAGAAATCTCGAGGGAGATCATTTCCTCCATTTATTCTGCGATTATTGCGGATGAAGTCTTCTTCGGTCATCTTCTTCTTCACCTGGGCATTGTGATGATCTGTGTTAAGCAATATTAAGGAATATGACAATAGGAGTGCTGAATCTTTGTTAACCAGAATACCCTGTGATTGCTCATAATATCTCTCTGCAAATGCCTCCAAAACTCTCTGTATCTTCTGAGATTCTCCAGGCAACCTGAAAGTTTCCAAGAATATGCGCAACGCAATGTCCAAATTCATGTCACGAAAATCAAATGATCTACCAAATTCATTGAGCACTTCGATACAAAATTCATCATGACTTCCCAGGAAATCCCCAACAACATTCTTATCTAAACCGTTAGTATATCTGAAGAAGTATGCGACTCCAGGGGCATCATGCACATCTGACAATAAATTTACACTTTTAAGAAATTCCAGACCCTTCTTTGGATCTTGGTTGAAATGGTCAGCACCCATCATCAATCTGCGTTTAATTTTCTTCATCTTATGGACAAATGGGACCCAGTGGCTAGGTTCATTATAGTTAGCACAAGCTACTGTCCAAAATGGTTTAGATTCCTCCAATTCTACAGAACCAGGTTCTGGGATAGAAGACTCGTGACCAATTCTCTCGGCCATACCCTGAATCACCGCAATCAGACCATCCAGAGCAAGAGTATTCATTGCAGACAAAGGGCTGTTCACAGGAAAGGCACTTTTGGACAGCAAGTTGGCAAGATCTTCAAATACATTGCTACAGGATATGTCACTGTCAAAGTTGGCATACATCTCAGCCACAAAAAAAGGCTGCCTGCAGAAATCGACAAGGGCTTCCATGGCAACCTCCTGAAGTTGGTAAGAAGATCCATGTTTGCTCCCCGCAACCCTCAAAAGAACTCGAGAGAAAAAAGCCTCAAGCTGCAGCTTTAACTTGGTACGAAGATGATGATACAGATTGAGAACTATATTACAGACAGTTGAGAGAATCAATGGACTCATTGACGAACCAAACTGCATCAGATTATAGAACAACTCTTCCTGTATCAAGGTCAACAATTTAGGATGATCTCCAAAAGAAGCCCCACCTAATTCAATAGCTGTATTAATTAGTCCAAGTGCAAACAAGGGTACATCTTCGTCATATGCTACAGGGTTTGAGGCTGAGCCAGTTTCAATACGTTCCATCATGTTCAAAAGAGAACACAAGAAATTAAATATTTCCAACATGCAAGGAACACCATATGGATCCATCATAGAACCCTCCGCATTGTGAGCAACCTCCCCCTCTCCCGTTGTCTTTGTTTTGTCATCCCCTTTACTTCCTGGTGTGACCGCAGGAATTCCTGAAACAGAATCTGTAAGAACTGGTGCCTCATCATCAGATTTAGCACTGCCATTGGAATTAACACCTTCTCTATCTTCTAATTCATGATTATTTGTTGGAACATGAACCTGCACAATATTATCTGTGTTTAGGACCCACAAAGAAATTACATAATGAAGTAATCATATAGAATATTTCCATGTTGTTAAGCATTCATATGATGTGTCAACCATAAGGAAAACAGGGCTTCATTCAGCTGAAAATTCAAAACTTTAATGCTCCTAGATCATAAATATACTAAATCTTTCAAATTCAGAAACTTCCTTGGCAGATGAATCTGACCAAATATTCTATGAAAGTAAGATGGCTTTCAAAGGGGCACAAACAAAAAATGTAGTTCCAAAAGGCTTTTGTAGACCTAAGATATGCTAAAAGTAGACTTTGAACCTCACAAGGTGTCAAAAAGGTTTGCCTTGGGGGAATCATCAAATTCCCTTCCAAGTCCCATGTCTTAATTACTAGACCTGAAATTTACATGGAATCTCTTGGGGGGTGAAAAGAGCTGTCAAAAAGGAACTTTCATGCCCACCTCTTTGTCAGGACATATTATGCTTCCCTCAGAAACTGCCTGTTGTTCGCTGCTGATATCAAAAAGGTCTGAGAAAATGCACCTAATTAATTCATGCATGGTGTGGCGTGCTATCCTCTGTAAGAGTTCACCTTTTGAGCTTGCTTGGTGAACTATCCGAAAGCAGGTATTCACTATGTTGCACACGTGATGATTACTCAAATAAACTGATGCCTTATTCTTCATGCAAGCTAGGAGCACTTGGAGTATCTTCATTAGCACCACTTCTTCAGAAGCAGGATCAGTTACCTCAAACCGGCAGCTAGTCACAGCATCTACCACCAAATGCAGAGCCTGATCAACATTCACAGTCTCCAAATCAAGTATCTCTAGGCTTAAGATTTTGTATACAGATGACAAAGCAACACCAGTAATAGGTGCCCCAGTTTCATCAGATTGAATCACGTCTAGAAATGGTTTAAGATAAACCACAGGATCAATGATATGCCACTGATGTTGCCACTGGAATATCTTTTTACGCAATTCCTTTAAGGAATGGATGAGAGAGTGCTCTAGTTGATCATCATCAGCATAACGGACTCCCCATCGCACGTTTCTCCTCATTACAGCTAAAACTGCACCAATTTCTGAATTTACAATACATGCTAAGGCAATCCTTGAGGACCTCAGGTTACAATCCTTAGGTTCTTTAGCCAATGTAGATGATGCAGCCTGTTTATTTAAGCAACCCATGGTGTCTCACCGGTGCTTCTCAAACAGGTTCTGAGCACAAATCACTAGATATCATGCACAAAATCCACTGGAAAGTAACTGGAACTCATGCCCTACGCTGTAATGAACAGAGTCAATCAAAGATTTAGCACACACTAGTTATAAATACAAAAGATTGTGACAAGCAATTCAAACAAAAGACAGAAAAGAATACACAATCCATATTATGCCAATTATTCTTTTCCCTAGCATTATGCCAATAATTGTCATTGGACTGAATTCAATCCCCCCCCCCCCCCCCCCCCCCCGGGTACACGTTTGCTACATTACTGCAAGCACAATCAAACCAATTTACGTAAATTAAAATTTAGAAAGCCAGTGGTGATGACAAGTTAGGTTCTTTGATTCAATTCAATAAATTCAAAATGCAATCTTGAAAAAGAACTAAAAACCTAACAATAGCTGCTCAAGCATCAGCAAATGATCATTTGGTGTTCCCACTGCCCTAAATGAATACAAATTTTGGAATCAAAGGATTTTCAACAGATGTGTACAATGAAAATTCCACTCATTTATCATTAAGATATTAATGTGCATTCATTCATCCTCAATTTCTCTCAAGTAGCTAGCAAATCAAAGACAGACAAGATAAAAAAGGGGTCCCTAATTCAATACAACTTGCTCAGGAAAAACCACTCTGAAACCCGAACCAATGTAACGACAAATCCCACTCTGAGCAATCAACGAGGAATCGCAAGATTGAAAAACATACAATCACGTCTATGAACCAGATTCGATCGCCACGGAAAAGAACAAAAAATTAACCAAAATCCCGACACAATACATGGATTCCAGATCTAAGTCTTATTAGAAACTCAATTTTCAGCAATGAAACAACAATCCCATTAACGACATGAACAAAAATCATGCTGAAACGAGAGCATGATCCACAAATCATCATTCTATCCAAAAGACTCAAATTTGAAAAATAAATAAATAAAAATTCTGCCACGACATGAAACGGATCAAAGAAAGATCTCCCGAGAGCCCCCACCTAAAGTCGCAGCGTTTGACCCGTGACGATAATGGGGATTTGCTATGCGAAATGCCTCCGTCGGAAAAGGTGAAGATCTTTAGGCGCTGGATTGTTGAATTTTGCGTTGCCCGTACTCGCACAGTAGAACTGGGGCGCTGACTTCCGGTCTCCGAGTTTCCAAAAATTTTGCACTCCCTCCCCCAACTGAGGAAATACCCAGCGTTTACAAGTTTGAAACTTTACAAATATCTCCAACGACTTGCTGATTTTGCACTTTGGGTGCTCGGAAACCACGTAGCTTTCCTTTTCCACCGCCACTTTATTTTGATGGGTAAATTAATGGCTTGTTCTTTAAGTTTTGGTTTTAGTGTCAGTTTTGGTATCAACAGTAAATTTAATATATCATAATCAGTTTATATTATTTTCAACACAATCTTTTACTATTTAGCTATACCTATTTACATTTTCAATACATTTTTTACATAATAAAACTATTTTTCCCAAACCAAAACTCAATACAACCAAAAAGAACAGAAAGGCAAAATCTTGTATCCAACCAGCATTTGGCCACCACGTTCATTGGGTTTCGTTTTTGAAGTGTCGCGATTATACATGGAAAAATATGAGTAATGAGTTAATCTTTTGATTTAGCTGCTAAAGTATTGCGTTTATATCAAAACATACGTATCGAATTTAGCTTATTAACTATCACGTATGAGTTTAGCATTTGATGTATCGAGTTTAGATATTGATGTTTGGTTATGTTAAAACAAGTATTGAGAAAACACATGTATCAAATTTAGCATTTGATTTATCGAATTTAGCTATTGATGTACTAGGACTATGTTAAAACTACAAATATTTATAAAAACACGCATATCGAGTTCAGTTGCTAATGTATCGAGTTTAGTTCTTCATGTATCGAGTTTGGCTATTTAATTATCTTGGTTATGTTGAAGCAACAAAAAAAAAAAAAAACATCAGTTTCGATTTTAGCTATTGAAATATCCCGCACTAAACTGTAACATGGTTGTATAGGAGACTTGCTCAATTACAAAACATCCTCGAGCGTTCGTGAAAGTTCAAAATAAATCATGTGATTAAGAGCAATTTTGCAATTTCAAACTAACTAAAAAACAGAGATTGAGCTTTCAAAAATAATAAAATGAATGCACCACTACCACAAAATGGATTTGCAACACTAGTTGTCATGAAAATCGGTGTTCGCATTTCAAAACGCGGATCATTGACACAACGGTTAGACAGCTACCAGTGTTAATGATACAATTTAACACCGGTGTCTACATAAACTAGTGTTAAAGGTAAATCTTAACACCGATTATTTCTATAATCGGTGCTAAAATTTATTAAAAAAACCCATGAATACAAAGAATCAGATATTCTCCTGGTTCACTGTGTAGAACAAAATTATTCATGTATTATGTAGAGATCGAAACCCTACATTGTTCACTGTTCAAGGAGGCCGTTGGTGCTGTTCAAATCGATTCCGGCTTCTAGACACCCATATATATGTTCGGTATTTGCTTTGTAGTGGTGGGAAATTGAAATTGAATTTGGCTAGTGTTTAGATCGATTCGGCACCACTGCATTCCTATTCGATCTAAACTCTTTTTATGTTGTTGTGTTTATTTTGTAGGTAATGCAAACACCAAACTCTTTTCCAATATTTTATTAATGTTTAAATCTAGTCGAGTTTAGATCTAAACCCTGTTTTTGATTATTGGGGAATAAATTTATGTTTTTGTTTTTTGAAAACTTTGAAAACTTGAAATTTAATCTGGGTTTTTTTCCAAGTGTTTATATCTAATCAGCCTCCCTGCAGTTTGATTCAATCTAATCCTTATTTTTTTACTATTTTTTTCCTCTCTGTTTTTTGGTTATTAGTTTAATACCATGTTTTAATGGTTGTTCATATTTTCATAATTTACATGTATTATTTTCTGCCCTATCACCCATCTTCAGTATATTTTTATTGTATGGTGGTTGGTGTTGGTTGAAAATTTGGAAAAAAAGACAATTTAAAACATTAACTTGCTTATTCTCTTTGAAGTTTCTTGCTATATATTTGAACTTCTTCGGAGCTTCTTGCTATACATAATTGTCATTCTTTTGTCATCCTATTAGAGTGAAACACCCCGATCTCTAGTTATGAAAAATACGAAGGTATGAATGAAAGAAACAAGGGCCAAACTAGGCATTGGAGCGTGACAGCTCCCGAAGGCTATAAGCCTTAGTATGATGTCGCACCCATTCCCCAATTTGGCCATTGTTTGTTTTTTTTAAGTCATACTTCCATATTTTCGAAACTACATAAGTGTTTTTTCTTTAGTAGTATGGTTGGAGAATGGCGGAGAATATAGAAGACGACAAAGGTCAGCCAAGGTGGTCAATGGCTTTTCGACTTCAAAAACCACTAGAGAGAATGAGTGTGAATTTCCTAATTGGAAAGTGGCGGAGAAAGACCAAAAACTCTCCAAAGGATGATTGAACGTGCATTTTCGAAAAGGAAAGTGGCAGGGAAAGATTGGAGATGAAGGAGGGTAGAAGCGATGGAAACTGCTTCTGTGAAACCCCGTAAAATTTTAGTATTTAGAAATTCACCTCAAAAATTTTATCGAGGTATTTAAAAACATTTTACGATCATTTATTAAAATATAGGAAATTATTATAAAGGAATTCTAATTTAAAACTATTTTCTTTAGAAAATTTTAAAATATTTTATTTCAAAAGAATTTCCTTATTTTGATTTCAAATTTTCTATGTGAATTAATTCGATTCTTGATTTCATGATATATTGTTTGTTTAAGAATATTATGATTTAAAAATTTAAGGAATATTTGGAAATAGGAATTAGAAAATAAGAAAATTAGGGGCCGTTTGGTTCAAATTTGTCAATCGGAATGGGAATGGATTTGATTGAGGAGTCAATGGAAATAAGAATCAATGGGAATGAGAATGAATAGTTGTTGTTTGGTTCAAATCCTGGAATGAATATCAATGTCATACATGATGTTTGGTTCAGTTGAATATCAGTAATGAAAATCAGTCAAAATTCCAAATTTATCCCTATATTTCTTTAATAAAATAATTCAAAAAGAAAAGAAAAAGGAAAGCAAAAGGAAGAATTGAAAGCAAAATTTCTATGTCTTCTTCCTTTTGCTATTCGTTATGTCTTCTTCCTCTTCTTCTTCCTCTTCCTCTTCCTCTTCCTCTTCTTCTTCTTCTTCCTCTTCCTCTTTCTATTGTTGCTGTAGATTGGGAGTTTTAGGCCCTGTTTGGCAAGTTTCTCAAAACCATGTTTTGAGAAAAGTTTGAATTTTATAATAATTTTTCATCATTTTCAATACACTTTTTTACATTTTTCAATACACCTTTTTACATTCCCAATACAATTTTAATATTATAAAATCAAAATAAATCTCAAAACCATGTTTTGAAAATCATACCAAACAGGGCTTTAATTTGCCGGAATTCTGCAGCCACAAACCCGCAGCAACAAGATCAAGAAAATTCTGGCAGCAAGATGTAGCAACCGATATTCATCAGCCACAAACCCGCAGCAAAAAAAAAAAAAGAAATGTACCAATTCCAAAAAAAGATGACCCAATTCCGGTCAGATCTGAAGAAGAAGAAGAAACCACTTTACCAGAAAAAGAAGAAACCACTTTTCCATTGCCGCCGAGTCCTTCCGATTTCACGCGAAGAAGAAGAAACCACTTTACCAGAAAAAGAAAAAAAAACTTGGATTTGAAAAATGAAGAGGATGAGGCGACCATGATAAAATGGAGATGAGAAAAAACCACTTTACCAGAAAAAGAAAAGGAAAGGAAAAAAAAAAAAAACCTTGGATTTGAAAAAATGCATAGGAGGCCGTGGCCACGATAATATGGAGATGAAATCATGTGGGAAACTCAAAAGAAGGAGACGAGGGTTTTTTTTGGAAGGGAGAACAATATTGGTGACTGAGTTGTGGATTCCGAATACCAGGGGGGGGTCGGTACTTGGCCATATCAAAATATTTGGGAATGGGAATGAGTTCATTCTCATTCCCATTCCCATTCCCATTCCCATTCCCCCATAGCAAACAAGAACAATGGGAATCAATTCTTTCCATTCCCATTGAACCCTCATAATCCCCCCAACCAAACGGCCCCTTAGAAAATAAATGAAAAATGGTTTTAAAAAATAGGTGAATCGGTTTTTTCCAGTTCCAAATCGGGTAAAACCGATTGCACCCATGTAAATAGTAAAAATAGAAGTTTCTAACCACTTAAGAGCGGTTTTACCCAATTAGAAAACGGGTAAAACTAATTGAGCAATCAGTCTTACCCATCCTCCAATCGGGTAAAACCGATTGGAAAGGATAAGAATTTAGGACAATCGGTTTTAACCAGTTACAAATCGGGTAAAACTGATCGGGTAAAACCAATTGGTAAAAGATAAAAAATATCTCACCGCCTATGAAACAGTTTTACCCTATATTCAAGTGGGTAAAACCAATTCAGTGCAATCAGTTGTAACCGGTTGTGCAATCAGGTAAAATCGATTACATGTTAGAACTGAAAAAAAAAATTATAAACACTTACAGGTCAAGCTACGGGTCTAGGGAGTTCTCACCACCACTAGAATTTATTTTATACGGCTACAAGGACCTATAAATACCCCTGAAATCATTCCAACACTTTCCATTTCCAAAATCAAACCAAAATTTGAGAGAAATCTAAAGTTATTAGAAAAGTTAGAAAAGAGGAAGAAAGGTGGAAAGCAAGGAGTTTTGACGTAAAGGTTATGTTCTAATCCGAAGGAAACAACCTAGGAAGTTTGAAGAATCGAAGGATAAGTAATTTTACGTTAGAAATTAGAATTATAATGCAAAAGTTTTAAAATTTTGAACTTTTAGAGTTTTCTGAAAGTTTGATTAATTCTTGAATTTTTGAACGTTAAAAAATGTTTTGAAATGTTAGAAGTATTATTGGAGTATTGTAGAAATGGTTTTTAGCAAAAAGAATCAAAGAAAAACGAGTTTTGTACACTTTTTTAGCAAAATCCGAAGCAAAAGTGAAAACCAATTTTTCTGGGCACGAATTGGTTAAAACCGATTTAGAAACAGGAGCAAGAAAATCGGTCAAAACCTTTTGCAAAATGGGTAAAACCGATTGTAAAACGGTTTTGCCGATTTCAAAAAGGGAAAATCGATTAGGGGCTTTTATGTAAATAGCGGACCGGTTTTAACCACTTGGAAATTGGGTAAAATCGATCCAAGGGTTTTCTACAAATACTGGAATGGTTTTAACCGATTTGCAATTGGGTAAAACCGATCCAGAAAATGAAAATTTGATTTTCTCATAATTTTAATTCTTTTGATTATTATTTACAAATCCTTTTATAAATCCTTGTTAAAATTATTTTAACAATTATTTTAAGGATTTTACACCCTTATTTCCTAAGTAATAATTTTCATAGTTTTGTATAAATTTTTGACTATTTGCGAAATAAATTAGAAATAATGTTTAAATTTTATAAACTCTTTCTAAATAAGAAAATAAGTAAATTAAGTTTTACGGCATAATATTTATATTTCTGTAAATAATTTCTAATACTTATTTTATACGTATTTTTAACAGAAAATAGATAAATAACTTTTTCACCCTTATTTAGTTAATTCCTTAAATACGTCAGAAGTGAAAGAAGATTAGAGTACTAGTAGTTAGAAATAGACACTGAATTTCTGGACTCTGAAATATATGCAAATCTGATAGATAGTTAGAACGTAAGCTTATATCTTCGGACTGATGTGAGTTTATCACTGAAAATAGATTCCGTTTTTAATGCAATTAATAATTGAACTGCACTGAATCTTGTTTGCGGCATGTTTTGAATAATTGCGAAAAATGTTTGAAATACGTTTTGTTTTAAACTGCCAATTGTGTTTACTTACCTGCTGGAATGCATATATATCTATTATGCTTCAGTTGTGCTTTGTTTCTGCACTGAATCTGTATATGTGAGCATAAGTCCTATCAGATCCATTATTTGGTGCTATTTGATCACGCGAGCTAGCATTGGGCTTGGTCGTCCGGATCATTTGCGTTCCTAATTTTGAAATCAGTATATCAGTTCTGGGGCCCACATCTGTCTGTATTTGTTTGGGCGTGGCTGTTGATATGATATGATTCTGACTCTGAATATTTTCTGTCTCTGATTCTAATAAGATTTGCGAGGTGAGTTGGCCCGTCGTTCATCATTCACATCGAATGTTAGCGAACGCCCCTCATCCTCATTATCTATCAGTGAATTCTGCATAAGTCATGACTGCTATATGTTAGGATATGCCTGAATTGTATGCATGAGTAATTTTTGCAACTCGATAAATGTTTGCAAAAATGGTAGACTCTCACTGGGCTAGGGCTCATTCCATTTTCCTGTTTTGTTTTCTTTTTTCGAAATTGTATTACAGATTTTTGGTAAGGAGATGATTATGCTCACTAGAATCACCCGGAGTATGGAAATTTTGGATACGGCTAGAAGGCGGGATTGTTTAGAGATTGGTTTATACTCTGATAACTCATGTAATATAGAGCTGTGTAAGTTTTACTTTATTATAAATAAAAGGGGAAAAATTATTATTATGTTATGCCAAATATGAGTATTGGTGCGAACCAGGGCGGCATCCGGTGAAACCAACCCCTTGTATGCGGGGTAGTAAATCTGGGGTGTCACAACTTCTATGATGAAGGGTGATTCCTTAGATGAATTGCCTGGACTAGTTATTTTCACCGGCCTTCTCCAACTTCTAGTTTTGAAGTAAAAAGATGCATACACGCGAAGAAGAATATCGGATCGAATGTGAATGGGAAGTAAGAGACAAAGAGTTGAATATTAAGTAAAAGACGAAAAGGAAGATGAATATGTAAAAACTATAGCATTTAGAATGTAATTATAGAAAATAAATTATTGCTTTTTCAGATTACTAAGGTCTATTATATAAAAATTAGTTGTTGAGTTGATATATATATTGATGCATATTTTTCATATAAAATTTTTACTGAGTTGGTTTTTAAAATATTTTTCACAATATTCTTACCGTTATTTTATTTATTTTATATGCTGTAAAACTCTCTTTTTTTCAAATTTTCAAATTTAACTCAAGTTTTTAATTATAACTGGTGTTGATGATCAAAATTTTTAACATCGATTTTAGAATAACAGATGTTAATAAGTCAAGATCATTCTCACCGCCTATCATTCACACTATAACGAAAAATGCAAATAACCGGTGTTAAAAGGGTCAAAAAATCGGTGTTGAAGACCCGTTTTATAGTAGTGCACACAATACAAAAAATACAGGCCTTCAAAATTGGCTATTTACCCCCTTTGGCACTGATTATACGAATTTTTTAGGACAGCGTGAAAGGTATGCGGTGTTAAAGATCATCGGTTGTTAGAAATCCAGAGTAAATGTTTATACCGGTTATTTGCTAAAACCAGTATATAACTTTGAAAAATAGAAGAAAAATAATTACACAGCATATATACTAATTAAAAATAGTTTAGAAATGTAATTCGTAAAGACAAAATAATGAAAAATATATATATAACTAAATAAAAATAGTTCAGAAATGCAATTCAACTTTAGAATTTTGGGCCCTGTTTGGTATCACAACTCAAACCATGGTTTGAGTTTCATTTTGATTTTATAATATTAAAATTAAATTGAGAATGTAAAAAGATGTGTTGAAAATGTAAAATGGTTTATTGAAAATGTAAAAAAAACTTATTGAGAATGATGAAAAACTATTATAAAATCAAAATGAAACTCAAACTATGGTTTGGGTTATGATACCAAACATGACCTTATTTTTTGCATCAAATGTACATATACATATATAACACAAAATGCTATATATCATATTATACAATCTATCATAGTTTTTCCAATCTACTACAAAATGATATATAGCTTCCTATTTCCATCCTACTCTCCAATTTGTCTTAGGTTACTCTTGAACCGCTTCCACATTTCCCTCCATCATCCTCCAAAATCAATAACGTGATCAAGTCTTAGGTTGCTCTCAAACCGCCCGCTTCTAAACTTTCATTCATCTTCCTTCAAATCAACAACGACAATAACCTTAAATTTCTTTCTTCGAAGGTTCACACTTGGACCTTTTAGGTTCAACTCTTCTCGATTAGCCTTAAGTTGCTCTCAAAGGCCATTCACTAGTTTGCCTTTGGTGCGGACACAAACTAAATTCTTTTGTCACGCTCCCGTATTTTCCTGAACTAGAGGGTGTTTGTTCTAGTGGGATGACGGAAGAAAAAGCGTGACACATGGGCAACCTCAAGGAAGAACGTGATGCAATATTGAGTGGAATCAGTACTTTTTCCACCCACTGCATCGACTCACTTAACCATTAACTACAGAAGACCTTCTCCTCATTTCCAAACCTACAAAATCCCGAAAACTGAAAAATCCCATATTGAAATCCCAATTTGCAACCTACAAGTCATTCACAAATAAATGGCCAAACAGAAGTGACCAATCAAACCATTGGAACATTGCTGGGTGAATTAATAAAGAAAGATCTTAAAGGTTGAGAACAATTTTTGCCAATTGCTAAGTTTGCATTATTCAACCAACCATTCGCCATTTGAAGTTGTCTATGGTTTCAATCCTTTGACATTTATTGATTTGGTTCATTTGCCCATGAAGGAGCAATTAAGCTTAGACAATGCAAAGAAAGCCAAAACAATCAAGAAATTGCATGAAAAGGTTCATATGAACCTTGAGAAAAAGAATGAACACTACGATTAGACTGCCCATAGAGGACGTGTGCAAGTGAACTTTGAACCCGCTGATGGAGTTTGGGTTCACATGAGAAAAAAAAAAAAAATGTTTTCAGCCTCAAGAAAAACTAAACTACATCCAAGAGGCGATGGTTCCTTTCAAATTATTTATAAAATGAGAGATAATGCCTACAAGCTCGAATTCTCTGGTGAGCTAAATCACAATCCAAACCTTAGTGGCCTTGCTATCCTCATCATATGAGAAGGCGCTCGTGCAAGTATATCGGCTCTTTGAAGACATCGATTTTCTTGAGCTAAATTATAAACGATCATCCAAAATATTAAACTAACGATAAAGCATCAAAAATATCAAAAGATCATCTATCAAAGAAAAAATTACATCAAAATAACACTTCGAGTGCAAAAAGATAAAGGGTGAATTGAATTTTGGTAACTTTATTTTGTAAAAGTTTATATTTTAGTCGCTATACTTTTTAATTCTTTTCGTATTTACCATACTTTCATTTTTATATAATTTTTTTTAGGTCACTTTGTTAAGTTGATATGGTAAGTGGTTAACATAGCAATTTTTTTGTAATTTTTTGAGGTATTTATCTCAAAACAGTTCCAAATTTCTTTAAACCCTTCCCTTTTTTTTACTTAATTATTTCCAACCCCTAATGTTATAAAATTTTCACACTTTGTCTTTAAACACTTAACCCCTTTGACTTAAGGTCAAAGCTGAAAAACGTGATGATTTATTTCTAATCCAAAAATCCTCCCTTTTCTTTTCAAAAAATCTGACATTTTCTTCTCAAAAAATTCTACTAGACAAAAATGTATGTTGCTGTGATTTCCATTAGTCAAAAATATCTGTTCTTTGTTGCTGCTATGAAAATGTCAAAAACATAGATTTAGAAATTCCAAGAGTTAGGAGACAAAAATGTCAAGAACAAATTGCAAACCAATTGTAGATGACAAAACTCCAATTGCAAACCAAGAACAAATGAAGAAAACCAAGAACAAGTCGCAAACCAAGAACTGATGAAAAAAAAAATCCCATCAAGAACATATTGCAAACTTATTGTAAATGGCAAAATCCATTAATGTTAAGAAATGGATGAAGAAATCATCACCATTACAATTTTCCATCACCTCCATGGATTATCACAACCCCTATAAGTAATCCCATTTGGGCTAATCACGTTTTTCAATTTCACAACCAAATGATTGGCCTCCGAAAGATTACTCTTCACATTGAAAGAGTTTTCCTTGTAAAACCCCTGTGTTCTTTTTGTTTGATTTTTATGTTTTTATCTTGGTTTATCTTTCATTGGTGATTAATTGTTGATCTTACTTAACGTTTCTAAGTTGTTCTAATAATTGGTGAGGATTTTTTTCGGGTTTGGTTAATTAAAACCTAGTTCCTCCCAACACTAACAATTGTCTTCATCTTATCCCAAAAAAATATTAGTTTCATAATCTTTGCACACTAAAGGAAATAATAAAGCCTAAAGGAAAATGTTTAACACGATTTGAAGAATCAATTTCCTTTACTTTTGATACATATTATGTTTGTGTCATTTGTTATAATAGATCGGTAGGTTTAAAGTTAGTAAGACTTCTTTGTTGTTTTTCATCTAAAATTCCTTTCCTTTGTTGTATAAATATTCAACAAGAAGTGGTATCAAAGTATGTGATATTCCTAACACCACCAGAGCAAGGTGAGTGGGATTCGAATTTTGCATTCCATGTTGCTCCATCCTCAGGCTCTGCTCCAAAGAATTTTTTTCTCCACAGCAAAACTTAGGAAGTTGTGCTAACCACCTAAGCGAACCGATCAAAAGGACTTTATTCATCCGAACAAATAATAGTGAGAAAGGGGTTCGATACTTCAACTAGAGGAGCGACGAGTTAGTTCACCTCATAGTCGTTGCTGGAAAGCTAAGTTCATGCCCGGTTTTAGGCTGCTAGCTAGAGGATGGGAGCACTAAGGCCAGTGGCGGAACTTGACTCACTAAACTGAAGGGGTCAATTGGAGAAACTTTCTGATTAAACTAGTAAAAAAAATTTGTAGGGACCAAATACTTACATAAAATTTTTTTTTTGGACTAAAATATAAATACTTACTAAATTTTTTTTTTTCTTGTGGGGGCCAGGCCTACCCTGGTCCCAACAATCTTCCGCCACTGACTAAGGCTAAGGGGAAAGAGGGGGGGGGGGGGGGGGGTGTTGGGGGTGGAGGGGGTTAGGTCTGAGGATTGGGAGTAGTGGAGGTTGATTGTACCTTGAATAATTTCTAATTAATCAATAAATCATTTCTGACAGTTGAGTTACCTTTTGACTAGTTTGGCCCATCCTAACTGAGCAGATCAATAACTCTAGGGGAAGCAGTGAGTGAGCCAGAGGGTGGGCATATCCCGACCCTACTATCATTATGCCTTTGCAATGTTACTTGATTCAACTCTATTTGTGACCTTCCCTCGAATGTAGAACTTTGTATCTTTTGGGTAAATAATCAACCGTCTTTCATTTGAACGGTGAGTAGTTTTTATAATAATAAGTAAAGTAAAGAATAATAATCGAACTAGGAGAGTGAAAACCCCTCAAACTCGGATCGATTAATAAATAAACGAACACGAACATAATTTTAGAGTTCGATTAATAAATGAACAGAGCTTAAACACTACAAGGCTCGACTCAACTCTTTATCACCTACAAACATCCTTTTTAATTTATGTATATGTACTTTGGACAATGAGTTTATATGCTTTATCCTTCAGTACCGAACTCTCACTTCATTCATGACACATGAGGTCTATATCTGTCTGTCCTGCTCCTACAATGAGTTTGTGCGTCAAAGAGCGGTTTAAATCCACTTCTTCTCTAGAAATAAGATTATGGTATAGTCCAATAATCACCTTAGCATCTTTAGCTTGAAAGGCAACAACTTCCAAATAAAGTGCACAATACTTTTTAAATTTCATTCGGAGACCATTGGCCTGATTTAAAACATAGAATACTCAAAAGGCTAAGTGACAAAATAAACATGAGAAAAATAGGTTACTCCAAAGAACACTTGCAAACTCATCTGAACACTTACAAACATAGGATTGCAGATCTTTTATTCCTTTCATTGGGCAAGTATCTCAATATACCAAAATGACTATGCAACATTCCAAACCAAATAAATAGCTGTACCACCTAAACGACAGTGTCTTTGATGTAATAAAGCGCATGAGAAGCATCAGTATTGATTTCCCCAACATTCAAGATTACCACCAGTATCGTGTTCAAAGTTACTCCAGAATATTGGCCGAGCAAAAGTCACTCAGTTACCTTTTAAGTAAATCGAGAAAAGAAATGAGGAAGGCAAGCCTTTGGAGCTATCTTCCAGTTCCTAGAGGGAAACCGGCAAATGCCGATTGATGCCCATCAAAGCAAGCACTAATTCTACTAAAATTCTCAAGATCAGGAAGAAAACCACTGACATGCACATAACATATCCCACCAGTCCAGGTTTTTGCTTACCACTAGGCCACATCATGGTTAGCAAGCTTCAAATAACCTGTCATAAAAAACATTTTAGCAGTGACAATATAAAGAAGAAAGATTACCAAAATGGAAGACAATAAACAGAACCATACATTTTACATTCTACCAGATGCAAGTATCGAAAGGGGGAAAAACCACCACAGCAAGCAGAAGAGAACAAACTTAGTGGCCTTTCTACTTATTATTTCAACAAAATTTGGAAAGAAGAGTGAAGAACCAGAAGTGTAGTCTCATAACACGGGCGTTCTAGTGTGTTGTAGATTATTATCCTAGCCTTTTATCCTTTGATGATGCTGTATGAATTGCTAGAAGCATGTGAACTGTGTGGCTAACCCAATTATGAAAGTTCTGTAAGGGGACTCTTGCAGACCACCTTGAGACGAAAATTCTTCTTTCTGAATAGATTTGATTTGGAATTCTGCACTCTTTCCATCAGTAGTTTCAAATTATTTCTATTGCAAAAATTAGAAACTACCTTTTATCGGACAGTCAATGCTAAGCCCGACCATATACCAAAATGTTTAAAAATTGACACTAAGCAATTTATTTTACTATTCTCTAGAAAGGAAATTGGAAGCTGAGATATTGAAAAATCAATTCATCCCTTGGGGAAATGTGTTTCAGCCATAGGGAAAGAGAACTAAATAATAGAAGAAACAAAAGACATTAGGGAGACTGAAAACATTAATTGAACCACCGCTTAGCACAATGCAGAGCAATGTCTTTAAGGCTGATGAATGCTCTCTTCCTTAAAAAAAGGTTTAGAGATATTGTTTTGGTCTCAACTTCGAATATTCAGGTAAGAAACAAGTCAAGCATAGCTGTGTGACATCATAAAATTTGTAAGAAGATGACCATTTTAACTAATACTTAGCCTTTTCAATATGGATAAAAGGCATATAAAGTAAACAGAGATTTCACCAGTAAAGTTTTCATTTGGTAACACTCTAATTGTTAACATTTGAAGAATGCATGTAAGAGATTACAAAACCAGGTCCACCCAAGCTCTCTTACAAGTAACAATAGATGCCACCGATCTAACACGTTTTTTCTGATCTCATAATAGATTGGAATTCAAATGAGGAGACCATTAAACCATGAGGATTCTCCATAATCTACAAGAAACCAACCATTGAAAATAAGAAAACAAAAACTACATTTAGGAAGATGACAGCACCAAAGAAGAGTTAATGAGAGCATCATTTAGATAAAAGCCTAAATATTGCGCAGAATAAGGTAACATTTTGCAATTCATTACCTATTACTCTGAAGCTTGATGAGGTGGCCAATATTGAAGAGAGGAAAGAAGAGACTATATTATGGATGTTGACAAACTTCTTTTGATTTTGCCAATCTCATTAATTTATATTTCTACAGTTAAAGGCTTTATAAGTTTCGAAACCCTTAAATCCTGAACTTTAAACCTACAACCAATCAAGGACTTTTAAGAGAACAGTGTGCCTATTCAAGTTCAGAAATACTATAATATCTTTTTGGACAAGTTGAGTAGAGAAATGACTAATAATGGATGAATGAATGCATATGAACCAATTAAGTAGCAGCTATCAATCTCATTCATGATAAGACTCAACAAAACACAAGCTAAAATTGAAGTCATCTGCCATATAATAGAATTCTCAAGCTAGAATACATTATTATTCATCACATTGTTACCATATTCCATGTCTACCCAGAATGGCATGGAATTAAGGGAAAACTACAAATATAGCTATCATTTAGGATCAAATTAATACCACTAAGCAGAAGTTACAAAGATGAACAAGTTATAAGTACTACTACAAAACATCCCATCAACCATCAGCCTAAATTATTACCTAGCTAGAGAATGCAATTCATACAAAATGGTCAAGGCTAAAAGCTAGCTAGGCTTTTTTTCTTTTCTTTTTTTTTTCCCCCTAAATTTATCAGACCTAATTACTCTCTAATTTCCAATTCCGACCAAACCCTCATTAAGAGGGAGGAGGAGGCGGCCTCCAGAAGACCTGATCATGACCCATTTAACCATTCGGAAGATGCAAATTAGGTGGCACACTATATAATGGCATAGATGTTGAGGGATCAGCAGCCATACCATGAGATTGAGAACCTGAGGAAGTCGCAGTGGCCGTGGCCGTGGCCCGAGTAGTATTTGTTCCGGTACCGGATGTTGGCTGCAATTGCCTCCCTTCACCGTCCCCCGCCTCCAAAGGCAGCCTCTCATACGTTGCATTTGAGAATGTCGCTGCTATAACCATTACCGGCCCGGAAGCGACTAAAGGCCCGGCCACCGTGCCACCCACAACCTGCCCCTGATCGCCGGCTAAATACACTGTCAAGCCCAAAGCTCCGGGGGGAGACGGGACGGGTAGAAATGCGCCCGACAAGGACAACACTTCGAATCTCCCGTGGAGGGTTATGACGCCACCGGGAGCAGCCGGTTGACGCAGGGTCACATTCGTAACAACCCCACTTCCGCTCAGCACTGAAACGCCACGGTGGTGGCGCTGCACGAAGTTCGCAATGCTTTCCGCCACATCACTCCCATTTCTTATTTCCAAGACGTGACTCCGGAGAGCGCTGGGACTTTCCTTGGTTATTACAATCGGTGGCTTCGGTTTGTTCTTCGAACCGGGCGGCCTCCCCCTCGGCCGCCTTCCGAAACTTCCTCCGCTCCCCGGTTCAGATATCTCAAGGCCCCCCGGATTTTCCTCTGCGTTCTCTCTCTTGTTTTCGGGGCTGTCGTCGTCAGGGTTTTGGGTGGTCATGTTAGGGTTGTTGTTGTTGCTTCCACTGTTGTTGGTGACAGTGGTGTTGTCCATGAACTCTTGCTCCCTTCTCTGTTGTTGGTTGATTCCGGCGGCATTCTCATCTTCAGCATTAGAGCTCCGGAGATGAAGAGATGGATCCATTGCCACGTTTCCTGCCCAACACTTGTTGTTGTTGGCCATGACCTCTTCTCTTGTTGAGAAGAAATGAAATTAAGATCTCTCCCAAGCTTTCTAAATAAACAGAAGAAAGGCAGCTAGATGCTGATCAGAAACTCATACTAATAAATTGAAATACTTGTTGGTTGACACTTGTTTCTTCCCTTTGACTATAGATAAATAAGCATTAATTAATAGATAGATAGGGTTCCATTACAATGTAATATAATGGCAAGTAAATAGTTTCTGGTGATTGACTGAAATTTTGTTCTACAAAAATTAGATTTCTTTCCATTAAAAGCTTTATCTTAGACGACTATTCTTGCTTGCCAACCGACCACGACCAACGATCAGCTACCTAGCTATTTTCCTTCCTTTTTTCATAACCGCACACTCCATCATCATCATCAATGAGCAATCAAAACCCAAAAGAAAAAGGGAAAAAAACCCAGCTATCTATACAATTGATATCCCACCTCAACTCAAATCAAATTCTGAGAGAATCCAGATCTGTTTCATAGAGCAGCTAGCCAAGAAGAAAGTAGAGAGATCTAGCTACTCTTCCAAGAAATAGAGAAGTTATGCATCATATACTGGAGATTTTGACAAAAACTGAAAAAACATACCCTTCCTATTGAGCTCAGAAACTTATCCTTCTTCAAAGTGCCTTAAAATTTCAGTCAGCAGCAAAAAGACTACCTCCTACACAAAAGAAGAAGTAAAAAAGCATGTATAAACTATTAATAATAAACTATTAATAATCCTTTTCAGGAAATTGAAGATAAAGCAGAGAATCATAATAAATATTTTCCAACCTGAATAAGAAAGAAGATTGATGATTTCTAAATGAAGATGGAACATACCTTCCTTTTTCTAAATTTTGATGATCAATCACTAAACATGTGGATTATGAATAACCGCATTAAACAGTAACTCATAATTTCTGTACAAGAGATTTTATATTGTTATTTTACAAAGCCCAAAATGAATCGGCATCCACAATAACCATTATGGAATCATCATCACCTTCAGAACTTATATGCTTAATCTTACAAGGTCCAAATGGATGGGCATCAGCAAAAATACTGGCATGAGAATTTGCAGCTGCCACTGCTTGTAGTATACTGAAATGAAAGTTTTACAAACCCAACTGATCTGCAACAGTGAAGTTTACTTTACAGGGTGCAATTAAAGAAAGACCTAACTCAAACTGGACAACAACAACTAAGCCTTCATCCCACCATGTGCGGTCAGCTATATGTATCAAACTGGACAAGAGATCAAATGGATGGGTATCAACCTTCATCCCAACAACAACTAGTTTGCACCTACATATCAAACTGGAGGTTAGGGAACAAAGTAGACATACACATCAGCCTTCCCTGTGAGCATGATAATTTTCAAATGAAATGTGGGACAATAAGAAATAAACGGCAACTAAGTAATCTTATGACTCTCCAAAAGGATTTCAGACAATACTGTCAGAAGAATAATGATTTACTCTGAATCATCAATTCTTCATATTTTCAAATTACTACATTTTAGCATCCTTGGGTCAGTTTTCGAACTGCTTCATGAACTAGAGAATTGAAACAAAGCAAATTAATATCAAATGCCAGTACCCAGTAATTACAAGATTCAAAAACCATGTATGAGTGTGTATGTGTGTGTGTGTGTGTGTGTGTGAGAGAGAGAGAGAGAGAGAGAGAGAGAGAGAGAGAGAGAGAGAGAGGTGAGGAGTATGCACAGAAAAAGATAAGGTTGCAGAAGAAATAAAAAAAAAGTCTTTATTCTTAAGAGTGAGATGGGGAGCAACAATAAAAGAATCCATACAGGTAGTATGAAACAGAAATTATGCTCTACTAATCATATATTCATATAGATGTCTCAGTTAAAATCCTTAAGCCTTTTCTTCAGTATATCCATTGATTTTTTCCGAGCACTCTGTTTCGTGTTTCTATTTGAAAGGCTTCCAAAGAGACCATCAGCTGAATCTTTGTATTTTTCACAGATTATTCCCACCTTTTTATAGTCTAAAGCATAATAGTTTTTCTCCCTTATCACAGGATTCATGAAGTTCTCCGGCTGACTGCTCAAAAGAAGGTTTATCACTTGCCGGGCTTCTATCAAGCAACCCAGGAAACTGCCTTCTGTATATATTTCACTCAATTTAGTACTATGAAACCTTTCATCTGCAAAAGCTTCCAATGTCTTCAAATCATTATTGATGCCCATAACTGCATTAGCATTGAACCTCTTCACACTGTCACTAAGAAAGGCTGCCATGATAGAATTACCAATATGTTCAATGGCACCACTACCAATTTTGTACAGAGCATCCATGGGCAATATCTGCTGGGCAGTGGACATAACTGTGTCAAGGTAGATAACTACCTCATGCATGTACTCACTACCATGCTGAGGTGGCTCTTCAATTGTCCAGTTCACATTTTCCGTAAGCTTCATATACTCATCCAATTTGTTATTTATCAAACTAAGAAGAGCAATATAAGCAGCATCCCTTGAAGTTTTAAGAACAATTTTTGCAGTTAAACTACCTTGAGGCCTTTCAACTGACCGAACTGGAATTCCACATTGTTGGGCTGCATGTTGAAGAAAATAATCACAAGCTCTTTCAAGCACAGCAATGTTTGCAGCAATCTGCATGGCTTGAGATACACCAATACTGTCGCTCTGTATAGTGTTCAGTATGATCTCGTTTAAGATATCTATTAAGAGCTTGTCCAGATATTGTTTCATGAAATCAAAGAAGTTCATTTGGCAACCATGAGATAAGTAATTAACAGAGTCCTTCACAAATGTTCTGACAATGCGACAACAATCGGGAACTGAAGAAGAGAATGGTGCAATGTATGGAAAAGCAGGCATTATATCTGAAGCCTGCAGGTGAAACAGTAAAACATTAGCTTGGTAGTCTGACTCTTTCTTCATCACCATCTGTTCATATGTATCAGTGGTAATGACATCTGTTATTTCTTGCCTACACTCTGCTAGAAGAAGCTCATGATATTTGCTACGACTACTGTTGAGAGTCTCAAGAATGGCACCAACTTCATAGCCATATTGTCTAAGAGTTGCACCAAGAAGAGTCACATAATCCTTAACCAAGAGAAGATGGCTTGCAGTATCCATAAGAGAAAACTGATCTTCCAAGACAGAAGTCACTTTACCCACAGCTGTTTCCCACATTGTCTCAACCTGATTTGGTAAGAGCAGCCCACCAGCAGTCCTCAGAACCCGATCCTCAACAATAAAATAACCAGCAATCTGAGCCAGAAAGGTCTGATGTGATTCAAGAAATGGTTGCACCGATGATATTTGCAGGTCAGAACTAAGCTGTAATAACCTATTCTTATAGTAGTACTCACGAAACTGCTCTTGTAAACCAAGACAACTGTGGATGTGATATGCACGGTAAACAGGAGTAAGATCAAACTTCAAAACAGAATCTTCATTTATCTCTTCAACATCTAAGGTATAGGAAAAATCTCCCAATCCTAAACAACTTTGCTCCTCAGCTTTCCTCTGACGAGCAAGCATATCCTCATCCCTCTGACGCGCTGATGCAGCATGTCCTATTGCAGTCTGACCAATATCTTTTGCACTGCTCCTTATGTGAACTAACCATTCATTGACTTCACTGCAGAGTTTCTTCTCAATATGTTGTTTAATGATTGGTATTCTTTCCCCTATGAGTGCTTTCAGTGTCTTCACAGGAATACGTTGTAAAAAGCTTTTCTCGAGAAGATCAACAGCTTTCAGAGCAGGGTAGAACCGAGCTTCAGAAATATGATCATTACACTTCACACAAAGCTCCAACACTTGAACACAAACTTTAGACATCTTAATTGCATCAGTGACATTCATCTTGACTGAATAAGATTCAAGAAGCTCTTCAACTTTCAGAAGAAGGGCACTACCAACCTCCTGTAACCTGAAGTTGTCACTGGCAAGTTCACTTTTCAACTCTTCAGCATCAACCAAGACACCACGGAGTTCATCAACTGCACTTATAAACTCCTCATAATGGAGCTTACAGAGATCCTCAATTTCAACTTCTTTCTTCTTGACAGCGTGCTTCAGCTGATTGAGAAGGGCATCAGGCTTCCCTGTCTCAAAAGAAAGCCTAACCAGTGGACCCAAATCCTCTCCATTACTTATCATAGTAGCAAGAACAGAATCTTCGCCTGTGTCCCCATGTTCATTTACAGTCCTCCTTTTCGGTTTAGCACTCATTGCCCTTCTCACGGCTCTACAGATACACAGCCAACAAAATTAACTAAGAACTCGTGTCAAAATAATAAATATATTGATAACTCATATAATTTATGTTGCTCTACCCCTCATGAATTTTTTTGGCACACAACTTTACAACAGCAAGCCTTTGTCCCACTTTCTTCACACAACTTTAAATTAGATATAAAAAAAAAGAAAAAGAACTTTAAATTAGATATAAAAAAAAAAGGAAAAAAAAAAAAAAAGAAATCTGCAATCCATAATCAACAATAAAATAACACGATCAAACAAAAGCTAAGAGTGCATTGTATTGTAAACTTGTAAACAAATTGTTTTCAAATATAGCAAATGAATAAATATATAACTGAAAACAATGTAAGATTTAGGAACTTTTTTATAATTGACAAAACTAGATCAACAGCATAAAATTTTAACTTATGAGTGTCTAAAGAGATAGAAAAGGTCCTTCACTCAATTCCCATAGAACAATTAACAAATACACGAGCACACACAAGCTAACAGGAAGTCAGGCTTGGAGGAGGCACGCAAAGTTTTACTGAAAAAATAAATAAGAGGTTTCCACTAGCACTTCAACCAGAGGTTTCAGTTTGGAGGTGGCACTCAACTTCTCTGCTAAAACACATTAGGTCTATAATTTATTCAATTAAAGCTTCTAATTATCAAGAATGAAAAAACGGGGAGCAGGGCCAGGTGGCACTCAACTTCTCTGCCAAAACACATTAGGTCTATAATTTATTCAATTAAAGCTTCTAATTATCAAGAATGAAAAAACGGGGAGCAGGGCCAATGACCACTTTGTCTTCACAAGTAATGCTGTTCTTTTCGTTTTTTTATTCCACAGGTGCCATTTTATAGCAATCATATGAATCAGGTGAAGTAGAAAATGCATCATTCAAAAATCTCCAGTCACAATAATAGCAAAATGGACATCTGCTTTAAGTAACAAGAAAAACCATTCCTTCATAGGCAAACACAAATATAGGCCCCGAATAAAATGAACTAGTTGCAGTCCCTTTTCGTTTTAGCATTCACTGACCCTCCCAAGACTCTAAGAGACACCATAGCCAAAACAAAATTACCAAAACCTCAAGATTAAAACAAGAAATTTTCAATCTTTGGAGACAACAGTGAATAGTATGAGTAAATATGGTGAAAGCCAACATGCAAATTAGCCTAAAACACGCGTCTTAGAATTAAATTTATGCATTTTTTTTTTACAGATCCTAATCACATTTAGACATCTTTAAACTACTGACTGAAACATATGGACAAACAGTTAATCAATGGAAAAAAAGGGTACTCATCCCACAAGTGAATCAAACCCACAAATCATTATTACAGCATTCAATTCATGAAATCCCGCATTAGAGAGCGAATAGTAAAAATGGTTTTCTTAGTTCTCACAAAACGGCAACCGTAGAATCAATTACTCACCTAACAACGGAGGAAACTGTTCAACCCTGCTGTGCTTTGTTCAACTTTCTTCGAGAAGAATTAAAAATGTCGCCAAAATATTGGCTTTTTAAGGGCTTCGAAGCTGTCGAGCACTCTGTTTACGGCTTCTCTATCTTGGGTATCGATGCAATCTATGTTAGATTTCGAATTTCGAGACGGTATGCAGAGACAGGTTATTCTCCGCTATATGTTCTTGACCTTTTTTTTATTTTCCCAATAAAGTCGAAAGAGTAGACGGCAAATATTTGGTTTCGCCACACAGTCCATCCAGGTGATTCAAACAGAATAAATTAATAATGGAACCCAAGTTTACAGTGAGCCTAAAATAATATGGTAATACTAAAATGATCTCTCAAACTTCCACAGATAAATTTTTTAACCCTCAATGACTTTAAGCCCTATTATAATACGGAATTGATATTTGCTGCGACGGTTTCGATATTTGCAGCGACATTTTTTGTGAAAAGACCGAAATACTCTTGGGGAAAAAAAATTAAATTTCCCCAATCCACCGCGAGGGCTCCTGGTTTTTTTTTTTTTTTCTCTCAAACTTCCACAGATAAATTTTTTAACCCTCAATGACTTTAAGCCCTATTATAATACGGAATTGATATTTGCAGCGACGGTTTCGATATTTGCAGCGACATTTTTTTGTGAAAATACCGAAATACCCTTGGGGAAAAAAAATTAAATTTCCCCAATCCACCCGGGAGGACTCCTGGTTTTTTTTTTTTTTTTTTTAAAAAAAAGGATCCAAAAACCGGCGATGGTAACCATCGCCGGAGACCGGCCATGGTAACCGTCGCCGGCAATGGTAACCATCGCCGGTCGCCGGCGATGATTGTGAGAAAAACCATCGCCGGTCTCCGGCGACGGTTTTGGATAAAACCATCGCCCGACGATGGTTTATACAGAACCATCGCCGGGCGACGGCGATGGTTTATAACCATCGCCGGGCGCCGGCGATGATTCTGTATAAACCATCGTCGGGCGATGGTTTTATGCAAAACCTTCGCCGGAGACCGGCGATGGTTTGTCTCACAACCATCGCCGGTGACCGGCGATGGTTACCCCCCGCTTAAAAGTTCAAATTTTTTATATTTGCAGTAACCACCGGGTTGATTTTTGCCAATCCGGTAAGAAATTCACATTTTCGACAAAAATACTAACAAATTCGGACATAATACAAATAAAAATAAATTTTCCTATGGGCTGCTGGAAAATTTAAAAAAAAAAAAAAAAAAGGCGGGCAGAAAAATTAAAGTGCACCCCTTAGGGGCTTAGGGGCCTGTAAAGTTAAAGCCCCTTAGGGGCTTAGGGGTTGCAGCTTTTTTAAAAAAAAAAAAAAAAAAAAAAAAGACGAACCCGATCGTCTATAAAAATGTTTCATTGCAGCAAAGGATTTGAATTACCTCAAATCTGTATTTATACTTGTTGCAAAGTAGAGCCGAGTGGAATCACAAAATCAGATAAAAATCGACACGATTGGGATCGGAAAAAGGTTAGTGGCTAAAGTTTAAATGTTTTGAGGTATTGTTTTAGGTAGTTTTATTAATTACTTTAGTTGTATTATGTTCGAATTTATTAGTAGTTTTGTCAAAATTGTGAAATTTGTTACCGGAATGGGGAAGATATGCCCGGTGGTTACTGCAAATAAGAAAGTGGGGGGGGGGGGGGCCGTACTGTCGCCGGCGACCGGCGACATTTTTTCCGGGAAATACCGCCTGCGGTATTTCCCGAAAACAGCACCGCGGGCTGTATTTTTAAAATAGCGCCCGAAAAGGGCGCTATTTGTCCAGAATATCGCCGGAACGGAAAATATCGCCGGAGTCCGGCGACATTCTCCAGGAAAATGTCGCCGGACTCCGACGATTTTTTCTGTGGAAAATGTTGCCGGAATCCGGCCATGGTTGGGGGGGGGGGGGGGGTTCCGGCGAAGGGCGGGGGATTTTCGGTCAAAAATTGTTTTATATTTAGTTGTGTTATTTTGTTTGTTATATGTTCTGAAATAAATTTCGTATTAATAAATGCGAGTTCATATTGGTTCATAGTAGGCTCAAAGGTATTGTGAGAAGGAGCGTCATAGAAGCGGCGGCTATCCATTTGGGGAGTTGATCTGATTCTGGAATATGGCTGATATACCCGAGATCGATCCATATTACACTGTAAGTAAAACTGTTTACAAATTTTTTTTGTTGAATTATATTAGATGAAAATACATTGCGGGGAAAGAAACCCATTTTGGGGGGATTTGTTTCCCGGATCTGCGGTTATACGGCAAATGTTTGCCACATCTGTAACGGAAATTGGGTCCCTATAAATTTTTCCGTTTAAGTATGATTAAACAGTTTTCCCGTAATTATGAACATGATTTTCGTGTTGAAAGCGATGTCTCTTATGCTGACCACACATAAGTATTTCAGACGGACGAAGAGTTCAGAAGCAGGGAAGATATGATGGCATGGGTACACGCCCGAGCAGCCGAAAATAATATGACTGCAAAATTTACTTCATCTGCGAAGATTTTGGGTCTGTTCGTTACAAGAGGGAGAAAAGCTAGAGTTGAGATAGGGTGCGAAAGATCAGGAAAAGTTAGAGATAAGCCAACCCTACCTGAAGGGAAAAGCAGGCGGCCTAATACAAGCAGCAAGAAGACGGGTTGTCCTTTTCACCTTACGGGCCGACAAAGTGCTGGGGACATCTGGAAGCTAGAGGTCAAAGAAGGTAAGCACAATCATGAATTACAAGAAGCTTGAAATTGGCATTCAACCCATACACGGTTAACAGAAATTGAGAAGAAAAAGATTGCCGACATGTCTAGTATTAACATCAGGCCGATGCATATCTTGGCCAAGTTGCGAGCGGATGATCCGGAAAATGTCAGTCACATACAACAGGTGTACAATGAATCCGCAAAAAGTAAAAGGGAGGCTAGGGGAGGTATGACTAACATGCAGTATTTCTTTAAACTTCTGCATGATCACGAATACTTCTATGCGCACGAACATGATGTCGACAGTAATGCAGTCGGGCACATCTTCTTTGCGCACAAGAAGGCGACTCAGATGTTTGTTTTGTTTCCGTACG
The DNA here is from genome assembly GCA_016801395.1 of Leptodermis oblonga. Classification (NCBI taxonomy): domain Eukaryota; kingdom Viridiplantae; phylum Streptophyta; class Magnoliopsida; order Gentianales; family Rubiaceae; genus Leptodermis; species Leptodermis oblonga. The sequence continues at coordinate 20,338,757 of CM028750.1, read as the reverse complement.
TGTTGTTCATGGATACGACGTACAAGACGAACATGTACGACATGCCCCTGCTACAAATAGTGGCCCTACTACCGACAGACCAGTATGTGCATATCGCATTCGTTTTTATGAGGGACGAGACCACACCGAGTTATTATTGGGGGTTGGCGCACTTAAGCAGTCTATTCGAGGGAAACAGATTCCCACATGTGGTCGTCACTGACCGGGAGCTTGCCTTAATGAAGGCAGTGGAATTGATATTCTCATGTGCTACCCAACTACTGTGTCGGCGACACATTGAAATGGATGTGAAGAAACACGTACTGTCGGCTGGCAACGACAAAGAAACAACGGACGTGTTTCTATATCGTTGGAGCCGCGTTGTTAAAGCTCTGACCTATGAGCAGTTCACGGAAGCTGTGGATTTTATTGACCGAAAGTATGGAAATAAATCTAGATTCAGAAATATTATTCCATACTTGAAAAACACGTGGTTGGACCCCCACAGGGACAAGTTCGTGTCAGTTTGGACTAAAAGTATAAAGCATTACGGCTCGCACACCACGAACATGTAAGTAATTTATAACTTAAATTTATGTTTTGTATGTTGTATAAGTACATGCTCTTCTATGTAATCCTGCTTGCGACATGTTGAAATGTAATGTTACTTTTCTTTTTAGGGTGGAGAGTGCACATGCACAGTTGAAGAGGGCAATTGATACGGATTGAAAGGCATTTCCAACTATCTTCAACGACATTAATAGGATGATTCTTATGCACTTTGATAAAATTCGCACTGCAATGGAATCGTTTCGCAGCAGAACTTACCGGAAGAGCGACTACTTACTTTATAGTAGGCTCAACGGTAGATTGTCTTTCGCTGCCATTACACTTCTACAGCAAGAATATACAGCAAGAGTCGGACTTATCGGGGAAGATGGTGAGGGGTGTGGTTGCGAACTCCGAACTAGTTGCGGGCTCCCATGTGCATGTGAGATGACGCAGTTGGTGCGGGCGTTCCAGCCAATTGATCCTATCGACGTAGACGCCTTCTGGAAGACGCTGCATTTGGGAGATGATGATATTCGGAAACCGTTGAGGAGAGACAAACCGCTGAAGGCCGATTGCATGACGTGTTTGAGGATGTAATGTCGCGTCCAAGCGCAGAGATATACAGGGTGTTGGGTGTGGTGCATTCGGCGCTTTATCCCGAAACCGTTGACCTAGCTGAGCCTGTTAGTAGGCCGCACAGGGGACGACCGAGAAACAATGCCACCCAACGCGATCTATCAGGTTTCGAGCATGCCGAAAGGAATGCGATGCAAAGGGGTGTGAATATATGTATTTGGTGTACATGTTATTGTGGGTACTTACATATACTATGGCCTAATTTAATAAGATTTAAACTTGCAGGTCGGCGATCCACAGGCGGACAGAGAAGACGAAGGGTTTTGCGTCCCCATAATTCTGACTGGCCCTACGACCTTCCCGTATTTCTGAAGCAATTTGTGTTCGAATACATCACAGGGCACTGTAATGTAGAGCCTGATGGACATTGTGGGTTTAGAGTAATTTCGTATTTCGTACACGAACGAGATGAGTCGCAGTGGTACCAGGTCCGTGGAGCTTTGCACCAAGAACTCTTGGATGAATATGCTTTGTGGAACTTCGTCCTTGGGCCGGTCGATTACGCGTTAGCACTGAAGGTGGTCGATTTTTATTCAATCCCGGCACAAGAGGCATTCTGGTTTGATTCCCACCTGCTGGGAATACTTGTTGCAACGAAATACCAGAGGGTTGTTACGTTATATGCCCAGCAGAGCAGCACTTTCCTGCCGATTCAATGGCGGGGTGCCGGCGTCTCGACTGATCCGGCCAGTTTCATAAATATGGGTTTAATAAGACAAAACCATTTCATTGCTTTGTTAACGTCCGGGGAGGTATTACTACCGCCAATATATCCGACGTGGAGACATAGGGCCTCAAATGAAATGCAGCTTTGGCAAACCCATTTGCAAAGAAAATTGGACGCATACAGGACGAACTCGAACGCGGAGTGCTAGTTTTAAATGGTTTTCACACCCACCCTTGCATCCTACTGTACGTTAGTTGCTTCGTTATGCTTTGCCTGCATAATTTTTACATATTTAACCGTTTATATGTTATTGAATACAGCAGGAGCAAAGGCAATTTTTATTCATATATATATCGAAATGATATTAGATATTAATTTATACAAGTCATAATACCGCGAATATATTACATTTCATTCATTTATAATTTATACAAATCATAATACCGCAAATATATTACATTTCATTCATTTATAATTCCAGTCCCGGCATCAAATCCTCCAAATGGATTGCCGCCTCCTCTATGGCGCTCCTTCTGACGTCGCTGGGAAAGTTGTTCCGATTTTGGGGATGAGAATAATACAGTTTACTGGCTATATATTGCAGCCGCTGCAATTGTTAGAATAAGGGAAATACAATCAAATTTATTGACCGAAATATATATTATATGAAAAAAGTGTGGCGCAAATTTGTATTGCTTACCGCAGCATCGGACATAGACCTGGGGTTTAGTTTGTCGTCAACTTCCATGTCGTCTGGACTGACACGCACGTGCGTTCGCGGCTTGTAGTAGTCGAGGTACTCAGGGCACGCCTGATCGGACCACTCAGCCCGCTGCGCCCCCCGCAACAAATTTCTCTTGTACGTGTGCGGGACATTAAGATTCGTATCGTGCACGCAGGAATACCTTTTTATTGCAGGCCCTCTGTAGCAACTCTTTGGCATTATAGGTGCTTGAGGGATCGACTGCACGAATCCAAATTGTTGAAGGAACCGATCCGGCATGTATGACTCGACGACACCCGGGCAATGAATGAGACCCCTGTACAAGGTTGTTGGGTGCAGTCTCGCAGGATTTGTCCCAAAAGGAAGACAATTGACCTAATTCAGGTGAAACCGAGTAAGTGGATGTTCGCAATACGTCGTCTGTTACAGTAATAAAAATTACGAAGTTTACATGCCATACAAATATTACCTGTCCAGATTTCATCCCGTCTAGTGTGTGCCTGTATGTCAGCAAATCTGCCTCAGGATCCCGCTTCCTTCCGATTCCGATCTTCCACTTCATTGAGGCAGAGTACCTATCATCCCATATACTGAGCTGGGGAGGACTAAACGCGGGAAAGTACTCGTATATCCAGCTCTATTAACAGAAAAGGAAAATAAATTTTTAATTGATACTGTAACCGTATAAAGTATTGAAATAGTTTATGAACGAGTCTTTCGAACCTGCAATAAGGTCAGACAACCGCCTAACTGGGCTGCGTCCGCCCTGGAGGCCCTTCCAAGATTGCGGTATAGGTTGGCCAGACACGCTGCACCCCACGGAAGTCCTGCTGCGCATTCTGCATCGCGGATGTAAGGCAGGAAATGCCCAGCTACGTAGGTTTTTTTTCTTGTCCACAAACAGGGTGTTTCCTACCAACCACAACAAATACCCTGCGGCAGCATTTGCGACCTCTAACTTTCCGCTACCACAGTGCTCTATAACGAGGGACATTTTAACGAGGGAAAAATCTTTATCCCCGAGCTCGGCTTGCTCAATCCCCAACACTTCTAAGAGCATATCTTTCAAATCGGCCGGTTTGATCTTCCACCCGATTGCCTGTCCACCAATCGGAACCCGTAGTATGTGGTACACGTCGTGGAGAGTGATACTCATCTCTCCGAATGGCAAGTGGAATGAATTTGTTTCCGGATGCCATCTCTCAACGAAGGCGCTAAGTAGAGCAGAGTCTAACTCTGGATGCATGCTCCATACCAAATGAGAAAACCCGGACTGTTCCACTATGCTTTTTACTTCCCCATCGGGTAAATTCCACCTTTGCAGCCGCTCGTGCCCATTATGGCACAACAGTACACCACGTTCCTGCGCAGTTTAATAAATTAATTAATACTTTTTTGGCACAAACGTAACAATCATAAAGCCAAACTAAATAACAATTATATCACAAAATATGTAATAAAACACAATACGATACCTGTCCGTGCCATACGTAGTATGCAATATGTCCCTTAAAACTCCGTAACAGCTCGGGCTCTGCAGGTCCACCGTCAATCGGACCATCTAGGGGCCGTTAATCCATCCACCCGGCATCCCTCTTGCAACTTGAACCGGACCCAGCACTTGACACTGGGCTACGCGAGGACACCATTATTTCTTTCCCTTTGTCGCTCCTTCGTTGGGACCCGACATTTTCCTCATCGTTATCATCCTCCATCCGCCCCGAATACCCTTCCACGTACCCTTGCGACTGAGACTGAGACATGTCCCGCTCCAATCTTTCTGCATTTTCCCTAGCTTCATCTTCCTCCGGATTTCCAATGTACGGGGGGGCAAAAGGTGTATCGTTGTATTCCACATTACTTGCCCACGCCGCAAAAGAAAACCGCGCAGACCCGTGCGCTCTTCCTGCCACCCTTCTCTGCCGCTCGGATGCAGTCGGCGGCATTCGACCACCTCCTTCCCCAGCGGATGAATGTCTCGCCTCAGTGCCACTCTGCACCAAATGCACATTATCATCTTTATTGCTTTTGCTTTTGCTTTTGCTGAATTTTATTTTCAATTTCTTAATTGCTTCTGCCATCAGCATTAATATGAACAGGGATTTATCAATACGAAATTTATTTGAGAACATATAACAAACAAAATAACACAACTAAACATAAAACAATTTGTTCCCGAAAATCCCCCGCCATTTGCCGGAAACCCCCTCACCCCACCAATGGCCGCCGGAATCCGGAATGTCGCCGGATTTCGGCGACAATTTTCGTCTAGAATAGCGCCGGACTCCGGCGCTATTTTCCACGGAGAATAGCGCCGGAGTCCGGTGCTACTTTCCACGTAAAATATCGCCGGAGTCCGGCGCTACTTTCCACGTAAAATATCGCCAGAATCCGGCGCTATTTTCCGCGTAAAATAGCGCCGGAATCCGGCGCTATTCTGGACAAATAGCGCCCTTTTCGGGCGCTATTTTAAAAACACAGCACACAGCCGGTGACCGGCGGTGCTGTTACGCGGTACGCCCCCCCCCACCCCCCCTCCCCCTCCACTACCTATATTTCATCTCCATTCCATCATTTTCTTAATTCATAATTCCGAATCTAAAAAAATTTCACAATTTTGACAAAATTACTAATAAATTCGGCCATAGTACAACTAAATAAATTAATAAAATTACCTAAAACAATACCTCAAAACATTTAAACTTTAGCCACTAACCTTTTTTCGATCCCAATCGCCTCGCTTTTTTTTTTTTTTTTTTTTTCTGATTTTGTGATTCCACCCGGCTCTGCTTTGCAACAAATATAAACTCAAATTGTTTGAACTGCAAATCTTTCGCTGCAGCCCTTCACATTTTTATAGACGACCACTTCGTTTTTTTTTATTTTTATTTTTAAAAAGGTGCAGCCCGTGAGGGCTGCACTTTAACTTTACCTTTTCCTTTTTTTTTTTTTTTACGGGCTGCAGCTTTAAATTTAAATTTATTTATTTATTTATTTTTAAAATTTTCCAGCAGCCTCACGGGCTGATGGAAAATTTAAATGTTATTCAAATTTTTTTTTCCGGGTGAAAACACAAAATCGGATAAAAATCGAGACGACTCGGATCGAAAAAATGTTAGTGGCGAAAGTTAAAATGTTTTGCGGTACTGTTTTAGATAGTTGGTTTGATTATTTTAGTTGTATTATGTCCGAATTTGTTAGTATTTTTTTCGAAAATTTGAATTTTTTACCGGATTGGCAAAGATCCGCCCGGTGGTTACTGTAAATATAAAAAATGTGAAGTTTCAAGGGGGGGGGGGGGGGGGGGGTGTACCATCGTCGGTCGCCAGCGATGGTTTTGAGTAAAACCATCGCCGGGCGCCGACGATTGTTTTGTATAAAATCATCGCCCAGCGATGGTTATCCAAAACCATCGCCGTCTCCCGGCGATGGTTTTACTCAAAACCATCGCCGGCGACCGGCGATGGTTTTGGATTTTTTTTTTTTCTAAAATTTTTTTCCAGCACTTCCTCCCGGGTGGATTGGGGAAATTGAATTTTTTTTCCCCAAGGGTATTTCGTTCTTTTCACAAAAAAATGTCGCTGCAAATATCGAAACCGTCGCTGCAAATATCATGCCCCTTATGGAATTGTTATTTGCAGTAACAAATTTACTATTTGCAGTAACATTTTACTGTAAAAGATCTAAAATGCCCCTTAGATTTTTAAAAAAATAAAAGAAATCCTTTTCATTCTAATTATGGTCGATAGTCATGAGGACAATCCATATTACACGGTAAATAAACAATCTATACATTTTTTTTATGTAAAATTGGTTTTTTAACAAAAAAAAAAAAAATCTATACATTATTCATGTTCTTTTCTTCTCTTCTCAAATTCTAACATTTCTAATGTAGTATCAAATGCAACTTAATCCAATTACAGCTTTCGCGAAAATTTTTTTTAGGACTTAACTCCTTTGCTTAATCTAACTCTAGATTAAGACTCCCTTGCCTAAGGCTAGCAATGGATCTTTTGCCCTATCCTTACTCAAAGATTTTAGATCTTACTCAAGACTCCCCTTGCTTAGCAATTAGGACTTTACAAATGCCTAAACTCAACCCCTTAAGTTAAGATTTCACCTTCTCTTCTTGCTTCCCGTTACTTCATGCCTAATTCTTAATCAAGAGCTTAGGACTTTGCCTCACTTACAAGATGCCTACAACACTTACTCAAGTATTTAGGACTTCCCTCAATATGTTTACGAAGTAGGAAATTAATGCTATGAAAATAGCTAACTATTATGAGGATTTTCTATTCTAGCCTAACTTTGACATAAATTGCTAGAACTTTGAACTGATCTTTTGAGAGTTTTTTAACGCTTGAGATTGAGCATAAAATGGATGGAGAGAGTTTGTATGAGTGTTATTCAATTGGGGAGTATTTATAGGAGGAGAGTTGCCTTCAATTAGGTGAAAAACGGAGCAAAAACGGGCCTTTCCCGAAGCCTCTGCGACACGCCATGACTGTCGCAGGCTAGCGTCACCTACTGCGCTCGCTGAGCACGACGCCTGCCCGTGCGGCTCTATCAGCTCCTTGTCGACCCGATTTAACATCTACTTTTGTTTGCTTACCGTTTCTTCGTTTTAACTCCGTTTTCTTCGCCGTTTTTGCTTTGATTCACCCGTGAACTTTTCTTTTCATTTTCTTACTTAGAAACACCATGGGTCCCACCTTGAACATGTTTTTCTTCTTTCTTCATTTGCTTGTTGTTTCTTCGTTTTAGCTCATTTTTCATTGCCCTTTTTTGCGTCGGTTCTCCCGTAACCATTTCTCTACATTTTCTCACTTAGAAGAACCATTAAATTAATTCACATTTTTGTTAATTCATCAATCAAAATAAGGATTAAGACCAACCGGGTTTAACAAAAATCATAGGTCTAAAAAGTATAAAATTCAAAACTCAAAAAATATGCTTTTGAAAATTAGTAACGAACATGACTCATTTTCTTTATAGAAAATTTTGTTTATGAGTAGGGGTGTTAAAATAAAAACAAGTGAATCGGACTAAAATCTAAACTGGTAAATTGATTTGTATTGGTTTGACGATTCATCAAGTTAAATCGGTTTTAGTTAACCGGCTTGGTTCTGGTTTTGGATTTTTTAATCTTTTAATCGATTATATATGTATATATATATATATATAATATTTATGTTCTTATGTTAAAATTTAATACTTATAAGGGGTAAAATACCCAAGACCCCCCCCCTCTCCCGCGTAGTTATCGAAAGTTATGGATAACCCCCTACATTAAAAAAAGTTTCTAAGAACACCCCCGTGCTTTTTAAAAATCTGTAAAGTTAGAATTTCTGTTAGGTTTAACAGTGAGAGGGTTAATTTTGTCATTTTACTTTTAAATTTTTTAATATTTTTTTTATATTTCTTTTAAAACTTGTTCCAATATTCAGTTCCAACCCTAAAACCTTCTCTCTTTTACACATCAATTCTCTATTGCCGCCTTCATCACCCTCTCTCTCCCCTCTTCCAAAGAAACCCTCTCCCTCATTTGTTAATGCAGGGTTTAGAGAGGTTTCTCTCTCTAGAATTTTTTCTCCCAAAAAGGAAAAATTTTTCTAGTGCCCAATTTGAGTTTCATCCACGGATTTCCACTGTGAAATCTGAAGAATCATCACCAAAATTTGAAAGTATTGCTTCCAAATTGATATATTAATCACGCATAAAAGGGTTATTGGAGAGTTAAAGAATTATTTTGCTGGAAATCGAACGTGAAGACGTGGATTGCTGGTCTCGGCTCCGGCCTTTTTTCGGCCACCTCCACCCCAGGTTCTCGTTCTTTCTAAAGGTTTTCAACCGTTCTCACCTGGGTTGGGAAGATTGGAGCTTGAAGTAAAGCAATATCCTCAAAAATGGAATTTTGTCAAGATTTCTAGATCCGACGGCACTGTTCACCCAATTCAAAAAAATTCAGATTTCTTGGATGGTTTGAATTTGATGCATATTAGGATTGGGAATACAATGGGCTAGACTAGATTCTTCTTCAAGACTTGTTAGTTCACCAATAAATTCATCAAATTGGTGAATTGAAATTTTAATTTACTGGGTTCGGCCATTGCTACTGTTCAACGCTGAAGATTTATTGGCTAATTGGTTTTCTCGAATTCTTCAAGCTGTTGCAAGAGACTGAATTTTGTTTATGGAAAATTAATTGTGCTGGAATATTGAGTCACCTTGGTTGATTGAAATTTGAATTTGCTGGGTTCGGCCATTGCTACTGTTCAGCGTTGCAAAACTTGCTTCTGGTCTCTTAATATATTTTGGCTGCTCAATTATTGGGGCTGCTGGTGTTAGGTCTCTTTGAATTGTGAGTAGTTCATCATCATTACCATATTGGCCGCTGCATTCCATTTTTAGCTACATACAGGTCTTGCCTTCAAATGGGGTAGATTGGGGTGGCTTTGCTTAATTGATGCATACAATAGGAATTGAATTGGTGAAGAAATTTCGGCAACCATAGAATGGAGATTCTTAATTGTTTCAGTATATTAATTCCTATTCGGCTTTTTTGTGTTCAATGACTGGAAATGTTGATTTATGCATGATTGGCTGGAATTGTGTATTTTCTGTCTTGCATTGAACTGCTGCCATGACCTTTGAATTTTCTGCAATGTTGTTTGACCCGGCCCGGACGCCGACCCGGCGAGGCCAGAGGGTCGCACGACTCGGGGGGTCGACCCGGGTCAACCCGGATAACATTTTTATGACATAGCATGCTGATATGGAAATTACCAATCAAGAATCGACATGTGGCAGTTAAAAAATACAAAAAATTAATTATAAATATGATGTGGCTAAAATTAAAAAGAAGAAAAATACATCTTCTTCTTGACTTCTTCCCCCTTCTTCCTCTCGCCTCCTTCCCTGCCTCAAATCCCGACCCATTTCTCCCTCTCCATTGTCCACTCTCCTATGCTCCTTCCCTCTCTCCTTCTTTTTCTCTATGTATTTTCACTTTCAATTTCCCATTGTTCCTTCTCAAGTTCCAACTTTAGAGATCTCTCTTTCTTTACTCTTCTTCTGGCAGCCAACCAATCCATCAAAGCAACTTTACAGATCAGTACAACAGTAGCATTAATGGCTAATGTTGTACTGATCTTGATTCTTGAGGACTTCGAGGAAATCCCACAGGTTGGAGATGAAATATAGAGCTCTCTTTCAATTTTTTTCCAGTTCGAATCCTTATCAGTATAAACAAATCGATTCGAATCGGAAGCATAAATGATTAAACACATTAATTAAATTAAATTGTCCCAAATCGATCGATATCGGAAGCACAACTAAAGGCAATTAATGAACCAGACGAGTTCCTTTTTTCCCAGCATTTTTTCCCCCTTCCCGATTTTAATTAAGGTAACTTCTCACTTCTCAGAATCTCAGGAAAAAAAGAAAAAAAAAAAAAAAAAGAGAAAACCCGGGGTCGAGCGGGTCACGACGGGTCCCGGGTCACCCCGGGTTTTGACCGGTCACGCCATTTCTGGGTCTCCCTTGTTGTTTGGCCCGGCAAGGCCCGCGGGTCGACCGGGTCGACCCGCCGGGCCGGGTCGGGCCAAACAACATTGATTTTCTGGAGTTGCTTGAACTATTGGTCTTTCAATTTTCAGCATTTAAATTCAGTGCTCTGTTTTGGTTCCCCTTTCAGTGCTCTGTTTTTTTGTTGCTTTAATTAATAGATTTTCCTCTCGGTTTTCATGATTTCACATGCTGAATTAGTTTAGGCTTCTACTTTAGTTTAATTGCAAGCATGATATTTCGGGTTTCTGTTTTTAGTGGCTTAAATTGGTAGATTTTCCTCTGGCTTGCATGATTCAAGGAGCTGAACTAGTTTAGGATTATTTGCTTAGAGCTGTTTGATTTTCCTTATTTGAATTCCTAGTATTTCATTTCGGGTTCTAGTTGTTGCTGGAATTGTTTGTATTTTTCCTTTGGCTCTATATTGGTATTGGCTATTATTTCCTTGGCTTTTGGTTGGAGTACTACATATCCATTCCTTGGCTGATCCGAAATGGGGGACATCTGGAATTGAGTCTACTGGGTTCAAATTAAGGGCTCCTCAGTCTGATTCGGGTTCAAGAGTTCTATTCTGATCATTGCTTAGGTTGAGTGCTTGGGAATTCTGGAATTATTGAGAGATTGGAGGGTGGAAGGGTAAGTTAGACTGGCTGGAAAACTTGGCCTTCTGACTATTTACAAGTCGAAACTCTGCCAAAAATTTCCTGATTGCTACTGGGTAATGTGGCCTCTACTTCAACACGCCAAGAAAAGGATACCACCCCACATGTTCCATTGAACATGAAGGAAAAGGGTCATGCCACCAAGACTCCCGGGGTTAACCTTTTCAAAGATAATTGCAAGTTCATGGAGGATGTTAAAGTGGACTATTTTTCGCAGGAGGAGGGTCCTTTGCATTTGGGAACTGAGGATATAGCGGATGTCATATATGTACGGCAGACCTCTCTACTTGGGTGTTTCACTGGCAGATTTCCTAGAGTCAAAGCTATTCAGGATCTTATTTCTAGATGGGGTTTGAAGTGTCACCCAGTCCCTTGTTAGAATGGGTGGACAATGTTTAAGTTTGATACTATTGAGGATAGGAACATGGTGCTTTCACGTGGGCCATATTCTATTTATGGACGTCGTCTGCATTTACAGGCTGTTCCAGAAGAATTCCTATTTGCATCCTATGCATTCTCTGTTGTTACTGTTTGCATTTCAACTGCCAAAACTTCCTTTGGAGTGTTGGATGACAACAGCGGAAAATTAGGTCAAAGATTGGAAGACCAATTAATACTAACTGGGTTACTCTCACACATGGGAGATTAGCCTATGCAAGGGTGTTAATTGAGATTGATGTTTCGAAGCCTCTGCCAGAATCAATCATGATTACACTGCTGAAAGGAGCCACCTTTGAGCAACAAGTCAGATACGAGGAACTGCCCAAATATTGCAACTGTTGTAAGAGATTTGGCCATTATGACTTAGGTTGTAAAATGAAACCTGTGGAGAAGGCTAAATTTGTGGAGGAGCCCAAGGTGAGTGAGGGAGATGTTCCGATGTCGCCTTCTAAGGCTGGCCGGGAAGAAATTAGAGATGTGAGGGACACTGATACGGCTATAATGGTACGTCAGGAGTTGGAGGAAATGCAGTATCGAGTTCCTACCCAGGGAAAGGATAAGGTTGTGGAAGCTGTGGAAGAATGGCCTAGATTGGAAGCTGCACGTGACAAGCCACAGGATGCCACAAAAGGAGTGGAAACTGGTATTTCGGAGGGTTAGCACTCCCTTCGACCGAGCAAGGAGAAGGGAAGAAGAAAGGTGGTAACAATAAACCACCATTGCCATCCAATGTCTCCACATTAATTGAAGGTGTGCACAAACTAAATGCAAAGCATAGAGGATTCCTCACTCAACCAAAGAAAGGGGGAGGCAAAGGGAAGGACTCATTGGCAAAAACCGTGCTGCCGCAGAATTTGGGAGACATAGAGAAGGATGGAGGAATTGAAGAACAAGCTCAGGTGAGCATGCATCCAATGTGTGCTACCTAGGAAACTTGTGATAGAGATAAATCTGATAAGGAGGGTGTGTCTACCCGGAAGTCAAGAAAAAAGAGTAGAAGCATAAGCCGCAGCCGCAACAGTAAAGGAGAGAGTAGAGAAAGTGGGGCAGGTTCCTCTGCCTCATCTTCTACATAAATGAAATTTGCTTTTTGGAATATAAGGGTTTAAATAAAACCCTTAAAAGGAAGGAGGTGGCTAGTCTTATCGAAGTCAATCGATATCCTTTTTTGGTATCTTGGAGACTAAATTGTCAAATGATAGGTTTAGCTTTTTTGCATATAGATATCGCCCTGGGTGGAAGTTTATCAATAATTTTGATGTAGTTAGTGGGGGTCGGATTGCAGTTTTTTGGGATCCCAAAATGGTCGACTGTGCTGTACTTCATATCTCTAGGTAGGCCATTCACTGCAGGGGTTTTTGTAAATCCTCCAGTTTATCTTTTTTATGCCCTTTTGTTTATGGACTTTACTCGGTTGTGGAAATAAGACTTTTGTGGAATGATTTAAGGTGGTTTGGAGATAACCTAAACCTTTCATGGATGGTGGTAGGGGACTTCAATTGTTATAAGGAAGCGGCAGACAAGAAAGGGGGAGTGATTCTCACGGATTACTACCTTAAGGATTTCAGAGAGGTTTGTCAAGACTTGGGATTGAGATATGCGAATTATATTGGGAAATACTATACCTGGGTTAAAGGGGTAGTATTTAGCAAGTTGGGCCGGGTTCTCATTAATCAAGCTTGGCAGGATCAGGGCTTGTATTGTCAGGCGGACTTTAAACCACAAGGTCCACTCTCGGATCATTCACCGGTCATTGCATTTATATTACAACAAGATTTTAGAGCCAACAAATCCTTTAAATTCTACTATATGTGGATGGAGCATTCGGATTTTCGACCATTGATTCAAGATGTTTGGCAAAGTGGAGTGAGGGGTAACAAGCAATTTATTCTGTGTCGGAAACTAGTCATTTCAAACATTGTACTGCATTGTACTTTAATTTTGTATAGAATGTACTTCCCAATTTTGAGCTATTGTACCTCGACTGAAAAATTATAGGTTGTCCAAAAGAATACCTGTAATTGCTTGCCTTCCACAACACCAGTACATATGCACACAACATGTATGACACAGTGATGAGATAAGAATTTTTTTATAAACAAAATCTCATGATTTTAATTATTATATCACACTGTACCACAATTTTATACAATGTACCTACCATTTTAGAACTATTATACCACGACGGTCACTAGTAAAACTTTAATTTTTCTTTCTTAATTTGACTTAACTACAATGATGAAAACAGATGCAAAAACCCCGAATCTAAAATGATAAGAAAAGAAATCAGTGTAGAAATATATATTTTCATTATGCACGTCTTTTTGACCATTGTACTTCAACTGTATATATGATGTATCTACTCATTTCATAATATTGTTCATTAACTAAAATAATTATGAGTTAATTTTTTTAAACAACAAGTTTAGAACAACGATGACATATGTTCAAATTAAACTGCATGACATGAATATGTTGAAAAATAATATTATAAGGAAAAATTAATTTTTTTGAGTCATTTCAAACATTGTACTGCATTGTACTTTATTTTTGTATAGAATGTACTTTCCAATTTTGAGATATTGTATCTCGACTGAAAAATTATAGGTCCAAAAGAATACCTGTAATTGCTTGCCTTTCACAACACCAGTATGTATGCACACAACATGCATGATGACACAGTGATTAGATAAGCACTTTTTTTCAAACGAAATCCCACGATGTTAAGTATTATATTACACTGTGCCACAATTTTGTATACAATGTACCTAACATTTTAAAACTATTATACCACGACGGTCACTAGTAAAACTTTGATTTTTCTTTCTTAATTTGGCTTAACTACAATGATGAAAATAGATGCAAAATCCCCGAATCTAAAATGATAAGAAAAAATCAGTGTAGAAATATATATTTTCATTATGCACGTCTTTTTGATCATTGTACTTCAACTGTATATAGGATTTATCTACTCATCTCATAATATTGTTCATTAACTAAAATAATTATGAGTTAATTTTTTTAAACAACAAGTTTAGAACTACATGGCATATGTTCAAAATAAACTACATGATATGAATACGATGAAAAATAATATTATAGGGAAAAATTAATTTTTTGAGTCATTTCAAACATTGTACTGCATTGTACTTTAAATTTTGTATAGATTATAGTTCCTAATTTTGAGCTATTGTACCTGCACTAAGAAATTATAGGTTGTCCAAAAGAATACCTGTAATTGCTTGCCTTCCACAACACCAGTATATATGCACACAACATGTATGACATAGTGATGAGAGAAGAATTTTTTTTAAAAATGAAATCCCACAATTTTAAGTATTATATTACATTGTACCACAATTTTTATACAATGTACCTACCATTTTAAAACTATTATACCAAGATGGTCTCTAGTCAAACTTTAATTTTTCTTTCTTAATTTGGCTTAACTACAATGATGAAAATAGATGCAAAAATCCTGAATCTAAAATTATGAGAAAAAATCAGTGTAGAAATATATATTTTCATTATGCACGTACTTTTGACCATTGTACTTCAACTGTATATAGGATGTATCTACTTATCTCATAACAAATTGAGTCTATGCTGAACTCTGCAGCATGAGTAGAACAAAACTAACCTATAGCCCTATCCAATTTCTCTTTTCAAAAAACTAGAACAGACTATGATAACTACAGCTTTTTTTTTTTTTTTTTTTTTGTAAAGCAAAGACCAAGAGTTAGAATATAATTAAAGGTGGAAATGTCTTAGGAAAACAGGAAGTGGCTGCAGGAAGATTAATTGGTCGAACTGAAGTAACACCTATTGCAGTTGGGTAACTAGACAATGTAAGGCATACGAGATCAATCTAAGAAACCAAAGGAGGATAAAGAGAAGGGTGGTGAAGAACACTAAATAGGATGGTGAATTCTGAATGAGAACAGTTGGATATTAATGCATCCCAAAAAGGCTAAATGGAGTAAATTCGTTGAGGATGGATATAGAAGGATTCAAAACCATACTCAGGTTGCCTAGTCAATTCCAATTAATCTGTAGGATTATAATATGCTGAAAATAAAAAAACTTCAGCCCCTCTAAATACATGAAAGATTTAAGAACATTGCTTTCTAAGCAAATGCAAGGTTATCCGGCCAAAGCTAAAAAAAAGAAAATAAAAAAGAACACCAATAATAAAATCATAAAAAAAGATAGTCTAAAACGTTTGAAGAATATTCAAACGAAACTACAAGGACTGACCAAAATTAAAGAACATACTCTGTCTGTCAGAAAGATTTAGAGCAGTTAATTGTAAAATTAGTAAATTTGATAGTAACAACATTGTCATCAATACTAACCTAGTCAGAGCAAGTGCTTATTTTCTAATTTGCACTAGGATGTAAGCAAAACATTTATTAAGAATAAACAATGACTTCTTACCTTGTCTAGACTTGATGTTAATGGAAGCAGGATGATGGTTGTTTGGGATAAATTTTTCTCTAGAGAAAATTATGTGAGAAATGTTTAGAAGGCTTTAGGTTGTGTATAGATTCAGCCGCCACTTCCTATGTAGTTTCTTCAAGTGTGCGATTTAAAATAGAATCCTTTAAACACTTAAACTCTTCCCTCTAAAGTTGTGCAACTACACGGGCAATTGCATTTAATGATGGAACTGCATAAGCAATTGCATTTAGTCATGCAACTACATAAACAATTGCGTTCGATTATGCAATTGCATAAGCAATTGCGTGCAATAATGCAACTGCCTAAGCAATTGCATCCCTTCTAGTATCCGGTCGAATTCCTCAAGCTGGCGTGGATTACTTTAATATTACACATTTTACAATCACACGACTACAATTGATTCAATCATCTCACAGTTATTATTAACTTGTTGAATCATTCAGCAAAGGGACTATAGTGGTTCCCCATCATTTAATGGGGGATATTTTTGTTTTTTCAATGATTATTATATTTGCTTTAGGTAAAAAGGGCTAACTATTAATTTAAAAAACATAATGTAGAATAAGATAGATAGTAAAACGTGGATACATGGGTAAATCAATTTACGTTATTACCCTTGAAAATTGACTTCTAAAACCCGAAAAAAAGAAGCAAAAAAACCATTGAGGGGCCCATACCTCATCCATAACGGATAAAAGCTGAAGCGAGGGATGAGTCGGATGACAACCTTCCTTCAAGTTCAAAGAGAAACACACAAACATGGCAACTGCATCAGTCACTGCATTTTCTTCCATTTCCGGAATCTTAAACTCTCCGAATGACAAACACCAATCGGCCCTTTTTCGTTCATCTCCATGCACGAAAACCCATCAAGATTTTCCGCAACTAAACATCTCAAGAAGAGACTTCTTCAATGGACTTTCCTTGGCGCCATCAGCTCCACCTTCAAAAGCTCGTGAAGTTGAAGTGGGTTCCTATCTCCCTCCTTGGCAGATTGACCCTTCTTTCGTTGTATTTGAGGCCACTCCTGCCCTTTGCGCAGGTAATTCGATTGAAGTTTTTGGAATGTTTGATTATGCAGCCTTTTTTGCAAGTTGTTGCCGAATTTGGACATTTAGGATAAAGCATCCAGTGTCGATTACAATTGGCTTGGGTATTTGAGAAATTCTAATGTTGTGACGTTGATCAATTTACAGTCAAGGTGTTTGTGACACCCTAACCCCCATCCCTTTGTAGCCAGAAAAATTAGCACTTCTAATTCTTATTGTTAGGTTTTTGTTAATCTATCATGGCATCAAATGATTCTGGATTTTGTGCCTCTAGAAATTTGCTTAGGCATCCATTTTGACCAATTAGAAAAGGAAGGTTTAAAATGGAAGTGGTCAGGAACCGTAAAATAATTATGCACTTTCAGATTATAAGGGTGTCTTGATAATCCTAACTTTCATCTGATCTGATGGACAAATTAGGAAACAGAAACAAAAACAGCAATCAGGGCGGAAAAGGCGATGGCTTTATAACATTGCGATTGCGAAAATTGGGCAGGTCGGAACCCACAAATCTCATATTAACTTTAGTTAGTTTATCCTTGTAGCTAGGTGAGGATGGTAGATTGGCATTGGAGGCCTTTCTTTAGAGAAATAGGTCGAGATAGCGGAAGATGAGTCATTCTTTTGTGATACTAAGGAGCTGTAAGATGCAGCAGAAATCACATTTCCCATCAAAACCTTCAGGGTCGAGCAATTTTGGCTAGTAGCTGAAATACTATGATCACTTAAATGGGAACCATTTCTTGGGAAATTTCAGAAAGCATAGGATTTTCTGATGTGTTTTGTGATTCAAACATCAAATCAAAGAGAAAAAAGACATAAAGTAGGTGATGTTTGTGATCTAAGGATTGGTTTTATGCTAAGTAGGATTTTCTGAGTACTCATTTAAGGCTTCTGGATAAGTAAAGACTTTTCTCAGCAGATGGAGCTGCTGGTTTAATAAATCTCTATTACTGAATAAAGTAGCACACTGTAGTTGTGAACTTGTGATGATGCTACCCTGTATCTGGACGACATGAAACTATAATGAACATGGTCTACCAAATTATGGATGATGAAAAATCTGTAGAAAATCTAGCATACAACAGTGAGGGTATATATAAACATCAATAAAGGATTCTTATTTAGGGTATATATCAGTATAGTAAACTACCTAACCCAGTGAACAGTTCAATGTTGATGGATATAAAAATTAGCTGGTATCTTTTGGTGATAACTTGTGCAAGTTTATGTGTACAATGTGCTGACTGATGTTTAGATTTGACACTTAGATGCTTACCAAAATTGAACGCAATTAAAGAAGATGAGAAATTAATTTTGTTATAATCGCTTGATTCATTCATATACTTGTGGTGTCAATCAAATTTGTTTACCTCAAATTTCCACTCACTTTTTCAGAAGTTTGTATTTTTCTCATTCTTGGTTGCTCATTTGTATTTTCAATTTTAAATATGCTTCAATCTTCACTATTTTTTCAAAAATTTATAATTTTTTTTTACTAAATCTGTCAAGTTAATGTGGTCTTAAAATACCTCTCATGTTCGTTGTCAAGTCACTTAAGGAATCTACCTTACTGATTTGGGCACATCTAATTGTTAAAAGCCTGGAATTTTCCCTCCACTGCAAACACTTTTGGTCTTCATCAGTCACTTTTATTTCTTAAATGCTTGTTGCTACTATTCAGTTGAAGTGAAAAGCTGCCTCACAGCTTTTTGAGTAGTTCTTAAGGGCTCAAAGTAGTTCAGTATTGTTTCTGTTGAGTTGCTTTTGACTTTAGGATATATCTTTGACTTTAAATTATCATTTGTCACTAAAATTGTTGTTTTGTGAGAATGTGCATGAAGCTAGTACTGATTGGTCTATAAGGGTTTGTATAATTTTTAGGTATTAAAGGGCACATGAGAAATGATGCGGATATTGGTTAGTGAGCAGATGTTTGTTAAACTTGCCTTGGACTTCCTTCACAAGTCAAATGGTTTGTCAAAGTCACACAGCCACTCTAACTATAGTTTGGTTAAATCAGCTGTAGGTGATTACTAAAATGTAATATCTGGAATGGACTTATAATAATTCTGTTTACAATGGATTTATAATGTTCATCATAGTTATGGGAGAGGGATATTGATGACAAACATAGAAGGCTATACGCTCAATGATCATGTGGCAATTTTTGGTCCGTCGAACTTAATTGGTATCTATTGAACTGTATTTGGTGAGATTTATCCCATGGCTATTAACTTTCTGCATGACCATTCCATAATCTCTGCTAACATTTTTTCAGTGAAATTATTTTGGTTGGCACTATCTATTGTTACCCTTTTGTTTGTAGTACCTCATGAAGACTTTTTTTCTAGGTTGTAGCAAAAATGGTTAAAATCCGGAAGATTCTTCCGATAGAACTGATGATAATTCATTTTGTTTTAGGTCCTGTATTTAGCCAATACTTGAAAACGAAGGGTCAAGCAGTTACCCAAGGCCAATCAAAGGTTGCAATGGCATGTTGTTTGAATGATGGCCTCAGAATACGAGATGCATCAGCTTTGCAAGATGATATGTTTGCTTCTAGCAATCGCAGGGATGTGCTAGGGTTGGCTATTGGCTTCTCAAGTATGTTATTATTTTCATTTTCTACAGAAGCAGCTGGATTGCCTCCAGAACAGAAACCAAAGCTTTGTGATGATGATTGTGAAAAGGAGCTTGAAAAAGTATGGTGAGAGTACAGTCCCCTTTAACCAATAACACCACTCTATACTTGATAACTTTTTCCTGATTAATGTATTGTGAAAACTTTACAATTTGCCCATGAGTATTAGAATTTTTTTTTCCATTGTGCCAATGCTGTTTTCTAAATTATGGCTGCATTCTAAGATTGTTATTTGTGAAGTTGATTCGCATCACTAGCTGTTGAGGGCAGGTATAAACTCAATATGGAATTGTTCTTGCCTTTGCAAGTAAAATATTCTTGGAGTAAGGCCTTAAGGTTTTCACTAATGTATAGTATGAAAATCCGTTTCCATTTTTGTGGGAAGGCAGTCAGCCGAAAAGGGAAGACTGGTTTTTTTTTTCTTTGATCATGTTCATTTTAACATTTTAAAATCTATCCTGGTGATTTGAGCTGCTGAATGGTTTCAACTTTTACTGTGAGACTCCCCCACTGTTTGCCAGGGTATCCTCTGCTTCCAATTAAGTTGCTGAAAAATCTAACTAGATTGATCAATTGATTTAGCTACTATAGCATGGAAAATATTGACATGTGCAAACAATTTAAGAATCATATAGATTTGTGGACTAGTTGATGCTTTATTCCTTTTTATGGACAGTGCGTTAAAAAATATTGACACACAACAACACAAAAATTTTATCCCACTATTCAGATATATCGATCATATTTCTCCATTGTGTTCAATCGAGACAAAAAATGTATTGACTGTGCAAGAAAAAAAACAAAAATTCAGAATCAAGTAGTCTCATGGGTTGTGGTTGATGACTGAAGCATCTGCATGTGAAATGTGTTTTTAGAAATAGACATGCATAAAAAATTTAAAAATAATATGGATGTAGGGGACGTAGTAATACTTAATGCATCTGTATGTGCAATGCTTACTGCATACTCGTTCTAGTTGCTATGGTGAGATTATCTTTAGCATCTGTGTTTCATGCCTTCTGGTATCTGTGGCTTATACTGGACAAATGCTAACCAGTAATTTTTGGATTCTGATCTTTTTATCTTGTACCAAAAGTGGAAAAGCTTTCTATGATGCAGGTACCTATGATGACCACTGACTCAGGTTTGCAGTACAAAGATATTAAAGTTGGTGGAGGCCCTAGTCCCCCAGTTGGCTTTCAGGTATAATCCTGGTTCACAGAAATTTGATCTCATCCACCTTGCAAAAACATGCTTTCTGTAGCTTTGCAATACTTTCATTTTACTTTTTCCCTGATCTAGTATTACCCTTTTTTTTTTGTATATCAAATCTTTCTACCAAACAACTTCTGATTTAAAGATCGTTTATTAAGAATGTGTTCTACTTCCTACTTCTACATATAAACCTCACAGGGTCAGCTGCTATTTCTGACGTTGATATCAGCCCTTATAGCATCCTTTCTGATTTAGTTCAGTAAACATTAAAAGAATGCTTACCATATGGTAGCATCATTCAGTAACTCTTTGTATTACTAGAACCAATATGTTTTTCAATCTGAATTGGCCAGTTTGCAAGAGTGTTTGATTCCAACTGTATAACAACAGTATTTCTGTCACACCTGGTCATTTCTTTCATATTTCATTTGCTATAGGTTTTCTTGGTCTTTGGCTTCTTACTCTAAACTTTATGTAGTATCTGTGCTCGTGTGCTTTTGTTGTGGCACAAACACCTAGCATACCAAATTAGTTTTTTTGTCATTTTTGTTAAAGAGGGTACAGAGTCCCTTTCTTTTATCTCCGCATCTATGATAGCAACCTGCATGAACATTTCTATTCCATGTCATTGAATAACCTGACTTGGGAACCTAACTATATTTTGTTTAGTTATTTCACAAATTGGTTTTGATTGATTCGAAGAAAAAATGTACCTCTTGTTTGATTAAAAGTGTAACACTTGATGGATTTATAATACTGATTGTAGCAGATTGTTATTTGAAATATGGTTATGTACTTGGTTTCTTCTCCTCTTTTCTTTTCTTCTTTGTTTGCCTGTCCCTAAAGAATTTGCATGCCATTGTACCATTTGCTTTTCTTAGTGCTCTACATGCTCATGTTAACAGGTCGCTGCAAACTATATTGCCATGGTTCCATCTGGGCAGATATTTGATAGGTAAACAAAAACCATACTGGACTACTTGTACCCATGTTTCCTTTTTTCCTGTCTTCCATATGCTTCAGTGAAAACATCATATCTCTACAATGAACATTTCCAGCTTTTTTGAAAAAAAATTATTTTAATTAATCTTTTGTCTTAAAAAGTGAAATGGTGAAAAGATGTGCACACATGTTGCAATAGCAAATGATATCTGTAATACTGTTGGAAGAGTATTGTGTTACTCACGAAGAATTTGGTCAAAATAATCAAATATATATATATATATATATATACACATACATTTTTGGGGAAGAATTTATGTAAAGGGATATAAGAGCTTGACTGCTTACAATCTAAAATGCTGATGGATTTTCTTCTTAAGGTAAACTGCCACATTCGCTGCAATATTGACAAATTAGACTATGACTCTCAATTCATGTCTTGAAAATCTATTGGTATTTCTTTAGTTTTGATGTATCTTATCTTTTAAAATGACCTGGTCGACTAGCGTGTATGGAACGTGGTTAACACTTGTTATCATTGACTGTTTTCTTTTTATCTTTAACTTCTGCTGCTGCTTCATTCACTTTAAGTGAATACTTGATTTTCGTTTTTCTAATACTGAAAACTTCTGGCCATGAAATCACAGTTCGTTGGAGAAAAGACAGCCTTACATTTTCCGCGTAGGTGCTGGTCAGGTAAGTTTATTACAAGAACATGTTATCTTTTAAGGTCCAGTTATTCCTTCTTTTTCCTTTTTCTCATTGTGATGAATCTTAAAACAACTTTAGCTTGTCACATAGTATTTAAAAAACACGTCCAAAACAATGTTGGTCTTTGAGTTGTCTTCTGCCTACATATTCCCCTTGCAGTAGCTACAATGTCTAGATCTTCTGCTCTAATTTTCTTGTAACCAATAAGAAGCCTCAGGTCTAAACTAGAACAGATCGAAAGCAAAATAATCAGTTAGTGTACTCTTTTTCTCCTTTCTATATTGAAAATGCTGTTGCTAGATAACTTGGATGATCAAAACAGAATTACTATTAGGGAGAAGAAAAAATCTGACTAAATCATCCTTTGATTTGATTCAAAATTTTCTCATCCTATTTGTATATTCTTTCCCTGTTGGGACATGGAGTTGTGACATGAAGCATTCTTACTAATTACTGACTATATTATTTGACTAGAACAGGTGATCAAGGGACTAGATGAAGGTATCTTTAGTATGAAAGTTGGAGGCAAACGAAGACTCTTCATTCCAGGATCAGTAAGACTTTAACCTTCTTGCTGTCTTGAATTGCTAAAAGCCTTAAATTTTCCATTTTTATATTACTCCATGGCTTGTCCTAAAACTGATTCACCATGCGTAATCCTACTCTAATATCATGCAGCTTGAGTCGCTAACATTTGGAACATCTTTCTCTCTTACTATCTCCAGTCTGAATGACCTTTTGTACTGCTTTATCAGAAGCTTCTTGTTATCCTCTAGATATTGCTATAAACTTTCTTGGAGTCCATGAGGTTAAGTTCTCGTTATAACTTTTCTGTTTATCTTGTATTCGGCTGCTGCGTAGTTGGCATTTCCCAAAGGCCTAAATTCTGCTCCCGGAAGACCAAGAGTGGCTCCTAATAGCCCGGTTATATTTGACGTGAGTTTGGAGTACATACCAGGACTCGAATCAGACGAGGAATGAGAAAGATTTCTGATTCATAATCAATTGTTCCATTTCATTCTTTCTGGCAATTCTTATTTCGTGATGTACTACTGGTACTGGTTAATGTGAAGAATTAATACGAGTTGGTGACTTTTCATTTAGTGAGTTTTCCCTTTCTAGCTACTCTAACCATTCAACGACAACATTGCCTAACTCAGTTGGATTAATTGGGATGTTGAAATTGGAGAAGCATTAAAATTTTGGTAATAAATCATTTAAATTATACTTCCGAAGAGTCCATCTTGCTAAATGTACAACTTATTATGAATGTCAATGTACAACATTTAAAATAACTAATTTGACATCATTTGTTTCATTTATATACTTACTTTTTAAGTATAAACTAATTGTGAATCACATATGATTATATTAGTAAGGGTATGAGGAGTAAAAAATTGAAGGAGTATTTATTTTTATTTTTTTAAAATCTACTAAAAACCTTTAGTCATTTCTCTCCATTTTTTCACCAGTTCCAATTCCATTTTCCCCCAGTTTTTTTCAATTCCAGTTCCAATTTCACGTGTCATTCTCTATTGCACATTTTAATAAGTGATTATAAATATTTTTGTATTAATTTTTTCTATCATTAATAAAGAAATTCAAATAAAATTTTTTATAAGTAAATGTTTTTTTAGAGTATATTTATTCAAAAAGAAAATTTTGGCTAGGAAACAGAAAATAAAAGTTATAAAATTATATTACAATATATGGTTGATGAAGAAAATAAAATTTTCAATATTAAAATTAAGTAGAATGACCTTAGGTGCTAATTTTTTTGTATTACAAAGTACAATATTTTTCTCGCCATCCTTGGTTTCGATTATTGTAGACTTGTAGATTGACCTTGCTTGACATATTCTTTCAATACCCCGAGGAATCGCTCTTTCGATATCCTAGGTGAGATCCATGCATTCCTCCTTTTGGTGATCAAGTATCATATGAAAAAAAGAAAAGAAAAAAGTATAATCATATGATGAGCCCAATACCGGCTTTAGTCACATGCACTATAGGAGCGGCCAAACGATTAGGTCAACGAATAACCCCTTGACCCTTTATATTGAAAATAATTTTTCTGCAGGCAAAAGGCGAATAATTTCATTCACAACGCTGGAAATCGTCCATCAGCGATTGAGATACAAAATTTGGGGCCAAGGCCCAACGATATGACACCTGTATGCATGTTCAGCCAAATTGTGATAGCAAGTGAGCCATAACATTCTTTGACCTATTTACTCAGAAAATATCCTTGTGGTCCTAAGAAGCAAGTCATCTTCTATATTTCCTCTACCTTGGTCTTTGGGTGCTGGTGTTTTAGCTTTCCTTTTATCCTTTTTGCCTATAAACTACTCATAGATAATACGGTTTGACTTCGCTCTAATGAAATGATTTGCCCGATTCATAAGTTCATTGAAAGTATTAGGGGTAATGAATGGTCTGGTGTGACGCTCCACCCTAACCACACCAAGTGCCACACCCAAGAGTTGGCTAGAAAGAACCATCAACATTTTAAATCTCACCCATGCAATAACACTTCCAAAAATAATAAAGTATAAATCATCTAAACAACTTTAAACATCAAGATTACATCCCAAAATCCATAATAATAGGATAAATCTCCCCCATAATCCAACATCTAATTCATATATACAACTAAGCATACTAAGGCCTCAACCACTATACCCTTTTTGATCCTCATAGGTAAGTTAACTAGCCTCCTTAAGTCGTGTTTCAAAAATAACACCGTGCAATAGTAAACCGTAAAAAATAGGTTCTAAAAGAAAATGGATGAGTTTTGAAATGGCCGTGATGGTCTCAGATTTGTTAAAACCATTGTATGTGGATATATGTAACATATAAAAGTTACATAGTGAACAAAAGTATACTTTGATTAGTTATGGTTAGGGATGGTCATGGTTCTGGTTCAAACCGGAATCGACCCGAAACCGGAACCGTGGCCCACGGTTCCAGCATTGGAACCGGTGGTTTCGAAACCGTTCTGGAACCATTCCTCCAAGGTTTCGATTCCACTTTCTATAGAATCGGAACCGACGGTTCTAGAACCATAACCGACAATTCCGGAACCATGGTCATGTCTAGTCATAGTAATGCTCATCTATAATACATTTATTTATTGTTTAATAATTTATATTTTTAGTGTCATTAATGTAGATATTAATGTATTTTAAACACATAAATAATTGATTATTATTAGTTTAATAAGTATTATTATTATGATAGTTAATCATGAATGTCAGGGTATTATAGTCATTTCAGGTTTTAAAATCTACATCTGCAGGCTACAAGGGTTCTTAGAGAATCATCTATAGTATATAATTTTAAAAATCACATTTGGGGGTTACAGGGGCTCCTAGAAAATCACTTATTGTATATAATTTTGAAATATAATGAGAATAAGATATTTCTTAAAAAAGAAAAAAAAAACTTCAAAAGCCAGCAGAAAAAAGAAACGCAAAAAACCATTGAGGGGCCCATACCTCATCTATAACGGATAAAATCCGAACTACTCAGTGATGACAACCTTCTTCCAAGTTCAAAGAGAAACACACTCAACATGGCAACTGCATCAGCCACTGCATTTTCTCCCATTTCCGCAATCTTAAACTCTCAGAATGCCAAACTCGCATCGGCCATTTTACGCTCCTCTCCTTGCACGAAAACCCATCAAGATTTTCCGCAATTAAACATCTCAAGAAGAGACTTCTTCAATGGACTCTCCTTGACGCCATTACTGCTGTTACCTTCAGCTCCACCTTCACAAGCTCGTGAAGTTGAAGTGGGTTCCTATCTCCCTCCTTCGCCTATTGACCGTTCTTTCGTTGTATTTGAAGCCACTCCAAAGGACACTCCTGCCCTTCGCGCAGGTAATTCGATAGAGTTTTTGGATTAATGTTTGATTATGCAGCGATTTTTGCGATTTGTTGCAGAATTTGGACATTTATGATAAAAACACCCAGTGTTCGAACACAATTGAATTGGGTTTTTGACAAAGAATAATGCTCTGACGATGAGCAATTTACACTGTGAAAAGGTGTTTGTGACACCCTAACCCACTTCCCTTTGCAGCCAGAAAAATTAGCACTTTCTAATTCTTAGTATATAACAGAGAACTGTTATCACAAAACTGCTTCTATCTGGCTAGTGGATAATTTGTCTCTGTCCCCCAAACAAGAATTTCTGGCGGATGGTTATGAGTACAAGAGTTTCATCAGTATGTGGTCAGTTAGATTAACTATTAGCTGATCCTTGAGGCCATCTACAAAGCGTAAATTGTAAACAGGGCTGTTGAGGTCCATGGTATTTCATTGCAAGCCTGTTCTCTAGAGATAGCCAAATATTCTTTTGAGCCCATGTAAAATATATGCTCCCTCTCTCCCAAGAATCCAGTGTTATAATTATTTCTAAGTCACAAGGTTAACACGAAACATGACTCTTTATATGGGATGGAGGGAGTATATGATACAATAGCCGCTTGAGAGGTAAGGTAGAGTAGAATGCTAGGGGGGTTGATAGCCTTTAATTTTCTGAATTTCTTAGCTTTTTCTTTTACCATTTGTTGTAAGGCTTAGATGGTCTCCAAGAACTAACTACTCGTATAAGACTTCTGGATAAGTAAAGAATGTTCTCATCCGATAGAGCTGCCGGTTTTATAATCCTATATTACTGAAGTAGCACTTTGTAGTAGTGAACTTGTGATGATCTTCTGTACGGCATGAAGCTAAAATGAACATGGTCTACCAAATTATGGATGATAAAAAATCTGAAGAAAATCTGCCATACAACAGTAGGGTATATAAACATCAATAAAGGATTCTTATTTAGGGTATATATATCAGTACAGTAAACTACCTAACCTAGTGAACAGTTCAATGTTGATGCATATAAAATAAGCTGGTATCTTTTGGTAATAACTTGTGCAAGTTTATGTGTACAATGTGCAGACTGATGATTAGATTTGACACTTCAGTTAGGATGCTTGGCAAAATTGAACGCGATTAAAGAAGATGAGAAATTAATTTTGTTATAATCTATTGATGCATTCATATAATTGTGGTGTCAATTTAATTTGTTAGATACCTCAAATATACACTCACTTTTTCAGAAGTTCGTATTTTTCTCATTCTTGGTATCTCATTTGTATTTTTCAATTTCAAATATGCTTTGTTCTTCTCTCTTTTTTTCAAAAGTTTATTTCTATGTTCTGCTTTATAATTTTCTTTACTAAATCTGTCAAGTTAATGTAGACTTAAAATACTTCTCCTGTTGTTGTCAAGTAACTTAAGGAATCTACCTTACTGATTTTGGTACATCTATCTAATTGTCAGAAGCCTGAACTTTTCCCTCCACTGCAAACGCTTTTGGTCTTCATCAGTCACTTTTATTTCTTAAATGCTTGTTGCTACATATTCAGTTGAAGTGAAAACCCACCTCACACCTTTTTGAATCCCCCAAAAGCTCTGTATCATTTTGTAGGCTCTTAATTCTTTTGGAAAGACTATCTGCTATACAAACCAGATATGCATGATCAGTTATGGAATTAAGATAAGGGGTTCTGGAAATGAAGCATACTTAATTTTGAGGTTTTCCTTGCCATGTCTTCCGACTTTTTGAATGCATATCTATCAGATGAAATTTGAACTAGTGTCACAAAATACATCTAGAGCTAGTAATGGATTGGTGATGCAATTGCGAAATGTGATAAAGCAACAGCCGACAAGCACTGGGTCATCCCAGTCATAACTCTTCAGGATGCAATAACTTGTGTATGTGAATGATATGAGGTTCCTATCCAAAATGAGATGTATTCTAGGATCTCACTTCAAATGTAGCATTGGCATTTCTGGAAGCCTAGTCACAGAGTCTGTAGTGTTTCTCAAAGATCATGAAGATGGTCTTGTACAAAACAGGTGAAAGGGAAATGTCTTTCTGATCCTTAATTGGAGGATTGAGCAGCTCAATGATAAACTAGAGGGGATTCAGAAGTGATTATTTGAGATGTCGAATAGGCAATATCTTCACATTTTTGCATGTTATCGTCTGGAAAGCAGTTGCGCTTTTGTTGGCGGAGCTTGTGTAAAATATGACAATGGATAGGAAGGGAGATCGTCCTGCATTGGCAATTATAATTCTACATTTCTACCAAAAAGCTATCATTATGTAGTATTCTGTCCATTCTAGTAGAAGAGTTCACTTTGGAGTTGTACCTTGTGACTAAAAAACAGTTGTACTACTCAGACTATTCTAATGGGACGGAGGGAGTATTGGTCACAGCATGGCTATTACTGTATTCCATGTAGATATATTAACAGCTTTGAGATGTTACAATTTAGTGGACATTTGAGGACAAAATTTCAGTGTTTGAACATCTTTTGTATCTTCCAAGCATCTTTTATTTTCCATTCGAATTTCCTCTTTTCACTTTCTCTATAAGCTTATGAGAGTCTGTGTTTAGTTACTTGCAGGAAATGTGCAACCTTACAAGTTCATGATTCCACCAACTTGGAAACAGCTTCGGATCGCGAACATCTTATCGGGCAACTACTGCCAACCAAAGTGTGCCGAGCCATGGGTGGAGGTGAAATTCGAAGATGAAAAGCAGGGAAAGATTCAGGTGGTGGCTTCTCCATTAATACGCCTGACCAACAAGCCAAATGCCACAATTGAAGACATTGGCAGTCCAGAGAAGGTCATTGCTTCTCTTGGCCCTTTTGTCACTGGAAATTCCTATGATCCAGATGAGCTACTTGAAACCTCCATTGAAAAAGTCGGTGATCAGACGGTATTAAATTACTTCTCTGCTCTCTATCTTTGAATTATTCTATCAACTTTGATCATCATCTTGTCTCTTTCAGTTCCCTTCTACTTCCTTATTGTTTGTCTTAATTCCAGAAGAAAATGCTACGAAAATCTCTTGGGAAACTCGTACTTTTGTTCCCTCTTCTATTCTCTCGTTACACTTTTGATCATCTTCTATGTTTCGTTGCATTTGTGATCCCTCTTCTTTCACGTGTTGGCACTTTTAGTGCCTATGACCTGTAGTAGTTGGTTTCCACAAATGTAACGAGGCAGAGAAGATGGATCAAAAGTACAAGTTTCCCAAAATCTCTCGATCGTGTCCACTCTTAATGCGTGGATCAATCCTTTTATCTTTTGTGCAGTATTACAAGTATGTTCTTGAGACTCCATATGCTTTGACGGGGTCGCACAATCTTGCCAAGGCTACAGCTAAGGGTAGCACTGTGGTCCTGTTCGTGGCCAGTGCCAACGACAAACAGTGGCCGACATCGCAGAAAACGCTGCAGGCTATTCTTGATTCCTTTCAAGTGTAATTCCTTGGATATATATATAGATATATATATATATATTGATGGTAAGAAATTTTTTCTAGTAAAAGGTCCATGAATTGATTAGTAGATCAAAACGAGTCATGAACCATACACCTTAATTTCTTATATTTTCTCAGTAGTTCACAAGCCATAATTATTGTTATGTGAAACATTTCACTAGTAAAAATATACCTGGAGTGACTACAACAAAAGTGATCAATAGTGACAATATTTTTGATATGGTTAAGGATTTTTCACAAATTTTGTTATAATATCACTATATTTTGTCTCCCTTAGTCATTAGTCAACAATTATAAAAGCATGGGACTAATGACACCAATTGTCACTCAACTATTCATAAGGTTCAGTTTTGATCACTAATATTTTTTTTTTGGGAAAAGCACAGTTTTGGTCCCTCAACTTGACTCTCGTTATACGTTTAGTCCTTCAACAATTGAAACTCGCACTTTTAGTTCCGTAACTATCACTTTTTCGCCGTTTTGGTCCCTCTTACTGGCAAGCTACCAGGTTACCGGTAATTTGGGATGAAAATAAAATATTTAAAAAACTCCGACCCTTGTTTGTAAATTGCAAAAAAAAATACTATCTACAAGGGGAAAATTGAAGTTTGGTCTCTCATCTATACTCTCGTTACAGTTTTAGTCCATTTTCTATTGAAACTCGCACTTTTAGTCCATTAACTATAACTTTTTCGCCATTTTGGTCCCTCTTACCGGTAAGCTACCAGTTGACTGACGAAGTCAACGGTAATTCCTTATTGAAAAACTTATAAAAGTTTTGGGCCAAATCATAATAAATTAAACGCTAAAAAAAAAATAAAAAAAATTACTTTTTCTATAAACCTTAAACTAAATCGACGAAAATAGAACCCCAAAAATCAACCCATTGTCTACACCCCTAAACAAACTATAGCCGCCGGCGGTCTTCCAGGAGTTGCGCCTTTCTTTGGCCACCGAGAAGGAAGACCTCGCCGCCCGACTTGAAGGTACTGCTCCATTATCAGCTACCTTTCTCTGTCGGCTTTGAAGGTTTCTTTTCTATTCCCCTATTCTTGTGCTGAAAGTGCCTGCAATTTTGTTTGGATTTTTGTCTATTATTACTATGTTTATTGTTGGTCTCTAGTGAATAATGTACCCATTTCTGTTAGATTCTTTTCCTTGTTTCTTCCTTTTCTGTTCATGGATTTCAGTTTGCAAATTGAGGCAGCAGTTTTTGCTCCGTGATTGTTATATGATCCAGGTCAAGTTCCAATCGTTGTTGATATGTTTGGGGTTTCAAATTTCTTGCACTATTTTTTTCACCTTTCGTTTTGGTTGTGGCGCTGTAATTTTGCTTCTGAAAATTTTTACATTGGCTGAATTATAGCTGTTGAAAGGAGTTTACTAATATGGTTGGTTGGCTTATTTTGTGCTGCTTAGGCTAGTTACTGCAACCAAGTATAGTCTTAGGATGGAAGCATTTAATTCCCCATTTCACTAATAAATTTTGCATTGTAAATGCACATTCTTATATCTCCAATGTAACATTTTACATTTTCATGCAATTTTCTCAATTCCGGTGAATCAGATGAAGAACAAGGCATTTTTGAGCAAGAAAGACGAGAAATTTTTGCCTGGGAAAGAAATCAAATGAAGAATCCGGTGGCCTTAGCTTGCTTGACAACCTCCGCTGGAGTGAAAAACTGGTTGGCCATGGTGGAAATCCCCGGAAAGACGCCTTGAGGAAAGCAAACACGAATTCAGGGGAATTGGGGAGAAGAATCATAATCACGTCGCCCTGTAGGAACCCAAACTTGTTGAGCCTGAAAGCCACTTTTCCTGAAATGAGCTCAACTTCGGCGAAAGTGTAGCTTTGGTCGGTGGCGCAATTGCAGGTTTTCAATTTGGTGAAAGAAAAAGAAGAAGAGCTCTTTCTGTTTATATTTTTAAAAAGTTTTTAGTTATTATGATTTGGCCCAAACAATTTATAATTTTTCATTTTGACCCCAAATGATCGGCAACCGGTAGCTTACTGGTAAGAGGGACCAAAACGGTTAAAAAGTGATAGTTAAGTTACTAAAAGTGCGAGTTCCAATAGAAGAGGGACTAGAAGTGTAACGAGGGCATAGATGAGGGACCAAAACTGTGATTTTTCCTAAAAAGAAAAGTTCTTTTTTTGTTTTTTTAACTTTTGAATTATTATGTTTTGGCCCAAATATTTTTAACTTTTCAAAAAGATCCAAATTACGTTGACTTTGTCAGTCAAACAGTAGCTTGCCGGTAAGAGAGACCAAAACGGTGAAAAAGTGATAGTTACGGACTAAAAGTGCGAGTTTCAAGAGTTAAGGGACTAAAAGTGTAACGAGGGTCAAATTGAGAGACCAAAACTGCAATTTTTCCCTTTTTTTTTTTTTTTTGTGTGTTTGCTTATTTAACTTTCTAAAATATATTACTTTTAATCAATTTCGTTTGAAATGACAATCAAATTAGACAAAAATTCATAATTAATTGTACATTTTTTAAACTGTACTTTTTAATGGAATTGGAAGAATATTATATATTAAATCGACAAACAAAATGAAATAGGGACAGAGTAATGAAATAAATTTGAACAATATTTTCTTAAATTTAGAACTTGGAGTCAAGAATATCGACGGTCTTCTTGTCAACTTGGAGCGCTTTGGCCAGAACTTCACTGTCAATATTTGATCCAAGGAGAGTGCTCGTGATGGAAACTAAGCCGGGATTTTGGCTGCTGAGAGCAACGATCGCAAGGGCATTTCCATTGCCAACGTTGTGCTGGTAATGAATAAGTCCAGCGGGAAGCACAAAAACATCACCCTTTTGCAAGACCTTAGCGAAAAGTTTGTTGGTGGTGGTTATGAACCCAACTTCAATAACTCCTTCAACAACGGTGAGGATTTCACTTGCTCTCGGGTGAGAGTGAGGGGAGTTGAGTCCCCCTTTTGCAAAATCAAAACGTACAAGGGAGATCCCCAATCTGTTAAGCCCCGGTAGCTGAGCAACGGATACTTGGGTAGCCCTGAACCCAAATGGATTCGAAGTGTTTCCCGGAACGTGGAGGCCTTGGAACAGGAAATCGTTCACATTTACTGTGCTAGCATCCTTGCAGCCACGTTCCGGAAAACACTTCGAATCCATTTGGGTACAATACATAATTAAGTTACAGGGAAGGCCATTCAAGTTTACTGTAATTAAGTACAATACATATAAACGAGGTCAGTTTAGATTAACATGCACAAAGCTATGAATTAATGTAAAACAAAGAGAAAATCGCACTTTTAGTTCCTCGTCTATATACTCGTTCCATTTTTAGTCCATCTTTTATGCTTCGATGCATTTGTGGTACATATTCTTTCATGTGTTAGCACTTTTATCCTTATGACTAGCAGTAGCCAATTTTGTAGATCATCTGGGGTCAAAATATAATTTTAAAATTTACACAATCAGTCTCAACAAAACTGGCTGCTGCAGGTAATAGGGACTAAAAGTAAAGAATAGAGACCATAAGTGGAAGGAGGCTTGTATAGAAGATGGACCAAAAGTGTAATTTTTCCACAGAGCAATGTATATATATATACCTAGAGCTGCTCATTTTGACCCGAAATTCGGGTCGGATCGGACCAAAATTATCGGATCACAGTGGATCACATGAGTAGTTCGGATCGGATCGGATTAGATCAATGTTGACCGATCTAATCCGGACATCTTTTTCTGTTTTTTTTTTAATTTCTTTTTTCCAAACACTCAACACCGAGACTCTTTATTTCCATGGACCATTTCTTCACCATTCCAATCCCAATCTGAGTTCCACTGAAAGCTTCTTCGTCCGACAACCAAGGTCCTCAAGCTATCATCCAAGGCGCTGTCTACCCGAAGCAAGCCGCAGTGCCCCCGTCAGCCTCGCCGCCATTATCGATGTCGCCTCCGTCATTTTCGCCGCCAGCTATGGATGGGTTTGTGAAGTTTTTCTCTTCCAGATCTGGAGTCCCTCACCGCCTCATTCACGTTTTTGATGATCCAGTACCATCCACTTTGACCCATCACCACTATCATCTCCCACCGGTGTTGGTCTAAAAATTCCTTCAAGCGTCATTCCGCCTCTATCGGCTCCAATTGCCGATATTCTATCAAAATTTCCCCTTTTAATTTTTTATGTCATCCTGCAATGGCGTTCTGGTTCTTATACTGTGCTAATAGTTTGGATTTTGATGGGTTTTTCTGGTTTCTAGTTATTAATTTTGTGCTGCTTTATTTTGGGGTTGCTTCTTTAGTTTTCTATGAAAAGAAAACAGAAGAAGCAATTATGGGCAATATTTGTTCTAATGTTGCTTTTAAGCACTGCATGAATCTTCTTTGTTCTTAGTTGAATCTATTACCCTTTATCCAGATTAGTTAAAGAGTTTTGTGCTGGAGTTGGAATGACAAGGAAGTTTTTGAATTTGACGACAAAATGGATTTAAGGAGATAGAGTAGAGATGGATTTCTGAAGGATGCATCTTCATTAATGGCAGGAAAAGAAAAAAAAAAGAAACATAACAGAATGAAGAAGACAAAGTGATAAAATTGACCCAAAAAAAAAAAAAACACACGGATCGGATCCGACCCAAAGATCGATCCGATTCATTATTGATCCAAACCAAACCGATCCGAACTTTTTGGATCATGATCCAAAACTGATCCGATCCGAATGGATCGGGTCGGATAGTTCAATTTGAACAGCCCTAAATTATACCCGGGCTAGTCGCTTTCGCAACACAGAAATCCTGCAATCCAGATTGATCACCTTCCGAAGTCAAGAAAGAGAAACCCAAAAACAAACCAAAACCAATATCAAAACACTGCTTTTCGCCATTGAAATCTCGATACTATTACGATTGAGAAGATGATGGGACTACTAGTATATATAATCAATAGAAGAAAGAAGCTTTTGACCGATGATCAGCTTTCGCTTCTTATTTATAGACTGGGTTCATTCAAGATGCCGTAAGTTTATCCTCACTGCCTACAGAAAAACTACAAATAAATCAGACGGGAAAAAGTAGTTTTGTTTGACTTGATCAATAGTACCATGTACTCTTTCAAACTCTGAATATAATTTTGAATGCATGATTGCTCAGCCGGCTTCTCTCATCTCCAACAAGACAATTTCACATTGTTTGCTTATTCAATCGTTAAATTGGCGGCAAGGTTCTGTATGCGCCATTGAATCCGTTTGAGGAAAATATTTTACTTCAACAATGTACGACTAATTAGGAATAGTTTCAATGCACAAACCCAAATGAATTTTATTTTCAGAGCTTGAATATTTTGAATATGGATAACATGTAATTATTTGAATAAATATATTTGAAAACATTGTAATTTGAAACCTTTTTTTCAGGATTACAAAAACAAAAGGTTAAATCAATGAGCTTTGTTTTTCTTATCTTCTCTTTCGAAATTAAACTTCTATTCTTTTAAATTTATGCAATTTCTTTCAGTGACTTACGATTATAATATTATGCGTGGAGTATGTGGGGTTGGAAACATCAAGTTCCATATACTTGGGCCAGATTATTATAATTTGGATTATATGGGCAACCTTTCCAATGTGAATTGACTCGTTACACTAATTAGCAACTTGTATATTCTTTTTTATACACACACACACTATCTTATTACTTAAAAAGCAATTTAATGAAAATGTGCAAATGCGTATTTAAATGATTGTGCAACATTTTAAAAAGAAATGTACAATGTCCTAAAAGAACACCAAAGTTCACTTTGGTGTCAGCAAGCCGTAGAAAAGGCTCTTCTGATCCAAAGTTTGGGGTTCAAATCGAGTTCGAAGAAAATGGATCTGGTGGGAGCAAGAATAAACCCCCCAAATATCCTGCTAGGAAGCCTTGAAAAGAGTCGAAAGCCAATAATGATGCTGCCAATTATGGAGCAAAGAAGACATTTCGAGTTGTTCTTCCCGAATTGCTTCTGTTTCTATTTTTTTTATGTTTGGTTTCAATAATAGGCAACACCAGAGAGAACTTTTGCATTTGCTTTATGATTCCAACTGATATTCTTAGAAAATAAAACTTAATTTTCGAATGCCTATTGAAAAACTTTATGATTTGAGATATTTTTTAGCATTATCTATGTCAAAAAAAAAAAAAAATTTATTGATTAAGAAGCAATTTAATGGAAATGTGCTATGTGTATTAGTGCTTGTGCACCATTTTAAGAAGAAATGTGCAATGTCCTAAAAGTGAACAAAAGTTTACTTTGGTGTTAGCAAGCCGTGGTAAGGCTCTTCCTCACCCAAACTTCAGGTTTCAAATGAGTTCGAAGAAAATGGCTCTAGTGGGAGCAAGAATATATAGAAATATATTCAATTGCGTATGAATAATGGCATGCCTTTACATTGAGTGTAATGTCCTATTTATAGCTAACCTTTACACATATGATAAGAACAAATTAATTACAAGAATAATTCTAGGGATACAACATTAATGGGAGGAGGATTGCATGGAGAGGATAATGGGATAAAGGTTTGACTGATACGGCTGGCTTCAGGGGATGACCTGGGGAGCTCACCTTAGCTGACCTCGGTTTCACTAACTCTTATCTCTAACATGGCCCCGCAAGTTGGACGTCCGTGAGGATAGACCAATCTTGATCAACAAGTCTTGAAATCGGGACCGAGGTAGTGGTTTGGTGAGGGCATTAGCGAGTTGGGCAGCCGAGGAGACATGTGTGACCCGTAAAGTGCCATTTTGAACTTGTTCACGGATAAAGTGAAAGTCAAGGGCCACATGCTTCATGCGCGAATGGAAGACGGGTTGGAGCAGAGGTGTGTTGCCCCCACATTGTCACAGTAGATGACCGGTTATGGGGGAGTGAGACTACCAGTTCACCGAGAAGGGAGGTGATCCAGCTGACCTCGGCTGCCGTTGAGGCGATAGCACGATACTCAACTATGGTGGAAGAGCGAGCGATAATGCGTTGTTTCTTCGAGCTCCACGATATAGGGTTGCGGCCGAGGTACATAATGTAAGCACTTGTGGAGGTGAAATCGTCTTTGTCCTAGTCAGCATCAAAGTATGCGTAGAGGGCAAGAGGCGACTGGCGGTGGAGAAGGATGCCACGATCAATAGTGCCACAGAGATAGCAAAGAAGTCGCTTAGCAGCATTCCAATGGTCAGTGGTGGGATGATGCATGAATTGAGACAACTTGTTAACCACATATGCAATGTCTGGTCTAGTGACTGTCAGATATTGGAGATTGCCAACCACAGCTTGGAACTCAGTGGGGTCGGAGAGGGCCGAACCAGCGTGGAGTGTGAGAGTGGGTGATCTGGCAAGGGGAGTGGCCACCGGACAAGCATCAGTCATCGTGTTCGAGTCAGGAGGTCAGAAATGTAGCGACGCTGGGAGAGAAGCAGCCCATGGGGCTGAGGAGTGACCTCAATCCCAAGGAAGTAGTGGAGAGGGCTGAGGTCTTTAAGAGAGAAGCGACGGGCAAAAGTAGAGATGAAGGCCTGAACTTTGGTTGTATTGTTACCTGTAATGATGATGTCGTCCACATAGACAAGGATAAGAGTGTGGTGCTGTTGTCCTTGTAGGTGAATAATGAGGTGTCGGCAACAGAGTTCCTGAAGCGGGATGCAAGTAGAAAGTGGCAAAATTCATTGTACCATGCCCGAGGAGCTTGCTAGAGCCCGTATATCGCCTTTCTCAACCAGCAGACATGGTGAGGGTTGTCGGCATTAACAAGCCTTGGGGCTGAGCCATGTAGACGGCATCCGTAAGAGTGCCTTGGAGAAAGGCATTGTTGACGTCAAGTTAGCCGAGGGTCCATCCTCAGCAGATGGCAAGTGAGTTAACCAGGCGAATGGTGGTCAGTTTGACCACCAGGCTGAACGTCTCATGGTAGTTCACACCGGGCCGTTGATGGAAGCCTTTGGCTACCAAGCGAGCCTTGTACCTGTCAACAGAACCATCAGATAACGTTTTGATACAAAAAATCCATTTGCACTCCACAAGATTCTGCACAGCTGAGGGAGGGACCAGCTCCCAAATTCCATTCCAAACTAAGGTACCAAATTCCTAAGACATAGCTTTGCGCCAACGGATATCTTTGAGTGCTTGGGTCACACAGGTTGGCTCAAGGTCGGGGAGAAGTTGGACTGAGAAGGTCAGTTTACGGTTGGGTCTGTGAATGTTGTTTTGTGAGCGAGTGATTACCGTGTAGGTGCGGGCTGGGAGAGGTGGTAGGGCCAGTGAGCGAGGGGGTGGTGATGGGGAGGGTTGAGTGATGGGATGATGCCAAGGACGAGGCCGAGGCTAGGGGGGAGGACAGGGACGAGGTCAAGGCCGGGGATGAGGTCGGGGCCTGGGAAGAGGCAGAAACTGGGGACGAGGTCGAGGTCGGGGATGGGGTCGAGGCCAGAGGAGTGGCCGAGACTGAGGTCAGAGCCGAAGGTGGTGGAGGTCAGACATCCGGTGTGGTAGAATCGACTGGCAAGAAGCCACTTGAACTGTGAGGCCCCGAAAAATAAGGAGATATTGTGCCTAGTATTATTGTTAAGTTATATTTAATTTTGGGTTCAAGAGAGCGTTTATTAAAATTTTAGGGGTTAAACTTTAATTAAGGAGGGTTAATAAATAAGTAGAAAAAAAAAAATAATAATAAATAAATAAAACAAATAGAATAATTTAAACCATCACCGTGTGCCGATAAACTTGGAATTGAGGAGGTGTAATGCAGCTGCACTTCTTGTGAGTATTAGATGAGTTCAGCTGCACTCCGGAGATCACGTCGCACATCCCGCAAGTTTCTCGCGCAGGTTTCGGTATCCTCTTCACCAAATCCGTTACCACTCGCCTGACGGCACTTCAAATGCAATGGAAGGCAGTTCAAATCTTGCAACGATAATGATAGCCGATCTCCAAGGATGATGCTAACCTATCCTTTTTAATCGTAAACGGGCAAAGGCCCTTCTTATATCTCCCACGCCCTCGTCTCTCTCGTCTCCCTCACAAAATTGTTTCCACCACAAACTATCATCTCCTAAGTTCTCTCACTCGGTTGCTGCTGCAGCGGGAAAAGGAAAGGCTGAGGAGAGCAAACCATAGTGCACTGTCGTTTCGAAGGAAGGTAAGACTTTCGATTGTAGAAGCTCGATCTAGGTAGTGTAGATGCCGACAATATGATTTTCGCTTAATAATTTACTTGTCGCGGTTAATATCGTAGGCGGGTGTGTGTTGGGTTTTGCAGAAACCATTCCGTAGACAGAAAAGAAGGGATCGAGGACTGGAGTTCACCATCATCGGGAGAGAATAGGTAAACTCTTTGTTCCTATTGTTTCCGGATTACGGGACCATTAAGAAGGTATTTTAGTTACTAATTTAATAGTTCGGCTTAAGATTTAGATAGGCGACCTTGGGCTGAAACCTGTGGTGACGGACGTCGGGCAAAGCCATTTAGAAGACAGGAAACGAGAAATCGGAGGCACTGTTCGGTTCACAGGTAATTCGACTCCTACTATCTAAGGGGATCGAGCATGTCTGCAAAGTAGCTTAATATATGAATTTCTATGCGTTGCTGTTGTTTTGACCTCGTCGGAATCTGAAAACGTAAGGCGACGGAACCGTATAACCTACACTGAAGACTACCCGAATAAATTGGATCCCTATATAAATGCATAGAAGTGTTGGTACGCAGATAAGAGATCAGGGAGTTTTTTTACGTATGCATGTGTATCTAGATATATATAGGCTTATGCATGAATGCGGGGGTCAGTGAAGTACATACTAATGTAAATGGGTGATGGGTTAAGGCTCACGGTTGTAATATGGATGGATGGAAGGTGTTAATATGCATAAAATTGGTACTGATTTCAGGTGGGTGTGTGTGTGATCAAAACAGCATGCGTAGGAATATATATTTATATAAATAGGATTAAGGCTTGAATCAAACAAAATATATATCATTAATACAAAGGAATGGTTATACATGCGTGTACTGTAAGCCTAGGACTTATGTGTATATAGATGCATGAACTTGCATGAAATCATGGGATGCATTAAGGATGATGGTTAAAGGTTTCCTGTGAATGCTGGAGCTCTATTAGTTTGTTCCGTAACTTTTGCTCCGACTCTGACATAAAACCAGTGGAACTGGGAGGGCATTGTCGTAGTCATTCTGGTTACCTACCGGCTTAGGAAAAATACATAAGCCAGATTCAGTTATTATTTTAAGGATTAAAACAAGTATATAAGGATGTGGGCTTTGGATTCACATACTGAAGTCCCACAGGGAGCATTGGGGTTAACATGGGGAGGCTCGAATGCATATAGGTAATTGGTAAGCTAAATGTTTGGTTTCAGGTTCTGTTGAGCTCATGGATTATTAATTTAGTCGTGACCAAGTGATGGGAGGTGTATTTGTTATGTATATACACATGTGTACATATGGTATGTAGTTAATGGCTTTAGTGCGCAGTGTGCATGCATGGACCTATATTTCCATATTAGCACATTTGGGGAACATACTACAAATCGTACGGGGTAGAGCCAAAATAACAATGATAAGAGTAATAGTGGGGTCGCATAATGGGAATTAAACAAGAGGTTTTTACGACAGAATTTTATACGCAATTGCACTTCTTCACGAACGCATAACCCCAGCATAGTGCCCATGCATGTAGTGATCAGGTTAGATCGACTCTGATGCTTTACAAAACAATAAAATTGCAGGTTTTGCCACATAAAGAATTGCGTAGTAATTGTCGCAGGTGAGAATTTCTCGCTATTTTCACTGCTTTCAAGTACACATAGTATATATATAAATATATATAGATTGGGATTGACCCGGTCACTGAGATTTCAAAATTAAAATGTTTTCTTTCACTGGGATTTTTAAATATACAGACTTCCTTTTTACTGAGATTTTGAAATTTAAATATTTTCGTTTGTTGTATTCACAAAAATTTCTTATGCATATTTACTATCTACTGTTCTATTTGTGTTTTGGTGTTGATTGTTTGCGTGATCGGGGCCGTACTTTATCGCCCGGTCACTTTTTTACTGGAATTGTTGTGTTACTGTATTTGCTGTGCATGCTATTACTGGTCGCTGGAGGCGTACTTTATCGCTCCAGTGACATTGGGATCCCAACCCCGGTGGTTCAAACCGGCGAGGTCGGCGTTGGGCCTGATCGCTTGGCTAGACTCCGTGGGTACTGCAGGTTATCTCGAGATATACCACTACTGTGCCGGCTTACTGATATACTGTTGAAGGTGTGGATTTGACAATTGAGAGTGTCTGTCGGGGACCCTTTCCTATGGCCATAAAGGACACCCCGGGCAACCTCACCTGTATCCTTTTTGCTATAATTGTTTACTGAACTGTTGCGTTAAGTTACTGGTTGCTTTGCATTGCAAATTAAGGATTTTTGACAAATAGATGTTTTAAACGAAAACTTTGCGTAACTGATTTGCAACCCTTTGAGAGTTCTCACTGGGCTTTCTAGCTCACAAAACAAAAATATTATTTTCTAGGTGGGTTAGGCGAAGCGGATCATCACCCCTTAGCAGAAGAGTCCCAGGCAGAGGAGTCTCGTACGTCGTCATTCACGAGTAGGGCTGCAGTGGCGATTGGAATAATTAGGAAATACACTTTATTTATTCCTGCTAGAATTTATCCGGTAGTTACTTTCGTTTGAA
This sequence comes from Leptodermis oblonga, assembly GCA_016801395.1. Taxonomy (NCBI): domain Eukaryota; kingdom Viridiplantae; phylum Streptophyta; class Magnoliopsida; order Gentianales; family Rubiaceae; genus Leptodermis; species Leptodermis oblonga. The sequence continues at coordinate 20,297,440 of CM028750.1, read as the reverse complement.
CTCAGTAACGTAGTGATTCCCAGTGGGGCGTTACGGACAATTTTTACCTCTATTCGAGTTATTTATGGAACGTCGTTCAACGACAAAAATTTATTTTACTGTTACTGTGGGCGAGAGCCCTGATGATGCCTAGTCGATCACCCTTAGGAATGGCTCCTAAAGGGGGGGTCGGGGTGGGGTGTCACATGAACGACCTGCAGATGATGTGTATGACATTGGCTGGTGGGCAAGGGATAGGAGCCAGGTAGCAGTAGTGGAGTCCGTAGGATAGGCAAGGTGCTGATGGAGGGTGGACATGGGAAACACAGACTTAACAAAACAAACATGACGAGAGGAGAAGAGCAGCTGGGTGCTGGGGTGAAAGCACAGGTAAGCACTTTGAGTGAGGGAGTAGCCCAGAAATACACAGGGGGTGGAGCGAGGTGCGAGTTTGTGAGCAGAGTAAGGGCAAAACCAAGGATAGCATAGACAACCAAAGGCTCGAAGATTATGGTAATTGGGTGGTGAACCGATAGTTTTTGGTAGGGAGAGGTCATGTTAAGTGTTGGTGTTAGAAGATGATTGATGAGGTACACAGCAGTGGCAAAGGCATAGGACCAGAATTGGAGGTACACAGCAGTGGCAAAGGCATATGACCAGAATTGGAGGGGGAGGGAGGCTTTGGAGAGAAGCGAGAGACCAGTTTCAATAATGTGACGGTGTCGCCTTTCGGAGAACTCATTGTGTTCCGGTGTGTGTGGTGGGGTGGTGAGGTGCGAGATGCCATGTGTGGATAAGTAGTGGGCAAGACCAGTGGTCTTAGTGAGGCCCATGTATTCCCCCCCCCCATTGTCTGAATATAGGCTAATGATTTTTCGGGAGAAGAAATTTTTGACAAGGGCTTTGTATCGAGGGAAGACGATGGCGACTTCAGATTTGAGTTTGAGGGGTTACAGCCAAATGTAGTGGGTGAAGTGATCCACAAAGATAACATAGTATTTGTAGCCATTAACAGACGGGGTGGGGGAGGTCCAGACATCGGAGTAGATGAGTTGGAGAGGAGATGTAGACACAAGGGGTGAGACAGAAAATGGTAATTATGACTTTTATTGCTCAGACAATCATGACAGTAAGAGGTGCTGGAATGAGTCCTGTCTACATCTAAACCAAATTTAGAAGTGATGTGTCTCTGAGTGGATTCGGATGGATGACCAAGGCGGTGATGCCATGTACTAGCCAGAGATTTGCTGCTGTGTAGGCAGTGGGAGGCTGGGACGAGATCAGAGACTTGAATTTGGAGTGGGGCAAGGCCGAAGTGCAGGTCGGCCATTCATACACACCATCTTTAGTTTATCCTTCCAACAGCTGGGTTCCTGTCAGTAGATCCTTCACGCGAAAAGAAGATGGTAAGAATTCAATGGAAGTATTGTTGGTTTTACAGAATTGAGATATGGAAATTAGATTTCTTTTCATGTTAGGAACAAAGAGAACATCATGTAAGTGAAAAGTGTGAGAGGAGGTGGGAAGGGAAGATGAGCCAGTTCTGGAAATGTGGAGCCCAGTACCATCACCGATCACGACGTCGTAAAACCCATCATACGGGGGGCGAAGAGAGAGGTTACCGAGGTCCCAGGTGACATGATGGGAGGCACCACTGTCAAGGAGCCAGGTGGGAGTCGCGGCTACTGATGTCTGAGCGGCATAGGCCTGTGGTGGCCTCTGGGGTCCAGGGGGTGAGGGGCGGGTTCCCCCTTGGTTGGTGACCGGGACTAGAATGAAGAAGGAACAGTGGCAACAGAGTGACCCAGTTGTTTGCAGCCTAGGTATTTGCCCAGATACCTGGAGGGCTAGGGTGCTGGATGAGGAGATTGGGCCAGGGCCGAGTGCTAAAGTCCAAGGCCAGAGGGCCGGGGTGAGAACTACCAGTGTTGGTTGGGCCGAGGTGCTGACGACCATGACTGGTGTCGGGGCATTGAGTGGCGAGGAGCGCCGATGTGGCGAGTCAACTCTGTGTTGGTTGTGGTAGGGTGTGCGAATGAGGGAGCTGGAGACTGCCTCAAAGCTAGTTCGCGGTTGATGAGTTTCTCATGGAGTTAGTCGAACGAGATCTGGGTGTCCCGTCCTTCGACGATGTCAGTGATGTGGCGATAGTCCTCATCGAGACCCGCCAAGATTGATTCGATGAGGTCCTTATGGTCTAGCAGTTTGCCGAGGGCTGCGAGTTCATCGGATTTGCCTTTGATGAAGTGCAGGAAATCCAAGATCGACTGTGAGCCTTTCTTCTCGCGCTTGATATGGTCTTTGGTCTGCTTAATGTGACCGCGAGTCGGGCGAGCAAATGTGTTGGCAAGTGTCTGCCATGCATCGCGGACGAGGTGGAATTCTGAATGAGAGAAATGAGGTTGGACGAGATGGAACCAACAAGGGCGCCAAATAGCGGTTTGTTTTGTAGGGTCTATGGCAGGAGGCCGGGTTTAGTTTTTCACCATCAGTTGTGCGGATAGTGGCCGGTGGGTAGGGATGCGAGCCATCAATGTACTTGTAGAGGTTATAGCCAATGAGGATGGCCTCAACTTGAAGTTTCCATGCGATGTAGTTGGTGGATGTGAGTTTTATGAGGTTGATGTGGGAGAGGTTTATGAGGTGAAGGGATTCAGTGGAGGAGGAGCCATTGGGCAACTAGGTGGAATTGGTTTGGTTAGGGATGTCAACAATCTAACGATCAGCGGCCATTGTAGCAATGATGGGAAGAAAAAAAAAAAAGTGTGTTGGGAGCGGTTTAGGATCAAGGAGGCTCTGATACCATTTAAAAATATATTCAATTGCGTATGAATAATGACATGCCTTTACATTGAGTGTAATTTCCTATTTATAGCTAACATTTACACATATGATAAGAACAAATTAATTACAGGAATAATTCTAGGGATACAACATTAATGGGAGGAGGATTGCATGAAGAGGATAATGAGATAAAGGTTTGACTGATACGGCTGGCTTCAGGGGGCGACCTGGGGAACTCACCTCAGCTGGCTTCAGGGGAAGACCTGGAGAGCTCACCTTGGTTTCACTAACTCTTATCTCTAACAGAATAAACCCCCCAAATATTCTGCTCGAAAGCCTTCAAAAGAGGCGAAAGCCAAAAAGGATGATGCGAATGGAGCAAAGAAGACATTTTGATTTGTTCTTCCACTTCTGTTTCTGTTTTTATTTTTGGTTTCATTATTTAGGCAACACCAGAGAGAACTTTTGCATTTGCTTTATAATTCCAACTGATATTCATTTTAAAAAATTGAATTTTAGAATGCCTATTGAAAAACTTTATTATTCGAGTTATTTTTTATGTGAGGACCTACATTTTGACCCAAATTAAAATCGTAAATAGTGGCAAATTTAAAACTTACAAATAGGAATAGACACATAAAATTTAATATAGTTTTCTTAATTTAAAAAAAAAGACACGTAAAATTTAATACGATTAAAATAAGTTTAATTATAATAGTTATAAAAGTAAATAAAATTTGATAAAATAATTAAAGAGTAAATTCTTTATTTATGAATCAAGTAAAAATAGTTCTAATATTGAAAGTGAAAAAATCAGTAATAATTAACAATATATGTATGTATATGTATATATACATTATATAGAATAAATGAATAATAATAAGAATACTATTAACTAATTAATTAATTTGGTATATATTTTGGAGATGAGACCAATGATAATATAGTTGTGAGACCCCATAAAATTTTAACTCTAAAATTCATCTTTAGAATATTTAGAGGTATTTAAAATATTTTCTTACAAGTATTTACTAAGTTATAGAAGTTCTTTAAAATGAATTTGAATCAAAACTATTTTTTTTAGGAATATTTATAAAATTATGAAAATTTTTCTTTAAAAGAATTTTTCTTACTATAATGTCAATTATAATTTATGTGTTTAGATTTGATTAATTTTGGTTCTTAATTTCAAGATATGTTGTTAGTTTAAGTATGCTATTAATTAAGAATTTATTTAAATTTGGAAAATAGGAAATAAAAATAAGAAAATTAAAAAATAAATGAAAAAGGGGTCAATCGCTTTTACCTAGTCTTGAATCGGGTAAAACTGATTCGACCGCTATGAACAGTAAAAATAGAAAATTCTAACCGTTTGAAGAGCAGTTTTACCCAGACATGAATCGGGTAAAACCGATTGGAGAATAAGGACAAAAAACTTCCGACCGGTTTTACCCAGTCTCGGAACGGGTAAAAGCGAGCAATTGGTTTTAACCAGTCCCCAGAGAGGGTAAAACTGATTGAGGGCTAGAGATGAAAAAATATATCTTCTTCAATTTCCAATGGCAAGCTATGAACCTAGGGGGTCTAGGGACCCCTAGGCTTTGTTCTATACGGCCCAGGGGACTATAAATACTCCCCTGGATCGTTCATAACAACAAGAAATCGTAGAATCAAGGATTAGAATTAGGAGAAAGTAGAAAAAGTTAGGAAAAAGAAAGGAAGGATTTGAAGCTTGGAATTGGATTGCTAATCCGAATCTGTGCTCTAGACAACTTCAAGAATCAAAAGGTAAGCAATCTTGAATTACCATAACGTTAAATCTTAGAATTATAATGCAAAAAGTAAGAATTAGTTAAGTTTTGTAGTTTCTGAATAGTTAGATTGATTCTCATATTTTTGAACGTTAGAAATGTGTTATGAAATGTTAGAAATGTTATAGGAGTATTGTACAAATGATTTTTAGTAAAAAGAACCAAAGAAAAACAAGTTTTGTGCACAATTTTAACCAAATCCCGAAGCAAAAGGTTGAAGAAAACTTTTCTGGGCAGCGATCGGTTTTAACCAATTGGAAAGCAGGTAAAACCGATTACTCTTGCTCAAGAAAACCCGTTAAAACCAATCCCTAATCGGGTAAAACCGATCTGAGAGTTTTCTGAATATTTCAGAGCAGTTTTAACTTATCTCCAATCGGGTAAAACTAATCTGACAATGAAAAATGGATTTTTAAATAATTTTAATTCTTTTGTTTATTTATTTATAAATCATTTTGTAAATCTTTGCTAAAAATATTTTAACAATCATTTAAAGGGTTCTAAATTCATATTTTCTTAAGTTAGTAATTAATATAATTTTTGTTTATTTATTGGTTATTCCCGAAATAAATTAGAAATAAAGTTTAGATGTTATAAACTCTTTTTAAAAGGAAAGTAAGTAAATTAGTTTTACAGCGTGAAACTTATATTTTCTTTAAGATTATGATTATGATTAATATATTTTGTTATTGATATACTTATTTTCAAAATAAAAGGGAAATAACTTTTATATATCTATTGTTATACACTCTTTTTAGCAAACTTAAATAAATTAATTTTATGCCCTAACTTAGTTAATTCCTAGAATACGTAAGAATTTTAAGAATCTTAGGATTTTATTAGTTAGAAATAAGTACTGAAATTGAGGATCATGAAATATATCCAGATCGGAGAGTAGAACGTGAGCTTATATCTTCGGACTGATGTGAGTTTATCACTGAAAATGGATATCGTTTTAATGCGATTAATAATTGAATCTGCATTGAACTGAATTGTGTGACATGTTTTATATGTTTTTGAAAAATGGTTGAAATACTTTTGTTTTTAAACTACCAGTTATGTTTACTTACCGGCTGGAATACACATGTACTTGCTATGCTTCAGTTGTACTTTCTTTGTGTACTGAATCTATTATATGAACATGAGTTATGTTGGATCCATTATATGTGTGTGATTTGATCCCACGAGCCAGCGTAGGGCTTGGTCGTCTGGGTCATCTGCGTTCCTGATTTCCAAATCAGTCCCGACTTCTGGGGCCTATATCTGTCTGTATCAGTTTGGGAGTGGCTGACAATATGATATGATTCTGATATGTCCGTGAGGTGAACTGACTAGTTCGTTTATCGTTCATATAGAACTTTAAACGACTGCCATTCATTCTTGATACATATATGTCTATGAATTCTGCATGAGTCATAACTGCTATATGATAAGGATTTTTCTGAACTGAATTATTCATGGGTAATTTTTATAACTCGGTATATCTTTGCGAAAATGGTGAACTCTCACTGGGCAATGGCTCATTCCATTTTCCTGTTTTGTTTTCCCGTTTTCAAAACAAATTGTTACAGATCTTTGGTACGAAGATGAATATTCTCACTAGGACAACCTGAAGTACTGAAATAAAGGGATAGGCTAGAAGGCGGGATTGATAGAGATGAGCTCATACTCTGATAATCATGTACTTTAGGACAGTCTAAGTTTTACTGTATTATAATAAAAAGGGAGAATTATTATGTTCTGCATGTTGTGAGTCCTGGTGCGAACCAGGCAGGCATCCGGTGAAGCTAACCCCTTGTATGCGGGGTGGTGAATCTGAGGTGTCACAATAGTAGTCAAACCTTTCACTCCATTTAAGTTACTTGGTTGGGTGCTCAACTAAAACAAAGAAAAGAGAAAAGTTAAAGGGACGCTGGGTTAGAGAAAGAAAAGGAAAAAAGAATACAGGAAAAAAAAAAAAAAAAAAGAGGCAAACTTGAGGCAGTGAATAAGTAGCAGTACACAAAGATAGAACTAAAAGCAAGAGAAAAAAAGGGAAGAGGAGCTTCAGCCAGAAACACAGAGAAGGAGATAAAAAAGGAAAACAAGGGAGGAAGAAGGGAGAAGGAGAGGAGGAAGGAAGAGGAGACCCGTCCGAACACAACCATCTGCTCACTTTTTTTTTGTTTTGAAAGTAGTACCAACTACATTTTTTTTTAAAATTAAAAGTGGGATTGGCTTCCCTTTTCATTAAAAGTCATAAATAATTAAGCTTAAATGCTTACAAACTATCTATACTTTGCATAATCTATTTTTGGTTGTTGTCCAAGCTGATGCCCATGATATGTGCAAGGCGGTTCATACTTTTTCTGGCCCAGAATATATCGTTACTCGTTCGAGGCCTCTTCTTCTTCTCCATCATCCGTTTCCCAGTCGCCGTAGTCATCCCCATCCTATTCTATGTATTCCAAGCATTGTTCCTTTAGAGAGTGAGGCAGTGATGTTGTGGTCAGTATATGTGGTTCATCCAGCATATTGTCTAAAAGCTGAGTGTCTAAAAACTTGCAGTACCGACTACATTCCTCACCTCTCAGGTAACACTCTAAGCTCCTAGTTATACAAAGTATAGATAGTTTGTAAGCATTTATGAAGCATTATATAGCTTTCCGAAGAAATGTATTGTGCTATGCTCGAGTAGAAGATTAGAAATGCATGTTAGCTAGTAAACTTAATGCCAAAACATGAAACGAATTAGTTTTCTTTTTTCTCTGAACGGAGAAGTTGGAAAACTTGTCGTATCTTTAATTTTAAGGCAATAATGTTGTCTTTGGTTATGTAACCTTATAAATATGCTAGAAATACGGAGAGTAGGATTCTAATGACTTTAGAAACCTATTTTCAGGACATACAGAAAATGGGTAAACATTTCAGGTCAAACGGAACTCGTTCGTCTGATGTTCTAGTTAGCTGAAAATGCTCTAAGCATGAAAGAAATGAAGTTTATAAAAATTCTAAGATTGCAGAAAACCTATTTTGTTGGAAAGATCTTGAAACCCGAATCCTTAGTTTCGAATTTTTGTTGTTGTTGTTTTTTTTTCTTTTGAAACAAAAGAAGTACTTAAATTAACGGGCTGAAAATATCGTCCAGTAGCGATTTGATAGTAGGCCATGAGCCAAACCAATTTTTGTTGTTGTTGTTGTTTTCTGTACTGTAAACTCATGACAATGCTCGAAATGCTAAAATTAGAATTTTAATGATCTTAAAAACATGTTTTCCGAACAAAGGAAAAATATGTTGTGCAAGGGGAAAGGATTTACCAATTACAAACTAACAGAGTTATACAACCCAATCCCATCTCATCTTTTCCAATGACTCATAAAATAGGCAATTATAAAAATCTTAAATAACACAACATAATAAGCATGAAAATAAACAAGAATGAGACACCGGGATTTTTACGTGGAACCCAAAGAGGGAAAAAATCACAAGACCTAGTCCAGTCAAATCTCCACTATGATCAATAATGGGCACACAAGAGTCTTCACCAAATAGGTGGATACACAACAATCATCAACAATACATCTTCTAATTTTAACTTCAAAGCCAAAGTAAAATTAGAAGGATCTCACCAAAATAGAGGATATGAGAAACTACTTCGATGAAGTTGCAGGGCTAGATGAGAGGAACGTCGAGCTGCAATTTCATCAAGATTTGGCTTCAAATTGCTTCTAATCTTGGCTTGAAGAACACTATTGTCACTCACAAGAACCCTAAAATTTTCTCCCAAATTTTCTTGCCTTCTCTCCCTCTATTTCTCTCTCCCCGTATTTAGCTTCTCTCGGCTGCCTAGTCCCACACTCACCGTGCACTCACCAAAATTGAATCAAGTTAATTCAATTGTTTGGTCAAAGTGAATAAGTCGGTCAAGGTGGACTTGGGCCAAAGGATTTCAAATGGGCCAAATGGATTAGTGGGTCACCCAATTTAGGTGAACCCAAGCCAACAATTTGCCCCTTCACCTCAATTGGGGGGCACAATCATATACGCTTCCTGTTTACAAAACAAGATCTTTTCTCTAGGTACTGTCTTAGTCAATATATCTGCACCATTCTCATCAGTATGAACTTTCTCAAGAAACAAAGTCTTGGATTCCAACAAATCTCTAATCCAATGGTATCTCACATCAATGTGTTTCGAACGAGAATGAAATGTAGAATTCTTACTCAAATGAATAGAACTTTGACTATCACAGTATATCACATACCTCTCTTGCTTGTAGGACACTGTTTCACATTTAACTTAAAATGGCATGCAAGTGGAGTAGCAACTTCCTTTGTGTTGCTCATGTTGAATCTGTCCAGAACCTTATCAATATACTTTTCTTGCGATAACCAGATCTTCCCATTCTGCCTGTCGCAGGAGATTTTTATCCCAAGAATCTGTCCAGCTGGACCCAAATCTTTCATGGCAAAAGATTTGCTTAGCTCTCTTTTAAGCATGTCAATCTTCATAGCATCATGACCAACAATCAACATATCATCAACATAAAGCAAGAGCATAATAAAAGTACCATTAGAAAAATTTCTCATAAAGACACAATGATCAGTTGTAGTCTTTTGTACCCATGGTCTGCCATGAAGGAGTCGAACTTCTTGTACCACTGTCTCGGAGCTTGTAATCCATATAAGCTTTTGTTGAGACGACATACAAGGCTCTCATTTTCCACTTTCTTTGAACCCCTCTGGCTGCTCCATATAAATCTCTTCTTCCAAATCACCGTGTAAGAAGGCTGTTTTTACATCAAGTTGTTCAATCTCCAAGTTTAACCTAGCTGCTATACCAAGAACAACGTGGATAGAAGACATCTTTACAACAGGAGAAAAGATTACTTCAAAATCTATACCGTTCTGCTAACTGAAACCGTTCACAACCAATTTGGCTTTGTAACTTGGCTGTGAGCTATTTTCATCAAACTTCAGTCTGTACACCCACTTGTTTCTGAGTGCCCTCTTGCCATTAGGTAGTTTAACCAAATCATAAGTGTGGTTCTCATGCATCGATTTGATCTCATTATTCATAGCTGCTAACCACTCATCTTTGTGCTCCTGACTAAGAGCCTCAGTATAACATTCTGGCTCTCCTCCATCTGTCAACAACACAAACTCAGAAGGATTATACCTTGTGTTTTGTCTCCTCTCTCTAGTGGACCTCCTTAATTGGAGAGGAGGTGATTGAGCTGGTGATGACTATGTTCCTGAAGTAGAAGCTCCATCATTCAAATCATTTTGCTCTGTCTCAGCTCTCCCTCCATCAGCATCAACCGATTGTGAAGGATCCAAATCAAAATTTTAGGAATTTCAACTGAAGATCTTGATGTCTCATATTTTTCTAAGTTTTCAATAGTCTGATCTTCAAGAGAAATGATATCTCTGCTTCTAACCAATTTCTTTGTAACAGGGTCCCACAATCAGTAGCCAAACTCTTCATGCCCATACCCTAAGAAAATACACTGCTTGGATTTTCCATCAAGTTTTGATCTCTCATCTCTTGGAATATGTACGAACGCTCTACAACCAAAAACTCTCAAGTGTTTATAAGATACATATTTCCCTATCCATACTCTCTGTGGAGTATCACCATCCAATGGAATTGAAGGAGAAAGGTTAATTAAATCAATAGCTGTCTGCATGGCTTCAGCCTAAAAAGATTTAGGCAACTTAGCATTAGACAATATGCATCTAACCCTCTCAATGATAGTTAAGTTCATTCTTTCTGCCACACCATTCTGTTGAGGAGTTTTCGGAACACTCTTCTGAAGTCTAATACCATGAGATTTATAGTAATCTTCAAATGGCCCCCTTTACTCACCACCATTATCAACTCTAACACATTTTAACTTTTTGCCAGTCTCTCTTTCAACCATGCAATAAAAGTTCTTAAACATCTCTAAAACCTGATCTTTAGATATCAAAGGAAAACACCAAACTTTTCTAGCAAAGTCATCAATGAAAGTAACAAAATATACAGCACCACCACGAGATCTATATTTCATATATATAACATACATCAGTATGAACAAGATCTAAATGACTAGACTTTCTATATGGAGATAAATTTTTAAATGTAACCCTATTTTGATTTCCATAAATGCAATCAACACAAGGTTTCAAAGGCATACCTTTCACCTCAGGGAGAATCTACTTCTGAGCAAGCATCTGAAGCTCCTTTGCACTGATATGTCTAAGTCTTCTACGCTAGAGATCAATGGAGGAATCTTGCACTGCATTTACATATCCATTCTTCAACTTTGCATTCATCACATACAAAGTATTATCCTTTCTTCCTCTAGCAACAATGAGACTCCCCTTAGTAAGTTTCCATTTGCTACCACCTTCAGCACTATGATACCCTTCATCATCAAGTCTTCCTGTGGAGATAAGGTTGAGGCGCACATCTGGAACATGCCTCACATTCTTCAAGACAAGAGTGCAACCGATATCCATATCCACCAATACATCTCCAATGCCAACAATGCGACATGACATATTATTTCCCATCTTCACAGAGCCTAAGTCTCCAACAGTGTAAGATGATAAAAAATGCTTGTGAGGACTCACATGATAAGAAGCACCTGAGTCAATGACCCAATGACAATCATTATTTGTAACATTTACCACACTGTCTTCATGAAACACAAGAAGATCATCCTCAGCCGCAACTACTACAGTAGTATCATTCTCATCTCTTTGTTCATCTTTCTTGCCCTTGCCTTTCTCCACTGACTGTTCTCTCTTAAGAATTCTGTACTGATTCTTGTAGTGACCAACCTTTTAACAATGAAAAATTTTCACATTCTTTCTTGACTTAGATCTACCTTTGGGCTTGTCATTTTTGTTGTAAGGCTCTTTACTTTTGCTTCTTCCCTTTCGATCATTCTTTTCTGTCACTAAAGCATGTGACTCAGATTCAAGGCCTTGCTCATTTCTTCTAATCTCTTCATTCATTAGAGCTTCTTAGACTTGTGCCAAGGATAACACACCATCTGGAGTGAAATTGATAATTGAAACCACCAAAGTCTCCCAACTGTCTGGAAGTGAGTTAAACAATAACAATGCTTGAACTTCATCATCCAAGTTCAGTTTTAACTTCACAGCCTGATTTAACAATACCTGAAAGGTGCTCAAGTGCTCAGACATATTAGTACCATCTTTATACCTCAGTTGGTAATTTGTTTCAACAGAGAAGCTTTGTTCAAACCACATTTTCTTTCATATATACCCTCCAATTTCTCCCACAGCTCATTAGCTTTCGTTTCTTGAGAAAAAGGATGAAAGATACTTTGGTCTATCCAATGCCTAATTGAGCCAATAGTCTTTCTATGCAAATCATTCCATTTCTTATCAATCATTTCTTTCGGTCTACCTTTATCCCCTAGAACAGGATCAAACAAATCCTTACAATACAAAAGTCTTCCATTCTAGGCTTCCAAATTGAATAATTGGATGAAGTCAATTTAATCATAGTACTGGACGACTCTTCTTCCATTTTATAAGCACAAACAACTCAACCAACCAAGGCTCTGATACCACTTGTTGTGCAAGAAGAAAGGATTTACCAATTACAAACTAACATAGTTATACAACCCAGTCTAATCTCATATTTCCCAAAGGCTCATAAAATGGGCAATCATAGGAATACCAAATAACACAGCACAATAAGCATGAAAATAAACAAGAATGAGACACCAAAATTTTTAGCGTGGAAACCCAAACAGATGAAAAAATCACGGGACCTAGTCCAGTCAAATCTCCACTATAATTAATAATGGGCACACAAGAGTCTTCACCAAATAGGTGGATACACAACAATCATCAACAATACATTTTCTAATTTTAACTTCAAAGCCAAAGTAAAATTAGAAGGATCTCACCAAAATAGAGGATATGAGAAACTACTCCGATGGATTTGAAGGGCTAGATGAGAGGAATCCCGGGCTGCAATTTCATCAATATTAGGCTTCAAATGGCTTCCAATCTTGGTTTGACGAACACAATCTTCACTCACAAGAACCCTAGAATTCTCTCCCAAATTTACTGTAACGACTTGCAAGTAATGGAGCAGCATGTGCACAAGTAGATTTAAGTTAAAATACTAATATTAGTTATGACAGTTGTAGTTAAGATTCTGTAAATATTAGTTAGGACAGATGTCAATACTCTCTCTAGTCTTGTATATAAATAGATTGTAAATCAACGTGTAAGTAGATTTGGGTGAATTCAAAAATTAGTCACCTTACTTTGAGTTTGTTAACGTTTTAATCACCTTACTTTTTTTATATTTTTTTTAGTCACCTTACTTTCGTTTTTGCATTATTCCATTCACTCTGTTAAAAGTGGCCGTCAATACACTAACGGAACCATTTTCATCAAAACAGACCAAAATTTCTTAAATCCTTTCTTTTTTTTTTTTTTTTTTTTTTTTAGTCTCTCTTTTTCTCATATCCAAGTCTTCTTTCGATCTCTTCTTCGTCTTCTTCTTCATCCCATTTTCCTCTCTCTTTCTCCTCTCCCTCTATTTTCCCCACTCCCTATTCGTAATATTACGATCTAAAATTTTCCCCACTTCCGAATAGTTGTGGTGAAGGTGAGGACGGCTCCCCACTCCCCACTTCCCACTCCCGAATAGAGGAAGGCTCCCCACTTACCTATTTTCCCCACTTCCGAATAGTTGTACCCATCTTTCTCTTTCTCCTCCCCCGCAACAGCAGTGTCGGCGGCGGCAGAGGACCGCTGTGGTGAAGATGAGGATAGGGAAAATGCCTGATTTTGATAAATCGACGGTGGTGGTAGATCCACAACAGCAACGACGGCTAAGCATGGACGAGCAGCAACCGATTTCTTTTTTTTTTTTTGCAGAAACTCTCTCTGTTTTCTTTTTTTTTTTTGGGTTTTAAATTTTATTGTTAATTATCTCTTGAATTGAATTAGTTTTAAAACTTTTTTTTTGAGGTGAATCGTGGGTAAATGGATTTTAAAATTGTGGCCCGGGTAGCCATCGACACTGATCTTATAGTTAAACTCAAAATTCTTTCAGCAAATATATAAATTGCTTGCTCCTAAGCAGCCTTGGCCATTAAAAAAAGAGTGCCATCAACTTCAATTCTAATGGGTTTTGGCCTCTGTTCAGGAGCTTGTAAGAAAGTTGGGTCAACTACTCCCATGGCTGATTGGAATGAAAATCTGGATAATTCTGCTTGTTTTACTTCTAGCAACTTTGATGGTTGAAGGTGGTGATTGTGGTTTCCGGATCGAGATGGTGGTGGTCGGTTAGAGACTGATTATTTCTTTCACAAAAAAGAGAATAAATAAATAATTCACTGGAGAAGAATACCCAAAACGGAGGAGAGGGGAAAAAAAGTACTTGTTCCAAAAATCACGTCGTTTCAAAAGAGGACAAAAATACCCTTACAAAAAATGATTCTGAAATCTTTTGTAATCAGTTGTATGGACTATTTCTTGATTTTCTATTATCAATCGTTGTTGGACGATTTCCAACACCATTAATGGAATTTTTATTTTATTTTCAAAAAAAAAAAGAAAAGAATATTATTGATTGACCGAATAATACTGATAAATTGAATATTACTGATGGATCGAATGATATTGTTGACTGTGCATTACTGTAATGGGATCCCATGAGCCATGATCTAGTAAGATGTGCCAGCTGGGGCTTGGGCATCTGGCGAAATAGTGGCTTGGTGGTGTCGGGCAACTCTAGAGACCCATACTGAGTGGACGGGTCCGTGTACTAATGTCAAATTTCTAGGGCGTTGTTGTCGAAGCCCTGTGTAGGCGCAGAAGTTTACGAATTCACGTAGAACTATAGAGGTGATTTGTAATGACTTATTTCCTAATTGTATTATATTTATATACTTGATTTCCTTATTTGAATTGTATATTTTACTGCTTTAATTATTTGAAACGGAGAACATCACTAAGCAAAAAAGCTCATAGGTGTTGTATGTTTTTTTTAAACCCTACCCCAGGTTCACAGTGGCAGTATGGGCCATAGGACGGCGAGCTGAGTTAGATTGGATAGCTGTTGAACTTTATGGACAACCTTATTTAGTATTTGTTTATGAATTAAAAATTGACTTGCGTGCCATTTACATATTAGACTGCTAGGCTATGATACTAGGACATCAATGTGCAATTGTACAATTACGCTTCCCATATTTTATTGTATTTATTGTGTATTGTTCGGATATTGTTACTGAGTCCCAGTGTGAACCAGGCAGGTGTCCGATGGATCCCCGTATTAGATAGGGGGTTGGGTTGGGGCGTTACATTTTAGCACTATCTATGTCAATAAAAAAAAAATCTTATTAATTAAGAAGCAATTTAATGAAAATGTGCAATGTGTATTAAATTACTGTACAACATTTTAAGAAGAAATGTGCAATGTCCTAAAAGTTCACTTTGGCAAGGCTCCTCCTGATCCAAAGTTCAGAGTTCAGATCGAGTTCGAAGAAAATGGCTATGGTGGGAGCAAGAATAAAACCCCCCAATTAGCTAGGGACATGTACCAAACTCGGGCTACAAGAAGAAATTAAATAACTAGAAATCTACAAAACTTGTAAATAGGGGAAACCCTAGCATCTATAAGACCAGCCCCATAACCTCCTGGGGGAGCAATGGAGGTAGGTAAAAAGCTGACGAGCCTAATTGACATGCCAATTTAGCCAAAGAATTTGCCACTGCATTTCCTTCGCGAAACAGATGTTGTATTGATTGCCGATTCCATAAAGCACCAATTTTAGCTAGTGTAGTCGCCGCCTACCATGGTCCCTTGCACTTCTCCTCTGCCTGAATGAGCACCACCTAATCCAATTCAATATCAATATCACTTATGCCCAGCTCATGACAAGTGGACAATCTATACAACAATGCCAAAGCCTTAGCCTGGAAGCTGGTGAACTGCTTTAGGAAAACACTTGCCGCAAATACCACCCTATCTTTCTTATCTCTCGAAACCGCACCCGCCCTAACCGGGCTTGAATTCCCTCTTGATAAACCATCCACATTTAATTGAAAACCTGTATCCCTCCGGCGAGGTGGGGGGTTACCTAGTTGACAACCACCTCCGACTTTTTGTTCCTAAAATCCCATCGCCCTGATCCAAGCAAAAATGGAGCCTAATAAGCTACTCAAGAGGCCGAATTGCGCAGAGATAAAATAAAACAACCACACTTCACGTGTGCAACCCAATATTTCCCCCTAGTCAATCAAACCCTGATACAGTTCCCTCTGGCAAAAAATCCCCTTACTCCCTTGGTATCCGGACGACCTCCACACTTTGTCCACTTTTATCATTGGCCAAAGAGAGATAAGTGCCACTTTTATACGGGACAAACGGTTATTTTTAAAAATTAATGGAGGGAGTAAATAATAAAATATTCATAACACATGGAAGTATAATAGTGTAAAATTAAGCCTAGAATATGGGGGGTATTAATGTGCAAAAGTAGTGTTAAAAACACCTTTTCTCTTTGGACAATAAATTAAGGGGCATGTTATTTGCAGGGACAGTTTTACTAAATGCAAGGATCATTTTAAAAATTTAAGTGACGAAAAGACATAAATGCCCATGTAATTTTCAGCTACTAAAAGTTAAAAAAATCTCCATCTAACCGCTCTAGACCAAAAAATCTCCATGACCGTCGGAAAATCGAGCTACCAATCGATCGGGAAATCGAACTACAAATCGAAAAATGAAAAAGGAAATTTGTAAAACTTATGCCAGTGGCTAGCATGAGTTTGTAAAACTAACGCAAACTTCTGCCGGCCTGTGGTGAAGTTTTCTCCATGGCCGTTTTCTGGGTTATTAAAACTTCCACCACAGGCAGGCGGAAGTTTTACAAACTTCTAGTGCCTGTGGCGGATGTTACCGGCCAAAGTCTTTTAAACTATCGCCGGCCTGTGGTGGAAGTATTGAAAATTTTCTCCACAGGCCGGACGAAGTTTAAAAAAAATTTCGCCGGCCTGTGGTGGAAGTTTTTCTCTTCCTTTTTTTTTTTTTTTTTCTTCCCATCGTCGTCCTCCTTTTTTTAAAAGATTAAGACTTCCCGTACATAGAGGTTCCCGCCGTCGCTGATCGGTTTTTTCTCTTTTTTTTCTGCCATCAGTAGGAAATTGCAGAACTGGTCGTAGGGAAAAAAAAAAAAAAAAAAAAGAAGAAGAAAAAGAAAACGAAGAGTGAAAACAGCGGAAAGAAACTTAAAAAGATGCGATCCTTTTGCTTTTTCCCCGGCGCGGCTTGTTTTTTCCGATTGATTATAGAAAGAGAAGGTAAAAAATTTGCCTCACATGAGAGCATTTTAGTCTTTTCAGTAGAGAAAATTTTAAAATGGTCCTATGTTTAGTAAAACTGTCCTTGCAGGTAACAATTTCCTAAATTAATGTTTCAACACAAAACTCTTTATTTTATAAAATCCCAAGATCTGGAGTACTCTTTTGTCCCAGAAGAATTAAACTAAGAATGAATATAACTTAAGTACGTTCATGCATGCTCATTCTCTAATAGAATTGCCAATGGATAAGCTGAACTTGTCATATACAATTCCCATTTACAGGCAGCCGGCAGTTATGATGAATTGTTCGCACACAAGCAGCCGGCTGAGAAATATCTCGAGAAATTATTGTGTATTTTCAAAGAGTGGGATATTAATTTATCATGGTCAAAGAAAACTACAAATTAAATCCTGCTGTAAATAAACTGTAGCTTTTGCAACATAGCTTGCTTTTCCGCTAAATCCTATATTCGTGCGGTCGTCCACAGTCTATAAATAAGAAGCTAAAGTTTCCAGATCTCCTCATCACTCACCAGCTATTCTCAAACCTCTTCCGTCGTAGTAGCAGTTCCAGCATCGATATTTTCAGTTATAGTATCGAGATTTCAATGGCAAAAAGCAGTGTTTTGACATTGGTTTTGGTTTGTCTCAGTTTCTCTTGCTTGACTTCGGAAGCTGATCCATCTGCATTGCAGGATTTCTGTGTTGCGAAAGCCACTAGCCCAGGTATACAATATTGCTTTGTGGAAAAATCGCACTTTTGATCCCTATTCTATATACTCGTTGCAATTTTGGTCTCTCTTCTAAGACTCGTTGCACTTTTGGTCTCTGTTTTTTCATGTATTGGCACTTTTAGTTCCTATGACTAATAGTAGCCGATTGTGTAAATCATTTTGGGGGTAGTTGTGTAAATTTTAAAATTACATTTTGAGCCCAAATGATCAACAAAACCGGCAACTACCGATCATAAAGACTAAAAGTGTGAACACGTGAAAAAACATACACCACAAATGCATCGAGGCATAAAAGATAGACTAAAAATGTAACGAGTATATAGAAAAGAGACTAAAAGTGCGATTTTTTTTTTTTTTTTTTTGCTTAATTCGTAGCTTTGTGCATATTAATAATCTAAACTGATCGCTGATGTACTGTACTTTACTTTTTCCAGTGAACTTGAATGGCCTTCCCTGCAAGGATTCCAGCAGAGTAAATGTGAACGATTTCCTGTTCCAAGGTCTCCACATTCCCGGAAACACTTCGAATCCATTTGGTTTCAGGGCTACCCAAGTATCCGTTGCTCAGCTACCGGGTCTTAACACTTTGGGCATCTCCCTTGTACGTTTTGATTTTGCAAAAGGGGGACTCAACTCCCCTCACTCTCACCCGAGAGCAAGTGAAATCCTCACCGTTGTTGAAGGAGTTATTGAAGTTGGGTTCATAACCACCACCAACAAACTTTTCGCTAAGGTCTTGCAAAAGGGTGATGTTTTTGTGTTTCCCGCTGGACTTATTCATTACCAGCACAACGTTGGCGATGGAAATGCCCTTGCGATCGTTGCTCTCAGCAGCCAAAATCCCGGCGTAGTTTCCATCACGAGCACTCTCCTTGGATCAAATATTGACAGTGAAGTTCTGGCCAAAGCGCTCCAAGTTGACAAGAAGACCGTCGATATTCTTGACTCCAAGTTCTAAATTTAAGAAAATATTGTTCAACTTTATTTAATTACTCGTAAAATGTCTCTGTACTGTTTGTCCTTTACTAGTTTGTGGTTGATTAATTGATCGATCGACCTTCGTCCTGTATGTTTTCCATTTTGAGATCATTATTTTTTTTAAGTCAGTAAGTAAATTTTGTTCTTCATTATAAATGAGTTCGCAAAGTAGTTTTAATTCAGTCGTCGTCCTATATAATATATGTAATCATCTGTTGTTCCTATTCAAGCAAGAAAAGAAGAAAAGTCACTATAAATAATGTAAAATTAAAAATGAATTTTAGTCATATTTCTTACTACGGGTCTGCTGAACCACCGTGGAAAACAGTTGCTATCGATCGCAGTTTTAAAATCCATGCTGTATCGATCTCTATATTGTTATACAGGAAAATACTATAGTTGCTTCACGTAATTACTCACTCGGTCAATAAATAGGCTTATACAACTATTTATGCAATTACATTAGTGACACATCATAAATCATTATTCAGTAACAAAGTAATTACGTGAGGGAATTATAGTCTTACCCTATTATACATAATCCGTTTTCAGGACAACTTATCAATGACATGGAATCGATGCAATATGGGTATTATAAATCTCAGTGCTATTCTCATCACAAAAGGTGAATTAATTAAGGAATCTCTAGATGGACACATTAAATCACCTTCAATGGTATTTTCAACATTTCAAAAAATAAAAACATAAAAGTGATATATTCATCTTATTAATCTTGTAGAAGCTGTATTTTTCAAAGCTTTCAGACAATAAAGACACATAAAACAACGTGCAATTCAAATTATTCAAAACCTTCAAACAACATTATTATTCTGATCATCCAACTATATATGTACAAGTTCTGAAATAAGAGTTCATATTGTGGACCATCTCAATATATCTTCTATAAATGGGTAATTCCTCAAGCAGAAGGAGGAGGATTTGGATCATTTGGATCAAAAGGAGGATGTGTATGAGCACCCGAGTAGTCAATTGTCACATCATTTTCAGTTTGTTTGTCGTAGGCACCTCCAACATCATTCAAATATGTGCTACGAGAGATTATGGTTCCTGTATAAAAATAAATTAAAAAGAAGCATCAATATGTTTAATTATTACTATCAATCATATATGTTAGAGTTTTAAGAGGGAAAAAAAAAAGTTCTGTCTACTTTACTCATGTTTTCCCTGTCTATTTTCGGAGTGTGGGACCCCACATGTTACATCATGGATCCACATCTCTATTGTAAGAAAGTAGACAAGAAACACATGAGTAAAATAGATAGAATACATGAGAAAAAAAAAATAGAATTATAATGGTTAATGTTACTTTTGGCCACTTACTTGATGTTAGAACCTCATTGGTTGACACAATCAGGTACAATGTGAGAACTAAAAGCAAATATTTCATTTCAAATGAAAATTAAAAGAGATTGATTTTATTTATAAATTTAAAAAAAAAAAAAATGAGACTGATTTTTGGAGTGGAAAAATAAGTGAGAAAGGATAATTTATGTTGAGCACAAAGCAAAAAAACCCAGATAGATTATATATGGTTTTCAACTATGGTGGTGGAATAAATTCAGAAATGATAAGCTTTATCGGTACACCAACAAACTTTCTTTAGAAAAAGAAACAAAATATATTCGTTCCATCTTAAAAGAATAATCACGTTTTTAACATTGTATTTAATATCAGAAGCATGAATAAAAATCCAGATGGAGGAAATATCTCTTCGCTAATTAGGTGTAATACATATCCTTTGAGAATGTTCTGCACCATCTCTTTCATCAAATAATTCTCATTAAAAAAAAGTCTTCATGCGAATGGTAAGTTGGTAACTAAATTGTAATAAAATCTTTAAAATGATATTCTTTTTGCATATTTAGACTCAAAATCATCAACCGGTTGATCTGCAGCAGTATCATCTTTTTCTTCATTCACATGAGTTTCTTTTCTCTTGAATTTATCAATAACTCCATTGGGGAATTTTTCTTTTCTTTTTATGCCTCTCAAACCCACATAGATATTTTTAAGGAAGGAAAAATCGCATATTTTGTCCCCTTTCTATACCCTCATTACACGTTTGGTCCCTCTTTTGTGACTTGTTGCACTTGTGATCTCTCTTCTTTCATGTGTTAGTATTTTTAGTCTCTATGACCGACTTAACAGGTTTTTTTAGGTCATCAGGGGTCAAAATATAATTTTAAAATTTACACAATCACTCCCAAAATGATCGGTAAAACCAATTACAGACGGTCATAGGGACTAAAAGTGCAAACACATGAAAGAAGATGAACCACAAGTGCAACGAGACATAGAAGATAGATCAAAAGTGTACCAAGGTATAAAATAGGACTAAATGTACAATTTTCCCTTTTAAGGAATGATAATGAAAACCTAACAAAATTCGAACACATAAACCACTACTATAGAAATGTTCAGATTTTTTTACCTTAATATTAACTTTTGGGGCATAAAATTACCAAAACAAACAAAAAAAAATTGAAATTCCCAAACTATAAGTTGGGAGATTCGTTTTCAAATGAAAACGAATCTCCCAACTTCGTTTTCTTCAAAACTAACCAAAAAAAAAATTCTTTTGAAAACGAATTCCATACATTCGTTTTCCTTCTTTTTTGTTTTTTAGTAATTGCATTAATAAACGAATTCCATAATTAATTTTTTCTTCTTTTTTTTTATTAATTTCATTAAGAAACGAATTCCACTAAAATGATTTTTAAAATAAATAAAAATAATTATATTTAAACGAATTTTAAAAAAATTAAATAAATATTTTCATTGAAAACGGTTCACCAACATGTTTCTAAGTTTTTATTCATTTTTACAAAATAAATATTATTTAATGAAAAACAAATTTTAGGGTTTTCGAAACAAACCCCCGTAAATCATTTTTGAGTTGTTATAAAAAATAAATAAAAAAAGGCAAAACATAATTATATAACTGAAATTTTTATTTGTAATTCAATAAAATTGTAGAAGAAGTAATTTACGGCATTTTTTGAAATACATAAAATCTCCGTATAAATGAATTTGGGGAATTTATTTATCTTTAAAAATTTAGTCACACATTTATGTTTTAAAAATAATTAATTCCATTAAAAACAAAACTCATAAATTCGTTTATCTCAAAGAGAAATAAGATTAGACCGATATTGATGTTTCCATTTTTAATTGTTTTTAGTTTAAATGAGCTTGCATAGGGAATACTAGTGGGATTAGGCAGGCGCGATAATATAGAAAATGGAGAGAATAAAGAAGACAAAGGTAATTGACCACCATTTCAAAAAATGCCGTAAATTACTTTCTCTAAAATTTTATTAAATTACAATTTAAAATTTCAGTTATATAATTATATTTTGCTTTTTTTTCATAACAACTCAAAAACGAATTATGGGGGTTATTTTGAATTAATGAAATTAATAAAAAAACAAAAAACGACTTCGGGATTTTTTTAAAATTTTTTTTTTGTTATTCTTGAAGGAAACGAAGTTGGGAGATTCGTTTTCATTGAAAACGAATCTCCCAACTTCGTTTTTTATATTTTGGGAATGAAAAAAAAAATGGTCTATTTTGGTAATTTTTGGCCCCAATATAAATATTGGGGAAAAAAACCGAAATGTTCATTATCATCAATAAATCATCACTGTTTCGGGGGAAAAGGTGATAAAATGAAAACACGGTTCATGCTTACCAGTTCTAGCAAAGTCTGGTGACGGCGGATAATCATCATTACCGTTTTATTAAAAATCTGATTACCGCCTTCGCAGCTCTCAACTGCTTTTTTTGTGTTTTAGTTTCCTTTATGGGAAGAGTTTCTTCCAAGTTTTGATCATCGGGAATTGTGAACTGGGCCGAGTTGTGTAGCTTAACTTATTGTCTTCAAAAGTTGGTTGATCTTTCATTTTTTTTATTTAACTTTTCTCCTCTTCTTTCTTTCTTTTTTTCTTTTTTTTTTTAATTCCCTCATTTTAGTACCTACAAAATATTTACGAAATTGTTATATACAGTAACCGTTTTACTATTCGCAGTAACATTTCCCTATGAAAATACAAAAATGCCTCTGGCCTAAAATAAAAAAGAAAAAGAAGAAAACTGGGTACTGTTCAACGTGCGTCAACAGTACTGTTTACGCACGGGTGCACAGTACCCGGTTAGAAAAAAAACTGAAGAAGTACTGCCGGTCTCCCCGTAACCGTTTTACTAAACGCAGTAACATTCCCCTGTAAAAAGTCTGAATTATCCGAGTACGATCCATGTTACACTATAAGTAAACACTATATTTATTTTTTTACTTTAAATTAGTTTGCATAAATTCTCTAAATACTCTTTCATTATAATTTTCGGGGAAAAAAACCCATTCGGAGGGGATTTTTTTCCCGGATCTGCGATTATCCGGACGTTTCTTTCTGTTTCTGCAACATTTCGGCCGGGGAGACTGTCTCCCTGGACGGAATTCCCGGAATACCGCCGACCGGCGGCGATATTTTCCTGCGACACCGCCGGCGACCGGCAGTATTTTCCGGTATTTGTTCACTTTTTTTTCTAACCGTGAACAGTTTTCTTCTTTTTGGTCAGGGGCATTTTTGTCTTTTCACAGGAAAATGTTACTGCGAATAGTAAAACGGTTACTGCGTTTAGTATGCCTCAATATTTACCCCCCGATTAATCCTTTTTTCCATCAAAAACCAAAGAATAAGCAATATTAACACTATTTTTGGGGTGTAAACATATATGCAATTTCCACCAATCAGCAAGCAATACTTTTTGTTTACGGACGATATTTTTGTTTTCCTTTAAACAAGCGACACTTTTCTAAAAAGACAATACATTAGAGAATATAAGCGCTACACGATACATCAGAAGGTATACACGATATTTGAGCCCTTAAAATCGAAATTTTTTTGATTGCAAACATTTTTTTAAAAATAGGCTAAACATTAACAACTAAATAGACTATACGCGATACACTCGTAATCTTGATACATAAACAGCTATACGTGATATGCATGCTTTCATAATATACACACGATACTTTTGATACTAAATTTGATATGCACATCTTTGAGAAAACCTTTCATCAGACAATCAGACAGGTACAAAAGAAGTTTTTTTCAATTAAAAAAAAAAGTTTTTACCAATAAATTATTAAATGACAAGAATGCTATAAAAGTATTAAGGGTGAACTACATTTACCTCCTCAAGTTTTGAGAAAACTACAAATAGCCCCTCACTTATTAAAAATACATACAACCTGAATTTTTAGCCCGTGACTCCACAAGATTTGAAAGTTGACATGGCACACTGATGTCATAAAAATTCAATTATGAATAACAAAAGGATTATTATCTCATATCTAACAAAGTAAAAATAAAAAAGGATGGCGGTGGAGTTGGCAGTGCCGGAACCACCACCTCAAATTCAAATTCATATACTTCAATTTCACCATAACTTCTTAACAATATTTTGTCTCTATCATCGGTAATGTGTTGGGTTTTACATCATTTGTTTTTTAGCCACATGACTTGGTCATTCATGTGGGTCAACGGGGAGATATATGTATTTTCAATAATTTGTGTGTGGGGAGGGGAGGGGAGGGGGGGAGAGGATTGCGCTATTTGTAGTTTTCCCAGGTAATGTTCATGAACAGTACGCGCTTTAATAAGGAGTAACATTGAACTTGTCATATGCAAATCTTCCCATTTACCGGCAGCCGGCAGCAATGATGAACTGCTCATGATCGCCAACAGGGGGAGCCGGCTGAGCAATATCAAGAAATTAATCTGTATTTTGAAAGAGTACATGGGACATTTTGATCAGGTCGAACAAAACTACAAATCCTGCTCTGTAAACAAACACTAGCTTTTGCCACATAGCTACGCTATTCTGCTAATCCTATATTCGACAACGGAGTACCTTGTCCACTGTACAGTCTATAAATAAGAAGCTAAAGTTTCCAGATCTCCTCATCATTTTATCTCTTCCATCTCAGTACCATTTTCACCATCGACCCAGTTTCGAGATAGATTTCAATGGCGAAAAGCAGTGTTTTGACATTGGTTTTGGTTTGTCTGAGTTTCTCTTGTTTGACTTCTGAAGCTGATCAATCTGGATTGCAGGATTTCTGTGTCGCGAAAGCGACTAGGCCAGGTATACATTGCTCTGTTTCAGACATCAACGAAAAGCAGTGTTTTGTTTTACATTAATTCATAGCTTTGTGCATATTAATCTAAACTGTCCTCGTTTATATGCATTGTACTTAATTAGAGTAAACTTGAATGGCCTTCCCTGCAAGGATGCTAGCAGAGTAAATGTGAACGATTTCCTGTTCCAAGGCCTCCACGTTCCGGGAAACACTTCGAATCCATTTGGGTTCAGGGCTACCCAAGTATCCGTTGCTCAGCTACCGGGGCTTAACACATTGGGGATCTCCCTTGTACGTTTTGATTTTGCAAAAGGGGGACTCAACTCCCCTCACTCTCACCCGAGAGCAAGTGAAATCCTCACCGTTCTTGAAGGAGTTATTGAAGTTGACTTCATAACTACCACCAACAAACTTTTCGCTAAGGTCTGGCAAAAGGGTGATGTTTTTGTGTTTCCCGCTGGACTTGTTCATTACCAGCACAACGTCGGTTGCTCTCAGCAGCCAAAATCCCGGCGTAGTTTCTGTCGCGAGTACTCTCCTTGGATCGAATATCGACAGTGAAGTTCTGGCCAAAGCGCTCCAAGTTGACAAGAATATTCTTGACTCCAAGTTCTATAATCATATGGAATGAAAAGGAGTCTATTATGTCTGTTATGAAAAGGAAGATTGCATACTATCATGTTATTACAAAGAAGATCTGCATAAATTATAGCACTGGAAGATTACACTTGACTACATTCAGAAATTAGTTTCTTGAAATAGTTGTCAGAACTAAAAACAACTTTATCTATCCATCTATCTACAAAACTGCTCCATCTATTGATTGCATTCTACTTCAATCCATGGTCAGTTAGGTGTAAACTAGATGATGGCCAGCTCCCTTGAACGGTAGCATGCATGAGTAAGTGACATACTTGACACTGTCTATCAGCACCACCACGAAAATTCGAGAGAGCGATTTTGCTCCCATTACACCATCCACATCTGCATCCCCTACCTCTCTAGGATCAACCAGCACAGAAACCACCATGGGAGTGAGTGAGTTGTTTCCGCTGAAATTCTCTTTCTGTGAGCTCCTTCTCCCATCCTCAGATATGTTTTTTGGGGATACGGGAATGGTGGTAATGGGGTAACCGCGGAGAATCCTTCTATTCCTGTCTTTCTTTTCATGTGTCGAATTACGGCCTTGATCCACAGTGACATTCCTTGCAGAAGTAGCTGGTACTGGGATGATGGCTCCCGGGCCAGCTGCTGCAGACACGTCAAACTGGAAAACTTCAGTGCACATTCCTGAGCTTAACATTGGGCCTGCAAAACAGAGAAAAAAAGGCAACCTTAAGTGAATCAGATATTTAAAAATGATATGAATTAAAGGAAACAGAGGAGGAAAGTAGTTATTAGGATCCAAAATTACTAATCTAACTGGCAGACAAAAATCAAGTGATGATAATATACTAACTCCCAACTAATATTATAGTAACAGGACGACAACTCCACACGATACCCATGATTGTACTATTATAGTAAGAGTCATCAAACCAAGATAACCCAATAAGCCAACAGGCAAAAGCTGCAAGGAAGAATACAAGCCACCTAACATAATCATAAAAGATTCATATAAAATGGCTGATGACAAAAAGGCTAAGCAAGTAAAAAAGGATGCCACCATATGAAGAATAGCTGAAACACAAGAATACAATAGAAATCAAAATTAATGGAAGCAGATAGCACTCATATACATAACAGGACTCAAGAACATGGAAAATCTTATACCAACCCTGAAAAACCTTTTTTTTCCCCATTTAATATAAGGCTACCAGTTGAAGCCAGTTCCAGTGCTACAAATTAAGCCAGCACAATTACAGAGAACTATTTACCAATAATTCAACAAGAAGCATAAAAAAGATTCTCTCTTTTCATTGCTATAATTTGTCATTTTTCATTGCTATAATTTGTCATCATCCTCTCAAAAAGAATCTCTTCCAACCTTCATAAGTAGCATTTTAAAAAAGATTCAAACCAAAACAAATTTAGACACTTGATCTAAATATGAAGTCACAAACAAAAGAAAGAAATTCATACATCACAATACTTAGCTTAAGCACATGTTGTTGGAATCAGCAACTCAACTGAAACAATACTTAAATGATAAACATTTGATAGGCTTTGAAAGATAAACATACCAGGCAAATTCCAATCTAAATCATGATTCACAATCAAACATATTACATTCACACACAAGCTTTAGAACATGGTTTTGTGCAGAGTAATGTAGTGCACGAGAATCTTAAGTAATAAGCATTTGGTACACCTTAATGGAAAGAGATCGGAACATCATCCACTGTTTCAATCATGTACAAAAATACACAGTTCTATACTTACCAGCAAGGCCTTCACGGAACCACTGTTGAAGTCTTCCATCAGTTGAAGGTGACTTCAAATTTTCGTTTCCCACAGAAGTAGAGCCAAGAGCCCTTTGGCGCTCACTAGGATTTCTATAAAGATGTGGGGATCTTCCACCTGAAACAGGAACGACAGGCGCCAAACCTCTAGAAAGGGCTAGGCTAGTCTCACTGCCTGCCTTATTTTCTGGATCTCTATGAGATGCCATGGCTTTCTCACTAGCGAGAACAGAGTGAATTATTAAGTTGCCATCTATCTTCACCATTCTATCATTCCGTGGAACATACAGAGAGGCCATCAGAGGCACACTGCTATTTTGCTCCTTCTCATTTTCACCAATTTTTTCCCCATAATCAGTTCCGCTCATATTCCCATTTGCTGTCAAAACTCTCCCATTATGTTTCTCATAAAACCGATCTTCAACATAACCAGATCCACCAATAAATGACTCTCTAACACCTCCAAACTTCACATTCACCAAAGGAACCATGCCACCAAAGAGCAACATGAAGAACAACAATCCCAAGAAGCTAATGCTAGCCACCTTCTTAGTTTTCCCCTCGCTCTTCTTAATCTCTGCCTTCTTATTCACCCTTGGGGCTGAAGCAGCTTGCTGAGGTTTCAACCTAGGAATAGGAACCAATGGCACCTGTGATCCCTGTGGCTTCACCATATACGGTGGAACCCCACAGGGCATCCATGGATACATCATTGGTGGTGGATGACCGTACATACTAGGAGGAGGACCTGCCATTTGAGGTGGAGCAACCCCGGAACCCATTTGCTGCCTTAAGGTAGCATTTTCAGCCATAAAATATGAAATCTTTGCATTTAAATCCTGAATTGTCGAATGCATGCTCTTAACTTTATCTTCCAATTCCTCCACATAATGCTTTTTCCTCTGCCTAGATAATTGAGCACTCTCTCTGTTCCTCATTAACCTAGCCCTTTTCTTCTCATCTTCTTCGCTCATAACATCATTAGTACAGTTAACCTCAATACAAGCCGAACTGATTGAATGAGTAGTGGATTTGTGAAATTTATTCGTTTTTACCTCAATATTGCTACTGTCATCACTTTCTTTTTTCCTTTTCAACAATGCATTATTAAACTTGCTACTATTCAACCCTTCTAATTTAATTTTTGAATAGACAACTCCATCCTTAGCAGAAAAATTAGGGGAAGAACTCACCGATTTATTAGAGTCCTCCGAAACATTGCAACGGCTGTTGCCGGAACCCTGAGACTCCGGCGAGGGGCAATTCAAAATCCTCGAATCATTTGACCCCTTTGACCCATTTGACTCGGGCGAGGATACATTCAGGTACCCAGAAACATCCTGTCCCCGATCACCGAAAGTCTGATTCATCCCTGAGCCCTGGTATTCAGAAACCTGATCACCGGACAATTGACAAATCTCCGGCTCGGGCGAAGACGACGAATTCGTATGAAGGAACTCAGCTGACGTCGCCTTAAAAGCCTTGGAAACATCACCCAGACTCCGATCCGGCTGAAAATGCGCCAAATTCGGGTTGGATCCATTAAGAATAAAACACTCCTCATCAAATTGAGCCGGGTCAGGAAGAGGCGGCTGCTCAAGCGAAGCAGGCAAGATATCATCGAAACAGAAGTCCACGTCGAAATCAAAGTCGTCCAAAACGACTTCGTCCTCGCCCTGGCCAAAGGAATCGAAATTGCCGGCGTCGGAGCCCGGCAAAGGCATGCCTTGAGCAAAGAAGCTGGGATCCATAGGTGGAATTGCGAGGCCGCCAAATTCTTCCCCAGCCGAAACGGCGCCGTTCACCGCATCCATTGACGGATCGGCCACCGCGGCATCGGCCATTTTCCTTCGTTTTTTCCAAAATTTTCCTCTGCTGTCGTTGCGGGGACGGTTACAGGAAGGGAAGAAAAATCGGAAAAGGAAAACTCGAGAATTTGGCGAAAATTGGAAAAATGAGGAAACAGGGGGCGTGGGGTTTTAGAGAATTATGTTATGGGTTAGGCGTAGTTTCCTTTCTTCTTCCGTAACAAAAGGGGAAAAGTGTATGTAGTGTATACTGTCCTAGCGTATAACGGGTTCGGTGACTCGAGGGATCTGACGTGAATGCCACGCTCTAGAACCGGGCTGCTCTTTTCGTCCTTGTTTTTTAACTTATACAATCAATTTAATATATCATAATATTTTTTCATCAACTTTTTACTATTCAACTATACATTTTTACACACATGTTGTTTATGTTTTGGTTTAGGTTTAGGGTTTGTTTTTTGTATTAACAGTAAATTTAATATATTGTAATCAATTTTTACTATTAAGCTATGCATTTTTACATTTTAATATACTTTTTACATTATCAAACTATTTTCCAAAATTCAGTTTTCAAAACTGTTTTCAAACCCATCAAAAAGAACAGGCGGTACATTTCTAATACACTTTTACGTTATAAAATTATTTTTCATAAATTTGTTTTCAAAACCAGGTTTTAAAATATAAAAAAAAAAAGTTGTGAATGGAAAATTTTGGTTTTGAGAAATGAATAAATTTAAATTTTAAAATTTTGAGTTTAGAAAATCATAGGAATAAAGTGAATTTTTTTATTAAATAGTCTAAAAAGTAAATTGAATCTGTGTGTATGTGATTCAATTCAAAAGGCTCTATAACTTGTATCATTACCCAGTCTACCACCCAAATTTCTTGACCCTTTCTCTCTCTTTAATTTTTACTTTTTATTTTGAAGATAATCATGGAAAGAAACAAATAAATAAGTATCAAATCTATAATGTCAAACATTTCCTTATGTTTCCAAAATAAATAAATAGATTTAAATATTTGAACAAATATTTTACAGAAATTTTTGTAAAATGTTTGTTAAAAATAGTTTTAAGAGAACAGATGAAATATTCTTAAAATATTTTATGACAAAAACTTGTATACACCTGATTTATGCATGTTAGTGCATTTAAGCGGCTAGAAGCTTGCATCTCTACCGTTGCTCCATTTCTTTTTTTTCTTTTTTTTTTCCTCCTTAAGGAGTGACACTTTCAAGCGTTTCACCAATCTCGAACTTGTCAATTTTTTTTTCTTTTTTTTTTTTTTGTCATACTTTTATAACTTGATAGCAATACTCTAACCTATAACAGTGAAACTCTTGTAGTTTGAGTACATCACTTGTCTCTCTTTACTATTGATACTCAATATTAAGTTACAAGAGTGTCACTTTCAAACTACAAGAGTGAATAATTTGAGTCCAACACTTGTCTCTTCTTTCTTTCTTTTTTAACAATAGTAATTCTTTATTTAATTTAAAAGTAATATTCTCAAGTTACAAGGGCGTCACGAGTGTGATACTTTCATTGTCCGTGAGTATTAGGAGGTGCTTGTTTGGGGGTTTGGATGGAGAATGGGAAAAAGAATGATTAAAGGTGGTTTGGTTGAAGGGTATGAAATCCTAGGACCCACCACCATTTTTAGCTTTTGGCCAATCCTCCGTTAATCTCAATTTTGGGAGGTATGAGAACCATTCCCCTACAAATTTGGTTCTAAATACAAATATTTATCTTTTAAAATTATAATTAGTAATAATTATCATTATAATCATTTAAAAACAAAGCTTATGATATATTAAAATTTTAATACAAAAAATATGTTAAAATAAATTCCATACTTAATGATTTCTTTTTAGTAAATCAAACACCATTAATGGCAATGATAGTCATTCCCCATTATGAACCAAACAACACAATTGTAATAATTCCTTCTACTATCATTCTCCACTATTATCATTTCCATTCTGATTTTCATTTCCCTCTATGAACCAAGCATAGTTTCTTTTTCTTTTTTTTCTTTTTCTTTCCTCCTTAAGGAGTGACACTTTCAAGCGTTTCACCAATCTCGTGAACAATATTACTATTACTA
Source organism: Leptodermis oblonga (assembly GCA_016801395.1). Lineage (NCBI taxonomy): Eukaryota > Viridiplantae > Streptophyta > Magnoliopsida > Gentianales > Rubiaceae > Leptodermis > Leptodermis oblonga. The sequence continues at coordinate 20,266,346 of CM028750.1, read as the reverse complement.
TTCATGAGTGTCATTTTTTTTTTCTTCTTTTTTTTACTTTTTCTTTCCTTAAAGTGATATTCTTCCAGAGTATATTTGATACTCAGTGAAGAATATCACTAGAATTGTTCATGAGTATCAATTCTTTTTATTATTTTTTCCTTAAATTGATACTTTTTAGTAGCATCGTTGATACTTTTAAATATGATTATGGGTATTGTTGACAAGTATAATTATTATCTTAACTTCATGCATATCTGTTTGAAAGTTTGAAAGAAAAAAAACATGAACGGTTTACATGAACAATATTACATACTTAAACTTATTTCCTAACAAAGTGTCTCATATTTTATACTCCCTCTGTTCCATTAGAATGGTCTATTTTGAAAATTATTTTTTGTTCCAATAGAATAGTCCATTTTCAAGTTTTTTACTTATCTTGCTCTTACTAATATAATTATGTGCGGTTCACAATTAATCCATACTTAAGAAGTAAAGATATAAATGGAATAAATTATGGTACATTAGCTAATTTAGGTGTTGTACCTTAACATTCATAATAAGTTATATATTGGTCAAAGTTGATCCTTCTAATGAAATGAAGTGAGTACTATTTTACTATTAGAGCAAGCGGTTCCAATAATCTTCCTTTTTAATCTTCTTCTTCCATTTTTTACCTTGAGAGGATGGGAACTATGAGTTGCTTATTTAATTTATTATCTTATTATTTTACACGAGTTTTTTTTAAATAGAACGGGTCATTAATAGCTTTCTAAAGCATAGGGGGTCATCAATAACTTTCGTAAATCACAGGGGGGTGTTGAGGAATTTAGCCATACATGTTTGATTTATGAGATTTACTAATATTTATGTCTAATATTTTTTTAGGTTACAGTCGATTAAGTTGCTAGGGGTCATGGTGACCCTTTATTAATATCAGGACAGAAAAGTCGGGGTAAAAAAGAGGAGCCAAGGGGGACTTAAATGAACCTTACATTGATAGTACAAAGATGCAAAATGCAAATGTTGAATAAATTTGACAATTAAAACATAAACACAAAAAACTACATCAGAAGATAAGGAAAACTACGCGCATCTAAACTGATTAGACCCCGAAACCAAGCTGGAAAAGTAGTATGACCAAAAGTCCTGGATTCATGAGAATCACTCCCCAAACAAGCCATAGTATGCAACTATTTTTATGAGAATCATGTCTAATTGTAATTAAATTAATATTTTATAATTGTATCAACTATTTTTTTTCTGGAATAATGAATGATGATCTTTTATATATATATATATATAAAAATATATATATATATATAAGCATATATAAGATTGATAACTCTTTAATAAAATTAAGAATTATAGTTATAAAAACACACATATAAAATCATTTTTTATATTTAAAATACTTAATTAAAACACATTTTTATGAAATAGTTGTCCAAGGGCCTTTTTGTTCTTAACAAACAATTTAGAACCTTTTACAATTTTTTTTTTTTGTTAAAAAAAACACCTTTATAAAGTCTTTTTCAAGCATAGGCTTGTTTTGATAAAATTAAAAAAAAAAATTTTAGATGGTAGGGTACAACATCTAAACTGAGTTATATATATTACTTTAGTCGTTTCAGTTGAAGAGATCAATTTTTAAAATATACAAATTTTTGTTAGTCTTAACATATAACACCTTAAAAAAAATAATTTGTTATACATTTAGTTTTTAGATGTGAATTAATTGTGAACAACACATAATTATATTATTAATGGTATGGAATATAAATAATAAAAAAATAAAAATCAGACTCTTTTATCTGGATAAAAGAATAAAATTGGATTCTAAATTTTTTTTATTCATGAAATGAATGGTTTCATGAAAAGATTGTAATGTTATCCATTAGTATTGTTATTTTCACTTATACTGTTAATTTTAATTTTACGAATTAATTTTGCACCATAAGCTAATGGGGGTGCGAAAGAATAAAAACAAAATATATTCAAAAAGTAAGAAAATATATGTTTTTTAAATGTATAATTTTTGTGTATGTTAAGGCATAACACTCAAAATAGGTAATTTATCATTATTTTTTCACATATATTCTTATTTTCTAAGTGTGAATTAGTTGTGAATAATACCTAATAATGTTAATAAAGACATGAAAGGTAAAAAAATTAAAAACCTTGAATCTGTTTAAATAATGAATTGACTTGAAATAAATAAATAAATAACGATCTCTTATTTTATACTCCCCCGTCTCATTCAAAGAGTATACTTTGAAAAATATAGTAATATATTATAGGTTGTGAGGTACAAAACCTAAAATAAGTAATTTGACATCATATTTTCTACTTAAACCACACATTAGTATATTAATAAGGGTATATAATAAAAAATTCAAAGTTGACTCTTTTGATAAGACAATAATTTTTTTATTTTAAAGTGGATTATTTGAGTGTGACGGAAGGAATACAACTTTTGCAGCCTCTGAACGAGCTCAACCATCTTGCCCCAAAGGGAAAAACCCAAAAAAAAAAGCTTTACCATAAATTTATACTAAAATTATCATATGCATGAATAAAAAATTCAAATTATGTATTTGTCAATTCATCTAAATAAATAGATTAAATTACATTTACTTATATCGATGTTTGTTCAAATTACCAATCAACCCTTAAATTTGTAAAAATGACGTGTTCTCTGAATGTGATATTATAACAATTTCACATTTAAAATAGGATTGAAACATAAAAATATTGACAAAGCACATGGTTAGACTAATAACCAGTAATAAGAAATATTTATAAAAAAGAAAAAAAAAACTTAGAAAATTTCATGGAGTTAACCAATTTGCAATAGGGATCCTTAAAATGGACCGAAGAAATGGAGGACAGACGAGGACCAAGGCCCGTGAGTGGAATTTCACGTCAGCACCTCGATCCAAAATATTAAAATACCAATTTGTTTATCTCTCTCTTCCAGTCTTCCTCCTCCACACATTCATTCTATTCTCTTTCTTCTTCTGGAGCTTTCTTCCTTTCTTTTCATTTGTCACGATTAGGGGAGTAAATGAGCCGAGCTACTTGCGACCTGCTCGCGAGCAGCTTGATCAAAGCTTGGCCCGAACTTGGTCAAACTCGAGCTCGAGTCAGCTCGAGCAGGCTTGTTTAATAATCGAGCCGAGCTCGAGCCCAATTACTACTGGCTCGAGGCTCGTCGAGCCTATCGAGCCCGGCTCTTTGTATAATTTTATAATATATTTTTTAATATTTTTATATTTTTTTAGTATAAATTAAAAAAATTAATTCGAGCTCGGGGTTGAGTTCGAGCTCAAAAGTTTGCTCTACACTGAGCTCAAGCCCAATTACTACTGGCTCGAGGGCTCGTCTAGCCTATCTAGCCCGGCTCTTTATATAATTTTATAATATATTTTATAATATTTTTATATTTTTTTAGTATAAATTAAAAAAATTAATTCGAGCTCAAGCTCGGGGTTGAGTTCGAGCTCAAAAGCTTGCTTTACACCGAGCTCGAGCTCAAAGTCGAGCCTATTATAATTTGGACGAGCCAAGCTCGAGCCCAAATATTTAGGCTTGATCAAGCTCCAGCCGAGCTCAAGCCTGATTAGTTTTTATCAAGCTCAGCTCGATAAGACCCCAGCTCGGTCTCAACTCAGCTTGTTTACAGCCCTAGTTCGATTATCAATTCCTTCTCTCTTCCTCTCCAATCTTCCATTCTCCTGTTTTATTATTCATTTCAGTAGACGATTTTTTCCTTCTTTTTTTTCGTCTAGATTTTTGAAAACCCATGAAGCAAAATAGTACAAGGTAGTAAAAACAGTAGAATATAGAGTAGTAAAAATAGTACAATCTTTATTGTAAAATAGTACAGTGTAGTAAACAAATCAATACAATCTATATTGTAAAACAGGACAGAGTAATAAAAAAATCAGTACAGTACAGTCTTTATTGTACAGAGTAGTAAAAAAAATAATACAGTCTATATTGTAAAATAGTAAATAGTAATAAAAAATCAGTACATTCTATATTGTAAAGTAGTACATTCTATATTGTAGAACAGTATATTCTATATTGCAAAATAGTACAGAGTAGTCATATTGTAAATTAATTGTTCTAAAAATCTAGACGGAAAATATAAATAAAAATTAATTGCCATAAAAATACAATCCATATTTTTTACTACATTATTTTCCAAAACTCTGGACGAAAAATAAAAAGAACAAAAATAAAATCACCTACTTAAAGGATGATAAAAGAGGAGAATAAAAAAAAGTAAATAGAAAGGAATAAAGAAGGAATTGACAAAAAAAAAAAAAAGCAATTGACAAACAAAAGGGAGGAGAGAGAAGAAAAGTACATAAGAAAGAGAGCACAAATGTCAAAAGACAGGTATGACCTACTCTTGGGAACTTCGGTCCTCCTTCTCTTCAATTCATTTAGAGTTTCTCTTTACAATAATCTCATATTCACGGACTCACGGGTATTGGAACATGCGGTCAAATTAGGAAAGGACCCTGAAACTCAGCAGCTACCTTATTCAGGATTGGGAAACTCATTGGAAATCGCTCTGCGGCACATCTACAGGGAATGAAATGCGGTAGCGGATGCGTTATCCATGAGTGCAAGTACTACATAATCGACTTCCCTTTACCAGATGATAACTCTTCACCGACAAGTGAAAGGGTTGGTGCTCCTAGATACTAGGAGCTTTCCTTATATTAGAGTATAGATACGTATTTAAAACAGGGTTTGGTTGCATGTCCTCCTGGTTGTAACACTTCTTTTTTCGAATTAAGGGAATAAACTCCTGCCGCCAATTTAGATTGTTTACACCAAAAGAAAGGAAAAAAAAACCTCATATTCATAATTTAAACCCCAAATTACAATAAAAATTACACCTTATGAATATGAAGTTATGTAAATCACACTTCAGTTACCATCCAGACTTTATTGTAAATGGAGATTTTATTTTGTAAGAGTATTTTTGTCTACGTATTTTTATCCTTTTTCTATTAAGGGTATATTACTCTAGTTATTTGCCATTTCGATAATTGTGAATGTTTTTTCATTTCAATCCCGTTTCAAATGTGTAATTTAATATTCTCACCATGTTCATAGGTATTTTATAATTTTCACAAACCTCTGAGGTTACTTGGTAATTTGGACAAACCTCGAAAGAGGTTAATGCAATTTACTCAAATAAATGTTATGTTTACTTTACTCAAATAAATGTTATGTTTACTCTTGCAAGTTCTTTAAAATTGGTCATTTATGAAAATAAATGTGGTGATAACAAATATTTCATCAAAATTTAATTAAAAAATAAAATAAACATCCTATCAGCTACTTTAAAAACTCAGTAAAAATTCTTGTCATTATGTAAATGGTTGAGTAAAAGTGCTGAAAAGCGCGTGATGATAAAATAATGGCAAGTGGGAGTGGTTGAGCTACTAATGTTTCCAATCCTGCATGCAGAGACTAGTTTTATTTTTCAAGTCAAAGACTCAAAAGGATATCTCGAAACTTCTCACATCATTTTCTGTCATTTATTTAAACTTAAAAAAGTCTTTAAAAATTAAATTAAAAGGAAATTTTTTTTTTTTTTTTTTTTAAAACAAAGTTTTGGCTGGTTGCCTTAGACGTGACGCCTACGATTCCACTTGAGATTAGATTCCAAAGTTGTTTTTTAAATAATTATTGAGATAAGGTTTTTAGATCAACTTTAATGAATTCTTAGTCATGCAGGGTAGCGATCCACGATTAAACATTTAAACTAATTCTTTTTGGAATATATATACTATGGATTATTGGTATGGAGTATCAAAAGATAAATTGCCAGTTCAATGGTCAGGATTTTCCTATGGGTTCAAATGATAAATTGCCATCGTATGCTGTTAAATAGGGCAGTTCAAAGTGCAAAATCCGACCCGATCCGAACTGAATGGTTCGGATCGGTTCGGTTCGGATCAAATGCGATCCGAACCCTTTTTTTTTTTTTTTTTTGTGGGACTACAAGCCATTTCTTTCTTCTCAAACTTTCTTCTTTTTATTCGCCATTATCTCTACTGCCCCTAAAGAAAAAGGAGAAGAAAATTTCAAAGAAAAAGGGTTGTTCAAAAATTCACCTTGAGTCTCATTCTCGTAACCGTCACCTTCCTCAAATAATTTCTTTTATTAGTTAGGAACATAAAACATTAAGCAAAAGCAAAAGTGAATCTAAAGAGGAAGTTGGTAGGATGGAGGCGGAAAAGTGGATCTTTGAATAAAGATGAAGATGATGAAGTTGGCCAGAGAGAAACATCAAGATGGAGCTGCTGCATTTGTGTTACATGGAGCGACGACAGAAGCTTGGTGTTCCATGGTGCGATGGCAAATCTGGAGCATATTAGGGCCGGCTGCCTCAATTTAAAGTTCTCTCTTCTCTTTTTTTTTCTTTTTTTAAAATTTTGGATCAGATAAGATCAAAAATAGATCCGATCCGAAATTTTCGGATCAGATCGGTTCGGGTCAACGGGTCTAGTATCATTTGAACAGCCCTACGTATTAAATTAGTAATTTGGTGCAGACTTGCAGAGATAAAACTTGATATTATAAATTTTATGCAATTTTATTTTTAAAAGATATAATTTTTATAGGTTTTAAAATATATTCTTTTTATTTCAATAAGATATGTTAGTAGGGCTGAGAACGAACGTTCACAAACAAGCTCGGGATCGACTCGTTAAAAGCTCGGTTCGCGATCGTTTATTTATTAATAAACGAACACGAACAAAATTTTAGACTCGATTAATAAACGAACAATAAATGAACAAAAGGGAGCTTGGCTCGATTACGTTCGTGAATAGCTCGATAAGAAAAAATAATTTTTAAGAAGGATAAAATACATATATAATTTCTCATTCATACATATAACATGAAAATAAATTTGGTGTAGTGGTAAGACATCAAAAGGAGAAGCAAGGGAATTAGGGTTTGAATCTTCACAAGGCCAAATTTTTTTTATTTCACAATTTTGAGGTGAATTTCACCCAATCCCACATCGGAAATGAGAGAAGATTTGGAAGGAAAATTCCTTATAAATAGATGAACATGACACTTAGGGCTGAGAATGAACATGAACAAGCTCGGCTCGGCTCGATTAATAAATAAACGAACATGAACAAGATTTTAAGCTCGATAAATAAATGAACACGTCAAAGCTCGGCTCGGCTCGGTTCGATTAATAAATAAACGAACATGAACAAGATTTTAAGCTCGATAAATAAATGAACACGTCAAAGCTCGGCTCGGCTCGTTATCATCCCTAGTTCCAGCTGTCCAAGTGAGCCAGTCATGGTGTCACTTTTTATGTCCCACCACGTGTCATTTGTTCACTTTAGAAAGACACATGTCACCTACGCCAACTGTCACGCATCCATGTTGCTAGAATTCAACTCGGCCGCGGCCGAGGTTAACTTAGATTCACCTCGGCCTTAATCCAATATTCAACACAATGCACAATATGAGACCAAATTTAGGGAGGAATTATTATTATAATTTTTTTTTTTTTTTGAGCAAACTATGTGTATCAACTCTTTCTAATCAAATACTCTCTCTGATCCAAAATAGATAATGTTCCATGGGGAGTAACTATTTACAAAATAAATGACATTTTAACGGGAAAAAAACCAAATTTTTTTCTCCTTTCTAAACTACCTTTATCTTAATTATCTCAAATACTCTAGAAAAATATACTATAAATTTAATTTAAGTGAGAATTAATTAGATTACAACTCCAAAACCTTTACTAACAATAAATTACCGTTAAAGATTTTTGAATCATTTAAATAAATTCTTTAATCTGTCTTAAAAAAAAAAAAAAAGTTTAGATCAAAGTATGTCCTAAAAATAGTCTTTACATTTCTCATATGTGACTTTATAATCATATCAGATCTGAACATGATAGAACTGTATAATAAAGATGTGTATAAATTTTATTAAAAAAATAAATAAATAAAATTCTCACATAATGAGAGACAAGAATTTGGGGAGGGGAGGGGAGGGAAGGAGAACACACACTCACTAAGAGAGACGTTAGCCATTTCCATTGTCAAAAGTTGGATTGACCCGTTTTGAGATAGTGGAAAAACACGTACCAATTGGTGAGGTGACCCACAAAACTCAAAAAGTGCACTTGTGATTTGCGATGCCTCCTCCAGCATCAATCGGGTCTGGGTCGGGCCCAACCCAAAAGCCGAAAGATTATTATTACCGACAAAAACTATGATTAGAGTTGGTCGCTAGCTTGATTAAGACCTCCGTTTCTTTTAAACCTCCAAGCGTAAAGTATCGATAATCTTTTCACGAAACTATTTGTTCATTGAAAATGTAATTGCGTAAATCACTATCAATAAAGGAAAGGTTTCGTGAAAAAATTGTAGTTTTACTTGAAAGTGTCTAATCGCTTAAACTATTGAAAATAAAAAAATTAATTTAGGACAAATTAGATACTTGTGTTTGAGTATAATTACAAAATGAACTCTATTATATTATGAAATTACAAAATATTTATATTTTTTTAATACTTGCAACTTATAAAGTTCGGACATTTGACATCAGAGTTGCAAAACCCTCACATCACTCATTTACCACAACCCCAGCCCCAGCTCTCTCCCATTTTACAAAATATCCCTTTAAACTCATAGGATACAAGAAAAACAAATTCTTGAAATATACTATTTCTTTCGTTTCATCATAAGAGTCTACTTTTTAGTTGTATTTTCTGACTTGTAATTAAACAGTTGTACCAAGTCTTCTAGTGTAGCGAAAGAAATATAATTTATTTATCTCATAGAATCTGTTTAATTTGTAGTTTTATGTTTCACATAACTTATTTTGTAATTTTTATGTTTTACAATATTCACTTTATAGTATTAGAAAATCGTATTTTTGCATATTTTTTAAGAAGATTTTTTAAAATAAAACCCATTTATTTTGAGATATGAATAGTATTAGTATAAAACACACAAACAGTACATCGCATAACCCTAAGCCGACTAAACATGGAAGTTGGTGAAATGATCTTGTATTCTTGTTACTAGTGGACCCACCCAACAAACAGAAAATCCAATATTGTCTAGGAAATTTGATGTTGCCATTCACAAAATATCAAAATATTGACCTCAATTTTACCATATTGAGGAGTAATATTTAATTTAATAAGTTGAAATACTGTTTGTACCCTACGATTTTTTTTATTACGGATGGTTTCTTTTTTATGGTTTAAAAATTTTATAGTTATTTGTGGTTTAGGACTGAAATGTGCGACCGACTTAAAATGCCAAAACTAACCATTTTTTTTTTTTAAGGGAATAGCCGATTAAGTGGCTGGGAGCATGGTGACCCTTTATTTATGTCAAAATTAACGATTATTTAGAAACATTGTATTTATTTTTTTTTAATATTATAATTTCAAACTCTCACTTTGTACCAAATCAATTTAACACACCATTGATTTTAATATTTTTAGTTAGTTAGACATCTCAATCCTAAATCACAAGGGAGTAACTGTTATTTTTTAAACCACGGGAAATAAACTGTCCATTAATACAAAATCATAGAAGGTGAATAAGGGCTGAGAACGAACACGAACGTTCACGAACAAGGTCGGGATCGACTCGTTAAAAGCTCGGTTCGAGATCGTTTATTTATTAATAAACGAACACGAACAAAATTTTAGGCTTGATTAATAAACGAACAATAAATGAACAAAAGGGAGCTCGGTTTGATTACGTTCGTGAACAGTTCGATAAGAAAAAACAATTTTTAAAAGGATAAAATACATATATAATTTATCATTCATACATATAACATGAAAATAAATTTGGTGCAGTGGTAAGATATCAAAAGGAGAAGCAAGGGCACTAGGGTTTGACTCTTCACAAGGCCAAATTTATTTTATTTCACAATTTTGAGGTGAATTTCACCCAATCCCACATCGGAAATGAGAGAAGATTTGGGAGGAAAATTCCTTATAAATAGATGAGCATGACACTTAGGGCTGAGAATGAACATGAACAAGCTCGGCTCGGCTCGATTAATAAATAAACGAACACGAATAAGATTTTAAGCTCGATAAATAAATGAACAATAAATGAACACGTCAAAGATCGGCTCGGCTCGGCTCGATTAATAAATAAACGAACATGAACAAGATTTAAGCTCGATAAATAAATGAACAATAAATGAACACGTCAAAACTCGGCTCGGCTCGGCTCGTTATCACCCCTATATGTTAGTTTAGAGGTTTTACAAGTTGAGTTTGCAAGTATTAATGAGCTTCAAAAATAGTTTAAAAGTCAAACTTTGTTTGGCACAGTTTTAAAAGTTTGTTCTCCAAAACCATATTTCATAAATAAATTCATCTTTAAACACCAAAAACTATTTTTTCTCTAAACCAAAACCTTGGGAAGAATGTTGTTCTATGCAAATCACCTTACCAAACAAGATTTTGAAAAAATTGTTTCTCAAAATTTTTAACTATTTCTCAATTATTTTTTTTACTAAACATAGTTTTTTAAAATAATTTTTTCTTAGATGCCCATTTACTTATTTTTGAAAATCTAGTTTCCAAAACTTCCTTTAATAACCTCAAATGTATAAGCTCTAAAGAAGTCTAGTTTAAAAAATGTACATCTTACTATGTGTTATAGTATTACTTTAGCTTATTGAGAAACTATTAAAATTTATGACTTACGCCTGACATAGTTATAACGCAATTTCAATAATAAATTGTGATTTATAAGTTATTACTAGTTCTATTTGGTATGAAAATTTACATTTTTTACTTGGTCCGTAATTTATACGGAGTAATTGGTTTTGTAACGATTTTGATATTTTTTCTTTCAAGTTTGGCGCTTTTGCCTCCTAGGTTTGCAAATATTGGCACTTTTAGTAATTCTTTTTCTGTTATGGGCAGTTTACGAATTATTTGAACTCTTTACGCAAAATAAAAATTATTTAAGTTTAAATCTAATTATCAAATTAAACTTATATAGTACATTAAAATTTCTCAAAATGACGTATAAATTGTAATTTTATAATAAAAGATATTACTATTGCCATTCACCTCAAATTTGAATTTCATAGACTACAAGTTTTCACAATTAGATATGGACCCCAATTTTGTCAATTTTTTTTTTCCCTTTTCTTTCCTTTATTGCATAAAGTGCTCAAGTCACCAATGAAATTGCCTATGGCATGTAGAAGAAAAATTGCAAGCATAAGAGATCAAACTAGAAAGGAAATGAACTAAAAATGTTATGAGAATAAACATATATATATATATATATATATATATATAAAAGAGACTAAAAAAAAGCAATTTTCTCGATTTAGTACTATATTTAATAACTTTCGAGTTGTGCTTCATAATTTAATGTAACTAATGCTGAAAATAGATACATATATTTGAGAGTTACTAGTTATGATCGATGATTTTTGCATGTTATGTTTAATTACAAAGAGTATGTGGAGAAAGGAATAATAAATCAAGGGAAACCAATTGCTATGGATGAGTTTTCAATACCTTGTTCGTGTTCGTTTATTATCGAGCCTAAAAATCATTTTTGTGAACGTTTTTATCGAGCCGAGCTCGAGTTTGTTCGTGAATGTTCGTGTTCGTTCTCAACCATAGAAACGGCTGTGGAAAATAAATGTAACAACAAAGATGCAGTTCTTCATGTGGCGTATACTTCAAAACGTTTGCCCGCCCGTCAACCATGAATCTCCGGAAAATGTCAGTTCAAGTATTAGAAATGTGTACCAGATGTGGGGTTGAGGTACATAACACATTTTCCTAAATTGCTACCATGCCAGAAGAGTTTGGATAATATTCTCTCTGGGTTTCAATTTTGATGTGGGTATGCCAACAAGCATTAAGGATTGGTTTTGGAGATGACACAACGGATGAGGAAGCAATAGAACTATCAATGCAAAAGATCCTTTAAATAAAATCTGGTTGGCCAAGAACAAAATGGTCTAGGAAAATAGGAACATCCCTTCGGATATTACTTGAAAATAGATACAAGACAAATTCTATATATGTCAAAGAAGAAAAAAATGAAAGGGTGAATCGAAGAAGAACGGAACAGGATTGTCCACCGGCATAGCACAACATGAAGGAAGAAGGGGAGGTAGATTTGTATCACCCAAATGTACAAGTAGTGATCCAAGTAGATAATGTGTTCAGAACAGAAGACAGGACATGAGCCATAGGGTGGGTAATAAAAGATAAATCAGGTATGACTTTTCAAAAGAGGAGATGTGGAGCAAGAGAAGGATCTCCACTGTAGATGGAAGATTTGGAATGTCTAATGGCAATACAATATTTCATTGCAAAGGGTTGCGAACCTCAAGTCCTTACTGACAGTCTTCTGCTAGTGCATAAACGACGGGCGGCACCAGCAACTCACAAAGAGGTATAGGTAATACTAGAGGATATTAGGCAATACATTATGTTGGAAAATTTTCAATAATTTGCTGGAAAGAAAAATAAGTGAGCAGTGTGCAATAGCTTGTGCGATTCGCACGTAGCTTTGCACATGGTCTAGTAAAGCTAGCAGTGAGACCAAACGCTGGGAGTAGAGTTGTGCGACGAGGCGTGCGAATCGCACGTCGCGTCGCACGGTTGTCAGAGAGCAAAGTTGGAAAGCAAAGCTAGAAGCATTGCTTGTGCGAGGGATCGTGCGACACGGTGTCATCCCGTAAGCAATTGTTGAAGGCAAATGCCCAAAGCTTTGTTGTGTGCGATAGCCCATCTGATTTGCACTGGGGCTGTTCATCCGACCAGCGGATCGGGTTAGATCCGATTCAAAATTTCGATCGGATTAGCGGTTGTTTCGGATTGGATTGGCATACGAATCGATCCGAAAATTTTGAAAAAAAAAAGAAGAAGAAAAGAGATGGATTGCTTTTCTATCCCTGCAGCGCTCTTTTTTTTTTTTTTTTTTTTCCCGTCATTCTTCTCATCTTCCCCAATTTTCTTGACTCCGGCATCGTCAATCCGTCCTCTCCGTTTATGTTCGTTTTCTTCTTCCGAGTTCTCGTCAGATCAAGCAAATAATCTGTCTTTACTTTGGCATGGCGGACTCAAAATCCAATTCCAATGCATTATTTTGCCTATCCTTTTCCTAGAAAGCAACCATCCTCTCTCCCTTTAAATTCTAGCTCACAGAGGAAACCATAATCCTCCAAAAAACACTAAATTTTCACAAACAACTCACCATCATCATTTCATTTCATCCTTCATTAATTCTCCATAAAAAATCCATGGCCACAGAACCGATCACGTTCGGCATCATCGGCTGCGCTGCCATAGCCAGAAAAAACTTCAGGGCCATAAAGTTGTCCCCGCTCTCCAAACTCTACGCCGTCGGCAGCCGTTCCATCGAGAAAGCTGCATAATTTGCCAAAGACAATGGGCTTCCCAAATCCGCAAAAGTATACGTCAGATCAATAAATGCAAGATATGGGTGTAGATTTTGGCGTGGCGACTGAAGAGGGGAGGAAGAAGAAAAGAAAAGGATGAGAGGAGTTTAAGTTTTTAGTTTAAACTCGTGGGGATGGGAGAACCGTACATGTAAATTGGAAATGGGAAGAAAAGGGCTGGACCAAAAAAAAAAAAAAAAAAAAAAAAGGGGATCGGTTATGATCGATCACTGATCCGAACCAAACCCTTTGGATCAGGATTCTTGTTTTGAACAACCCTAATTTGCACGGGCTCCCATGATTTTTTTTTTCCCTTCTGGACAATTGCACATCATCACAAAAAGTGAGATTTCGAGATCAATTCTTAACCGAATTGAGTTACGTTTTCCTACATTTTTCTAAGAGTTGTGGCTATCGAATGACACCCTTTGGAGACCTATAAATAAGTCTCCTAAGGACGGATGTTCTGGGACAAGAAATCAATCTTAAGTATTTCTTGCACTTTTCACTCTTGTTTCTATTTTGTTTAAATTAGTACAAACTTACAACAAATATCTTCATTTCATCCCATAAGGATATTAGTCCTGAATCTTTTGCACAGCAAAGGAGACTACTAAACCCTAAAGGAAAGTGTCTAGCACGATTTGAAGAGGCATTTCTTTTTGTTTCTCTTGTAATAGACTAGATAAGTATTTTGAAGAATTCCGTCATTGTTCTTTTGTGTTGTTAATCATTGTTGTTATTTCAAGAAATATCCAACATAGTATAGCCTTCCTTGATTTATCCATTAGGAAAGTAAACAGATCACTTGTGCAAGAGGCATTCGATGGCTAGATGTGCTCATTGAGAGCACAATATTGTACTTGCTATTTAATTTTAATGAGAATTAATTTGTTTTTAAAAATTAAAAAAAGGAGACCACTCGTTTCTATACATTTCTTTGAAGGTAAACCTCCCTCTTATTATTTCAATATGAGATACTAAAATTTTAAAGGTGTTATGAATATAATTATTGTTAATGTCCCTTCATCTCTTAGAACTCCTACTACACCCATAATTTCCCCATAATCCTTCATCACTACTGCAAAATTAGTGAAGGAAGGCGGGTCCTAAGGGACATAGGAGGCGGGTGCCGCATGGCAACACCCGCCTCCAGTGCGGGCGCCTCCCTTTGGAGGGCCCGCACCCGCCTCCCCTTATGGGGGTTGCACCCGCCTCCAATAACAATTACTGGAGTTGCACCCGCCTCCAATAACCATTATGTTAATGGTTATTGGAGGCAGGTGCATGTTGCACCTGCCTCCAGTAATTGTTATTCGAGGCAGGTGCAATTTTGCACCCGCCTCCAATAGCCCCCGTAAAAAAATTTTAATTTTTTTTTTTTTTCCCTTTATGGCTTTGGTAGGAATCGAACTCGCGCCTGCATATTCACTTGACTTTTGCACATTAAATTTACCACGAGGCTACATATACTTATGTATTTAATATTAAAATCGAAAGTATATATTTCTATATTTCCTTCTAAAACTTGTGATTTTTATTACTTACTAATTTTTCGCCATCTAGAATCTCGACAATTTTTCAAAACTATTTTCAACAGTACAAAACAAAGAGAATTTTTGATCTAGTATTGAAAAATTTTGCAAAAATGCACCCGCCTCCTTTTCGTGTTTTGGAATTGGAGGCGGGGTTTGGTATCTATTAGGAGGCGGGTGAATGCTTCAGCCGCCTCCAGTTAAAGAGTTATTTGGAGGCGGGTGAATGCAGTAAGCTAACCGCTTACTAGAGGCGGGTGAACGCTTCACCCGCCTCTAATTAGGGAGTTATTTGGAGGTGGGTGATGCCTTCACCTGCCTCCAAATACTATTCCGATATTTCCAGCCACCTTTGGAGGCGGGTATTTGTACACCCACCTCTAAAGGGGCTCCTCCTTTGAGCATTTCTGTAGTAGTGCATTTACCTCCATTAGTGTCATGTGCAATTATCCTTGTATGACCTTTGAGATGGTCTTATTACTTGGTCTATAAATAAAGGCTTATAGTGGAAAAAGATAATGGAATGAAAGAACAAGAACAGAAAAGCTTACTACTATTTTCTCTCTACTCTCTTGTCTTATTATTTTGTTATCTTATATACTACATGCTTTTATAGTAATATTATAGTAGTAATTTTATAACAAAAGAAGGTAAAATTAAACGATAGAAAACAAGAATTAAAGTAAAATTGTTTTCTTGTAATGGGGATAAAGAAAGAAAATAAAACCTTTTTCAAGTTTGAGAGAGAGAGAGAGAGAGAGAGAGAGAGAGAGAGAGAGAGAGAGAGAGAGAGAGAGAGAGAGGAGGACAAGGAGACGAGGCTAATCCTTTTGCATTACTTTATTACGATTTTTACTTTGCCAAATACTATTATGTTTGTAAGCGTGGAAGTAAAAAATTAAAAATAAATTCTTCAATTGAAAGAAAAATAAATTTTGAATGTAAAGTCGTTTGTTAGAACAAAAATTAAAATTGAAAATGAACTTGTAGGAATTAATTACAATGTATTGTGATAAAACGCAACTGCAACGAATATTTTCATGAATTAAAAGAAGGATTAATTAGGTTTTGGTGGAAATACAACTCCAATGAAATTACTCCTATATTGGATTAGAATATTGAAATTATAAAGGCTAAGGAAATACAGGTCCAATGAAATGTGTCCAAAAGGCCCAACTCTGGTGGTGAGTCAGTGACAGGCTTCAGAAAATTAACAAGCCCAATGAAAAGTTATCACCATCTTTGCTTTTGTCGCTCTAAAATCCCTGGTGGACTCTTGGATGTCACCATTATTTTTAGTTGTAATTTGTAAATGTAAAAGAAAAGACAAAATATGCTATTATGAGGTATCTTTTATTAAACGTTATCAAATCATTTAATAATGGATAATAATGGATTCTCATGCATTACTAAAATCATAACTGAAACCATTATAAAGTGAACTCTTTCCGTGTTGTTGGAGAGACAGCATGAGGGCATTCTTGTCTTTTGTTAGGATTAGAAATAATTAAATAATCAAGCACAAACATTGGAACTAGAGGAAACAGCGGCGGAGACAGGGAGGGGCGAGGGGGTGCCGACGCCCCTCCTTTCTCCAGGAGCGAAGGGTAGTAGTATACTACCCTTCAGCCTCCGCCCCGCCAGCGGCGCAGCTGAAACCTTCTGTCACGAGGAAGAAGACGACTGAATCACTGATTGCATTTTTTTTTTTTGCCCTTAGTAAAATGACGTCGTTTTACTAAGGGGCTTAATTTTTTTATTTTTAAGCCCTTATTAAAACGACGTCGTTTTAATAAGGGCTTAAAATTAAAAAAAAACTGAACTGCCCTTGTGGAAAAAATGTGAATTGCAACTAAACCCTTCTCCCAAATTAGAACAGCCCTAAATCAATGAACCCAATCCATTCAATCATTCCCTCCCTCTCTTCTCTTTGGCTTCCCTCCCGAGCCCGACCGAATGAAGAAGAAAAACACAGCAGTCAAGTTATCTTCGCCGCTTCGTGACGCCGCCGCCCGCCATTACCTCCATAGCTCCCTTTCTTGCTAGTTGCTACCTAATTAAAAGATTGTAAGTGATTATTTATTTGTAAATTTTAATTTTTGAATATATTTTTAATATAAAATTTTATAGTTAATTGTTTAATTTTGTAATATGTGTGATAATGATTATAGGTAATAGCAATGGAATTTTAAATTTTAGTAATGTTTTAATGTTTATTAATTTATAATTGAATGTTTATGTATATAATTGTGATTACCATTGTGATTTTTTCTTGATTAATTAATTTTGAATATGTTTTAATTTATTTAATAATTAATGTGAGTGTGGCGATTGGTTTTTTTATAGCATTCCGTTGTTGGGTTTATATTAAATGATAAAATTTTAATTTGGTAAGTTTGAAATTTTGATAGGTTATAGATAAATTGTTGAAACGCGGTGTAGAAGTTGCAGTGTAGAAGTTTCTAAAAAATCTCATCAGGAAAAAAGTAAAGAAAAACATTTTAGTGTGGAATTTAACCGAAATAATATTGTCATGGACCCAGGTTTACGGAAACCAATTACAAAATATGATAGTTCTATAAGACTTTTTTTGGACATATAATATTATGGGTATTTTGATACTTTAGTGATATGTATTTTATTTAATGACACAAAAAAAAATTACCCTTAGAGTCGCCCCCTCCCGAATATTGTTCTGCGTTCGCCGCTGAGAGAAAA
Source organism: Leptodermis oblonga (assembly GCA_016801395.1). Taxonomy (NCBI): domain Eukaryota; kingdom Viridiplantae; phylum Streptophyta; class Magnoliopsida; order Gentianales; family Rubiaceae; genus Leptodermis; species Leptodermis oblonga. The sequence goes on along the minus strand of CM028750.1, from coordinate 20,248,629 downwards.
TGACATAAAAGTATACTTACTGAAGGTGTTTTTTTTGTGACAAAGCGGTTGTCAATTAACGGACATCCGCTCTTTATATATATATATATATATATATATATATATTGTCATGGAAGATCGAAGAAGGGTTAATTAGGAGATTGCGCGAGAGACCCATTTGTAAGCCCTCGAACAAGATAAGGAAGACAAAAGATGAAAATAAAAGTAGAAAGGATATCTAGTTGTACTTTTTATGTGTCGTTGTAAGTTTCTACTAAGGGCATAAAAATAATAAAATCATTATAAAAAAACGTAATTTTTTATGTATATTAATATGGACGCTAAAATACTTTTAGCGTATTTTTAATTTGAAAAAAATTATTTTATCTTTATCTGTTAATTAACCACTAAAATACATTCGTTGAAATAAGTAAGTCCTAGCATTTAGAAGGACCAATCTCTTAATTTGCCGGGAAGGCTTCCCATGAAATAAAGGGCTGTCGAACTTGTAGCACTTGCCCCCGTGGCCAAGGCATCCACAACCAAGTTACCTTCCCTGTAGATGTGTCGCAAAGCATAGTTCCTAATGAGTTTTCCTACTCGAAACAAAATACTCGCCGACTGCCAGGACCCTTTCCTATCTTTATCGCATGTTCCAGTACTTGTGAAATATGTACAACTTATTATATACTAAGTAATTTGGCATCCCATTTTCTACTTATATCCTTATTTTTTAAGTAAGAGTTAAATGTGAGCCACACATTATTATATTAATAAGGGTATGTAATGTAAACAAATTCAAAGTGAACTTTTTAAATGAGACAATTTTTTTTAAAAAAGTAGACCCTTTAAATGGAAGGGAGAGAGTACATAGTTATAAAAGGTTCAATAAATAAATATAAAGAAAATGTCGTTTTGCATCAGTTTTACCAAAATAATTGAAACTTTTGTCTTTGACGTGCTTTTGCAGGTGCTTTAGTTCCAACTGTTTAGAAACATCAAACTCAAGATAAATTCAGTTGAGTAAAAAGCCAATTAACATCAAAAATGAAATGGAGATTTACCCCATGCCTCAATAAGATATATAGAAGGAGAAATGGTCACATATGGGGATCAGGTGTCCGGGAGAATAAGATAACAACGGACACACATATCGAAAAGAGTGAAATAATGTGAAGATGGAGGGCATGTTCGGCTTTGTTTTGAGTTTGGGTTTGAAACCCAAAACAAAGCTGAAACATTGTTTTTTTAGGAGGGTTTGAAACTCAATTCCCAAACTAAATCTCAAATCAAACTCAATTTCCAAACTCAAATCTCAAACACAAAACATTGTTCGACTAGGCCGCGGTGGTCTGGCGGCAGTTTGGCCCAGTGCTTTTTAAGAAATTGTTTTTCAAAATGCATCTCAAACACATTACGAAACAACATTTTAAAACACATACTAAAAAAAAATTACAAAATACATTCGAAACATATTTTAAAACACATTCTAAAAATTGGTTTGAAATCCTTGTTTCTCTGAATCAGTCCAAAAACAACTTGTTCTTAAACCTGCTTTCAAAACAACGAAAAGTACAAGCAAAAATTTACTACTCCCTCGTCTTACAAATATATATAGGAAAATACTATCTGTCTCTCATTATATAATTATTCATTCATTAGATAATGATTGTGATACATTATTAATATCATTGTAATAACTATTGCATAGTTTATTTCCATTAAATGAATATTTCATTATAAAAAAATTATAGTCTTGCCCATAAATATATACTAACTTTACCCTTTTTCAAAGAATAGAAACATACTCATTTTTCATTTAATGTTTTATTAGTATAATTCTTTGTAGTTTATTTTAAAATTAACACTTTAAGTGAAATAAACAATACTCTCTTCAGGCTTGTTTGTACCAAGTTTTCAAAGAGATTTTGGACAATATTTTTTCAAAAACAGGTTTTCAAAAACATGTAAACGAATAAGAGTTAAAACTGGTTTTTAAAAACGAAGAGAGCTTTATTCTTATTAAGTTTGCGAAACAAAGCAAGGAGAGATTTTTTCATCTCATGTACGTTTGAGCGACAATGTCTGGAGATTTTTTTTTTGTCTCAAGTTTGCATGGCATTGTTTCCAAGCCAAATGTGAAAAAACTGTTTTGAAAACTCGGTCTTAGAAAATATTTTTTAGAGTGATTTCAAACAAGGTTTGAGTTTCGAAATGATTTTTGAAACCCAAAATCAGGCCGCAAAACCTGGTAACGAACAAGCCTTTCATATCATTAGAAGAGTTTTATTTATAAAATGTGTAATTTTGTGTGAATCAAAATGTAAAACACTTATAAAATATAATTAATTTTTACTTATATTCTTGATTTTTTATTATTACTTCATATTAAGTAATTATATACGGTACATAATTGTATTAGTAAAGAATGTAAAAATAAAAAATAGAAACAAAAATATGATTTTTTTATTAGAGCAAATTTTTTAAAACCAAATTCTTTTAATGAAAAAAAAAATGATACTCTGTCCGTTCAATTAGAAAAGTTCACTTTGAGAAATAATTTTTGTTCCAATGGAAGAATCTAGTTTTAAATTTTTTACTCTTCTTACTCTTATTAATACAATCATATGTGGTCCATAATTATCACATACTTAATAAGTAATGATATAAATAGAATAACGAGCGTCAAATGAGCTATTTTAAAAGTTGAAACGATCGGGAATCACATGCGATGGAGCAATCGTTTTTTACCATAGCCAACATCTCATTGCGCGTTGACAACGACCAACCACTTTTCAGTCTCATCATTCATCCGCCACCATTTTCCCACTAAATTAACCAGAAGGTTCAACTGGTCCCTTAAATTGCGTTGTTCTTCTCCTATTGGTTTTTTAATTTGAAAATGCTTCTTGATTTAAAAAAGTTATTTTAAAAATGGATCGAATCTCAAATTCTGACAATATTTGAATTAATTTTTTATTAATACGCAAATTTCACACACATTAATAGGGGTAATAAATGTAAAAATAAATATGGTACTTTGTTCACTTGTTAATAATTTAGTTTGAAACAACTCATATACGAATTGAAATAGCACAAATATTGTCAAAATTTTAGATTTGAAAATATTTTGAAACAACTTTTAAAGTTAATTAAAGGATAAAAATGAAGCATTTTCAAATTAAGGGACCAAAAAGATAGAACAATGCAAATTAAAGGACCAATAGAGATAGCTGCGGCTAACTTTGCAAGTAATCTTAGAAATTGTAAAGTAAGGACCAACATTTTATTGAATTTCACATTTTTCATGACATTTGTCATTATTATATATATATATATATATATTAGAGCTGCTCAAAATAAGAAATCCGACCCGATTCGATCCGAACCGATCCGATCCAGTTTAGATCGGATCGGTTCGGATCAATAATCCGAAAATCCAGATCGGATCGGATCGGATCTCGGGTCCGATATGATTTTTTTTTTTTTTTCCTGTTTGGGCATCCAGCCCTTCTCTTCCGATTCCATTCTTCCAAGCTCCAACATCCACTAATATATATTATGATAACATCTCTCCAATTCACACACAGAGTGAGAAGAAGACGACGGAACACTACTACAAAAAGGGGCTTTAATGGCGGTTAATAAGGGCTTTTAACGGCGGGGTTTAGCATTTTTGAACCGGCATCTATCTGGCAGCCGTAGTAAGTTAGCGGACTTTCTACGGCGGTTCGTGGTTGAACCGCCGTAGAAAGTCTCACTTTCTACTGCGGTCCAACATTGGACCGCCGTAGATAGTCCAAACTTTCTACTGCGGTTCAAGGTTGAACCGCAGTAGAAAGTTACACTTTCAACGGCGGTTCTGGTTGAACCGCAGTAGAAAGTGAGACTTTCTACTGCGGTTCAACAACGAACCGCAGTAGAAAAGCGGGGTTTCTACTGCGGTTCGTGGTTGAACCACAGTAGAAAGTCTCACTTTCTACTGCGGTTCAACCACGAACCGCCGTTGAAAGTGTAACTTTCTACTGCGGTTCAAGGTTGAACCGCAGTAGAAAGTGGCCACTTTTTACACTCGAACCGCATTAAAAGCATTAAAAACCTGCTGCTAAAACCTGGTTTAAAGCAAAACCTGCTGCTAAAACTTGAAATTTAATACAAATGTCACCAATATACAAATTGAAATCGCTTTTATAATACAGCATATCCAAAAAATATTTGTACAACTCTAATATGAACAAGTTTAATTAGTATCCTTCAACTACGGCGGATGCTCCAAAATATAACGAGCACATATTTTTCGCACTGCATCTATATCCACATTGCTTAATGGAGTGCGGTCGACCTTGAAGTGTTGCAACAGAATTTTTGAAATTAAAAAGTAACCGAGTAGCAAAATGAAATACAGTCAATTAAGTAAGTTATGAGAAATATTTACCTTTTCAAGTGCCAATGTGGATGATTTCATTGCTATTTGGTACATGTAGTGCATTACATAGTACCCACACTCCCAATTGCTCGTTTGCTTTTTATGCTAATGAATTAATATATGAGTTAGAAGATCATACAATTAATTGTATACAACACAACGTTTAGTAAAAAATTTAATATTCATAACTTCACTCATATTAATCCCATTAATTAAATAACTAGGACTCACTAATTTCTACTGATCGAAAAGGCAATTGCATGCATATATTAACTAACCTACAGTGTTGGACTCACGGATTGCATGCATAAATCAAATACCTCAATAAATAACTTGACTAACTAATAAATTAATTGACTAACACTACTAACTTAGGCTACTGGCATGGACTCACGGATTTAATTAAAACAACTAACACTACTAATTGCTTAGGCTACTAGACTCACAGATGTAATTAAAAAATTTAATAAGAACCAATTTTACCTTAACTACTATCCACGAAGGTTGCATATGCACATTTCGGGGCAATCCTAAGAAAGCTTGATAGTTAAACATCACCCTATAAAAATGAAAGCGGAACGAAAATAATTAGCAATATATGGATATATAGGCATTCTAACAGTTGTTAATATATATAACTCACTCGTCTATAAGCTCCACCGCCTCCTCTTTCTGTGGATTTTGTAAGAATCAAACCAGTAGACAACCTTTTCTACTGGTCTAATGGCTATTAGCATCCAATGTTCACTGCAAACAAAAAATTTAATGACGTCAGATCTTTATATCAGTGTTCTTAAATATTAGAGAAGCGCTTACAGTGTCACTTACCCCTGAAGATAAGGCACCAGATACATTTCTTTATTCCTATCCTTCAAGTTTCGCGCAATGTAGTTTACCCTAGCTTCAAGCGTATTTCCTATGGGTGTGACATGATCAGCCGAGAGGAAACCTATCCCCTTTCTCCCATTCCTTTCAACTAACTCATGTAAAGCTCTAAAGAATTTACAAAAAGGGCTTCATTGGTTAGTCTAGGCACATGGAATGCATACTATATATAACAATAATCAGAAATAGGCTATAAAATTAAGTGGAAACTCACTGGGTGAACAACTGCATCAAACTGTTTGAGACCTGGCTTTCTCTGGTCAATAACTCTACGAGATCCCCTCGATCCATCGCATTAGGCAGTTCCATACCTATGACTTCTCTTGTCATTTCAAAGAAGAAGCCATTGAAGTCCGAATCATTCTCCATTCGGAGCTGTAACTCTTGCAATGGATCAGATATCGATGAGGATGGCATCTCAGTCGGAACCGTCGCCGAAGGAGATGTCTTGTCATCCATAGAATTCATCCGGACTTTTTTTCTTTTGGGCACTTTTATCCACCTAACATCATTTGAAATAACATTAAATATACAAAACGGTATTAAGTAATTCACAAATAAATGAAAGAATATACCTTTGTTACCGGAGCCGGCTGAATAATTTCAATCAACTCTATAGGCCATTCCACGAAAAAGGACTTGGCCATTCCCACTGTTGCAGCCTCTTCCTCAGGAAATGGTAGCGGGGCAAAGTCATCATAGCAAATTTTAATTGTGACCCTCCGCACCCTTTCCTAACCTCGCGCCCGTGGTGCTTGCTTTGCTTATAAATATTTCCCTTTGCCACAAGCTTACGCCGCTTTTGCGAATCCTCAGAGATGAACAAATGGCATTCACACCCGTCCTGAGATAATAGGCAAGCGAATGAACATTAATCAACTATTAAGTCTAAATTAACAAAGCACTGTAATAATGAAAAAAAAAAATTGAAGAAGAAAGTTGCCGTCTAAACAAGTATTCACGTGAAACCAATCCAAGGAATTATTCAAAGCCTGAAACATCTTCTATACATCAAGATATATCTTAGGGTTATGAGTTTCAAGCCTCCTAAAATACCGTTTTGGAATTCTTAAAGATGAAGCTTCTAAAAATCCAAAATCTGCCACATTTTGATTTTTCAGCTATAATTTCCTACAGAAAAATCTAAAAATTATGAAACCAGTTGGAAATGAAACTAGACTCCTAGGGGAGTTCATATTGATCTTACTCATGATCAGATATGGTCGGAGTTGGGATTTATGAGCAAATCTTTCATACTGTTCTGTTTATGGAAGATGAAGGCTTAAGTCTCATAGTTTCCTTCGGTTTTTGGAGGATAAATCCCTACAGAAAAATCTAAAAATTATGAAACCAGTTGGAAATGAAACTAGACTCCTAGGGGAGTTCATATTGATCTTACTCATGATCAGATATGGTCGGAGTTGGGATTTATGAGCAAATCTTTCGGACTGTTCTGTTTATGGAAGATGAAGGCTTAAGTCTCATAGTTTCCTTCGGTTTTTGGAGGATAAATCCCTACAGAAAAATCTAAAAATTATGAAACCAGTTGGAAATGAAACTAGAATCCTAGGGGAGTTCATATTGATCTTACTCATGATCAGATATGGTCGGAGTTGGGATTTATGAGCAAATCTTTCGGACTGTTCTGTTTATGAGTGTGTCATATGCATGCACTGAATTTAATTTAGTTTTAAAAATACCACGTGTATTCTATGAAAATATACATATTAATTTTATTTAATTACCTTGTATTCGCCTAAAGCACCCCTGTCAGAGGCTTTGATCGGGTCCGTAGGTGAAACATGTAGCATCTCCAACTCGGGCAAACTTGTAGGGATCAGAGGAGAAACAGGGCTCACAGGGGAAACAGGGACCGCTCCGGAGGTCTCTGGGTGCGAGCTCTCATCTTTGGCACTATTGATGACGGTGGCTTTTAATGTATCATAGTCGGTTCCCATCTTACCACATAGAAACCCAACCATCATCTTTAGATGTGTCTGACATTCATCGAGTTGGGCAGTGATTTTCTGAAGCTGTCGCTTAGTTAAATCAAGTTCATCTTTAAGCGACGTCCTTGTTTTCTGTGGGAAAACCTCTGTGATACGTGCCCGCGTAGAATGGCCGCGATAACGACCGGGGTGATCGCGCTTTCCCGTTACAATGACAAGAATGTCATTCCTACCCTCTGCAACGGACTCCCCTTGAGACTCGCGGGAACATAGATTTTCCTACACATTTTGCCAAATATAGTAAATGTAAATAGATCAATTAAATATAAATAAATACACATATACACAGATTAATCATTTATGTATATAAATTTTAAATATAACATTGATAACCATAATTATAAAATATAAATAAATACACATATATACAAATTAATCATTTATTTACTTTACAGTGATAACTAGATAATTATAATTGCGATATAAACATTTAATGACAACCAAATTATTAATTAGCATTTCATCATAGATATCTAGTAATAAATAATCAATTATAATAAAATATATACACAGAGACTTTAAATATTAAAAGAACTGAAACATAAGAAAATGTATGGTGCAAAACTTACAATTTCCATCCCTACACGCCCAGCCTCTGGCGTGAAGTATTCCCCTTTTTTGTTGGTGTGGGCCTGTCTCCAAAGTAGATGACGGCCTGGCTGTGAATAAGAATCTTCGCCTTCTTCTTCGGACTGACCCTCCTCTGAAGGCTTCTTCCCGGATGCACTCACCGCCTCGTCATGCAACTGCTTCTTCAGCAGTCGGTAGCCACCGCGAGATAAATTATGGTAGAAAGCATTTAAAGTGGCATTCTTTTGCGCTTTTCCACGAATTGCCAAGAGATAAATATAATGAAAAATTATTATCCCTAAACTGAGCAATTTCAAATATCCAAAAAGAATAAGGAAATCAATTTTAAAAAATATACCTGCCAGTCGTCTGTCTCGCGGCTAGCCTTGAACTTAATCCATGTCTCCCTAGGGAGAAATTTATATTCCAAGCATAGGTCCTGACCCTTTTTGGCACCATGTACATATTTTCCTAAATAGGATTTCCAATCTTTCCACCGTTTACCGACATAAGAAATCCACTTTGTTTCGAGTTCTTCGGTTGACTCGAAAACAAAAATAATGCCTACAGTGAAAATTCAAAGTAAAAATTTAGTGAGGAATTTGAGTTCATAATTTGTATGGAAGAAGAAACAAACAATGCATTATAATTAAAGAAAATACCGTATTTCCATCCACACTCTTTTCTTGATCTCCTCGGGAACTTTGGGCCATGACTCATATTCCACTATGTCCACTTTGCTCCGGGCCGTATATGCCACAAAGGTAATCCACTTTGCATGATACTCTTTAGGCTCGAGCTCGGAATCAAAAGAAATGTCAAGAGTTTCCCCCCTCGTTCACATTTCCAATAGATCATTGCAATTTGTGGGCCCTCTACCTCTGCTACATTTAGTAGAAGAACCATCTCCATTGCCATTACCCTCATCACTATGCTCCGTATTGCTTTTTCTTTTTCGGGCCATTGAAAGTACCTTAAACTTCATGTACATAGAAAGATAATTCAATATAACATATATGCAATTAAAGAAAAGCTTTAATGTCAAATACAAGAATGCTTGTAATGTGAAAAAAAAGGCAATGTACATTCGCAAAATTCACTCCTAAAAATACACATATACCATTATCCAAATTAAACCAAATGAGGGCCAAAAAAAAGTGGACTTATAAAGGGTACCATTGCTAAAGTACTTCACATTTCACAACCAACAACTAATGAGCACAATCATTAATTTCTACTAAAGGAATAAAACCAAAATTTAGTGAGGAAGGTCAAAGCTTCAAGGGTTAGTACTTCACTCCTAAAAAATACTCTTCTTCCCTAAAGGTACTTAGTGCTTGTGCAATAAAAAATGCTTCACATTCATGCAAAGATTTCTTTACTTTCAACATATATGGGGCTTTGAAGACATTGAAACAAGGGATCCCTAAAGAAAGAACACTATGAAGATTAAATTTCACAAAGTGGAATCACAACAAAGCATTTTCCTCATTATCACTAAAGGAGGAACACTATATCGAATAAGAACCGAAATCAAACACCAATGATCTAAAATTAATCAAGCAAAACCGAAATAAACATTTCAGTTTCTCATAATCATACACTAAACCCGAATTTCAAAGGGTACTAATGGAACATTAATCAAAACCCTAGGTTCCCAAAATTATGTGTAGGACAAAACACTCAATTCAACAACCAAACCAATGCAACAAACAATCAATAAATCCAAAAGCATTCCAATCATTCATCACAAGGATTAAAATCGAAATCAACCATAAATATCAACCCAAAAAATCCTAGTGCAATGGGAAGCATTTACAAAATGTAAGGTCACATTGCAAAAGTTTTAAAATGAAAGCATAGAAGGTGGAACCTTTTGGGTGAACTCCTACAACCAAGCCCGAAGTATATATAGGAGGGTGGAAATGGAGAGCCGAACAATCGGTGAAGCTTGGTCCAGCCGAACAATCGGTGAAGCTTGGGAAGCCGACGGGTTGATCGGAAGGTGAAGGAGCTCGCCGGCGACGGGAGAAGCGGAGAAGCGGCGAAGAAGCCGAACAGCCAGGGAGAGAAGGTTCGGGAAGCAGAGGAAATGAAGGGGAAAAAAGGGGAGAAGAGGGGAAGAGAATGAGGGAGGAAAGGAAAAAAGTAGAAATTTGAAATATAATTAATAACCGGGTCGTCGGTTCAACGGCGGTTCAACCGCGAACCGCCGTTGAACCAACAATCAACTGCGGTTCAACCTCGAACCGCAGTTGAAAGTGTACTTTCAACTGCGGTTCAAGGGTGAACCGCAGTTGATTTTTCTTTCAACTGCGGTTCACGGTTGAACCGCAGTTGAAAGTCCCCACTTTTTCTCGGTTTAAATAGAAGAAAAAATTGGAGCCAATTCCCGCGCGGGCATATTTTAATATTAATTTTTTTTTCCATTTTCAAAAAACTAAGGCCACAAATTTGTAAATATAATAATACATACCCTGATTTTGTATATTTATTAATTATGTACACAATCTCGACTTTTATGAACCATTTCATAATTAAATTTTAAAATTTCCATTTAACCATATATTTGTATTTAAATTTCCCGTGCTACTACACGTACAATAATTATAGGTCAAAGATAAAAATTAATAATTTTCGTAAATTTACATGTAAGAGACGATAAAGTAATAAGCTTCATTATGTTCCCTAAAATTCCCACTTTTTCTACTTGGCGAACGGGATAAAAAATTCAAATCCACAAATGCATTAGGTACGTATAGTAATATAAAAATTAATTAATATTTGTTAAGTGGCCGAAAAAAAATTAAATAGTTACTGGATTTCATTACCTTACATATATATATATATATATATATAAAAATATATATATTTATCTATATATATATATATATATATATAACATCTTCCTCTTTTCTCATTCCCCTCTTGCACATCATCCAACTCTCTCTTCTCTCTGCTTGTAAATTTCCACTACATAAATAAAATGTTTTCATTCGAAGAATTGAAGACTTGAAGACACTTTTAATATTAAGTCTTATATATATATATATATATATATAACGTATTTTGAAAAAATATGGAGGTTTACGTGAAAACTCTGTCGGGGAAGACCATCATCCTCGAGGTCGAATCCTGCAACCCAAATCAGAATGTCAAGGCGAAAATCCAGGAAAAGGGTGGCGCTTCACTATCTATTTCAATCTTAAGCGTCACCGCGGTTAATTTATGAAAATTGGGAAAAAAAAACTTAATAGAGAGTAGGGTTTAGGGTTTAGAAAATGATACGAAAATAGAAAATTCATGCGTAGCGCGGGAATTGGCTCCAAAAACTACTTTTCTATGGCGGTTCAAACAAGAACCGCCGTAGCAAAATACTTTCTACGGCGGTTCAAACATGAACCGCCGTAGAAAGTTTGCCTTCTACGGCGGTTCAAGGTTGAACCGCCGTAGAAAAATGCTTCTACGGCGGTTCAAGGTTGAACCGCCGTAGAAAAATAGTTTTTGGAGCCAATTCCCGCGCTACGTACGCATAAATTTTCTATTTTTGTACCAAATTCAAAATATAAAAGTTATAAAAGTTGTCTTAAAGTATTCAATTCTTCAAATGAAAACATTTTATTTATGTAGTGTAAATTTAGAAGAGATCGAGAGCAGAAAGGAGAGAGTTGGATGATGTGCATCAAGAGAGGAAAGGAGAAAAGCAAAAGATGTTTATATATATATATATATATATATATATATATGTATGAACATATATATGTTCATATATGTATATAAGGTAATGAAATCCAATAACTAGACAACTTTTTTTTCGGCCACTTAACAAATATTAATTAATTTTTATATTACCATACGTACCTAATGCATTTGTGGATTTGATTATTGTATCCCGGTCGCCCAAGTCGAAAAAGTAGAAATTTTAGAGAACATAATGAAGCTTATTACTCTATCGTCTCTTACATGTAAATTTACGAAATTTATTAATTTTTATATTTGACCTATAATTATTGTGTAATAGCACGGGAAATTTAAATGCAAATATATGGTTCAATGGAAAATTTGAAATTTAATTATGAAATGGCTCATAAAAGTCGAGATTGTGTACATAATTAATAAATATACACAATCTGGGTATGTATTATTATATTTACAAAATTGTGGGCTTAGTTTTTTGAAAATGGAAAAAAAAAATTAATATTAAAATATGCCCGCGCGGGAATTGGCTCCAATTTTTTACGAGGAGACCTTTCAACGGCGGTTCAACCGCGAACCGCCGTTGAAAGAAGAATCCACTGCGGTTCACTCGTGAACCGCAGTGGAAAGTTGGTTCAACGGCGGTTCAACCTTGAACCACCGTTGAACCGACGACCCGGTCGAAGTTCAAATCAAATTTGAACTTAGACATTTTCCTTTCATTTTCCCTAAGTCTCTTCCCCTTCTTCTCCCCTTTTCTCCCCTGCTTCTCCCCTATTTCCCCCTCCCTTCAACCGCGGCTGTTCGGTCCATTCTCCTCCTCTCCCTTCGCCGGCGCAACCGAGGCACCTTATAGTTTTTTCAAGTTCATATAAAATATATTTTGAATAATCAATTTGCAAAAAATAATAAAGCATTATTAATCGATAAACGAATAATTAATTCATTTATCGGTCAATACCCAACATCGCTAAATGAATTTCTTTTTTCCGAGGCACCGACAAGTAATTTATGAAGAGTTAAATATAAAATCAAAACAAAATAAACTACGTATAGCTTCCCCTGTAAATTTTACCAAAAGTACTACTCCTTGAAAAAAATAATAATACATGAAACATTTATTCATAAATGAAAAACAAGGAAATCAATTTGCCGGAAAATTTGACAAAGTCTCCCTTGTAAATGTAACATACTCCCTGTCAAGGATATGCACATACTTAAATACTTCACTAACATTCCAACTATTTCGAATAATACGGAATTCAGTTTCAAATCAATTCAGACAAAATCTCCCCTGCTTGTTTTTGACCAAAACACAAGCGCATCATAACATCAACACAGAAGCTTCACACAATTTCCAACAATAACATATTCATTTATAAACAGTTCCGCATATGAAGTCCCTTGAAATTTTGTCCCTTGATTGCGCGGCTTCACCCGAGTTGTGACCTGTTTCAATCAGACAGTACGAAGGATAAAAATAAATGTTGTTATAAATTTATGTCCACCTCTTTTCATTAAAATCAAAGAAACATATACAAATAGTACACACACACACAACATACACGCCCACAGACCAAAAAAATTAATAAAATCAAACAATATACCTGAAAATGATTCTTAACTTATTCTCTTTCTCTTATGGGACACTTGCTCCTCGAACCATAATCCTTCGCTGTGGTCATCACGAAGTATGTATTTATCAAATTCCCTATCTTCCTCATCTGCTCTCGGTTCAGGTAACCCACTAGAGAAAGGGCCAGCCTCATGAAGCCCTTCTTCTGTATCAATCCCTTCCACTCCGTGATGTTGTTTACCATGAAGAACAACAGACCAATGTTCGTCGCAAGGATCGGTGATATAAAAAACTTGTTTCGCCTGCGATGCAAGTATAAATGGTTCCCCCTTGAAACCCTCCCGATTAAGGTTCACCAAGGTAAAACCCAATGGATCATCAGTTCGAACCCCACTATTGTTATCAACCCATTTGCAGCGAAATACAGCTACTCTGAAACAAACATAGTCAAGCTCCCAAATATCTTCGATCACCCCGTAATATGCCATGCCATGTTTGCATACAATGGATTTTTATCCTTCCTGCTAGAAACATGTAAAGCCTCTGAGATTAATGTAACACCACTGTTTTGTGCCGTACTCTTCTCATCTTGTCTCTTAGTAGCAAATGAATATCCATTTATGTCATAGCATGAAAATGCTCGTACCGCAGGGCTGGGCCTAAACGCCAACCATTTCAAAGTCTCCGAAACGTCTTTGCCCAAGACAGCATTACCAAACCAATAGACAAATGTCCGAATATGTTCATTGAGCACACGTTGATCCGTCCAAGCAGGATAAGACGTTCTTATTGAACGGATATGGTCTGTCACATAGGGCGCAACTTCTTCAGAATTGCGCAGTATGTAGAGATGCGCCTTCATCAATTCAACATTAGACGGCAAAAATATTTTTCCTCCCCTTGTGCCCATACCTGTAATCCTCCCATCGTGCCGATTCTTAGATATTCCAATGGATGCGGTATTGGCCAAGTACTCAGTGCAAAACTCAATTACCTCCTCAGCTATATAACCTTCAACAATACTAGCATCAGGACGACAACGATTCTTAACATACCCCTTAAATACTTTCATATATCGCTCGAATGGGTACATCCATCTCAAATGAACAGGCCCGCAGATTTTTATCTCTCTAACCAAATGAATCACCAAATGCACCATAATATCAAAGAAGGCGGGTGGAAAATACATCTCTAATTGACAAAGGACAACAGTTATTTCATCTTGTAACTGATCAAGTCTTTCGCGGGCGATAACCTTGCTACATATAGCATTGAAGAAGAAACAAAGTCTTGTTATACTGGACTTAACATGCTTGGGCAGTATCGAGCGAATAGCTACAGGCAACAATTGTTGCATTAAGGCATGTCAATCATGAGACTTCAAACCAACCAGTTTTAAATCTTTCATGGAAACAAGTCTGCTTACATTTGAAGAATATCCGGATGGAACTTTGATGCTACGCAAACTTGAACACAGTTGTTTTTTCTCTTTTCTGGACAAAGTGTGACAGGCAGGGGATAGATATGTGCGTTGTCCTCGAGCTACCGGTGATAAATTTGCTCTTATGTTCATATCAACCATATCAAGTCTCGCGTTATAACCATCCTTAGTTTACCAGGGATGTTCAAGAGTGTACCTAACAGGCTTTCACAAATATTCTTCTCAATATGCATAACGTCGAGACAATGTCTGACATCTAAGTTCTCCCAGTATGAAAGTTCAAAAAATATGGATTTTTTCTTCCAACAACCTGTATCATTATTGCCGGACTCCGAAGTTTTACCAAACTCCACATTAATGTTCGTCACACAAGCTTTCACCTCTGGCCCGCTCAAGGGTTCTGGAGCTTTTCTGAACTCTTGATATCCATTGAATGCTCTTTTCATACGGCGATACGGATGAGTCTCGGTAAGAAATCTGCGATGCCCAAGGTATACTGTCTTCCTCCCATGTGCAAGCTGACAAAAATCTGTATTCTCCTCACATATTGGACATGCTTTATGCCCTTTGACAGAGTACCTAGACAAGCTTCCATAAGCAGGAAAATCATTAATGGTACAGAACAACATGGCACGTAATGTGAACATTTCTTCACGGTAAGCATCAAACACAGGTGCGCCTTCATCCCATAACTTTTTCAAGTCTTCAATAAGAGGAGCAAGATACACATCGATGTCATTTCCTGGTTGCCTTGGGCCTGAAATCATTAGAGACATAAGTATGTACTTACGCTTCATACACAAGTAAGGCGGCAAATTGTTAATAACCAACATCACCGGCCATGAGCTATGTGTGCTACTCAGACTGCCAAACGGGTTCATTCCATCAGTACACAAACCAAGCCTCAAATTTCTGGCTTCTCCCCCAAAAGAAGGATACATTGAATCAATTTTTTTCCACTGATCTGAGTCTGATGTATGCATTATCACCTTGTCATCATCACTGGGAATACACCGATCTGAATGACATGTCATTAGTTTTGCATCTTTTTCATTAGCGAACAACCGTTTAAATCTCGATATTATAGGAAGATACCACAGAACCTTAGCCGGCGACCCATTCTTTTGCGCATCAGAACTGTCTTCAACCTTATCACACAGCTGCTTGTTTTTGTATCGTGGAGTTTTACACTTAGGACAAAGCAATAAATCCTTATACTCATTCCTGTAGAGGACGCAATCATTTGGGCAAGCGTGGATCTTCTTATACTCCATACCCATTAGACACAATATTTTTTTCGCCTCGTAAATTCGATCTGGAAGTTCATTATCTTTGGGAGCATATCTTTCAATACCCTCAATAAGGCTGTAAAACTAGTATCTGACCACCCATTTGCCGCTTTCAAATTAAACAACTTCAAAACACTAGACAATCGGGTATATTTAGTGCAACCCTTGTATAGAGGCTTCTCATTGTCACCCAAAATGGAAGCAAGAACTTCCGGTTTATCAGCAAAATCCTCGGCCACATCCTCAATCATGGCATCTAATCGATCTCTAGTAATCGCATCATCTCCTTTTGCATGAGATTTTCTTTGCTCAGGTAAACCATCAATACTTTCACCATGCCAAATCCACAGTTTATAAGAAGGATCAAATCCGTGCCGATATAAATGGAATCTTATTGTATCTGAGTTATCAAAAACCGCGCACCATTTTTACAAGCTTTGCACGAACAATGGACGTACTTTGTATTCTTATAAGCGAATTGAATGAAATTCTCAACTTCTTTCGCATAAGAATCGGAGGTTCGATCACCATACAACAAGATATTTCGATCCATGTGTAACTAACACCTTGAAATAATTGAAAATACCAAATAATAATTCAACAAACAATGTACAAAGTATCAAGTTGCATGCTTGTCTTAGCACATGTCATACTAATGTTACTCATATAATCAAAACTACTATAATACCTCAATGAAAAAAATAATGCATAAACAACACATGCGCAATAGACATAATCAAATGAAGAAGAAACTCTAAGTTTTTCATTTATGCATTTCGTCAAACACATGAAATGCATAAAAAAATAATACACATCCTAAGTAGTGCTAATTATATGAACATCCTCCATTAAAAATCAAACACTATAAATCAAATCAAATCACCAAGAAACTACATAGTATAACTAAATAGGGTTCCACAATACTAAGGTTCACCATATACATGGAATATATGCAACTTTAATTTTCTAAAATAAATAAAAATAAATTCTATAGGATGACATATCTAAAGTACAAGCATAAGCAATTACTGAGAAATTTTAGAAGGTTCTAACCTTTAGGTGGTAAATTTTAGCTCCAAATGACTATTCTTTACGTTCAACGTGCAAAACCGTAGTAGAAATTTGGAGAAGAACACTTTCGGCCGCAATATGAAAATACACGTTGTTATTTAGGTTTTAATACGTCAATACAACGGCGGAGAAAATTAAACCGCCGTAGAAGAGGACTTTCTACGGCGGTTGGGACCAACCGCCGTAGGAAAGTGGACTTTCTACGGCGGTTGGGACCAACCGCCGTAGAAAGTCCTCTTCTACGGCGGTTCATTTTTAAACCGCCGTAGAAAGTCCCGTTCTACGGCGGTTCATTTTTAGACCGCCGTAGAAAGTCAGTATTTCTTTTATTACTGCGGTTTTCTATTTTCCGCCGTTAATCCGCAGCCGTTAAAGCCCCATTTTGTAGTAGTGGAAGAGAAAGATGGATTATGTTTGAGTAAAATCTCCAAATTTCTATGTCTCTTATAGATTTGAGTGTCCTTATCTTTCCTTTCTTGCTCAAGAACACCAGCACAAGCAAACTTGGTTGATGTTTGCGGCAATACACTGGTGACAAGTAATTATACCTAAAAGCTTTCCGGTCGACGCTCGTTCTAAAGGTTCAGGCATCGAAAAACCAGCCGCCGTCAACATCGATCTGGATATAACCTACACCAAATCCATCATAGATCTCCTTAAGCTTGGTAGCAAGGAGAAAGATCCTGATGTGAAAGCCATTTACGACCATTGTGTAGTTAGTGTTTATGGAGGCATCCTTAAGGATTTTGATTCTGCCATGGACGACTTGAAGAAGAAGAAGGACTACCAATCGATCGACAACGCCTCTTTCTCTCTTCTTCTTTTTTTTTTTAAATAATATTTTTCGGATCAGATCGGATCTGATGCCGATCCGATCCGAAGCTGACACCGCTCCGACCCGATTCGATCCGAAATTTCGGTTCGGAGGTGATCCACGGGTCGGATGAACAGCCCTGATATATGTATTTATTTAGAATTTACATAAGTACTTAATACAATTTACATTGAGACATTAAAATAAAACCCACCGTTGTGACACTTAAATACAATCTATATTGATGCACTATATACACTAAACAACGTCTCAAAATAAATCTGGATACCACTTTGAGGACACACTATTCTACTACTACAGATATATATTGAAATAGTCTCTGTCAGTGACAAAACTTGAATTATAATATTGGAGGAGCCAGCCAATAATTAAATTTTAAAAAATTTTGTTGGGGTTATTTTTTAATTTTTATTTAATGGTATATTTTTTTAAATGAAAACTAACTAATTATTATTAAAAAGAGTAAATACAAACCCTTGAAATTTTATGAATGTACAAAATTAAATATACACTCAATGTTTGTTTTTTTACTTTAAATATGTCAGGGTTTACTTTGTACATTTATGAAATCATAAACCAATTTTTGTATTTTTTTATAAGCTAAATCATAATATATACTAATATATTTTAGCTGGAGATACCAAATATTTATAATTATATATATGTGTATATATATATATATATATCCTTCCTAATATACATATATAGTGAACAAAACAAATAAAAGTGGAAGGGCTAAACCTTTGTAGGTCTCAATGAAGTTTCGCCTCTAATCTCTGCATTATATTCGAGACCTTTACAACTCCATCGTAAACTTGCACAACACTACTGGAAACATGTATATCACTAGCGAGAACATACACGTACTCTACCATTGAGAAATAACCCATAAAGTGCACAATAAAATTGGTTTAAAACTATGCAAATATTTCTAGTGATTCTATTTCAACCAATTACCTATGTGCAATAATTTTTATTGTCTCAAAGGTCCATACTTCATTGTATGACTTCGCTCGTGACCTAGTTTAATAGTTATACCATCTTATTAAATAAATACTCTGTTTATATTTTTAATACATAATCATATATATTTAAAACTATATCAAAATAAAAACACCTTATATTTCCTTTGTTTTAGAAAAGTCCACTTTGACCAATGTATAACTTATTATGAATGTCAAGGTACAACACCTGAAATTGCTAATTTGACACCATTTATTCTATTTATATCCTTATTTATCAATTCTGAGCTAATTGTGAACAACACATAATTATATTAGTAAGAGTAGAAAGAGTAAAATTTTTAAAGTAAACTCTTTTATAGGAACAAAAATATTTATCAAATTGGACTCTTCTAATATAATGAAGGGAGTAATATTTGAATCTATATACCCTTGTAAATATTTACTGACTGTTGAAATTATTTACCCTTGAAAATATTAAGTTATCATTTTCTTTAACATCAACAAGATAATATATATTGATGGTATGAATTTAGTTTAATTTTTAAGGGCATGTTCTTTCATCCTTGTTTTGAGAATTGTTTTGGTTTTGTTTTGGGTTTGAACATTGTTCTCCTTGGAGGTTTGAAACCCAAATCTCAAACCCAAAACCTTGTTCGGCGGGCAGTGGTCCGGTGGCGGCGAGCGGTGGTTGGCGGTAGTCCGGCCTAATGTTTTTTAAGAAATTATTTTTTAAAATGCATCTCAAACACATTACTAAATAACATTTTAAAACACATTCTAAAAAAAAATTATAAAATATATTGCAAACAAATTTTAAAATATATTTTGAGAACTGTTTTGAAAACATTATTTCCTTTAATCGGTTTGAAAACAAATTGTTCTCAAACTTGTTTTCAAAACAAGTCTCAAAGCCATGAGAAGATCAGGCAGTTTGCATTACAAGTTAAATTTGTCAATATTTGGATACTTTCGATTGCATGATATGTGTCATTGCGTAAAGTATGAGTGTAAGATCATTGGCCTGTGTAAAAAGTTTGGGCAAAGGGGCAAATTTGCCCTTAATGTTTTGCCAAAGGTGCAACTTTGCCCTTTATCTTTATTTCGAATCAAAATTACACTCAACGTCGCGAATATAGTATAAATGTGCCCCTCCCTTAGACAGACATGCCACATGGATAAACTCCAGTAATTAACTGCTGAGATGGCATCTTGACATGGCAAAGGTGGCAAATTGAGCGCCTAAACCTGGAGCCACACAAACTCAACTAAGTGCAGTAAAGACAGGTTTTGCATAACATAACAGAACAGAACTCCAATGTGATTTCAGAACAAAAACAAAACTCCATGGTTATCAGAACATAACTCCAATTGTTTTGCAGAAGGAACAAAGGTCATAACTTAGACATAACATCACACACCTTTGTTATTTACTGTAAAGATAATATTTTTTATTTCAGGTTAAGGTCCCTTCCAATGGATGCTATAACAGACAGCATCATAGTCCCAAATGTTTCAGAGTATGATATCTCAGAAGAACTGCAATTGGTTACAATTGCAGCAGACAATAATTCAGTCCCGAATTATGCAAAAACGAGCAATGTCTCTAGTACAAATTATGCACAAACTATAGAACATGAACATCAGCCTAAAATGAGTTTTAATGCCTCACAACATAGACAAGAATACAGAGAAAGAAAATCTACGACTCACATCTTGCCGAAGTGGTTCTACAAAACAAAAAATTTTGTCCAATTATTCAGGCTTCAAAAGAGTACCCAACAAAAAGTTTCACCTAACCAAACAATTCCATCTGCCATCAGTCAAAAGTGAGATTAAATCTCCAAAAAGACATACATTGGGCCTCAATGTTGCAGCAAACTAATAGGACTGAATAATAGCCCCTACAATTCAACTGCATAACACATTCATATGTAGCTCCATGTTCCGCTTTTTTTTTTTTTTTTTTTAATTTATTCTTTCAAATATCACCAGTCTCATGTAGGGTGTTTTGAAGAAAAATGACTTTTAAAACAAAATTTTCTAGTTGGAATCACTAGTGCGCTCAAGATGAAGCTGCAGCTCTCCTTTCCTTACTGCAAATTCCTAGTGCTTTTTCTCTCCTTTTCTTTGGGTATGATATTCATTGAATTATATAGAATTTGAAGGCTATTGTGGTGCTCCTTTGTTGGAGAAGATTCAGTGAATCAAAGGAGAAAGGAGCGATGATCCGTTTTTGGAGAGTGGTGGCCAGAGAGATGAAGGAATAATTGTGCCAGCAGGTTTAGGCGCTCAATTTGCCACCTTTGCCACGTCAAGATGCCATTTCAGCAGTTAATTACTGGAGTTTATCCATGTGGTATGTCCGTCCAAGGGAGGGGCACATTTGTACTATATTCGCAACGTTCGAGGTAATTTTGATCTAAAATAAAGATAAAGGGCAAAGTTGCACCTTTGGCAAAACGTTAAAGGCAAATTTGCCCCTTTGCCCTAAAAAGTTTTGGTGAAAATTAATAGAATTAGGAATTTAATTATTAGAGCTTGTTTGTTAGCCTTAATATAACGTGGAAAGTGTATTAAAAATATAAAATGTAAATAAATATATTATTAAAAATTATGAGAAATTACTATAATGTATAAAATTTATTGTAGAAATTAAAACACAAATAAACTCACAGTATCAAATAGGAACTTTTGTTTTTTAGAGTAAAAGACGTTATAATTGTGTGTAAAATACAAATGGTGGAATCGAGTTTCATTGAACGTAACAAATCGTGTTGGTTTACTGTGTTAGTGTGTGGGCTATGGCGTTGTGTGCTCGACGGACCCAAGTCAGTTCGGTTAGGCGGAATGTTCTTTTGAACTAGTCTATGTCTTGAATCAGTCGACCTAAGCTGGATCTGTCCTCGCTTGAATGATTGGTCGCGCTCCACTTGTGCATCTCCAGTCGTACCATCAAAGTTGAGTTGGCACTGTGTCGTCTGGATAAGGACTGACTTTGCAGCAATCGCTTCCCTGATCTAGGCTGTTGTGACATTGTGGAACCACTTTGTAGATCTTTTTAAGTAACCTATCTTATATCACCATTATATGGGAATTAACTCATTCCTATGTCACCATTTCGTCATTATATAGTGTTCGATCAAAATATATCTAATCTAATCTTATGATTGAAACTTTCCGAAATTCGATTTCATGATTTCCATGGTTCTTTCTTTAATTAAAAAAAAAGAAAAGAAAAACGAACTAAAACAGAAAACTTTCATTCCCCTCGGGTGCGTTTGGCGCAAGGGAATGGAAATGAAAATGGAAATGGGGGCATTTCATATCCGAAATGGATAAATATTTCATTAAAAAAAAAAAATGTAGATTGCTTTTTAGAAGTTATAATAGTTCAAATTATTGAATTTTCATATGACCAAATATAGAAATTTTAATCATAAAAATCAGATGCGGTTCCCCATTCTCATTCTCACGTGCCAAACACCCCTCGAATAAAGTCCACCCTGAACAACCATATTATCATTTTAAATTATTTACATTGATCTCCACCAACACCAAAAGAACTTATGAGTATATTTATTGATCCATATTTTCTCCTTTGGCATTATCTGTCGCTTTCACGTCGACATGGAGGATCATAGAAACTGTAGCTCACGAGGAGTTGCAATCGACATATTATAGAGGTTAGGGATATTAATTAAATGCACTGTAATTAAATTAAAGGTCAATTTTGCGTGGGACCTTCCATTTTGACAAATGTCGTCCATTTATTTTGACAATATTTAAAAAAGTAGCTGACGTTTTCCCATTACCTTTATATATGTTTATTTATTGCAAATTAAAGATTTTTTTAAAAGTTTCAAACAATTAGAACCAATGAGATTACATAGCGAAGAATAGGTAGGCCATAAATGCTATGGGAAATAAGAAAGAAAAGACGTTTGAGCGAACTCAATTAGAAATGTTGCCGTATTTGTAGATTCTTTGAGAAAAAGAAGTAGAAGCTTCATACCTTTTTGTACATATATATATCTATATATCTTGAGGATGAGAATATTCAGATAGCTAAGGCCTTTTAAGGGATTATAATTAATTGAAAATTCTAATATTACACAATCAAGCATATAATATATTTAATATATTCCATCCGGTTCAAAATAAAAGTCATAACAATCTTCAAAATAAATTACGTTTTAGCAGAAAAACATAATTTTTTTTCTTACAAAAGTTACTAGGGGTGATCATATTGACCCACGGGTCGGGACAGGCCAACTACCTAAATTCCATAAGGTTCGGGCCGGTTAGAGCCAGAAAAGGTCAGCAAGGCCCGGTTCGGGTCGGGTCAGTCCAGGCCGAGGCCTGACCCTAACTGGCTCTTTTTTTATATTTTTTATTTATGTTAGTAAAAAATTTGAAATAATAATAACAAAACATATACTTCAAAAATTATTCTCTTATGTATATTTTTCTTTAGATTATTTTTCAATGCGTTTGGAAAAAAAATATTTATAAAAAGTTTTAAGATCTTAAAACAAATTTTTAAAAATACATTTAAAAGGTGTTTTGATTAGTACCTGATAAAAAAATTTCTAAATTTCTAAGTTTTTAATAATGCATGTAATTATTTAAAATTTATATTTTAATATATGCAAATTATAATAATAATTTAAATTTTTTAAAATAAATATTTAAAACTATTTTATTTATAATTTTAGAAAGTAAAAAATTTAAATTAAAATTTAAAATAATCAAGTTGGAAGGGGTAGGGGTGGAGAAGGGGGGGGGGGGGGGGGGGGGGGTGATTGGTGGTACTGGGTGGATTCGTTTGGGGTTTGGATTGGGAATGGGGGTGGGGAGTGGTAGTTTTTTTTTTTTGGGTTTTGGGGAAGGGTGGTGACCAGATTTTTTTTTGTTTTTAATTTAGATTTTTTTTAGTAATTTAGAAGAAAAAAAGAAAAAAGGGTCAATTAGGGTCGCGGTCCGGTCCGGACCGAACCGAACTCAGCCGGATTGCGTATTTAGGGTCGCGTCTCTATTGGATCCGAACCGTTAGGGTCGGGCCGATTAGCGGCGGGTAGGGCCGAAATTTTCATTTTGGACAGGTCTAAAAGTTACCCTTTGTCTTAACTTATCTTAGTGATTATTTTAAACTCCTTAATAGTGTTTTAGATTACAACTATAAAATGTCTATTATTATTAAATTACAATAGTTAAAGGAGTTTAAAATATTGGTCATACATGACAAAATGATGTCAAATTATGTTACGTGGGTTGGTAGTGAAGTGATCATCACAACTCATTTTGTCATTTGTATACAAGTATGTATAAAAATAGGTATGAGATTACCAGAACTGAATTAGGTTATTGAATTACAGTAATATAAATAATATCAAGGTACAACACCCAGTGGCTAATTCAGAAACTAAGTTTTAAAAATTTTGGAGGGACTCAATATACATATAAATTTTTTTGGAAAATTAAATACATTGTAAAAAAAAATTTAATAAAAAATATACACTAATAATAAAGGTGCAGGAGAGGGTTGGAGGATCTGGGACCACCCCCTGGCTCCGCCTCCGACAACACCTAAAATTAGGGATGGCCACGGTTCATAAATCAGTGGAACCGGAACCGGAACCTTGGGGGGACGGTTCTGTGCCGGTTCTAGAACAACCGGTTCCGGTTTCAATTCCGGTTCTATCATGGTTCTGGTTCTAATCTGTCAAGGTTCCCGTTCCGATTCCAATCTTTTCCGTTTATTTAACAATTTTTTTCGTTTATTTAAAAATTTTAATTTATAAATGTTATTTTATTTTGACTCAATTAATAACTCAATTATTTATAAATAATTAAAATTACAAAAATAAAATAAAATCTGTAGCGACGGTACATACATTTAAACAATTAAATGATTTATATAATAAAAGATACAAAAATAAATTGTGAAAAAAAAAAAATATATATATATATATATATATATATACAGATGAATAATACCTCAATATATTATTTTAAAAAAAATCAAGAGAGTGATGCCTTGTTATAAATCGTGAGAAATCAGAATTTGAACTTTGAAGCATTGAAACTTTTACAAAATAAATACATCTTGAATATTTAATATAATTCATCTTCATCATTTGCGGAAATTGCGGTTGGATCTAATTTAATTTAATAATTAATTAATTTTAATTTAATTTAATGCTTATTTATATTATATTAATAATATTTATAAAAAGTATACTATTAGTTTATATATTATTATAATATATATTTAAAAATAGTTTTTATATATTATATGTTAAACATATAATATAATTATAATTATAAGAAAAAAGTTCAAAAAAAGCAAATAGTTGAAGTGGTTAATCAACTTTGCTTAAAGCCTTTCAAATTTAACAAAGGGTTGCGTGTTTGAACTGTGCAAGAGGAATATAAAAATTATTATTTTTATGGTTCTCACATTAGAACCGGAGGGTTGGAACCGGCGGTTCCGACCCGCCGGTTCCCGGTTCTCAGACAAGAGGAACCGGAACCTTAACCGCCAGAGGCGGGTCCGGTTCCGGTTCTGGGTCCAAAACCGACGGTCCGGTTCCGGGTCGGTTCCGGTTCGAACCGGAACCGTGGCCATCTCTACCTAAAATATCTAATTTGATATCATTTGTTCCATTTATATCCTTACTTTTTGATTATAAACTAAATATGGACCATACATGATTATATTAGTAAGTGTAAGATGTGTAAAAAAATTAAAATGAACTCTTCAAATCAAACAGAAAATATTTCTCAAAATAGACTCTTCTAATATAACGGATGGAGTATTAATTTTAATAAATTAGGAAGGATCGATAATTATATGCGCATTTCCAATTATAGAAGAAAATTATCCAATTATAGAAAGAAAAAAAAAACGTGGTTATGCTTAGATTGTAATTTAAATAGGAGATTTTTTTTTTTTGACATAACTTTTGTTTGAAAAGATGTGTAGGAAGGAGAAAAAAATATAATGATAATCTTATTTTTTAAAATAGTGTGAGTATATTTAAAAGAAAATTTTAAATTTAGCGAAAATTAAGAGTGTTTGGTTTGAGAAATTTTTTTAAAAGACAAAAAGAAATTTTTCGAAGAGAAAAAAAAAAAAAAATGAGAGCAAACAGAAGTGCGCCCTTAGCGGCTGGCCTTTTACAGTGAAAAGGGAGAATGAAAAAAAAAAAAATGAAATGGAAGTAATTAAAATATTTACAATTCAATCCACGTGTTACAACGCGACTTGAGCATTCTCTAACGCTCTAAATTCAGTGCAGCTGCCACGTCACGGATCACAGTGGGGAAAGATAGAATGATGACTCATCCATCACTAATCAAGGGGATGCAGGATTTACCAGAGATGCTGTACGTCCGACACGTAAGACAACCATTTGTCCCCTTGATTGGACACGTGTCGAATTTATCCGGATGACAAGATGTAA
The DNA here is from genome assembly GCA_016801395.1 of Leptodermis oblonga. Taxonomy (NCBI): domain Eukaryota; kingdom Viridiplantae; phylum Streptophyta; class Magnoliopsida; order Gentianales; family Rubiaceae; genus Leptodermis; species Leptodermis oblonga. The sequence goes on along the minus strand of CM028750.1, from coordinate 20,222,421 downwards.
ACTTCGGAGGTCAACATCATTAAACTAACACAAATCAGCACGTGGAACTCGCAAGAGTGTACGAAATCGTAAAATTCATAAAACACGCAAAAAGCTGTGCAGTGAACTTTTCTTAGATTTTGGCCAAATGTGTAAATTGGAATTCAAAACTTTGATCAGGAGATTTACTCCTAACATAGTATTCTTTTTTCAAAGTACGAGGCCAGGTGTAGAATTAGTCAATTACAAATAACTTCTTCCGTTTCACAATAAATGTCCATTTGACTATTTTAATTTGTTTCAAAATAAGTATTTATTTACAAATTGACAAGAATTTATTTTCAAATTTACCCTATCTTTTCAGTTATTTAAAATCCTACACTAATAACTTTTTAATTCCCTCTGCAAAAGTAGAGAAGATTCTTTTTTTTTCTTTTTTTGACATCCCAAAAGTTCGAACGCATAACGTTAAGGTTACAAGATTCTCTCATTACCATCACCTCAACCCTCCCCCAAATTCTAATATTTATTAAGGGATAAATCGTCTTTTATTATTATTTTTTAATATGTATGCAAGTGTCAAAATAGATAATTATCATAAAAGAGAATGAGTAACACACATTAAGGGTATGTTCGTTTAAATTATTTTTGTTTGTATTTTGGTCTTATTCTTAGTTTTTATAGTAAGTTTAATATATAATAATCATTTTTAATTACTTTAATACACTTTTTAACATTTTCAATATACTTTTACATTAAAACTTATTTTTCAAAAAAATTTTTTGAAATCATATTTTAAAATATTATAAGCAACGTGCCCTAAGAAGGGGGCGAAAGATATTTCTTTGCATTACTCAAAATGATGACCAATTTTGATTGAGTCCAAACTCGGAATTTACAACACAAGTTTGAACCTCACTTTTAAAAGATTATTAGAGTTGAATGGAAAAATAAGGGAATTTCCAAGTAAAATACTTTAATAGGGGATTATAATTTTCGGAAAGAAACTTCTATTACTATAACTTTAGATCTCATTCAAGTTTGTTTTCATTCTAAATAGGCAGCATTGATAGGATTCTGCAGCGTTCTTCCCCCCATACAACAAAATAGTGTTGGATTAAAAAAAAAAAAAATCTTGCATATTGCATTTATCACACATTATATTAATATTTATTTATTGCCATTGTGATTTATTATTATCATTCATAATTAATTCAAAAAAGAATGCAATTGCTAAAATTACGAGATTAGGTTGGTAAAGTTAGGCTGTCCAATGATTTGGTCTAATGGACATCCAAGGCATTGACTTGTAGGAGATTAGAGTTCGAATTCGGGCAACTCTGGTTGAAGTACAAGTTCAGCTCATAGAGTTAGGCCCAATCCACCTCCACGCCAGACTCTAAATTCAACTAAATTAAACTCCTTTTTTCTTTTTTTTCTTTTTTTTTTTTTTTTTTTTGGAATTCAGCATTATTTCATAGTTTTATCATCTATTACATTGAAAGCATGGGCTGTGAGAAGTGAAAAACGAAGTTAAAAAGCCGCCCGCAGGGTCCTGTCAGCCTGCAATAGTACTCTAAATATGTAGAACTGACATAAATAAGAATTGAACCACTGACCTCTGGGTAGCTCACTATGCATTACAACCACTAGAGCACTGACTCATTCTTAAACTCCTGAATTGATCGACCCTTCGATTTCAAAAATATTTGGAATCAAGGCTAGCTTACCCATTATAACTTATAAGAAATGCACTAATTAGGAATTAGTCACACTGCAGTTTTGGTGTCCTTCTACCACTCTAATACCATCTACATCTACAAATACTAAACTCTTTTACTAGCAGTGGGGTGGCAAGTTGGATTGTATTTGGATTGGCAGCTCATTTTTAATAATGTCGTATTTAAGAGTAAATTTAGATTTTAATTTATATATGGGGTGACGAATCATTTATACCTTAATTATTCTCACACACTCACTCTCTGAAATATTTTATACTGTCACTAACTTAAATTTCGAAATACAATTTAAGAGGGGAGGGGTGGTTTGGTGTTTCCCGACTTGCAGATGTTCTTCTTCTTACCCGAATTCTTCAGCTATTCCAAGGTCCATAACCAAATAGCCAAGGTTAGACTCAACAATTGCCTTCATAAACATTCGACATAATCAGCGGAAAATCTTGAAAAAGTATTCTAAAGAGCACATTTTCTCAAAAATTAAATCAAAACTATTCATAAAAATATAAGATAGTTTTAGTTAAGAGTATATTTAATAAATTTGGAAAGGGCTACTAAATAAATGTAGAGTCTTGAATGATAATTCAAGTTAACTATTCACAACATTTCCTTTAACAGTTAAATATTGTTTCTTATTTTTTGTTTCCTTATTATTCAATTCCATTCAACAAATGAAAACTTTATTGAATGGAAAATTTGAGTACACAAGCATATGGTTCTTTATTTTTTAAGATAAATTACTTTTGAGGATCTATATAAATTATAATTGAACAACATTTTGTCTCTCGACAATGCGATTTAGTATTGGTTGAGAACAACGAGGCCAATGACTTGTTTTTGACAAATCTATGGGCTAAAAATTTGAAGTGTAGTCCAACTAAAATCTTAAATAGATCTGTTCTCTTATTTGATTATGAATGTGGTGAATAATGTATTACTCTCTCCGTTTCATTAAAATATTCCACTTTGTATTACTGAAAACAGTATTACAAAGTGAACTCTTCTAAAGGAACAAAATGAATACTTTTCTTTGATTGTGATAGCTATCAACTTAAGGAATACTCTTCTATAATTTCAATGGCCATTATGCACTCTCAAATGTGAAGTCGACAATCATTTGGAAGTCAAATTTAACGATGATATTTTTTAGATCGTGCCAGTTTAGCATATTTGAAATGCAAAAAATATAAATAGATAAAAGTTTGGCTCGTAGTCATAAAAATCTTCATAATTCACTTCAAAAGGTAGAGATCGATCTACATAGAATAAAAGTCAGTTTTAATTGAGCTCAGCTCAAAAGGAATAAAAGCCCACATATATTATAAAGTGGATATCGGTATTAGTTAGAATAAATCGGATATCGAAATATTAAATGGGACACGAAAAAAAAGGATAAGGTTATGTGAATAGCCAAAAGAGGCTCCAAAGGAAAGGTTAGAAACAACAGGGGTAACTGTTATTGCATAAAAGAGTTGGAAGACAGTTACAAGTCGTATTAAGTATTGGATATCAGTTACAGGGGAGTTAAGAGGCTCAGCTGGAATAAAGGGCGAGAATCAAAGCTGAGAGGCAGTTACTGAAATCAGGGCTAACGATCAAATCAGAAGGGAAAAAGGTCAATAAATATAGTGCACAAATGCTGAGGAAAGATATGCAACTTTAACTTACATCTTACACTGAGTTAAGTTATGAATTATTTATATATTACACTTCATGTTCTTTTTTATTGTTTTGAACGGTTTTGAAGATATATTTTTGGAAAATAATTTTATTATGTAAAAAGTGCATTAGAAATGTAAAAATATATAGATGAATAGCAAAAAGTTTATTAAAAATGATGAAAACTGATTATAATATATTAAATTTACTATTGAAACCAAAACCAAAACGAAAGCGAAAACGAAAAGAACAGACCATTAAATTCATACTAAATATTGATTTGGCTGCCCGAGTGGCACATGGGGATAGCTCTGCTTCTTTAGGGTCATTCTAGTATCCAAAAGAGGCATTTTGATACTTAGCATGTTCAACCGCTACCCAACTTTAGGTCAATGCTATCCATTTTGCCTTTGCATATTGTGCTTCATCAATAGGTAATTGAGTTTCCTTTAAAAGTAAAATCTCTTCAAATTGGAAATAGGTCAGGTGTGGAATGGTATTTCCACTTAGAGTTTCTAGCTCGTAGTTCATTTCTGTAGGACCCAAAATAAGTCAAACCCACAAATACGCAGATAAACGCGGAAGCCACAAACTTCGAAACAAGCTGAAACGCAGGAGTGTAGATCAATCAATTAAATTGATCCAAAGGATTAATTCACCACGCGCGGAAACTGAGAGAGTTGAAATCAATTGAATTCCAATTGATTTGTATGCTTGCTGATTCACCGAAATTAAACAACACATGCAATTCAATTGCACACGAACTGAGGAAACCAAATCAAAGCTTAAACAATAAAGCTTTAAGCAAAAACAAACCCGGGACTATACGACCCGCAACTAGCCGAAAGGCTTATTTGATTTCTTTGTATTTTTTTTCTGTAATTATTTGTGATTACAATGGCAACCCAATGCATGTATTTATAGGCTAAACTATCCCTAAATCCTACACTGATTCAGATTGCAACTATTTCCTAAAACAATTAGGTTTCCTAAAACAAATACGAAACCAGACAGGAAACAAACGAACAGGAAACATTAACCGCATAGGAAATAGAAATTAATAAGAAACTTAGTTTAATTATTCTACATAGCCTCCCTTAAACTAAGTTCGCGCCATTAGCCATACCGAGCATCTTTTTCAACTTTGCAAAGATCTCGAACTTCAATGCCTTGGTAAAAATGCCCGCCACTTGATCTTCAGTCTTGCAGTAATCAACAACGATCTCCTTCTCATTAACCAAATCACGAATAAAGTGATACTTGATATCAATATGTTTACTGCGACCATGAAAGACTGGATGCTTTGTCAGCTCAATTGCCGACTTGCTATCACACAACACCGTTGTCGGACCATCCTCTTTATGCTGAAGGAAACCCAGCATCCTTCTCAACCAAATTGTTTGAGTAGCACAATTAGAAGCTGCAATATACTCAGTCTCAGCAGTAGACAATGCCATCACTGGTTGTTTCTTTGAACTCCAAGAAAACACACCAGAACCAATGAAAAAAGCATACCCAGAAGTGCTTTTCCTTTCAACTGTATCACATGCCCAATCACTGTCAGTATACCCCAGAAGCTTTACAGGTTCACCTCTCAGATACAGAATACCATCTCCTTGAGTACCCTTAATGTACCTCAATATTCTCTTTGCAGCCTGCAAATGCGACTGACAGGGATTCTCCATGAATCTGCTTATCAATTCAACACTGAAATTTATATCCGGCCTTGTAGAAGTCAAGTATCTCAAACTACCAACCATACTCTTAAAGTAAGTTGGATCCACAGAATTCCCAGTGCCTTCCTTCGTCAACCTCAACCTTTCTTCAGCTGGAGTCATGATCGAATTAGCACCATCCATCTTGAATTTCTTCAAAATATCACCAGCATATTTTCTTTGAGAAATAAAGATTCCACGATCAGTCTGAGAAACTTCAATTCCAAGAAAATATGACATTAGCCCCAAATCAGTCATCTCAAACTGTCTGATCATTGCTTCCCTGAAGTCTGACATTATCTTTTCATTGTTTCCAGTGAATATTAGATCATCCACATACAAGCAAACAATAATAATATCCCCACTTGATGAAGACTTCACGTATAAAGTATGTTCACATGGGCACCGTTGAAAACCATTTTTGATAAAGAATGTGTCAATTCGAGTATACCAAACTCTCGGAGCTTGCTTCAATCCATACAAAGCTCTTTTCAAACGATAGACCTTCTTCTCTTGACCTCTTTTCACAAAGCCAGGAGGTTGATTAACATACACCTCCTCTTCAAGAACTCCATTCAGAAAAGCAGACTTCACATCCATCTGAAAAATCTTCCAATCATTCTGGGCAGCCAGAGAAATTATCAGTCTCACAGTATCAAGTCTAACAACAGGAGCAAACAATTCAAAGTAGTCAATTCCAGGCTTCTGCTTGTACCCTTTCACAACAAGTCTTGCCTTGTATCTATCGACTTCTCCACTAGGCTTGTACTTTGTCTTGTAGACCCACTTTACACCAATGGGCTTCTTTCCACTTGGAAGGTTTGTAAGCTCCCAAGTATTATTCTTCTCAATGGAATTAATTTCTTCATCCATTGCCTTCACCCAACGATCATCTTCAACAGCATCTGTAAAATTAACAGGATCACAATCTGCAAACAGAGCAAAATTCACAACATCCTCATCAGTCAAATTATCAACTTCATCCCCAACTACATAATCATTCAAATGAGCTGGCAGTTTTGACTCTCTCCGCGGACGTCCACTTGAGGTGGAAGCTGTAGAAGTGGAAGAATCACAAACTGGTTGTTGAACTGGCTGACACTGCTCTTCAGTTGCATTATTTCCACCAATATACACTGCTGATGATCGTTTTACAATTTCTGGTGCCTTCTTTTTCCAATCCCAAACTCCCTGTTCATCAAAAGTAACATCTCTGCTGATAATTACCTTCCCAGTATCAGGATTGAACAGTTTATATCCTTTAGTTTCACTGCTATAACCAATAAAGACACATTTTTCTGCCTTATCATCCAACTTCTTCCGTATAGCATCTGGAACATGGGCATATGCAACCCACCCAAATACTTTAAGATGGGAGATATTTGGTTTCTTTCCTGACCAAATCTCATATGGAGTCTTCTTACCAATACTTCTTGTTGGACACCTGTTCGACAAATAAACTGCACAAGCTACAGCTTCAGCCCAGAAATCCTTAGGCATACTTTTGGCCGTCATCATCGACCTCACCATATCCATCACTGTTCTATTCTTTCTCTTTGCAACACCATTCTGCTGAGGAGTGTACCTGGCTGTCATCTGATGCTTAATCCCATGATTTTTCAAAAAATCATCACACACAGTATACTCAGTGCCTCTATCAGTTCTCAGAGTTTTAATGGAACGCCCACTCTGCTTCTCAACATAAGCCTTGAAACTCTTAAAAATATCACATGCATCATATTTAAATTTTAACAAATAAACCCAAGTCTTCCTACTAAAATCATCAATAAAAGTGATAAAATATTTGTTACCATCCCGAGAAGGAACATCAACAGAACACAGATCAGAATGAATCAACTCCAATGGCTGCTTTGCCCTCCAAACTTCACCTTTTGGAAAAGGCTCCATGTGCTTCTTGCCCAAAACACACGACTCACATTGTCGAGATTTAAAGTTAAGTGATGGCAATCCAGAAACAACATTATTCTTCACGATAAAGTTCAACCCGCCAGAATGAAAGTGGCCAAATCTCATATGCCACAACCAACTCTCATCACAGCTAGTGGTACTAAAATAAGCCGAATTATAATAATTAAGAGTGATTGGAAACAACCTATTATTGCATGTCTACCTTTGCAATCATCCCCATCCGTTCATCACGAATTGTGCAAATACCATGCCTAAAATTAATATCATAATTCTTCTCCTGCAACTGACCAAGACTCAACAAATTCTGACTAAGATTAGGCACATAATAGACATCACCTATTGCACTGGTCCTCCCATTTTTCATAGTAATAGGAATACTACCTTTCCCAACAACAGACATAACATGATTATTTTCAAACCTCACTGTATTCCTGTATGTCTCATCAAGATCAGAAAAAATTTTCTTTCTCCCACACATATGATTACTACAACCAAAATCAATGTACCACTTAGAACTTTTATCTTCTTCACCAGCACCAACAATAAATAAAACAGTTTCATGATTATCACCACTACTTTCAGCTATTTGAGCATGTCCAGTATTGTTATTTTTAAGACCCCAACAATCTTTTTTTATGTGACCCATTTTTCCACAATTATAACATTTAATTTTAGACCTATCACATTTTTGCCCATTACTTTGAGCATCCGAATTAACCTTTGGTTGGTAAGAAAAATTACCTCTACCATGGCCTCTGCCTCTGAAGCTTTGACCGCCACGTCCTCTCCCTTGAGAATTCTGGCCCTGCTGATTGGTTTCACCACCATCGGATTCTTTAGGCTTATATACCAAAGCCTTCAATGCTTCTGACGCCGCATCAACAGATGGTCTGTCACATGACATCTCATATGTCATCAATTCTCCTTCCAAATCAGCATACGAAAAAGTAGAAAGATCTTTAATGGCCTCAATAATCTCCTTCTTTGTGTGAAATTTCGAAGTCAACATCCGAAGAACTTTAGACACCATCTGCTCTTCTGTCACTTTATCACCATTGATCTTCATCTGACCAGCTATGGATTTTACCCTAACCATGTATTCTTGCACCTTTTCATTAGGTTTCATCTCTGCCAACTCAAATTGTCTCCGTAACTCCTGTAGTTTGACTCTTTGAACGTTTTCGTTTCCTCGATTGGTAGTTTTTAAATTGTTCCAAAACTCCTTAGCTGTCTCTACCTCTATTAAACTTCTGCATGTCTAATCCAACCTTCGTTCTCAAATAATAGAGTGCTTGATTATTGTGAGAACGATTTTTTTCCAATTCTTTACTTCCCTTAGCTGTTAGTTTTTCACCTTCTTTGTCTTTCTCAGGTTCTTCAAAACCTGACTCAATTACATGCCAGATACCAATTATCTTGAAAAAATTCTCCATCAATTGACACCAGATTTCAAAATTATTTTTTTCATCAAGGACAAATACATGACACTCAGGAGGATTAAATAAAAAAGACATCTTGACTCCCAAAAAAATAACACAGGCTCTGATACCAGATGTAGGACCTAAAATAAGTCAAACCCACAAATACGCAAATAAATGCGGAAGCCACAAACTTCGAAACAAGCTGAAACGCAGGAGTGTAGATCAATCAATTAAATTGATCCAAAGGATTAATTCACCACGCGCGGAAACTGAGGGAGTTGAAATCAATTGAATTCCAATTGATTTGTATGCTGCTGGTTCACCGAAATTAAACAACACATGCAATTCAATTGCACACGAACCAAGGAAACCAAATCAAAGCTTAAACAATAAAGCTTTAAGCAAAAACAAACCCGGGACTATACGACCCGCAACTAGCCGAAAGGCTTATTTGATTTCTTTGTATTTTTTTTCTATAATTCTTTGTGATTACAATGGCAACCCAAGGCATGTATTTATAGGCTAAACTATTCCTGAATCTTATACTGATCTAGATTGCAACTATTTCCTAAAACAATTAGGTTTCCTAAAACAAATACGAAACCAGACAGGAAACAAACGAACAGAAAACATTAACCGAATAGGAAATAGAAATGAATAGGAAACTTAGTTTAATTATTCTACAATTTCCTAGTCGAGGTCGAGTTTTGTTTTTTCTGAGGTTACGTTCGACTGGTTATATTTTTTCTTAGCACAAAATCGCCTAGCTTGAACTTGGCTTCTCTGACCTTGGAATTGTAGTGTTGTGCCATGAGAGATTTGTACTTAGCCTCTTGGAGGGATGAAATTTTCCGTCGCTCTTCAATAAGGTCTAAGATGGCACGACGGCCAGCATCATTGTTTTCATCAGAATTATTAAGGGTTCAGGTAGGCATGCAAGTTTTTGCTGGATGATGGTTTCGGAACCAAACACTAGGCTATAAGGGGGTTCGCTAGAGTCCAGAGCGTTGTTCTATAGGCGCATAGGACATTGCCGAGTTCTTCTACCCAATCGCCTTTTGCCCTTTTGAGTCTCGTTTTCAATCCTTGAAAAAGTGTATGATGTCTAGCCATTGGCCTGAGGGTGGGCTATAGATTTGAACTTTTGGGGTGATTTAGGAGTTCGGAACACCAAGACTTGAAAGGTCTTTGGTAAATTGTTTACCATTATCGCGGATGATGTCCCCAGTAATGTCGAACCTACAAACAATATATATTTGTCTAGACAAACATGAGAATGTTCTTCCCAGTAGTGGTGGCAGGCGCTTTCGTTTTAACCCATTCGGTAAAATACTCGACGACTACTACCAGAAACTTGAGCTTGTCGGGGGCTTTTGGAAATGAACCAACCATGGGCTAGAAATGGAAACCATGTCTTGCTGAGAAAGACGCCAAATGGGTGCATGGGGTTGACATTTTTCACAAACTCTAAAGTGTCGCGAGCATTGGAGGACTAGAAATAGCCCATGTGAAAAACCTTTCTAGCAAGAGATCTAAGACCCGAATGGTTGTTATGCAGGCACCAAATTGCATTTCTTGCATAGCATATTCGGCCTGCTTCGGGCCTACGCATCGGAGCCATGGCATCAAATAGGATTTCTTATAGAGAATGTAATATTTTATGGCATATTGAGCTTATCTGATTGTGATTTTTTGGGCCTCGTCCTATTTTTTTTTTTTTTTTTATATTTATAAACTTTAGCATATGAAGTTCGTGTTCGTTTTCAATCATAATTAACCGAGATCGGTTTTTTAATTATGACCAATCCACAGGGTGTTTGTAATTTTAAAAATTATAGAATTTTTTTTGTTATTTAACCAAACCCGGGTTGCAAATTGCAATAACACAAGAACAGAGAATTCGGTAATTTTAAAATTCGTCTTTCATTAAATTAGGAGCATTTTAGTTAAATTAAATATAAAAATAAAATTTCTGTGGCAAGTTTCATCTAGTAACTAGGAAGAGCCTATTTAAACTCTTAATTATTTGAATTGAAAATGAAATTTATACTTCTTTATCTTACTATATTAGAAAAGAAAACTACATGTAAGAGGCATAGCTCTCTTTCTGGCATCTGGCACATGACACCTCAGATGCCACCTAGATTAATTTTGACATTTTTATTGATTTATAAAGTTTCATATTCATTCCTATCTTTTTCCCTTTTTTTTTAATTTTTAAACTTCGCCTTCCTACTAAATTAATTATCCATATCTCTTGGGATTAACTATCATCCATATCTCTTTTCTTTTTTTTTCGGTTTTTTTCTCTTTTTGTTCATGTTCATCCGTATTTTATTTTTATTTTTCTGAAACTTCATCTTTTTTTTTTCTTTCTTTTAATTTTTCAAGCTTCATCATCATCCGAAGGAGACTATTATATTTTTCCAACCATGACTCCTTTAAAATAAATATCCTTCACTAGCTCAATAAATACAATATTATAATTCTTTTCTTCTACCTCAACCACAAATATATAGTTCAAGGTTAGCTGGCTAATGTTTCTTGTTTTTATTTGTTTTTCGCTGTAACTTCATCTTTCATTCCTTATTAGCAAAACAATTTTCACGATTTCCACTATAGGTGCGTGGTTCTCTAATGTATCGAAGATATATCAGTTCATGATGATTCGGTTGCTTTTGCTTCAGTTTTTTTTTTTCTCTCATTAGCAGGAGCAGATCAGAACCATCATAAGTTTGGAGATAGAATCAAAGAAAAAAGAGAGGGAGCAATTTTTTTCCCCTTCTGATAATGATTTCTTTAAGTCATTTTATCTTTCTTTTTTTTTTTTTTTTTTCCTTTCCAACTGCTTTCAATTTTCGTTGAAGTAAATGCAAATCACTTTATTTATTTATTATGGGTTTTTTATTCAAATAAATCTATAAGTGGAAGCATTTTTTTTTTCCTTTCTAGTAATGATTTATTTAATTTATTTTTTACTTTTTTTCCCACAGCTTCATTCAATCCGTATCTTTTTGCCACCAAATATCTCAATTTTTATCTTTTTTCTAATGTTTTATAAGAATCTGTTTATTAGTGGAATTTTTTATTTTGCTGGGGTAATGATTTCTTTAGTTAATTTCTATCTTTTTTTGGTCTCACTTATCCACCACAAATTATATTGAAGTACTTTTAATCATTTTTTTTTTCCAAAAGCTTTCAATTTTCGTTTTTTTTTTTTTTTTTTTTTGGTTAGAGTAAATGCAAACCACTTTTCTTTTTTTTGTTTGTTTTTTGTTTTTTTGGTATTAAACCCAATTCATTCATCACAATAGTTGAGGCACAAAAAAGCCTATTACACATCAGACTCGACAATAAGGGAATTTCCTAACATCTAACACCACTAGCCCCCTAACTTTGGAAGGGAGGGATGAGTGCACAAAAAAAGTAGTAAATCTTGAAGTACTAGCATTCGCTAGCTATACCATTTAAGCGGCAGCATTTCTTGCCTTTGTTGCTGTCACCTGATTTAGACGTCATCTTTTCAAAATGTGGCTTAAAGTAATGCAAATTGGCAATGTAGTTAGGGATATTAAAATGAATAATGACTATTCGATGTAATTTGATGTGATTTATTAATCTTTTTTCTGTGGTATCCTAAAATCTTCTTGTTTTATCATCTTTTCATCATACTTATTTTATTGGAAAACTCATCATGATTTAACAGAAGAAAAGAGCACACTTAATTAAAACGGAATTGATATTCGCAGTAACCGTTTCAATATTTGCAGTAACATTCCTCTGTAAAAAGACAAAAATACCCCTGGGCAAAAAAAAATTACAAACCAACAAGGCTGCAAAAAAAAAAAAATGAAAAAGCAACTCACGGGCTCTGTTCCGTTTAATAATTCCTGCAAAGCAGAGCCGGGTGGAATCACAAAATCGGATAAAAATTGAGACGACTCGGATCGGAAAAACGTTAGTGGCTAAAGTTAAAATGTTTTGCGGTATTGTTTTAGATAGTTGGTTTGATTATTTTAGTTGTATTATGTCTGGATGTGTTAGTATTTTTGTCGAAAATGTGAATTTTTTACCGGATTGGCGAAGATCCGCCAGGTGGTTACTGCAAATATCAAACTGAAAGGGGGGGGGGGGTGTAATATCGTCGGGCGCCGGCGATATTTTGGGCCAAAAATATAGCCGGCGCCAAAAATATCGCCGGCGCCCGGCGATATTTTTGGCCAAAAATATCTCCGGAAAAATATCGCCGGGCGCCGGCGATATTTTGGTTTTTTTTTTTTTTTTTTAAGTATTAGAGGTATTTTAGACTTTTCACAAGAAAATGTTACTGCAAATATCGAAACGGTTACTGCAAATATCATGCCCCAATTAAAATAGCATAAGGGGGTTTGTCTAGATGTCATTTGTATTTACGCTTCTTTCTTTTTCCATTCTTTATGTATAAAATAAAATTAAAAAAATATTCCGTAATAAGTGACGGAATCAGAAGAAAATCTTTGAGAAATCCAATAATTTTTGTTTTTCACCTTTAAATACATAAAAAAAGAATTTACAGTTAAAATTTTTTTCCCTTCACGTGGCTCGTCCGTGCTTTCTTGAAGAGGTTGGGCTGCTAACTTCCTTTTCGCCGCCCGCCTTTTATTTCTCTTTATTTATTTAGACGTTGAGTCAAGGCAAGCTCCAAGAAAGTATAGATTAGTTCCCAGCTCCATCTCGACTGGGGGATTTGAAAATCACCCTACCTTTGGATCCTCCCCGTCCGTGGTATATTACTCGTATTAAAGTTTTAGAATATATCATGTTAAAGTTGGTAGGTGACTATGTGAATAAAGTCAAAGGTTATTACTTATTGTGGATGTGTTAGTCAATTAACCCCACTTTATATAATTAGTTGAGTCCTGACTTTGAGTCCTTCACAATCAAAAGTTGAAGTCGGCATATTATTGTGTTAATGGAGCTAATGAATCAAATTATTAGGAGTGTGATAATTAATTAGTCATCTTCAAGTTGTATATACTCGAAATAGCACAAATTTGTTTGGTTTCAACCTCCAACAAGAAAGGTTCATTTATTTTCTTACAAAAATTTAAAAAAAACACTTAATTTATTTTTTTTATTCTTCCTTTATTTTAAATTTTAGAATCAAAATTCCTTTCAAATTTGCTTCGTACTATAAAAAAAAAAAAAAAAAAATCAACTTCTTTACCTACATATTGCCATATGCATGTCATGGGTTTGATTAGAGATGGTAATTTACGTGATCAGACACGAACCTAACACAAATTTAGTAGATTATGTATGCTTTTTGCGAATTTAGATAAAAATTCGAGTCAAACATAAACAACACATGAAAATAAAACAAGTTGAAGTCAACCAGTAGGTCAATCTGAATGGCATATTTGACATGAATAAATTATTAAACTTTACTAACGGATTCTATAGATATAAAAATTTTGAAATATTATTGATTAATTTAAAAAAATTATTTTATATGTAAAAATATAATTCTTAGTTTAAATACAACGATTTTCATTGATTAAATATGTTATTTGAGTTATACTTTGAACCAAGTTCAAGTGAAAAAGCTGGAATTTTAAAATAATATAGGTCAATTCGGATCAAAATCAAGTTGACACAATAGGACACAAAAATATGTAGGTCAAGTTAAAATTGACACAACACTAAACATGCTAACGTTATGGTTAATTAGAATGTCTCAATACGCCAACTTGCGAATAGCACCCCTATATTCAACTAACATTGCTGTCAAAATTTACGTATTTTAAAATAGAATTATCGAATAAGATTTACGTATGTTAAAAAAAATTATTGTCAGAAATCTAAAAGCCACACCCAAAGTCGTGTTTATCATTGACACGGCGTAAAAAGATGTCAAGCTACCTACAACAATAGTGATATCTCATGTTTCAAAAAAAAAAAAAAAAAAAAAAAAAAGAATAGTGATATCCCAAAAGTGGTAACATGATGACATGATGGTTATTGTACCTGAAATAATACTCTAATGTACGTTGGATTTAAAAACTCTAGTATAGATTATATTTTGATGTCCTCATATGAGTTATATTAAGCTACTTGTAATTTATATAAAGCAAGTAGATAAATAAGTCTAAAAGAGTTGAACATATAACGCCTTCCATTCAAAAATAATAATACTCTATGTTCTATTAAAAGAGTTCACTTTGTTGTACTAACTAGTATAATAAAATAGACTCTTTTAATGAAATGAAGGGAGTAATACTTTAAGAAAAAAAAATAACGTCTTCCATTCATAATCCAGTATGTGACATAGAATATAGGGAAAAGTTATAGTCCATTCAGTGGACCATTCAACTATAGAATTTGACTTATACAATTACATAGTTAATTTGTACCATGCTAAATTCAAGATATTGAGTGATTTCTTTGAAGGGACTATAGTCTTACCCATAAATATGAGCAATACACTGTAATATTGTACTTCTATTAAAATACTAAATCACCTATGGCCATGACCTCTCATTAGTTATAAATTGTGCAACATATTACAAAAACAGAGGTTACTAATTTTATTTCTTTTAGATTATCATTACCCATACTATTTCATTCAATGAATCTACCGTAAATTTATCCCTCTTTAAAATAAATAAATAAATAAATAAAACCTCTAGCCTAACCATTAAAGTCTCGACCTTGACATAATTTTCTGGATTACAAGTCGTGCATAAGAGGATTTTTTTTTTTTTTTTTTGAACAATCATTATCGAACTTTTGCCTCACATAATTCAGGATAAAATTCTCGACAGTACAATAACTGAGAGGTCACAGGGGAGGGAAAAGAGTGATTTAGGGAACCACCTACTTGCTACTGCCGTTGTACTTGCATGAAAATGGTGCAATTGCACCTAGAGTTGCCAAAATTCAATCCCCTGAATCTCTCAGGTTCCAATACCTTAAATGTCACGTGATGTACCACTGGGCTATGCCTTGGGTAAGAAATGAAATATTGTGATTTATGTAAAATGCTTTAGTTTAAAGGAATAAAAAAAGAAAAAATAATTTGAACTAACAAATTATTGGGCCAACTGTGATTTAGGTATAACATTTTTAATTAGAATCTTCCAAATTCCAATGTACCATTAGTTTAAATTCCATGGGATTTCTTACGCGTTGATGCTTTGGACTTCTAACATTTGGAGAACAAAATGGTTTTCCAACCTTTTTAGTTTCATCTCAAGATGATCTCAACCATTCTTCCGACACGTGCTTAAATGGTTGGTTTTGCCACTGAAAAATAAATCAACTTTCCCTCTAATAATTATTTAACCGGACAAATTATGTCTCGGTTCCGAATCTTTTATTTATTTATATGCTAGCCCTTCAAGTTTTGAGAAGCTAGCAAAATATCCCTATAGAAATTGGAATCTTATTTTCAAGGGTATATTTCAAAAGTTTTGTGAGGTTTCATGAAAGTACAAATTAAATTTTAGAGTTTTTTAAAAGTATAAAATAAACTCTGAGATGTTCAAAACAAACCTTGAACTCACAAAAAAAAAAAAACAACACAAAATAGACCCTAAATTTCTTAGGTATTTTGTAGTTACATTCTGACCAGTCCTTCAAATTCACCCTAACAGTAACAACGTGATCTTTCTAAAAGATACTTCATTCGTTCTTTTAGAATAGTCAGTTTTGAACAATATAAAACTTATAATGAGTGTTAAGATACAACACTCAAAATAATAAATTTGACACTATTTTTATTTTATTTATATTCTTACTTATTAAAGAATGGGCTAATTGTGAACTACACATGATTAATATATTAGTAAAGGTAGGAGGAATAAAAAGTTTGAAACTAAACTCTTCTATTGGAAATATATATATATATATTTCAAAATAAATTCTTCTAATGGAAGAACAGAGTAACATTTTAGACTATCTCTATATATAACATTTTGATCCTATAACAATGCTCGTTGAATTTATTGAAACTTTAGGAATTGAATTGAGGAAAAAAAGAAAAGAAAAAGAAAGGAACCGGAAATTGTAGTATTGTGTGATAAATGAGACAAAGGTTTACCAAAATAAAACTAATAAAACTTTTATCAATAACTAATCAAATAAAATTAAGTCAATATATGCAACAATTTGAGCATAATCACATTACACGGGGTACTTTCATATCTCATTAAACGAGTTTAATTTATAAATATCTAATTTTATATGAGTAGTCCAAAGGTATAACAATCAAAATTATTTTATTTTCACTTATTCATCTTACTTTCTAGCTACACACGACATATAATTTATATTTTTCATAAGTGGGTCAGACTATAGTCTCTTTACATGACCATTCAATCATTGAATAATGGTCTATGCAATTGCATAATGTAATCGCAGTAGGATCATTATTCAGTGACTAAATGATTCCACAATATAGTATTTCCCATAAGTATATAGATGGATATAAAATTAAAATTAAAAAAAGACTTTTTCAATGTAATATAGGTGTAACACTTTTAATAAAGGATGCGACTTGGCTTAACTTTTGGTAATGGAATAAAGAGTAATGATAAATGCCTCCCCCAAAAGAACAAAAAATTGACTTTCATTTCTTCCTTTTTTTTCTTACATTTTTTTTTTTCTTTGTTGGTCAAGACAAGAGTTTCAGTCATGTAATCAAATGTTATTTGAACTGACAACACAATACAGTTTGGTAAGTAGTTGGACTAGTTTACATCACAATTAACTAACTTTAGATACATTATATCCTTGAAACATTAGTACAATAATAATTATTTTTATTATATGATAAAAGTCCACTTTGAAAATTTATTTTTGTTTTAATTGAAAGTTCAATTCACTTTCAAAATTTTTACTTTTCCGACTCCTACTAATATAATAATGATTGGTCCATAATTAACCTACATTTTTAAAAAGTAAGAAAATCAGTGGAATAAATTATGGTAAAACAGTTATTTAAATGTTGTGCATTGAAATTTATAATAAGTTAGACACTTTTCAAACCAGACTCGATCTTCTAGTCGAACGGAAAGAGTATTAATCATAAGAATCAAACTTATGATCTCATGGTTACACAGGCACACTCATTATCCACCCCCTACCTTCTCCTGTAGGGAGTATTAATCATAAGAGAGATTCTAGATTCAAGTAATATTACTAGCATGATTGTATAATTTCATTTGCTTCATTAAATTACAAAAATATAAAAAAATAAAATAAAATAAGCGATGCATGGACTCTTAGTACAAAATGACAAAACCCCTCAATTATTTTCTGGATCAAAACAAAATTAATTCCCATTACAAAAAGGCTAGCACGGTAAAAAAAAATAATAATGTTTTTTTTTTTTTAATTCGGGGCCAGCTGAACCCCCTATTATATTTTTTCCACTCCGGGTAGGTATTGAACTCGCGAATGCGGGAAACCAGCCTGCAATACTAACCGCTAGACTGTAGCTTTGAACCAAAAAAAAAAATTTATGTTTACTAAATATTTGCACGAGTATTTACTTGTGTATATCGACAAAACTAATATAAAGAGAAAAATTAAGAATATGTTATTTTTGATCAACCAGATAATCACATTATATTTCTATTTGAAAGATTTTAATTATGATTATTTCCCTTAAATCATTAATTCAACTCAATCATTTATTTTTAACTTTTAAAATACTTAACCCGTATCATCTTAATTGATATAATTAGTACACAATACCTTATTTATTCAATTTTCTTTGTGGCAGAAATTCTCCAAATTAAATGTTAGTGTAACACAATAACAAAATAAGTGCTTACGTGTTGATAAAGTGCTACCCTTCTAACATGGATATCTTGTTAAGTTAACCCAGAAATTAATAATATTAAGTGCAAAATACAAAACGGAGGATAACAGAAGGTGGGACCACACCACGAGAAGATAATATTTCTATACACAAAAAAAAAAAAGAATAAATAAATATGACCCCGGAATTGTTGATTTTTTTAAACGTTCTCACAAAATCTGCATCACGGTCATGTGACTTTAGCATTGCGTAGACGATTCCTCCAACAGAACGAGTCGCCGAGTGTAATATTTTATTTAGGAAAACTCCCTGAACGAAATCAACCCTGCCCGTTTCAAATTTTATATTTATTTTTCTAAACTTTTGGCATAACCACAAAATTAACCTTGCCATATTAAAATTTATAAAACATTCAGTTAAGGTTAAAGACTGTACAAAAATATTTTTAATATAGTACAGTTTATCAATATCTTGATAATCATACCGAATAGTAGACCTGTGGAGATAAAAGCGTTAATGGGTCAACTGGTTTGGTTGGATCAGATAAAAAACCAAATGATGTCATAATAATTTTAATTATGAATATTTTATAATATATAAAAATATTAAACCCATTTATAATGTGTTCTAAAATTAAAAGTTTGACATTGATTTCTCATTTAACGACTGGTTCAATTATAGATCAACTCAATTTTCATTAGGTTTAATCTTTCTTTTATTAAAACTAAACTAATCATGATAGAGGGTTACCCACTCGGTCAATTCAGGTTAGACAACTCTACAATTTATATATCTATATAGTTTGTTTAGTAAATTTTCACCATATACGATTTGTTTTACGATTTTATGTTACACGTGTTTTGTTTTGTCGTATGAACAACCAGGAAGTAGGAGCAATTTGTAGTTTTTGAAGATTTGTTAATTTGGTAATTGTACTCAAAATTTGGAGAGCTAAATGGAGTTTTGAAAAAGTAAAATTGATTTCGTAATTACTACTAAATTTGAGGGAGGTAATGTAATATACTCCTTTTAGTTACGAATTCTATTGGCTCAAACCAAACCGTAGAAAGTACAAAGAGCGACCTCATCGCTGACGAAGCGAAAGCGTCCGCTTCAGACAAACGCAGTGGCGAACACGTGAGAAGCGCGTCTTACTAATTAATTAATTAATATACTTTTTTTATTTATTTTTTTAAAAAGATTTTAATTAATTAATATATTAATAGTAATACTATATAACATTCCAAAGTCTTCATCTCTCTCTACCGCCTTTCAACCAACGTTATCCTCTCCATTCCAATGTCCAAATCCACTTCTATTAGTAAATAAATTGGTAAAAGGAAATTTGAATTGCCATCCAGCTATTATGCTTCTTTTATATTTTCTATTACTAAGATTAGAATTTTGACCAAATCCAGAATAAATATAACGTTGATATTATTTCACTTCACATAATTAATTAGAGATTTTTTTTTCCTTCATTTAAGATGCATGATTGGCTAATAAATGAAAAAAAAATCTTTCAAACGTACTTATTTTGGATGAAATAAAGTATTTGATAGTCAAATTTAACAAAATAAGCGGTACAAATAACCAATTTTAATAGGTTAATGGTTGATTTGATTAAAGCATTTGTTTTTTTTCCTTCATTTAAGATGCATGATTGGCTAATAAATGAAAAAAAAATCTTTCAAACGTACTTATTTTGGATGAAATAAAGTATTTGATAGTCAAATTTAACAAAATAAGCGGTACAAATAACCAATTTTAATAGGTTAATGGTTGATTTGATTAAAGCATTTGTTTTTTTTCCTTCATTTAAGATGCATGATTGGCTAATAAATGAAAAAAAAATATTTCAAACATTACTTATTTTGGATGAAATAAAGTATTTGATAGTCAAATTTAACAAAATAAGCGGTACAAATAACCAATTTTAATAGGTTAATGGTTGATTTGATTAAAGCATTAGTTTTTTTTTCTTCATTTAAGATGCATGATTGGCTAATAAATGAAAAAAAAATCTTTCAAACGTTACTTATTTTGGATGAAATAAAGTATTTGATAGTCAAATTTAACAAAATAAGCGGTACAAATAACCAATTTTAATAGGTTAATGGTTGATTTGATTAAAGCATTAGTTTAATAACCACAATATGTCAATATACGATCACAATAGTTGACTGACAAATGAACTTTTTCAAGTTTTTTAAATTGAGTAAACAAAATTATATGAGAAGGTATAGTGTGAAATGAGTTTATGCATGTTATCAACGTTTACATGAACAACATGCGTTATTATATTTATATTTACTTTCAAACTAAAATACAAGAAGAAAAAAAAATTGATACTCATGAATAATATTAATGGCACTGATAATATTTTTCAAGAGTATCACTTTCAAGAGAAAGAAAAGGTTAAGGGTCTGTTCTTTACGATGTTCTAAGAACAGGTTTCAAACATGTTCTCAGTCCAAATGGGTTTCAGTCCATTTGTAAGAAACATGGTTCTGAAAACTGGGTTGAACTCCACTTCTCAACCCATGGTAAAGAACATGGGGTTCAACCCAATATTTTTCCAATACTTTTTTTCAAAATTTTTACTTTTATTAGCAGATAAAACCACAATCTTTCATTTTTTACATATTCAACCAAAAACTAATTTTTACATTATTATAATATTTCAGCCCATAGTAATTGTTTTTAATGTTAATGATATATTAAAGTTTATACAATTTTTTTAGTTTAAGATAGTTTAATATTTAATTTTTCCTATTTAATTTTTGTAAAAAAAATAAGTTGGAGCTGTCATTTAAAAAACAGAAAATAGTTGGGTCCTCTTTATAAAAACTTTGATTAACAGTGTCGGTGATGTGACGCAAAAATTACAATGATGGAATGATGCTTCTTCGCGGCCCAGTGAATTCTTGAACACAGTGATAGCCCAATCCAAATGAAGCTTTAAGGAACAAAATGGTCCAACTTGAGATGAGCAATTTGAGGGATGAACTAAGTAGAGTTGTTGAGCTTGGCAAAGAGGATGAAACTTGATGATTTTGCACTGCTCCGTTCACCAATTGATGATCAATTCAGAAAAGGAGCGGGGCTTTCCCCCCTGTATAGGCTCCGACGATCAAGTCAGTAATATGAAAGAGATAAACAATATAGAACAAGAGTGTTCAAAGAAATTGTAAATGAGAAAATAGCTTAAGAAATGCTAGTGAGAATTGCCAGAAATTGCTTATTGGAACTTACCTGAATGAGGCTTGTGCCTGAGTATTTATAAGCTTACTCTTGATGGTTCCGTTGGGTCATGAAGACATACGCTCCCATTTATTCTTCTTGTAATGATGGTTTTTGCCGTTCCCAGAATAATGGCTTTAACATGGCTCCTTTGTCATCATTGCTCTGCATATAATGGTCCTACCATGATGTCTAACTGTTTTGAATATATTATCTTTATCTCAGATCGGTTTACTCTACCGATCTAAGCTTTCATGTGTTTTGTTAATTTACCGACCTGAGCTTTAACACTGTTGACCGACCTAACTTCTCTCAAGTTTTTTCCGACCTGGGCTTCTTGAGTAGAATTATACTTAATCTTACCGATCTGGGCTATAAGGTCTACTGATCTAAGATTACCAATTTGGTTTGTGACGTTATATGATCTAAGCCTTCACGAGTTTATTAAATCTTTAGGACCGAGCTAAGCCTTTATATCCGATCTAAAATCATAACAGAGACTCGGTTTGTATGATCTTCCTGACCTGAACGTGGATCTGGGCTTCTTTATCTTTTACTGTTTCTTTGTTTTAATTAATTGGGTTAGGCCCAATGGGGAGTTCAATTTTATGAAATAATCTATGGACACAACAAGGTAATGGCATGAACCGACCTTAGGAAACGGACCCATAAGATCTATCCCCCATTCTACAAAAGGCCAAGGGGCAATTATCCCAGTAAAGCTGGAGGCCGGCAACTTGTGAATTGTTGCATTGTGTTGGCAACTGGAACACCGTTGAACATACTCCACTGCTTCTTGGAATAACCGAGGCCAATAAAACCCAGCCCCAATTATTTTCTTGGCCAAATTCCGAGCCCCAATGTGAGACCCGCAATCCCCTTCATGTACTTCCTTCAGCATGGCTTCAGCTTCTCCCGATCCCAAGCATTTTAGTAAAGGCATCAAGAAACCCTTTTTATACAGGTCCTCCCCGATTATCTGATAGTGTTCAGCCTTCCTTTGTATTCGTTGTGCTTCCTTCCGGGATTCTGGTAAAGTGTCATCTTGTAGGTATTGCCATATAGGAAATCTCCAATCATGTCCTTCTCTTATAGACAAGATTATTGGTTCGGCTGTACTCCTGGTATGTACTTCTTCTACTAGGACAGTTTTAGTCAGGTGAGAAAAAACCGAAGAAGCCAATTTGGACAAAGCATCGGCATTTGTATTTTTGCTTTGTGGGACCCGCTTTATAGCCCATTTTTGAAAAAATTTTAGTTGCTGTTGCGCCAATGTTAAATACTCCTCCATTTGTCGATCCTTAGCCTTATACTCCCCCAAAATTTGTTTAACCACGAGCTGAGAGTCTAAACAAATTTTTAGATTTTCGACCCCTAATTTCCGAGCTAACTTCAGGCCGGCTATCATGGTTTCGTACTCTGCTTCATTATTTGTGGCTATGAAGCAGAATCGTAGAGCATACGTGTGAATTTCTCCTCCTGGGCTGGTGAGGACGATCCCCGCACCCGATCCGGACTGGCTTGAAGCACCATCCACGTAGAGAGTCCACGCATTATCACCTTCTGCTATTGTTAAAAGTAGATCGGTTTTTTCTGACGGACTTGATATGCTCTCCTGTTGATCTGGTACTCTTTCAGCTATGAAATCTGCTAGCACCTGTCCTTTGACTGCTGTACGTGGGGCAAATGTGATGTCATACTCTCCTAATTCAATGGCCCATTTGGTGAGTCGACCTGAAACTCCTGCTTTTTGTAAGATGGCTTTGAGGGGTGCGTCGGTATAAACGGTGACTCCATGCGAGTTAAAATAAGGCCGAAGACGCCGTGTGGAGTGAACTAGAGCCAGGACTAGCTTTTCTAGGTTGGAATAATTTTCTCTGCTGCCTGCAAAACTTTACTAACAAAATAGATGGGTCTCTGGACCCGGTTATCTTCTCGGAGCAAAACCGAGTTAATGACAGATTCGGTAGTAGCTATATACATGTACAATTGTTCTCAATGAATAGGCATAGTCAGAGATGGTAAAGAAGCTAAATAAGTTTTTAATTGTTCAAAAGCAGTTTGACATTCCGGGGTCCACAAAAATTTATCAGTTTTCTTTAAGATGTTAAAAAATGGTAATGCTCGTTCTGCTGACCGGGCTAAAAACCTATTCAAAGCTGCTAATCTACCCGTTAATTGTTGTACTTCCCGAATTGTCCTAGGTGGGTGCATTTTCAATACAGCTTCTACTTTCTTAGGATTAACCGAGATACCTCCCTCAGAAACCACGTATCCTAAAAACTTTCCTGAAG
Source organism: Leptodermis oblonga (assembly GCA_016801395.1). Taxonomy (NCBI): domain Eukaryota; kingdom Viridiplantae; phylum Streptophyta; class Magnoliopsida; order Gentianales; family Rubiaceae; genus Leptodermis; species Leptodermis oblonga. The sequence continues at coordinate 20,198,640 of CM028750.1, read as the reverse complement.
TGGCCCCAAAAACACATTTTTTTGGGTTTAACCTTAATTTATATTGGGCTAGTGTTTCAAGGGTTTCACGTAAATCAGATAAATAAACAGATTCGTTTTTACTTTTTACAACTAAATCATCAATATAGGCTTCCATATTTCGACCTAACTGTTTTTTGAAAATTTTATTCACCAAACGTTGAAAAGTAGCTCCAGCATTCTTTAAACCGAAAGGCATGGTTATGAAGCAATATGTACCTTTGTTTGTAATAAAAGATGTTTTTTCTTCATCTTCCTTGGCCATGAAGATTTGATGATATCCCTTATATGCGTCTAAGAAGTTAAGGAAGCGAAATCCAGCTATAGCGTCAACCAACACGTCGATCAAAGGCAATGGGAACCAGTCTTTGGGGCATGCTTTATTTAAGTCGGTGAAATCTATGCACATGCGCCATGAACCATCCGGTTTGGAAACCAACACTGGGTTAGCCAACCATTCTGGATAATCCACTTCTCGGATGATACGTACTTCCAACAGGGCGTTCACTTCGATTTCCACGTATCTACTACGTTCTCTCCCAAGGTTACGCTTTCGTTGTCGGATCGGCCTATGATTGGGATCAATGGATAACCTGTGTTCAATGATATTTCGAGAAATGCCAGGCATATCCTCCGGTCCCCAAGCAAAAACTTCCGCAAATTCACGCAAAAGGTTAAGCAAATCATATTGTAATTGAGGGGGTAAATCAGCCCCAATTTTATTACCTTGTTTGGATCGGCCGCGAGGGGAATAATTCTTACCTCGGCCCCTGCTTCAATGGACAGGTCCGAGCCACCTGTTAAATCGGTAATGTTCACGGAGGTCGACCTGACTGTAGAGGTAATTTTTGATTTCAGGTCTACGGGAGTCAGTTCCTTCAAGGAAGCCATGTAACACTGCTTTGCCTGCAAGACATAACAACGAATAGAAGCTACCCCACCTATGGTGGGGAACTTTAAAAGCATGTGTACAGTAGAAGCTATGGCCTGGAACTGATTTAATCCAGGCCGTCCCAGGTATACATTGTATGGTGATGGCTCATTAATGACCACGAAGTCTAGGGTTTCCGTACGTTTTAGCTGTCCAGCCAGTAACGTGACGGGAATACTCAAATGTCCCACAGGTATAACATGGTGATTGCCGAAGCCAATCAATGGTGTCCGAACTGGACTTAACTGTGCCTTGTGTAATTGACAACCATCCAGTGCCTTGGTTGTAATTATATTGCTAGAACTACCCGTGTCTAACAATGTCCTACGTACTTGGTAATTTGAAATGTAGCAATCGATCACTAGTGGATCGTCACAATTGAAAGGCAGAAATGTATCTGTGTCATCGAAAGTAATTCCTGGTGTCATGGTATCTGATTTACGCTTACCTAGAATAGTGTTCCTTTGTCGGTATACCTGTTTCCTTTGGCGGTTAGAGTCGCCTAGGGTCGGTCCTCCTGCTATGGTGTTTACAATCCCTGCTATATTCAGGTCGGTGCTACCCCCAGCATTCGGGGCTCGTGAGTCGGGTTGGGGACATTCGCGGGCGAAATGACCGGTCTCCCCATATCGGTAGCATCCGTTAGGTCGTTCACGGGTTGCTGAAGCCACCGATTTAGGTAGAGGTGCCACTTGTGTATATTGTGGTAGTTTCCCAGCTTGAATTAATTTAGCTATTTCTGCAGCTAAATCACGACAGTCATTAGTGTTATGACCAATGTTTTTATGGTAATTACAATACCTACTCGGATTGAGCCGATCTGTGGGACCCGTCATGGGTCGAGCTGGGGGCAGCAGCCCTTGATTCTGAATGGCAGCATATATGTCAGCTCGGGGGACCGAGAATGGCTCGGCTACCTGCACAGCGTTTACACTTACCCCGGTCTTTGGGATAGGGTTAGTAGTATTTGCAAAATTTAATTTCTTACTTCCTCCTGATGAAAGAATTGGGGAAGAAGCTTTCCTCTTACCATATAAATCGGAAAAACTTCTTTCTCTTTCCTGTTTTATAGCTGTAGCATCTTCAACAACAGCAAAATTAACAGCAGTAACCATCATTTCAAAATAAGAATGTGGGGGTCGGATGGCCAACTCGGTAGCTAAAGGTCCTGACCGTAGCCCATTAATGAATGATCCCCATTATCCTATCATCTTTTTCGTGACATTGCCTAGATTCTACATTGAACCGATCTATGTAAGCCTGTAATCCCTCTCCCATTTTTTGTGTTATGTTCATTAAATGTGAAATTGGTTTAGACAATATCTTATTACCCATAAAATTGGCTAAAAATAGGTCACCAAATTGATCTAATGAATGAATAGAATTTCGGGGCAAAGTACAATACCAATTTATGGCCTGACCTTTAAGAGTCAAATGGAATGTCATGCATCGATTAGCGTCGGACAGGTTAGCAGCATCCATGACGCTCATACATTGCATCCAGTGAGCCGTGGGGTCTGTGGTACCGTCATATTTGTCAACCTTACCTAGGCCTCTATATCCCGGGGGAAATGGTGCCATTTGAATATCCAATCCAAAAGGATGAGACACGCGAGAAGTGGGGACGGTTCGTCCGAGCTGAGCATATCCGGATCCAGGGAGTAGGGTTTGGCCGAGCTGGGGATATCCAGACTGACTTAAGGGGTGTCCTCCCATGTCGGGGTAATAGTTACCTAAGCCGGGCCCAAGGTAGTAATTTGGGTTAAGTAAGGGAGGGTTTCCTAAGGGCGGCTGCATGGCTCGGTTGTTGCCTAAACCATAATGCTGGAATAGGGCAGGGTTGGATGTATTTGGGTATCCAGGGTAATAACCGGGTTGACTCATTTGACTGATTTGTAAGCCATGTCCAGGCTGATTCAATTGACTCATTTGTTGTCCTAAAGTGGGAAAGGGTAGGCCTGACATAAAAGAATCATTATTGAATTGAGCACTGGGGGCCGTAAAGGGACCCAGAAAAATAGGATTAGCCTGAGTATGGGCTACAGTGGTATAAACAGGTGGTGCCACAGAAAGGTTAGGAGGACCAGCAATATGACCGATTTCTGAAGAAAAATTAACTCTCCCAAGTTGTGGAGGACATATAGTAGTAGATTGTGGGGGGAGACTAGACATTAAAGCAGCAGAGGGGTTGGACACAGGGTTGATGACAGCCCTGGGTGGGGGAACGGTTGGGGACCAGTGTAAACCATAGGGGTGTTCTATGTTAACTGCATCTGCGGTGGTGGTTGTAATGGGAGGTTCTGTATTAAGAGTAGAGATGATAGGAGCAACATGGTTTATTAAGTGAAATAGTTCTGGAAATAAACGGAAGAACCTATCTTTTTCTGCATGTTCCTGTTCAGAGGTGAGAGTTTCAACAAGGGGGGTAGTAGTTGGTAGATCAGTTGGAAGATTAGAACTGGTGGTTGCAACGGTAGGAAGAACCAGGGCGGTGGTAGCGATGAGTCCGTTGGTGGTGTCATCAGAAGAAGAAGCACCCTTTCCTGAGCGAGTTTGCGTCATGGTTTCAACAAATTTATTTAAATGAGGAAAATTTGATGAAATAATTTGATCAAACGTTCCCCACAGACGGCGCAAGTTGATGTGACGCAAAAATTACAATGATGGAATGATGCTTCTTCGCGGCCCAGTGAATTCTTGAAGACAGTGATAGCCCAATCCAAATGAAGCTTTAAGGAACAAAATGGTCCAACTTGAGATGCGCAATTTGAGGGATGAACTAAGTAGAGTTGTTGAGCTTGGCAAAGAGGATGAAACTTGATGATTTTGCACTGCTCGTTCACCAATTGATGATCAATTCAGAAAAGGAGCGGGGCTTTCCCCCCTGTATAGGCTCCGACGATCAAGTCAGTAATATGAAAGAGATAAACAATATAGAACAAGAGTGTTCAAAGAAATTGTAAATGAGAAAATAGCTTAAGAAATGCTAGTGAGAATTGCCAGAAATTGCTTATTGGAACTTACCTGAATGAGGCTTGTGCCTGAGTATTTATAAGCTTACTCTTGATGGTTCCGTTGGGTCATGAAGACATACGCTCCCATTTATTCTTCTTGTAATGATGGTTTTTGCCGTTCCCGGAATAATGGCTTTAACATGGCTCATTTGTCATCATTGCTCTGCATATATTAAGATAATGGTCCTACCATGATGTCTAACTGTTTTGAATATATTATCTTTATCTCAGATCGGTTTACTCTACCGATCTAAGCTTTCATGTGTTTTGTTATTTACCGACCTGAGCTTTAACACTGTTGACCGACCTAACTTCTCTCAAGTTTTTTCCGACCTAGGCTTCTTGAGTAGAATTATACTTAATCTTACCGATCTGGGCTATAAGGTCTACTGATCTAAGATTACCAATTTGGTTTGTGACGTTATATGATCTAAGCCTTCACGAGTTTATTAAATCTTTAGGACCGAGCTAAGCCTTTATATCCGATCTAAAATCATAACAGAGACTCGGTTTGTATGATCTTCCTGACCTGAACGTGGATCTGGGCTTCTTTATCTTTTACTGTTTCTTTGTTTTAATTAATTGGGTTAGGCCCAATGGGGATTTCAATTTTATGCACATCAGTCGGTGACACTGTTCATCTTCTTCCCCAACACACTTCTTTTTTTTTTTTTTTTTTCAGTTCTTTTCCTTTCCTTTTTTCCAGCAGCACATTCCGCTCTCTTTTTTTCTTTCTTCTTTTTCCGACAGCACATTTCAATTAATTTGCTTGATAACCAAGAACATCTCGATTGAAATAGGGGCACAAATTTTCCGAAATCCCTAGGAACGCGAGTCGGAGGAATCCTTACCGGAAATGGAGAGGCATCGAAATTCCTCCGGGCTGTCGTTCTTGGTGTTGAAAGTTTGGCTGGATCGAAGAGTTCTAAAGGAAATTTTTGTTTGCAGGGAGGTGTAGCCGTTTCTGGAAGAGGACCGGGGGGGGGGGGGGGTGGGGGGTTGGAGGAACAATGTCGGTTTTTGGGCTGAACACAAAAACTCATACCCTGGTTTGCGTTTTTCCGTGAGAAACATGGGTTTCACCCCATTTTCATCTAATTCTTGGGTCTCAACCCAAAAAATGGCCTAACCTAGTTCCATCCCTAAAGAACAGGCCCTAAAAGAAAGAAGAAAATTGATACTTGTGAATAGTACCAATAATAGTGTTCAAGATTATCACTTTCAAAAGAAAAAAAAGTTTAAAAAATACTTTGGAATGATATCACTTTAAGAAAAAAAAAATGATAATTGTAAACAATAAAAGGTAATATTTCACGAGTATCATTGATATTCTTAAAGAGGAAAAAAAAAAAAAAAACTAATACTCGAACAATACGAATTACAGTTTTGTTGGGTATCACTCTTCTAGCTTGAGAGTCTTAGAAGAGTATTAGTATTGTTTTTCTTTATATATATAAAGAAGCAAGTGTTGAACTCAAAATTTAAAAGTATCACTCTTGTCATTTAAGAGTGACACTCTTGTATTGCATTCAAACTAGAAGAGTATGACTCTTGTAATTTGATTGCGAGACACTGTAGCTTGAATATATCATTATCAAGTTACAATAGTATCAATATTGTTTTTAAAAAATGCAAGTGCTGAACTCAAACAACAAGAGTGATGTATCACTCTTTTTGAGAGCTGCACTTTTGTAATTTGAGAGTATCACCCTCAAGGCATAGGAGTATCACTACTATTTTTCTGTTATTATTTTTTATTCAAATGTAACATTTTACATTATACATATAAGTAAGGGTAACAATGTCAAAATTGAAGAATGCATGTTATTTACATGTATCCTTTTTTTGTTCAAGAGCATCATTGTATAAATATCATAAGAGTACTACTATCGTTGTCAGAAAAAAAAGTAATACTATCAAACCTGAATAGTTTCTTCTTCTTTTTTTCCCCAGAAATAAATAGATTATATTGATGATAAAACGTAATATATGGATAAAATAATCCTACAAAATGGTCAAAATAGACTATTTATTTCCTCCAACTTTCAACATGAGTTTCATCTTTAATTTAATAACAAATGACATAATACGCTGCCAATAAAGTTTTTGAAAATTTTAATAAAAATAATTATGGTAGTTTTTATTGGATAATAGTTCATTAATTCCTACTAAACAAATTTAGTTTGAAAAATATATAATTAATTGTAAGGTGCAACACTTAAAATAAATAATTTAAAATTACATTTTAACTTATATATTTATTTTTTAAATAATAATTTATTGTGAACCATACATCATTATATTAGTAAAGGTATATAATATAAATAAATAGATTTTGAACTATTTTATCAGAAGATTTTTTTTTTTTAAAACATGACTCTTTATTAAAGTATTCCAACAAAATAATGTTTACCTTTATATAATTATTTAAAATGAAGTCATGTATAGAATAGATTTGCATATAATTAATTAATATACATGAGTACCGCATATCATCTATAATTCCTTTTCTTCATAATATGATTATCTAGGATTTTAGGAAATGCTTGGATAAAGGACATGAGAATGTTGAGTTCTACCGCGGCGAACTAAATAGAGTCAGTTATTGCGATCTTGCTACTCTACGGGAAATTAATGAGTTTGATTTTGTTTGATTTTGATATTTTAAGTTGAAATCAATTTATGAGAATGATTTCTAAATATAAAGGTTTTAAACAACCGACCATTAAATTTCACACAACTATTATACTTCTTTGAGTTTAGCTCCAAACCCAAGTTCGATTCTCATTCTAATTTCACACAACTGCTATATTCATTTTTATTTTAATTCCGATTGACAAACCAAACAGCTAATACTACACTCACTCATTAGTACAACAACACTTAAAACTCTATAGATATACAACAACACTTAAAACTCTATAGATATTGTAGGATATAAAAATAATATATACCCAAAATAATATTAAAGAGATTAACGCACAGCGGAATAAAACTTCTTTGTAATAACGAACAATAAACAAACCGCACGCACACAATCTGTGCGGCGCACCTAAGCCGAAGCTTGGTTGAGAAACAACCCGAAGGCTATTCAGTTTCTCCTGTATCTCTTTGTTTTTCTTTATGATTACAATGATCACCCAATGTCTTTATTTATAAGCTAAACTATTCCTGAATCCTACTATTAATCTGATTCAGAACTATTTCCTAAAACAAATAGGATACCCAAAAACAAACACTAAACCAAATAGGAAATAGACAAATAACAAATCCTACTACAATTATAATTACCTAATTAGTAAATACAAGTTTGGTTTAATTAATTCCAACAGATATACATATTATCTTTGATATTTTCTATTTTTTAAAATTTGAATTTCTATTCCTAGAACTCACATTCTCATTTTTACCATTTTAAATTTGTAATTCCATACAAAATTTTAAACTATGCTAGAATAATCCATTTCTCTTAGTTTTAATGGTAATAGAATAGATGAAGTTTTCATCTTGTCATTGTATTACCCTTTTTTTGGTTCAAGTGTATTATGCATTTTTAATATATTATTTTTAGGTATTTCTTTTCTTTTTTTTAATTTTTAAATTTTTTTTTGGTAATTTTTCAGTTAATGATCATCTTCTATTTCCTCTTTCTTCTGTCTTGAAATTTTTTTTTTTTAAATTTTTATTTTAAAGATATGCAAGAGTAGTGGAGGAAGGGGCAACAGACCACGTGAACTTATGAGGGTAAGGTTTACTCCATATATACGTCCTACAGTATTAAATAGTGTCATGTTTTTAATATTAAAAATAACACTAATAAGACATGACTCTTTATTAGAGCGAGAGTAGTTTTTAAATTTTACAAATGGAAATAAAGCTGAATAAGAAACACCCTATGTCCAAAAAAATAAAAAAATGATAATAAAGCAAAAGTAAAGTTGTTAAATATTCTTCCAAATGAATAGTGAGACCAATGAAATTTTTTTTTAATTTAATTTTCTGGCCGGATTATCAAATCCTATTTGAGGTTTGTCCATAACTTCTCTTCTCTTTTGTTTTCTTTTTTTTTTTTTTGGTAAAACGTTATTTCAGAAAAATATAACTATATGAACTCTATAATTAATAAAAATATTACATTAACAATTGATTGACACGTTGGCGGATTACAAATGTGAAATGACAAAAAAATTCAACCATAATTAAGACAAATAAAGTACCAACAACCTCTATAAGAGCATATCGGATTTGCAGCATTGCTATTAGAGCTTATCCCACATTTATTGGGAAAGAAATGTGGTGAAAGATGCATTGGCACAAAATGCGAGTTTGACCAGACATACAAAATTTTATGTTCACTCCAAGCTCGTAGGAGATTTCAGGTTTAGTGGTGCTAGATGTTAGGAGTCTTCCCTATTTGCGGGGCTAACACCCTTTATTTTTATGTCGTCTGTAGGTTTGTATATGTTTCATTTGCAAACTTGCATTGTATCTCTAAGGTAAGACTCATTATGCTTAGAATGTTGCGACATTTTGCCTTCATTTTAATAAAGGATCCCTATGCCCCCAACCACTTAATCGGCTGTTTAAAAAAAAAAAAATACCAACAGTTTCTTAGAATTGTCTAAATCATAGTTTGATAAAATCAACCGGTCAATTGACCTTCTAAATAGTCAAGAGTTGATTTAATAATTTCATTAAATTACGGAATGCATTTAGCAATTAAAACAAATTTTAAGGGGGTTTGAAAATTTACCTTCTTTTGTCCCATTAATATATGTAATCTTATCACAGTTTTTAATACTTAATTTTAAGGTTTTTTTTTTATTTATTTATCACATGCTTAATTACTTCCTAGAAACAATGCAACATGATAAGTGCCAAAAAAAAAGAAAAGAAAAGTGTTTTCATGAATTAATTGCACATTTTTGCTTACACCTTTTACCCTAGTTATTAGTTATAGATGCCATAATCTGGTAGCTGTTGGCACAATTCTTTTCAGGTCAAGACAATTATGAAGTCCATTCTATTCAAGAAACAACGACCACAAATGTTCACACCTTACAAAACCAATGCTCCAAAACCATAATGCCACCAAATCCACCAAAACACCCCATCTCTCTCTCTCTCTCTCTCTATTTTCTACATTTTTTTTATTTGTTTTTTTTAAATATATTTTTATTATGATCAAAAGCAATTCATTTATAAAAAGTTGGGTTTTTCATAACTTTATGTATAACTACGAAACAATTCTTATGGTTTTCAAAAATACAAACAATTTCCCGAATTCACTGGATACAAAAAAGAGCCATTTGGAATAATGCAAATAACTCTATACTGTCTTGATTTCTTTTTCTAAATACCTTCTAAGAAATTTTTATGGCTTATTGGTATTTTACAATTTTTATGATCTTTACTTTTCTGTATGATGAGTTCAAAAAGTTGTTTATACTTTCATAATACTGAAGATGGTTTTGTAGTTATACTTAAAGCTCAGGACGTTAAATGTAATTCATCCTAAAAAGTAGCTATCCTATGACATGAATATTACAGAGATATTAGATTGTTTGAGCTCACAAATTTGTTTTTAATCCATTCCTGCTTGTGAAATGGGTGATTAGCAGAATATTAAACTATACCTAATTGTTATCTATATTTTCCTCTAACTAATATTTAATTCAATGAAAATGATACTCTCTCCGTTCCATTAGAAGGATCTAACTTGAAAAATATTTTTTGTTCTAATAGAAGAGTCTACTTTTAAATTTTTACTCTTCTTACCCTTACTAATATAATCATGCATGGTTCACGATTAACCCATACTTAATAAGTGAAGATATAAATGGAATAAAATGTATGAAATTAGTTATTTAAGTGTTGTACAATGACATTCATAATAAGTTGTACATGAGTTAAAGTTAACCATTCTAATAGAACAGAGAGAGTACAATTTAAATAGTTGGTGATACTTTCTCAGAAAGAAAAAGAAGAATAAAGTTATTTAATTTTTCTAATATTTGTTCGAATGAGAAGGATATAATTCAAATTATACAGATGAAGTTCATAATTTTATTATGTTAAAATAAAATTTCATGCCTGATGAATTCACAAAAAAGAAGAAAAAAAAAAAAAGAAGAAGAAAGAAAATAAGAAACACTCCAAGCATAGTAAAACCGCTTTGAACCCGCTCTTTGTGCTGATCACCTGCCTTTTGTTTTTCAACATTGGTACCCATAAAATAATATATAATTAATATATAAGAAAATAAAATAAAGCAAACAGACCTTTTCTCTATTTCCTTCCTTCTCCCCAACAGCCACCTCCTTTGGAAAAAAGAAAAATATAAAACCAAACAAGAGAGAGAAACAGAAGAGAGAATATCTCTCTCCAACTTTAACATATATTCTTCACTGAAATTTTTATTTTCTTCCCCATTAAAACAGTAGTGACTTTTTCTGGAATTCCCAATTGATTTTATTTGGGAATATATCTTGATTCTAAATCCATCTAACCTTGATTAAAACCCTGTTTGGGATTTATTTTTTTCTCCTTATATTCCAATAATAGCATAGAGATTTTTCTGGATTATTATTTTTCTTCCTTGAATAATTTGAGGGGAAATTTGTTCCTCCTTTTTCATTCCTGGTGTACTGACGTTGTTGGTTTCTGATCATCTCAAAGAGAGTACCTCTTAATTTTATTCATCAGATATCAACAACAGTCTGTCCATCCAACTTATCAGTCAAAAGCTTAAGAATAATCAGAAGTTTCAACTTCTGTGTGTTTTTTTTCTGATAAGAATTGGGTTGAAATTTGAGTCTTTTGATTCCCGGGTATCATCAAAACCTCATAAGGATTGAATTGATACCTGGGATTTGATAAAGACTGGATTTTGATATCTTGGTTGTGATCGGATTGCATTTTGAGGCCTTGAGCTTCAGTTATGGGCAAGAGTTCAGGGACTCTTGTGAAATGGAGGGAGTACTTTTTGACTGCAAACACAGATATATTTGATATAATCGAGCGTGCAATTATGGTTGCTGCCATCGATTATCCAAAAGAGTTCAAGTTGAGAAGGGATCGAATTGCTGAATTGCTATTTACTTGTAAATTGACCAAGTGTTTCGGTTGCGACAATTTACAACTGGCTGTTCCCAGCGATGGTGCTCATGGGAAAGAAGAGGAGGAGGAGGAGGAGGAGGAGAAAGGGAAGTTTGATGGCGGTTTTGATAGAGAAATCGAGATTGAGGCGGCTAGGAGTAAAAATAGCAAGGCGACTTGCAGTGGCGATGATAATCAGGTTGATGTTGATGGTGGGGAGATGGAAATGAATATGCATCATCAGATGAGCAGCTACAGTTATGGTGAAGCAGAGGCATTGACTGATGAGATTGAAGAACAATCTCGAATGTTTGGAGAGGTCATGAGGATCAAGGAGATTCTTGAAAACAGAGAAGATGAGGTTTATTTTCTTTGCTTTTCTCTTGAACTGAATCCATTAAGTAGCTTTTTTATACTTTGTCTTCCATTTATTTGTTTTTAAGAGAGCATTTCTGCAATTGAAGTTTTTATTTTGCTTGAGATTCGAATTCGTTCCTTGGAAATAAATCAGAAACATTTTAGTGCTCTTGTCCTGATGATCCAACTAGGCGTTGTTTTCTCAGTTTCTAGGTTAGCTGTGTGGAGTTCTGGCTATATGTTTATGATTAATTGAATAAGTTTCATGTGATAAGTTTTGTTTTTGAGTTCTTTCTGTGTTTTTTTTTCCTCTGTTTTGTTAGTTGGTTTTGATTGATGGTTTCATTTTGCAACAGTCTGATTCGGTGTTGTATGATTCACTGAGAAGGCTGCAAATTATGGTCTTGTCCGTGGAGGTTTTGAAGGTTTGTTCAGCAGAACCTTAAGCTAGTTACTGGATCTTTATTTTTCAAGTTACACTTTGGCTTAAAGTAAAGTACTCAATCTACTTCTTTCTGCTTCAGGCTACAGAAATAGGAAAGTCGGTTAACCTACTTCGGAGACACGGATCAAAGCAGATTAGCCAGCTTGCGAAGGCACTTGTCGAGTATGAAACTCATGCCTTTTGATTATTTTGAAGTCTTAGAATGTTAACAAATGCCAATTATTGCCACTGAAAAAATGTGGGGAAAAGGTGTCTTCATTCCTTTATGAAAGAATTTTGTTTCTTTTGAATGGGGATTTGGTTGTAGTTATTTGTTTCCACTGCATCACGATAACTGCCTGTCTTTTAAACTCTTTGATACTTATCACATTATTGTCTGATGTAATAATTGCGAAGATCGCATTGTCGTTTCCTTAATTGCTTTATACTCCCTCCATCCCGTATAAAGAGTGCTGTTTCGAGTTGTACCTTGTGACTCAATAGTTATACAACTGTACTCTTTTAATGGGACGGAGGGAGTATGTCTTAACTTTTTCTGCTTCTTCCTGCCTTCCAATGTTGCGATTGAATTTGCTTTATCTCGTGAGGAGCATTTGATCTGCCTATCTTTCCTTTCTTCATTTAGTCAAGCATTTCCTTTTCTGATTGGTTTTTATGCTTTTCATTTTAATGAATAAGGTTGACTTCAGTTTCTTATCACTGACTCATCGAATGATCTCATTGGCCCCATTCTTAATGAAAGCTTATTATGTATTCGCTTCTTTGTACTTGTGCCTTGCAGAGGCTGGGTAGCCATGGTTGATGAGTGGATGAATGCTGCAGTTGCTGTGACAAATGGTAGGCTAAGTATTGTGTTTCATGGATAATGCATCGCCATTTCTGTTGTTTTCTTCTTACTCACAACCGAGTCTTGTTTTTGTTTGACTTACCTATACCAGAAGGAACTCCCGAGTCTATGAAAAAGTCTGATTTAGTTGATGATGATGAGGAGGAGGAGGAGGGGCTTCCTTCTCCTCCGCTAGATGAGGGTTTTCTTTTTACGTCTCAAGCTATTCCAATGGAACTATCACAGGTATGCTTATCCTGAATTTTTTTTTTTTTTAATTTTATTTCATATGAACATTTTAGTCAAGCTATTTTTCTCCTCTCTTATGTGCTGATTATTTTACATGATTGTCTTTTCCTGGATTGCTGTCTCTGAAGTTATTCGATGACATGGATGATGATGGAAGTGAGTTGAATTTGTGTCATTCTGATTTCTACTTTGCTTTTGCTATTCGGTTCTTTATTGAAATTCCCCACTAATGGAGATGTATCATTTTGTTTGGGGATGTTGTTTCAGATCCTCAAAACAGTGGGGAATTCAACAAGAACCGTGATAATGGCAGAAAGCCATCCTTGGAGAACCAGAATGTTCCAAGACGGAAGCAGCAAATTCTTGGTGAGGCTGTTACTCCTCCAAGGCACCCGAGGGGTGTACAGCTGAAGAAGCAAGAACCTGTTTTGAAGAAACAGGAAGCTGTAGTGAAGAAACAGTCAGCTGTTGCAAAACCAAATAAGCCCTCGTCTGGTGGTTATGGGCCTGGCAGACCGACAAAACCTGTTGTTGGTCATCAGACGAAGCCTCAGCAGAGTTCTGATAAGGTGACAATTCAGAAGAGGGAATTGCCTTCTCACCAAAATGTGAGTATTATCAATGATGACAGTTCAACTTCGTACTGGTAACTGGTTTTGAATATTGAACTTCTTCAAGACTGACTGAATTTTTCCCCATGTAGAAAATGAGGTCGTCGGATGATGCAGCTGTTCTATTAAAATTAGAAGCATCAAAAAGGAAGCTCCAGGAACGCTACCAAGAAGCTGAGAAGGGTGGGTTGTCCCTTTGAAATGTTTAATTAGTTAAAACTGGAAAAATTCCTTTGAAGTTTATGTTCTAGAGATCTTTCTTGGTTATGTAATTTGAAGATCTTCTTGTTAATCTAATGCTCTTATGGAATTTTCTTGCAGCCAAGCGGCAGCGAACTGTACAGGTGATGGAGTTGCATGATATCCCAAAGCAAAATCTTGGCCAAAGGAATCCAAACATGAGATCTGGAAACTTCAACAGGCACTGGGCAAACGGTCGTCGATAGGTTTCAAACCTACTGGACTTAGCAAACTGAGTTTGTCAGCCTTCGTGAGCCAAATTGGGAACAAGCTAATGCTCTTTGGCCTTGGGGGTATGGCATGGCATCACAGGATCCCGGCAACTATCTTCATACTAATACCGAGCCACCGTGCCAGTGGGGGAGGCATGTTCTTTTCTTGAAGTAGCCATAGTATTGAATTTTGATGTAGAATTTTTGCTGGAACTGAGGAAAGGGAGGAGCAGGCATTGCTCCCAATTGCCTTCACTTGGGAGGGCCCTAATTGATCGAATACCGATAACTTTCTCAAACTTTTCGATTGTCTCATACACAGATCGGACATAAATGATGAAAAAACTGCACAGAATAAGTGCATATCATTAGGAGGTTCTGATTTTGTATAAAAACTCTTTAGACACATACACAAGAAAGTTGATATAACTCTAAAGCTTTGTGGACTAAGTGAATTAACCAAATGTGGTTTTGCATTGCCTCAAGTGCAGGTTAAGTGTGGACCTGTATATCAAAGTCATGAAATATATGGATTTTTTGGCTTTTGGAGCCACTTGGAGTAATCTATGAGTTTATCTTTAGACTTTATCCATTGTTTTGTTCTTAGAAAAATGCTTTTTCAGGGGGACAGGAAGGAGAAGGGGATATGTTTAATTTCTTTTGGAATGGCCACATTTCATTTTAACATCTGACCCTCTCTGCTGAAGACAAATTTGACTAAAATTTGGACCACAATATTAGTGGGCACTGCTTAAAGGTCCCAATTCTTCTTTCCATCTTGTTGTATTTAATATGAGGGGAAAAGGGGTTTTTGCGATCCAACTTTGAGATTTTCCCAAGTGGGATGAAGATTACTTGTTGCTGGATTGGCTACCATTTTGTAGCTGCTGGGTATAACTTCTAACCAAGGTTGTCTGGGCCGAACCGGACATTGAACCGGCGAGGTCAAGGGGTCGCTCAAACCAGTTGGGGGTCCAACTGGATGATGTTATATATATATATATATATATATAAACATGGTTTAATTTTACCATTTTTAACATTTAAAATATATTTTTTTTCACAACAATTATATATATTTTCAAAACTTACAACTAACTTAAACATTAAAATTCATTACTATAAAACCCAATAAGTAAATCAAATATAAAATATTGCTTATTTTCTATTAAAAAATATATAAAATTATATTACTAAATTTTTATTAGAAAAAAAAGAGATAAAATTTGATGTACAAAAAATGAAACATATTCTAAGTTAATACATGAAAAAATTAAACAAACTTTAATTGAAAGAAAGAAACTAATAAAAATTATGATAGTCTTAATTTTATAAATGGTAAGGAATGACAATAAAATTAACATCAGTTTCGATGGTCTAATTAATATATTGTTAGAAAGACTGTGATTCATATTAAAAATGAGTTAAAACAATGTTTTATACAAGAATCAATAATGGTATAGTGGCAAGTACCCTTGTTTACTATATGGGTGAGCAAGGTTCAAATCCCATTAAAAGAAAAATTTTTAAAAATTGAATATTTCAAAAAAAATGTAAAAACCGGGTTCGGGCTGGTTCCCGGCCCGACCGGTTTTTTCCCCTCCCCTTTTTTTGGCATTTTTGAACCGGCAAGGTTGCTGGTTCGCGATTGGACCAGTCCGGTCCGGCCCAAATAACATTGCTTCTAACTTACTAGGGCATCGGATGCGTTGTGGAGAGGCTGTTGTGCTATTGAGCAATGGCGTAACTTGAGTCAATAAATTAGAAGAGTCAAATTGTAGAATATTTTAAATTAAAATAGTAATTTTTGTTTTTTTGTAGGAGTCATATATATATATACTAAAACATATATATTTAGTTAAGAAAACATTATTGTGGGAGATAGATCTATCTTGTTCCATCCGCGTTTGCTATTGAGGAGTGTTATTTTTATCTAATTGACTTGGGTGCGTAAATTACAAAATCCCTTATGAGGTTTGTCCAAATTAATTACTTAGCGGATACAGAGTTTTCAAAGGGGCATACTATTTGCAGGAACCAAATTATTATTCATAGGAACATATTCCTGTGAATTTACTAAATGCCCTTGATTATTTATTTATTTTTATTTTAAAAAAAAACATAGAATATGTCACCTGTAGTGGGCGACATTTCTCGCGATTACAGGTGACATTTCTTGCCAAAATGTCGCCTGTAATGAAAATGTTGCCCACTACAGGCGACATTTTCTGCTATTTGCAGGGACCGACATTTGCTGCGAAAATGTCGCCTGTCGCGAAAATGTCGCCCAGTACAGGTGACATTTTAACAAGAAATGTCGCTATTTGCAGGGACCAACATTTTCAGCGAAAATGTCGCCCACTGCATGCGACATTTTCTGAAAAATGTTGTTTTTTTTCAAAAAAGGAAAAAAATAACCAAAGGCATTTTAGTAAATTCACAGGAAAATGTTCCTGTGAATAGTAATTTGGTCATGCAAATAACAATTCCGTTCAAAATTTGTTAGTCAAACCTTGCATGCATGGTGCAAGGCATGCTTGATAAGGTTTTTTGAAACCTCGAAATTTGTTTGGTAATTTTTTTTAAAATTGTTCATTTGGTAATATGGAAATTTTTTTTTTGTTAAATCAACACATAAAAAGACTAAGCATTTGTTCTACTATGTGAGGATGGCTATATGAATCATATCTCGCCATCGTGTACAGTCGAGACACATTTTCATTGATATTCATATATATATATATATTGAAAAATAACTTTAAAACATGACACACACACACACACACATATATATATATAAATAACTTTAAAACATGACATATATATGTCATGTTTTAAAGTTATTTTTTAATTCTTTTTAGGTCGTTATCTACCCCTTTGAATATTAATTAATGCCTCTTTATTTTCTACCCGTCTTACTCGAGCATCTAAGGGTCTCCTCCGTACATGTCCAAACCATATATTGGAGCTACTCTTACTTTATTTCTAATACTTGTATTACTTCTTTTATCTAACCTAGTATGACCAAACATCCATCTCAACATTCTCATTTTTGTCACCCTCATTTTTTGTTCATTATTTTGTCGCAACACTCCGAACCGTAAAGTATCGCCTGTTTTATAGCCATTTTATAAAATTCTCCCTTTAGTTTTTGCGGCACTTTGTGGTCACTGAGTATTGATGACGCATTTATCCATTTATTCTATCCTGCTTGAATCCTATGTGTTATATCTTTATCAATTGCTCCATTTTCTTCTATTATATACCCTAAGTATTTAAAACTTTTTGATTCATTTAATTCATGTTCTCCAATTTTAACTTTATCTTATTGCTATCTACATGATTACTAAAGTGGTTGTGCATGTACTGAGTTTTAACTTTACTTATAGTAAAACATTTTGATTCTAATGCTTCTCTCCACGCTTTCAATTTAGCATTTATGCTTGATCTCTTTCATGTATTAAAACTATATCATCTGTAAAAAACATACATTCGATGATCGCTTTCTACAAATGTTTAGTAATCTCATCAATTAGTAGTGCAATGAGATAAGGATTTAAAGCTGATCCTTGATGTGGACCTATATTATTTGAAAACGGGCAAAGATTCATTTAACCCCTAAAGTTTTACCCTAGGGCCAAATAAGCTCCTAACGCTATTTTGGGTCTAAATAAGTCCCCGATGTTATATGTTGTGTCCAAATAAGCCCCTCACATTATTAATTTGTCCAAATACACCCTTAATTTTTACAGAATTGAGTCAAATTAGCCCCTCTCCATTAAAGTGCCTTTACACATAAATGGGCTAAATTAGTTCTATTTTATAACGCCGGGGGCTTATTTGGACCCAAAAAAATATTAATGGCTTATTTGGCCATTGGGCAAAATATTAGGGACTAAAATGAACCTTAATCCATTTGAAAACTCACCAGATATTTCTAGTGGTGTCTGACACATGTTATATCTTTGTACATATATTTTATAATTTCTATATAGGCGCCCTTACTCCTTTCTTTTCTAATACTCGCCACATTATTGCTCTATTACTCTATCATATGCCTCTTATTCCCTGGAAGTACCTTTGTCATCCTTACGCCTCTTATCCCCGACGGAAGCTCCTGTCTCGCTTCAGCTTTCACTCCTCGTGCCCAGCGCGCAAAGCTTGCACGATCTCCGCTATCCTTGGCGGATCGAATCCCTTCACATCGTCAATCGTCTTTATAGCGCTCTTCTAAAAATCATCGAGGTCTTCCAATTCATTTGCTAAAACCCAGAAAATGCCCTAGTAAAAGCTCGGCCACCTTTGGCGTCAATCCTCTTCAACTTCACAATCTCTTCTGCCGTAATGTCCGATTTGAATTATTTCGCCCCAAAGACAACACCTTCGTGAACGAAACACACTTGCATCCGGTGACCATCTTCCCAGCTCCATCCCAAACACCGCGGAGAAGAACAACTTCTTCAAAATTATCTCCAATTCCTCAGATAGGAGTTGGGAGAGACCTTTCGTTACTGCCACCCTTTCTCACTCCATCCGGCCGCGCCTGACTTGAACTTATTAAGCTCTTGACGGAGCCTACTGTCCGCATTCTCAGCAATTCCACAAGTTTTAGTTCGTTCTCCATGAAGAGTTGGCGTTTCTTCCCTTGAGAAACCTTTTTCTCCAAGTCTTTTATGGTGTCCATGGCAATTTTCAACTCCTGGGTTGCCTCCTCCAGCTCCTTCTGTTGTTGGGCCATCTCTTCCAATTGGCCTCATAAAGACTTGACCTCCTCATTGCCAGCCTCTATATCTTTTTCGATCCCCTTCACCATCCGGCGGCAGCTATGCTTATACGCCGCAAATTGCTCCGCATGGAGATGGGCCTCAATTTTAGCCCTGTCCAAATCTCGCAATAGTTTGATACGTGCCAAATAAAGTGGAAGACTTCGTCAACTCAATGGACTTTTTCTTCCTTGATCCTTGGCTTATGGCTTGTGTTACTGGCCACGCCACTTCCCTTACTTCATGCATTAGTTGTTAGGAGTTATTTCATGCATTAGTTGTTTAATTGTTTGGAGTGTTCCTTCTATTTAGGAGATCCCAGATTATGCGGGATTCTAGTAGTGCAGTTTAGTGTAATCTCAACCTCTATAAATTGAGCCTCCCGTAGTGCTAATAAAATCACCAAGAGAACAAGGATTTTCCTTTTTTTGAGAATCGTTCTTCTTCTTCTCCTAAATTCCCCTATCATTGGTATTAGAGTTATACTGCCTTCGCCATGGATACGCGTGGCAAGACCCATGCGAAATTCTGGACTAAAGTTAGCGAAGCCCTCGCACGAGTCCATGTTTGACCAACTTTCTTCCTCCATGCAACTAGTTTTGACAAAACTACAAGCACTGAAAACCAGCCGCCAAGCCACCACCGACGAAAACCCCTTCGTAGGCCCTCAACAACAACCGCCGCCGCCACCTTCACCACCAATCATTACTACAAAATAGAGCTTTAACGGTTGCGATTTAACGGCGGAAAAGAGAAAACCGCCGTTATAAAAGAAATACGGACTTCTTACTACGGTTTTCAAATAAACCGCCGTAGAAGGGGACTTTCTACGTCGGTTATAAGCAAACCGCCGTAGGAAGTCCCTACTTTCTACGGCGGTTTGTCCCAACCACCGTAGAAAGTCCTACTTTCTACGGCGGTTTGTCCCAACCGCCGTAGAAAGACCCTTTCTACGGTGGATTTTCAATTAACCGCCGTAGAAGGTCCCCTTCTACGGCGGTCTATATGAAAACCGCCGTTGTATTGACGTATTTAACCCTAAATAACAACGTGCAGCTCCATATCGCGTCCAAAATTCTTCTTCTCCAAATTTCTACTACGATTTTACACGTTTGATGTAAAGAATCGTCATTTGAAGCTAAAATTTACTACTTTAAGGTTAGCAACTTCTAAAATTTCTCAATAATTGATTATTCTTGTACTTTGGATATGTGTATATTGAATTTATTTTTATTTATGGTAGAGTGAAAATTAAAGTTACAATCCATATATATGGTGAACTTTAGTATTGTGGAACCCTATGTAGTTATACTATGTAGTTTGTTGGTGATGTGATATGATTTATAGTGTTTGGTTTTTATTGGATGCATGATGTTCATATAATTAGCACTACTTATAGTTTTTGATTTTTTTTTTTATGCATTGCATGTGTTTGATAAAATGCGTAAATGAAAAACTTATGGGCTCTTCTTCATTTGATTATGTCTATTGTGCATGTGTTGGTTATGCATTATTTTTTCATTGAGGTTTTATATTAGTTTTGATTATATGAGTAACATTAGTATGACATGTGCTAAGACAAGCATGCAACTTGATACTTTCTACATTGTTTGTTGAATTATTATTTGGTCTTTTTAATTATTTCAAGGTGTTAGTTACGCATAGATCGAAATATCTTGTTGTATGGTGATCGGACCTCCGATTTTTATGCGAAAGAAGTTGAGAATTTCATTGAATTATCTTATAAGAATACAAAGTATGTCCATTGTCCATGTAAAGCTTGTAAAAATGGTGCGCGGTTTGATAACTCAGATACAATAAGATTCCATTTATATCGGAATGGATTTGATCCTTCTTATAAATTGTGGATTTGGCATGGTGAAAGTATTGACAGTTTTCCTGAGCAAAGAAAATCTCATGCAAAAGGAGATGATGGGATTCCTAGAGATCGATTAGATGAGATGATTGAGGATGTGGCCGAAGATTTTGCTGATAAACCGAAAGTTCTTTCTTCCATTTTGGGTAACAATGAGAAGCCTCTATACAACGGTTGCACTAGATATACACGCTTGTCTAGTGTTTTGAAGTTGTTTAATTTGAAAGCGGCAAATGGGTGGTCAGATACTAGTTTTACAGCTTATTGAAGGTATTGAAAGATATGCTTCCAGAAGATAATGAACTTCTAGATCGAATTTATGAGGCAAAAAAAAAATTGTGTCCAATGGGTATGGAGTATAAGAAGATCCACGCTTGCCCAAACGATTGCGTCATTTACAGGAATGAGTATAAGGATTTATTGCTTTGTCCTAAGTGTAAAACTTCACTATACAAAAACAAGCAGCTTTGTGATGAGGTTGAAGACAGTACTGATGCGCAAAAGAAGGGGTCGCCGGCGAAGGTTCTGTGGTATCTTCCTATACTACCGAGATTTAAACGGTTGTTCACTAATGCAAAAGATGCAAAACTTATGACATGGCATTTAGATTGATGTATTCCCAGTGATGATGACAATGTGATAATGCATACATTAGATTCGGATCAGTGGAAAAAAATTGATTCAATGTATCCTTTATTTGGGGGAGAAGCTAGAAATTTAAAGCTTGGTTTGTGTACTGATGGAATGAACTCGTTTGGCAGTCTGAGTAGCACACATAGCTCATGGCCGGTGATGTTTGTTATTTACAATTTTCCGTCTTAATTATGTATGAAGCGCAAGTATATATTTATGTCTCTAATGATTTTAGGCCCACGACAACCAGGAAATGACATCGATGTGTATCTTGCTCCTTTTATTGAAGATTTGAAAAATTATGGGATGAAGGTGCACTTGTGTTTGATGCATACCGTGAAGAAATATTCACATTACGTGCCATGTTGTTCTGTACCATTAATGATTTTCCTGCATATGGAAACTTGTCTGGGTACTCTGTTAAAGGGCATAAAGCATGCCCTATATGTGAGCAGAGTACAGATTTTTGTCAGCTTGCACATAGGAGGAAGACAGTATACCTTGGGCATCGTAGATTTCTTCCCGAGACTCATCCGTATCGCCGTATGAAAAGAGCATTCAATGGATTTCAAGAGTTTAGAAAAGCTCCAGAACCCTTGAGCGGGCCAGAGGTGAAAGCTCGTGTGACGGACATTAATGTGGAGTTTGGAAAACCTTCAGAGTCAAGCAATAATGATACATGTTGTTGGAAGAAAAAATTCATCTTTTTTGAACTTTCATACTGGGAGAACTTGGATGTCAGACATTGTCTCGACGTTATGCATATTGAGAAAAATATTTGTGAAAGCCTGTTAGGTACGCTTTTGAACATACCTAGTAAAACTAAGGATGGTTATAACGCGAGACTTGATATGGTTGATATGAACATAAGATCAAATTTAGCACCGGTAGCTCGAGGACAACGCACATATCTACCCCCTGCCTGTCACACTTTGTCAAGAAAAGAGAAAAAACAACTGTGTTCAAGTTTGCGTAGTGTCAAAGTTCCATCCGGATATTCTTCAAATGTAAGTAGACTTGTTTCTGTAAAAGATTTAAAACTTGTTGGTTTGAAGTCTCATGATTGCCATGCCTTAATGCAACAATTGTTGCCTGTAGCTATTCGCTCGATATTGCCCAAGCATGTTAAGTCCAGTATAACAAGACTTTGTTTCTTCTTAAATGCTATATGTAGCAAGGTTATCGCGCGCGAAAGACTTGATCAGTTACAAGATGAAATAATTGTTGTCCTTTGTCAATTAGAAATGTATTTTCCACCTGCATTTTT
The DNA here is from genome assembly GCA_016801395.1 of Leptodermis oblonga. NCBI lineage: Eukaryota > Viridiplantae > Streptophyta > Magnoliopsida > Gentianales > Rubiaceae > Leptodermis > Leptodermis oblonga. The sequence goes on along the minus strand of CM028750.1, from coordinate 20,176,100 downwards.
TGATATTATGGTACATTTGGTGATTCATTTGGTTAGAGAGATAAAAATCTGCGGGCCTGTTCATTTGCGATGGATGTAAGCATTCGAGCGATATATGAAAGTCTTTAAGGGGTATGTTAAGAATCGTTATCGTCCTGATGCTAGTATTATTGAAGCTTATATAGCTGAGGAGGTAATTAATTTTTGCACTGAGTACTTAGCCAATACAACATCAATTGGAATATCTAAGAATCGGCACGATGGGAGGATTACAGGTATGGGCACAAGGGGAGGAAAAATGTTTACGCCTACTAATGTTGAATTGATGAAGGCGCATCTCTACATACTGCGCAATTCTAAAGAAGTTGAGCCCTATGTGAGAGACCATATGCGTTCAATAAGAAAGTCTTATCCTGCTTGGACGGATCAAAATGTGCTCAATGAACATATTCGGACATTTGTCAATTGGTTTGGTAATGCTTTCATGGGCAAAAACGTTTCAGAGATATTAAAATGGTTGGTGTTTAAGCCCAGCCATGTGGTACGAGCATTTTCAGGCTATGACATAAATGGATATTCATTTGTTACTAAGAGACAAGATGAGAAGAGCATGGCACAAAATAGTGGTGTTACATTAATCTCGGAGGCTTTACATGTTTCTAGCAGGAAGGATAGAAATCTAATGTATGCAAGCATGACATATTACGGGGTGATCGAAGATATTTGGGAGCTTGACTATGTTTGTTTCAAAGTAGCTGTATTTCGATGCAAATGGGTTGATAACAATAATGGGGTTAGAACTGATGATCCATTGGGTTTTACCTTAGTTGATCTTAATCGAGAGGGTTTCAAGGGGGAACCATTTATACTTGCATCGCAGGCGAAACAGGTTTTTTATATCACCGATCCTTGTGACAAACATTGGTCTGTTGTTCTTCATGGTAAATAACATCACAGAGTGGAAGGGATCGATACAGAAGAAGGGCTTTATGAGGCGGGCCTTTTCTCTAGTGGGTTACCTGAATCGATAGCAGTTGAAGAAGATAGGGAACTTGATAAATACATACTTTGTGATGACCACAGCGAAGGATTATGGTTCGAGGATCAAGTTTCCTATAAGAGAAAGAGAATATGTTAAGAATCATTTTCAGGTATATTGTTTGTTTTAGGGTTGTGTGTGTGTGTGTGTGTGTGTGTGTGTGTGTATTTATATATGTATATTTTACTTTAATGAAACTATGGACATAATTTTATAATAACTTTTATTTTTATCCTTCTTAATTAATGTCTGATTGAAACATGTCACAACTTGGATGAAGCCGCGCAATCACGGGATAAAATTTTCAGGGAACTGCATATATCGAAATGTTTAGAAATGAATTTATTATTGCTGGAAATTGTGTGAAGCTTTTGTGTTGATGTTAGGATGACAAGGTGTTTTGGTTAAATTTACAAGGGAGACTCTGTCGGAATTGATTTTAAACTGAATTCCTTATTATTTGAAGTTGTTGGATTCTTACTAAAGTATTTAATTATGTGCATATCCTTGACAGGGAGTGTGTTACATTTATAGGGGAGACTCTGTCGAATTTTCTGGCAAATTGATTTCTTTTTTTTTTATTTTTGATTAAATGTTTAATGTTTTTTTACAAGGAGTAGTTTTGGTAAAATTTACAGGGGAAGCTCTACAATGATTTTTGTTTTGATTTTACATTTAACTCTTGATAAATTACTTTTCTATGCATCGAAAAAAATATTCATTTAGCGAGGTTAGTTATTGACCGCTAAATGAATTAATTATTCATTTATCGATTAATAAATCTTTATTATTTTAGGGTTATTCTTCAATATAATTTATATTGAGGCGCGCTTCGTACCAGCGGCACCCTATTTCTATTTTTCGCCTCTTAACTAGCATGCATGTATACGAGATATACAGAGCGATCGAAAATTATTAAGACTGTACATGGATACGACATCGAGTACTTGTACCCAAGTGTAAAGAGTTTTATTTGTTTCAAGCTATTTTTGATTTATCTTACCATAATTGCAATTATTGATTACCTTTAATTATTAAACTAGAGATAATTAATTAAGAACACATAAACTGAATAGTAAAAATCCTACCATAAATTCAATGAAAATTCTTTTTGTTTAATTGGGATTGTAATATTGAATATGCAATTTATTAATGATCAACCGTTGCAAGTAAATAAAATACATTATATTGAGCAACATACTAAATGTAATGTATTTCACTATACATATTCGATTAATATTATCGTCCTTAATTGCAAATATATATATAGCTAATGACATCCAGTAAGTATTGCTTTAATTTTTTATTGGGCCCTTAAGAATTCATTTTTGTTGGACTACTAACTTAATGCATTTATCGATTTGATTATTTGTTCTCGTTCGCCCAAGTCGAAAACGCAGAAAATTTAGGAAGATAATGAAGCTAGCTTATTACTTTATCGAAGCTTACATGTACTTTTATGAAATTTATTAATTTTGAGCTTTTACCTATACTTATTGTGTAATAGTACATGAAATTTTTCGGTGGAATGGTTCACGGGAAAATTTGAAATTTAATTGTTAAATGTTTTATAAAAGGCGAGCTTCTGTCATAATTAATAAATATAATGTAAATTGGGTATGTAATATTATATTTACAAAACTGTGGGGTTAATTTATGAAAATGAAAAAAATAGAAATTAATAGGGTTTAGGGTTTAGAAAATGAAATAAAAATAGAAATTTATGCTCGCGCGGGAAGACTTTTCTACGGCGGGTCACAAAAAATCGCCGTAGAAAGTCACCATTCTAAAGCGGTTCAAGAAAAAACCGCCATAGAAAATACTTTCTACGGCGGTTTTTGGTTGAACCGTTGTAGAACCGACCCGCCGGTCTAAGTTCAAAAAATGAAAAACTAATCCCTCTTCTTTTCCCCTGCTTCTCCCCTGCATTTCCCCTGTTTCCCTCTCCCCTCTCTCGACCCTGCTTTGGTTTCGTTATGCCCGGGAGCCGTCTCTGGCGCCACCCGTCGAAAGTCCGCCCTTTGCCCGCGCTTCCCTGCGGCTGTTTGGCGGTGCTGATCAGTCCTAGCTCACCAAGGTCCGACCTTTGGGTGTTGCGGACCCCAGCCACCATTTCTTTCATTTTCCCCAACAATATTTTCGGCCTTGGTTGTGGGGTTGCAATCCTACATAAGGTTTATCCCACTTCTATGCTTGCATTTTAAAGCTTTTGAAATGTTACCTTCCTTTTTTTACTTCCGATTGGACTAGGGTTTTTGTTCACAATGTTGATTTCGGGTTTGATCAATGTTATGAATGATTGGATTGCTTTGGGTTTGCTCGATTGTTGGTTGAATTGGTTTGGTTGTTGAATTTAGTGTTTTGTTTTGAGTAAGTTGAGAACCTAGGTGTTTGATTGGGATTTCAATTAAGTACCATTTCAATTCGGTTTTCCTTCACTAAGATGAGAACCTTGGAGTTTGATTTCGGTTTTAGCTTGATTAATTTGAGAACACTGATGTTTGATTTCGGTTCTTAGTCGATTTAGTGTTCCTCCTTTAGTGATAATGAGGAAAATGCTTGGTTGTTGAGTCCACTTTGTGGAATTTAAGCTTTATAGGGTTCCTTCTTTGGGGCTCCCTTGGTTTAATGTATTGAATGCCCCTAATCTATTGAAAGTAAAACTCTCTTTGCATCAATGTAAAGCTTCTTTATTGCAAAAGCACAAAGTACTTCTCTTGTTTTAGGGAAGGAGAGTATTTTTTAGGAGTGAACTCCTCCTTAAAGCTTTTACCTTTATCACTATATTTTGGTTTTATCCTTTAGTAGAAATGATTGTTCTCATTAGTTGTTGGTTAGAAATGTGAAGTGCTTTATCAATGTTACCCTTTATAAGTCCACTTTTTTGGGGTTCCTTTGGTTTAAGTTGGATAATGGTACTTGTGTATTGCAAATAACACTTTCTCCTCTTCGCTTTCCCTTATCTTTGTTTGAAATGAGTGAAATATGCTTTGTGAGTCGTTCACTGTGATGAGAGGGATTTTTTTATAAATGTAGAGTGTGGAATATCACTTCTCCTTAAATCTTTTACCGTATGCGATTTAGTGTTTATCCTTTAGTGCTAAGGAGGATAATGCTTTGTGGTTGAAGTGAAGTTGTGTTACTCCCTTGTTTTAATGTATTGAATGCCCCTAATCTATTGAAAGTAAAGCTATCTTTGCATCAATGTACAGCTTCTTTATTGCAAAAGCACAAAGTACTTCTCTTGTTTTAGGGAAGGAGAGTATTTTTTAGAAGTGAACTCCTCCTTAAAGCTTTTACCTTTCTCACTATATTTTGGTTTTATGCTTTAGTAGAAATGATTGTTCTCATTAGTTGTTGGTTAGAAATGTGAAGTGCTTTATCAATGTTACCCTTTATAAGTCCACTTTTTTGGGGCTCCTTTGGTCAAGTTGGATAATGGCATTGTATATTGCAAATAACACTTTCTCCTCTTCGCTTTCCCTTATCTTTGTTTGAAATGAGTAAAATATGCTTTGTGAGTCGTTCTCCGTGATTAGGGGGATTTTTTTATAAATGTAGAGTGTGAAATATCACTTCTCCTTAAATCTTTTACTGTATGCGATTTAGTGTTTATCCTTTAGTGCTAAGGAAGATAATGCTTTGTAGTTGAGGTGAAGTTGTGTTACTCCCTTGGTTTCATGTATTGAATGCCTCTAATCTATTGAAAGTAAAGCTATCTTTGCATCAATGTAAATCTTCTTTATTGGAAAATCACAAAGTACTTCTCTTGTTTTAGGGAAGGAGAGTATTTTTTAGAAGTGAACTCCTCCTTAAAGCTTTTACCTTTCTCACTATATTTTGGTTTTATCCTTTAGTAGAAACGAGTGAAATGCTAGTTGTCATTAGTTGACGTTGCGAAATGTACATTGCCTTTTAAATTTAAACATTACAAGCATTCTTTTTTTTTTTTGTCTCCTTTGGTTTAAAGCTTTAAATGCAAAGATGTTATCTTGTTTTCTCTTTGTCTTTACATAAAGTTTAAGCTAAGCTAGTGGCCCAGAAAAGAAAACGCAATGAGGAGCATAGTGATGAGGGAGAGCGCAATGGAGATGGGTCTTCTACTAGAGCTAAAAGAGGTAGATGGCCTACAAATTGCAATGATCTTTTGGAAATACGTATGAAGGGGAAAACTCTTGAGATTTCTTTCAATTCCAAAAATGAGCCTAAAAATTATAGAAGAGAGTGTGGATAGAAATACAGGTATTCTACAAAATTATAATGCATTGTTTGTTTACTCATTCATACAAATGAACCAAATTTATCTAAATTTGTACTTCTATTGTTTACTGTAGGCATTATTTGTTTTTAACTCAACTGAAGAACTCGAAACCAAGTGGATTTCTTATGCCGGTAAATGTTGGAAATATTGAAAATCCTTTGTAGGTAGATATGTAAATGGTGACTTGAAGGGTGACGACCATGCCTTGAATATAAATACTACTCTTGTGGTTGGCTCTACAAAGCTGAACAATATTTTTCCTATCGAAAAACCCCAACCAACCTAAAAATTCCTTTAGCTTCATTCCATTTGGATGGGCCAGCTCTTCAATGGCCCCAATGGTTGAAAAAAATTGAGCCCATTCCTCAGACTTGGTAAGAGCTCGTTGAGGCACTGCTAGCTTTCTTTGGGCCAACGGATTATGAAGATACATCAGAGGCACTCACCTACCTCCGCCAAATGACAATTGTGGCGGCACATCAATCTGCTTATGAGCAACTGTCCCATCAGGTTGATAGGTTACTGAACCTTTTCTCATCGGCTGTTTCATCATCGGCCTTCGTGACGACATCCAATTGGATGTTAAGATCAAACAACCCAAGTCCATCTGCAGTGCCATCGGAGTAGCAAGATTGGTTGAGAACGCAAGGACCGACAACTGGAGAGAGCCAAGAATGGCCTCGAACTCCAGGAGCCGACTAGCCGGCCAGGGCCTTCTTCAGGGCCGGCGTCAAACCCAAATTCCCAGGTTGTCCAGTGGATTAATCCACAAGAAGCCAGTGAGAGATGCGAGAAGGGGCTTTGCTATTACTGTGATGAAAAATTCATCCCCGGACATCGGTGCCAACCATCGCAAATCTTCATGATCGAGGATTACGGTACAAGAAGCAAAAGGTGGAACGAGAATCCTAACCGCTTTCCTTGATTAGTGACCACCGGGCCTACCCCCAACTCCAGCCTTACGAACAAGACTGATTTTGAGGGGGGATGTGGAATGATACGTGACAAATAAAGTGGAAGACTTCGCCAAATTAGTGGAATTTTTCTTCCTTGATCCTTGGCTTATGGCTTGTGTTACTGGCCACGCCACTTCTCTTACTTCATGCATTAGTTGTTAGGAGTTGTTTTAAGCATTAGTTGTTTAGTTGTTAGGAGTGTTCCTTCTGTTAGGAGATCCCAGATTATGAGGGATTCTAGTAGTGCAGTTTAGTGTAATCTTAAACTCTATAAATAGAGCCTCCAGTAGTGCTAATAAAATCATCAAGAAATACAAGTATTTTCCTTTCTTTGAGAATCCTTCTTCTTCCTCTCCTAAATTCCCTTATCACAGTTATGTTCCGGTGCTCTGATCAACCTCAGCCCAAACTATGGACATAAGACTCTCTGTAACCCACTCGCGCAATTGCGTTGGCTCATCAATAATTTTGTCTTTCTTCCCAATGCTTGGAAACACGAGGGTTAAAGGAGTGTCCAAATCAAACTCCCCAACCAGATGCCCCTCCTCCGCATCCACCAGACGCTTCTTCGCGGCTACAGCCCTCTTCGCATACACCTGCACCATCTGCTCCAATAGGGTTCGCATCAATGGACCCTTTCTTCCTTAAGACGCCCCTTAAAATAAACAAAGTAAATTGCTCACCTAGGTTGGCACGGATGCTAGCATTTGTCCTCGGCTGAGGCAACTCATTCCTCTCTGTAAGATTCCTGTAAACGTTCGCCCGCAGTGAGAGATTGCTCTCTAGAAACCCCACCCTCAAAACGAGCCACGCTGTTGCACATCGTCACACCTAGTATACGATCTCCGTTCACGTGAACCAGGTCTTTAAAGCTGACAACTGAAGGCACCGCCTTCTTTCCCTGTTTCTCTACTCGTGGTGGTGCCCCAGGCTTCAAAACTTCCTTATATGCATTCCTATAGCTTTTGTCCCCATCAATGGCCCCAAAGAACACCATCTACCATCAGCTATAGAAAACGATCAAAATCCAACGCTGCCACAACAAAGACGGACGTTAAAAAAAAAGAAAAGAAACTTACCATCTCTAAGGTCCATCATAACAATGGCAGGGTCCGGCTTGGCAAGTACCTGGCTCAACCCACACACAACCAACACCCGCTCATCAGTAATGCAAACATCAGGCAAGGGAGACATAGTCATCCCACTAAGGACGGAAGCATTAAAACCAACTGGCAAGCCGCTATTCTTTTATCGCAAAATCATCACTACCATTAATTTTTCAACATATCCCTTAGGGAAATGATGTTTCGACATATAAAAAAACATAAGTCTCTAGTCCTTGATCTTACAAGGTAAGTCTAAAACAGCCTTGTGGGAATATTCTTCCCCTATCTTGAAATAAAAACCACTCATTAGGCTGATTTTTACTAACAAGTGAAATAATAACCAAATAACAGAACATATCTACGTAGGTATAACACGGAACTTATGACATTGAATCAGAAATCCTATTATTTTTCTAATAGCATTTGGTCCCAACTGGCTAAGGCTTAATTCGTAACAGCTTAAGACATCCACAATAAACAGATTAATAGGCATTTAGACACCTACCTTAAAGGTATGCTCGACCGTAATGCACCCAGCCAGTGGACCCCTAATCCTATTGTGGGTAGCATTTGGAATTCGAAAATCATATTAACTTTTGGGCAAGCAGAACCTAAATCTAAAAAAGGCCAGCCTAAATGCAGTAAATTAGATATATATTCATTCATAGACCAACTCTTAGCTTCTGCTGATTTCGTTCCCACCCGTCCAATTAAAATCAAAATGCGAAATTAAAATTCAAATATGCAAAACAGAGAAAGAAAGAGTGGTAAGGAATGAATCACACTGAAAACACCTACCTCCGCAAAGCACATGAGTAAAGATGGGATACCTCCCAAGGCGCAGCAACGTCCGGCACCGAGAACAACAACAACCACTCAGACACAACTCAACGGCTCAACGCAGACCTTCTCTCTCTAAAACCCATGTGCTTTCTCTCATTAGAAATAATCAAATGGGAGTAAGATTGAGCTAGGTTTTCTTAACCCCGCGCCCGCCCCCCGCGCCCGCCCCCCGCCCCCCCTCTTTCCCCCTTTTATAAAAACTCATGGGCCTCGAAACGGATCAGCCATGCAAAAAGCCCATTCACATCCTCCAAGCGATTGGCACACCAAACGTCACCTCTCAGATAAAATACTTCATAGCCGAGCACTCCAAAAATCGAAACGACCCGTCGCTTCGCAATAGGCAAGTCAAGCGTCACCTCTCAAATACAATGTATCACTGACACTTGGAAGACGCCCTGTCCCATCGCTTCGAATACCTAGACAACCATCATTACTTACACATGTGATAATTCAAAACACGGCGCAAGCGAAAGTCCCCCTTTTGCCAAACAAAAAAGGGAGATAATTTTTCTCCAAAAATTGGTTGAAATTTGTTACAAAACAGAAGTTCCCCCTTCCGTCAAAACAAAAAAGGGAGTCACAAATTTTTCTTCCAAAAATTGGTTGAAACTGTTACAAAACGGATGTTCCTGCTTTCGTCAAACAAAAAAAGAGTGACAAATTTTTCTCCAAAAATTGGTAGAGATTTGTTAACAAACGGAAGTTCCACTCCCGCCAAACAAAAAAGGGAGTGACATTTTTTCTCCAAAAATTGGTTGAAATTTGTTATCAAATGAAAGTTCCCTTTCCGTCAAACAAAAAAGAAGTGACAAAATTTTCTCCAAAACTTGGTCGAAATTTGTTACCAAACAGAAGTTTCCCTCTGCCAAACAAAAAAGTGAGTGACAATTTTCCTACAAAAATTGGTTGAAATTTGTTATCAAACTAAAGTCCCCCTTCCGCCAAACAAAAAAGAGAATGACAAATTTTTGTTCACACATTGGTTGAAATCAACGTTGTCTGGGCCGAACCGGTCCGACCACGAACCGGCACCCTTGCCGGTTCAAAACATGGAAAAGTCGGATCCTTAAAAAACCGGTCAAAATTTGTTTTTAATGTGTTTTCAAAATTTGACATTTTTTACAAAATTTTGCTGTCAATGGGAATTGAACCTTGGTCACACATAGAAAATATGAATACTTACCATTATACCATTGTTCATTTTTGTTTAAATTATTATTTTAACTCATTTTAATATGAATCATGGACTTTCTAACAATCTATTAATTGGACAATCCAAACTAATGTTAATTTTATTATCCTTCCTGACTATTTATAAAATTAATACTATCATAATTTTTATTAGTTATTTTCTGTTCAATTAAAATTTGTTTATTTATTTATGTATTAACTTAAAATACGTTTAATTTTTTTTACATCAAATTTTATCTTTTTTTTTGTCTAATAAAAATGTAGTAATATAATTTTATATATTTTTTAATAGAAACTAAGAAATATTTTATATTTGATTTACTTATTGGGTTTTATAATAATATATTTTAATGTTTAACTTAGCTGTAAAATTTGCAAAAATATATAATTGTTGTAAAAAAAATATATTTTAAATGTTACAAATAATAAAATTAAGCATGTTAATCATTAATATATATATATATATAATATATACGGTATCCGGTTTGACCCCCGGCTAAAACTAGTCAAACCCCCGGTTTGAGCGAACCCTCGGTTCGAGCGAACCCTTGGCCTCACCGGTTCAACGTTCGGTCCGGCCCAGACAACCATGGTTGAAATTTATTACTAAACAGATGTTCCCCTTCCGTTAACCACAAAAAGAGGGGGTCATAATTTTTTTGCCTATCACTAGATAATGCATATTGAAAAGACTTCCACCGACTAACAAGCCTGCTCTCACCATCTGGCTTACCCTAGCATCTGTCCAGGCGTAAACCCCTTCTAGACTTGGGGCTTAATAGTGTCTAAGGGCCCCTGTGGCCTACACCCCTCCACCCCTCCGACACCAAAAGGCTGCCCCCCAAGCAGGGGACCACCATCGACCAAGCCAATCAGGGAGATGACTTTGTCCATAAGAAAAAAGGGACCTTCCTAGAAGGTTCCCCTTACCTACCAAGGTCTTTCACATCAATCACTATAAATACCAACAGTGCCTTATAGGTAAAGGGTTCATCTTCTCTCATCATTTACTGTCTACTCCACTGATTGAACCTAAAGGCTGTTACTAACTTGACCTTCGAAGTACAGTCCAGAAACAAGCTCTCAAAACTCCTCATGATGAGTGTCTTTTAGTTGTTTTATTTTAGCATCTCTTGGGTGCTTTTCACGGGTATATTTGTTGTTTTATGAAGCCAAGAGTAGGTGTTTAGAGACTGAGTCAAGAAGGAAATGAATGAGCTAAAAGAAGGAAAAAGGGGTCCGTTTGAGCAAAAGGAAGGTAGCAACAGAAAATGGGCAGCCATGGAGAAATTTCAGTTGTTACCGTAGTGAATCAAGAGGCAAAATTCCAGCAGCAGTATAATTGGAGAATTATCTTGGATGAAAGTGATTGCTGGAAATAAGGAAAGAGAGAAGTAAATATTCAATTTCCTTACTTGAAGAAACTTGTGATAAGGAAGGAAAATCAAAGGGATAAAGAAGGAAAATCAAAGGGATAAGGAAGGAATTCAAAATGCTGATTTGTAGGGATATAATTGATGAAGATATTATGTTGATTGGAAGGAAGTTAATTGTTGGAGATATTCTTGGGAGATTTGGAGGATTATGCTACTTCCTATTTTAGAGCCATTGTTATCTAGTATAAATAGGGGAGCTTTGAGGCATTAACATTCAACATTCAGCTTTTAGCTCTTTAGTTTCACACGTTAGTTTTAGTTTTTCCAGCAAGAGTTCTCTTTAGTTCTTAGTTCTCTTTTGTTCAGCTTATCTCCTTTGAAGCTTTTGATACAATCTTTAGTTTTATTTAGTTCTTCTTTAAATTCTTCAAATAGTTTTATATCATTTTTTCCTTTGTTTCTCGTTATGGGATTAAGGAAAAATAAGTACAATAAAGTTTGGAATTGTTTCTTGTTGCTGAATTGTTCTCGTTCAGGCCTCTATTTGCCCAAACGGAGGGTTGGTTCAGACCTGCAATTATTAATAAGTATTCTATTTCTTTTCCTTCTTCTTTGTTGCTTCATCCTATGGCTTTTACATTAAATATGTGTGTATTTGCCATGACTATGAGTAACTAAACTCTTTTATTCTGGCATTATGTGATGAAGTAGATCTATGCATGTATGAAACATAGGATTAATATTGGTTCAAGTTCTTGTATTCCTATTTATCTTGTGCACATAAGTCTAAATGCTAGATTTAATTAAAGTCTGATCAACTTTTGTTTAATCCGGTAAGGTCAACTAGTGACAAACCTACCGTCGGGTAGTACAAGATAAATAGGTAACAACTTCTAAAGTTAACCCGATAGAAGTGTTAGTGTTGGGTCCTCCTGGAAATTAATGCAGCTAATTAAATTAATAGGTGTCATAGGGAACCCACGGAGATTACCGACACACTAAGGGGGGATTTGGTTTTGTCGTAGGGAGCCCATGGTAACTTATAACTAACCGATACATTGTACTTTGATTTATTTATGGCGTTAATGATTGCATGCATAGATTGATCCGATTCATATAATGTTGGAATACTCTTTTAAGTGATAATTTATTTGTTCTTGTGAAGTTTTAGTTTTTTTATAAGTGACAAATTTTAAAGGTCTCTCTGAGACACAAAGGTGATTGCAAATCAAACCATTTTTCAAATCGATAGGAATATGAGAGTTTAAGTCAGCTGTTCCCTGCGGATCGACCCTGCTTTCTATACTATTTGTAGTAATTTCTTGCAGGTTTAAGCACTAATTTTTGTGCATTTTGGTAGCCTCACGACGGGCTCTATCAAATTGGCGCCGTTGCCGGGGATGGCTTTTGAATTTTAATTCTTTCTTTTTTCCTATTGATGTATGTTTGGTATGTTCTTGTGTAGTTTATGAGCAGATCTTCAAAACCTATCCTATTGAGTGATCCAGAAATTGAAAAGACTACTAGGAGGCTAGCAAAAGAAGCGCGAGAACGAAAGAAGGTAGCTGAGGCTGCTACTTTAGAGGCTGACAGTTGTCTTTTTGGGCAAACGGACAGTGACTCTGAAGCTGATTATGAGAATTCTGAACCTGACCCCATTCTGAACTTTGAAATGGGGGACAGACAAGAAGAGAGGCGTGAAGAAAGAAGGGAGGATGCCCCACCTATTAGGAAAATGACTTTGAAAGAGTTAAGCAACTATCAGACTGAAGACAGAGCTTCCGCGGTAGTCCCTCCAACCTTGCCGAATGGATTTCCTTTAAAAAGTGGTTGGCTCAATGGGATTCCCAAGTACCACGGACACAGGGGGGAAGACCCACATAACTTCCTCGATGAGTATGTAAAAAATTGCAAGGTAGGTAAGTTGCCAACAGGAGCAACCTTAGACCAGCTCAAGTTGGTAGCTTTTCCCTATGTGCTAACCGCCAAGCCAACAAATGGTTTTCCTCACTACCTGCAAATTCCGTCACAGAATGGGGGCAAATGAAGGAGCTGTTTTTGAAGAAATATTTTCCTTCCACCAAAACTAATGCGGTGATGAAGGAAATCAGCAGCATTCGACAGGACTACGATGAATCCCTAAGTAATTACTGGCTCCGTTTCAACGAGCTAGTGGAGAGCTGCCCGAACCACAAATACACTGACGCACAACTGCTCCAGTACTTTTATCATGGCATGACGGGAGAAGAAAGGAAGCTGATAGATTCCTCCAGTGGCAGAGCTTTCCAGAACAATACAGTCACCTAAGCAAGGAAAGTCATTGAGGATGTCATTGGTTCGAGGGGAGAATTTGATGAACCAGTCCGTGTGGTCAAACGGAATGCCGAAGTCAGGCTCGTGGATGATACAGGAGATGAGAAGATAGATAAGTTGACCGCCAATGTGGAGAAATTAACAGAGTTAGTAGCAAAAAAGGCCACGGCAGGTAGCAGCAAAACAGAAGGGCAGCGTCAACAATACAGCAAACCAGAAGAGGAGCTCTGTGGGATTTGTGGAAACAAGGGTCATCTAACTCATCAATGCAATCTCGCACCAAATGACCCTATTGCTCAAGCAAATGCAGCTGGGAATTGGAACGCACATAATTATGGAGGGAATTGGAATAGGCAGCAACAGAGAAGAGATCCTTATTCGAATACCTACAATCCCGGATGGAAGGATAACCCAGTGTTTAGTTGGAAGATTCCAGAAGACAGTGAACAGAACCAAGGCCAGCATTCAAATCAACAATCCCCCAACCAAGGTTTCAACAACAATCGAAACCAAGGGGCATCGTACCGACCGCCCCAACAGAGAGGGTTTCAGAATCAGAATCAACAAAGGGGTGGTAAATCAATGGAGGATGCAATTGGTGACTTGTTTGAGCAACAAAAGGAGCAGAGAACACCAATGGATGGGATAGCACAAATGATGTCTCAACTATCTGCCTCTATCCAAGAACTAAGGGGAAATCAGGGCAAGTTACCTTCCCAAGTACAGGTTCCACCCAAGGAAAACGTGAATGAGATCACTTTGAGGAGTGGCAAGGTTCTGGAGCCTGTAGTAAAAAAATCACCATCAGTAAGGGTCGATTTGCCCGAGACGACCATGGTCCCAGAAGTTGATCAGCCAGATGCAGAACCTGAACCAGTGGCTAAACCAATAGAGATTCTCACCCCAGCTCCAAGTCTGAAGGGGGGAATTCGTACAGAGCTCCCCCATTTCCAAACAGCTTAAAACCGAAGGCCAAGAAGCCAAAAGAAGACCCTGTGGACTACTTGGCGGTGTTCGAGAAAATGGAAGTCAACATCCCTTTCCTTAAGGCAATCAAACTTCCGCCAGTTGGGAAGTTTCTGAAGGAGTTCATGGCAGGGAAGCCAAGGGGAGCAAGCAAGGTGGTGCTAGGCGAGAACGTTTCCGCCGTCATTCAAAAAAAGCTTCCACCTAAATGCAAGGACCCAGGTATGTTTTCCTTGCCTTGCATTATTGGAGATAGAGTAATAGAGCATGCTATGTGTGATCTGGGTGCCTCTATTAATGTTATGCCGTTGTCTATTTACATGACTTTATCTGGTGTTGAGTTAGTAGATACAAAAGTAGTTATCCAACTAGCTGATAGGTCATGTGTGCACCCTGTAGGGGTGCTTGAAAATGTGTTAGTACGTGTGAACTCTTTTGGGTACCCTGCGGATTTCTATGTTGTTAAGATGAATAATGATCCTGCTAAAGAATCTGCGGGTGTGTTGTTAGGTCGGCCTTTCTTGAAAACTGCTAGGGCTTTGATTGATGTATATAATGGCTCCATCTGCTTAGAATATTATGGTGAGAAATACACATTTAGCATCGAGAATGCCATGAAATATCCATCTGATGTTGAGAATGTGTATGGCATTGATGTAATTGACCCCCTTGTCCAAGAGCATCTTGAGACTTATTTTTTGCAGGACAAGCTGGAGGCAGTGCTCACACAGAATTTCACCGATATTGATGCCCAAGAGTTGAATGATGAAGAGATTAGGGAGGCAATCATGTCCCTGTATGCAGTTGAGGCAGCACCCAGTACTAGACCTCAGATCTATTTGCCCAAGCAGACGAGTGCTGACAGGCCCTTGCCATCTATAGTTAAAGCTCCAAAGCTTGAACTGAACCCTCTCCCTGACAATCTGAAGTATGCCTATCTAGGAGAGGGCGAGACACACTGCCAGTCATAATCAGCAAGGGGTTAACTATGACCCAGGAGGACAGATTGCTTCGAATTTTGAGGAAGAATATAAAGGCAATTGGGTGGACCTTGGCTGACATCACTGGAATCAGTCCCGACATATGTCAGTACTACATCTTCTTGGAGCCCGACGCTAAACCTGCTCGAGAGCATCAAAGGAAGTTGAATCCAAATATGAGGGAGGTGGTGCTGAAGGAAATTTTGAAGCTCTTAGCCATGGGGATCATCTACCTGATTTCTGACAGTAAGTGGGTAAGCCCGATCCATGTTGTTCCAAAAAAAGGAGGGTTTGAAGTGGTGACCAATGAAAAAAATGAGCTAGTGCCGATGCGCCTCCTTACTGGATGGCGCATGTGTATCGATTTTCGGAAGTTAAACTCGGCAACAAGGAAGGACCATTTCCCCCTACCGTTCATTGATGAGATGCTCGAAAGGTTGGCAGGAAGGATGTTCTTTTGTTTCTTAGATGGCTACAGTGGGTACTTCCAGATCTAGGTGAACAAAGATGATCAGGAGAAGACCACATTTAAATGCCCTTTCGGCACATATGCATATCGCTTAATGCCCTTTGGTCTGTGCAATGCACCAGGTACTTTTCAGCGGTGCATGATGAGTATTTTTTCGGACATGATTGAGAAGTGCATCGAGATTTTCATGGATGACTTCACAGTGTATGGAGATTCGTTTGACGAATGTTTGAAAGTCTGGATCTAGTTTTGGCAAGATGTGTGGAGAAGAATTTGATCTTGAATTATGAGAAGTGCCATTTCATGGTAAATGAAGGAATTGTACTTGGGCACAAAATCAGTCAAGAGGGGATAGAAGTGGACAAGGCAAAGGTGGAGCTGATTTCAAAGCTTCCTTACCCGACAAGTGTGAGGGAGATTCGTGGCTTTCTGGGGCATGCTGGTTTCTATAGAAGATTTATCAAAGATTTTGCAAAAATTGCCCAGCCACTAACTAATCTGCTGAAAGACGACGTCCCGTTTGACCTAACGGACGACTGCAAGAAGGCCTTTGATCTTTTAAAAGGCAGGTTGGTTTCAGCTCCAGTGATTCAACCACCCAACTGGGAGCACCCTTTTGAGCTCATGTGCGATGCAAGCGATTATGCAGTAGGAGCGGTACTTGGCCAGAAAATAGGAAAGGAGAGCCATGCAATATATTATGCCTCCAAGACTTTGAATCCGGCCCAATGCAATTACACCACTACAGAGAAGGAGCTCTTGGCCGTTGTTTTCGGCTTTGATAAATACAGACAGTACTTGCTAGGATCCAAAGTGGTGGTTTACACAGATCATGCGGCTTTGAAGCATTTGCTGGCAAAGAAGGAGTCGAAGCCTCGACTGATTAGATGGGTCCTGTTGCTCCAGGAATTTGACTGGGAATTAAGGGACAAAAAGGGAGCAGAGAATCATGTGGCAGACCACCTAAGCAGGCTGTTGGTTCCGGAAGAGAAAGTACCTATCAAAGAAACATTTCCGGAGGAACATCTCTATGCAGCCGACACTGTACCACCACCCTGCAATTTGCTGCTTGACGTGCTAACAGGTGAAAAGCATCCTGACCCTTGGTACTCTAACATCGTGAATTATTTGATCGCAGGGGTATTTCCACCAGAGTATTCACGAGGACGACGTGAGAAGCTAATAAGCGACAGCAAGTACTACATATGGGATGAGCCGATCCTGTGGAGGCTTGGACCCGATCAGATCCTTAGGAGGTGTGTTCCAGAGTGGGAACATGAGGACATTCTCCGACACTGTCACTCATTTGCCTGTGGAGGCCATTTTGGGCCAAAACGGACTGCACGAAAGGTAATGGACAGTGGATTTTATTGGCTAACATTAAACAGAGATGCATATCTGTTTTGCAGGAAGTGTGATAGATGCCAGCGAGGAGGAAATATAGGTGTTCGAGATGAGATGCCTCAAGTTCCGGTAAAGGTTTGTGAAATTTTCGATGTGTGGGGGATGGACTTTATGGGTCCATTCCCTGCATCAAATGGAATGTTATATATATTGCTGGCAGTTGACTATGTGTCCAAATGGGTGGAAGCAAAGGCTACCCGGACTAATGATTCAAAGGTTGTTGCAGATTTTTTGCAGGCTAATATTTTTTGCAGGTTCGGAGTGCCCAAGGCAATCATTAGTGATCGAGGAACACATTTTTGTAGCCGAACCGTTGCAGCATTGATGAAGAAGTATGGGGTGCAACACAGGCTTGCAACACCTTACCACCCGCAGTCAAATGGACAAGCCGAAGTCTCTAACAGAGAGATTAAACGGACCCTGGAGAGGACAGTGAATAAATCAAGGAAGGATTGGAGCCAAAAGTTGAATGATGCACTATGGGCATATAAGACCGCATACAAGACCCCAATTGGGATGTCGCCGTACCGGCTTGTGTTTGGGAAAATGTGTCATCTCCCAGTTGAGCTAGAGCATCATTCTTACTGGGCAGTCCAGAAATTAAACATGGATGCAGTAGCATGTGGAGAAGAGAGGAAATTCCAGCTACAAGAGTTAGAAGAATTGAGGGAGGATGCCTATGAGATGGCCAAGTGGCATCAAGAACGCACTAAGGGGAGGCATGATCGCCTAATCCGACAGAAGGAGTTCAAAGTGGGCCAACAAGTCTTGATTTTTCAATCTAGGCTGCGACTCTTTAGTGGTAAGTTGAAGAGCAAGTGGCAGGGACCACTAGAGGTAGTGGCCGTTGGCCCAAGTGGAGCAATAGAGGTAAAAGACCCCAGAACCGGTCTGCAATTCAAGGTCAACGGACAGCGTCTCAAGCATTATCATGAGCCGGGTCAGATACAGACTGTGGAGGAACTCTCCTTGTCGATTTGTCCCAATCACTGAGAAGAGACAATTAAGTCTAGCCTTAGACTTAAAAGAATGGCGCTACTGGGAGGCAACCCAGTTTTCTGTTAAATTTTTTGTTTTCTTTTTCATTTTAATTTTTTTTTAATTTTCATTTTATTTAATTTTATTTGGTTGAAGATGTTTGGGCTAATTTTTGAATGGGTTGGATGTTTTAAATGTTGTATGCAGGATTAATTGGAGGGCTAGAAGATTCAAGGAAAAAAAAAGGTGGAATGTGGAGCAATCAGAAGGTCAGGGGCATCTCAGCAAATTTGGGCCAGGGACTACAATTGCAATTCAAAAAAAGTGGGCCAATTTTGCAATCACATTGAACCCAGCCAATTCTCCACCCATCAGCTCCATCGACCCACCAACTCAATTACCCAGCAACCCAATTACCCACCAACCCAATTAGCGACCCACCACCCAACCCACCCACCGACCCATCAACCTAAATAAACCAAATACCCAATCCCATACCCCCCAACTAATCAAATTAACTTATCCTATTGCCTACCCGATTTCCCCACCAAAATAATAACATTAATAATCAATTTTACTTCATCTTCTTCCTCTGCAACGAACCGCCGCCGCCACCTTTTCACCACCACCATTCCCGTCCAACCTCCATGGGCGCCGGCAAAAAAAGAGCTCGGCTTCGGCCAGTCGACGAGCCCGACGTCCTCGAAGCCACTCCCCTCGCCACCATTTTTCCCTACGCCCATCTCCGACCCACCCAAAACCCGCAGCCGCCCCTTCAATTTCGCACCCCAATCCCGCCAGCCTAAGGCCCAACCACCATGCCAAAACCACCCCCTCAGCCGAATCCACCAGTCGCCACCCCTAACCGAACCAAAAAACCCACCCCCACCCGAACAAAATTCCCACCCCCCCCCCCTCACCCGAACCACACCCCCACCCACACACCCACCACCGCCCAGCCCACACCAAAAAAAAAAAAAAAAGAGCTCGGCCTTTGATGAAGAACGCAACTCCTGCGGCCCAGATTCCAATGCCGGTAAAGCCCTCCGTCCGCCGTTCAAATCGTGTGGCCTCCCACACCGCCTCTGCATCCCTGCACCGGAAAGAACCAATTCAAAGTGCTAAGGAGCCCTTCATAATTTCAGAAGAGGAACAGTCATCTAGCCCTACTGTTCCAGCAAGAAAACGACAAAGACAAGGGGAGGCCACATAAACTGCAGATGGGAATTTTTCTACTGCCCCAACTGAACCTCTGCCGGCGAGTACTTCTACTGCTGGTCCGACTACATCACCACCACGGGCGAGTACTTCTACTGCCCGAAGAGTAGCCGCTGTGAAGAGAGCTCCCCGGTTTCCCCCTGCACAGATAGTCCAGCAAGCACAAGTCAAAAGAAATTTGACTTTCACTACAAAAGATGAGATTGAAGCTCTCAAACAGGTCCAAACTCGTTCCCCATTACCCTTGTACTTGCCTGATATTTCACTGTTAAAGTCATTGAATATTTGGGATACTGTGCTGGAATTATTTTCTAATATTGGCTGGTCTTGTTTGTTGGATTTACCAATTTGCCCTGTTTTTATTGAAATGTTGCATGAGTTTTTTACTACTGTGCATATGACCAAATTAAAAGGGTTGACTAAAGAGAAGCCTTTTCTCTCTTTTAGACTGTTTCGAAAAACCCATGAATTTTCTGTGAATGACTTCAATATTTTATTGGGTTTTTGTGCTGAGGAAGATTTGGACACTGATGCATATAAAGCTGTTGAACTTGGATTTCCATCCTTTGCTCAACAAGCTGCCTGGGCCCGCAGTGGCAAGTTTATACCGTCCAAATCCGAGGCTTATTTGATAGAAAGTCCTGCACTTAAGTTTTGTCATTACCTGATTGTTCGTAATTTGACTGGTAGGACTTCTGCTCAGCATGTTGTGTCTTCCAATGAGTTGTATATTTTACTATGCATGCTGGATAAGGTTCCTTTGAACCTGGGATTTTGGGTAGGGTATGTTTTTGGGGACATTGGAACCCATAGGACTAGACATTTGTCCCTTGGTCACTTTGTGGGTTTGCTTGCTCGTAATGCTCAATTGTTTGATCCCACTCACACATGCATGACCCCTTCCCTTCCCCCTGTGACTCTCACATCTGGATATCTAGTGCACACACAATTGCTGTATATGGCCTCCAATGGGGCCCTTTGTTTCCATGATGTGGCTCGTCCACCACCTTCTCGTGCAGCCAGTGCAGAATTTTTACATGTGCAACAATCAGTTGACGAGTTAAAGAAGGACCAAGCTGCTCTACAGCTCCAGGTCACAGAAGGTTTTTCCACTTTACAGCACTAGTTCACTGAAGGTCTCGCTGCTATACAGCTGCAGTTTGATCAGCTTCGGGCTCACTTAGCCCAGACCCGGCAGAGTAAGTATCTCTCTCTTCCTTGTCTCAGTCTCTATGTTTTTATTGTTTTGGGTCTGTCTTTGTGAGTTTGTGAATTTAGTATTTGTGGATGTTCATGGTATTTTCTTACTGTTGGTGTGTTTCTTATTCTTGTTTTGTGCTGAGGACATGCACAAATTTAAGTGTGAGGATGTGTCGATCCTGTCCGGATCTGTCTTTTGTGTTTTTAAGTCTGTTTTGAGTCAAGTACTGCCCTTATTGTGATCAGAACATTGAAATAAGCACCATGGACGCATGATTGAGTTGGCATATGTTTACTCTTTTTGGTTGAGGTTTGGGTATGTTTTTATTGCTTTAGCATGATCAGGCTACTTTTTCCCATTCTTAGCCATTGAAAATGAGTGTTGCTGAGCAAAAATGATTTTTGATGAGAAGTGGGAATCCCACTGTTTGCCGGTCTGACTTGTCAAGATGATCATTGTGTGGGATACAACTGGATGATGGGGGACCCTTGTAGGATAACCAAGTTTGGCTTTACTTTCTAACTTTCCTGTGCATTAATCCATAGAAGCCACTTTGAAGCCTTGACTGTATTTCTTCTGAGTTAGTAAATGAACCAAGGCCTAATTTTTATCCTCTCTTTCTCCCCCGCCCCTTAGTGTGCATGCAATGTGAATGTTGGATTTGTGCTTGCTGAATTGAAGATGATATAATGGCTACAAGAGAAGCAAGTATGAAAATGTGAACCTTGCTGAATGTTATATTGGTATGCTATTGTGCTGAAATAAAAGTGAGAAAAAGAGAAAAGAAGCAAAGTGCTGAATTGTGCAGCAGTGATTGTGTGCTGTGAATGTTAAAAAAATCTTGAGATTGCTTGCTGAATTTTTTGTTTTGGTGGCTGAATTGTGAATGAAAAAGATGAAGTAATGACCTGAATTTGTGAAGAGATGAGTCTCTATTTGCCTAAATGAGAGGCAACGTTGTGCAAATGTTGAGAAGGATGAAATGCTGTTTTTTAATGCACACTGAGTTTCTATTTCGTGCAGGTGACCAGGACCAATTAGGGCCATACCAAGTTTGAATCCCTAAGCCCAGTTGTGTCCAAAGATAAAGGGTTGTTCTTAACAGTTGTGTTCCCTCAATACGGTACTGTGGCGATGGGTCGATTTTCAAGTAGTGGATCATTCTGTATAGACTAGGGAGAGTGTCCTTAATTTTTGAATTGTGAGAATGTGTGTTTTACTCTCCATAGAGTGCTGTTTCTAAGGGAATTACTGAATGATTGTGTTAAAGCAATAAGTTGGTTTGCTTGGTGGATTGGTGGGGTTTATATATGCTATACATGATCATAAATTATGTGGGGCAAGTAGGTGTGAAGAGCATAAAAAGAGGCAGTACATGTGTGTTTTGATTTTTCTTGTTGAGTCAGTTTTTTTTAAGTCCTGTGAGTCTTGTGTCATCAGTTGTTTTCTTGTTTTCTATTTTAGTCATTTTCTGTGTCTAGTTTTGAGTCAGTGCAAAAGCAACTAAAGTAAGGCTGTGTTTTGGTTCTTCACTTCACGCTTGAGGGCAAGCGTTATTCAAGTGTGAGGATATTTGATGAGTGTCTTTTAGTTTGTTTTAGCTTGCTCTCTTGGTGCTTTTCACGGGTATATTTGTTGTTTTATGAAGCCAAGAGCAGGTGTTTAGAGACTGAGTCAAGAAGAAAAGGAATGAGCTAAAAGAAGGAAAAAAGGGTCCGTTTGAGCAAAAGGAAGGTAGCAGCAGAAATGGGCAGCCATGGAGAAATTTCAGTTGTTACCGTAGTGAATCAAGAGGCAAAATTCCAGCAGCAGTAAAATTGGAGAATTATCTTGGATGGAAGTGATTGCTGGAAATAAGGGAAGAGAGAAGTAATATTCAGTTTCCTTACTTGAAGAAACTTGTGATAAGGAAGAAAATCAAAGGATAAAGAAGGAAAATCAAAGGGATAAGGAAGGAATTCAAAATGCTGATTTGTAGGGATATAATTGATGAAGATATTATGCTGATTGGAAGGAAGTTAATTGCTGGAGATATTCTTGGGAGATTTGGAGGATTATATACTTCCTATTTTAGAGCCATTGTTATCTAGTATAAATAGGGGAGCCTTTGAGGCATTTAGCATTCAACATTCAGCTTTTAGCTTTTAGTTTCACACGTTAGTTTTAGTTTTTCCAGCAAGAGTTCTCTTTAGTTCTTAGTTCTCTTTTGTTCACTTATCTCCTTTGAAACTTTTGATACAATCTTTAGTTTTATTTAGTTCTTCTTTAAGTTCTTCAAATAGTTTTATATCAGTTTTTCCTTCTTGTTTCTCGTTCTGGGATTAAGGAAAAATCGTACAATAAAGTTTGGAATTGTTTCTTGTTGCTGAATTGTTCTCGTTCAGGCCTCTATTTGCCCAAACGGAGGGTTGGTTCAGACCTGCAATTATTAATAAGTATTCCATTTCTTTTCCTTCTTCTTTGTTGCTTCATCCTATGGCTTTTACATTAAATATGTGTGTATTTGCCATGACTATGAGTAACTAAACTCTTTTATTCCGGCATTATGTGATGAAGTAGATCTATGCATGTATGAAACATAGGATTAATATTGGTTCAAGTTCTTGTATTCCTATTTATCTTGTGCACATAAGTCTAAATGCTAGATTTAATTAAAGTCTGATCAACTTTTGTTTAATCCGGTAAAGTCAACTAGCGACAAACCTACCGTCGGGTAGTACAAGATAAATAGGTAACAACTTCTAAAGTTAACCCGATAGAAGTGTTAGTGTTGGGTCCTCCTGGAAATTAATGCTGCTAATTAAATTAATAGGTGTCGTAGGGAACCCACGCCTGTTAGTTTGGTTAGTAGAGAGGTAGTCGTGTCGTAGGGAACCCACGTCCATTACCGACACACTAAGGGGGGATTTGGTTATGTCGTAGGGAGCCCACGGTAACCTATAACCAACCGATACATTGTTCTTTGATTTATTTGTGGCGTTAATGATTGCATGCATAGATTGATCTGATTCATATAATGTTGGAATACTCTTTTAAGTGATAATTTATTTGTTCTTGTGAAGTTTTAGTTTTTTTATAAGTGACAAATTTTAAAGGTCTCTCTGAGACACAAAGGTGATTGCAAATCAAACCATTTTTCAAATCGATAGGAATATGAGAGTTTAAGTCAGCTGTTCCCTGCGGATCGACCCTGCTTTCTATACTATTTGTAGTAATTTCTTGCAGGTTTAAGCACTAATTTTTGTGCATTTTGGTAGCCTTACGACGGGCTCTATCACCTCACGACCTCCTCTTCTTTGACAGATTCCTGACGTCTTCTCCTCCCGTTCGGTGGCCCACCATTTCAAAATTACGGACTTGTCCCTACTGGAAAATCGGACATCAACACTAACTCATATTTGGAACTCTCATTATCTGCCTAAAATGCCAATATTCATGTGGAGAGATTTGAATAGTTTCTTAACATTTTCATACGTGCTGATTGATCATGGCTTCAATTAATTTGCCTTCAAAGTGCCCCTATAATGTAGACCAAATGGAATTTTTTTTTTAATTTGAAAAACCCAATAGCATTAGCAATTTGGCAGTACTTTGCAAGTATTTTGGGAATATGAATAAATGGGATGTGGGCTATTTGCGACGTTATGCGGGCGTGTATCTTGAGCTATTAAACAAGTTGCACAAGTCATTTTCTTCCTATTACAGTAGAACCTCTATAAATTGATACACTATAAATTAATAATCTCTCTAAAACAATACTTTTCTCTGGTCCCAACTAGGACCAGCTCAAAAAATTATAAATTTTGATAAAATAATAAGATAATAATTTTCAGAAAGACCCATATATAAATATATAGTCCCGACAATATCATAAATTAATAATCTTAAAAAGTTATGAATATAACTAGGATAATTTATTGAAATATAAATCTATATTTATTTGCCTTCTCTTGAAATATAAAAATATTTTTATTTGCCTTCTCTTGAAATTTTACTTTATGTGAATTCTTCTCTAACTTTTATAATTGCATCGAAATGTTTCAATGTTGAATTCTTGAACTATAGCAAAAAATTTTGATGAGTCGTTGTCACTTTGAATGTGTTCTTTTCACGTGAAAGTCTTCTTTAATCATATTTTCAAACTCATGAAAGTCCTTTTTAAAAGTTATGTCATTTAAATCCCTTGAAACTGCTTCATCCCTTAAACGAATTTTGCAATGTTGAAAACACTCTTTATATTAATAAATTACTAATTTATTGATTAAATAATATCTCTCTAAATTTATAAAATTTCATGATCCCAATACTGTTAATTTATAAAGGTTTTACTGTATTATTAAAGCCTAAATAGTAATTTTTCACTTTTGCCTTTTTCATTAACCATAGTATCATTTTTTTTTTGAAAATTAAAAATTTTAGTGATGGTGTTGGAATCCAACAGCAATTGTCCGAAGACCAATATACAGTCAATACAACCTATTATAATATATTTAATCTGATAATTAACATATCTGAACCACAACAGTGTATCTAATCTACCAAATTGCAAATATATATATAGTATAGATCTAAACATAGTAGAAATATGCCGCTGAACAAATCTCGTATCGATAGTCACGGATCTGCCACTAATTGCTGATGAAAGTTTTGAGATTGAATCTTGAACAATGTCTTCATACATTATGGCCATGAATAGAATTACCGTAGTCAAAGAGAAAATCACCATAGATGGAGAGAGAAACACCATAGATGGAGAGAGAAACACTATAGATGGAGAAAGAATCACTATAGATAGAGAGAAAAACACTATAGATGGAGAAAGAAACACTATAGATGGAGAAAGAAACATAGAAACTGAGAGACAAACAACATAAACATCGATAAATTTTAAAACTAAAGCAAACTAAATAAAAGGTAGCAAAATTAAAACTATAACTGCTTCCCACATCCCAATGAATGAGTATGAGGGAAGAAGATGATGAATTTTAGGGTTTGGAGAGAGATGAAGGAGAGGGGAGGCGGCCACTTTTCTACTCTTATCTCTAGGGCCAGTCATGAAACAGGGAGAACCTGGGCAACAGACCAGGGCCTACCTGCTTTAGGGGCCCAATATATACATCGATCATTTATTATAATATGGTTTTTATTTTGTGGGTTAAAACGAAATTTTATGGGTTTTTATTTTCTAGTCTACTTTTACTATTTTCTCATTAATTCTTCTCTCATTTTCATCCTTTTTTTTTACAAATTTGTTTGGACTTTCATTTTTCTTTTGTTTCAGTAATGATTTTTCCTTAATTCTTCTATTTTCTACTTAATATTAATACTATTTTCTTTTAATTTATACGTTTTGTTCTCCTTTTTCTCAAAATGTTTTCAAACCCAAAAAGTTATGCAAATATTGAAACTAATATATACTCCGTAATAGACTATTTTTCTTATGAACAAGTTAAAAAATTTATCAGATAATATTTTACTTTAGTAAAAATAAATAAATAAATTGGGACATATTTTCATAATTTTGCCCCGGGGCCTATGAAGTTTAAGAACCGGAGTTGGTTATCTCTTTGGTGGTTTTCTATTAAACAATATATCATTATCAATTGTGATGTTGTTTCTATTTCCATTCAATGGTGCCATTATATATGAGTTATTTTAGAGAAAAATTGTATAGTAAGATGTGATTAGGACTGACGTTGCAACAAAAAAACCATAAAATATGTATTCACACTTCTTTAAAAACCCAAGCGTTTGGTGGGTGGGAATAGGAATGGGAATGGAGGGCATTTCATATACGGGAATCGATAAATCACTCATTAAAGGAATCTTAGATTGCCATTTAGATAATCTAATAGTTTAAATTTTTAGAATCATACACAAACCAAACATAGGAATTTGAATCCTAGGAAACAGATACCCATTCCCCCCATTCCTTTTCCCACGCCTCAAACGCATATGAAATTATTATATCTATTTATTTATGTTAGATGTCATTTACTAAGTTTCTTTCCTTATAAATACATTTACAAAAATTATTAGGTTTATATTAGAAAGAATGCTAGTGAAAAAATAAATTCCATGGGTAGCTACCAATTTTTTTTTCTTTTCTCTTTTCTCAATAAAAAAGAGAAAAAAATAGGTAGTTACTTATAATTATAATTGGTAATCACATACTCTAAGATGTGATTAATAATTAATGAAATATTATCACTTTTTTTTTTTCTATAAAAAATATTGTCACTTGAACAAACCTTTTCAATCACTTTAATAAAAGTCATTTCAATAAGAGATTTCATTAACAAATTACAAAATTTCAAAAATTGAATAACCCATTAAAATGCTCTATAGAAATTAAAATTATATTGTTAAAATTTACAACCGAAATGAAAAAAGAACAATTATTTTTTAGTTGGATGACTATTATGTGCATCTAGTATATAAAATGGGGATATGAGACAATGGGTAAGTTTCCAATTTTGAGACAAATACATGTGGGGCTCAAGGCCAGCCCATAGGTCAGGACAGCTCAAGTAATCGCTTATAACCTAATAATTATAGGGGTCCATTTTTTTTATAATTATAAATATAGTACATTGTAGTAGTGTTTTTCCCTTATAAAGTGGGTCAAAAGTGAGTCTTAATATATTTTTTTAGCTAAAGGCTCACATACTCTAATTTTAAAAATTTCATGTAAGAGTGAATTTTTTTCCTTTTTACAACCCTAAAGCCCAATTTTATTTATTTATTTTTTTTTGAAAGGGGTTGATGGAAGAATGGTTATTATTATTTTTATTTTTTGTAGCTCGAAGACCCGATTATATAAAAAATTACTAAATTATCACATTATATTTATCTTTAACCCGTTTTATTATTTTGCCCTTGACCTCATAAACTTTAGAACCAGCATTGATGGGACTAAACCATATAGATAAAATAAAAACTATTGATTTATTGCAGTATTTGATGAACACACTAGTACAGAAATGCTTGATGGTAGTGCCTAGTTGGGGACAGTTGTGAAGAACCGTCTCCAATACTGTTTAAAGGAGGCCGTGTTTTTAGAACCGCCTCAAATAAGTGCTTATTAGGGGTGGTTCTTAACACCCGTGCCTAATACATTGATATTGGAGATGCTTCACCTAAAACCGTCTCCAATAAGTGTGCATTTAAAACACTTTATTTACAACTGTATCCACAATTATTAGAGACGTTTTTTTTTTTATAACCGACTCCAGTGTGTGACCAGGGCTTCCGAATTCCCACATCGGTTGAAAGCATGGGGGGTTTCCCAATTCTCCCCTATAAAAGAAGCAGAAGGGGGAAATTTGAGATTACTTTAATAATTCCCTGTCCAGTAACACATTTGTACATAATTTTTTGAACTTGGTTTGAACTCGTAGACTCGGATGAGTCTATCAATTCAGACCAAGTTCATTGTAGAATCGTCCGATTCTATGAGTCAATTACTGAGTTTAATAACTATAACTTCAATTGTCCTCCTAAAAAGGGGAAAATGAGGCGGTTGTTTATAAAATCACCCACAATCAATAGAAAACGAGATCCTTTTACTCTAATATGGGCCACAAATAGTCTGCAAAAATTCAGGAAATGGAGACGGAAGCGCTTCCAATAAATAAGAAAGGAGATGCTTTTTACAACCGCCACCAATAAAAAGGCCATTCACAGTCGCGGCATCGAAGATGCAAAGGAATTTCATAAAACCGCCTCCAACAGCCTCAAATAAGCGTCTCCAATAGCCTATTATGTACTAGTGACATGTGTATATGCTTTATCGATTTTCATTTGTTGTTTGTATTCCACATAAAAGCTAAGCAAAAATTATTACAAACTCTAGAAATCCTCTACATAAAAATCACAAATATTAAAGTTGAAATAGTAATTTGTAAGTTTGGCTTTTTAACAATAATATCATTATTAACTGTGACGTTGTTTCTGTTTAAAATATTGGTACTATTAAAGATATAGATGTGTATATATATATATATGTATATTACTTTGTATAAAAATTATATCGTAAGATATATATGTATATTACTTTGTATAAAAATTATATCGGAAGATATATTTATAACTATTGTGCCCACAAAAAGTTCATAATATCAATATTCACCCATCTTAAAAACCCAACTTTTGAAAAATTATTATATTTATTCAGATGTTTGAAGTTGTTTACTAAATTTCTTATTTCATAAATATATTTACTAAAATTATTGTTTTTATATTATTTATTGTTTGAGAGACTGCTCGTTGTAAAAAAATAAATTCCATGGATATCAGAAAAGAGAAAACATTAGGTTGATACGTATAATTATTAAACAGAAAGTGATCACTTTAGGTAGATGTGATTAATAACAAATGAGATCATTTCACTTAAACAAATTTTTTTTATTCACCAACAAAAGTTATTTGATAAGAGATTTCATTTGACAAATTACAAAACTTTTTTTTAAGCACCAATACCATTCAATTAATAAAATACTCAAATACATCATCCAATTTCATAAGCTACTCTATGGACAACATTTACTACATCTCTACTTACTTTCACTATTTTACAATATTGGAACCTATCTATTACAAAACTTCAAAAAATTGAATAAACCATTAAGATCTCTACTAAAATAGAAATCATGACATAAAAACCTACTGTCGAAATGAAGATATATGTATAATTACTTTTTCAGTTGAAAAATTATTTTGTGCACTTCAGTATATCAAATAGGGATGTTGGAGAATGGATAAGTCCCAAATTTCGAGAAAAATATGTACACATATGGGGCTGAAAGACATAATGCTTTATGTATATTTCATTTAGCGTTTGTAATCCACATAAAAGCTAACCAAAATTTATTACAAACTCAAAAATATATCCATAGGAAGATCCCATAAAGCTATAGGGTAGTCTCTCATCCGATTGTCAAACTCTGAGACGGCATGAATGATTAAACTCGATATTTCATTGGTTAAATTCAACACTTGTCCTTAAGGAGTGGTTTGGCAAGTTCGTTATTCTTTAAATATCTCTAGGGAACAAAATCATGAGCCAACAATGAGGTTGATCAAGTTTCAGCTGCATCTCAAGCATGTTACCACGTCTCTTACATAATGGTTTGTACCAAGAGGTTCACAATGAAGAACAGAAGAGCCTGCAAGAAATTTATATCAGGAAATAATGAATCTCTTTGGTAAAACAAAAACATTGCTAACGGCAATTATACCTCATGAAAAAAGCCTAATAGCATTAGCAATTTGGCAGCACTTTGCAAGTATGTTGGGAATATGGATAAATGGGATGTGGACTATTTGCGATGTTCTGCAAGCGTGTACTTCCCTTCCTATTATTATTAAAGCTGAGATAATAATTTGTCACTTTGGCCTTTTTCATTGACAATAATATCATTATCAAATTTGATGTTGCATGTTTCTAATTCCATTCAATGGTTCCATTATATATCTACCCTATATAATAGAAAGCAATATAGGTTTCACCTCAATCTGCCACTTGGATGCCACATAAGCGCCACATAAGTCTAGCATTTAATGTAATATACCTTATCACTATGTAACTTACCTCTAAATAATGCCACATGGCTGCCACATTAGCACATAATTTAATAAAATTTCCATATAAAGGCAATATAAGAGGAACATTTAATAGTTGTTTATTAAAAACAGAAATTTCATTTTCTCTATTTTAATTGGATAACATTTTCTTTTGCATGTTTAGCTTCTTTAAGTTATTTTTCAAATTTCTATATTAAAAATTAACGTTCATATTAACCCTTCATATTCAACTTATTTAAATATAAATATAAACATATATATATATATATATGCATATATCTTTCATATTTTATCAATATGATTTAATGTAGAATATTAATTAGTCATATTGTAAAATATTAACCATTTATCATGATAAATAAATATATTATATACTTTTTATTATTTTCATTTACTCTTTTCTTTTTTATTTTTTCATATACTATAAGTTTTAAATATCTGTAAAGGCTATTAATTATATTATGGTTATTTACATTGTTCACATAAATTTTCTTTATTTTTTTCACATCAAATTCGTTTATTTTTTTCAATTAGACTCTTGGTAATCCATAAAAAAATATGAATAGACACTCACAATCTATATATATCTTCCGTCCATTCAAAAGAAAAACAACTTTTTATTGTTTATTATCCTTATGTGCATGCCTAATTGACGCTAATAGTGCAACTTTTCGTAATATATACGTCCATTTAGAACCTATTTTTTGTTTAGAGAAATTTTTAAAAAAAATTTATTATTGATTTTTCTCAATCTTTCTTCAAATTTGCAGGTTTATGCTGGTTCAACTCGAATGAAAAACAAAGTTCCTCTATTCAAAGCTAGAAAATATATCTTCAGGTTCACCTCATTTGACAACAGAGTTTCTCTCATGCCGTCGATGTCTATTTACAACGCGCATCATATTCATTCAACAACTTTGTTAATTTTTAGAAGAAGAAGAAGACTAAAGAAGTTGACAAGAGAAAATGTAAAAAGGTAAGGAAAGGGAAGAGAATAGGCATGCCAATTCTATATTTGACGAAAGTCACAAGTATTTGTGTTATAGTTAACCCATGTTTCTTGTTTTAACTATATATTATAATAAACTGATTATTATTTATAATTCTAATTTTTATATTATCACATAATAATATTATTGGGCATTCACCGTGCATACGCACGGTGTTCACACCTAGTATATATATATATGTGTGTGTGTGCGTTACTTTAGAGAAAATTTGTATAGTAAGATGTGTTTATAAATGACGTGGCAACAAAAAAAAAAAAAATGTATTCCCGCTTCTTAAAGAACCCAACACATCACAAATTATTATATCTATTTATTTATATTAGGCATTACTCACTAAGTTTCTTTTCTTACAAATAAATTTACTAACATTAATAGTTTTATATTCCTTATGTTTTGAGAGAATGCTGGTGAAAAAATAAATTTCATGGGTAATCACATATTCACTTTAGGAAGATGTGCTTAATAATTAATGAAATCTTATCGCTTGAACATACCTTTTAATCACCTTAACAAAAGTTATTTAATGAGAAATTTCATTTGAAAAATTACAAAATTTCAAAAATCGAATAACCCATTAAAATGCTCTACAGAAATGGAAATCGTAATGTAAAAATCTACAACCGAAAAAAAAAGTACAATTATTGTTTAGTTGGATAACTATTTTGTGCATCTAGTATATAAAATTGGGCTGCGAGAAAATGTGTAAGTTTCCAATTTTGAGACAAACAGGTACATGTGTGGGCCTCATGCCCAGCCCATATGCCAGAGCAGCCCTAGCGACCGCTCATGACCTAATAATTATAGATTCTATTTTTTATTTATAAATATATTATAATGTAGTAGTGTTTTTTTTTCCTTATAAAGTTTTATTTTAAATTTCACATCTATTTTGTTTGAAATTGGTCAGTAAAAAAGTGAGTGATCTTAATATATTTTTTTAGCTAAAGGCCCACATTTACTTTGGTTTTAAAAAGTTTAATGTAAGAGTAGTTTTTTTTTTTTTTCTTTCCTTTTTACAACTCAAGACACAATTTTATTTATTTAATTTTTTTTTAGAGGGGTTTATGGAAGAATGATCATTATTATTTTTATTTTTTTTGCAGCTTGAAGGCCCGATTATATATTTTAAAAAACTACTAAATTATATTATATTTATCTTTTAACCCATTTTATTATTTTTCCCACTGCAACAGATCGTGTTTTCAACACCAGTTGCTAACACTGGTTACACTGAAACTCATTGTTAGTTTTAAAAACACGGATCCTTGATTTCAGTAAGTTAGTTATGATGTTAATGATAAATATTAACACCACTTGATTAGATACTCGGGGTAGTGACATATTTTAACACCAATTTCATTGATAATCGCTGTTAAAAATTCTCAAAAAATGCGCACGAATATGAAGAATTAGATTTTGGCCAATTTTTTACCGCTAGACGGTTCACATTTTATGTATAGAAATCAACCCTAGATTTTTCATTGTTGTTAACTGCACCGAGACACGATCGATCATTGCCATCTCCGTTCAAATATATTTCGGTTTGGAGAAACTCACATTCGTCACCAAATACAGGTGAAAAAAAGAATTTATGTTCGGTTATTTACTTTTTCCAGCGTATTTTTTTTGACACTATGCTGTTTTATGTTTTAGATAGGTTCAATGGAGAAGAAAATGTCATATCTCTTGTTCGTAAGGAGAAAACGGGAAATTTCATCCATGTTTGTAGGTAAAATCAAAAGTTTCTTTTTGGTTTTGTTTCATCAAATGCTTAGTATTTTTATGTTTTTGAGTTTTGGATATGGGTGTGGAATTATATTACCGTTTTAAAAATCATTCAGATCGAATCGAGATGCCTGAAGTCTGATTCGATCTAAACCATTTACAAATTTTCTGTTATTTGAATATTTAATTCATGGAAGTCCCAAAAGATGTGTGTAGATCGAATTGAGAGTCCTAAAACCCAATTCGATCTAAACCATTTTTAAATTTTGGTGTCTTTAAATTTTCTTTACTCTAGCTTTTGAAATAATAAAACCATTCCTTGGTTTTGTCCTAAATTTTTAAATCTTATCGGGTTTAGATCTAAAACCCGTTTCGATTTTTGGTACAAAATTTGCTGTATTTTTTCTTAAAATTTGAAAGTTTGGAAGTGAATCTCAATTCTAGAACCGGTGTTAAAGATCTCTGATTCGACCTAAATTCTGTTTTCATCTTTTTTTTTTAATTTGTTTATAGTTTTCTGTTCTTTTTGGTTATTGTTTGCAAGAATTGTTTAATGGTTGGTCATATTTTCATAATTTATAGGGTTTTTATTCTACCTCATCACCAATTTTTAGTATATTTGTTAATTTTTATTAAGTTTTGTACTATCTGTTGAAACCTTTAATTAGGTCAAATATGCACCCCTGCAGATCTATTCAACCTAATTAAAACTGTTCTAAGTTCTATTTAGTTTTGTTTTTTTTTTTTGTTTGTTTATGTACTGTGAAGCTTGTTTCAGTTTGTTTATATCTTAGTTTTTATATTTTTATAGGGCTCATTACAGATTTTTGCCCCAACAACCATTCTCACTATATTTGTATTGGTTGGTGTTGATTGAAAACTTGAGAAAGTTTAGAACATTAAATTATTTCAAGTTCTATTGAGTTTCTTGCTATAAATATGCTCGGTTAATTGGTAAGTGGGTCAGTGTAGTTGGTCGGAATGGGATCAGGTGTGCCTGAATCTTTTCAGGCACGGTTTTACTATCATTCTTCGGCCATCTTACTAGCAGTATGACAGAAAAACCAAAGGCACAAAGGGTGAAATGGGTGTTGATAGCAATCTTAGACTAGTGGGCGGAAGAGTTGAACCCGAAAAATTTGTGAATTGCGAAAAGCCAATGATCAAAGCGGTTGGAGAGCAACCTAATGCTATTATCCTTGTGTATTTTGAACAAATTACACAAGGACAATAGCACTATATTGCTTTCCTTTCGGTTTTACCGTCAAATTCTTTGTTCACTCACAAATTTTTGGGTTCTAATCTTCTCCCCATTATAGCCTTAGGCCTACTATCGATGCCCTATTGACCAATTCGGCCATGGGTTTTTTAGTGATGCTTTATTTTTTGAGCTAGATAGAGGTACTGAAGAATGACATAAAACATAAAGGACTACAAAGGCCAAGGGTGTTTTCGAAGAGGAAAGTGACGGTGGTAGAAGACGAAGCGGAATATGACGTAAGTAGAAGACGCAGAGGAAGATAAAACTTTAGACAGATGAAAAGATGAGAGGAAGATGAATATATTATGTCATTTACATTAGGTATTATAAAGGTTGATAAATGTAAAATGTTAAAGTTTTGATATACAATATTGCATGTTATATATACATTTGTTTTGTAACATTTTAACTATTTTTTGCACATTTTATATTCTTGTTATTGTAACTCATTTATATTTCGCAGGGTAATTTTATTATTTTTTGCTAAAACAAATTCATTTTACAATTTAACACAGGTTTTTGAAAACAACCGGTGTTGAAAAATCAGAGATCTTTAACACCGGTTCTAGAATAACCGATGTTGATGATCCGAGATCATTACCACCGCCTATCATTCACACCGTACTGAAAAATGCATATAACCGGTGTTAAATGGGGCAATATACCGGTGTTGATGACCATTTTATTGTATTGGCCCCTAACCTCATAAGCTATAGAATGAGCACTGCTGGGGCTCAACCACATAAATAAAATAAAAACTATCGTCCGATTGTCAGACAGTCTGATAGCATGAATGGCTAAACTCGATATTTTAGTGGTTAAATTTGACATTTATGGTTTTAAAATAATGTATATTTTACCAGCTAAGGTTTAAAATCACTGAGATCCATTAATAACTAAAATTTGTTTAATAACCTTCATAAGGGAAAATAAAAAAATCTCATATAAAGAAAAAAAGACTATTAAATTAAGTGATGTTCAAGAACCGTGAGCCCAATTTTTGTGTAACGAATTTATTTTAAAGATAGACATAAATGCTATTAATGCGAACACAATAAATAAAAGGTTTCATAAAGGGTTGAATAACCTCCAAAATCCTTTTAATTTTCAAATTGTCAATATAAGTAAGTCTCAAATAACCACCCCTACAAGCTAAAAGAAACTTCATCATAGTATAATTGGTAGGTGACGATTCTATTTCAAATGTCGAAATCATGGTCTATTTTTGTTTTCATATTATATACCTTTGCTTACCTCGTAACACGTACACTCTTCCTCCTATTCTTGTTCATCTCTTCTTTCTTTTGAACTATTTGCTGGTCTAGATTTTTGTTTGCTTTTTAATATACCAAGGAACTCACATTAAAAATAGGAAATATAGTCCTTTCACAAATGTCCAATGAAAATGATGTACTATTAGACGTTTCTATGCAATTAATTCATACCGCACACTTTTAAATCACAATGTTTCTTAAGAAAATAGTGTCATTTCATTACATAAAAGTGATTGTGATGTTCTCAGTAATACACAACAAGTGCAGCCAATATTAGCCAAAAGAACATTGAAAATTAATAGTTTGAAACGTTAATTCTTTAATTTCCATACTTTCATTCTAAAATATAATTATTTAAAATGTTATTGGAAATAACTTTCTACTCGATCTTCTCCTCAATTGTTCAATATAGGTCAAGCAACTACTACTAATCCAATAATAGAGTTGAACAACAAGACTTGTGCAATGGAAGGAGATTTAACAGACTATTGTGATGGAAATTTTGCCAATTCTGAATGTGAGTTGTCTGTAGGGCTATAATACCGAAAGGCGCAGGTATTTTCAAATATTATTGTAAAAATACTGCTCTTTGTTCATGTGAATATCAATGTTAGCTAGTTTGAGAATATTAAAGTCGAAATAGTAATTTGTAAGTTTGTCCTTTTAACAATAATATCATTATTAACTGTGATGTTTCTATTTACAATATTGGTACTATTAAAGATATATATATATATATATATACTAGATGGAGTATGCCGTGCAATGCCCGGCATTTGCCCATTAATATTATTAGGGTATAGCGATTGTCTTATTTTAAATTTAAATAGAAAGATTTTCTAAGTGTTTGTATTTTGGCACAATTAAGACATTTATTGGTAGCAATAAAATCAATAATCACAACCCATATGACAACATTGATTGACAAAAGAAGAAAAAATTACAAATTATCGAACGAAGAGCAATTTAATTATGTCAAGCGTATTCAAAAGAATTTTTTTTTACAATAATTCAGTAGTAACTCTTCAAGAACAAAAACAAAATCTAAAAATCACCCATATAAAAATCGTCAACAACATAATGTAACAGTTCCAACACTCTCACGAAAGAGCTTGCTTTAGAAGCACACATAATATGCTATTAGTACAAATTTCATAATTTTAAATTTAAGATTACAACAAAATCAACAAAAGCTTTAAGTGGTTCACTAAGGTAAGAAACTATGAGGGAAATGAATGAGTACAATGTGCAAAATATAGAAGCGGGGGTGGGGGAGGAGGACGTGTCCTAATTCTAGTTCCACCTTTAATTTCAGAGGACAATGTTAGATTAAAATGTGTACTCAACCACAAACACCTTCTTATAGAAGAATCTTCATAAACTTGTCATGCCATAAACAACAGGGAAAGCAAATGCCAGAAAGATTTGAAACATCCAAATAAATCAAACCCAAAGAGTCTCGGGCGGTTGAAACTTTTATTAAATGCTATAAAAACAACCAACATTGTAAGCCTTGCAAATAAATAGAACATTCTGCTAACTGAATCTGAAAGTTTTGAACACAGCCTGTAAAGATTAATAGTCCGGCAATGATTTGGACGTTGAAATGTTCTCTTTGAAAATTTAGCAGAAGTGTTTACCTCAACATTTAATTTGATGTCAGTGACCTAAGAATCACATTGAAAATAAAAATAAAAATCAAAAGGATATTATACTAAGACAATTGATCAATGGAAGGATTACTTACGATAGTTCAAGAAACGAAAAATATGGACATGAGGATGAACATAAGAGTCATAGATGGTTGACTCCGACAATGGGCATATGAGAAGTTCTGTTTTGAAATTTTCGTCGGAGTCAAAGAATTGGAAGCATTGGATTCATATTTATATATATGGAGGTTTGTGTGTGATGGAATACAAAAGGGTAGTTGGAGTAGAGAAGATGATAAGATTTGAGGGCTATAAAATTATTAGAAGAAGATGATAGGACATATGAAATTAAATGTGAGGCTTATTAAATTTTTTTGCTGAAATGGCAGCCAGATGGCCTATATATATTGTTGAAGTAGCAGCCACATGGCATATACATATATTAAATGTTAAACTTATTTGGCAGCCAAATGGCACTCATAAGTAAACCATATGTTAGTTTATATTATATAGGGTATATATATTACTTTGCAGAAAAATAATATCGTAAGATATATTTATAATTGATGTGACCACAAAAAATTCATAAAATCAGTATTTAGCTATCTTAGAAACCCAACTTATGAAATATTATTATATCTATTCAAATGTTTGAAGTTATTTACTAGATTTGTCATTTTATAAATAGATTTACTAAAATTATTATTTTTATATTCTTTAATGTCTGAGAGAATGCAGGTTGTGAAAAAATAGATTCCATGGATATCAGTAAATAATACAATAATTTTACTATTCAAATTATTATACTGAAATTCTAATCAACTATAGAGTCCCATAGCTCTATTACTACACATTGCTAAAATTACTAATATTTATTGTCATAAGTACTACGACTACCATTGCTAGCTCACTACAGTCGGTCTACAACATAAAAAAATTCATCCATAAAACTCCTACAAAGTTTAAGAAAATGGATCCTAGATATAATTTCCCCAAATGCTCTTGCGCTTCAGTAATCATGTGGCCATTGCTGTGAGCACTGAAATTTATTGCTTTCAAAATCTTACCAGAATCGTTGAATTTTAACACAAAGGCTTGATTTGTGGAGGTTCCCATAGCCACCCAAAAATCTCCATTAATAGTTCTTTTTATATTATCTGGTGTTCCGGGAAGATTTATTAGTGTTTCAGCATTACCAGCCTTGGGACCCTTAATCCAAAATCGTCGGATTCTATTCTTTCCAAACTCAAAAAATACCAAATACCGACCATTTTTATTCACTGCGACCCCAGCTGGTCTAGATAACCCACTAAGCAACATTGTCAACTTAGCAGTTTTGATAGTTGTACTTGTAGAGCTTCCCAGATGTGTCTTTCCTATTGACAACTTTGTAAAAACACAAAACCAATTTAACAGTCACTTCAGTAGTTCGTGTCAGTAAATAAATTGCATTTTTATCTATGAAAAGTCTGCACTTTCACCGGGCAGGGAAATTGTAGATAATATCTTACTTGCTCAAGAGTGGGTGCACTCACTCAATTGAAAATGTCCCGGAGGCAACATCATCGATCGGGTGTCTTTGGTTTTCTTGGAAAATTTATTACTAAAAATGGGATTTCCCTCTCGCTTCGTGCAGTTAATCCTCGGGAATCTCAGAGCAGCTTAGTTTTCTGTTTTGATCAAAGGCGAGCCGCACGATTTTTTCCAAGCCACCAGGGGAATAAAGCAGGGTGATCCATTATCACCTTTTCTTTTAATTTTGGTGGGGGAGGCTTTCTCGAGGGGTATAAAGGCCCGCATTGAGAGGGGAACTTAAAAACCCTTCTTTATGCCGAGGGGAACCCCTTAAGTGTCACATTTGAGCTTTTCAGATGATTAATTGATCTTTTTGAATGCGAGTAGGGAGTCTCTTAGAGAGTTCACAGAGTTCCCACAGCTATATGAAGGCGCTACAGGGCAGAAGGTCAGTGAGCCTAAATGCTCTTTCTTCCTTCCTAAGAAGTTGCAACCAAGTGAGGGTTTAGTAAGGCAGCTGACTAAAATAAGGGCAGAGAGTTTTCCTTTTATGTATCTGGATTGTCCGATTAGTCAGGGGAGATGCACTATGGTGCTCTTCCAGCCTATGCTAGATAAAATTCATGCTCGTCTGATAGGGTGGCAGGGCAAGTTCTTCTCACAGGGGGGTAGGCTGCTATTAATCAGACATGTATTGTCCACTATGTCTCTTCATTACTGGGCTGCTCTCAAGCCCCCAAAAGGCATAGTGGCCAAAATTGAGGCCATCTCTCGTCATTCTTCTTGGAGTCCCGAGAAGGGAAGAAGAAACGGCATTGGAGGTCATGGAGCAGGGTTACTTTTCCGATTAACGGTTTAGGGGTGCGTGGTGTGGTGGATGTTATTACTACTTTCTCTTGAAAACACTGGTAGAAATTCCACAACTCAGAGGTCCTCTGGGCCTCTTATATGAAGAGCCTGCCCAAGTTAGCGAGGACATCACAGGTTTGGAAGCGTATGGTGGGAGGTGGAGAACATTATGGCGGAACATGCTGGGATTCTGGTAGGTGATGGCTCTTCTCTTTTCTGGTCTTCCAATTGGACTGGCAGGAGTGTCCTCTTGGCTTTAGTTGAACCAGAAGAGATTGCAGACCCACTTTTGACACTGCATCAATTCTAGGATACTCGAGATCTATTGCAGACTGGTATGCAGGACCTTTTTCCAGATGACTTATGGGACTTCATTGAGGGAATTTCCCTTCATTTTAATGGTCACCCGGATAGGATGATATGGAAGCCAGAGGTTAAGGGAGTTTTACTATTAAGTCAGCTTATGGCGTGGTCCGTAAAAAGGGGAATGTTGAGGTTTCGGATTTCTGGACCTCGCCATTACCACTCAAATTCTCTGTTTTTATGTGGCGGCTGTTGAATGGTCTTTTGCCAATGGATGATACACTTCGACGCCTGGGAATTCATTTGGCATCCAAGTGCTCTTTTTGCTGCTCGGAGAGTTCTCTCATGCATGTGTTTTATGAGTGTCCATTGGCCCGTGGGATTTGGGTGCACACTGGGGATCACCTACGTGTTGTCCCGTTGACTATAACAGATTTATGGGATGTGTTGGATTTCTACTGGGCTAGGGTAGACTTCGAAGTGGCATGCCTTTCCACTATGGTTTCTGCTATTGTGCCAGTAGTGGTTGGTTGGGAGATCTGGAGGCCGCACTGCAAGGCAGTTCATGAGGGAAAATTAATGGATTTGGCCCACATAGCGAGTATGGTTCCTAAGTCTTTCTACAATTTAGTGGTTTTAAAACCCCCACCTTTCCGGCGATCTGCAACATTCTTGGATGGCAACGTGCCATGATGGGCATACCGAAAATGGAGGGAGGCATGGATTATCTGTTAGAGTTTGCCACCTGTGGGCCATTTTAAGTTAAATGTGGATGGCTCTTCTCGAGGCCTGCGGGAGCAGGCGCTGTTCTACGGTATTCGTACGGTAGGGTGGTCTTTGCAATTAGAGCTTCCCTTTGTATGCTTATGAGTTTTCAAGCAGAAGCACGTACTCTTCTCATTGGGCTTTGTATATGCGACAGGCTTGACCGGCAGCAGTTAGATGTGGAGACTGATTCTATGGTATTGCCGATGGCAGTCCAGAGAGGTGACTGCCCGGGGTGATCGGCCTCCACGTTGGCAGGAATATCCACGTTAAGGCATACTTATGGGTCCATTACTCACCTGTACCGCGAACGAAATGCTGTGGCAGATAGTCTGGCTCAAACTGCCAGCTTGACGGGTCACACAGAGTTCTTTGTGCATTCCTAGCTCCCTCAGAGGATTAGTGGTCTGGTTGTCCTAGATGCTAGAGGTTTCCTTTATCTGAGAGGATAATGGTTTTAAAAATGTATAGAACATGTATAGGTTTCATCTGCATTCTTGCATCTTTGTACCTCTAAGGTAAGGCTCATTATGTCCCACTTAGAACGTGTTTTTTAGGCATTTTGCCTTTCAATTTTAATAAAGGGTCCCCAAGCCCTCCAGCCACTTAATCGGCTATTTCCCAAAAAAAAAATAAAAATTGGATTTTTGTTTTGTTGAAGAAAGGTTCAAAATTTATGGTTATGCATACAAGTCTTCCATTATTCTTCATCTTCTCATACAACTCAAACTCATATTTCTTAAATCCTTTTTCGAAGAACCCATTAATCAAAACAACTCATTAGCTTTAGCAATATCGCCATTTTTGCAACATCCACCATCAATCTAAAGCCAACCCATTTTCTTCATACATCCCAAAACCTCAAAACCTCTCCCCAAATCACCATTTTCACAACCTTTAATCATAATTCCAAAACTATCAAATTCAGATTCAGCTGAAATCAATGGGAGTTTAGAAAGCAGATTCCACCGGTCACCACCACAACCTCCAAAAACCCCACCATCACTCAATTTCTCATCTCATGGATACAAAATTTGGACAAAAAAAAAAAACTACCAAATTACGGATAATAAAGAGAGAAAAATAGAAAAATGCAGTGGAAGAGATTATGAAGTGTTGCGTGGAAGAAGAAGCATAGAAGAGAGAAAGAGAAAGAGATGGAGAAGCAGAGAAGAAGAAGCACAGAAGACAGAAAGGGAAGAAGAAAGCAATGCATGGAAAAGAGGAGAGAGGAGAGAGGATAAATGAGAGAGTAAATGTGGGAGAAAAAAGAGGAGGAGAGAGGAACAATGGTGCTAATCTCACAAGGGCATTTTCGTATTTTGGACCGAGGCACTGACGTGGAATTCCACTCACGCGCCTCGGTCTGCATCAGTTCTGGACACAATTGGTCCATCTAATGCCTCCCGAGTGTAATACTAGGCGACTATGACGAAATATACAAACTAGATGACCAAACATTGTATAGTACCCTATTGAGCATGAATCCTAATGATATTGTAGAAGGTGGTGAATTGGGATCAACATCTTCTAAAAGCAAAAAAATAGTAAGAATTCCTATTAATGCGGGCCCCACCAATAAAATCACAGCCCTTTCCTCTACTTTTCCCCCAAAAACTTGTCTTTCCTCTCCCTCCTCCATTAAAATCAAGGAGGATGGAGCATCTCTTCTTTGTTACGTTTTACATTTTAGTTATCCACTTTGTTGAGGTGTTATTTTCCATTTTCATGGAGTGTTTTTGTTCTTATATACAATGTAGCACGGGCACCCCAACAAACTAAACGACCCGTAGCTTTGCAATAGACACATCAAGCGTCACCTCTCAGATACATTGTATCACTGACACTCAGAAGATGATACGTCTTGTCACTTCAAATACCAAGACATCCGTCATTACTTACACACTTGTTGATAATTTAGAAGGAGGAATACACGCAAACGGAAGTCCCCCTTCCGCCAAACAAAAAAGGAAGTGACAAATTTTTTTTCCAAAAATTGATTGAAATTTGTTATCAAATGGAAGTTCCCCCTTCCTTCAAACAAAAAAGGAGTGACAATTTTTCTTCGGAAATTGGTTCAGAGTTCCTCTACTGCCAAACAAAAAAGTGACAATTTTTCTTTTGATTGAATTCTTTACCAAACAGAAGTTCCCCTTCCTCCAAACAAAAAATGGGATGATAATTTTTTGTCCACAAATTGGTTGAAACTTATTACTAAACCGAAGTTTCCCTTTCGTTAACCACGAAAAGAGGGATCATAATTTTTAAGCTTGTCGCTAGATACTTAATCTATACCGAGAAGGCTGCCCTTCAAGTAGGGGATCACCAGCAACCAAGCCAATCAGGGAGATGACTTTGTCCACAAGACAAAAGGGACTTTCTTAGAAGGTGCCCCTTACCTACCAAGGTCCTCGCATCAATAATATAAACACCAACAGTGCCCTACAAGAAAAAGGGTTCCTCTTCTCTCATCATTTACTATCTACTATTGATTGGACCTAAAGCCTATTACTGACTTGACCGTCAGAGTACATCCAGAGAACAAGCTCTCGGAACTCCTCACGGTCTCCTCTTCTTTGACAGATTCCCGATGTTCTTTCCTCTCGTCTGGCGTTCCACCCCTTCTGAAATTACGACCTGCCCCTACTGAGAAATCGGACGTCAACTATAACTCATATTTGGAAGTCTCATTATCTGCTTAAAATGCCAATATTCATGTGGAAAGTTTTGAATAGTTTCTTAGCATTCTCATACGTGCTTAGTGGTTATGGCTTCATTAATTTGCCTTCAAAATGCCCCTATAATGTAGACGAAATGGAGCTATTTATTTTTTGTTTTTTTTTTAATTTTTCCAAATGCCCAATAACATTAGCAATTTGGCAGCCCTTTGCAAGTATATTGGGAATATGGATCAATGGGATGTGGACTATTTGTGATGTTCTGCTGGCGTGTTATATCGAGCAATTAAACAAAGTTGCAAAAGTCTTTCCCTTCCTACTATTATTAAAGGTGAGATAGTAATTTGTCACTTTGGCCTTTTTTTTATTAACAATAATATCATTATCAACTGTAATGTTGTTTCTAATTCCATTCAATGCATACCATTATATATATATGTGCGTGTTACTTTAGAGAAAAATTGTATAGTAAGATGTATTTATAACTAACGTGACAACAAAAAAAACCATAAGATTTGTATTTACGTTTCTTATAAAACCCAACATGTAAGAAAAATTATTATATCTATTTATTTATGTTAGAAGTTATTTACTAAGTTTCTTTTCTTACAAATAAATTTACTAAAATTATTAGTTTTATATTTCTTATTTTTTGAGAGAGTGCTGGTGAAAAAATAAATTCCATGAGTACGAGAAAAGAGAAAACAATTAAATAGATAGTTACTTATAATCATAACTGGAAATCACATATTCACTTTACGAAGATGTGATTAATAATTAATGAAATCCGATCACTTGGAAAGTTTTTTAATCACGTTAACAAAATTATTTGCATAAGAGATTTCATTTGACAAATTACAAAATTTCAACACTGGAATAACCCATTAAAATGCTTTAGAGAAATCAAAATCTTAATGTACAAACCAACAACCAAAATAAAAAAATATATATATACAATTATATTTTTAGTTGGATAACTATTGTGTGCACCTAGTATATAAAAAGGGTTTTTGAGATAATGTGTAAGGCCCCGTTCTCTTTGAAACCAAATGAGAAATTTTTGTTTTAATTAGGAAATGAATATTTGTTTGGAGAGAATTTACTTTG
This sequence comes from Leptodermis oblonga, assembly GCA_016801395.1. Taxonomy (NCBI): domain Eukaryota; kingdom Viridiplantae; phylum Streptophyta; class Magnoliopsida; order Gentianales; family Rubiaceae; genus Leptodermis; species Leptodermis oblonga. Next base: position 20,132,093 of record CM028750.1, on the reverse strand, counting down.
GAGATTTGTGTAGGAAAGAGAATTAAAATTGTAATGATTATGTTATTTTTTTAAAATTATCTTAGTGAAGATTTAGAGAAAATTTTAAAATTTGAATTTATTAAAAAATGATTTTGTTTTTGTGTGTAAAATTTTGAAGGAAAAAAGTGATGATTTTCACGAAATAGAATGGAGAGAATAGCCTAAGTTTCCAATTTCAAGACCAAAAGGTATACATGTAGGGCTCAGGCCCAGCCCATAGGCTAGGGCAGCCTTGGCGATGCTCATGACCTAAGATTATAGAGGCCCATTTTTTAATTTATAAATATAGTATAATGTAGTGGTATTTTTTACTTATAAAGTTTTATATTAAAGCTCACATCTTTTTTTGTTTGAAATGAGTTAAATATAAAAGTGAGTCTTAATATATAATATATATATATATATATTTATCTAAAGGCCCATATTTACTTTGGTTTTAAAAAATTTCATGTAAGAGTGAATTTTTTTCCAGTTTACAACTCAAAGCCTAATTTTTTTTATTTATTTTTTTGAAAGGGGTTCATGGAAGAATGATCATTATTATTTTTATTTTTTGCAGCTCCAAGACTAGATTATATAAAAAAAATTATTAAATCGTCACATTATATTTATCTTTTAACCGGTTTTATTATTTTGCTCCTGGCCTCTTAAGGTATAGAACCAACACTGATGGAACTAAACAATATAGATAAAATAAAACTATTGATTTATCGCAGTATTTTGATGAACATATGAGTATATGCTTTTATCAATTTTCATTTATTATTTGTATTCAACATGAACGCTGACGGAAAATTATTACAAACTTTAGAAATCCTCTACATGAAAATTGCATAAGACAATGGGATAATCTATCGTCCAATGGTCAGATAGACCAATGACATGAATGACTAAACTTGATATTTCAGTGATTAAACTAGACACTTGTGGTTTTAACATAACCGTTGTATTTTACCGGCTGATGTTTAGTTACACTAAAATATAGAGATTCAGTAAAAACTAAAATTTGTTTAATAACCTTCATAAGGAAGAAACAAAAAAAACTCATATAAGGAAAAAAATTATTAAATTAAACGATGTCAAGAACCGTGTAATAAACTTACATTAGCATAAACAAGCAAAAATTTAAGTAACATATGCCAAATTTTTGTGTAACAAATTTCTTATAAAGATATACATAAATGCTATTAATGCGAACACAATAAATAAAAGGTTTCAAAAGGTTGAATAACTTCCAAAATCCTTAATTTACTTATCAAATTCTCAATATAAATAAGCCTCAAATGACCTCCACTACAAGCCAAAAGAACCTTCATCAGAGTACAATTGGTAGGTGACGATTCTATTTCAAATGTCGAAATCATGGTCTTTGTTCGTTTTCATATTGTGTACCCTTGCATATCTTGTAACAGGTACTCTCTTCTTCTTCCTTTTGAAATATTTTATGCTCTAGCTTTTGTATGTGTTTAATATACCAAGTAAGTCACATTGAAAATTGGAAATATAGTCCTCTCTATGTTTAGCAATGAAAAGGATGTACTATTAGACGTTTCTGTAAAATTAATTCCTATCTTACACTTTTAAATAACAATGTTTCTTAAGAAAATAATATCATTTCATTACATAAAAGTGATTGTGATGTTTTCAGTAATACACAAAAAGTGCAACAAATAATTTACTCCCTCAGTCCCAATAAAAGAGTTCACTTTCAAAATTTTTTTTGGTCTCATTTAAAGAGTCCAATTTGAAATTATTTATATTACATACCCTTACTAATATAACAATGTGTGGTTCATAATTATTCCTTACTTCTAAAATAAGGATATAAGTGAAAATATGGTGGTAAATTACTTATTTTAGGTGTTGTACCTCACAACTTATAATAAATTGTAAACATTTCAAAGTGGACTCTTTGAGTGGAACGAAAAGAGTATTAGCTAAACAAAAGAAAATTGAAAATATTATGGAACTTCACTTCTTTAATTTCCATATTTTCACTCTAAAATATAATTGTTCAAACTATTATTTGAAATAACTTTCTACTCTTCTTCTCAATTGTTCAATATAGGTCAAGTAACTGCTACTAATCTAGTAAAGTTGAACAACAAAACTTGTACAATGGAAGGAGATTTCCAAGAATATTGTTATGGGCATTTTGCAAATTCTGAATGTGAGTTTGTATGTAAGGCTATAATACCAAAAGGTGCCCATCTTTTCAAATATTATTGTATCAATACTGCTTTTTGTTCATGTGAATATCAATGTTAGCTAGTTTGAGAATATTAAAGTCGATATAGTAATTTGTAACTTTGGCTTTTTAACAATAATATCATTATTAACTGTGAGGTTGTTTCTATTTACAATATTAGTATCATTCAAGATACACACACACACACATATATATATATATATATATATATATATTACTATGTGAAATAATTTATATCGTAAAGTATATGTATCCACAAAAAAGTTCATAATATTAGTATCACCCATTTTAAAAACCCAACTTCTGAAAAAATATTATATCTATTCAAATGTTTGAAGATATTTACTAAATTTATTACTTTATAAATAGATTTACTAAAATTATTGTTTTTATATTATTTATTGTTTGAGAGACTGCTCGTTGTAAAAAAATAAATTCCATGGATATCAAAAAAGAGAAAACATTAGGTTGATATGTATAATTATTAAACACAAAGTCAGTTTCGGTGGATGTGATTAATAACAAATGAGATCATTTCACTTAAACAAATTTTTTTTATTCACCAACAAAAGTTATTTGATAAGTGATTTCGTTTGACAAATTACAAAACTTTTTTTTTTGAAACACAAATACCATTCAGTTAATAAAATACTCAAATACTTGTTCCAATTTCATAGGCTACTCTATGGACAACATTTACTACATCTCTACTTACTTTCATTATTTTACAATATTGGAACCTATCTATTACAAAACTTTAAAAAATTGAATAAATCATTAAGATCTTTACTAAAATAATTAAGAATCATGACATAAAAACTTACTGCCGAAATGAAGATATATTTATAATTACTTTTTCAGTTGAAAAATTATTTTTTGCACTCTAGTATATCAAATAGGACTCAGAGAATGGATAAGTCCTAAATTTCGAGAAAAATAGGTACACATATGAGGCTGAAAGATATAGATAAAGTAAAATCGATTGATTTATTGCAGTATTTTGATGAATATATAGTAGTATATGCTCTATGTATATTTCATTTAGCGTTTGTAATCCACATAAAAGCTAAACAAAATTTATTACAAACTTATAAAATCCTCCCTGTGAAGATCCCAAAAAGCTATGGGATAGTCTCTCGTCCGATCGTCAAACTGTGAGATGGCATCAATGATTAAACTTGATATTTCATTGGTTAAATTCAACACTTGTCCCTGAGAAGGACTGGTTTTAGGTGGCAAGCTCGTTATTCTTTAAATATCTCTAGGGAACAAAATCACGAGACAACAATGAGGTTGATCAAGTTTCAACTGTATCTCAAGCATGTTAGCACGTCTCTTACATAATGGTTGATACCAAGGTTCACAATGAAGAACAGAAGAGCCTACAAGAAATTTATTTCAAAAAATAATGAATCCCTTTGGTAAAACAAAAACATTGCTAAAAGTAGTTCTGGCAATTATACCTCATGAAAAATGCCTAAAAGCATTAGCAATTTGGCTGCACTTTGCAAGTATGTTGGGAATATGGACATATGGGATGTGGACTATTTACGATGTTCTGCAAGCGTGTAGTTCCCTTCCTATTATTATTAAAGCCGAGATCATAATTTGTCACTTTGGCCTTTTCCATTAACAATAATATCATTATCAAATGTGATGTTGCATGTTTCTAATTCCATTCAATGGTATCATCATACATATGTGTTACTTTAAAGAAAATTTGTATAGTAAGATGTGTTTATAACTGATGCGGCAACAAAAAAAACTATAAAATCTATATTCCAGCTTCTTAAAAAACTCAACATGTAAGAAAATATTATATCTATTACTAAGTTTCTTTTCTTATAATAAAAAAAAGAAAAAAAATTAAAAAAACAAAAAATTTAAAAATATTTTTTAAAAAAAGAATGCTGGTGAAAAAATAAATTTCATGGGTAGGAGGAAAGAGAAGACAATATGTAGTTACTTATAACTATAATTGGTAATCACATATTCACTTTAGGAAGATGTGCTTAATAAATAATGAAATCTATCGCTTGAACATACCTTTTTAATCACCTTAACAAAGTTATTTAATAAGAGATTTCATTTGAAAAATTACAAAATTTCAAAAATCGAATAACCCATTAAAATTCTTTACAGAAATTGAAATCGTAACGTAGCAATCTACAACCGAAATGAAAAAAAATGTACAATTAATTTTTAGTTGAATAACTATTGTGTACATCTAGTATATAAAATTGGACTGTGAGACACTATGTAAGTTTTCCATTTCGAGACAAACAGGTACACATGTGGGCCTCAAGCCCAGCCCATAGGCCAGGGCAGCCCTAGCGACCGCTCATGACCTAGTAATTATAGGGTCTAGTTTTTATTTATAAAATTTACTTAAAAAGTTTTATATCAAAGTTCATATCTATTTTGTTTGAAATTGGTTAATAGAAAAGAGAGTGATCTTAATATATTTTTTAAGCTAAAGGCCCACATTTACTTTGGTTTTAAAAAGTTTCATTTAAGGCTTTGTTTGATAACCATGATTCAGCACTTAAAATTAATGATTAAGAGTTTATTCAATTAAGTGTGTCTGATAATTGTTAGTTAGAAGTCTTAATGAATTAAGTGATTTTGGAGTTAAGTACTTAATGATTAAGTGCGTTTGATAACACAAACCCAAATAACTTAATTAATTAAGTGGGTCTGAAAAGCAAATATAATTCCGGCCTAAAAAGTAAGTGATGAGTGAATTACTTATCACTAAATCTGAATAGAATAAAAAAAATTTATCTTTCAATTTTATCTTCTTTTTTTTATCATTATTTTTGGGCAAATAACAGTTTTCCCCTTATATTATACCTCATGTGACAGTTACCCCTTTATATTTTCATAATGCACAGTTACCTCCCTATGTTATTGGACTAAAATGTCAATGGGTGGAAAAGCTCAAAACTAACGGTATGTGAAGTACACGCATAAACATTGAGAGTAGGCAAACATCAAAAGAAAAAATCATATTTTAATCTCCAAATTAACCTTTCTTCCAAAACACATCAGTCGACGAAATTGTGTAGAACATCATATGCTCGAAAAACCGATGATAAGAGGGGTCGTGGTGTCGTTGAGAAGAGTCCATCGGCGGGGGGATTATTCCAGCTAAAAGGGTACCGCATCGGCTCAAAAATTCTGAGGAGGAGGGTGGAACTATTTTGCAAATTGAAGAGACCCTTGTTAATCTCTTTCTTGATTTTGCAAATTGAAGAGAACTCTATTTTTCTCTTTCTTGATTTTGTTTACCTGGCTTTTTGTTTCCTACGAGCGATACTGTTTTTGTTTTGGCTATTTTGTTGTTTAATCAAAAGGAAAATTTTCTATTAAGGGCAAAGGAAAAATCAAAATTATTATAAGGTGCATAACTTTTTAATATTTATTTGTAGAGGCGGTATAATATTTTTAATACATTTTTAATTATCAAAAGACTATATAATCCTTCTCAAATAATGTCACTATCGTCATTCATTCGTCACTAGCTTGCCCGACATTCACCTTCCGCCCCCGCTGCCGTCAAGTCTATATTGCCCACCGGCCAACGTCCAACCCATCCCCAAAACCCATTTTGATAATTACTAGGAGAGAGAATTCCGGCCATAAATGGAAGTTCCAAAGAGAAGTCTCCAGCCACAAATTAAACACCAAACCCCTCCGCAGATTCGTCGAGAACGTCGTTGACGCTGAGCTTTCCCAACACCTAATTCCAATTCTATTTGCGACCACGAATTAAAGATTCTCTTTCGAAAATATTTACTAAATTGTTTTCGGTTACACCATGATTAATTATTGCCCTCCCTCCCTTTTGGAGGCCGAATTCTGGTAGCTTTTGAAGACTCCACGAGACTAATAACCAGGGGCTCAATGCTCTGCTCCCCTTGATTTGGAAGATCAAACAGTTTTTCAATATTGGGTTGGAAAAAAAAGGGATGAATATACCGCAAAGGTAATTTGTGGATTCGCTAAACAAGTCGTGAGAGAAAAAGGGCGAAAGATCCATAAAAACATCATCCATCGATTCTTTGGCTACTGCAACAAAGATGTTGCCATGGACGTAGTCTTTAGTTTTATCTTGGCGGCTTGACATGGTTTTCTGGTCACTATCCCGATTCCCTCCACCCCGAAGTCGAAAAAGTGATTCTTGGGGGAAATTGGAATCTCCTCTCTACGATGAGGTCAAAGACACGCCCCACGCTAATGTTGTCATGTACGAAACCATGCGACTATACCTACTAGTGCCTTTGGGCACAAAGGCAGATGTGGATGAGTGGTTGAGTTTGTGGGAAGAATAGGCATTGGAGTGAGGAGATAAAAGGTTGTACTACTAATCATAGTTTTCTCTTTCAATTTGAAGAAAAATGTCTCAAATGATTATTTTGGATGGATGAGAAGAAGGAAAAAACTCAAAAATGGACGGAGTTTCAAGATCAATGGTGCGGCTCAAGCTCTTAATCTATCTCTGTTTCTGGAGCTTCCAGGAGTTGGGCCCAATCAAAAATCCAAACTTCTTATTATCGGTGTGCTTGTGATTTTGATTGTTTCGTTTTCCATCGGATTGGCTGGAATAGTTTATCAATTGGAAATGAAAATTCTTTTGCAGAAGAGTGAGAGCTTTAATATGGTCCTCACAAATTCAAGTACAGGGATCTGTACAGGGTCACAGAAGGGTTCTGAGACAGGGAATCAAAGAATTTGTGGCATAAATAGTTAGCATTGGGCGGCTACGCCACATGATTTAGGATTTATTAGTCCCACTTAGCGTTGAGAGTGTGTTTGGGAAAGAGATGGCTATGCTGCAGATGAAGTAGATGGTTGCCGGTGTGTTGCGGCGCTTCAGGGTGGTGCCAACGATAATAGAGATAAACATATTTAAGTACATTTTAGTGGTTTACTATTGGAGGATAAAATAGTCTTTTGATAATTATGAATACATTAAAAACATTTTAATGCCTTAATAATAAATATTAAAAAGTTATACCCCATATAATAATTTTGATTCTTCCTCCGCCCTTAATAGAAATTTTTCCCTAATTAAAAAGTCTTCAATCTCCTTAAGAGAAATATGTGACTATTATAAAAGCCAACACCCCTAACAACATCCGCAATGGCATGAAGCCATTTTAGCTCCAAAAGCTAAAAATTTTGGAGCTAAAATGGCTTCCATCTCCATGAGAGATCAATGGTTGGAGCTATTTTTTAAAGCTATTTATAAATATTAATATTTTAATGGTTTATAACTATAAATGCTTTAAAATATTTATTGTTAATAATATTAAATAAATTTTGTTTAGGGAAAAATATTCCGCTTATAATTTTATTTTCGATTGTCATAAAATGCAAAAATTATAAAATAAAATAAAATAAAATGAAATAATGAAAGTAAATAATAATTAATTCAATAAATGTTTAATAAAACATTGCATATATTTATTATAAACACACACGAAGACTAGAAAAACATTCCACTACATAAACCAACAATTACAATAAGAAAAGTACATAAATAAAAAAAAAAATTCAAAGATCAGCATTAGAATACTTTTTCCACAAGTGTTCAATCAGTGCGTTATGAAGGTCAATGTGGGCATCTTTATCTCTTATTTTCCTAAACTGCTTCCGATAGTTTTCAAATCGTATATTGTCAGTCTCCACCATTTCAAGTTCAATCTCGGGTTGGTCAATCGGTCCTGTAATAATTGGCGCGGATAGATCATGCTCATCTTCAATTATCATATTGTGCATGATAATGCAAGCTGACATTACATCTTGTAATAGTGCTTTATCCCAAAATCGTACTGGATCTGCAATGATATGAAAACGTGTTTGCAAAACTCCAAAAGCCTGCTCCACATCTTTTCTACATGTCTCTTGCATTTTTGCAAAATACTACATCTTCGGTGTCTAGGGGTTGTGAATAGACTGGACAATGGTTGACCATTTTGGATATATGCCATCAGCTAGATAATAACCCATATTATATTCTTTCCCTTGAATTGTGTAATGAGCGGGAGGAGAAATACCGTTAGCAAGATCGGAAAACAAATTGGATGAATCGATGACATTAACATCATTGTTAGATCCCGACATACCAAAAAAGGCATGCCAAAACCAAAGATCGTAGTCCGCTACAGCTTTGAGAATAATTGTTGGTGATCCGCTACGAACCCCATACTGCCCGGCCCATCCCGTTTGATAGTTTTTCCATGTCCAATGCATACAATCCAAACTGCCCAACATCCTGGGAAAACCGCGTTGCTCACCAATATACAAAAGTCTAGCAATATCATTTGCAGTGGGTGATCTTAGTCGGAATGCACCCAATGCTCTGTTCAAAATCGAGCCCAAAATATCATTCGAGCTAGAAAGAAGTTGTAAGGATTCGTCAATAGCGTCGAGAATTTACACCGAAGTGGTGCCTCCGAACAATCTAATGTGAGTTATTTTGCAATTCAATTTTTGTATCTTAATATTTTCTACATCCATTTTATAAGGAATATTATTCATAGCGAAAATTTCTTTGTAGATGGAGGAAGCAAAAATTTTATACACATAAAATACCCAAGAAGGGGCGTTTAAATTTGATCATGTGTGGGACGCCATGAGGCGATTCCTACAGTTAGAAACTAGCAACACTCCTTGCCAACCGAAGACTAAGAAGAAAACTACTAATATCGTCTCCTCGGACTCTGAAAATCCCACCCCCGAATCTCCCACCCCCTTCTCTCCTAATTTATCTCAATTTTCTATTAACTTGGATTCTAACAGTGGTGGATCGTCATCTAAACGGCCTCTTGGAGTGAAGCAATCCAAAATGAAAAAGAAATTAGAGAAACATTCTACTGTGTCAGATGAACAAATCATGGCAAAGAGTGACCAAATGATGAGAATTGTGGAGGCCAGTGACCAAGCAAAAATTGATCTAGAAAACAGAAGACTGGCACTTATGGAGGAGAAAGAAGACAACAAAATCATGGCAAAAGACTTGAATTCATATGAAGAACCAGAGGTGTGTGAGTACTGGAGAACCAAGCAAAATAACGTAAATGCCAAATATCATCATCGAGAATTAGCACAGGCTCAACAATATGCGTATGGTTTGTTCAACAACATCGGCGGATCTGGAAGTGATATACCGCACTATTAAAATGTTTTCGGCCAATTATTGCTTGTTGTGCATTATTAATTATTGTTATGCTTATTGTCCTTTTTTTTCGTTTTGTATTATTGTTACTATGATGTATTTTGTTCTTGTATTAATTTTCTCCTCCATTATCATTGAATGTATGATGTTTTGATATTTATATTATAATATTGTCAATTTTAATTATTTTTCCTTAAATTTGTCATAATATTTTTAAATCTATTAAAATTAGTATTTAATATTTTTCATATACTTTATTTTATTAACATTTATAATTTTAAAGAGAAAATTAATCCATTTTCGAAAATAGAATTATTAAAAAATTTAACAATAAAAGTACTTAAATGACATAAATTAATTAATCTAATTACAAAATTACAGAAAATAAATAGAAAAACCAATTCAATTCAAAAAAAATTTTTAAAAAAAGTATTCATTTCGAGAAATGGCATTTCTGGCTCCAAAATCTCATCCGCAGCTGTTATAGCTGCGGATTAGAGAAACAGCTGGGGAATGGCAAAAAGCCATTCCCCACCCGTTAGACCCAAGCGGAAGTGTGGAAGGCTACGGTGGCGTACTGTGCAATTTTTTCCCAACTAGGGTGGGTGTTGGAAGCACGGTGCTTCAAGCACCAGGGACCTTCCTCTCTAGATGAGGTTCATCAATTTTCGATGATGAAGAAGCTGATTGCAAAATTGAATTGCAATATTTTAATGGGAAAATAAATCTCTTTCTTCTTCGTGAATAAATTCGCCCAAGCTAGCTGGATTTAATTTTGCTACCATCCATAAGTTATTGGCATTTGCCTCATTATTGTTCCTTCATTTTCCCCTTCAAAACTTTCTGTTGATCATTTTGGTACAATGCTCCCTTACCAAATCTATTTCTTTAAGGTCAAGGTATGTTTTAGTGCCTAATTAAAGAGAAAAGTAGTTTAAGATGAATCTGCTATTTTCAAATTATAGGGAACTGATGATGAATCTGCAATTTCTAATTATGGCTGACCGTAAGCATCTTCTTCAACCGATGGCAGTGGAAAATCTGTGAACAACGTGAGGGGAGGGGAGGGGAGGGGAGGGAGGGGGAATTTTCCTTTAGATAAGGATATTTTTGGTATTATGTAGTTTTAAAACTTAACACCGTTAGTGTTGAGTTTTCCATCCAAGTGACAGTTTAGTCCAATAATATGAGGGGGGTAACTGTGCATTATGAAAACATAAGGGGGTAACTGTCACATGGGGTATAATACAAGGGAGAAATTGTCATTTGCCCTTATTTTATTTTATGTTCTTAATATTTTTAAAATTTTATCAATTCAAAAAAATAAAAAGTATTTAATTTTATAACAGTATAAAAATTTAAAAAATAAATATTATCATATATTTATGACTTGATTAATAATATAAGTAAATTCAAGGTAATTTTTTTATTTTTAATAACTTAATAAGTTTTAGACTTAAATTTTCAGATTTCAGACTTTAGTCTTCAGATTTCAGATTTGAGTCATAGTTTCATATCTTAAATTTTAGATTTTATCAAATATAGTAACTTAATGAATTTAGATTTTAGACTTCAGACTTCATATTCAGACTTCAGAATTAAATTTTTAGACATAAGTTTTATCAAACGAAGCCTAAGAGTGATTTGTTTTCTTTTTTACAACTCAAAACCCAATTTTGTTTTTAATTTTTTTTTTGAGAGGGGTTTATGGAAGAATGATCATTATTGTTTTTATTTTTTTTGCAGCTTGAAGGCCCGATTTTATTATATAAAAAAAAAACTACTAAATTATATTATATTTATCTTTTAACCCGTTTTATTATTTTCCCACTGCAACAAATCGTGTTTTAAACACCAATTGCTAACACAGCTTACGCTGAAACTTGTTGTTAGTTTTAAAAACACAGATCCTTGATATCGGTAAGCTTTCTATGATGTTAATGATAAATATTAACACCACTTGATTAGATACCCGGGGTTAATGATAAATTTTAACACCGATTCATTGATAACCGCTGTTAAAGATTCTCAAAAAATATGCACAAATATGAAGTTAGAATTTGGCCTATATTTTTAACGCTAGACAATTCACGTTTTGTGTATAAAAATCAACCCTAGATTTTTCATTGTTGTTAACTGCACTGATACGCGATCGATCATCGCTATCTCCGTTCAAATATATTTCGGTTTGGAGAAACTCACATTAATCACCAAGTACAGGTGAAAAAAAGAATTTATGTTGGGTTATTTACTTTTTCCTGTTTATTTTTTTGACACTATGTTGTTTTATGTTTTAGATAGGTTCAATGAAGAAGAAAATGCCATCTCTCTTGTTCATACGGAGAAAGCGGGAAATCTCATCCATGATTGTACGTAAAATCAAAATTTTCTTTTTTGGTTTTGTTTCGTCAAATGCTTAGTATTTTTATGTTTTTGTGTTTCGGATCTGGTTGTGGAATTATATTACCGTTTTAAAAATCATTTAGATCGAATCGAGAGGCCTGAAGTCCAATTCGATCTAAACCATTTACAAATTTTCTGTTATTTGAATATTTAATGCGGAAGTCCCAAAAGATGTGTGTAGATCGAATTGAGAGTCCTACAACCCGATTCGATATAAATCATTTTAAATTTTGGTGTCTTTAAATTTTCTTTACTGTAGCTCTTGAAATCATGAAACCATTCCTTGGTTTTCTCCTAAATTTTTAAATCTTATCGGGTTTAGATCTAAAACCCGTTTCGATTTTTGGTACAAAATTTTTGGTTTTTTTTCTTAAAATTTGAAAGTTTGGAAGTGAATCTCACATTCTTTTTTTTTTCTTTTCCTTTTCTTCTTAGCATTTAGGCCCTGTTTGGAAGTGAAGGTTTGGATCTCATTTTTAACTTATAATAATTTTCATCAATCCCAATAAGTCTTTTTACATTTCTAATAAACCTTTTTACAATTCCAATGCAATGTTATTATTTTAAAATCACAATCCAAATCAAGGTTTGGATACAGTCTTCATATTAAACGGGGCCTTAGATCGAGCCGGCCTCACTGCAATCTGATTCGACCTAAATTATATTTTCGTCTTTTTTTTTATTTGTTTATAGTTTCTGTTCTTTTTGGGTATTGTTTGCAAGCATTGCTTAATGGTAGGTCATATTTTCATAATTTATAGGGGTTTTTTTTTGCCTCATCACCCATTTTTAGTATATTTGTTAATTATTATTAAGTTTTGTATTGTCTGTTGAAACCTTTAATTAGGTCAAATATGCACCCCTGCAGATCGATTCAACCTAATTGAAACTGTTATAAGTTCAATTCTGCTTTTTTTTTTTTTTTGATGTACTATGAAGCTTGTTTCAGTGTGTTTATATCTTATTTTTTTTATTTTTTTATACCACTCAGTGCATATTTTCCCCAACAACCAATCTCATTATATTTGTATTGGTTGGTGTTGATTGAAAACTTGAGAAAGTTTAGAACATTAAATTATTTCAAGCTCTCTCGAGTTTCTTGCTATATATATGCCCGGTTAATTGGTAGGTGGGCCAGTGTAGTTGGTCGGAATGGGATCGGGTGTGCCTGAATCTTTTCAAGCACAGTTTTACTATTATTCTTCGGTCATCTTACTAGACGTGGGCAAAGGTCCAAATAAGCCCCTAATATTTCACTCAAGGGCCAAATAAACCCCTAACGTTACTTTTTGAACAAAAAAGCCTCTGACGTTACGAAAAATGTCCAAATTAGCCCCTCCTCCGTTAACTTTGGCCACATCACATATTTTTGCTGATTTGGCTCTGCCACCTCACATTTATTTGCTGATTTGGGTTCTTTCTACCTCCACTTCATCACCATCTCACCATATCTTTTCTTCTCCACCATTCTTCCTCTTCCTAAACAGTTCATGACCCAACAATAACTCAAAAAAACTGGAACAACAAAAATCTGGACCAGTATCCAATTCAAACAACAACACTTAGCAACATCAACAAAACCCAAAACCACCTGCTGCCATGGCCTCCTCCGCCCCGTTATCGCCATAATCATCACCAATAAGTTCTGGGTTTTGTTATGAAATTTTCATATGGGTTTATATGGTCCAATAAGTTTTGAGCAAAAAAGAAATCCGTTTCCAATTGACTTATACCTTCTATGAAAGACGCTTTCAAGGCTTTGCTCAATTCTTGTACCCTTTGCCTCAGTTCTTCTCCTTCTGCAGAATCCATTAATCTTCTCATAACATTTTCAACAGTTTCGGATGCCACAATTTCATCTCGAAGTGACCAATCCTTAACAGTCAAACCAAATCGCAGCAGCTCTGTTATTAGGATAGCGTTTCTGGGTAGGTGGTTCTAGGTTTTGTTGGTGTTGCTAAGTGTTGTTGTTTGAGTTGGATACTGGTCTAGATTTTTGTTGTTCCATTTTTTTTAGTTATTGTTGGGTCATGAACTGTTTAGGAAGAGGAAGAATGGTGGAGGAGAAAAGATATGGTTAGATGGTGATGAAGTGGAGGTAGAAAGAACCCAAATCAGCAAAAAAAGGTGAGGTGGCAAAGCCAAATCAGCAAAAATAGGTGATGTGGCTGAAGTTAACAGAGGAGGGCTAATTTGGACACTTTTTCGTAACGTCGGGGGCTTTTTTGTTCCAAAAATAACGTTAAGGGCTTATATGACCCTTGAGAGAAACATTAGGAGCTTATTTGGACCTTTGCCCTACTAGAAGTATGACAGAAAAACCAAAGGCTCAAAGGGTGAATGGGGTGTTGATAGCAATCTCAGACGAGTGGGAGGAAGAGTTGAACATGAAAAGTTTGTCAATTGCAAAGCAACCTATTGCTATTGTCCTTGTTTATTTTGAACAAATTATACGAGGACAATAGCACTATATTGCTTTCCTTTCAATTTTATGCTCAGATTCTTTGTTCATTCACAAATTTTTTGGGTTCTAATCTTGTTCCCATTATAACCTTAGGCCTGCTATCAATGCCCCATGACCAATTGGGCCTTGAGTTTTTTAATGATGCTTTATTTTTTGAGCTAGATAAAGGTAGTGAAGAATGACATAAAACATGGAGGACAACAAAGGCCAAGGGAGTCAATGGCCTTTTGATGCTATCCGGCTCAGCCCAACAAAGTTCAAGATTTTGTTCAAAAATTGTGTGCATGTGAGGGTAGACAAAGTCAAGTTAGAAGGTGTGCACATAGGGGCTGAATGGGATTACTTATTAAAGGATTAAATATACAGAGATTAAGTGACTTGGAGTATAAAAATTCATTTAAGAGGCCTGCGTGAATCGGCCATTTTACTGGGCATTTTGATTCATCAAAATCGTGAGATACATGTCATGCAAATTAAAGGCAGCTGAAGGTGATCAGATTTATTCTCAAACTCATGACACCTGTAGAGGTTTTTTTTTCCAAAATAACACAATTATGAAAACTATTTGCTTAAATAACACTTTTCTAATTTTAATTCCATTTATAATACTCTTCTTGCCACATAGGGCTTAATAAAAGCCATCTGGGCTGTGACGCCCCACCCCGACCCCCCCTTCGGTGCCATACACGAAGGGATGGATCAGGGAGGTGACGCCATTCAGGGCTCACGCACACAGTTGATAACAGGAGCAAACTATAAATTCTTTATTAATACATAATTTGCTTTAATAAATTCGAAAGGAACAATCTTTATAATCTACATATCAAGGGTAGTGGGATGGTCGCTCAACAAGATCATCCCATTCCAAGCTAGTATCTAGTCTTATCATCAGGGTATCCTAGCAATCCCTGACCTCGTCTAGTCGACCTCGCCGTATGAAAAGACCCAATAGCTTAGGTACCTGTACAAAATAAGGTTGTTGAAAAAGAGGGTGAGCTACTAGAATATAGCCCGTGAGAGTCCTCAGATTTATGAAAGCCCACAGTGCTAGTATTAAGAAATTGAACAGATAAGAAAAATAACAATTCAAGTATCGGCCATTTCAAAATAGTAGTGTAAGAATTTCAAAGATCAGGAGTGAAAAAAAAATAATTAAAAAATTAAAAAAAATATATGTGAGCAATTACCAAGATAATAATATTCAAAGAGTTAGCTCGACACAAAGCACCAGTCACCCTAGGGATTACCAAGTTAAACATTTTGCTCCAGAAAAAAAGAGAATGAGTTCAAACCAAACATAGTTACGATTCAGTCGAAGTTTTGCCCTAGAGAGCGAGCGCAAATTCAAAACAGTAATTGTAGAGAAACCGTTTTCTCGGAAGTGAGTAGAGCAGGAGCAAGTGGTGGAGATCATACAAAAGTCCTTCTTGTCTAAGGACAATTGCATGACTCCGTGGTTGCACATACATACAGTACAGTAGCAGTAAGGAACAGGTACATAGCAGGCATAAGCAGTAGGTCCAGTGCAGTCACAGTAGCAGTAGGCGACCATCAGGTCAACAGTAGCAGTAGGCGACCACCAGGTCAACAGTAGCAGTAGGAGTAGTCATAAGCAACCATGAGAGATAGTTCGAGGAATCAAAATAGCCAAATAAAGAGTTGGAGTAAAATTACCAGCACAAGATTGTTAGAAATGAAATTTAGTCACACAAGAAGCTTACAAAGCACGGCAGTTTTGCAAAGCAAATCAAGAGGATATTTTGGGGACTTCACATCCACAATTTTGTTGCATTAGAGGCGGAGTAAATCATTCGTAAAACAATTTATGAAATGGTTGTCAAGCATAGAAATCATTCATGTAAGAATAATACAAAAGTCTCTCCTTTTGTAAAACATAGCAAATGGTGTTTTGGGAATTCTTGTCCAAAATATTTTATGGCGTGGGCAGCCATACATTCACAAGCAATTCAACAACCTTGAAGAAAACAATTGTACCTATATCATATATATACGTATCTATATATATAGTTATCTTTAAACGCGTAGTAGCTAAGTGTCAAAATAGCAAGAACCCTCACCTTAGCAAGCGAGGATAACCAACTCAAAGGTCCCCAATCAATCAATCCTGCAGATTAATTAACCCTTAATCAGTCAATGTTGCACCGTATTACTAATCGAAGGCCTATGGAGGCATGCACATTACCGAAAGTAAAAGTTCAAGGCCCCTATGTAAGTTTGGACGACAACAAGGCATTGAATACTCAAAATTCGTAGGTTCAGAACCTTCCTATGCAGGGCAGTCAGCTTAAAGTGGATGTTCCTCTCAACTGGTAAGTCCGATTAACCAAAAATTTTACCAGTAGCGAAATGGCATATTAAAATAGATAATGTAAAAATTTCATTTTTTTTTTTTTGGAAGAATGAATAATTAATTATCAAAATCGCAATCCAGTGTTTTCCTGAAAAACACTATGCAGAGCAGCCAGCTTTAAATGCCTATATCTCTCAAAATACAGATCGCCTTTAGACGAAATTTGACAAAAGGGTAGAACTATGTCCCGTTAACATACTGCATAAGTTTCAGAATTTTTCAAAATAGGGTTATTCAAATATTGCTTTCGTAATTCACTGATTTCCTGAAAAATCCTTGTACAGAACTGTCACCTTTAAAAATTTATAACTCGAAAATTACAGGTCCAATGGGCACGAAAATTTGCAGGTAGCTAAAACCAACTGTCTGAACAGTACAAAACAAATTTCATAATTTTTCTTAAAGTATACATTTTATGGTGAATTTTCAAAAGGCTACTGTTCTGCAGAATCACATTTCAGCAACAAAGTTTCTACAGGCATATTTATACACTAAGCTAATAATGCACACATCAGCCGTAAACAGAAAGAAACAAAACTTCTGCAGCTTGCACTCACCCTAATTCTCTAATTCTTTGTGTAACCATATAATTATAGACATCCTGCCTTCATTTAAATGCCTATCTATCCAAACATGATGTAATCGGACCAATTTAGATGCAACCAGGTGTTTAGATCCTAACTATTTTACCCATGACTATAAATTGAATAGGCCCCTTTTTTTTAATCAATTATCCAGAACTTCATGCCATCAACAGAAAAATACAGCAGCAGAGAGAAGAGACAAAAGAGACGGAGCTTGGATATCTATTTTTGTTCGCCTCACTACAAACTCACCCATTGAGAATTTGCGTCAATGATTCAAAGATAACTCTCACCTGTGTCAGCAGCGACAACAGCGCCCCAACCGTCACTCCCTTTGTCTGCTAGTCCCGTATATGCAGTACATTTCAATAAAATTTTCTTCTCTGACGATGTTGTCTACTACAGGCTTTCCTCTTCCTTCACGAACTGAATTCTTTTCGAACGGAGCAGTAATCTATCGAGAGAGAAAATTCGAGAAGGTGGAGGCCGAGTCTGTGGGAGAGAACGACGTGAGGAAGAGATACTGAAATTTGTATTTGATTCGCGGTCAACTAGGAATAAGCTATATCGTTAATCAGTTACGTTTCGTGTGTTATCCATATTTTCCTCCCACGTTCAAAATCAGTCTGTTAAGATAAGAGTCCTGAACGCATACAAACTCATGAGTTTGCAGCATCTCACATTGCTGGCTTACTTTTCCTCTTTATTTTTTTTCTCTTGGTTTTACTAAGTTATGTCTTATTTATTTAGTTTATTTATTGGTATTATCATCATTTGTTTATATTTATTTAAATCAATTAAGGGATTAAATTCCTTAATTGTGAACTCAATCCGAAAATTTTTTTAAATACTCAGTCGAGACCCAAATTAAAATCTATTTATAAGTAATACCAATTACAATTGCCTTATTATTTTTGGGGTCTCAGATTCTCCCCTCCTTTAGGGAATTTCGTCCCGAAATTCAATTCTACTCACTAGACAGTGGAGGGTGTATGTCCAAAGTTTCTCTAAGTTTCACTGGTATATTGTTCTCGGAATCAAAAACAGCTTTAGCTAATTGGATATTCTTTTAATCATCAAGTTTCTGGGTTGTCTAACAAGGGTTCCCGTGATATATTATTTCCAACTTCACCTCAATTTGTACGTCGAAATCCAGTACGCTTTTATGGTTGAAGAGATATTTTTCCAATAGGGTGAAATTGCATCGTTCCACTAGATGTAGACGATTCAAGTCTTGTTTCCCGAATTCAGTATTTTTACCATTTTATTTCCCAAATTGGATCTCATGTTCCCCGAGAACAAGTGCCATGAATCCTAAAGTTGGTTTTCAATGACTTATAGAGTTCAATCTATCAATCCAAGTGATAGAGGTTGTCTTTCTTTCTAGTCCTATTTCCACATCAAATTATCCACGGTCATTGTGCCTAACACTTTCTTTCCCTGATTCAGGAAGGTATAGCTCTTGGTTCACTAATCCATTACAAAATGCTTTGTGTCCCCTAAAGTCAAGGGTAATCATATTGACAAAGTTTTCATTTCCTGGAAGGTAACCGAACAGTTTCGAACGACGCGGTACTAGACGATAAGGGTATATCCGTCACAAGGGTACTAGATTCTAGTATGCAAGGAAAGTCGGGCATTCAAGATCATTCTCCTAGTGATGAGAGGTCAATCCTTAGAGATAAGACATCCTCTACCCAAACAGTAGGAGGCACACCTCTGCCTATACCAAAGTAATATTGATGAAACTTCATTATCATTCAAATCCAACAAAACAAGTGAGAAATTCTCACATTTGTTATTATATCAAGTAAGCAAATAGATTTCAAAGTGAATTTAAAATTTTTCTCAAACTTTAGAACAGAAAATCAACGTTATTCGGAATTTTCAAACTTTTAAAAATGACCTAATGGTCAAATCTGCCCACATGGTTTAGAAAAACATGAAAAATGTCCTAACCCATTAGTCCTCTCACGCATATCGGTTTCTTTAGGGTAGGACAACTAGGTAGTTGATGCTCATTATTTCCACGATGCAAACACTTGTTCTGCTTATGCCAGAAATGTTTATCATTATAGTTTGGTCTTTCCCAGTAGCTATATGTCGTTGTAGGTTTCAGTTTCTTTACAACTCTACTGACCTTAATTAAGAACCCGAGTTATCTTTCCAACGAGTTGGGAATAAAAATGTTTCACCTGTTCTTCCCCATTCTTTTGGTGTGTTGGCTGGTATATATATATATATTCCTATTTAATTTCCTTGGCTAGAAGGTCTTATTTCTGAGGAAAGTCAAATTCTCTACTAAAAAATATGGGATTCCAAATCTCAATTGCTATTATTGCTTTCCATTGTTCCCTCCAAGGCCACCGGACCAAAGGGTTGTTTCAATCAATTGTCTATTATGGTCAAAATTTTAAGTTTTCCATCACCAGTATGCCGAAAGGCTTAATTTATACTTTGGTGTGATGATTTTAAAAATTCAAGGTCATCAATGTATGGGGTTGAATCCGTTAAACCAATAATTGATCGGGTATCCTGGGTCAAATCCTCTCAAGCAAAAATGTTGCGTCAAATCAACACCTTATTTAACGTAAAAGTCAAGGGGAAGTCAGTATAGCAGTAAAAGTTAAGCACAATATACTTAGCTCTTTGTCCCCTCAATTAGAACTAGAGTCGGTTCAGTATGAGTGTTCAATGCTACATAAAATTTTGGAGGCATGCCAATTAATCTATATAGTGAAATACCTAATTGCCAGTATCAATTCAAGAAAATGGGAACAAAACTACCAATAGTTTTGTTTTTTTTTGTTTTTGTTTTTGTTTTTTTTTATTTTATTTTCTTTTTCCACTTTCAATCATGTCATTCAAGTAATAATTCAAAATGAAAAGAGGGTTTTAAACATACTCAGTTTAAGGCCTAACAACCAATCAAGCAAGAAGAATAGCGAAGTAGGCAGCCATTTGCCCAAACAGTAGATAGGGCTATCATTAGCCCAAAATCTCAATCATTATGACAAGCAAGTTAAGTATGAACACTGATCCATTTCTTCAAATGGAAGGCAGTCAGTTCCAAGAATATATATGTTGTTTAAAAACCAATATTTTATTAAAACTCATCCGTAACGATTCCACAATCAAGAAAATCTCTAAAACCCTGGGAAGGTTTATCTAAACTAATATCCGTCAAAAGAACACGACAATTAAATCATAAAATAAATAAAGGAATCGCTCTAGTTTCTACACTCTCGCGCGAGTTCTCTATAACAAGGTGTCTATCACTGTTTCATTTGCCAATGTTCCCAACAAGACAAGCAAAAGGGTTTATTAGTTCCATTTCCTTAAAATTTTAAGAATTCAAGGTCAACATAGTACAAGGTTTTATCCATCAAACCAAGTTCTGTTAATCTAGTACCTAAGGTTATATTATCCCTGGCACTAAGGTTATGCCCAATCCAAAACCTTAGTTAAAATCTTTGAGAACAAAAGGTAATTAAATCCTAAAATCATTTCTAGGTCAAGTGCCTAAGGTCCCTTATTAAATCTTGAACCTAGGCTCTGATACCACCTGTGACACCCCACCCCGACCCCCCCTTCGGTGCCATACACGAAGGGATGGATCAGGGAGGTGACGCCATTCAGGGCTCACGCCCACAGTTGATAACAGGAGCAAACTATAAATTCTTTATTAATACATAATTTGCTTTAATAAATTCGAAAGGTACAATCTTTATAATCTATATATCAAGGGTAGTAGGATGATCGCTCAACAAGATCATCCCATTCCAAGCTAGTATCTAGTCTTATCATCAGGGTATCCTAGCAATCCCTGACCTCGTCTAGTCGACCTCGCCGTATGAAAAGACCCAATAACTTAGGTACCTGTACAAAATAAGGTTGTTGAAAAAGAGGGTGAGCTACTAGAATATAGCCCGTGAGAGTCCTCAGATTTATGAAAGCCCACAGTGCTAGTATTAAGAAATTGAACGGATAAGAAAAATAACAATTCAAGTATCGGCCATTTCAAAATAGTAGTGTAAGAATTTCAAAGATCAGGAGTGAAAAAAAAAATTAAAAAAAAAATATATGAGCAATTACCAAGATAATAATATTCAAAGAGTTAGCTCGACACAAAGCACCAGTCACCCTAGGGATTACCAAGTTAAACATTTTGCTCCAGAAAAAAAGAGAATGAGTTCAAACCAAACATAGTTACGATTCAGTCGAAGTTTTGCCCTAGAGAGCGAGCGCAAATTCAAAACAGTAATTGTAGAGAAACCGTTTTCTCGGAAGTGAGTAGAGAAGGAGCAGTGGTGGAGATCATACAAAAGTCCTTCTTGTCTAAGGACAATTGCATGACTCCGTGGTTGCATGACATACATAAGTACAGTAGCAGTAAGTGACCACCAGGTCAACAGTAACAGTAGGCGACCACCAGGTCAACAGTAGCAGTAGGCGACCACCAGGTCAACAGTAGCAGTAGGAGTAGTCTTAAGCAACCATGAGAGAGTGAGGAGGAATCAAAATAGCCAAATAAAGAGTTGGAGTAAAAGTACCAGCACAAGATTGTTAGAAATGAAATTTAGTCACACAAGAAGCTTACAAAGCACGGCAGTTTTGCAAAGCAAATCAAGAGGATATTTTGGGGACTTCACATCCACAATTTTGTTGCATTAGAGGCGGAGTAAATCATTCGTAAAACAATTATGAAATGGTTGTCAAGCATAGAAATCATTCATGTAAGAATAATACAAAAGTCTCTCCTTTTTGTAAAACATAGCAAATGGTGTTTTGGGAATTGTTGTCCAAATATAATTTTATGGCGTGGGGCAGCCATACATTCACAAGCAATTCAACAACCTTGAAGAAAACAATTGTACCTATATCATATATATACGTATCTATATATATAGTTATCTTTAAACGCGTAGTAGCTAAGTGTCAAAATAGCAAGAACCCTCACCTTAGCAAGCGAGGATAACCAACTCAAAGGTCCCCAATCAATCAATCCTGCAGATTAATTAAACCTTAATCAGTCAATGTTGCACCGTATTACTAATCGAAGGCCTATGGAGGCATGCACATTACCGAAAGTAAAAGTTCAAGGCCCCTATGTAAGTTTGGACGACAACAAGGCATTGAATACTCAAAATTCGTAGGTTCAGAACCTTCCTATGCAGGGCAGTCAGGTTACAGTGGATGTTCCTCTCAACTGGTAAGTCCGATTAACCCAAAATTTTACCAGTAGCGAAATGGCATATTAAAATAGATAATGTAAAAATTTCATTTTTTTTTTTTTGGAAGAATGAATAATTAATTATCAAAATCGCAATCCAGTGTTTTCCTGAAAAACACTATGCAGAGCAGCCAGCTTTAAATGCCTATATCTCTCAAAATACAGATCGCCTTTAGACGAAATTTGACAAAAAGGTAGAACTATGTCCTGTTAACATACTGCATAAGTTTCAGAATTTTCCAAAATAGGGTTATTCAAATATTGCTTTCGTAATTCACTGATTTCCTGAAAAATCCCTGTACAGAACTGTCATCTTTAAAAATTTATAACTCGAAAATTACAGGTCCAATGGGCACGAAAATTTGCAGGTAGCTAAAACCAGCTGTCTGAACTGTACATACAAATTTTCATAATTTTTCTTAAAGTATACATTTTATGGTGAATTTTCAAAAGGCTACTGTTCTGCAGAATCACATTTCAGCAACAAAGTTTCTACAGGCATATTTATACACTAAGCTAATAATGCACACATCAGCCGTAAATAGAAAGAAACAAAACTTCTGCAGCTTGCACTCACCCTAATTCTCTAATTCTTTGTGTAACCATATAATTATAGACACCCTGCCTTCATTTAAATGCCTATCTATCCAAACATGATGTAATCGGACAAATTTAGATGCAACCAGGTGTTTAGATCCTAACTATTTTACCCATGACTATAAATTGAATAGGCCCCTTTTTTTTAATCAATTATCCAGAACTTCATGCCCATCAACAGAAAATGCAGCAGAGAAGAGACAAAAAGACGGGAGCATGGATATCTATTTTTGTTCGCCTCACTACAAACTCACCCATTGAGAATTTGCGTCAATGATTCAAAGATAACTCTCACCTGTGATCAGCAGCGACAACAGCGCCCCAACCGTCACTCCCTTTGTCTGCTAGTCCCGTATATGCAGTACATTTCAATAAAATTTTCTTCTCTGACGATGTTGTCTACTACAGGCTTTCCTCTTCCTTCACGAACTGAATTCTTTTCGAACGGAGCAGTAATCTATCGAGAGAGAAAATTCGAGAAGAGAAGGTGGAGGCGAGTCTGTGGGAGAGAACGACGTGAGGAAGAGATACTGAAATTTGTATTTGATTCGCGGTCAACTAGGAATAAGCTATATCGTTAATCAGTTACGTTTCGTGTGTTATCCATATTTTCCTCCCACGTTCAAAATCAGTCTGTTGAGATAAGAGTCCTGAACGCATACAAACTCATGAGTTTGCAGCATCTCACATTGCTGGCTTACTTTTCCTCTTTATTTTTTTTTCTCTTGGTTTTACTAAGTTATGTCTTATTTATTTAGTTTATTTATTGGTATTATCATCATTTGTTTATATTTCTTTAAATCAATTAAGGGATTAAATTCCTTAATTGTGAACTCAATCCCAAAATTTCTTTAAATACTCAATCGAGACCCAAATTAAAATCTATTTATAAGTAATACCAATTACAATTGCGTTATTATTTTTGGGGTCTCACATGGGCAGAAGTAGAAGTCAACATATTTCTCACGTAATTAAAAGTTTCAGCCTTCGGTTCATCCCCCTACAGTGCACATTTCCCTTCTTCTTCTTCATGGAATAAGGATTAACCCCTTTGCTGATCTCCCCCTCACTTCTAACTATGATCTTTGATGTTCCATTACAATTGCAAAATCATAAGATGATTATAAACAACTTTTCATTGTTGCAGGCAAGGGAATTTTTTTGGTTGCCTCAAATTCCTCACGATCGATCACCATCATTAGGTCTGGAAAAAGGCAGTTGTTATTCTGATCGTACAAAGGAAACGTGCACCTGCGGGAGTTCAAGCCTACTGAACTGCGAGAGTTCTAATAAAATTTTGAATTAACCTTTTTTATTCGAAACTGATCCAAATAATTGCGAGTATCCCCCTTCAATTTGTCTTGCCTACCTAACCTCCCAATACTACACATGGTAGACTATTCTTGGGATTACCACCTACTACGTAGACGTAGACATCATCCATTATGAAAATCGATTACTTCGCGCCATTGATCCTGCGTTTCAAAAGGAGACAATTGTTTCTCTCTTTCACTTTATTGGTTCAATTACCTCTCCATAAGTGATGTAGATCCTATCTCCATCAAGCCTCAACAAGAACCTAAGCAACACATGACTCGTCTTCAAACAAAGAAATTGAAGGAAGCAATTAATGGATACGTTGATCAAGCACTAGAGGACCGCAAGGTGGAAGAAGCAAAACCGTGGGTGACCATGATCACCATGAACAATCAATTTCAACCATCAAATCTCACATTGGGACTACATTCTCGGTCAAGTGAAAGGATAGGAGGTCAATCTACCTTTGATCACAATTGGAAAGGTCAAAATGCATTTAAGGAGAAGTTGGAGGGCAAGATGCCAATTTGAGGGAAACCTTATTTGAAAATTCAAGGTGGAAGATATATAATTCTTGGCCAATAATCAAATCCACCAAAACATGGCAGCCAACTAATGATTTTCGGCCATGAAGAATCAAAGCCACAAAACATGGCTGAAAATGAAACCCACCCACAAAACATGAAGAATCAATCCCACTACTTTAAGTATTATATTGTATTTCTTTATTTGGTGTGAACTTTAGCTTTGTATTTCTTTATTTGGTGTGTACTTTAGCTTTGTTGGACTTATTCTTGCTGGCCTTCTATATAATGTGGTTGAAACTACAAGGAATCATGAACCTACATGAAAATTCAATCCAAATTTGAGAGCTTCTCAACTTCAATTCCAACTCCTTGGTGGTTTTGGTCATCATTGCACACTTGTGGGCATTGGTAAGAAGTTTACAAGTCTTCTTTTGAGTATTAGAAGTCTTGGTTAGCTTGGTTAATTTCAAGGTTTTGTAAGTAGCTAGGTGAATTTAATGACATATGTTCATTAGGGGTGCCTAGTCTAGATTCGATCTTGTATTGCCTTCGATAATACTCTTTGTTTCCATTCTCTATCTCTCCATCATTGTATCAATCTTGTTGTATTTTTGATAATCTAAATGTGAAGTGTTTTCTTGTGTTCATCACTTTGCAAATCCATGATTATCATTGTTCCATTCACTAAACAACACCGAACTAGAGCTTGAATTCTCCAAATGTGTTGTATGCTCACTAAACCAATCTTGGGAACTTATTCAATTGCTTAAGAAATCTACATCAATAAGGCTGAATTTGGATCTTAAGGATAACATGGACAGATAGGTGTTTAAAATGCAGTGATATCTGAATCAAAATACAAGTATCGTTGTTTAGTCGACACTGGAACTTGTAATTTCAGGCATGGCTTATTTTTAAAAAGCTTCCAAGAAATATCATCGGAGCTCTTCTTATAATTATGTTGTGATTGGACGATATCTTCTTCTTTCTGACATGGAAGAATCTTGCACCTTCAACAAAATTGTGACTGTTCCCGCACAAATTAATGATGAGTCTATACACAAAACAGGAGCCGATGTTTCACTTCAAAAGCGTACTCAATCTGTTGGATATGTCTATCAACTCCAGTGGAAGATGATGATGGTGATCGTGAGCAATCTGAGGCAACCAAAAAAAAAAAAAAATTCCCTT
Source organism: Leptodermis oblonga (assembly GCA_016801395.1). NCBI lineage: Eukaryota > Viridiplantae > Streptophyta > Magnoliopsida > Gentianales > Rubiaceae > Leptodermis > Leptodermis oblonga. The sequence continues at coordinate 20,105,993 of CM028750.1, read as the reverse complement.
ACCTGAAACAATGGAAAGTTGTAGATATAGCAGCTTATGATTTTGCAATTGTAATGGAACATCAAAGATCATAGTTGGAAGAGAGGAGCAGATCAGCAAATTAAGGGATATGTGCGTTGAAGCGTTTTTTATTTTGAGGAAAAAATAAATTACGTGAAACGCATGTTGACTTCTACTTCTGCCTAGATGGCTTTTATTAAGCCTATGTGGCAAGAAGAGTATTAGAAATAGAATTACAATTAGAAAAGTGTCATAAATATTAGTGTATGTCCATTCTCTTTCTTACTCCTTCATCTCCCAATACCCATTATTATCCTATGGTCCTTCATCTACCCTATTTAGTGTCCTATGTAATTACTACTATATGACCCTTGATGGTCTTGTAACAATATCATGAAGAATGCCTAAGCCTATAAATATGAGGCTGATGTATAGAAATGAGATGAGGAAAAATGGATGAACAAAGGTTTACCTATATTTCTCTCTAGTCTCTTAATCTCATCTTATTCTTTTATTTACTTATCTACTACATACTTTTATAGCTATATTATAGTAGTAATTTTATAACACGTTATCAACACGAAACTCTAGCCAATATTTTTTGATTATTATATTTGATATATTTTCTTTCTGTCACGGATTAAATTAATGAATTTTGCTGGAAACTCATGAATTTCGTTCAATAAAGCTGCTCCATTTCCTGAAGTAAATGTGAGAGTTATGCACCCTTATTATGCGTGAAAATTTCGTTTCCTGAAGTAAATGTGAAAATCATGAATTTCTATAATACATAAAAGTTTCATTTCCCGAAGTAAATGTAATAATCATAAATCCCTATAATATATAAAGATCTCATTTCTTGAAGTAAATGCGATCGTTTGGCATTCATATAATGTACAAAATCGCAGTCATGTGTGTGAATTTTATGATAACTATTGTAATCGAGATTATTCAAGTGTGTTGAATTCATCACCAGAAGTGAAAGAATAGTGAATACTCATACACTGTAAGTGCAAAATCATAACATCACCAGAAGTGGAAGAGTTGTGGCAAGAAAAATGAAAGTAAAAGAAGAAATTTAGATAACAAATGTTATCCTTGTGGCATGAAAGGCCATTGGTCATGTACCAGTCGTACACCAAAATATATAGCTACTGTCTATCAAGAGTAATAGAAAAAAAGCTAAAAGATAAAGCCAACTTTTATCTGCAATGATGTTGTCTAATTTTGAATTATGCACCCCGAAGGTGGAGATAATATTGTATATGTTTAGAAAGAAATTTCTTACTTTATTTATTTTGATTAATTAATGTTAATTTTTTGTTATCATATAATATTTGTTTATTAATTTATGGCTTTAATCTTTTTTTATTTACAAATATTATACTGAAATAAATACATCACTTAGAATTTTTGATTTTGTGATAAAAATAGACATTTTATTGATCAATTACAAAATATTATGTCCAGAAGACAGTGCTATAATATATTACAGATATGGATAAGAAATAATGTTCTTATCTAATAATGACATCAACTATTGTTAGTACTATATTTGGTGGTATAAATTATTAAAAGATCCAAAAGAGTAACTATCATTTTACCTGGGGGAACAAAATATTGCACCTGATGATGCATTATTTTTTGCAAAGTTCCAAAGAAATCTATTGAGATTTCCAGTGATATTTGCCAAAATGGATATCATATTGAGAATAAAAATAAATGTGATAATAAATATTTGTACATTACAAGTACTATTTATGAAAAGAAACTTTTATTGAAAAGTTACATTCTAATTCCTCCATGTTGTACTACACATATATTACTGCAATTGAAATTTATAAAATAGTAAACCAGACATTTACTAATGAGTTTATTATGGCACAACCGGTTAAACCATCCCGATTCTATAATGATGTGAATAAAATAGAGAATTCCAGTAATCATTCATTGAAGGGCCGGAAGATTCTTCAATCCAATGAATTCTTGTGCAATACTTGTTCTTAAGGCAAACTGATTGTAAAGTCATTATCTGTGAAAATTCGTTCCGAATCTCCTGCACTAATAGAAGATATATATGGTGATATATTTGTGGGCTTTTTCACCCACCATATAAATTATTTAGATATTTTATAATTTTGATTGATGCATCAACCAAATTGTCACATTACTTTTATTATTAAAAAGTGCAACCTGGAGTTTGCAAAATTACTTGCGAAGATAATTCAGTTATGAGTTTTCTTAGTATTTAAATTGCATATCTTTGGGACAAATGTGGAATATCCTGTTGTTTATATCACACAAGAAGCGGTCTAGTAGAATCGTTTCATTATATGCATTAACTTATTTACATGACCATTGTTTTTCAGAGTGGAACTCCCAATATATATTTGGGGGCATGCTTTATTGCATGTCGCAATATTTGTTCGCATCAGGCCAATAAATTTTAATGAATTCTCTCCCCAACAAATGATTTTGGTTAGAAACCAAAATATTTCTCATATGATAATTTTCTAAATGTGCGGCTTATATTATGATTGCTCCACCACAATGCATAAATATGAGACCTCAAAGGAGGTCAGAAATAGATGTTGGGCATGAATCTCCACTATAAAATATCTTGAAACTAAATTTGGAGATTTATACACTATTTATTTTACTGATTGTTATTTTGATAAGTCAGTTTTCCCAACATCAGGGGGAGAAAAGTACGTAGCCAATTAAGAAAATTACTTTGAGTGAATTATCAATGATCCTCGTATAAAATTATATGAACCTGAAGTTCAAAAGATAATTCATTTACAATTTGCATTTGCCCGATGTTTTTTCTGACTTTGAAAAGTGTGACTCGAATCACATATATTGGCTGCTAATGCTCCTACTATATTTGATGTCCCTGAAGGACATTCTACCACTAAGAAAGAATTTAAGGCAACACCAAAACATGGTAGTCTAATGATCGGTTCCAAGAATTAAATTCTCGAGAGAAAGGAGCAAGTGATAAAGTTGGCAAAATCGAGATGTTAGATATTCCAGAAGAATTTTCATGATTAAAAATTTTTGAAGAGTATCTCAGCATGATAGATAACAAACTTCTTGAAGAAGTTTAGGTACCAGAAAATTTTGTTAATAATGAGATCTCAACTATGTCATGTCTGACTGCTAAATATTGAACCTAGCTCTGAACAATCGAAATCGATGATAAAATTGCTTATGCTGCAGCAGTTGCCATTATGAAAGAAAAACGAGGATCATTGATAGGACTTGTCGTGGGTCCACAAAATACAGGAAAAGTACTACTTAAAACCTGCAATTAAGATGCTAATAAAATATAGCACAGTAGTAGACAGGGTCGATCCACAGAGACGGCAATTTAATTCTAATTCCAATTTAACATGCAAATAAAACCAAATTATGACTAGTAGTCACCTTTGTGTCTCTTAAGAGACCTCAGAGTTGTCACTTAAATTTAGCAAAATAATAATTAAAGTAATAATTAAATAAAAGACTTAAACAGAAATCAATTAATGAGAGAAAATTTCGGTATTATGTAAATCCACCTTAATCTCATGCATGCAATCATAAACCTCTTAACTTGTCTAATTACTTATGCCATTTCAGTTATAGTATTACCGTGAGTCCCCGTAAATAATCTCAATTCTCCCATAGATTCTCGATAATCCCCCGCGAGTCCCCGCAAAGGAATTATTCTCTAACTACGTTAACTAACAGACCGCGAGTCCCCACAAACCTTATTAATTAACAAATAGAAGCATTAAGAACTAGAAGAACCCGAAACTAATAATTCCTACTGACGATGCACTAGAAATTATTACCCAATTAATCCTGTACTACTCGGACGGTAGTTGTGCCACTCACTGACTCTACCAGATTAAACTAAGTTGATCAGGCTTAATAGAATCTTAGTAATTAGACATATAAACACAGGCAATTTAGAAACATAATTCATTAGACCTTAGATTAATTCCTGAGTTTCATACATGCATGAATTATGGCTTCTTACATAATACCAGAACTAATAAATTAGCTACTCATGATAAAACACGAAAAACACATAATTATAAAAGAAGACATTAAAAGAGAAAAGAGAATACTGTACTGAAATTTAAGAAGTCGCGATCTGGCAACCGCCGGTTTGGCCAAACGGTAGACTGCCCGTCGGGAAAATCCAAAGTTGTGATTGAAACAGAGCAAAACAGAACAGAACAGAGAAAAACAGAGGAAAACTATACTAGCGCGAAACTGTATCTTACGTGAGAATTACTTGTAAACTAAGAAACTATTCTCTATAGAACTTGTCTAGAAAACTTCTATCTAAAAACTTCTCTAAAAACTTGTATCTAAAAGTGCAAGAATAATCCCATATATATAGGGATACAAATCAGCAATTAACCAATCTCTTAATGGAATAAGGAAACCTTTTTCTACTTGGAAAGAGAATTAATTAAGCACATGGAGTCTCTTCAAATTTGGTAATTGCCAACTTCTCTCTTTAATTCCTTCTTGGATTGGTAATTGCCCAAAACTTCATTGCTTCCCTTTTAAGCTTCGCAGCATCTTCCATGCGCATGGCTGCCCACTTAATCCATATAATTTCAATCCAATTGGATAATTGGAATCCGATTGCCATCCAGTTCAAACCAATTCAAACCAATGCAAACCAATTGGATAATTGGACTCCAATTGGTTTCGGCCCATTCACAATTAATTGGAATCCAATTGCAATCCAATTAATAATTGGATTGGAATTAAATTCTGCCCACCTGGATTTATTTGGAAGCCAATTATCAATTGGATTCAACTTCATGTGCCCGACTTCCTCTTGCGATTTGTCTGGAAATTGGCTCCGGCCTCATGGGCTTTTCTTCCTTCTTGGCCCACAAGTTGTGTGGACTTCTTTATGCTTCAAAATTCCTCTTTTTTTACTTCTCTTCTGCAATTGGGCTCGATCTTTAAAACTGCAAAAAAAACATTAAAACCTTGGGCAAAAGCCCGTGAGAACTGCCATAACAAGTGCTAAAATAATACGCCTAAATGGTGCAGATCAAATATCCCCACACTTGAATGACGCTTGCCCTCAAGCGTGAAGTGAAGAACTAGAGCATACCTATCAATTCAGAAATTTATTCATACTTCCTTTCGCAACTGATCCAAACAAGACAAAACACAAACAAAACATGACACACAAAACTCCTTGGACTGTCTCGAAAATAACACTCAAAACAAGACTCACAAATCTGCCTTTTCTCTTTTCTGGAACTTACTCACACCACAAAATCAGCACTTCAATTCATATGCATGTGTTCCATTTACTTCACAAAAATAGTCCTTCCATTAACTAAATCCAAAAACATGCAATAATTCCCAAAACAGCACTCTATGGTCAGTAATGCACACAATCTCACATTTTTCAGAAAAAAATTAGGATAAAAGTAAATCCTAATCTAGCCAGAATCATACATGCTTGATAGCCGACCATCGCCACAGTATAGAAGGAATAGATACACAGCAGTTAAGAAACAACCTTCTAATCAAGGGACGCAACGTGAGGCTTGGGTTCGAACCTTTGGACAGATCCTATGGGTCTAGGCCACCTGCAAAAAATTCAAACCCAGTGTGTTCTCAAAAATTAACTTCAGCTGCTGTACCTTTCCTTAGAATTCTTCATAGCCCCATTCGGTTTGGGCAAACTGGCGCATGTTTTATTCAGCATTCTTGCACTTTGCGCGGATTATGGCTCACAAATTCAGCACATTAAATTTCTACCCAACTCATCATATATCACAATTTCAGCACATTGCAGAATTCAAAACATCAACATTTTTTTTTTCTTTTATCACTTTTCTCTGCTTTATTTTCATTCATTCTTTCTTTGTCTATGCTTTCCATGAGCTTTTTAACATTGGGCACACATATACATTGCCAAATAATCCACACATATTGTTTAAACATTGCACCACTTGACTTCATTCATAATTCAGCAACTCAACACACTTGGGGGGGGGGGGGGGGGGGGGGAGGGGAGGGGGTAGAAAGGATTTATCACAAAAAATTGGCCTTGGCTTATTTACTGATTAAAAAAAAACATTTGTCTACAAGGCTTCGACTTGGCTTCTAGGGATATAACAAGGTAGGTTAAGAAAGCAAGCCAAAAGTGGTTAATCCTAAGAAGGTTCCCCATCATCCAGCCATATACTATTCATACCATCTTGATAGTCTGACAAGCAAATGATTCTCCCCGAACAATTCAGCATTTAGTCTCAGTACAATGGCTTAAGAAAAGGGAAAACATGCATATTTCCAGATTTAACTAATTCAGGACTTCGCAGATTAATTTTTCAAAACTACAGCATGCATACTTCATGTCACACTTCATCTATGATGCATATTTCAGATCCAAATCAGATTAAAGGCAGCGACAACTTGACTCATAAACAGGACAAAAACAAAAATTTTAGGACAAATGTCCCTACATCCCCACACTTAGACAATTGCTTGTCCCCAAGCAAACACAATGAAACACAGGGAATGCACAATGACACAACAGTTAGGAAAAACATTAATCAGCCCTGCAAACATCCCCACACTTAAAGAAAGCTTGTCCTCAAGCGCGAAAAAAAAAAAAAACAGAAACAAAATACAAGGCTAAAAACAGACAAAGAAAAACAAACATAGAAAAAACTAAAACTCAAAACAGCCTACAAGACAAACAAAAAATGAGAAAACAAAAAACTTACCTGCGAGGTTGATGCGAACGGAGGTGAAGGTGTTAAGTTCTTTGGGCGACGGCTAGGGAAAAGTAAAAGGAAGAAGATGAATGTCGTGGGTGAGGTTTTGGGTGATTTAGGGTAATTGGGGAATTGGGGCGGGTAAATGGGTAGGTGGGTCGAGTAATTGGGTCGGAGAAATAGGTACTGGAAATTGGTGAATTGGTTAATTGAAATTGGCCACCATCTTGCAATTAGGTCCATTTAGTTTCATGATTTCACAATTTGGCCCCTTAATTTGTAACTTGTGGCCCTTGCTCCTAAGAATTGCAGCTCCAGTCCCTGAACTTTGTCAAGCTTCATATTTTGACCCCTAAATTTCCGAATCACTGCTGTAGGTGCGGAAAATTGCACCATTGGCCCTTGGACTTCCTAAATGGGGGATTTTGGCCCCAAAATTTGTAATGCGCCCTTTTGGCTTAATAATTCACTCCTCCAGTCCTTGTAAAAACCAATTAAATTGTGAAAAGACTAATGAAACAAATAAAAAAACAACTAAACAACCTTTTTTTTTTTCATTTTTTACTTTTTTTTTTAATTTTATTTTTTTACTATTTTACTAAACTATTACAATAAACTAGGTTGCCTCCTAGTAGCGGTTTTCTTTAACGTCTTGGCCAGACGCAACTTCAGCTCTTGTGAATGATTAGGAAAGCTCCACAGTGAATTTTGTTCCACTGTTCGGATCTGGCCAGAATCTTTGAAATACTCCATGCCTTGCGCTTGCACTGCTCCATTTGGGAAACAGACCCCTCGCCCAGTAGCTTCACTTTATCAACTTTTATGGGTGTACTAAGTCATGTCTTTGTATTGCTTTTTTTTCGCACCTTGGCTTTGACACACCTTTTTGTAGAATGCTGATCCTTGTGATAATCTGGAGGTTCCACCAAGTTAAGTGTTGGGGCCTTTCCTTCACTCCTATTTTGGCTCTTGAAATCAATCAATCCATGAGGGAGAACCTTCTCCTCATTGTCCTGCAAAAAATTGGTCTCAAGAGATTCTTGGACAAGAGAGTTATTCAACTCAACACTATTCACATTCGTAACTACTTTTGGATTAGTCATGGTATTATCGATACTAAAAGTATGCTTTTGACCACAATGATCCAAACGGATAGAACCATTATACACATCAATCACTGCCTTAGAAGGAATTCACACGCACCAAAACATTCTTAAGTACACCTTCAGGGTGCACACATGATTTATCTGCTAGTTGTATTACTATCTTTGTATCCACCAACTTAACACCAGCTAAAGTCTCATAAATTGACAAAGGCATAACATTAATGGCAGCACCAGGGTCACACATAGCATGCTTTATTTTCTTATTTCCAATAATGCAAGGTAAAGAGAACATACCTGGATCCTTGTATTTGGGAGGGAGCATTTTCTGAATTACTGCAGAGACATTCTCTCCTAACACCATCTTGCTCGCCCCTCTTGGCTTCCCTGCCATGAATTCGTTCAGAAATTTCCCAACTGGGGGAAGCTTAATTACCTTTAGGAATGGAAGGTTGACCTCCATCTTTTCGAAAACCTCCAAGTAGTCAATCGGGTCCTCTGTTATTTTCCTTGCCTTGGGCCGTAAGCTATTTGGGAATGGCGGCATAGGTTTAAACACATCCTTGCTTACTGTAACTGGGGCAGGGCTCTTCTCAGGTTCAGATTCAGATATGATAATGATTGGCTCCTCAGGTTTGGGTTGCTCTAATTTTTTAGCTTCTGGATCACCTGTCGGTTTGGGTAAACGGCCCCCTGCTGACTGCGATTTTTGCATAGCTGGTTCCAGTACTTCTGCTCTTTTTATTGTACTTACATTCTCCCCAGGCAAAACCTGGACTTGAGCGAGCAGTTTACCATAGTCACCTTTTATCTCCTTGAGAGAAACGGCTAACTGTGACATCATGTTGGCTAAGCAATCAATACTGGTCCTTTGTTCTTTCTGTTGTCCAACAAGTTCACCAATCACATCCTCTATTGATTTGCCACCCTTTTGTTGTTGATTATCATTTTGATTCTGAAAATACATTTGTTAGGGTGGCCTATAAGTTGCCCCTTGATTCTGCAATCTAGATACTGAATTTTCCAACTCTGGTTCAGTGACTATGGTTGGTTTGGGCAAATCTTCCCCTGCAGGTGGTAATTTTTGCACAGCTGGTTCTCATTCCTTTATTCTCAGACTTATTGCACTTATATTCTCCACACGCGAAACCTGCACTTGAGAGGGTAAATGGCCTTGGTTCCCTCTTAATTCTTGCATGGAAGCAGATAACTGAGATAATACTCTGGCAATCCTGTTGATGGCTGTTCGCTGCTCCTTCTGGTGAGCAAATAGCTCTACCATGGCTTCTTCCATTGGTCTACCCCCTCTTGGATCGTTCTGATTCGAATTGAAAAAATTCCTCTGATTCGGGGGCCTGTACATTGGTCCATTACTCCGGTTATTGCTCCCCATATTTGGATTTGAAGCTTGTTGGTTGGGATTCCCCAAAATCTGACCAGGAACTTGCTGATTTGCTTCTGAGGGGAAGGGAACTTGAACTCCTTCTTCTGGATTTTTCCAACCAAACGCAGGATTGTCCTTCCATCCTGGATTGTATGTATTTGAGTATGGATTCTTCCTGGGTGCATTCCGCTGCCAATTCCCATTAGAATTATTGTGCCAATTCCCTGTAGCATTAGATTGGGCAATTGTTTCTTCATGTGCAAGATTGCAGTTCTGCTCAAAGTGCCCCGGATTGCCACAACATGCACACACCACCTCCTCTTTGTTACTGCTGTTCGAGGTTGCAAGTTTTGCCACCAGTGCAGTCAATTTCTCCACATTGGCAGTGAGTTGATTTAATTTTTCCTCCCCTGAATCATCAATAAACCGGACTTCGGCCTACTGTTTGGCCAAACAGACGGGTTCCCTTAACTGGCTTCTGGACTCGATGGTGTCTTCAATCATCTTCCTGGCCTTGGCTACTGTATTGTTCTGGAAGGCCCCATTGCTGGATGAATCCATGTGGTTCTGGTCATTGGTGCACATCCCATGGTAGAAATATTGTAGTAATTGTGCCTCTGAATACTTGTGATTTGGGCAGCTCTCCACCAATTCATTAAATCTCATCCAGTATCTACTGAGGGACTCATCTACATCTTGTTGAATACTGCTGATCTCCTTCATAACCAAGTTGGTTTTTGTTGGAGGAAAGTATTTCTTCAGGAATAGATTTTTCATCTGCTGCCAGGTGGTGATAGAATTTTGTGGCAATGATGAAAACCACCTGTTTGCTAGACCTGTAAGGACATATGGGAAGGCCACCAATTTTAGCTGGTCGAGGGTGGCACCTGTGGGTAAGCGCCCCACTTTGCAATTCTTCACATATTCAGCAAGAAAGTTGTGTGGATTATCTCTAGCACCCCCATGAAACTTTGGGATGCCATTCAGCCAGCCATTCTTCAATGGAAATCCGTTGGGCAGTGTTGGAGTGACTACTGCTGAAGCTCTATCATTTGTATCATGGCTGCAGAGATCTTTTAGCGTGGGCTCTTCTTCTGGGCCCTCTACACGTTCTCTATCACCCATTGGATCTGATTTAGAGTCAGGATGTGAAAAATCTATTTCGGAGCTACCGGCTGTTTGGGTAAACGGTCGACTGACAGATTCTGTTTCTACGAGTTTTCTTAACCGTGTCTCCTTGGCTAAGCGTTTGTAGGTCTTCTCGATCTCTGGATCACTAAGTAATTCAGCACCCGAAGATCTGGTCATACACAACACAAGGAAACACCAATGCACATTAAATAGGAAAAAGAATAAAAATTGTAACTGTTCCCCAGCAACGGCGCCAATTTGATAGGACTTGTCGTGGGTCCACCAAATACAGTAAAAGTATTTCTTAAAACCTACAATTAAGATAATAATAAAATATAGCACAGTAGTAGACAGGGTCGATCCACGGAGACGGCAATTTAATTCTAATTCCAATTTAACATGCAAATAACACCAAATTATGACTAGTAGTCACCTTTGTGTCTCTTAAGAGACCTTAGAGTTGTCACTTAAATTTAGCAAAATAATAATTAAACTAATAATTAAATAAAAGACTTAAACAGAAATCAATTAATGAGAGAAAATTCCGGTATTATGTAAATCTACCTTAATCTCATGCATGCAATCATAAACCTCTTAACTTGTCTAATTACTTATGCCATTTCAGTTATAGTATTACCTCGAGTCCCTGCAAATAATCCCAATTCTCCCATAGATTCTCGATAATCCCCCGCGAGTCCCCGCAAAGGAATTATTCTCTAACTACGTTAACTAACAGACCGCGAGTCCTCGCAAACCTTATTAATTAACAAATAGAAGCATTAAGAACTAGAAGAACCTGAAACTAATAATTCCTACTGGCGATGCATTAGAAATTATTACCCAATTAATCCTGTACTACTCGGCCGGTAGTTGTGCCAGTCACTGACTCTACCAGATTAAACTAAGTTGATCAGGCTTAATAGAATCTTAGTAATTATACATATAAACACAGGCAATTTAGAAACATAATTCATTAGAGCTTAGATTAATTCCTGAGTTTCATACATGCATGGATTATGGCTTCTTACATAATACCAGAACTAATAAATTAGCTACTCATGATAAAACAAGAAAAACACATAATTATAAAAGAAGACATTAAAAGAGAAAAGAGAATACTGTACTGGAATTTAAGAAGTCGCGATCTGGCAACCGCCGGTTTGGCCAAACAGTAAACTGCCCGTCGGGAAAATCCAAAGTTGTGATTGAAACAGAGCAAAATAGAACAGAACAGAGAAAAATAGAGGAAAACTATACTAGCGCGAAACTGTATCTTACGTGAGAATTACTTGTAAACTAAGAAACTATTCTCTATAGAACTTGTCTAGAAAACTTCTACCTAAAAACTTGTATCTAAAAGTGCAGGAATAATCCCATATATATAGGGATACAAATCAGCAATTAACCAATCTCCTAATGGAATAAGGAAACCTTCTTCTACTTGGAAAGAGAATTAATTAAGCACATGGAGTCTCTTCAAATTTGGTAACTGCCAACTTCTCTCTTTAATTCCTTCTTGGATTGGTAATTGCCCAAAACTTCATTGCTTCCCTTTTAAGCTTCGCAGCATCTTCCATGCGCATGGCTGCCCACTTAATCCATTTAATTCCAATCCAATTGGATAATTGGAATCCGATTGCCATCCAGTTCAAACCAATTCAAACCAATGCAAACCAATTGGATAATTGGACTCCAATTGATTTCGGCCCATTCACAATTAATTGGAATCCAATTGCAATCCAATTAATAATTGGATTGGAATTAAATTCTGCCCACCTGGATTTATTTGGAAGCCAATTATCAATTGGATTCAACTTCATGTGCCCGACTTCCTCTTGCGATTTGTCTGGAAATTGGCTCCAGCCTCATGGGCTTTTCTTCCTTCTTGGCCCACAAGTTGTGTGGGCTTCTTTATGCTTCAAAATTCCTCTTTTTTTACTTCTCTTCTGCAATTGGGCTCGATCTTTAAAACTGCAAAAAAACATTAAAACCTTGGGCAAAAGCCCGTGAGAACTGCCATAACAAGTGCTAAAATAATACACCTAAAAGGTGCAAATCAATCATCAATCTGGGTTTATGAATAAATGTTTTGAAACTGAATTCGAATTATGAATTCGGTTTTAGAATAGGTTTTCGAATTTGGTATCCAACCCGAAAACCGATTCGAAAACCAAATTGGGATATATGATTTATATTTTTTTAATTTTATACTTCTCATTTTTTTAATTCCTCTGCCCCACTACATCTCTCCCCCCCCCCCCCCTCCCCCTCTTTCTTTTTCTTTCTTTTCTTTCTCCCTGCGAACCCACCTCTGTTCCCTCTTCTTCTCTCCATCTATTTTCTTTCTTCTCTTCATTATCTTTCTTTCTTTACTCTTCCTATTTCCTTCTCCCATCTCTCTTTCATTTTCTTCAAAGCCTTATTGTGTCAAACTATTAATTCTGGAAACAAATTTGTGAATTCGGTTTCCATGGTCCAAACCAAATTCGAACCGAATTCGAATTACGAATTCGATTTGGTTTCTTAATTTTTAAAACGAATTAGGTTCGGTTTTCAAATTGGCCAAAAAAATTTTAAATTCGTGGAAACCGATTCGTGTCCACCTGTAGAAATTATTGCCCAAGAAAAATAAAGGAAATGAAAAGACGCAATTCTAGTAGAATTGAATTCAATGCTTCAAAGAGAAGTCTTTGAGCAAATAATTCACACATCTGAAGATGTGTAACTTGCAAGTCATAAATGAGTATTCGTGAAAAGTGAAATGAAATAATTAATTAACACAATTTATAGCACTAGTATTTTTCCTGAAGAAAATGTATTGATTATGAGGCGTATGATCTCATGTGGTGGATGCACTAATTATTGTTGCTTGATTTATCTTGCATCAAGGGAAAATTTTAAAATACATCTTATGGATGTCATGACAAGCCTATTAGAATGGTTAATAAAAAAATCTCCGAAAGATTTAAATTGCCCTGAAGGCATGATACAATTTATTGTGATATTTTATTATATTAAATTGTGTAGAGCTCTATATATGTTTTATTGAAGGATCCAGATCCCATTATATATTGATTATTTTGTTAGAACTCCTGAAGAGTCTCAAACTATTATTCATTATTTAAAGTATGATTTTGAATAAGAACTCCTGAAGAGATGCAAATGTTTTTGAATATTTGAAAAAAGAGTTTGAAATGTAAAATCTTTGAAATACAATATTTGTCTAGGTTTCAAAATTGAGCACTTAGAAAATGACATCTTTTTGCATCAACATTTTTATTCTGGTAAAGTGTTGAAACACTTCTATCTGAATAAAGTACATTCTCTGGGCAAAGTTATGATTGTGAAATCACTTGATGTGCATAGAGATTCATTTCATCATCGTAAAGATAATGAAAATTTGTTTTGGTACAGAAGTACCATATTTTTAAAACTATCGAAACAATATTGTATCTTGCAAGTCGTACACAAGTTTGATCTTACAGGTTATGCAGATGTTGGATATTTTACTGATCCTTTATAATGCTCGATCAAACCAGCTATGTGCTTTGATGCAGTGGTACAACTATTTTTGGGCGCTATCTTCGTGAAAGAAATCATAGCTACTACTTCTTATAATGCACGTCGTGAGCATGTTTTGCTAAGATCAGTAATCCATTAAATTTCGGAAATCAAATGGTTTGCTCTTAGATTTTCAGTGAGTTTTCACTACTTTGTTCGGAGATGATGTTACATGGATTGCTCAGTTGCAAAAATGATACTTCAAATATTTATTCAATGTCAAGCTCAACATTTTGAAAAGTTGAGATACAAGATCGAAAGGCAACAATTTCATGATGTCAAATGTTGTGCTCAAGAGAGGGAGTACTCATTGTACTCTTTTTCCCTTACCAAGTTTTTTTCCCATTGCGTTTTTATTGGTAAAGGTTTTTAACGAGGCAGTGTTGCATTAAGAAAATGTATATTTTTTTTTCCTTCACTAGGTTTTTTCCCAATGGGTTTTCCTAGTAAGGTTTTAACAAGGAATTTCTCTTAATAATGGACATCCAAGGGGGAGTGTTATAAATATTAGTGTATGTCCATTCTCTTTCTTACCCCTTCATCTCCCACTACCCATTATTATCCTATGGTCTTTCATCTACCCCATTTAGTGTCCTATGTAATTACTAGTATATGACCCTTGATGGTATTGTAACAATGTCATAAAGAATGTCTAAGCCTATAATTATGAGGCTGATGTATACATATGAGATTAGGAAAAATGGATGAACAAAGGTTTACCTATATTTCTCTCTAGTCTCTTAATCTCATCTTATTCTTTTATTTATTTAATTCCAAAAAAAAAAAAAAAAGGAAGAAAAGGTATTCTGAAAATTTGGAAGAGACAAAGGTCACCTGGAATACAAAGAATCATTTGGAAGACAAAAAGTGTTGAGTTCTCATTTACTTGAGTTTCAATTCATTTGTTTTGAATATTTTGAAAGTCTTGTAAAACATTGAAGGATGTTGTGTAAGTTTCTGAATTCCTCAAGGCCACAAGCTAGTCTTGTTAATTCATCTTTTAGTTCGATTAGAACTTTGAGTTTCGAGGACAAGAGTGGTAAAAGGCAGCGTGGTGAGACTATTAGAGTGAAAAAAAGCCATTTGGGGGATACACAGTGTAAATACGTGAGGAAGAGTTTTTGCTAACTTTTCTTGCAAGTTTTCTACACGTGAGGAAGGTACACCACCAAGGATGCTCAACAACAATTTCTTCAAACTCCTTGTCCGAAAGCTTTCATGAAAGAATTTCAAGAGATTGCGAAGGAGGTGATTCGTGAGGAGTTGGATCATCACACGAGAAGTTTTAAGTCCGATTTCAAAAGGGCTAAATCTAGTTCACACTCACGGAGGTCAAGTTCTTACAAAAGAGAACATCCACCAACTACCAACATGAGGGCTAAGACCAATCCCTGAAGTGCTTGAGAGGGCACGGAATGCATTATGTGCAACAACTCAAACCTCTACATCAATTCCAAAGGTCAAAGTTCCTAGTCAAGATTTATCTCTTAAATCTAAATTTTATAATCTTGGCAATGATGGTACTAGGCATCATGATGATGTTGAAGTTGTTGAAAAAAATGTTGTCCTTGAAAAAGAGGATGCTAGAACCGAAGAGGAGGGGTTCAAATTTGATGATGTCAAAAATGGATTGAAGATTATGAGTTTACAAGTCAAGGAGGACAAGGGTGAAGAAATGGAGAAACTTTTTTCTTCATGGAGATTTCGGCAAGAACATGTCAAATTGTCTTCTCCAATTAAAAGGTACATCAATGGAGCTTTCGATATTTCTGTCCTAAAGTTTGTTACTCATTTGATGTTGGGACGTGCTTGGACATTTCATAAGCGTGTTGAGTATACTTTTATATTCAATAAAAGTTTTGAAATTATTGTACTCATGCCACCGATGCAGGTTCATGAAAAGAAAGTTAGATTTGAAAGAAAAGAAATTGAGGGCTCGAAAGTGAAAGCGAGTTGAAATTTTCTGTTTTGAAAGAAAAAGAAAAGTGTAGTGTAAGAAAAAGTGCTTTTCTTGAATGAAAAGAATTCTCTATTCTCTAAATCACAAGCCGGTTGCGTGCCGAGCAAAGTCGCCTTAATTGTTTTGCAGGACGGTGAACTCATTTTGATTCAAGTACAAGACATATATGGCAATATCGTTTGTGGTTCCAAGAGTTTCTAATGGAACGTCAGGCATTCAAGGTCGATAGCACATTGAGTGAAGGGTATATTTTGAAGTCTTTTGATTCATCTTCTAGGAGGTATGCCTTGAATTCATTTCTTGATTTTAAGCTTGATAAAGACTTGTGGTGTCTTTATTCTTGTTTTGGTAATGAGTCTTATGCATGCAAATGGAAATTATTGGGTAAAAGTTTTTATCGTCTTTGTTTTGCCTTCTACAATGGATTTTATCTTTTGGGGACTTTTTCCCTTGTCCAAATTTGGAATTCTGTGTTTTTAAAGTTTGTGACGAAATTAGCGATTCTGAATTTTGTGATGATTTGTTTTCTTGTGAGATGAATTCTATTGGAAAGAAATTGAAGCTGATATTTCTTGTTCTTGTGATAATTTTTGTGAAAGTGATGAAGTTTCTTTTGGAAATTTTGTCAAAGGTGAGGAACTTATTAAAGAATTGTTGTGGAGTGCTCATACTTTTGATAGATTTTTCAATCAAATTTTTGATTTTGAAAAGTTTCATGATTTTGGAAAGAAATTTTTGTTATGATTTTGCAAGTATAGAGGCTTTATGTTTATTAAAGTTTCTGAAATTTTCAAGTATTTGTGTTCATTTGAGAGTTCTACTTTTTCTCAAAATACTTTGAAAAGGTTTGTCAAGTTTAAGGGATTCATGTTTGAGAGATTGAGACTATGTAATGTAGTAAGTTGTTTTGTGTGACTTTCATGTGCCTAAGTGGTCATTTTTTGGGTTTGTAAATGGCTTGATTCTTTTGGAATTAACCTCTTCTATGAGTGCATGGGTGAACTTAAAAGGCAAGAAATGGAGTGAATTTGGGAAGTCAAATTGCAAAGAGGAAAATTTCAAGCTAAGGCGATTTGTGAACCCATCCAAAAGGCAGCGTCAAATGCTCATCATTCAGCATCAATGGAAGTTCGGAATTTGGATTTGGTTACATTTGAAGCATGACTGTTTCTATATTCTTCATGTCACCATGGAAATTTTGCTATGTCAAGATTTGAAGCAAAGTCGAAATTGTTGATAAGAGAAAGGGCTTAAAAGAATTTCGTCATTCTTATGTTTGTCCTTGTTGATAATTACAGGTACAAAATTTGTGGACAAATCTTTTTAAGAGGAGGGGAATGATGTGATCCGGCTCAGCCCAACAAAGTTCAAGATTTTGTTCAGGAATTGTGTGCATGTGAAGGTAGACAAAGTCAAGTTAGAAGGTGTGCACATAGGGGCTGAATGGGGTCGGTTATTTGGGGATTAAATATAAAGAGATTAAGTGATTTGGAGTATAAAAATTCGGGCAAAGGTGCATATTTGCCATCAACGATTTATGTTAGGTGCGGAATGGAAGAGAGACCGGCAGATGGCAGCGGCGTGGAGCAGAAGATAATGATGTCTTCTTCATTTCGACGAGGGCAGCCGCTGGTGCTTTGAAACCGGAAGGGAAGCCGCTGCTTCATACTACATTTGTCGCTGCCAATGTCTTTTGATTTTTCTTTCTCGCAGCTGCCACCCCATCATTTTTCTATTTCGCCGGGTAACATTTAAAGAGATGGAGTCTTTGAAGTGTTGGTGATGAAGAGGGAGACCCAACTCAAATGTGATGACAAGGGCGTTATAGCACAAAAAAATTGACACATTGTTGCTTAATCAGTAATCATCTAATTTTTTCTCATTTTCAATGGAAGAAGCGGCTAAAAGATGAAAACTAATGGGAGAGTTGATTTAGGGCATTAACGATAGACATAAAAATATATTTGATTTAGCAATTTTTTCCATGTCATAGTATTAACTAATTAATTTAATCCTAGGTGTTATGTCAACAAATGAATTTAATCCTATGTGGCAATTTAATTTGAGGGAAGGGGCATTGTTGTACCTATTTATAAACCTTAGGGGTATATTTGAGCTAAAATAAACTATAAGGGTAAACTTGCACCTAACATTAAATGTTAGGGGCAAATATGCACCTTTGCCCATAAAAATTCATTTAAGAGGGGTGCGTGAATCGGCCATTTTACTGGGCATTTTGATTGATCAAAATCGTGAGATACATGTCATGCAAATTAAAGGCAGCTGAAGGTGATCAGATTTATTCTCAAACTCACGCCTATACATGCTGGAATTTAAAGGTTTTGATCATTATATTATTCAGTCAAAAGATCGCTTAATTTTCCATGGGATATTTTGCCATTACCATTCAAGAGTCCAAGATAAATTGCTCAAGCTTAATTGATGAAGTTCAAAGGTTGGTTAACTTAATTGCTGAAGCTAATTAATTAATGAAGGTCGACTGAGTTTGTGTAGCTGATTAATGGCTGAAAACTGAAGAGTTTTTTATGCATAAAAAATTCAAATGAAGGACATATTTCCCAAGTATGAAAATCGGTCAAGGGAAGCTAAAAGTGGAGATCAAAATATGTGCATGAATTAAATGCTGAATGGGAAGACTACAAATGCATGCATATTTCGGTAAGTCTCTAAAGGTTCATGACTCTTGAATTTTGGTTCAAGCAATTAAATCTTATTTCTATAATAGTTTTTTTCTTTGCCTATAATAGGCTACCTATGTAATTATTTTAAGAAAACCTGGATGAAATGTGATTTTTGAGTTTCTTAACTCTTAGTTCTTAAACTTATCAAGATTTCTTCGATCTTGTGGCATTCAAAAACTTATCGAACGATCTTCGTGTGTTGTTCATGGCGTTTTCTATACTGAGGTTCTCAACATTGTACACTTGTGGGTCGAGGTTTTTATACCAAGGTTCCATTTTGTCCATTTGTTTGCGGGTCGAGGTTTCACCAACCAACGGAGCACCCTTTAGAACGATCGTGTCTATTGTGTTTTAGTCCATCCCCAGGCTGGATCACATCACCTTTTGGCCACGACCTAAGGTTGTATTAGCGTGTTTTCGAATAGGAAAGTGATGGTGGTAGAAGACGAAGCGGAATATGACGTAAGTAGAAGACGTAGAGGAAGATGTCGCTCTCTATATACAGAGGAAGATAAAACTTTAGACAGATGAAAAGATGAGAGGAATATGAATATGAATATATTATGTCATTTACATTAGGTATTACAAAGGTTGATAAGTAAAATGTTAAAATTTTAATATACAATATTGCATTTTATACATTTGTTTTGTAACATTTTAACTATTTTTTTCACATTTTATATTCTTGTTATTGTAATTCATTTATATTTCGCTGCTTAATTTTTTTTTTTTTAAACAAATTCATTTTAGAATTTAACACAGGTTTTTAACAACATCCGGTTGTTGAAAATCGAGATCTTTAACACCGGTTCTAGAATAACCAGTGTTGATGATCCGAGATCATTACCACCGCCTATCATTCACACCATAATGAAAAACGCATATAACCAGTGTTAAATGGGTCAAAATACTGGTATTGATGACCATTTTGTTGTAGTGGCCCCTAACCTCTTAAGCTTTAGAACAAGCACTGATGGGGCTCAACCATATAGATAAAATAAAAACTATTGATTTATCCTAGTATTTTGATGAACATTTGAGTTTATACCTTATCAAATTCATTTATTGTTTGTATTCCACATAAACGCTAATAGAAAATTATTACAAACTCTAGAGATCCTCTACATGAAGACCACATAAAACTATGGGATAGTCTATTGTCCGATCGTCAGACAGCCCGATGACATGAATGGCTTAACTCGATATTTTAGTGATTAAATTCGACATTTATGGTTTTGAAATAATGTAATATTTTACCATTTGAGGTTTAAAATCACCAAGATCAATTAATAACTAAAATTTGTTTAATAAGCTTCATAAGGGAAAAAAAAATCTCATGTAAAGAAAAAAAGACTATTAAATTAAGTGATGTTCAAGAACCATGTAACCAAGTTACATTAGCATAAACAAGCAAAATTGTAACAGATGCCCAATTTTTGTGTAACGAATTTCTTTTAAAGATAGACATAAATGCTATTAATGCGAACGCAATAAATGAAAGGTTTCATAAAGGGTTGAATAACCTCCAAAATCCTTTTACTTATTAAATTCTCAATATAAGTAAGTCTCAAATGACCACCCCTACAAGCCAAACGAACCTTCATCATAGTATAATTGGTAGGTGACGATTCTATTTCAAATGTCGAAATCATGGTCTATTTTTGTTTTCATATTATATACCTTTGCATACCTCGTAACAAGTACACTCTTCCTCCTATTCTTCTTCACCTCTTCTTTCTTTTGAAATATTGTGTAGTCTAGCTTTTTGTGTGCTTTTTAATATACCAAGGAACTCACATTGAAAATAAGAAATATAGTCCTTTCTGTGAAAGTACAGTCCAATGAAAAGGAGGTGCTATTAGACGTTTCTATGCAATTAATTCATATCCCACACTTTTAAATCACAATATTTCTTAAGAAAATAATGTCATTTCATTACATAAAAGTGATTGTGATCTTCTCAGTAATACACAGCAAGTGCAACCAATAATCTATTAGCCAAAAGAACATTGAAAATTAATAGTTGAAACTCCACTCCTTTCATTTCCATACTTTCATTCTAAAATATAATTATTTAAACTATTATTGAATAACTTTCTACTCGATCTTCTTCTCAATTGTTCAATACAGGTCATGTAACTGCCACTAATCCAGTAAAGGAGTTGAACAACAAGACTTGTACAATAGAAGGAGATTTAACAGACTATTGTGATGGGAATTTTGCCAATTCTGAATGTGAGTTTATATGTAGGGCTATAATATCGAAAGGTGCACGTCTTTCCAAATATTATTGTAAATATACTGCTTTTTGTTCATGTGAATATCAATGTTAGCTAGTTTGAGAATATTAAAGTTGAATAGTAATTTGTAACGTGGCCTTTTAACAATAATATCATTATTAACTGTGATGATGTATTTACAATAGTAGTACCATTATATACATATATATATATATATATTACTTTGTAGAAAAAGTATATCGTAAGATATTTTTATAACTGATGTGGCCACAAAAATTTCATAAAATCAGTATTCGGCTATCTTAGAAACCCAACTTATGAAATATTATTATATCTATTCAAATGTTTGAAGTTATTTACTAGATTTGTTATTTTATAAATAGATTTAATAAAATTATTATTTTTATATTCTTTATTGTCTGAGAGAATGCCGGTTGTGAAAAAATATATCTAATACAATAATATTACTATACAAATTATTATACTGCTATTCTAATCAACTACAAAGTCCCATAGCTCTATTAGTACACATTGCTAAAATTACTAATATTTATGGGTGAAGGGGCAATTTAGCCCCTGTGGCTTTACAGATGGTGCAAATAAGCCCCTCAAGTTTGTATAGGGGCAATATAGCCCTCATGGTTTCAAAATTGGTTCAAAATGACCCTTTTGTATGATATAGCAATGCTGACATGGATTTAATCAATAAAAATATGACACATGGGAGTCCAGGTGGAAAAAAAAAGTTGACTTAAAAAATGAGGTGGCCATGAAGACTGACCCACCGGTTTCTCCTTCCTTTTCGCTTCCTGTATATTCTGCCATCACCATCTTTCCTCCTCCATTTCTTGGCACCTGGATCAGCCACACTCAAAATACACAAAAGAGATACCAAACAATTCTCATTCGGCGAGTCCCCTACAAGGCCAATACTCTTATTCCTCAATCCTCATCATTTTCAAGAACTCTTCCGAATCAACCCACTGCAACGCAGAGTCTTCGGGCACCCATTCCACCCCGAATTGATCCGACCCATGTGAAGCCTTTGGTTTCTAAGGCAGTTCCACGTGTTTCTGTGAGAAGAGAAGATCCCATTGTACACGAGCTTTCGATTAGGATCACTCACCCAGTTTCTCCTTCCTTTTTCCTTCTCTGTTTCTCTCTGTTCTCCCATTAATGGTGATGGCAGAACAGAGAGAAAGGGAAAAGAGGAAAAAAAAAAAAAAAAAGAAGAGAAACTAAGGCTTTTTTTTTTTTTAAAGTTAATGCCACGTCATTTTTGAGTTAATTTTTTTTTCCATTTGACTACCACATGTCATATTTTTATTGGTTAAATCCATGTCAGCATTGCTATATCATACGGGTTATTTTAAACCAATTTTGAAACATGAGGGCTATATTGCCCCTATACAAACTTGAGGGGCTTCTTTGCACCATCTCTAAAACCACAGGGGCTAAATTGCCCCTTAACCCAATATTTATTGTCATAAATACTACTACTACCATTGCTAGCTCACTACAGTTAATGTACAACATCAAACAATTCATCCATAAACTCCTACAAAGTTTAAGAAAATGGATCCTAGATATAATTTCCCCAAATGCTCTTGCGCTTCAATAATCATGTGGCCATTGCTGTGAGCACTGAAATCCATTGCTTCCAAAATCTTACTAGAACCGTTGAATTTTAACACAAAGGCTTGATTTGCGAAGGTTCCCATAGCCACCCAGAAATCTCTATTAATAGTTCTTTTTATATTATCTGGCGTTCCCGGAAGATTTATCAGCGTTTCAACATTACCTGCCTTGGGACCCTTGAGCCAAAACTGTCGGATTCAATTCTTTCCGAACTCAGAAAATACCAAATACCGACCATTTTTACTCACTGCGACCATAGCTGGTCCAGATAACCCACTAAGTAACATTGTCATCTTTGCAGTTTTGATGTTGTACTTGTAGAGCTTCCCAGATGTGTCTTTTCTATTGATGACCCTGCAAAAACACAAAACCAATTTTACAGTCATTTCAGTAGTTTATGTCAGTAGACAAATTGCATTTTTATCCATGATCAAATTGAAAAATTAAATCAACCTGCTCTGGAATATAGTCCCACAATCGGAGAAATAAACGTTCCTCGATGCTTGATGCAGGTCTAATGCATTTGGGAATGTGAAATTTGCGCCATTGAATCCTGCTGCAAGCCGAATTCCTAACCCACTGGAAGTGGGGATTACCAGGAATCCCATATATCTATCGACGACATAGAGATAACCACAATCGAAGCTAAGACCTTCTGGCCTTCCACATATTTTTGAAGTGTTTGAGTCAAAGGCATTGGCACCAGCGCATTTTTCCTTGGTCCTGAGTTACAAGATGAATTTTCTTTTAAGGAAAATTTCAACTTAAGTGATAATGTGTAACTGAGAGGAGAAAATATTACCAGTAAGGTGAGGTTACGGCAAAATCAACATACCCCACATTTGAATATTTGTATTTGAGGATTCTGCCGTCTGCAACTCCAGTGTATGGTCCGCATCCTCGGTGGTCAAAAGCAAAGGCCTCAGGCCCTGAGGCATTTGCTCATTGCAAGGAGAGTTTTGTAAATGAAGGAGAGCTGCTACAATGGACAAACAGCTGAAAATACACCAGAAATGTGCAAATCCAAATCTTGGGTTTGAGATTTCCCATTGGAAAAGTTATCATTGACTAGCAAGGGAAAGATCTCGAATCAACCGCTCGCTACAATGACAGGAAAATTTGAAATTAGTTTCAAACAAAAATAAAATGTTGCTAGATTCTATAAGTGCATTGCGATAACGTTTGCATTTGCATTCAATGTTATTTCACATTAAAAGGATTGAGAGGCATAATTTAAAGAGCTATGATAACCTCACATTAAAAGTTCAGTTTTATTTCACAGCTGCAGTATGCAAACTAAGGCAACAAACAGACAACCAAACAGGGAAAGGGGCAAACAGACATAATATTACAAAGAGCTGAGGTTAATTAAGAATATTCCAAGGATATACAAAGCAATTTTTACACCTTAGAACATAATAAACTAAAAAAGAAAATTTGAATCCATCCTGAACAAAAGTCTTGCAACATGAAAAAAAAAAAAAAAACATCAGTTGTACCTGAATATTATCTATTAGCGCCAGTTTTGAGTACTCTTTCTCTAGTTCAGGGTAACCCTGCTCGTTCCCTAATGGTGGCTACACCCAAACAGAGCTTGAACAGAAAGGAGAAGTTGAGATTTCAGGTAAGATTGTGAATCTCTACACTTAGGAGAATGTATATATAAGATTTTTGAATTTTTAGTTGTAGACACGAATGATTTTTGAAATATTTTTTCATATGATGCTCATTAAGCTGATCACTTGCAATGTTGGTTTTTACAGACTGGTTCTTGCTTCTTTTGGGCAGTAGATATGGGAACTGCAAGATAAAGCAGGTTTTCCATTTTGGTGTTTATTGGCTGAAGGAGGTCAAAGAACTTTCTGAGGAGAGAGACTTCACCCCTGCCCATAACATTCGGGTACCAGCAAATTACTACTCATAAAGAGTAATAGCCAATAATACTCTTGAAAAATAGCCTTTCAACATTTATAATTTGACATTAGCATTTCTACTCTTTAAGGGGTAGCCTTGTAAAAAGAAAAAAAAAAAGAGAGAAACAAAAAATAAACAAAAAAAGAATGTGACACTCCTACAAGAGTATCAGTTAGCTCTTCCTTCAATAGTAAAGTGATATCTGAAATTTTCTTGAATTAGTATGAGTAATAGTTAATTGATACTTATTCAATGGTATAATGATACTCAAAATTTGCATTAAAAAAAGTTGCAGGATAGACACACGCATGGATAACGCGATATGTTGCATGTATAAATCGCGTCATAGGTATAAACCCGTTTCAACCAAGTTTTTTGAGTTGTTTAGCTAGTAATGTTATTTATTTTTTTTTTTTTTTTGACAATCCACCAGAGAACTTAATACCACCCACTTTGGGGAACCTAAATACAACCGACATTAGCACTTTATACACTACAGAATGTCTCCTAATATAGTCTAGGCACCACTTTGGGACACCAATGTTGCTAACTGCGGGTACGATATTAGAGGCGTCTCTTCACCATTTCGGGGATGGAGACCTAACACTACTATCGAGAACTTGCACTTTGTGAAGCCCCAAAATTTTGGAGCGAAAAGCTTAGTATTAAAAAATGAGTAAAAATAAAATTTTGGCAAAATGTGTTTTATCTTGTACTTGAATGTGACGTACGTGACTTGTGTGAATCCATGTGTTTGTTAGCTTTACTTGTTTATGTGATTAGAAAATGCCATGAGGAGCTAGGAACGTGCATAGGAAGGTTAGACATAAAAGAGTGACCAACGAGCTAAGGAAAGCAAGAAGAAGAAGCGAGCTTGACAGTGGGTACGAAGCCGGCTCGATGTCGAACCATGTTCTTCAAGTTTGACAGCCCCTCGACATCGAAGCCACTCCATAAACGAGCGCCAAAGACGAGTTTGAAAAGGATTCAAACTCTTCTCAATCCTATCGTGAATGTTTTAGTTGTAGACACGAATGATTTTTGAAATATTTTATAATGTGATGCTCATTAAGCTGATCACTTGCAATGTTGGTTTTCACACACTCTTTTGGGCAGTAGATATTGGAGCTGCAAGATAAAGCAGGTTTCCATTTTGGTGTTTATTGACTGAAGGAGGTCAAAGAACTTTATGAGGAGAGACTTCACCCCTGCCCATAACATTCGGGTACCAGCAAATTACTACTCATGGCTCTGTTCTTTTAGTGACTCAAATGGGGAATTTTTGGTTTAGGGAAGGGATTTTTTTTGGAGGAACTTTCTTTTGGGATTTGTGTAGGAAAGAAAAGAAAAAGTGTAATGATTATGTTATTTTTTGAATTTATGTGAGTGAGAATTTAGAAGGAATTTTAAATTTTGTATTTTTAGTTTAATGAAAAATGATGTTGTTTCTTTGTGTAAATTTTTTGAGAAAAAAGTAATGATTTTTCTGAAATTGAATGGAAAAGAACGGTTTGAGTAATAGCTAGTAATACTCTTGAAGAATAGTCCTTCAACATTTGTAATTTGACAGTAGCACTTCTATTCTTTAAGGGGTACCCTTGTAAAAAGAAAAAAATGAGAGAAACAAAAACTAAACAAAAAAGAATGTGATACTCCTACAAGAGTATCAATTAGCTTTCCTTCAATAGTAAAGTAATATCTAAAATTTTCTTGAATTAGTATGAGTGACAGTTAATTGATACTTATTCAATGGTATAATGATACCAAAAATTTGCATTAACAAAAGTTGCGGGATAGACAACGCTCATGGATGACGCGATATGTTGCATGTATAAATCACGTCACAGGTATAAACCCGTTTCAACCAAGTTTTTTGTGTTGTTTCGCTAGTAATGTTATTTAATTTATTATTATTATTATTATTATTATTATTATTATTATTATTATTGACAATCCACTAAAGAACTTAATACCACCCACTTTGGGCACCTAAATACAACCGACATTGGCACTTTATACCTTAGAGAATGTCTCCTAATATAGTCTGTGCACCACTTTGGGACACTAATGTTGCTTACTGTAGGTATGATATTAGAGGCGTCTCTACACCACCTCGGGGATGGGGACATAACACTACTATCGGGGACTTGCACATTGTGAATCCCCAGAATTTCGGAGCGAAAAGGTTATTATTAAAAAATGAGTAAAAATCAAAATTTTGGCAATTTGTGCTTTAGACTTGTACTTGAATGTGACGTGACTTGTGTGAATCCATGTGTTTGTTAGTTTTACGTGTTTATGTTATTAGAAAATGCCATGAGGAGATAGGAACGTGCGTAGGAAGGTTAGACATAAAAGAGTGACAGACGAGCTAAGGAAAGCAAGAAGAAGAAATGATGTGAACCCCTGAACTCCAGCCCGAAATCCAAGAACTTGATGCGGAAAATTGCTAAGGAAAGTCTGATTGCAAGACGCAGATCTTAACTCCTGGAATCCTTACCCTTAGATTCGGCAGACTACTAAATTAACTAAGTAATTTAAACACGCAATTCCAATCAAGTGGAGAAAACTAGAATCGAAACAAAGCTTAGCAATAGACAGAGCAATTATCTATTAGCCTATAGTTTCTGTACTTTTAGTAATTAACAAGTATGCATATTACATTAGCCCAAAATAAAAATGAGTGATTAAAGAAGTATATACCTATAACTTTTATCAATTTAATCAACTGTGTAAAATGTGAATTCGGCAACACCTATTTATAGAGTAGGTTGGTCAAATTTTAGTCCTAAAGCAACTAGGAAAAGGAAGTGGAATTGGAAACCAATCAAGAGATTGGTTTCTTGAACAGATCAAACCTAAGGAACTAGGATTGATCAAAAAAGGAAATCGGTTGGAGAGTAAGTCTCCTTGACCTAAATTACAATCAAGAAAAGGAAATAGAAATTAATCACAAAAAGGTTTCAAGAAGGTAAACCTTTTTGGAAACTACTAATTACTAGTCTAGTTGTAACTAACTTGTAACAACCTAACAAACTAGTAACCAACTTGGAGTAGGAATAGGAAACATGCACAAATCAGGTAATGCTAAAACAGGTGCATGAGTGAGATCATGCTTAAGAACAGTGAAGGCATTTTCTTGTGCCTGACCCCACAAAAATGGAATATTTTTCTTACACAACTCGTTGAGGGGCGCAGCTTTAGTTGAAAAATCCTTCATGAACCTTCGATTAAAACTAGTCAACCATGGAAAGATCTTACCTGCGAGGCCGAGCTCGGAGTAGGCCAGTCAGGAATGGCCTGAGCCTTGGTGTTATCATCAACTTTAACACCCTCCTTTGAGACAACAAAATGGAGAAAGACAACTTCCTCCACACAGAATGAACATTTTGTAACATTGGCATACAACT
This sequence comes from Leptodermis oblonga, assembly GCA_016801395.1. Classification (NCBI taxonomy): domain Eukaryota; kingdom Viridiplantae; phylum Streptophyta; class Magnoliopsida; order Gentianales; family Rubiaceae; genus Leptodermis; species Leptodermis oblonga. The sequence continues at coordinate 20,078,201 of CM028750.1, read as the reverse complement.
TATTATCTCTGAGTTCAATCAATACCAAGTTAATGTGCTCTATGTGTTGTTTCATGTATTTTGAATAGATCAGAATATCATCAAAGTAAACCACAACAAATTTCCCTATAAACTTCCTAAACACATGATTCATTAATCGCATGACAGTACTAGGTGTATTTGTGAGGCTGAAGGGCATAACTAACCACTCATATAAACCAAATTTAGTATTAAAAGCAGTTTACCATTCATCGCCTTCTTTTATTCTTATCTCATGATAGCCTTGTGTTATATCTATTTTAGTATAAATAGTAGAGCCATATAAATCTTCTAGCATGTCATCAAGCCTAGGGATAGGATGCCTATACTTAATGGTTATCTTGTTAACAACCCTACAATCATACACATTCTCCAAGTACCATCCTTCTTTGGAACAAGAATTACAGGTACTGCACAAAGGCTTAAAGATTCACTTACCTGACCATTATCTAGTAGTTTTTCAACTTGACGTTGCAACTTCTTTGTTTCCTCAGGGTTAGCTTTGTACGCTGGGTGATTTGGAATGGATGAGCCAGGCACGAAGTTGATTTGATGCTCAATTCCACGAAGAGGGGGCACTTCTGCCGGCAGCTCTTCAGGAAACACATTTTCATATTCTTGCAAAAGAAATTTGACTTCCATAGGGAGATCCCTAGGAACGTTTCAAGGTTAGTGGAATCATCTTTAGCAATTAGTACAAGAATACAACCATTATCCCTTAACACTTGTTCGACTTCCCCCACTGTGGCAAAAAGGCCTCACCTAGACTCTTCTTCTGAAGGCTTATAGAGTTCGCCTTGCTACTACCCGTTACAATCTGTTTACCCTTTCCCATGTCTTGTCACTTTTCAGCTGAGCACTGGGTGATCTTGTCCTTCATCCTGACGGATTCAGCACGAATTTCCTGGGGTGAGAAAGGTAAAAAGGTATGGATCTTGCCCTGTTGGCAAATTGAGTTGGTGTTGGCAACCCCATCATGTGTAGCATTCATGTCAAAGAGCCATGGTCGTCCAAGCAGTATGTGACACAGCTCCATAGGGAGCACATCACAAGTAACTTGTCCCTCGAACTTACCTATAGCGAAAGTAACTCGCAATAGCTTGGTGACTTTGTAGCCTTCTGAGCTGTCGAGCCATTGCAGCCGATATGGATGTGGATGGTTAACAGTGTGGAACTTAAGCTTCTCGACCATGTATTCACTGGCCATATTTGTGCAGCTCCCTCCATCAACTATCAAAACACACACACCTCCATTGACTTTAGTCCTGGTGTGGAAGATGTTGGTTCGTTGTGAAGTATCTTGGGCAACAGCTGTAGTCAAATATCGGGACACAATGGCCAGTTGGCTATATTCCTCCGGCTAGTGAACGTCCTCCTCTGTGGTCAGCCAATTTCAAGACGGGATTGACAGCATCATTGTCTTCTTCTTCTGAGATGTACTTGCCATCCTGCCCTAGTAGTACTTTTCAGATATTAGGACATTTCCTCATATAGTGTCCGCGGCCAGAACACCTGTGGCAAGTGATCTACGAGATGCCCTGCTTTGGAGTGATAGGCGTTTTAGCTGCTAAAGAAGAAGGGGTGGATTGGGCAGGCTGAATAGTTTTACGTTCAGAGTTGAACGGTTTTCTTGCTCGCGATAGCGTGTAGACTAGATTCTTTTTCCAAGTAGTCAGGGCGCAGGTAGGCGTCCTAACCGTCGAAACATTCTTCAGTACTCCTCCATCACTCTGGCTTTGTGAAGCATATCCGTCAAACTAGTAGTATTCTACAGTTCTACCGCTAAAGCTATCCCCTATTAAGCCCACTAACAAAGCGATCTATACTGGCAGCATCGTCTTCTATTACATTGGCTCTAATCTTGGCCATCTCTAACTTTTTAAAATAGGCATCGACAGTTAAAGATCCCTGTACAAGAGTGTGTAACTTCCTATACAATTCTCAAAAATAATACGCAGGTACAAAAGTCTTGTGCATAGCTGTCATCAAATCAAACCATGTAAGATGTGGCACACATGCACGCATAGCCCTGGTATTGCACCTCTGGTCCAACTCCTGATTCCACTAAAGGAGTGCATATTCGGTGAAATTGACCACCGCGAGTGGAGCCTTCTTGTTTTCGGGGACCGAGTGAAGTTCAAAGATCTGATCCATCTTGATCTCCCAGTCTAAGTATTCCTTAGGGTCCGTACCTCCAGTGAAAGAAGGCACAGATATTTTCAACTGGCTTAGACCTTCAAAGGGCTTTGAATTAGTGCCAGCCCGTGGGGTGTGGACGTCGTCCTCCTCCTCCTCGAACCAATCCTATTGGGAGGCCCTTATCTTTGCGACCTTGCCCTTGAGGTTTACGAATTGATTGGTCAGATTCGCAATGGCAGCCATGAGTTTCACAATGGCAGCCATGAGTTGCGCATTAGTCACTGGTGGCGCTTTTCTTCCTAACATGACAAAAGTAACCAAGAAAAATCCCTGCTAAGAACAAGTAAAAGTGAGCAGAGTAACCTTACTCCCTTGTTCTCCTAGAATGGCCCTCCTAGCAACTACAACTCTGTGTATCGCTCTTAGGGATGGCAACCCTTGTGTGCTGTATCATTCAGCCTTTTACTTCTATGTTGTATACTTAATTGGGCAAAGGTAACAAGCAAACAGTAAATCACACAATGAACAAAACTATATAGGAAAGTAGCAAAAAAATTTGAAAAAAAAGAACTTGGTTTGATTTTCAATTTAAAAATACCTTTTTGAAAAAGAAGTTTTTGTAATATAGCTTAAACAAGAAGTGCACACAAAGGAAAGCCCTCAAAGTTCAAGAAGTTAATGTAATGCGCACGAAGACAAAATTCAAGCTATAATTCAGAGTAAACTTCAAGGTAGCACGAAAAGATAGCAGGCTTAAGAAGCAGGGCAATTCAAGTGAAGAAGCAAGAATAATTAGCAGGTTTGAAACAAATCAGGAAAGACCTATCTAACCCAAGAAGTGATCACCCTACCCAGCGGGTAATCAAGAAACCAATTCCAACTAATTATTCAAGTTTGTGAAAGTAAACCCTGTGGCGGAAAAATTCCCCAGATGTCACTGTAGTGCTTTGGGGAGTAGTGTCGAAAACGAACACTATCAACTTTGCAAGTACAATGACAAAGAAGAAGATTTCCAATGAAGAAAAAAGAATCTTGAGTGTAGTGTTGTGGGGAGTAGGGTCGATGAACGAACACTATCAGTTTTGCAAGCACACTTTAAACCGTGTAGAAACCAATTATTAAAGCAATTGCCACAAAAGATACCAAAGCATGCAATTTTATCACCTCCTAACAACTTAATATGCGATTTGCAAAAATTAGGCAACACAACGATACAATTTCAAGAATTCAATATATTTTCAAAAATTCAAAACAAAGTATCAAGACTCATGCATATAAGTCACAAATTACAAAAATAAGGTGAGTGGCTTAACTTCAACGGCCAAAGGTCATCAAATTTAACACAAATTGCAATGAGGGAGATATGTGCAAAAACAGTCCAAATAGATGGGCAATTCCAGCAACAAAAAGTGTACTTTTAAACCTTTAATTGTCAAAAAATAGAACTTATCGGATTCTAGAAGACAATTACAAAATAGTACCAAAATTGCGCAAAGCAGCCACAAAAAACGAAAACAACCCTAGCCTCAAAAACCCTTAAAACCGACATTCCCAAAATTTCAAGAAATCCGATTTTAACACTTTACTTTGCGCAAAACCTTTCTTTTTCAACCAAAATTTCAATTTTAATTGCAAAAATAGTAGGAGTAAAATCGATATTATTTATTTAAGAAAAAGAAAAAATTTTCTTAAAAAGGCGTGTCCCAATTCTACAAAATCAGTAATTAAAGCAGATTAAAGGAACAGAAAACACCTGATGACTAAACCGAGTTACTTCAGCCTCTTCTTGTCGAGCAAACAGCCTTGGTTCAAATACTAATTGATGTGAACCCCTGAACTCTACACCGGGAATCCAAGAACTCGATGCGAAAATTGCTAAGGAAAGTCTGATTGCAAGACGCAACTTTTAACTCCTGGAATCCTTACCCTTGGATTCGGAAGAATATTAAATTAACTAAGTAATTTAAATACGCAATTCGAACCAAGTGGAGAAAACTAGAATTGAAACAAAGCTTTGCAATAGACAGAGCAATTATCTATTAGCCTGTAGTTTCTGTACTTTTAGTAATTAACAAGCATGCAAATTACATAAGCCCAAAATAAAGATGAGTGATTAAAGTATATAACTATAACTTTTATCAATTTAATCAACTGTGTAAAAAGTGAATTCGGCAGCCCCTATTTATAGAGTAGGTTGGCCGAATTTTAGTCCTAAAGCAACTAGGAAAAGTAAGTGGAATTGGAAACGAATCAAGAGATTGGTTTCTTGAACAGATCAAACCTAAGGAACTAGGATTGATCAAAAAAGGAAATCATTTAGAGAGTAAGTCTCCTTGACCGAAATTACAATCAAGAAAAGGAAATAGAAATTAATCACAAAAAGGTTTCAAGAAGGTAAACTGTTTTGGAAACTACTAATTACTAGTCTAGTTGTAACTAACTTGTAACAAACTAGTAACCAACTTGGAGTAGGAATAGGAAACATGCACAAATCCTTATCCCTTACTCTAACCCTACCCTAGGTGGTGTGTCGGCTGCTCCCTTTGGGCTGGGCTTGGCTGAATGGTTGATGGAATGGACTCCAAGGTGGATCTGCCCAAATGATGTGGCGCATGAGGTGGATGATGTAGAGAGGTTCTGAAATCTTCTGGAATCTCCCGAAATCATTTCGGAACGTCAAAAATCAAGAATTTCAAGATTCTTCCAGATTTTCAAGTTTCTTTAAGATTCAATAAACTGCGAAATTCAAGATTTTCAAGAAAATCAAGAACTTCAAGAAATGCCCCTTCCTTCAGTTGGATTGATTAGTAGGCGCCATTTCCTCTTTGATGGAGAGTAAAGTGACGCTTTTAACCTTCCTTGCATTCTCTTCAAGGGCGTTTGTGTCCATAATGAGCTGGGCTTCTATAGCACACCTTTGGACAAGGTTTTCAAGATCTACTCTGAGCTTCCTCGTCCTCCTCCGGGTCATAGGCCTAACTATGTCAACGAACAGATCTCTTTGATATGGACTTGGGTCCTGGAGCATTGGCGGGCCTCTATGAGGCACACGAACCTCTGCTGTACTTCTCGAGTCTGCATTATTCGAGCTAGGATCCTCTGAGTCCTGACTTGTCGCAGAGCTGAGGATGCCCTCATCACGAAGCGAGCTTGACAACGGGCACGAAGCCAGCTCGATGTCAAACCATATTCTTCAGGCTCGAGAGCCCCTCGACATCGAAGCCACTACAAAAACGCGCACCGAAGTCGAGTGATGTGGACGGTTGTACACATGCGGATTAAGTTGCCAAGGACCTTGTGATTAAGTAGCGTAGCTCGTAAATTCTCTAACTTACTTTCGAAACTAAGAGAAACAAGAGAAGCTAACCTAAGCTAATTTGTTTTATATTTCGAACCAAGTGTAAGAAAGAGATTGAAACATGCGAATTAATTAGGTAGAGCAAGTAACCTAATTATCTAAGTTTCATGCAATTATGTAAATTACAACATGCAAATACATAAAGCAATAAAGGGATGGCACTCAAAACTAATAGTTTTTATGATCTGAATGCTCTGAATATTATTGATGGTTTCGGCCCCTATTTATAGGTTTAAGGACAGCCGAAAATATTACAAGAAGTAGAAAAAGGAAAGAAGTAGAATTGGAAATTAACCAAGAGGTTAATTTCTTTTACAATACCAAACCCGGAAAGAAGTGGGTAATGGTAAGAAAAGGAAAGAAGAATTCGGTCACTTCCTTTTTGAGTGATTGCCGAATTTACACTTAAAAAACAATAAGGAAAAGAATAAAATTCCTACTCCCAAAAAGAGATCAAGAAGGAACCCTTTTTGGAAACTTACTAAAAGAGTAAAAAGAACCTTAACTAATTAAGTTGTAAATTAATTAAAAGATCCCTAAATAATTAAGGGCCGTGTGGGCTTCTTTTGTGGGTTGGCCGTGCGGCTTCCTTGTGGGCTTCTTGGGCTGGCCGAAACTTGTGGGCTGGTCTCCATGAGTTTGGGTCGGCCCAATGTAGGGAACTTTATGAAATGTTTCTTTAAAGTCCAAGAACCTTCCGGCATCTTCAAGAACTTCAAGAAACAGCCTTCTTCTTCATTGAGGATTGGAGAATTGCGCCTCTTCTTCAAGAATGATTAGAAGAGTTGCAATTTGAACCTTTCCTTCTTTCTGCTCCAAGGCGTTTGCTTCTACTATCAACTGAGCGTCCTGATGGCAAGCTTGGACAAGGTTGTTGAGTGCATCTCGAACCTTCTTCGCTCTGCTTCTGGTCATCGGCCCAGTGATGTCTACAAGTGGATCCCTCTGATATGGACTTGGATCCTGAAGCATTGTTGGACCTCGATGTAGAACTCGAACCTCCTCAGCTTCTCCGGAATCACTTGCATCTTGACTTGTTGCTGGCGTGTGGATGCCCTCATCATCGAGTTTGAAAAGGATTCAAACTCTTCTCAATCCTATTGTGAATTTGAAAACTATGTGATCTTAATCCGCTCCAGAATGACCTAACACTAAACCTAAACCTAAACCTAAACCTAATAGTTTCCTATAAAAGCATCCTTAACTTGAACTTAATAGCCTTTAATCAGTAGTTATAATCAGTAAAAGAGCAAGGGGAAAAGGGAAGGATTGTAGCAGTTAGCAACGCCGGCGCCGGAGAACGACACCGTTGCCAAGGATCTTCAAATCTTATTCCTTCTTCACGTTCATGGTAACCTTAGGATTTCATGGAGAGTGTTAAATCCATTCACGATGTTAAATCCAAAAGCATGAGAATAATAAATGGGTTGCATGTTTAATCTGGGGAAAAAACACATTTATGGATAAAAATATGTTCTTCGCATGTTAAGATGATGTAGGATGAATTGAATCTAGTTTGTATGGTTAAAACTGCAATATCTAAAGTATGCGAAAAATCATAAATTAGAAAAAACCATGTTTCAGAAGCTGTGTCTCGAACCCTGTTCGTGGTCGATTTTAATTGGGTAAAAGTAATTGTTATTGCCTATTATGGGTTTTTGAGTATTGCATGATGTTGGGGTAGTAAGAACTGCTTTTAGAACATATGAAAACAATCTGCAAACGCATGATAAATCACCCGAAATATGGTATCCCGAACTAGAAATGGTTCCAATCTAAGGACGAAGGGGGGCTCGACTTCGAAGCCTGTTCTTGAGGTAGCCCAGAAAGCTTCTCCTCGAACAGCCTTTGGAGCTCGACTTCGAACCTACCACTACTACAAAAATGACTTTTAATGGCGGTTTTTTAGGGTTTTAACGGCGGTTTTCGGCATTTTTGAACCGCCATCTATCCGGCAGCCGTAGAAAGTTTACGGACTTTCTACGGCGGTTGTGAACCGCCATAGAAAGTTTGGACTTTCTCTATGGCGGTTCGCTTAGGAACCGCCGTAGAAAGTTGGCTTTCTACTGCGGTTTTTCAAAAAACCGCCGTAGAATGTCTACTTTCTACGGCGGTTTTGAAGATAACAGTCGTAGAAAGTACCAAATTTGTAAAAAAAATTTTAATATTTCATTTTTTTCTCTATATTCAAAAAATATATATCAAAAACAGCAAGAACAGCCTTAGAAAGGTTTTGATATATATATATATATATTTCAACTTTATTCAAAATATATATATCAAAAACTTCCACGCTAATAAACCGAACAACCACCAAACTTCACAAAATTTTTGCGTGCATCCATCAAATTCTAATTAATTTAATCATTAACAGTAAGAACAATACAATAATCACCGATATAACACTAATCAAACCCGAATTTAATCATTCATCATCTCACCAAACCCGAATTTAACACTAATAATAAACCCTAGGCCAATCACAATAATCAAGTAACAATAAAATTTGTAAAGCTTAAATAAAGTTGAAACTATTCTATATTACATTTTTTATGATTTGAAGCCCACAACAAGGACCGATTGTGGTGAAATTATGATAGGGGTGGGTGATGGCCGATTAAGAAACCATATCCGGAGTTGGGTGACGGCGGATCTTGTTATCAACACTGCTGGAAGAACGATTTCGGGGGAAGACAAGAGAAAAAATCGACTGAGAGAGGATGGGCGTCGGTAACGAGAGAACGCTTCAGTTTGCTGGAGATGGAAACAGGGGGAAGCCGCGGCTGGCTGGAGATGGAAACAAAGGGAAACCCTTAAAATTCAAACAAAATCAAGTTTCTATGGCGGTTTTTATTAAAACCGCTAAAAACCGCCGTAGAAATGGACTTTCTATGGCGGTTGTAATTAAAACCGCCATAGAAAGTTACTTTCTATGGCGGTTTTAATTACAACCGTCGTAGAAAGTCCATTTCTACGGCGGTTTTAATAAATCCGCCGTAGAAAGCCCGTAATTGTGAATTCCCGCATGTTCCTCTATTCCTATTTATTTCTAGTTTTTCTATTTTCTTAAATTAACCCCAAAATTTTTTAAAATTTAATAATAAATATGTATTTTACTATTTATCAATTTTTATAGTAAAATTCATCATATTTATTAATTATACGGTGGTTAGAAATACAACCGTCTGGAAAGGGACTTTCTACGGCGGTTAGAAATAAAACCGCCGTAGAAAGTCCCCTTTTTACGGAGGTTTTAGAAAACCGCCGTAAAAAGTAAGGAACTTTCTACGGCGGTTTTCAAAAACCGCCGTAGAAAGGGGACTTTCTACGGCGGTTATCAAAAACCGCCGTAGAAAGTCCCTTTCTACGGCGGTTTATTTCTTACAGCCGTAGAAAGTCCCTTTCGTCCCTTTCTACGACGGTTTTATATAGAACCGCCGTAGAAAGTCCGTACTTTCTTTTTAATGGCGGTTTTGGTCTTTCCGCCGTTAAAGCACCGCCGTAGAAAGTCCATTTTGTAGTAGTGTACCTAAAAGTCACAAACCACTTGACCTGAACCACTTAACTTGAACCACTTGACTTGACCATTTGACTTGAACCACTTGACCTTTGACTTTGATCCTTGACCTTTGACTAAGTCAAACCCTAGTTGACCCGAGAATTCAAAGTTTAACCATAGTTGACCAAACTGCTTTAAATTATATATTCTTAGGCAGATATAATAGAACTGCCTTAAAAGATCAGGACATGTTTTAATGGTGTTCTTCTAAAACCGTCTTAGATAATTCACATTTTCTGAATTTAAATCGTTTCTCATGTTTTCACCTTAAAAAAGCTGTCATTAATTCATGTTTTTTTAGTAGTGACGTTTACTATACCATGAATTACCACTGCATGGAATCACAAATCTAGTGTCCTGGGTGACACGGTGTGATCTTACAAAATTTAAGGGTAAAAATATAATTTCTCTTTTAACTGTGCTATAGCACATTGCCATTCGGAGCAGCTAATTTAATTCACCGTGTACGGGCACCATATCGGCATACTAGCACCCATGATTTGATTCCGCATTTTCATGAAACTGAATTGACGTTCATCAACCATGACACCTACGTTCGTATGAGACAATTTTTCAGCAACAAAACATGTGCTGGAAGGCAAATGTTAGCGGCAAGTGGCCTGGGACATTACATTCATCCCATGCTGCTATGTACGTACGAGGAATCCCATTCCGCGGGCGGAGCTGAAGTTGTTCTTTGTTACTAAAAATTGAAAACTTTTTTTTATAGGGAAGAAGTTTTTTTGAAGAGATATTTTTCTAGAAAATTGTGTGAGAGAGAGAAAATTCTTTAAATAATTATGTTATGTTTTGAATTTATGCATGTGAGTAAAGAATTAGAGAAGATTTAAAAATTAATTTAAAACAAATGAGGGTGTTTTGATATGAAAAATTTTTTGAGGAAATTTTTTTTTTCTAGAATGAAATCAAAGTGAAAAGTCTCTCTCTTAAAAAATTCTGGTCTCTATGCCACAGCATTCATTAATACTATGTTGGCTCTTCATGTTGCTGGTCCTGCTCCCTTTCGCTTTAGAGTCACTCAACAATTACCAAAATGAATAATTTAGGGCTTAATCGTTGTTTATGAAAACATATTTTCGAAAAAGATTATTTAACATAAAAAAATATATTAGATATATAAAAATAATTAATTGAATAGTAAAAATGTGCATTGAAATAATGTAAATACACTATAATATAGTGTAGAAATTAAAAATAAAACCAAAACACAAACAAAATTAATGAAAACGAAACCCTTATACTAGGTGACTTTGATCAAATATACCAACTGGATGACCAACCAATGTACAGTAGCTTATCGAGCATGAATCCTAATGATACGGTAATACTAAACGCAAGGAAGAAAAATGTTAAACGCAAAGAAAAAGAGATAGTTTTTTGTTATTATACCCAAACTACCCTCATCTCTAATAAGGCCTACTAGCCCCACCATCTCCAAAATCCTGCGCCTCACTGAACTGAAATGAAGCCCATCACTTCCATTTGTGCCTTCCAACAGCGTTTACGGACTGCATTTAATTTTTTTTAATTTTATTTTATGGTTTTAAAACTTGCAGCAGGAGGCCAACAACTTAAGCTGGTCTCCCGTTGCAAAAATTAGGCATATAGCAGGTCCATTTTTGCTGGAAAATGGGATTCCGACAGCCCATTTTTCTAGCCGCCATGGAACTATGCATTTCAAAATTTTTTGGGGATAAAAATTTCAACAGGAGACCAGCTGCAGTAGCTAGCCTCCCATGGAAAAAATGAAGCCTCCGGCAATTCCATACCTACCGGAAAAAAGGGATTCCGGCAGCCCGTTTTTCTGGCAGCCTTCTCGTCTTTCATCTTTGCAGCCCCGCACTTGAGGTTAAGCGGCCTAATCTTGTCTTTCGGGAGTTAGGGAAAGGGTCTCACTCCCTCGTCCATGGCTTTTTTTTACCCTTGGAGAAGAAGAAGATTTTCTTCTTTCTTCCTTTGTCTTTGTTTTTGTTTTTCTGTTACTGGAGGAGGAAGAAGACCTCAAAAAAAAACCTCAAAATTAAATTTGGACAATTTTGCCCTTAAGCAATTCTCTCCGTTAGCGGTTTAACGGAGCACTTTGACAGAATGGTAATTTTAGTAACGTTTTGGAAAGCTTTGTGGTAGAAAAAGTAATTTTAAAATGTTTGTGGTAAAAATCGTACTCAGCCAAAGGTTTGTGCTATTTTAAGTGATTCACTCTAAAGACAATAACGTTCAAGAAGTCAAGAATAATTATCATATGTTTATAAATACATGTAGAGAGATCGAAAAAAGAAATTTACAAATAATTATTGTTTGTGAGCAATCGATGTTAAAAAACATTTATGCATATATATGGGTAGTTTAAAATTGCTAAACATTAAAGATTAAGGAGTAAATAACGATTTGATGGAAACTCCTAACAGAGTAAGTATTAGTGGCAACTTTTAATAGTTTAGTGGCAAAAGTGGGCGAAAAATTATTTAGTGGCCAAAAATGGGCAGAAGTAATAATTTAGTGGCCAAAAATGGATAGAAGCAATAGTTTAGTGACCAAAAGTGAGCATAAATAATAGTTTAATAGCCAAAAGTAAATAAAAAATAGTTTAGTGATCATGAATATAATTTGTCCTTGAATTAATATAAGATTGTGTACGAGAACTTTAAAAGGAAATTGAAACTATAAATAGACTGATTAACATGAACCAGACGATAGCAAGAAATGAATGAATTTGCAGAAACGTGAAAAGGCCTGTTCATTGGGAAATCATTGGCTGAACAGGGAAGGGGAAACCCAATCTTTCTCTGCTGCCTCATTCCTTCTCTCTGAGTCAAAACTGAAGCTAGGTTGAGCTTTAATCGATTAGTTAGAGCACTCAAACTGTGATTATAGATGGAGAGCTAGCGTAGGAGAATCTCGATTGCTACATTTAAATGAGTATATTTTACTAATGTAATACTTCCCTGTTTTAATGGAAAGTTATGTTTTAAAAATATATAATTTCTTATGAATTTGAAGGACACCACTTAAAGTTGATTTGTTATGTATCGCGTAAGCATATCGTAATTAGTTGTTGATTTTTTATTTATTTTTTCATAAATGCCTGTAATGAAAAAATAAAAATGATTTTAAGAGTTGGAATATTGTGTGTTTGAAAAAGTATTACTTGCAAAGAAAATATAGCTTTTTCTTTTGAAAAAAAAAAAAAACCGTTGGACCATCCAACATGTATAACATAAGACTTCCAAAAAATTTAGGCTATATATGTATTGTGCACTGAATGTGAAAATTTTATTTTTGAGGGGAAAAATGTCTGGAGAAATTTTGTTTTTGGGAAATTGGGTAGAAAAAATAAGAAAACTATAATGATGAGAATATTTTTTGAAATAATATTAATCTAATTTCAAATTTAGAATTTCAGTTTAGCAAACAAATATGTGCGTTTAAATGTAATCTTTTTTTAAAGCGGGAAATGAAATTTTCCTGAAATTAAATCAAACAGAGCCTTAACACCCTTTTAGATAACTTTTGAAGTTTTCCTAAAATTAAATCAAACAGGGAAATTGTTTTCTAAATCAACAAATTAACGTCGCCCTTTCCTTGCTTCCCCTTAAACACAACCCAAAATAAAATATTAAATAAAGTCGTTTATCTCTCTTCCTTACATTCTCTCTCTAGAATTGGGCGTTGGGATAAGGTAAAAGGGGTTTTCACAGCCTCCATTCTCTCTCTCGCTCTCGTCAAAATATCTTTTGATGTACATTAGAGAGCGCAAAGCGTCTTCTTCTTAAACCTTGCACCGCCGGCGACGTCGACGACAGTCCGTCCTCTCCTACGACCGTTCCGCCGGCCGGTGAAGGTGAGGGAAGAAGATTCTTTGGATAATATATACTCGAATTTTCTTAGTTTCCTTTTTTTCGTTCGGTTTGTTATAATACACAGAATTTATTGTAACTTCTAGAGGAAGAGGGGTTTCTCGAGGTATGGATTCGATTTCCTCGTCGACGCAACCATCACCGGCTGCGGTAGCTGGGGCTACAGTTGATGTAGCATTGGGGGCACAGAACGATGTCGTGTTTGGCAAAGAGAAGGAGGCGGGTGCTACCGCTTCACCTCCTGCTTACGTGTCGATGGTAGATCCTTTTTTGGTTGAGGCGCTCCAGAATCCTCGTCACCGTTTGACAAGTGAGTGTATTTGACGTGATTTCTATGAAATAACGGGTTAGGAATTTTGACTTTCAGCCTTTGATTTGGTTTTGTGTGGATGGGGATGTTGATTTGCTTTTTTTCAAGTACGTCCCTGTGTTGAATTTGCAATTCGATAGGGGTTCTTTCTGCTAGGTATGTAGAATAGATCTGGAGGTTTGATATTGGGTGTTTGAATTATTATTCATTAATTTTTTATGTAAATTAGATAAACCTGGGGGCGTTGCACCTTTTTTTAGGATCTGGTGGCTGATTATCCTTAATTCCTTATTGAGCAATTTGTGGATATTTGTGTGTGCAACAAATTGATAAGGAGGATATTCTCCTTTAGCGTGTCCAAGCAGCACCTTAAGATTTCATGTGGATCTTGATATTCTTTTCTTTTTTTACTTTTCAAGTTTGATAACATCGTTTTCCACTGGTACCTGTTAACTTCTTGATACCTGTGGAACATCCTCTTATTCTGTTTATTAATATAGACAGGACTAACCAGTTGCCTACCAAATTAGCTGCATCATAGCAGAAAAAATCTATAGGCCTAAGATGTCCTATAAATTAAGTTCACGATGTGGTCTGTAGAAGCCACTGCTTTTATATCATATATTTGAAGTTGCTTTGGTTTCTGAATTTGGGTAACCTCAGAGAATTCATAAAGGAAATAATATTCATAAACTTGGGTTGGAAATATCGAGCATTACCTTACAGGCCTTTGTTACTGATTAAGGATGACAGAATGTGCTTTTCTGCTTTTTTCAGAATCCTGATGGTAACTGGCTAAACTCTGTTACTTGTCTTCCATCTCAATCAACTGTATTTTAGTGGTGTATCTTTTTCTTATTGTTTAGAATCCCTGTAGTATTAATCTTGACATTACCTGCATTATTGAAGAATTTGCCCAGCATAATATTTCAACGTGCTTGAGTTTATTGAAACTGTTAGTTTGCTAATGGATGTAGATTCATCATTTTTTTTAGACCTGGTGATACTTATTTTGTCCCTCGTATTTTTTTTTTTTTTTTTTTGATATACTGCAGTTCTGCGGATGGAATTCGACATACAGAAATTCTTGCAGAATTCTGACCTGCAGCAATTTGAGTTCCAGCATTTTCCAACTTCGTACCTTCGCCTTGCAGCACATAGGGTTGCTCAGCACTATGGCCTGCAGACCATGGTGAAGGAGAACACTGTTGATGGTCTGGGAACACGAATTCTGGTCCGGAAACAAGCAGAGAGCAAGTATCCTGCTGTCTGTTTATCAGATATACCAGCTAAACAAGCTGAGAATGACAAAAATGAGCAGATTAAAATTGTCATCAGGTCTAGGCCTAACAGAGCATCCTCAAATGATAATGGTGAACTGGGTTTGAAACGTAGTCCTGCAAGAACAGTGGAGGAGAGGAAGGAGGAGTATGACAGGGCACGTGCTCGTATTTTTAGTGGCCCAGGTGGTTCTGAATCAACAACTCAAGGTCCTTCTGATGTGAAGAACCCATGTTTGAGCTTGGAGGACAACGAAAATTTCAAGAACTCTGTCCTGGATTCAGAGAGAAACCTGAGTATTACTGAAAATTGTGCGTCTTCCAGGGTAGCTATTTTTAGGGACAGGGAGAAGGATCGCGTTGACCCCGATTATGATCGAAGTTATGAAAGGTATGCATTGAGAAAATTTTGGAGCATCACACATTTTTTTGTGGTGTTTATTCTATGGCTTTATCTTTTATTTTTGTTGTTTTTGATATCATAAACATAGATAATATTAAATAGAGGATGTAAACGTCAAGGCATTTCAAGGCATTTCTTGCCCTTACATGTGCTGGTTGTACTTGTTCTATATAACTTTTCTTATATTATAAGATGAAAAGGTAGTGATAATAGTTGATCTTACATCTTATATTAGTTCTTGGACTTCTGTGGGGGCAGACTCTTGTCTGCGTGTATAATTAGACAATCTGTGCTGAGAGGTATTTGTCAGTAACCTGCATGCTGAGCCCATAGTACAGCTGGGATAAATGCATGTGCTTTTGCCAATCTGTAGCTATAACCTTTACCTGTTATACCCCACACATCCCATCCTATTGCCCCCATATTAGATCCTGAAGTGATTGCCCCATCTGTGGTTACTTGCACTTGAAATGACCCCAAACTGCCTGCATCAATTTGGGTGGACCACTTCCCATTTTGATGCCTACTGTATGTAATGTGCTTTCGTACCCTGTGGGATTTGTACACATTAACGTCATCATTGAATATGCTTCTTTATTGCCCATAGAGGGTGTTTGAGAGTTCCTTCCCAGTGTTCGATATTTCTAGTAATCCAGATATGCCAAAGAATACAGCGAGATAGCTGAACCAGATAATCATTCTGTGCTAAGTTAAACCATTACAATAACCAATCTCTGAAGGGCTTAGGTTTTTCTTTGTCAAAGTTGAAACCCAATGATGATGTCCATAGGGGGTGTTTGCACTCCAAGAATAGATAATATATCTCCCACTGCCGCTTGACATCTTTGGCCGGTGGTATCAATCCTAATACCCCTAACTCTTAATATTGTCAATGTTGGTATAGCTTCCATTACTGATTTCCATACGAAAAAAGAGATCATTTTCTGGGTGGCCTTGGCTCCTTATTTTCTTCCTTCCCGCCTGCCCATTCTGTTCCAGATGTTGTTGGGATACCTCTGTTTTTGTTCTCAGCTGCTACTTTGTATCTGCTCTTGTCAGAGTAGCTACCATGTGTATTTTAAGATCGCACCATTCATCTTTATCATTGTCTTTGTTTTCTGGTATATAAGTGGCTTTAATTTTCCCTAGTGTGGGTTCTTGATAAAAAAAAATTTAATTTTAGGTAATGGTAACCACCAAGTGCCATCTTCTCTTTTAAGATCAACTACTTCAAGGGATATTCCTTGTGCTATAGAGTTTGCTTGATGTAGGGGATTTGTCGTCATTAGTATCCACTCATGCATTATACATTATCACGATCATTTGCATCTTTCCTTTTAAGGTGTGGTTTTATTAGATCTCTTATAAAGGATGCTTCTCCATCCCCGGGACACAATTCCCCTAATTCTGACTTTCAAAAGTTCTTCCTTTGCAAATTATTTGGACTTCATTAATTTGGCTAGCTATGAGTTTGCCTCCCTTACTATAACTAGCATGGCTTGATTTACCAGTGCCATTTTCCTTGGCCCTATCCCTCCTTGTTATTTTGGTTTGTATAAATCTTTCTTCTTCCAATGGATGTGTCTACCCTGTGAGTTCCAGATGGATATTGTGATCATTCTGTCTATTTCTGATGTAACTATCTTTGGTATTTTGAAGACTCCCATTGAATACGTTGTTAGAGAGCTCAGGTCATGTTTTGACACCACTAGACGCCCTATGGTTTATCTGTTATGGTGCTTACTTCAGCTTGGGCATGTGTTTAATTATTAATTTTTAACATATTTATATACTTTGTAAATGTGTTGTTTTGTTTCTTCCAGGTATTGGTTTATTATTGTTATTATTACTATTAAGTTTATGGTTCTTATTTCATCAAATTTGTAGAAATCCTTTTCTGTTTTTTCATACATGTCCATTTGGATGGAGTTTCATCTCAAATGAATTGTGGAGTTGGATGAAGTTTGGCATATCTGAACGCTTCTAGTTATAAACTTTGTTTTGATGCTTGTAGTGCAACTTAATAAACCTTGAGTAAAGTTTTCATTGGAAATAGAAGGTTGCTTGGATTAAACTCTGATAATTTTCCCCCTCTAAACTTGGGATTTCTAAATTACCATGGCACATTTGAAATTTACATTAAAAGGTATGAACGTTTTTGCTTGTTGACTGTGCTTGATTATTGCTTGTTGAATCTTAACTTTAATTGCTGTTTATAGGAAGTCAATGAGGTGTCACGGCTTGGAAGGAACTGTATACGTATTTATTCTGAATTACTTGACAGCACTAGTTCTATAACTATTACGATACATATCTGTTAGTACAAGGGAATCTATATGCTATTGTTTTATTGATATTGTGAACTTGGCCATTTTAAACTTATGTAGGTACATTAAGTATGCTCCTAGCAATCCAGGCTTCAGTGTGGCCCCATATCTGCAGAAATTCCAGCACCCATATGTGCAATATGATTCTGTTTTGCCTCAGTTAGGTCAGATGCCTGGCACACAACCTTCTCTCAACTACAGGAGCCCAGTGATGAGCCCGTTCTGTGCTGTAGGATTAAATCAAGCATCAAGGGACGGTGTATATTTGCAGTGGCCGACACAGTCTATGATGTATGCTCAATCGTATGGTCAACTTAGACATGCTGTTTTTCAGGTAGGCATCTAGTGTCATTTACCATTAATTTTTCCTACTGAAAGAAAATCTTGCCCTGTCTCAAAAGTATTCTAATAATCTAGAATTACTTCTTGCTTCTTGTCTTTAATTGAAGCTACACTTCCTAATTTATGAAGTTGGGCTTTGTACTTTTTTGCGTCTCCCTTTGTAATTGGTCATTTGAATTCGGTGCTTACTGCATGTGACTAATTTTTATTGATAGCGAATTGTCAATTTTCTCTATGACAAAAGGTTTTCATGTGCTAGTGCTGATTGAGATTTTCTCTTTAACAGTGTCCATATTTAGGACAATGCTAATGTGACTACGATCAAATGAAATTGAATTACCCTACTGCTCATAGTTTTATGTCTTTGAGCTTTATGAGATTTATGTTCCTTTTAATTTTTGCTTTCTTATTAGTGTCCTGCTATTAATTTTCTGGAGGATGATGATTTTAAGTTCTTCTGTTATTGCCATTCTATGTACCTGGTAGATTCATGTTCTATAGATACTCTGGTTTATGCATTTACTTGTTTAGAGGCTTACACTCTGAATGAGATCTGGTTAAGTCATACAGATTCTGTTTGAGACGTTTTATTTCATTTTTTCCTGGGCTGGGTTACGGATGGTGGATTAGGGATAGCATTCACAAGTCCATTTGCCAATGCATTTCCAAGATGTCTTCGTACCGACTAATCATATTGAGATTACTTGGATTGCTATTACATCAATACTGTAACGCTTTAATATTTTCTGGATATCGTTGCTGCAGATATTGAACTGATGAAGTCATTTTTATCTTTTATGCTTGCAGGCCCCCTTTTGTCAGCAACCCCTGAGTTTTGATTACTCTCAAAACTATTAATACTAGAAAGCTATAGATGGGAATGTCCGAATTTTTACTAATTTCTTGCTTTTGTGTAAGACTGTTGAGACTTTTGTATTTGGAACTAGAACTGCTGGTTGTCATTGTCGAAAACTAGTGTCGTCGGTTGGGACTATTAAGAAATTTAGAAGTTACTACTACTAGATATATGTTGTTTGTAGTGAAGCTCTGAAATTGCTTTATTCTTCTGCTATTAACCTTCTCTATACCACTTAATTTGGGGTTTCGAATCTGGTCATGGAATTGGAAGATGGGTAATTAACGTAAGAAATGGCAAGGATGGTGGATTGACTTGGGGATGGAATGTGTTAAATTACATATACTTGTTTGTCTAGATAAATTATTAGAGGGCAAATGACAGTTACCTCTCGTATTATACGTTCAGTGATTGCAGTGTTTTTTAAAATATAAGGGAGGTAATTATCGTTGGTATTATGTAGGGTGTAACTGTTATTTTTGCCTATTATTAAATAAACATTGTGATTTGATGAAATCACTAACTTTATTTGAAAATGTGTTCTTAATAATGCTAATTGGAAACTTAATGGGAATTCAATGGACACACAATAATGGGATTGATTCTATTGGGAATTCAAATTCCTATTGAAGAATTAGATGGGTGATTCCTCACTTAATGCTGTTGATTTTCCTCCCAATTCTCTTTCAATCCATTCAATTGTCACTCCCAAATGGAGATGTAAATTGTTATCGCTCACAAATATGAACAGATGGACCTTTTTCTTTTTTTGTTTTTTTTTTTTGTTATCACAAATGATAAAAAGTAAACTCACTTATAATGAGAGGAGGAAAGATAAACTTTCAGAACGTAGCAAAATAAAAATAAGAAATGAGCAAGTGATTTTTAGAGTTCTTTTCACGTCACACGCGCTCATAGAGAGACTAAATAAAGGCATATATATATTCGAAGTAAGCTAATTGGATTGGATTGGATTGGATTGGTAGCTAAATTAACTCAAAGAACAAGGGTGGCCCTAGGAATAGAATATTAATTCCCTGTAAGAAGTTAAGAACTCCAAACTTTTTTCCATGCCCCCAAACCCCAACCCAACTTGCTTATTCCGACTTTGATTGAATAATGAATATAAGCCATTCATTAATTGTATAACCTTTTGTCAGCAAGCTCAGTACATGTGAAACGTTTGCCTCACAAATAAAATGAAATAATATATTAATGATCAAAGTGCTTCCCCCTTTTTGTCGCAAAATCCAAAACCCCTTTCCCTTCGCCTTTGGATGGATGGATGGAAGTTGAACTGTCAAACGATGAATGTACTCCTCCAATTAGGATCTGCTTTTAAGTTCAGTTTTTTTTTTTTTTTTTTTAAATAAAATTCCCCCCCACATCTATTGTGTTTGTGTTGATAAATACTGCCTCCGTCTCACTAAAATAGTGCAGTTTAAAAAATGTACGAGTTATTCGGTATAATATTTAAAAATAAAGAATTTGACACGATATATTTTACTTATATTCTTATTATCTGAGTAAGAATTAATTGTGAATCGTACATTGTTATATTAGAATAATTTTTGTTTTGAAACTGAACTGTTCATGTGGGACGGAAGAATTATAATAATAATAATAATAATAATAATAATAAAAGACTTGAAAAGCCAAATCGAAGCAAAATATTAGTAGATCGGATCTGTCTTGTTAATTAATGGAGCTTGAGTCATGCCGGTCTTGTAGCCGGGTAGCACGTCCTCCTAATTATTTTTTGTTGCTTAAAATATAGTAACTCCCATATGGCTTATCTCATTCTCCAACTCTTACTTTACTTTTTAAATTATTTATTTGTTCTTCTTTTTCTGTTTATCAATTTTGCAACATATAGGTAGCCTTCTATTCGGCTCAGGATCCCCTGTTACACTTTCCAGTTACACTATGTGTTACACATCTTAATAACTCAACGTTAATATTCTTTTTTAAATTAATTTTTTTACCAATGCTATTCATTGGCATTCTACGTAATTTTAATATAATTATTTTATTTTTTTACATTAATCTTCTATTCTATGTAACGGGTGGTTTATATATGTGACCCTAATTTAATCGCGCTTCTAACGGGTCAATTAATTTTAATAAACATATAGCTATTTTCAAAGACCAATCTTCAATTAAAATTGAAATCGTATTTTTATGTAAAGCTCAATATATACAAGTAACATTAATTGTCACATTGACAAGGATCATTACTGTATTTATAAAGTATATATTGCCATTCCGTTTAAAAGTATACACACTTAAAAAAAGTGTATATGTGTTCTTTTCATAAGTAATATTTTTTCTTTGCAAGATCGTATAAATTTATAATTTAAAAGTAACACTTGATGTTACAACTATTGGGATAACACTTATGTACTCGTTGCCTAAATGTTAAAAATTTCACTACTTCACTAGTCTCACAAATGTCATTAATCTAATTTAATCACAATAAATTTTCTTCCTCTTAAAAAGGAAACAAAAATTTAAAGATCGTCAAAACAAGTAAAGGATCAGTTATCACATATATAAACTTGTTTTACAGAAATTTTAAACATTTAATTTGCAAATTTTTGTTTGTGAAAATGAACAAATAAATTAAGCAAGGTGATATGTGAAATCTGGTGTATTGGATTTTTATTGTAACTTTTAACATTGATTTCTTGCACACATATATATATATATATGCATAATGATTTTAGTCTTTCATGTTTTCAATAGTAGCTCATCATTTTTGTTTTGTAAAAAATTTTCTTTTTCTGTTTTTTTTTTTTTTTTCCCCTTTAGGCTGATTTGCTATTTTAATCAAAAGCCTAAAATGTCTAGTGAGTTTCTTTTGCATTCACATTTAACTTATAGGGAACAATTAATAACTTAGCGGAAGGAAGGACGCAGAAAAACTCGCAACGCGCAGGTCGAATTCCATGGGGAGAGAGGAAAAAAATTGTAAGCGGGCTTACGCGAGCCTAATTTTCTAGAAAAAAAAAAGGATTAAAAATTTTAATTTATAGTAAATGATACACAAAAATTGTAATAAGTAATGTATGGTGCATAGTTAACAATAATAAATTGTACATTTTTAAAACTTGACTCTTCTAAGTTCTAATGGAATGAAACGAATGGAGGAAATAATGAATGCATTGGGAGATAACGTAGTGCACAAAGGAATCTATTGAGAAAAAAAATAGAAATAAAAATCGATTGTGAACATCAAGTCATTATTCTTCACTTGTTCCAAAGGAATCGGAGTTGTCACCAACTTGTGGGAAACAAAACCTCAAAAAAACCAATATTTTAGTACAGAGACAGATAAGATCCTTATAATGAATGTCTCGTGCAACGATCGATAATGCTGCTGCTGCTGCATCTTTTGTTCTTCTGTTGGCTGAGGGGGGAAGATGAAGATTATATATATATATAATTGGAACGAAATAATAAGAGAAAAGTCTTCTCTTAGGGATGAGCTAAAGAACCGCGTCATGCACGTTACTTTCCGTATGGTTCGTTGTACAGAGATCGAATATTTGGTGCCAATTAAATTAATTAATTAAACACTGCGTTTTTTCAAAAGTTTAGTGAACCAAATTCGATCCATCTAAAGTGGTCCACACTTGCATCTCATCTTTGTTAGTATTTGCATGGAGTATCTGATCTCAAGATACTTACTCACTCACACCGCCTTCAAAAAACCGAGTTAGAACGAAATCATTTGTTTCAACCAGACACGACAAAAAGTGTACCGGGATGAATTAGTGTGTTAATCACCTTTCAAATTGTAGCTCCAAGCTCTCAGAGGTTGGCGGTGGCACGGCACTGTCTCTGCCAATCATTAGGGGGGAGGCTGAAATACGAATATGTGGTCTCGAGTCTTAACCGTCTGAAAGTAAAATAAGGCGGGGCATGACTGCAGTTCAAGATGATTGAAACAATATCAAGAATTTTGCAATTATATACGTTGTTGATTTTCTTATTTCCCTGTTGGAGGAGAAGATCCAGCGAAGTTCATTGTCCCACATGGATCAGATATCAAATCAGTGATTGTTGCAGAAGAAAATGAATGATCAAATGATTAAAAGGGAAACTGATCATTTCGAGATCGATGATCGTTATATCTGCTATCTATCAGCTGCCAGATTCTTTTTGGTTGGAATCTTGCACTTAGCTTTTAGATTTTGGGTGATAGATACTCTGTTTACAAGTGAATTTGACCTTAAAAAGGTAAACCCTGTTTTAGATCCATAGCTATACTTGATGATTAATAACTTTTGTAATGAGGCACACATTTACCAATGAAGATTATATAATCAAAGCTCATACTACAGTAGTTGTAAATCTTTCCTTAGATCCTGTGCACAATGTACTTTTCATGGCTGTACTATGCAGAAATGTACTGCTGAAACAGTGTGCAACAAAAGGGTTTTTGGGTCTCCCGAGTCCCATACGACGTGAGATCCTCTACATCGAAGGTGTGAGAGGACACAATGTATCGGAAGATACAGAGGATCTCCTTTGCTACCATCAACAGCAAGCACTACAACAAATTGCAGAAACCTATGCTCTAGTTTTTCACAGACAGGCATTCAGGATTTCTTACAAAGGCATATTTGTGTCTAATTTGACAACAGAATGCCTAAATCATCAGAAAGCTACTTAATTTGTGTTACAGTAAACTTATGAAGAGAACTTGAGCTGAAAGATAATACAATTTCAAGTCCAAATCATTGAATGTGGCAAACAGCCTGACTTCATGAAGTTTAAACCACAGTTAGGAAAGATGGAGGAAAAAAGCAGATTCAACTCATTTGAGGCATTATAGGTGAAAAATTCATGAAGGCCTAGAAATTACAAACAACCAAATTAAATAGGATATAGAAACTGCAGTTGATGAGAAATCAGACAACATTACAGTAGTGCCTATACACCAGACATGCAACTTTGGTCTTCAAATGCTAGAAAACTGCAGAACTTGGGTAAAAAGATGCATCTGTCAACATCAACCTTTCGATGCGAGATACGCATTCCTGAAAGTTTCCGGTCAATTCAACATACTAGCAATCACATTGCATCTACCTTTAGTTTTCAAGTCAATTTATGGACAGTAATAAGGTAAATCAACCCTACCTAAGGTACAGACGAGGTTAGAAAACAAGCTTAAGATCACTCTTTACTTGGTCACATAAAATAAAAATAAGAGAAAGTTAACCATTATGCTTCCAAAAATTACATGGAGAAAAGACAATGTCTGAATATTGTGCTTTAATGTAAACCTGCCTTTTTTTAACCCCTCTTCTTCTCTATTTAAGAAGTTAGAGATTTCTATCCTATAAAAGTACTAAATAAGGCTGTGAACATTAAGTCAATGGCCTGACCCTTCCTTGTCCCCCATTTTTTTTTTTTTCTTTCTATAATAATAATAAAAGTAAAAATAAGTTACAGTTAGACATATATGGATAGGTTTCACTATTGTTCATATCGCTATCTAATTTTTCCGTATTCATTCAATTGTAACTCTCCTCCCAATGCTTTCCAGTATGGAAAAGAGACACACAAGCTCCACAGAAATTAAGAATGAACAAGTCCAAATGAGATATTTCAGATATTATGTTATTCCTCAAACTCGTGAAAATGATTTGCAGATGCAGAGTCACAGATTAGAATATGAATCTCTATTCAAATAAAGCCTCAATTGAAATCAGCTAAACTGTAATGCATCAAAATCACCATGAACAAAAAGAGGAGGAACTTGAATTCAAAATTTATGCACTTGCCCGTATCTTGATTAACTTAGCAAAAACAAGTGGCTCATTCTGTGCAAGAACTAGTTACTTTTGCATCCACAGCATAGTAAATTTTCAGCATATTACTGTAGCAAGTAGAACAACGAAGAGTGTGCATTTATGATGACCACAATTAAGCTGCTGACAACTTCTTAATAAAAAAGTAATAGATATTAAAGCAGGCAGTGTAAGTTCCATATTAAGCACAACTGAAAACAAGATATGCTACTTCGCCAAACGAACACAATAATGACACTCCACATATAGAGAACGCAAAACATATGTGTAAACCAAGTGATTTCAGTATAAGCATCAGAATATCAACTTGTTATCCGGTAACAACATGCTAATAACATCTGAATAGTTTTTTTTTTTTTTTTCCCTCTAAAAGAGATTCCCCAATAACATGGTTTACAAGTCTGCCAACAACCACACAATTTACAAGAAGTAGGCTCACATCTACAACATACAAAACTGAAAAAAAAAAAAAAACACAATATTTATGTTCCTATGCAGGAGATTCTCGATGCCGCCAAAAATCCAATGCACATTTGATGTCCATGGGTTTTGTCTAAGAAATCTACAGGACATAACTATGTCATGACTTCTGTCAATCATTATTCATCACTGACCTTAAGTGCTACCCATGAACTTCAGCAACCTCTAGGAGAGCCAAATGAACCGATGCTGCTGTGACAGCTGATCTTAATGACTTGTATAAGATTATTGCCGCCCAGAGTGACATCATGGATATTATCCGTCACTGGAAGCAGAATGGATAATGTAGGCACACCATCAGTATATCAGCAACTTGCCACCACAAGCAGACTTGGAGAAGATAGATTACAGTCCTCCGACATAATTACACTTGTAGGAGTTCATGGAACTAAGCTAAAAGACTTTGCATTGATCCCCAAACAATTAAAGCCAAACACAATGACGCCCTACCCAAACCTGATGCCAAAACTCTGGAGGACATCCACAAATTTATGATGTCTGAGTACCATGAACAACCAGAAACAGCAGAATTATAGGCAAATTGGTAAATCATAAACTAAAATGTTACTCCAAATACAAACTTTTTTCACAAGACAAAGAACCCAAATTTATGGTAAAAATGATGCAGAAGGAGAAGTCAGCAGTTACCCCAACAAATTCAATCATCCCCAGTTGGAAACAAAGTGAGAACTTTCCTCCCATTTGCAGTAGCTGTAGCGGATTCAATATCCTCAACATAGGATGGCATCACAGTAGCACTACTATGAACAGGGGTCCCCATCCTCTGAACATGCTGCTGTGATTGCCTAGTCAAAAGTGGATGCTCAAATTGCCCATTGGGGGGTGATGTCCCATAATGTCTAAACTGTGGCTGTAGCTGTGGATGATGATGGTGCTGCCCCACCACAGCAGCCATTTGATGATGATGCTGCATTGCAGTCACAGGAACAAATGGCAAGAAATGGTCCGAATTCTGCCTACCGGGATGAAGAAAATGCGCCGGCACAGGCGTGCTCGCAAACAAATCAGGGTCACTCCCAGCTGCAGCCATTGAAGCATTTCCGTTCATCCCACCACCACTACCACCGCCGTTGGAAATCCCCTGCATTCTTTTCAAATAAAGCCTATACTTCTGCAAATGGCTAGCAACGTTTTCCCGAGTAAGCCCATCCACACTCATTAACTGCATTATTGTCTTGGGGACGGCATTCTTGATCCCCAAGTGGGCCACGGCATCCACAAATCTTTTGTGGAGCTGTGGAGTCCACACCAGCCGAGGCCGCTTCAGAGTCCTGGCAGGCTCTTCACCTCCTGAACCCGCACCGGCCCCACCACTCCCCCCGCCGGTCCCGCCCAGCTCGGAGGAGTCAAATTCCGCAGACGAGTTGGGTTGGGAAGAGGGAGTGTTCTGGGCTTGGGAAGGCGGAGGAGGCGGCGCCGGTGGCTGATTACTCTGCGGGTGGTGATGCTGATGTGGGCTGTTGGGATTCCGAATATCAAAAGCTATGGCTAGATCAGGAGTGATTAGGGTTTGGGACAAAGGCATAAGATCTTCAGGGGAAGGGAGTTCCTCTTCCCATTTCGCAAACCAATTTGAGTCATCATCCCTCATTTTCTTTCCTTTTTTTTCCCTCCCCCAAGAAACTATTTTGGGGATGGTCAAAAATTTATCTGCAAAATTATTTTGTGTGCTGAGAGAATTTTTGCTGTTGGAACAGTACAGATTTTGGAAGGACAAAAATTATTGATGGAAAAATCAGTAGTACCCAGACCAGATAAGCTGAAAAGGAGTGTAAAAATGGAGGAGGTACAAAAGGAAAAAAGATGAGAAATTTTTTTTTTCCCTTGAAACACAAAAGTTGTACTTTTGTTAATTTTTTCCTCTTTTTTTCCTCGTACCTCTCTCTCAGTGAGGAAAAAAGATTTGAGTCTCGTAGAAAGGGATGAAGGAAGGGGATGAAGAAATAGGAATACACTGAAGATTTTGTTTGAGTTTTTGAGAGAAAGGGGGCTTGGGGGGGTAGGGGGGGTGGGAGGGGCGTTCGAGGTGGATCTTGTTTTCTTCTTTTCAGCTTTTATTATGGCTACTGTTGTTGCTGATGCCTTTTTCTTTTTTTTTTTTTTTTTTTTGGGGTGGCAATGGATTTTCACAACTTTGGAAGAGCTTGTTTTGTTTTTATTTTCCGGGATTTGGGGGTCTTTTTAATCTCTTTTTTATCTGCTTTAATTATCTGAGTGAGGAGTTGGAGAGATTATTCGGTGTATCTACTTCACCACGTAAAATTGTGTAGTCAAATATATTTAGGAGAAAAAGTAATATTTTGGGAGAAAACATATGTACACGTAGGATCCATGAATAAATAAAAATTGTAATTATCAATTTATGATGGCTAGCTGTACTAATTTTAGAAATACATTCGATGCACTCAATAATTTTTGGAGGAGTTAGAGAGTTTTTTTTTTTTTTAATTTTTAATATGTATCTTTTGCATCTATGATCTATCTGTGTGTGTCTTCAAATGGACACAAATTACACGCAAATAATAAGGTTATGTTGTTGGAGTGAACCGAGGGGCAAATGATGGTATATTTTGGGGAACTAATGTTAAGGAAAGTGTGCGTCACGCGCGATCCTATTGGACTGTAGCAGACCATCAGGTTGGCACCGTGGCACTTCATTTGTGGAAATTAAGGAAGTCAAGGTCTCAATTCGGAAAAGATATTTGGGACCTTAAAGAAAAAGCAAAAAAAAAAGACAACAGAGATTACTTCCTTGTAATGGCCCTGTAACGTGTACGGCACGCGCCGGAGACGCGTGGGGGTGTTGGATAATCTCGAGATGGATGGACGGATGGATTTGCGAGTGAGTTTTGTTTGGGTGAAATCTTAGATGGGACTCTGATTGGGAGTAGAGAAAGGGCAATTAAGACATGTATCAATTACCTTCTAAATAGATTGAAAACGTAAAATATGTATTAATGTAGTAAGTAACATGTAACGTGCCTTCGTAACAGTTATAGGTATAAAGCCAAATCACACAAAAATTATATTATATACTACGGTTGTACTGTTTGACATAAGTATGTCTGTACGTATGAGGAATCTTTTTAATATTTGAAATAGATAAAGAAGAAGCGTTGAGTTTAACATTACAAGTATCACGTATCACATACACTCTCTCTGATGTATCGCTCATAACATCTCTGATGTAATGAGTTTAAGTGTTAGTGTATTGTTTTGTTTCTAAAAAATTAAAAAGTATCGCATATAACTTCTAATGTATCTTATATCGATTTTAACGACAAAAATATGGCATGTAAAATAAAAGGTATCGATTGTAAAGGTAAATCAGTGCTTTTTTAAAATTAAAAAAAATAACGATTTTAAAATGAAAAGTAGCATCTATTTCTATATTTCAAAAGATGTATCGATTTTTAAGAGTTGAAATAGTGCTTTAAAAACGCACCGTTTGTAAAATAAAAGATAGTGCCTATTATCGATTTTAAAAGTAGAAATAGTGCATGTATTAAAATAAGATCGATTGTAAAGGTAGAAGTAGCGTGTGTTTATAAAGGCTGCACTTGTAAAATAAAATGTTATGCCTATTTCTAAAATTATGATAAAAATGTATCAATTTCAAAGGTATAACTAATGCATGTTTAGAAAGCTTGCGTCTGTAAAATAAAAAGTGGTGCCTATTACATTCAAAAAATATACTATATTAAGGGTAGAATTATTGTATATTTTTAAAAATTAAAGTAGTGTGTATCAAATAAAAAGTATTGCGTGTTTCTATTTAAAAAACAAAAAAAGAATAAGTGTTGTGCTCCCTTGTAGTGGAGTTTCCTACTGAACGGTACATCTGTCTAATAAAATACTCCCTCAAAACAAATTACTTTATTTGGACTTTATACTTTTTAAACTGTTAATATAATAATTTTCGTATTTAAATATTTATAATATTAATAATGTCTAGCTATTTCAATTATTTATGAGTTAAAATGTAAGTCAAAATATGGTGTTTACATGGGAGGGAGGGAGTGATCAGTTTTGATCATTTAATGAATTCTAACCTTAACTCAAAATAATGGTCCAACCAATTTCCACAAATGCTTGAAATTTATGGAATGGTCAAAGGTAATAACTTTAAATAATTAAAGTAATAACACTACACGATTTATAAAAAAAAATTTTAAAAAAAACTACTAAATTGGAAAAATGTATAGTAATAGGAGTGATGTAAACACCGATCAAGAGTCACAAAGTGTGATGAAAATAATAATAAATAATATTTTATATGTTTTACTTATAAGTCCATTTTATAGAGTAATACTTTTAAATAGTATAAAGTAAAATTTTATAGCGAAACAGAAAAAGAAAACGAGTAATTAGTTAGGTCACTTTTGTTGGAAATATTGTACTAGCAATAGTTTGTTGTTAAAGTGGGAGTTAAATGAGAAGGTGATAATAGAGTTAGGGTACTGTTTGGTGGTGGGGTTTGTGAAAGATAAGGTAAATTAAGGTGTGGATGGTGTTTGCTGTGGTTAGGAATAGGAAGAGAATATATTTGGTTGCTCGATGTGGTTTGGCCGCAATGATGAACCAAATTGGGATATTTTGGATTGACTTTGATTTCTAAAAGATTCCTTTTTTCCTTCACTATTGCTTGTGGATTGAGGTTTACTGATAGACAGATAGATAGGCATCAACATTCATTCATTCCCTTCCCCCATTAAAGGACACATGTTCAATCCAAACCACTGTTAAAAGTAAGGGTATCTCACATCCATAACTTTTCCCAAAAAGAGGTCTCATTCTTTTTTCTTTTTTTTTTTTTTCTTTTTTCAACTTTTTAATTATTTTTTATGAATCCCTCGATATTAGATCTTTTAAAAATACAATAATTTAAATTATTATATTTTCATACGTATCAAATATAAAAATTTTAGTTATAGAAATATACACATTCTATTCATTTTTATTCTCACGGGTCATACACACTCTTTATTTTATCTATCGCCCTAATACACCCTCACTTGATATAATATACTATATATAATTTATAATGTCAGAGTTTAATCTCATTTTGTGTGTAAAGCAACTAATAAAATATTGTTATTAATCAAATAAACACCATTATGGGTTATTACATCTTCCTTGGTTTTTTGATGATTTACCCAATTATTTTAATAAAGGATTTCCAAATATCCCAACTACTTAATTAGTTGTTACCTGTTACATAGAAGGAAAAAAAAAAAAAGAAAAAAAAAACCTCCTTTATAGTACTTACTACTCGAAGTTTTGCTATTAATTTTTCCTTTTTTGGGGCTTTCTATTTTTGTGGATTTTATTTATTTATTTATGTTTGCATATTCATTTTCAACATAGTGGGGCATTAATTATTTGGCACCACTAGCAGTCTAGTTTAGTAATTGTACTATGTTATCCAAAATAAAAAATAAAAATGTGTACTACTAATAAATAGGAAAATGTAAGTTATTTTGTTATTCTCTTAAGAGTGAATATTTGGGGTCATCTATGTTAGGTTGAATAGTATGTTTGAGAGTAGTTCAAATAAAATTTCCTCACTTCGTAAATGAGTTATCAAAAGTTGGGTATTGATGTAAGCACGGCGATGCTTCACGTTGCGGAATCCCAAAATCAGCTAAATCGAAGATTAGTTTGATGCCCTTATTTTAAATCACCTTCTTGAACTCACCAATGAACTCATGACTTAATGATTTAATTGAAAACACCCTTCAATTTAAGTTGATACATAACTTGGATTGATATTTCAAAACCCTTTTAAAGTAAAACTACCTTTAGCTAAATCTAAAAGAAGATAATTCACTAATGAATAATTACAAGTTCCCACGGAACAATGTATCAAAACCCGCAGGTTAATTAGCTCACAGCTAACACACAAAATTGACCCTTAATTTCTGAATAAAAATATCATCTATATTAACCATAATCTACTCAATAATTTCGTTCATATCTGTAAGACTCTGTAGTTTCTCACCATAACTTAAACTTTGTAATTTATATTTTATCATACTATTAGCTTTTAAACTCAATTAGGAGTAATTATAAAGTTTTGTGAATTTTCTTAAGTATTTTGATTATGAAATCTTATGGCTTAGATCTTAATGTTTTGGATTTTTAATTTAGAAATTGTGATGTTTAATTTAGAATTAAGATGTTAATTTAAGTGTAGGATTATGTTTAAGGATATATAAAAGTAGATATATTAGTTTAATTTTGAGAATTGTGGAATGAAAATAAGAAAATAGAAGAAAAAAAGGGTTAGGACCGGTTTTACCCAGTCCTGGAGCAGGTAATACCGATCCGACCACCTGAAGGAGCAGTTTTACCCAGTCCTGGAGCTAGTAAAATCGATCCAACAGTATGAGAAAATATCTCACCGCCTAAAGTAGTGGTTTTACCCAGTCCGGGAGTGGGTAAAACCGATCCGAGGAAGATGACAAAAATACACTGACTGGTAAACTCAGTCCGAGAATGGGTAAGACCGATACCCAATCTCTGAACGGGTAAAAGCGATCTTGTGCTGGAGTTCAAAAAAAAATTTCTCAAAGGAAAGTTACGACTTAGGGGTTTAGCCTCCTAGGTTTTGGAGTATTAAGCGGCTAGGAAGTATAAATAGACCTCACTTGACTCTCCTAAACTCTAAACATCCACTAGAATTAAAATCAAAAGAGGGAGAAAGGGAGAGAAAGGAAAGAAAGGAGAAAGAAGAAGAGAATGAAGGAAAGCTAGGAAAGGAAGAGTTTGGAGCAGGAATTTGGATTCCTTACTGTGGATTTCATGTTAGGGAACCTCAAGAATGTAAAGATAACATATTCTACTCACTTTCACATTAGGATTTAAAGAAGATGCATGAAAATGGAAAAGTGGAGTTTTTAGTTTTGTTAAGGATTTTTTTTATCCAAATCTTTATGTTTTAACGTTGATTAGGTGTTATGGATTGATAGGAATGTTGTATAGGTACCGTAGAAATGTTTTTTTAGCCAAAAGAACCAAAGCAAAGCAAGTTTTACGCAAAAGATTAGCCAAAACCCGAAGCAAAAGTTTAAAGAAAACTTTTATGGGCAGCGATCGTTTTTAACCGATTGGCAAGCAGGTAAAACTGATTGCTTTTGCTCAAGAAAACCCATTAAAACCAATCCGAAAACGGGTAAAATCGATCCTGGCGGTTTTAACTGATCTGAAATCGAGTAAAACCAATCCGAGCGGGTAAAACCGATCTAATAGTGGGTAAAACCGATCCTTCTCTCAAAACATGAATTTTTTGAAGATTCAAACTAAAATATTTACAACTTCTTTTATATCCTTAAACACTTTAATTATTAATTAATTAAAGTTCATTAAATGGCTAGAAACACAAGATTTAAAGCTAAAAACATATAGAAACCTAGAATCTAAAGATTTAGCTAGATTTAAGAATAATATCTAAACTATGGTATTTATGTAATGCATATTTGCTTACAAAGTATTAGCGATATAAGGTGCGTGTTCTCACTAAAGGGGTTAAATGTTTTACATAGTAACAAAATAAGTTAGCATGCATGATTTATTTATGTTAATGTTAAGTTTATATCTAGTGATATGCATGCGTATGATTATGACCTTTATTTATGAAAAGTAAAATGTTTATATATGTGTCATGTCTACGTAATTGCTCTTGAATGCCGAGTTACGTGTATAAGCGAGATATTTGTTAAACTTTATCATGTACTCGTAATTAAGTGTCAAGCATGAAATGTTAGTGTCTCGTGCACCCGTGTTTGTGCATCTTGCTATGTGCTACTTGTGTGTTCCCTTAGTTGTTATGTGCGTGTCATGTTTGAGGTCCCCAAAGCCTGTTTTAGTTCTTTGAAATCGAGTGTGTCAGCGTTGGGCTTAAACGTTCAACTCAATGACTGAAAAGGTTGAGTTTCGGTATTATCTCGAGGTATGCCACCTAGTTCCGTGCACCCATGTATGTGCACCTCAGTACGTGTGTCGTGTATGCGCACTGTTCCATTTGGCGTAGTTGATGAGGCGACATACCGTGTATTGTATTCGCCTCCCAAAGAATTTCAGCACATGCAAAGTATATCGGTAATGCTTTTTGCAGGGTCACATCGATTCTCGTTATAGCTTACTGGTTATGCTCTTTCTATCCCTTACATGTCCCCCCTTGCTTGCTTAGGAAATACTTGTTATGTGCCGGTAATTGTTAACTCAGTAATGATTTTTAATAGTGCAACCTCACTGAATTTATGAAAGCTCACGACGTTTTGCATGTAACAGGAATTAAGGGCGACGTTATGAAAAGCGTCAGGATTATAGGATGAAGTCTCGTAATAAGTAATAAAGGCGAGAATTTTGTAATAGTTATAGAATTATACGTGTACATTTTGTATTAGTGAAATAAAATATATCTTATTTTAATTTAGTGTATCAATGTATTATAATTAGTTAGTGCTTTGTGTATTGTGAATGAGTCCTGGTGCGAACCAGGAAGACATCTCAGTCACGACTCCCGCATGAAACAGGGAGGTCGGGCTGGGGGTGTCACAATATCCCCTATTTATAGAGAGGTATGCATGAAAATTACATCTCCTAAAACTACTAGGAAAGCATTAAATTGGAAACGAATCAAAAGATTGATTTCTTATAAACCAAAACCTAAAAGAACTAGGTTTTGGGAAGGGATAATTTTGGCTATCATGTGGGTGGTATATGGTTGAAATTCTCCTCTAAAAACATTAAAAAGGTAATATAAATCCTAGTCTAAAAAGGAGATCAAGAAGGGATCTCTTTTAGGAAACTACTACTACTAATCCTATTGGTTTTTGGCTTTAGATATTCCTTTCTAGAAAAGGAAACCAAACAACCAATTAAAATAAAATAAACAAATACTAATCCAAAACAAGGAAGGAAAATTAAAACACACACACACTCCAAAATTCGGCCATGTGGGGTAACCCTAGCCGCTTCCCTTTGTGATCTAGTAAGTGTTCCCACAGTGCACTCTTTTCTTCTCCTTCTGAAATCTTCTAGAATCTCCCTGAACAAAATAACTCAAGAATAATTAATAAAAATTAAGAGATGTAATTATCTTCAAGATTTAATTAAATATTTAAGAATCTTGCTCTTTAAGCCGAGGAACCCATTTGTAAACAGTTCTTGGTTTTCCCTTTCTAGGTTTCAGCTTTAGAAATGAATCTTCATCTTTGTTCTTCTTCCATTCCTTCTTAAAAACCCATTTCCGTCTATGAGGATCAAAGTCCTTTCCGTTTGATCTGTGAGAAGCTATGTTGACTTTGAACCTTCATATCCACTTGTTGACCGCTTTCCTTCTTGGACTTCGAGAGTTGCCTTTGGATGTCCACATCAGTACATAACGTAAAAGTTTTGGGGCATCATTTGGACAAATATTTTATAACAGTTTTTGCGTTTTATATGTATGAATTAAGTTTTAAGTATTTAGAAAAATATTTTTAAAACTATTTTTAATTTTTTTGTTATAAAAGGAATTCTCTAAAAATAGTTTTTAGAAGAACAAATGAAAAATGATTTCAATGTTTTATACTCCCTCCGTTCCATTCAAAACGGGCTATTCTATTGGAACGGAGTGAGTAATATTTTACAACTAAAACACAATGGTTAGATAAAAATTACATTTAAAAACAGTACATGCAGAAAAATATTTGCTTTAAATACTTCAAAAGCAATAATGGTTCAATTTAAGGATATAGGAGTCCGACTTAGGGGTTATTTATTAAACAGGTTAACAAAATAAGTCCACCAAACCAAACGAATAAGTTAAACGGGTTGATTTTTTTGATTTTTTTTTTGGGTCAAGTTAATGGTTGCACTCTAATTGTTAAATGGTTTGGAATTAGGTTTGAGACTCAATCCAAATAAGGGACTGAATAAGATTTGAATAATGATTTGTGTAATTTGTAGTATGGAACCTATAGATTGTGTAATTTATTGTTGAACATTTTTTGTTGTAATTGATAATACTTAAAACCTTAATTTGTATTGCTTATAAGTTTTGGAAGATATGCTTCATATGTGAAATTAATGACATATTGTTGTAAGATTTTTTGTTTATTTGGGTTGAATGGAGCCCAAACCAAATAAGCCAAATTAAAATGGTTTGGTATTTGGGTTCAAAAAATATGTCATGAATTTAGGGAGAACCAACCTCAAAAGTTAGTTTATGATAAGAAGAGCCCCAAGTTCAATTTATACCACACATGAAATCGCATACCTACTATGTAGGATACATGATTCATGACAAACCACCACACTTCCGATCCTACGTCCACAACAGCTCACTCTGAGCGGCCTACTCTAGCTCTCGTAGGTTGCCCCTTCCGCAACGTGGACAAAGCATGGAGCTGTCTCTGATATCATTTGTCATGAATTTAGGAAAAATCCACCTCAAAAGATAGCTTATGAGCGAAAAAGCCTCAAGTTTAATTTATACCACAATGCAAGTCTCATACATTCCATGTAGGATACACGATTCATTTTTTTTCCCGAAAACGAAGTGGAGATGCATTTTTTTCCTTCCAACGGATTATTTTTCCACCATCAAACCTTTCGAGTTTGACAATTGAAGAAGTAGAGTTGTTCATGTTGTTTGTCATCATCTGGTAATAAAGCCTAAATACTGTTGGGTATTATGTTCAACAATGGGAATTCCAGAACAAAAAACATCAAAGAACTTTACTAACTTCAAAACTACTAATCTATTACAAGAAATGATACATAAGTCTAATAAACAAAGGAAATTGATTCTTCAAATCATGATAGGCACTTTTTAAAATTTTATTAGTCCCCTTTATTGTGCAAAAGTTATGAACCTACTATCCTTTTGGGATATGATGAAGCCTATTGTTTTAAGAACAACATAACAAAGAGCAAGAAATAGTCTATAACTTGAGTAATTTCGTGTATCACTTTCTACGTTGAATTCAGCCCCTAAGGGGACTATTTATATACCTCCAAATTGTACATTTCAATGGTCACAACTCTACAAAAACTTAGGAAAATATCCAAACAAAATCTGATAAGAATTGACCGCTAC
The DNA here is from genome assembly GCA_016801395.1 of Leptodermis oblonga. Lineage (NCBI taxonomy): Eukaryota > Viridiplantae > Streptophyta > Magnoliopsida > Gentianales > Rubiaceae > Leptodermis > Leptodermis oblonga. The sequence goes on along the minus strand of CM028750.1, from coordinate 20,042,325 downwards.
ATCACACTTTCCGTGAAGAGTTGCAAACCTTTAGAAAATGGAATGTGCTTAGAACCCTTTCGAAACCGAGGTTGGACACCCTTTCGACGTCGATTAAGGGTGTAGATCTCTCTGGACAAAATGTCAAGTCCCAGAATCTCAACGAATCCTCCTTCGGCACCAAGGTTTGACGTTGAACCTTGGTTTCGAACAACCTGTGACACTTAGGCCTGTTTTGGCCTTTTTGCCTCAACTCCGTCTCAAAAACTAAGTTACTAATTTCAACGGACAGTTCAACACCGAACTTGGTGTCGGGCTTCACTCCAATTTTTCCTTGAATTATTGAAAAATCTCCAACACTTCAGAGCGACTGTGTTACCTTCATCATCCTTTTTCTTTGCTCTCTTTCTTCTTTCATCCACCTTCAACGAGAGAATTTGGAACTCTACTTTCTGTTGGAAAGTATTACTTTAATTATCTTTGAACTTTCTTTTACGTTTGAGTCTTTTAGTTGGTGGCCTAGAATTTAGGAGTTGTTTCAATCTTTCTGTTTCTTAATTCAATCAGATTTAGTGGTCTTTTGACCAAGTTTTTAGAAGTTGTGGAGTTGTGGAGATTGTGTAGAACATGTCAATCATGGTTTACGTATTTCAATTGTGTGTTGCCTATTTAAAGGCCTCAAAGTATTGAAATAAACTAAGCAGAACATTCAGCCACCATATGTTTTTCTCTTATGCTAAATTTTATAACACTCTCGAGTGATGTGCTTCAACTAACATGAAAACTAATTCCAAACTCAACCCACCATCTCCGTCCCTCTTCAAATTGAGATCCGTACAGATCTTAAGGTGCCATTGTCGGACTCTGTTTCTTCCAGCCGCAATCCTTGTGGCATTGATCGTTGGTTTACCGTAGTTGCCGGAGGAAGACGCTAGAGTTGACCAAATGTTCAATTTGTTTTCTCGAATTTGTCGACAAATTGTAAATTCATTTCAATTTCCACAAATCCATTTCGAATTCGAATCAATTTTCAAATGTGGATAAAAAAATTTCAATTTCGAGGAAATCAGTCCGATGCCCACCCCTACTCCAAGCTACATAAGTATCAGTATTACGGAAAAAGAAAAAGGAAATGTACTAGACTCAAACTACAAGAGTATCACTATTGTAATTTGAAAATGTACTCTTTTAGCTTGAGATCCCGAGGAAAAAAAAAAAAAATCTAATCCGACTATTGGTAGCGAGCATCCAAATCTCCTCAAAAATATCATCACATGTATATAAACCTATTTCATACGTGTTTTTACATTTTACATAAATTTTTAATTGTTTCAAACATTTTAATCCCTTGTTCCAATTGGCCATGCAAATGATGTATGAAAGAGAATGATTTCTATTAAAAAAATAAATAAATAAAAATAAAAACTCATTACTCCTATACATTAAGAATTTTATTATATTAAAGTGTCACTGTCTTCCTAATCAAATTCTTTCCGAAAAAAATTTACATTCATAATAAGTCTTTAGTAAAAAAATTCATTACCTAGTGTAATCTGACGTCCTTATGACAAACACTTAGAGAAAAAATTTACATCAATTACCGAGTATTTCTAACTGATACACATCATTGCTCATCAAAAATATCTAGAACTAAAATACTATAACTATCACTCGACCAGAAGTGGTTACAGTTAGACCATTGGTGCTCATGAGTCTAATGCAATCAGAAATTATATGTTAGGCAATATCAGCATATCATTGGAGTACATAATGCATCACTGCACTATAACAATGGAGGAGACCGCTGAAATTTAGTGAACAGAACAAAACACCCATCTTCTAGCACCAGTACATCATCAAAGATCATTCTGGAGGAAATGTTGAGGGTTCGCTGCATTGAAAGACATCTCACTCCACAGAATCTGGGATGCTCAAGATATGCCTGGTGTAATCAGCTCGATGACAGGAGAAAAGATCTTGCGCAAATGGAAAGGCTTAACCTGAGACCTTCATTGTCCCCTTCGTTTTCAGCTGTAGCTGATGGCTTAAAGGGCTGGTTCAGCTAAAAAGGATAATCCTTAAAGGTGCAGTATTTCTTCACGTTGCAGCCAAGAATCAACACAAGGATCACAAGGGGGGCCTGCAACAGACAAATGTTCATCAGCAGAAAAGACGTAGTATCAGTCAATAATGTGAATTTGGTTAACATGTAAAGCAAGAAAATTTAGTAAACCAAATCAAGATGCATATATAGCCACTGTACATTGTCTTAATGACCACTACCTGAGAAACTAATCTATGTGAAAGAAACAAAAAAAGAGGGCTATATATATATCAACAGGTGGTTATTTATTTATTTATTTTACAAAGTAAGAAAATCATAAGTTCTGAAAACTCCTGTGTGTCAATCTAAAAGGGATTAAAACAAAATCGGTTGAGGAAAGTTAAATTGCAATATTTTAATCCCTGAAGATATATACCCAAGAAATTACAATCAGTGTTATCAAACATAATCAGAGGAAGTTCAGAACATACGTTGCAGCACTTCCTCAACAAAAATTTCATCATCTCTGCTTTTGACAGAAAACTATGTAGTGTCAATTTCTAGACTAATGTTAATGCCACTTTTTGAATAAGAATCAGCATCTAGAATAATTTCTTCCAAAAATCAGGACAGGCAAGCTTTTACTTGAAGGCTTGTATGCTTGACCAAAGATGTCAGCCATGCGACAATTGTACAAAGTTTCTAGCAGCACTAAGTAAGCAAAATTTTACTTACAAAAGGATCTGCAAGCTCCGAAAATATATATCCTCTGGTAGTTTCCTCAAGTTGAAGGCTCAAAAACCTTAGGCCTGATGTCTAGACTAGCCAAAACTCAAGCGTTGGACAACTTCTGACACCATAATGATGGAGTATCTGAGCAGTAAACACCCAAAGTAAAAGAATATGTTATCAATTGCTGGATAGAATTTGAAACAAAAATTAGTATGAATGCTGCATAAATTGCTTGGAAACTACTAACATATCAGGCTGACAATAAGAGTAGACAACTAGAGGCTTCCACGACGTAAGCTATTACCACAAAAATGAATCAGGAGAGAGCACATGCCAGTCCAAATGAGAATGAAATTTATGAACTTTGCTTAGAGAAACATTTTTACTTGAGTAAATTGAAAGAAAAGGATAATCCTGCTTTCCTTTCACAAAATTTTTAAATTTAATCAATAAACATATGCTCAAATATAATGGATCCAGTGAAACATGAAATACTAAGAGCACTGTTGATTAGGTCATAAATAGTGTTCACAATACTAACTACTGATTAGACGTCTTTCATGCTATATTAAACATCTATCCGTCCAGAAAACTGAAGTTTCAACCACAATGTCCTATTTTCCCTTCAATATCATAAATCTGCAAGAGCTTTAACACACTCCACCGAATATGTAAATATAGACTAGCTAGACAGCGATGAAATTCTTTTAAGTTTTCTGTTACATCTAGGAAAAAGTCTTCCTCAGTTTTCAAATTTAACAAAACTAAACGTAAAATGGAAGACTACATTCCAGCATGATCTTTATAGGAAACACCTTGTCCAAATGACTGCATCAACATAACAAAAAAGAACAATCATAAAAGAATTTGGAACAGCAAGGGCTGATAGCTACCGCAAAGGAATTTAAAGAAGCTCAATTGATGACAGTTTAGATTGCTAAACACCTTCCACATTCGTGTGCACAAGCCTCTGAAACTTAAACGAAAGCTCCTCGTATGATCGAATTTCAGATGGCTGAACTTGTAGTATTCCAGCTCTTAAGTGCTTCATGGTTATCTCTTGAGCATTAATATCCTCCTAACGTCACAAAAAATTATCAGAGGAAAATAAAGTAAAAAATGTGAATTCAGGCAGTTTACTATCCATCACATTACAAGCATTTTACAGAATGGAATTAGATCAATTTCCAACTTCAGTTCAATACTACCTCAATAGCAGCAATAGCCGCTTCACGGCAGATGAGGGCTATATCAGCACCAGTATATCCATCTGCAAGAAGAGCAAGCTCTTCGATGGACACATCAGAACTGCAAGGCATTTTTCGCAGATGTACACGTAAGATTTCCTCCCTGTCCTTTTTGTCTGGAGGCCCCACATAGAGCAGACGATCAAAACGTCCTTCAAAATACCAAGAAGATTAAACTTTCTTGATGAGTTACCAGAAGAAGAATATTGAAGCACGACAACTCTAAGCCGGAAAACAGTGTATAACCTGGTCTGAGAAGAGCTGGATCGATTTTATCAGGTCGGTTGGTTGCAGCAATAACAGTGACATTAAGCCTTTCATGCAAACCTAGTAAGCAAAACAACAAAACCAGATAACAGTTAATGATGACTATCATTTTCCATGGAAGAAATTTCTTCACATTAACAGCCATTCACTTTTGTCAGCCAATCATCTAAGGGTTATAGTTCAATCGCAAAACTGAAACAACCATGACAAATTAATGATTCACAAACAGTAGCATATCATGTCAAAGAAGACAGCAACGAAGGAACAACAGCCTTATGGTGTGGGATTTTAAGATACCGTCCAATTCCACTAGAAGTTGACTCATAACTCGGTCGGCAACAGAAACACCATCACTATCTTTCCCACGGATCACAGCCAGACCATCTATTTCATCAAAAAATATGATTGACGGGGCATTTGCCCTTGCCTTTGTAAATAGAGACCTTACAGCCTTTTCAGATTCACCAACCCATTTGCTGAAAAGTTCTGGGCCTTTTACTGCAAGAAAATTCAACTTAGCTTCAGAAGCGATAGCACGAGCCAGGAGGGTCTTGCTGCATCCTGGAGGACCAAACATTAAAACTCCAGTAGGGGGCCGAGTTCCAATGCGTGTGAAAGCATCTTGATGCTTTTGAGGCCATTCTACAGCCTCCATCAGCTGTCTCTTAACTTCCCTCTGGCCACCAACATCTTTCCAGCTAACCTTTGGTATCTCAAGTATTACCTGGTTGTAAGAGGGATGAGTCAATAAAGTGGTAGATAATCAATTGATAAACTAGAATTGGAATTTACGGGTGGATATTTCAGAAGAATGACAACTTAGCACTTCAAAAGCTTGAAAGTCAATATCGTACATTGAATAAATTAATACAAGCCCAATGTGAGTTATTTTCAAGAATTGGAAAAGTTCAATGAAGAAAACTATACACAACCAATAAACAAACAACGGTGAACAATTTCAAAGATCTCCAGCCAAAATACAAACAATCAAATTTATGCGAAATCAAGTTTCACAATCTCACAAGTATCCTAGTGATAAAATAATGGAGCATTTGTCAGTCGGACGAGATGAAACAGCAGACTGAAAAAAGCAGCAAATAGTACTTTACCATTTAAAGAAACAGAAGATCACAATTATATCAGAATCAACTGTGGGCTTATCTCATTGGCGGTAAAAGATCAAGATACACGGTAAAAAGAAACTCGATTCTGTCCAGATCATACCAATAGATATTACCCAGCCGAGACTACTAAATCCCGAGTATTAGGAACATACCTCTCTCATGGCACTTGGCCTAACTTTCAACCTGGCTTTTTCAAAATCTTCGAAAGTCACTCTCAAAATAGGATCTTCTGTCAGACAAGTTCTGCCAAGTTCTGCAGCATCAGCATTTTTTGGTGAAATATGCATATTCGAAAGAGATGAAGACAAATCTTTCAAATTATTCCCTGAATGGTCACTACAGCTACTTGTGACACCATTGAAACAAGAAATTTGCAAGTCATTTGATGAAGCAAATGTTTGACCACCAGAAGTGACCCGCGAGTGAACAAATCGTCTAAGACAAACCAAAGCTGCCTCGTTGCAAAGGGCAGCAAGATCAGCACCAACGAATCCGTGCGTAGCTGTGGCAAGATTCTGAACATCCACATCCAAGAGAGTATTTTCTATGTCACTGAGAAGCACTAGCAGAATTTCACGACGCTGTTTGGGAGATGGAACACCTACAAATAATTTTTATTTAGGTCAAATGAAAAATACAGAAACCTGTTTACTTTAATACCTAATAGTGCCCCCCAAAAGCAGTGAATAAAAAATTTGAAAAATTTTAGAAGAGAAAACTAAATGGCAGCCTAATGGTAACCACAAGACCTGTGATGATATAGTGAAGTGTTAATAAGGATACTTTGTGGAAAAAGAAGCTGCCCACAATTACTCTTTTTTTATCTGACAAAATAATGAATGTTCTAAGGGAGCCATTATTAAGCATAGCTAAACAAGTAAGGAAATGCGTTTACTGGCTTTGTAATTGTGATAGCATTAAGTATATCAACTACCACTTTCTGTTACAGTATATGATAGTAATATCCTAAGTCATGAGACCTAATATGATTACTGTGGTCTGGAAGGAAAGAAAAGCTAGTTGTCAGCTCATAGTGCAAATGTCACCTTAGGGCCAGAGTGTAGATGTGCTTGGAGCAAAGAACAAACCAACCAGAAAAAGATCAAAAATAAAAATAAAAAACTTTCAATTCTACATGATGATATACCAACAAAAATGCAATGAGCAAAACTTAATAGTTCGTTATAATAAGCTAGTCCTGCGGCTAGAGTGCATATGTAAAGCTCACCATGAAACAATGAAAGTTCTGACTTTAAAATGACATAAAGATACAATGTGATAAGTAAAATATTTAGTTTCATGTAAGCAAGATAACCAACATATACATAATACACGTAAAAGAGCTACCAACGGAAACAAGAAAAGTAGCAATGGGCCATTACTTTAAGGAATGCAAGAAAGCAAAACACAACTTTTTGTATTAAGACAAACTCAAAATAAATTGCAAAGTAAAACCAAACTCTCATTCTTCAGTTGTGCTGGTGTAATAAAAGAAGAGAGTATGTAAGTGACCAAAACTAGCACCGTCACCTAAAAGACAGTCTCTACAAAAACAGCATCCATATGGCTGTTTATCAAGTGGTGAAGTTCAGTTTTGTGCCATAGGACTTCAAGATATACAATTTGACAAAGAAAACACTAATGATGGTACTGATAATATGATATGAACTAATGGCAGAGAGTATGGATAACAAACACAATGACAAGTGCCGAACAAGTAAGAGTTACTAGAGTGTTCCTTCAGGGATTAAACGTGCTGACAAAATGCTGGTGAGGAAACAGACAAGAATGTTAACTCGGAGGAACACCAAATGGCTCAAAAAGGCCATGTGGAAACAAGAACCAGAATGGTAAAGATTTGAACTACCTATTTCTATTTCTCTGTCTAGTCTACCAGGCCGCCTAAGTGCAGGCTCGACACTGTCAGGTCGATTGGTTGCAGCTATGACAACTAGCCCATCAGTTCTGCTAATCCCATCCATCAAATTTAACAATGTGGCTACCATTCTTTGAGATAGCTCTTCGCCACCATGTTTACGGGTAGGTGCAATGGCATCTAACTCATCAATGAAAACCTACAAGTGGAGATTTTATAATTATCAGGACCAGTAGGAACAAGTTTACACAAAACTCATAATTACATCTGAATCACAACGTTACAAGTGAGCAACAAACAAAACAGAAATACAAAGAATTGGCCAGACGTTTACTGATAAATGTTGCAGATTAATGGATACTCAAATCTATATTAAACAAGGTTCAGCAGACTAGTTTACTTTCCAGCCAGAATCAAGCACAGCCCAAATGTAATTGGCAGCCTCAAGTTGGCTCAAGGATCAATTCAGAACAAATGTTAAAAAGCATAAAAGTTGGTGCAATCTTGGCTTACATTTCCAACCATTTAGTACATTAAAAAGTCCCAGCAAGTCAATTCAAAGACAACCTCCTTTCTATGATAATTTCCACACTACAACAAAACCCAGCCTGTCCTAGGTTTCTTTTTGTAAGACATTGTCAATGTTCTACTGCACCAGCAATGAAGGACCTTCAAGGGCTTTGCATATAGTGAAGAAGAACAAGGAAAAGAAGACCAAAGATGGATGAAATAAGGTGCCATAGTGCTTACTAGGATTTCCTAGAAAAAATAATGAAATGGTAAGGTTGCTTCCTCACAACCTGCAAAGGCTTTACCGACAAGTAATGAAATATGCCATGTGGTAAGTAACACATGAAAAGGACAAAGGTAACTACCATCTTGCAAATGCATATTTCTAATTCTCAAGCTCAAAAATTTTCTTTTTTCACATTCATTAAAAATTGAAAATTATGATAGCCGCTTTGGGTTGCTGGGTATATTTACCCACACAGACTGACCAAATATGGACTTTGGGTTGATATAATTCTAAAACCTATTATAGAACGTAAATGATCTCAAGTCAAACCCAAAAAGTACCTAAAAAATTTAAGACCTTGAACAACATCATTCCCAAAAAATTAGGGCAACAGTGAAACATTATGAAATATTTTTACATATAATCGAAAAGAATTTCCAGTTTTCAAAAAGATCAGAAACTTCTTTGAAGCAGAATTAATGATTTTTTTTCTCTTTTCTCCATTAACTGGCTTGAATTCCCAATATGATCAGCCTGATAAAACAGCCTAGGTGAAGTAGTCAACAGAATTTGACAAGATGTTCTTAAACTGAAGCAAATGATTGAAAATCATATCTTTCAAGCAGAATTAGTTATTTGTTCCCTTCTCTGCATAAAAGTCCTGAATTCCTAAATATCATCATCCCGATAAAATAGACTTTGGAACATCGACTCCGTTTCTTAAGGAGAAGTGAATTAAAAAAACCAAGAATAAAACCCAGAAGATAGCAGGGATAACAGAAAAATTTAGACTGTCGTAATTTGATAACTTCGTCAAACTATCTGAAATCTCTAAACTCACTTCATCATGCTGATTCATGAAGCAAATATTTCGCCAAAATTATATGGCATCTTTCCCACAATTGTGAAAGATTTTTCTTAGAGCACCATCGTAAGAAAATATTATATTTAGCAGAAACAGAGAAAAGTAATGACCAGTTAATTCTCATACACATATTTACTGAGGACACAATCTTGAACGTGTAAAATTGAATCAGAAAGATTTAGTTTGGTCTCAAAAGTCAAAAACAACAACAGAAAGAAACATATATGAGCAGAAAACTGTCATCAGGTAAACGAGCCTTGAATACTGCCAACTCATGATACTTGCGAATGCATCAGAGGTACCAGTGTCAATTAAGTATATTCCTGGATCTTAAAATTAGTTAAAGACAAAAATGACAACAAAATTTGCAGAATCTGGAAAAAGAAATCTAACCACAGCTGGTAATGCTTTGCTGGCCGCTTCAAAGACGTCTTGCAATGATCTTTCACTCTCTCCATGATACTGACTTATGATTTCAGGTCCATTCACAGGAAACAGATTCACGCCAGCATCATGAGCACACAGCCTCACCAGAGAAGTTTTTCCAGTTCCAGGTGGGCCATGAAGAAGCACACCTTTTGTAGGTCGCAGGCCCATCCTAAACATTTTGAATTGTAATCAGGATATGTTGAATGAATAGCATAATATCAATGTCGAGGACTTGCTTGTTCCAGAGAGTAAAATGTAACTAATTTATCTGCACTTCTATATCTCTCAAGTATGAGAATTTCAACAATCTTTTCAGCAACAGGTTGTTTAATTTCTAGTCATAATGAGTAAATCAAACCATGTGAAAAATGAGGTAAGCATTCATGGGTATGTTGCAGGACCTACCTGGCTAAATCAAACCTAACTGCTGACGAAATGATTATTTCTTTAAGAACTACAAACTCCTCAGCAAGGCCTCCCAACTTTGGTATATCAGCAGCCACATTGGCTGTCAAATTCTGATGTACAGGTTCAAATGACAGAAAAGTTCCTTTAAGTGAAGTTTCTGATGCAGGCCTACGTAAATTAATATTAACTTTGGTTCCATGTTGAACCAAATATGCATCTTTCACAAAGTTCAATTTTTCCACATTTTGAGAAGTCATGTTGCAGTTGGTTTCCTCAGTCAGACTATGAATAGTACTTTCTGCAGACAAACTACTAGAGCCTACAACCAGGAAAATACAAATCCTTGAAAGTATTGGGATGGCTACGAAATTCCCCAGGAGCAAAATACGAGAAAACAACCAAGAAGTGCAGCAGGTCTGGAAAAGCTTCCTAACATTATCCTCCCCTAAAATATCCTTCACATCAAGTATATCTGATGTGTCTTGCAGGTGGGACAAAATGGATTTTGAGTCTTCAAAGTCTTGTGTTAACTGTCCACCATTAGGAGACTTCAATTTAGATTGAGGTAAAACTGGAGTCTTTGGGGATGAAATCCCGGAACTTTCATCTCGAACCTGCGATGCTTGTGTCAAAAGGCTGATATTGGAGGACATACTATCCATAGTGAATTTACTCTTTGAATATACAAGAGACAGATCTATGTCCTTGCAGTTATGTAATGAGAAAGAGCACTCATTAAGGCTGTGTGGTTTCTTGCATCCACTGAAACCCATGACTGGATGATGCTGAACAGGATTAACAAAAACAGGGCGACCTGATGCAGGACAACCCATCGTAACTAGGAGGTTCGGAGACAAGCGTACAGCATTCTTCAACAGCTGCACATAGAGAATTCTTAACATAATATACAATGAAGCGAAGGGAAGCAAATTAGCAAAATGCAAAATAAATTTAAATATAAAACGGTTTTAAGACAAAGGGCCTGTTTGTTAGCATGTTTTTGAAGTTTTGCATTTTGTACTAATATCTCATCATTCCCAATACACCTTTTTACTATTCAATCAAACCTATTTATATTTCCAAGACACTTTCACATTTAACTATTATTTTCAAAACTACTCCAAAACGAACAAGGCCTAAACTTATGATCATGCATTTGAGAAACTACCGAATAAATAAACTATAAAGTTGATAAAATAGGTTACTGCTTCCTTGATTCACCACCAGTGACTCGAACAGAGGTTGACCCCAAAGTTGGAACAAATAAACCACTTATCCTTCAATTTAAAATTCAATCTCAACACAAATCCCAGGGGTACTAGTAATTCAGTGCATTGAGAGGTTATTCATGTTGACTGGCTAAATTTTGTTAAAAACAGTATTGGTAACCTATCTTTACAACGTAAGTAAGCCAACACACACCATCTCTTTACAATATAATATAGTAATATGGCTTATTATCCCCTACAGAATAGAGAGATTACTTTGTTTTACATTATTTAAGATTTTTTTGAATTTTTTTATTAACTGTCTTCAAAAATAATTTCACAATGGCAACCACAGAAATTTAAAAAGGGAGTCAAATTATGAAGTTTTGTAACATAGAGCCATTGTTAAGACTTGTAAGCTTGTTTCAACTCTCGTCCAAAAGAGCAAATTCATTTCTAATATATTACTTTATTCCATCTTCTGCAGGACATTCACCCATTCAAATATTACTTTGGGTAATAAATAAACCCTATGGCTTCCCAGAATTCGCGTAGTATATGCTTAGACACAAAAGATGCACACTGATACTACTAATATTCCGTTGAATTAGACAGATAAAAGTTTTCAACAACAGACTTAGGCTAACATTAAGCTTGTTCAAAAGATTTGCCATGCATCCAAGCAAAATATTCTGATCAAAGACTCTAAGCAGACAACCTTATAAGTTCAAGGAAAAAAATAATAGCCTTACCAAAGAAACTGCTTCAGAATACTATGACCTATAATAAGGGGTTCCAAGAGCAACACAGCGAACAAGAAAAGCATAAAAAATTATCCACAAACCTTACTGGAAGGGAAAGCAGTTGCAAGAGCAAAGTAACAGCCTGCATCATCCGGCAGTGGTTCAGCAAATTCACAGCCTAAATTCAATGCAAACTCATCTGCTAATGAGCACAAAGGGTAGTGTCTTGAAATTTTACTTGAATCAGCAAGAGACACCTGTTAATGCAATGGCATATAAATGTAAAAACATATATATACATGATCTCATGTCCATTTAAAGAAGGATTTCATAAAATTAAGTACTGTCTAAGCCTATACATACATCAGTCCACAGAGTTTGAATAGCTACATGTATCACTGAATAAAACTGCATTTTTTAATTGATTGGTCACCCAAAAATCAACTGAAAAGTATGATAGAAAAATAGGAAATACACAAAACAGTGAAAAGATGAAATCCATCTTGCAGTTGCAGAGACGAGTGGGCTATCGGTTTATCATGGGCAAAGAACAAGTTCTGGCATGACAAAGTGACGGAAAGGAAGTAGAAATGGACAGTAGAGGGCTTGCTGGTCTCATTGTTAGTAACTAGAAATGGAATGGAATGTAAGCTAAGCCCAATTGACTTGGGTTTGGACAATTTCCTCTAACTGCTATTGTTGAAATAACACAAACTGACAACTTCTTTTAATTATTTATTTCTGTTTCTCCCTTTCCATTTTCTATTTCTCGCTCCTTTTGTTGCTCTTGATTGTCAATTATATACTAAAGCGATTGGCACACCTTCCGTGACTTTTTAGAACCACCCAATTGTCCTCAAACTAACTTCTTGCATAGACTTCATCTTCCTATTTCATTTCCTATAGAAAGCTCCATATCAATGTTATCATCAAGCAGCTAAAAATTACAAATCTCAGACTTCGATTACCTCCCAAAGAAAATACACTGCTTCAAAATTACAAATCTCAGACTTTGATTATCTCCTCAAAGTGAGCACCATTTGTCACAACTTTCTCCATTTGGGTTAAGCATATTCTCAAGTCCCTTTTAATGGTTGGCAAATCCAAATTAAACTCAGTTGTCAACTTACTTTGAAATTGATTGTTATCCACTTTAAGAGTTCCCTCCTCCACAACAGATGTTATTTGTGGATCCAAACCTCCTATACCACAACCAACAAAAAAAATATTCTGATTCCATTTGCATAACAACCAGAAGCCCAAACCCCGCTTCATTTCACTTGGATCAATGCATCCTCCATCTTCCCCACATATTCTACTTTCATAATTTATCTTTGCAAATCTCACCAGATACAATCCTTTGAAAATTTTAAACATAAACTAATATAGAAAGGGACTTAAAAAAAAAAAATTTTAAAAACTAATATAGAAAGGGAAAGGCCTAAAAAGTCCTAAAAGAGACATGATCTATTTAAAGCTAAATGAGAATATGTATTTTCAATGGTGGAATATGATGCATATCACCGACCTGATAAAGACTGACCTGTTGTTTGATAAACTGAAATAGTAAGTGAACTAGATATATTCACGTGTAATTTATCATTCCTCAAAATCAACAGTTAAGCTTACACAAAGTGCATATTGATCATCAAATTGCTTACCATTAAAAGGACCAATGCACGATCCCATCAGAAGAATGTAACCACTAATTCTAAAACCAAAACAAAAAATGCCCCAGAAAGATCAAATTTTGGCAATCCCGCAAGCGTTTAAGAAACAAAGCTACAAAAGAACATTTACCGAGACAATTGAGCCGGGAGCAATAGAAGACGCAAGCATTGCGGATTCAGACAACCAAATTTCACAACCTTTTGAACCTAATCCCTCCATGATAGCAGCAGCAGCAGAAGATTCATTATGGATTCTGCCAACGAAAGCAGTGTTAGATATGAAAAATGGGAATTTCTCGGAAGCTTCTTCAAGGGAGCGTAGGAGCTCATCTTCGTTGATTTCGGCATCCGGGTTTTGCTTGTTGCATGGTGAAGAATAAGGAGATGACGATACAGAGGTCGAAAAGTGGTCGGAATTTGTGTTCGATTGAAGTCTGGAGGAGGCTGCCTTTGAGTGTTTTTTGGTCTTCGGAGGCATTGCTGAGCTTCAACTGATCGAAAAATTTACGTATATTGCCCGAATTGCAATGAGTTTGAAAGTTGAGTTGGGTATTTCTTTGGTCGCAGGGAGCAGAAAACATATAAGCCCCTGTGTGTCGAGGGTTTAAGGGGCAACGGCGGTTAGGAAAAAACCTTTCTTTTCTTTTCTTTTTTCTAAGAGTAAATTACACCCCCCTTGATGTTTGTCAAAATTATCGATCAGCTCTTAAAGTTTGTGAAAACTACAAATTGCCCCTTGAATGTGACAATTTCACCCCTCGAAAGTCGAAACTAAACTGAAATGGAAAACATTGGACAATTGTCGAAATAACAAATTATTAATATAAAAATGTGTACACAAAAATACTCATACTAGTAGGATCCCAATTTACAATAAATCATTGGTAAATAACCGAAACACACTTACAGTAATCTTATAGAGTGGACTGCAAAAATATACTAATATATTTCCTAAACTTTTGTTTTTAGCCACGAATTTCCCAATACTAATTTAAACGGGCAAAAAATGTACTCGAGTCGTTAACTCCCGTAAAGCTTGACGGAATTGCTGTCATGTGCCTCTCACATGCATTTTTTCAGGGCATTTTCGTCCGTTCATTGTTCATCTTCTTCCCTCTTTCTTTTTTTTTTTTTTTTTTTTTTCTTCTTCTTATCCAAATTTACTTTCATCTTTTTGATGTGAGCGCTTCGAAGAAGTCCTCACAGATGCAGAAAGTTGCCAAGGAAAGTCGACACTTGAATAACACAAACTCAAAAGGATCATGAGAATTGGTAAGTGGAATTCGGTTGTAACTCGAGGTGAGTTACCCAAAAATACACTTAATAAATTAAAGAAAATGAAACTTAATTTCGGTATTTCTTAAAAGGAGAAATACGAATTAAGGTTAAAAATAACAAGAATAAAACCTATTAGGAAACTACTAGAATAAGTTAAGTTGTAAACATATTTGGTACTTAGCTTATTATACAATTATAATTGGAACAGGAATTTGGAAATATGCAAAAACCAATTCCTTCTTGGATTCAAACTTGAGCTGCGAAACCTGCAAGCTGGACCTGTGATCTAGGCTTCATCTCATGCGATGGGAATCCGTGAGTTGGGCAGCTTGTGACTTGGGCCTGTGATTGTGGGCTGCGAGTCGCGGCTGTCCTCTTTGAGTGTGGGCCGAATTTGATAGTTTGAATGCTTGATGGATTTGGTCCAATTGATGGGTGCATGATTTGATGACTGATTCGGTCCTAAGAAGTCCACAAACTTCGGGCCTGTTCGGCTGTCCAAGTTTGAGACTTGAAACCCAAAACTTCACAAAACCTTGTTCTTTTACCAAGTTTTTTAAAAAAACTTCAAACCAAGTTTCAAGATTTTTTTTTCCCCTCCTCCTTCCTTCTTCTTCTTCTTCCTCCTATTATTCTTCTTCACTCCCGCTGCCGCCCACTGCCGCCGCCTCCATCTCATCTTCACTCTCTTCTTCTTCTTCTCTCTTCTCTTCTTCTTTTACCAAGTTTAAAAAAAAAAAAACTTCAAACCAAGTTTCAAGATTTTTTTTTTCCCCTCCTCCTTCCTTCTTCTTCTCCTTTCTTCTTCTTCTTCTTCTTCGCCCACCGCCGCTGCCTCCATCTCATCTTCACTCTTTTCTTCTTCTTCTCTCTTCTTCTTCACTCTTCTTCTTCTTCTCTCTTCTTCTTCTTGGGGCATGTTATTTACAGGTACCTTTTTACTAAATGCAGGACACTTTTAAAAATTTTAAGTGGTAAAAAGACGTTAATACCCTTGGTAGTTACCTTGGTGAAAAAAAATTACCTACATTTGAACACCTTATTCATCCTCCTATGCCACAACTCTAAACACCTCCATACATTCCTCCTCCCATTTCTTCTCCATTTTCTTCCCTTCACCAAAAATAAACTACATTCATTGAAGATCTATTTCTTCTCCATTGCTTGAGTTTCATGGCGAAAAATGCAAATGAAGATCCATATTACACGGTACGTATGACATTACAATTTGTATGGATTAAAGGTAGCACATTTTTCATTGTTTTGGGTCACTGGGTGCGAATCGCCCACGACGGGCGATTGTATCAGAAACAGTCGCCCAGGAGGGGCGATTGTTTGTGATACAATCGCCCAAGGCCACCGATTTTCGTGGAAAAACGCGCCCAACACTGGCAATTTTATTGAAAAAATCGCCAGTGTTGGGCCTTTTTTTATTAAAAAAAGGCCACTGGTAGGCGATTTTTTTAAAAACATAGGTGGCCTTTGGCGTTTTTTTCCAAAATGATCGCCCCACTCTGGCGATTGTTCTGGAAACAGTCGCCCACCCTGGGCGATTCTTTCCAATATAATCTCCAGGGAGAGGCGATTGTATTGGAAAAAAAGGCCCCCAGGAGGCGATTTTTTCCCTGAAATGGCCTTCCTCCATTTTTACACCGATTGCGGGAATTTCTAATATCATATTGGTTTGCTTGACAGGCTCCGCACGTTTTGGATGAGGGAAACTGTCTAGATTACACGGATGTATTTACGACTGAGGAAGAGTTCACGACTCGAGCTGAGTTGATTGGTTGGGTTGAAGTCAGAGCTGCCGAGCATCGGTTTGATACGAAAATTACCTCTTCTAAAAAGTTGAAGGGGCCTCTGAAAGGGAGAAGAGGGAGAGTTGACATTTGTTGTGATAGATCGGGGGAAGTTAGAAGCAAAGCACCCCCAGTTAAAGGGAAAATATCCCGTAACAACACTAGTAGCAAGCTGACTGGTTGTCCTTTTAAAATATCAGGGAAAGAAATTAGTGGGGGTACCTGGAAGCTGAGTATCATTAAAGGGCACCACAATAATGAATTACCCATGGTTAGAAACTGGCATCATAAGCAGTCCCAGTTGAATGACGAGGAAAAGGAGAAAATTGCAAAATGATGAAGATAAATGTGGCTCCAAAGCAGATGCTGTCAAAACTGCGATATGACAATGTGACTAATGTCACATGTATCAGGTAGGTTTACAATGAAACAACAAAGGTTAGAAGAGAAGAGAGGGGAGATTTAAGTCCTATACAGTATTTCTTGAAACTGATGCAGGATTACAGGTACTACTATTGGTACACAGCGGAAGATGAGCGTAACGCGCTTGAGAACGTGTTCTTCGCCCATGCGGATGTTCCTAGTATGCTTCGTACGTTTCCATACGTTTTGTATATGGATACGACATACAAGACCAACCGGTATGACATGCCTATGCTTCAGATAGTCGCTCATGTTCCGACGGATCAATACATACATGTTGCCTTCGCTTTCTTGAGGGATGAGACATATCCAACTTACTTCTGGGCTATGACTAGGTTGAGGCAACTTTTTGATCCATTGACATATCCCCATGTTGTTATGACGGACAGAGAGTCAGCTCTAATGAAAGCTGTCCACGTTGTTTTTCCCGAGTCTAAGCAACTACTGTGTAAACGGCATATTGCTATGGATGTGAGGAAGAAAGCATTCACTGTGTGTACGGACAAAGATATTTTAGATGAGTTTGAAGGACGGTGGAGAAGAGTTATGAGTGCTCTAACGTATAACAAGTTCACGAAAGCTGTGGAGATCATAGAGACCAAATATAGAGGCCGGTGGATGTCCGTGGTTAATTATTTGCACCATACTTGGTTGGATCCCCACAGGACCAAGTTTGTCTCAGTGTGGACTAAAGAAATAAAACATTATGGAGGGCGCACAAACAACATGTGAGTCTATTCAATTTTGTTGCCTACAGTTATATATATATGATACCATTACACATTATTCCCTTATGTACAACATTACATTGGTTCGTCTTTCATAAATGCAGGGCTGAGAGTGCGCACGCAATGTTGAAGCGCGCCATTAAAACTGATAGAGGTTCATTTCCTACAATATTTCTGGCTATAAATGAGATGATAAAGTTGCATTTGGGTGAGATACGTAGTAAAATGGAGGCATCCCGTAGCAAAACAATACGTGAAGCCAATTACATGTTGTATAGTAGGATCAATGGCAGAGTTTCGCAAGATGCCATACTGTTGCTGTTACAAGAATACAAAAAGCGAGGTGCAGTCTATGGGGCGAATAGTGAGATGTGTGGTTGTGAACTGCGAACCAGCTATGGCTTGCCGTGTGCGCATCAGATGGTTGAAATGGCCAGGAATTACACACCTATTGATCCCTTGGATGTGGACCTCTTCTGGAGGACCCTATCTTTAGATGAGGGGAACATGCCTAGCGATGAGGAACGGCAGACAGCACAAGGTCGACTGCATGAGATGTATGTGGAAGCCTCGCAGCGTCCGACTGCGGACATTTATAGGGTAGCGGGTGTCATGCACAGCACTTTGCATCCAGAGATTGTTGACCTCGCAGATCCCATTCAAAGGCCATGTAGAGGAAGGCCGAGGAACAACTCGACGCAGCGAGGCCTTTCTGGCTACGAGCATGCCGAGAGGGAAGCCGGCCTAGGCAGAGGCAGGTCAAGAGGCAGAGGTACATATAGTTGTCATATCCTTTGCAATTGGTTTTTGTTTCACTTATTTATTATGATGCATCTATTGTTCATGCATTCAAATACTATGTGCAGGTCGCAGCAGGTCAAGTGGGTCATCATCCAGGAGTATTCGAATGACTCCTAACGAATCCAACTGGCCTTTCAACCTCCCATCTTTGGTTAAACAGTTCGTGTTCGATTATGTCGTTGATTATAAAAATGTATTGGGGGATGGCCACTGTGGGTTCAGGGTAATCTCTAAATTCGTACATGGTGACGACTCACTTTGGTCGCAAGTCCGGCGGGAGATGTTACATGAACTTCACGCATATGCATCATTATGGTTTGGCGTCCTCGGGGAAGCTATGTACTATAAAGCCATTCAAGTGTTGGATTACCACATAAGTCCGGCAACAGAGGACTTCTGGTTCGATACTTATCTTTTTGGACTACTTGTCGCCACGAGGTACCAGTGGGTAGTCGCTTTTTACAGAGCGGAGTGTTGCACCTTCCTTCCACTTCGATTGCGGGAGTCCGGGGTAAGTGATGATCCGACCACTTATATCACTATGGGACATATCCGGGGCAACCATTTCATTTGTTTGGAGACGAGAGGTGAAATCTTGTTTCCCCCTGTCAGTGTGCTGTGGAGACACCATAAGGACGACCTGATGGATGATTTGGAGGAAAGGTTAAAACCTCGATTGGATAGATATCAGAGCTTGTACGTTGCTAGCTTAGGCAATGTAGAAAGGGAACCCACAATAGTTATCGATTAGGGCTTAGGGATTTATGATTTCAAATTTATGGGATCCTCGGTTGTGTTTGTATTGACATATAGATGTATTGTATATTTAGAATATATTTGTCATGTTGATAATTATTACAATAGTTTATGATTGTGGTTAGGTGTGTATTGCCATTTACATTCCGATGGGAATTATTATAAGTCAATTAACTTCATTAGAAATGTTAAATTGCAGTATTGTATTAGGGATCGTATGGACTGCGAAAATGTTTGGGAATGTGGGTTGTTGTTGAAGTGACAATTGGATGAATGAGGTGCGTCAGCAGAGAAAAACGCCTCAGTCAGGCGTTTTTCTCTGAGAAAAACGCCTGAGAGAGGCGTTTAAATCCAAGAAAATCGCTTACCTTAGGCGATTTTCTTGGATAAAAACGCCTTAGTTAGGCGTTTTTCTTGGATTTAAACGCCTCTTGGAGGCGATTGAATGGAAAACAAACGCCTCTGTCAGGCGTTTTTATTCCAGAAAAACGCCTGACAGAGGTGTTTATATTGGATAACAACGCCTCTCTTAGGTGTTTTTCTCCAAGAAAAACGCCTGAGTCAGGCGATTTTCTAGGAGAAAAACGCCTAGGGCGTTTTTCTTGCTATCAGTCGCATTCCTCGTGCGAAGTGATACAAAAACAATGGCGCTTTGAACCCAACAATGTTACCTACATCCGGGAACGCAAAATTACTTACTAATACAGTGCTACTGTGTTTAAATTGTATGAAATTTGGGCAGAGTCTTCCCTGTATATGAGCACCTGAATCCCTGTTCATACCACATAATGGATCACTAAATTGTTTTCTGCACTTCAATCAACGGCACACCCAATAAAAGGCAATAATTCGACATTTCTATTGTATTGGGGAGTGAAAAAAAAAAAAACAATCATCCAGAGTTACACTAAAATCACATTATACATCATCCAAACATAAGGAATACAATGTACTAAGGCTGAAATGGAGGTCGCAGCGCAAGTTGTTCTAGTCCCGGCATCAGTCCCTCCAAATGATAAGCAACATCTGCAATAGCCTGCCTACGTGTCTCAGGGTTGACAGCGTGTTCAACCCT
This sequence comes from Leptodermis oblonga, assembly GCA_016801395.1. Classification (NCBI taxonomy): domain Eukaryota; kingdom Viridiplantae; phylum Streptophyta; class Magnoliopsida; order Gentianales; family Rubiaceae; genus Leptodermis; species Leptodermis oblonga. Next base: position 20,022,137 of record CM028750.1, on the reverse strand, counting down.
TGGATGAAAATAGACTGCCCGAGAGGCTAAATACTGAAGTCGCTGTAACAAGTAAAATGACGCTCACAATCAGCAACTAGGAAGACAAATATAGGTATGAATAAAATAAATAACAACATCATCATAAACTCACTGCATTGAGGGACAACTGGGTAGGATCAGGAGTGTATTCCTCGACAGGACCACTACTGACGCGGATGTGCGAACGCGACCAGAAGTACTCAAGGTAATCCTCGCTTGCTTCGTCAGTATACTCCGCCCTCTTCATGTCTCGCAGAAGCCTTGTATGCGAGATTTCCCAACCACTTAGATCCGCAACGTATTTGCAGACATACTTCTTTGTCTCTGGGCCTCTATAGCACTCCTTCGGTTTGAAGACAGGAAATGGAACTTGTTGGGCGTACCCGAACTGTCTTAACACCCGATCCGGCATATATGGCTCTTCAACGTTAACGGAATATATAAGGCCCCTATTCAAGGAGATTTTGTGGACCAATGCCGGATTGGGCTCAAATGGGATCCAATTAACCTGGCCGTTTATGAAATAAATCACCAAATGTAGCACAATAACATAAAAGAACTGTTCGTAATCACAAAGAATGGACATATTACCTCGTTCGGCTACAGTGCATCTAGGGCCCTCCTGTATGCCTCCAAATCATATTTTGCAACACGCTTCTTCCCAGTACCAACTTGCCATTTCATTGCCGCCGCCCATCCAGTATTCCACGACCGCTTCTTCGGTGGGCTGAATGTTGGGAAGTATTCATATATCCAGCTCTAATAATAATGAACAGAAGAACAATCAGTACATATCTTGTAACGAAATACATCAAAGTATGACAAGGAAAGCAACATGTAAAGTGACAAACCTGAAGCAAAGTCAAACAAGCAGAAAACTGTGCACTATGTGCCCTCGACGCTTTCCCAAGTTGGCAGTATAAGTACGCCAATGTGGCAGCTCCCCACGAGTAATCACTTACTGTCTCGATATCGTGCAAGAAACTTAAATACTGAGCAGAAACGTGGGTTTTAGACTTGTCCACAAACAGGGAAAGCCCAAAAACCCACAATAAATAACCCGAGGCAGCATTAACTTTGTCAAATCTCCCGGCACAATTCGCCTCAATGGTTGTCAACTTCACAAAGCCAGGCCTATCCATTTTCACTTCATCATTCCCCCACAGTTGCAACATCTGTCGCTATTTGTGCAGTCTTTGTTTTGCCATAAATGGGCCTACCCCCCAGCGGAATGCGCAATATGTATGCAACATCATGCAATGTGATTGTCATCTCCCCGAACGGCAAATGGAAAGAATTGGTCTCAGGATGCCACCTCTCCACAAACGCACATAGCAAAGCGGCGTCTAACTCATCATGCATGCAATGGACTAAATGGGCCAATCCGGACCCCTCAACCAGCTTTTTCATCGCTTCATCGGCAAGCCAATTTTTCAATCGATCGGCCCCATTATGACATTTCAGTATCCCCCGTTCCTACACAATGTAAACAACGAAATAAAACCAGGGGATACAATTCCTAACCATTTAATTTGAAAAAAATAAATAAAAACCCTGCAACCTTTCTTTATTATGCCATTAATGAACACAAGTAACGAAGCAAAGATAATTAGCAAAGTACTAATTCAATGAACATCGCATTTGAACGTGCACAATATAATAGAATTACCTCTCCATGCCAGACGTGGTAGGCAGTGTGGCCTTTGAAACTCAAAAGCAACTCAGGGATTACAGGACCACCTTCTAGCGGATGGTCCAGCTCTCTGTATTCCTTCCACCCTACAATCGCTGCCCTGGCCTCACTGCCCATGAGTCCTTTCCCAGCTCTCCTACTTGGTTCGCTGCTTGTATTAGCCCCTTCAGCATCACTTCTTTCATAAGCCCCCTCGCCGTCACCATCATCGTGGGACATCTCAACATCTGAAAAGGGTGGGGCGAAAGGTTGTTCTGTGAAGGACGCCCCAATGTACTCATGTCCAGACACTGAATGTTGAAATGAGTCTTCAGTTATGGGAGCAATGACATTCACTGTCGCAGAAGATGAACGCGATCGTGCAACTACCTTCCTCGAACGCTCAGATGCCGTTGGATGAATACGCATTTTCCGCCTCTTGAATAAAAGGCTCCCCGGATTTATCCGGATTAACACTCTCCCGGGATGGTTCCGGATTACTACTCTTACCGGACTTGGATCTTTTTCCCGTCCGACGGAATATATTACCTTTAAATCTGTCCCTCATCTGCATTAACCGAAAATCATAAACAAACAACATTTTATATGTAAACAACTTTCAAAACTAAACAGAACTGGAACAAACGCCTGCACGAGGCGTTTGTTTCTGGAACAAACGCCTGCACGAGGCGTTTGTTTCTGGAACAAACGCTGCGTCTGTTCCAGAAACAAACGCCCCCACGAGGCACGCCTCCACGAGGCGTTTGTTTCTAGAACAAACGCCTCATGGGGGCGTTTGTTTCTGGAACAGACGCCTCCCGGAAGCGTTTTCCCTGGTTCTTCACCGGGAGAACGATTTCCCGAAACTCAACAACGGAATTTTCCCTACTATTCTTAACATCACAGCCGGTAACGCAACTTAGGAACTAAAACAGTACTAAGCAACCAAAACAATGCAATCTTTCAAGTTTCAAGCCAAAATTTCCATTCACTTCACAAAATGGAACCAATTACACATCCAATTATGCACAATAATTCTAATTATGCACGAAAGGACCGAAAAACTCAGCAAACATGCATTCAAAACCTTGCCCATAAACAAAACAACAACCAATTCACTTCAATTCCAACATTTGGAACAAATTTTAAAAACTGAAAAAAAACTCCACACACCTAATTAAAGCTTCCCCGTGAGCGTGGAATGGCCGGAAATGGAGCTCCGCACGAACTGGAAGAATGCGGCCGGAAATGGAGAAGCCGAAATTGGAGAGCCCACCGAAAATGGAGACTCACCGAGACGGACCGAAGCAACCAGCAGCAACCAACGACGCAGCAAGCAACGAGTTTGCAATGTCTTGGCCAAGGAAAGAAAAGTTTTTTACTTTATAAGGGGGAGGGGCTTTTCGGTCTTTTCACACTCTAAAATTTTAAAAAGTGGCCTCTATTTAGTAATTTGTGGCCTGTAAATAACATTTCCGTTATTTTATTGAGATCTTGCCAAACACAATAATTGTGGTGGTTTTTTTTTCCTTTGGATGAGGGGCTGCAATGATGGTGCTTGTTTTTTGGATTTGTTGAGGCTGCATAAGTGGTGGTGGCTTTTTGAGGTGGTGGGGTGAGGCGTCAGTGGTGGTTGTTTTTGTGGGAAGAAGATGAAAGTGTTAAGAGGGGAGAGGGTAGGGAGGAGGAATTTTGGAAAAAAGAAGATAGTAAATTTGGAGAAGAAGGAAAAAGAAAAATGAATAGTGAAAAGGACCAAAATGCCCATGAAAAAAGGCATGTGAGAGGCACATGATGACAATTTTGTCAAGCGTAACGAGAGTTAACGACTAGAGTACATATTTGGCCCATTAAATTGGTACAGTGACATTCGCAGTTAAATAAAAGTTTAATGACCAAACCGGACACAATCGAAAAGTATATATCTTTTGCAGTTCACTCATTCATAAATATGAGAAACAGTACAAGCATATTCGTTAAGCATGGTTTTTAAAGCATTGTTTTGAAAAATAATTTTTTAATGTAAGAACTGTATTGAAAATGTAAAATAATAATAATAATAATAATAAATAAATTAAAAAGTAAAAAATTATATTGAAAATGATGAAATTATTTTTTTTATCATTTCCTCTATAACTTTTTACTATTTAACTATTTTATATAATTTAATAATACGGTAGCTAAGCCCGCTTAATCGGATGTTCCTAAAAAAAAATTAAAAAAAGAAAAAGAAAAAGGTATCATATATATATATATAGGGTCCCACTATAGTTCCTTCATGGAACCATTATTCAGTGACTTTTTCATAAAGCGACTATAGTATTTCCCATATATATATAGTATATTTATTAGTATTAAAGTTTGGGAAAATTCCTTTTAAGGGTGTAATAGGATTTGAAATTCTTGAGAAGGGTGTTAAATTTTTAAAATTCTTTTGAAGGGCACAAAAATATTTTAATGTCTTAAGTAAATAATTAATGACAAATTTGTCCTTTAAAAAATAAAAGGTCATATTTCATATTGATGTTTCTGTACTAAATTCAATAAAATAAGAATTCCTATATCTTTAGAATTCAAACATGAATCAATCATACATAAACACCCTTTTGAAGCACCTTTAATGTCAATGTTCACGTTTTAAGAGCTAATCCAAAAAAAATATGAAAGAACAAAGAATTACCTCTACACAAAATCCAAATGTTGTTGCCATGGAAATTCCCTTTCTCTTATTTGCATGCTCTCATGCATTATATTTTTTTCATATTTTGTTTACACTATCACTAGAGGGCTATTCAAAGAACGAGATCAAATCGAAGAGGATGGAAACTATTTCATCTAGAGTCAAAGGTTGAAGTGTGGTCATGCTTAGGGGCTCAAATTACAGAAACATAACATTATTCACGAACAGTGAAGGCTCAGTTCATCATCTGCAGTATTTAATGATGCGAATGCAATTCTTCAGCAATGTATTAAAGCTGATGTAATTAAAGTTCCTAGATAAATTAGCCAACGATTTATTTAAGTAATTTCGGTAGGGCATCCATTGTTGCTAAGACAGAGAGGGGCAACAACCATTTAAAGACTCCCTTATTCACTGTTATTTGAATTTTGAGTTTTGAGGGCTTTTAATTAGAGTGTTGTTGTTTGTGTGCCCACAAGAATGCAGACGCCAATAGTGGCTCTTTTAGTTTTTGGATTTCTTGAACCAGTATTTCAATCGTGAATCTGTAGAGATTTTCGTTGATATTTGAGTTATTGAAAAAGAAGGTTTATGTTTGATTTGTGCTTGAGTTGTAAAAAGAAAAGACTTCTTATTTTGTTATATTTTTTGGATGGAGAAAACGTTAGGTAAGAATAAAATATGACCCCTTATTCTAAAAAGGGTAAATGTGTCATTAATAATTTATTTCAAGCATTTAAATATTTTAATGCCCTTAAAAGGAATTTTAAAAATTTGACACCCTTCTAAGGAATTTCAAATCCTATTCCCTTTAAGGAGTTTTAGAAAGACATTTTGAGTAGAAACTCAGTTTTTTCTTGATAAGAAAGCTTACAATGGGATGTTGAAAACATACACACATCCTTGCATTTTATTGGCAAATTTTCACACATTTTTACACACTAGAGGTGGGATTTTGGGTCCACTAAGGCCATTATCTCTTACAATTTGATTTTTCCACTACCTTATGGGTCCCTCTTTCCACTAATTTATTTTGGACAACATATGTCCATACAATCCACATAAGTTACTGACAGAATACATAAACAGTGCACTATTACACTAGGAGTGTATTATTTCACACTGGAGACCTTGTTTCCCGGGATGGTTCACAGGTTTCTTTAGAGGGAATCTTGATTGTATGCACATTCTACCCAGTCATCCCAATCATATTCTTCAAAGCTTTTTAATACATTTTTTAATATTTACAAAATAAAATGAAACTTTAAGGAATTAGGAGAAGGAAAAAAAAAACAAAACAAAAACACTTATAAGATTAGAGACCAAAATTGTATGAATCAAAAGTGTCATCTTTCTAAAGTTTAATTATTACATTATGACCCAATTAATATTTGCAAGAAAACCCCAAATGACCTTTTGAATCATCTATACCGAATAAAAGGACCAAAAGTGTCAAAAATAAAAAAATATAAAGAATCAAAACTGTCAAACACAGAACATAAATGACCAAAACTGTCAGATGATCAAACATAAGAGGTGTTTTTGAAATGTGTTTTAAAAAATGTTTTGAGATATTATTTGGTATGTCTTTCAAGATGTGTTTTTGAAATGTGTTTTAAATATGATTTGAGATGAGGTTTGGTATTATATTTTTATATTTTTTTCTTTAATTTTATATAACCATTAAAAAACTATAATATTTTAAGGGGCATGTTATTTGCAGGTACCATTTTACTAAACACATGACACTTTTTAAAATTTTAAGTGATGAAATGACATAAATGCCCTTGGTAATTACCTTGGTGAAAAAAAATTTACCCACCCCTTTTCATTCACTTACCTTGCTCATTGTATCCTACATTCCTCCATTCCTCCATTTCTCCATTTCTAACATCCACACATTCATCCTCCATCCATACATTCATTGAAGATCCATTTCTTGTCCATTGCTTGAGTTTCATGGCGGAAAATACAAATGAAGATACATATTACACGGTACGTATGACATTACCATTTGTATGTCTTAAAGGTAGGAGCTTTTTCGCGTTTTAGCGTCACTGGGTGAGAATCGCCCACGACGGGCGATTGTATCACAAAAACGCGCCTGTACTGGGCGCTTTTTTGTGACACAGTCGCCGAAGGCCACCAATTTTCGTGAAAAAACACGCCCAACACTGGCGCTTTTTATTGGCAAAACACGCCAGTGTTGGGCGTTAGTTTTGTAAAACCGCGCCACGGGGAGGCGTGTTTTTTTTAAAAAATATGTGGCCTGTGGCGTTTTTTCTCATAAAACGCGCCCCTATGGGGCGATGTTTATGGAAAAACTCGCCCCTCCAAGGCGTTTGTATGGGAAAAACACGCCTCCAGGAGGTGATTTTCACCCTGAAATGTCCATTCTCCATTTTTTACATTGACTGCGGGAATTTCTAATATCATTGGTTTACTTGACAGGCTCCGCACGTTTTGGATGACGTAAACGGTCTAGATTACACGGACGTATTTACGACTGATGAAGAGTTCACTACTCGAGCTGAGTTGATTGGCTGGGTTGAAGTCAGAGCTGCCGAGCATAGGTTTGATACGAAAATTACCTCTTCTAAAAAGTGGAAGGGGCCTCTGAAAGGGAGAAGAGGGAGAGTTGACATTTGCTGTGATAGAGCGGGGCAAGTGAGAAGCAAAGCACCCCCAGTTGAAGGGAAAATATCCCGTAACAACACTAGTAGCAAGCTGACTGATTGTCCCTTTAAATATCAGGAAAGAGATTAGTGGGGGTACCTGGAAGCTGAGTGTCATTAAAGGGCACCACAACCATGAATTACCACTGGTTAGAAACTGGCATCATAAGCAGTCCCATTTGAATGACGAGGAAAAGGAGAAAATTGCAGCAAATGATGAAGATAAATGTGGCTCCAAAGCAGATGCTGTCAAAACTGCGATATGACAATGCGACTAATGTCACACGTATCAGGCAGGTTTACAATGAAACGGCAAAGGTTAGGAGAGAAGAGAGGGGAGATTTAAGTCCTATCCAGTATTTCTTGAAACTGATGCAGGATTATAGTTACTACTACTGGTACACAGCGGAAGATGAGCGTAACGCGCTTGAGAACGTGTTCTTCGCCCATGGGGATGTCCCTAGTATGCTTCGTAAGTTTCCGTACGTTTTGTATATGGATACGACATACAAGACCAACCGGTATGACATGCCTATGCTTCAGATAGTCTCTCATGTTCCGACGGATCAATACATACATGTTGCCTTTGCTTTCTTGAGGGATGAGACATATGCAACTTATTTCTGGGCTATGACTAGGTTGAGGCAACTTTTGATCCATCGACATATCCCCATGTTGTTATGACGGACAGAGAGTCAGCTCTAATGAAAGCTGTCCACGTTGTTTTTCCTGAGTCTAAGCAACTACTGTGTAAACGGCATATTGCTATGGATGTGAGGAAGAAAGCACTCAGTGTTTGTACGGACAAAGAAATTAGATGAGTTTGAAGGACGGTGGAGAAGAGTATGAGTGCTCTAACGTATGACAAGTTCACGAAAGCTGTGGAGATCATAGAGACCAAATATAGAGGCCGGTGGACGTCCGTGGTTAATTATTTGCACACACTTGGTTGGATCCCCACCGGACCAAGTTTGTCTCAGTGTGGACTAAAGAGATAAAACATTATGGAGGGCGAACAAACAACATGTGAGTCTATTCAATTTTGTAGCTTACAGTTATATATATATATATATGATACAATTACACATTATTCCCTTATTTACAACATGACATTTGTTCGTCTTTCATAAATGCAGGGCTGAGAGTGCGCACGCACAGTTGAAGGGCGCAATTAAAACCGACAGAGGTTCATTTCCTACAATATTTTTGGCTATAAATGAGATGATAAAGTTGCATTTGGGTGAGATACGTAGTAAAATGGAGGCATCCCGAAGCAAAACAATCCGTGAAGCCAATTACATGTTGTACAGTAGGATCAATGACAGAGTTTCGCAAGATGCCATACTGTTGCTGTTACAAGAATACAAAAAGCGAGGCGCAGTCTATGGGCAGAATAGTGAGATGTGTGGTTGTGAACTGCGAACCAGCTATGGCTTGCCGTGTGCGCATCAGATGGTTGAAATGGCTAGGAATTACACACCTATTGATCCCTTGGATGTGGACCTCTTCTGGAAGACCCTATCTTTGGATGAGGGGAATATGCCTAGCGATGAAGAACGGCAGACAGCACAAGGTAGACTGCATGAGATGTATGTGGAAGCCTCGCAGCGTTCGACTGCGGACATGTATAGGGTAGCGGGTGTCATACACAGCACTTTGCATCCAGAGATTGTTGACCTTACAGATCCCATTCAAAGGCCACGTAGGGGAAGGCCGAGGAACAACTCCACGCAGCGAGACCTTTCTGGCTACGAGCATGCCGAGAGGGAAGCCGGCCTAGGCAGAGGCAGGTCAAGAGGCAGAGGTACATATAGTTGTCATATCCTTTGCAATTGGGTTTTTTTTCGCTTATTTATTATGATGCATATTGTTCATGCATTCAAATACTATTTGCAGGTCGCAGCAGGTCAAGTGGGTCATCATCCAGGAGTATTCGAATGAATCCTAACGAATCCAACTGGCCTTTCAACCTCCCATCTTTGGTTAAACAGTTCGTTTTCGATTATATCGTTGATTATAAAAATGTAATGGGTGATGGACACTATGGGTTCAGGGTAATCGCTACATTCGTACATGGTGACGAATCCCTTTGGTCGCAAGTCCGGCGGGAGATGTCACATGAACTTCACGCGTATGCCTCATTATGGTTTGGCGTCCTCGGGTCAGATATGTATGATAAAGCTCTCTAAAGTGTTGGATTACCACATAAGGCGGCAGCAGATGCGTTCTGGTTCGATACTTATCTTTTTGGACTACTTGTCGCCACGAGGTACCAGAGGGTATTCGCAACTTACGGAGCGGAGTGTTGCACCTTCCTTCCACTTCGATTGCGGGAGTCCGTTGTAAGTGATGATCCGACCACCTATATCACTATGGGACATATCCGGAGCAACCATTTCATTTGTTTGAAGACGAGAGGTGAAATCTTGTTGCCCCCTGTCAGTGTGTTGTGGAGATACCATAAGGACGACCTGATGGATGATTTGGAGGAAAGGTTATCACCTCGATTGGATAGATATCAGAGCTTGTACGTTGCTAGCTTAGGCAATGTAGAAAGGGAACCCACAATAGTTATCGATTAGCTAGCTTTATGATTTCAAAGTTATGGAATCCTCAGTTGTGTCTGTATTGACATATAGATGTATTGTATATTTAGAATATAATTGTCATGCTATTGATTATTGCAATAGGTTATGATTGTGGTTAGGTGTGTATGGACTGTGAAAACGTTTGGGCATGTGGTTTGTTGTTTAGGTGCTATCATGTTGGTTGAATGAGGTGCAGGCAGCAGAGAAACACGCCTCCCTCGGGCGTGTTTCTTCGAGAAACACGCCTGATCCAGGCGTGTTTCTCCAAGAAACACGCCTGAGGGAGGAAACACGCCTCTCAAAGGCGCTATAATCTAATAAACACGCCTGAAATAGGCGTGTTTTTGGATTAAAAACGCCTGTGACAGGCGAGTTAATGGAACAGAAACGCCTCTGTCAGGCGTGTTTCTACAGGAAAAACGCCTGACAGAGGCGTTTATCCTGGAGAAACACGCCTAAGTCAGGCGTTTTTCTGTCTTTCAGTGGCATTACTTGTGCGATTTGATAGAAAACAAAGCGCTTTGAAGCCAACACTGTTACCTACATCCGGAAACGCAAAATTACTTAATAATACAGTGCTATTGTGTTTAAATTGTACGAAATTTGGGTAGAGTCTCCCCTGTATATGAGCAGTGAATACCTGTTCATAACACATAATAAATCACTAAATTGTTTTCTGCACTTCAATCAACGGCACACCCAGTAAAATGCAATAATTCGAAAGTTCTATTGTATTTGGGTAGTGAAAAAAAAAACAGTCATCCAGAGACAAACTAAAATCGCATTATACATCATCCAAACATAAGGAATAGACTGAACTAAGGCGGAAAGGGAAGGGGTCGCAGCGCAAGTTGTTCCAGTCCCGGCATCAGTCCCTCCAAATGGTAAGCAATATCTGCAATAGCCTGGCTACGTGTCTCAGAGTTGACAGCGTGTTCAACCCTTGGATGAAAATAGACTGCCCGAGAGGCTAAATACTGAAGTCGCTGTAACAAGTAAAATGACGCTCACAATCAGCAACTATTAAGACAGACAAATATATGTATGAATAAAATAAATTAACACATCATCTTACACTAACTGCATTTAGGGACAGCTGGGTAGGATCAGGAGTGTATCCTCGACAGGACCACTACTGACGCGGATGTGCGAACGCGCCCGAAGTACTCAAGGTAATCCTCGCTTGCTTCGTCAGTATACTCCGCTCTCTTCATGTCTCGCAGAAGCCTTGTATGCGAGATTTCCCAACCACTCAGATCCGCAACGTATTTGCAGGCATACTTCTTTGTCTCTGGGCCTCTATAGCACCCCTTCGGCTTGAAGACAGGAAATGGAACTTGTTGGGCGTATCCAAACTGTCTTAACACCCGATCCGGCATATAGGGCTCTTCAACGTTAACGGAATATATAAGGCCCCTATACAAGGAGATTCTGTGGGCCAATGCCGGATAGGGCTCAAATGGGAGCCAATTAACCTGGCCGTTTATGAAATATATCACCAAATGTAGCACAGTAACATAAAAGAACCGTTCGTAATCACAAAGAATGGACATGTTACCTCGTTCGGCTGCAGTGCATCTAGGGCCCTCCTGTATGCCTCCAAATCATATTTTGCAACCCGCTTCTTCCCAGTACCAACTTGCCATTTCATTGCCGCCGGCAATCCAGTATTCCACGACCGCTTCTTCGGTGGGCTGAATGTTGGGAAGTATTCATATATCCAGCTCTAGTAATAATGAACATAAGAACAATCAGTACATATCTTGCAACGAAATACATCAAATTATGCCAAGGAAAGCAACATGTAAAGTGACAAACCTGAAGCAAAGTCAGACAACCAGAAAACTGTGCACCTTCTGCCCTCGACGCTTTCCCAAGTTGGCGGTATAAGTACGCCAATGTGGCAGCTCCCCACGAGTAATCACTTACTGTCTCGATATCGTGCGGAAGAAACTTAAATACTGGGCAGAAACGTGGGTTTTAGACTTGTCAACAAATAGGGAAAGGCCTAAAACCCACAATAAATAACCAGATGCAGCATTAACTTTGTCAAATCTCCCGGCACAGTGCTTCTCAATGGTTGTCAACTTCACAAATCCAGGCCTATCCATTTTGAATTCATCATTCCCCAACACAGCTGCAACATCCGTCGCTATTTGTGAAGTCTTTGTTTTGCCATAAATCGGCCTACCCCCAGCGGAATGCGCAATATGTATGCAACATCATGCAATGTGATTGTCATCTCACCGAACGGCAAGTGGAAGGAGTTGGTCTCCGGATGCCACCTCTCCACAAACGCACATAACAACGCGGCGTCTAACTCATCATGCATGCAGTGGACTAAATGGCCCAATCCGGACCCCTCAACATGCTTCATCATCTCTTCATCGGCCGGCCAATTTTTCAATCGATCGGCCCCATTATGACATTTCAGTATCCCCCGTTCCTACACAATATAAACAACGAATTAAAACTAGAGGATTCAATTCCTAACGCATTTAAGATGTAAAAAAAAACTAATACATAAACCGTGCAACCTATCTTTATTATTCCATTATGGATCACAAGTAACGACGCATAGATAATTAGAAGTAATAGAATTACCTCTCCATGCCAGACGTAGTAGGCAGTGTGGCCTTTGAAACTCAAGAGCAACTCAGGGATTACAGGACCACCTTCTAGCGGATGGTCCAGCACCTTATAGTCCTTCCACTCTTCAATCGCTGCCCCAGCCTCACTGCCCATGTGTCCTTTCCCAGCTCTCCTACTTGGTTCGCTGCTTGTATTAGCCCCTTCAGCATCACTTCCTCCATAAGCCCTCTCGCCGTCACCATCATCGTGGGACATCTCAACATCTGAAAATGGTGGGGCGAAAGGTTGTTCTGTGAAGGACGCCCCAATGTACTCATGTCCAGACACTGAATGTTGAAATGCGTCTTCAGTTATAGGAGCAATGACATTCACTGTCGCAGAAGATGCATGCGATCGTGCTACCACCTTCCTCGAACGCTCAGATGCCGTCGGATGAATACGCGGGGCATTTTCCGCCTCTTGATTATCCGGATTAACACTCTCCAGGGATGGTTCCGGATTACTACTCTTACCGGACTTGGATCTTTTTCCCGTCCGCCGGAATATATTACCTTTAAATTTGTCCCCCATTGCAGTAAAAGAATATCATAAACAAACCACAGTTTATATGTAAAAAATTTTCAAATTGAAACAGAGCTGAAACAAACGCCTGTTAGAGGCGTTTGTTTCAGGAACAAAAGCCTGCACCACCTCGACGAGGCGTCTGGTCCCCAAAAAAACGCCTCGTGGAGGCGTGTTTTCCTGGAACAAACGCCTACAGGGCGCGTTTGTTGCAGGAAAACAGGCCTCGTGTAGGCGTTTGTTTTCAGGAAAACACGCCTACACGAGGCGTATGTTTCTGGAAAACACGCCTACACGAGGCGTGTTTTCCTGCAACAAACGCGCCCTGTAGGCGTTTGTTCCAGGTAAACACGCCTTCAACCGGCGTGTTTCTCTGGACCAGACGCCACCGGGAGGCGTTTTCCCTGGACAATGCATTCACATCCATTCACAGCTATTTCTTCAAAATTTCCATTCAAATCTATCCAACATACTCACATTGCACAATAATTCCTTCTAATTATGCACGACAGGGCCGAGAAAAACGCAAGCAAGCAAAACAATGCAATCTTTCAATTTTCAAGCCAAAATTTCCATTCACATCTATCAAAAAATGGAACCAATTACACATCCAACATACATGAACATTGCACAATAATTCCTTCTAATTATGCACGAAAGGGCCGAAAAACGCAGCAAACATGCATTCAAAACCTTGCCCATGAACAAAACAACAACCAATTCACTTCAATTCCAACAATTGGAACAAAATTTAAAAACTGAAAAAAAAACTCCACCCACCTAAAAACTGGAATGGCGCGGCACAGAGAGGGAAGGAGGGCCGGAAATGGAGCTTCCCACCGCTGGGATGTCGCCGGAAATGGAGCAGCCGAGAAACTTGAAGACACCGGAAAGGGAGAAGCCGAGAATCTGAAGCTGGAGACACGCCCGAAGCTGAAGGAAGGAGATGGGCCAGTAAGGGATAATTTCTTTGGTTTTTACTTTATAAGGTGGAGGGTATTGTGGTCTTTTCACACCCTAACATTTAAAAAACTGGCCTATGTTTAGTAAAATGTGGCCTGTAAATAACATTTCCTGTATTTTAAATGGAGTATTTCTTTTTTTATAGCCTTGATTTTTGATTGAATTTTTTTGTTACTGTCTTTTCTGTGTATTGTATTCTGAAAATTTTACATTTAATTATTATAATATTACCTTTATTGACTTACCCAGTTAATACATTTTTATATTTGAACTATCATTACTTTCCTTTTTTTTTTTTTTTTTTTTTTTTTTGGCAACTATTGCCTTTCGTTTGCACAACAGTTTCGAGAGATTGGGAATTCTCCATTTTCCTCCATGATCAGAGCTTCTTCTTGCTTGCTTTTACACATTGGATTTGGATGGGCTCGCCACCAAGTAAACAAACGGCCGCCGCCCATCTATATCCAGTTCCAGCACCACCGCCCACCATTACAGATCCATCACTGCCACCACCGTCCAGTCCAGATCCACCATCGCCCCCGTTCCTAGATCCACCATCGCCGTCCCTTACCAGATCCACAATCTCCACCATCCAACAACAAAAATCAACACCACCACAACCTTCTCCTTAAAACTTGATGGCTAACATAAGAAAATGAAAGAGAAAAGGGAGAAGGAAATAGGATGGGTGAGAGTAAAGAAAGAAAGAGAATGAAGAGAACAAAGAAAAGAGATACTAGATAGTGTCACTTTTCGGTTTAGAAAATAAAGTTAAGCACCCAATAGCCAACCATAAATTCATCACCATTGACACAAACTGAGAAAAGCTGGCAGAGATGTAAGGATTTCTGGCTGCTGGTTGGATAAAACAAGCCAATTACAAGCCTAAAGCTACAATCCTCACTATCCTGATCTGTCCTACAAAACTGACTCTGATGATGCAGTAAAAACTGTAGAATGTTTTAGCCCGCAGAAAACGGAGCTCAGTACCACAGAACCGGATTTCGACCTTGAAAGGCGGTCGTGATAACTCAATCATGTTTTGCAGTTTTTTCAGTAGCCAAATGCTCCGATCTTCTAAATACCGGTGAGTACCTATGGTGGCGAATGAAGCTGATTAAGACCCAAGTATTGGCAGCCAAGAATGTTACGCTAGCCAACCACAGCTGAATGAAGACATTCTTGCCTTTGAACTCAAGCAAATAACCCCACATCAGCCAATGAGTTTGAGCTCCCATCCATATCAACGTAAGGCCTAGGCCTTGCCATTTGAGCTTCATATTGGTCCATGGCAATATTAGAGGCAATAGACTGAAGAACCAGACGAAGTATTGCGCTGTCATGACCTGAAAAACAGTGGAGAAATAAACGAATTACTGCAAAGACTAAAACTGCAGTAGCAAGTAGTAAAGTAATCTATCTACAAATAGGTAAGCCTACAAGCTTTACAAACCTTGTTAAATGCCACAAATGCCAGTGTCTGCACAAAAAAACAGAATGGCAAATCATGTGAAAAACGAAAAACAAGAACCAGCTGCACTATAACTTGTGGAAGAAAAGAAATGAGCTTTTCCAAGACTGTAAAATCGTATTCATATTGGAGATAAAGATGATAAAAGTATATAGAGAAATTGTGTCTTGGGTCTGTCCGAGTGAGATGATAAAACAGTGCCTCGTGCAAGAATTGCCAGCCATACAAATAGAAAGAAAACCCCGTACAAAAGAAGAATACAAACGCAGAAATCAGCCCGAACATAATTCTCCTCCAGGTGAACATACCACTCAAAATTAACCAAACAAAGTTTTGGCCAGTGATTCTAGTGCCCAATGAACTATTGGTTATCTGTATAAAATCTCGTGGAAACCAAGCTGCAAGGTTGGGTTTCTTCCCTGAATGAAAGTAGAGAGGATCTAGTGCTAAGATAATGGGAAGTGCATATATTATAGGATATATTCTCAGGTGGACAACAAGTCCATACCAGAAAGCAGCTTGACACATCTTACCTGCATAGCAATATAAATAACTAGCAAGTTAGAGAATGAAAATGTTCAAATATCAAGATTTGCATATTTATAGATTTGCATCTTCCATTTGACATTCAACTGTTAACATTTATACCATATGACACAACATTTCACAATCCACAGCTTTTAACCCCAGAAAGTACGAGGGAATAGAAGGTACACCATTCATGAGACAGAGGATGATCCATAGAATCATGGCACAGACAATGGGCTCACAGTTCCCACGTGTTCCAATTGTAAATGTGAATGGATTGAAAAGCCATACTATTGTTGAATAGGTGCATAGTTTCTCAGGAACCCCTTGTAGTTTCAGAATGGTATGTATTAAGAAACCAATAAGTAGATCTGTCATGTGAACAGGACATAAGTTAAAATATAGCATTTGAACACAACCAAGTCCTCCAGCATATCCTCAGAAAGCCAGTAATTGACCCCAAAACCAAAATTTCAAAAAGTTTTAACCACACAGTGAAAATCAGATAACCAAATAAATACAAATGGAAGCTAACAAGCATTTCATTTTCAATGTTTAAATTATAAAAGACCTCATGTGAAAAGCAAAACATGAGGTGAACGTTATATTTAATTCTAAGTCCCTTATAATATTAAGATACTCGAAAAATGCTAACCTCGTTTATTTAGCTTTAGATGGAAAAAATATTTAAGGGCAACAGATAACCAATTCTTAAAGTTAGGCAAATTTTCAAGTGACATCACCAAACTAAAAGTTGTGGTATCCAGTTAAAGTGCATGAGCATGAAACATAATATCATGAGAACAAATAAAGTTACATTTCATTGCATTTAAGTCAACAAAAGCACTGTATCTCCACTAATCACACTTGATGTAATTTTATTCAACCCTTCTAAAATACTTGACTTCACCAATTAGACTACAAACCTTACCTGCAGCAGAGAAGATGAACTTTCCCCATGAGGGGTGAATAATTGCATTTGGTATAAGCAGGTATGCAATCAAAGGCGAGTAGCGATAGGTTAAACGCTCATAAGGGGACTTTCCAGATGCTACTAAAGCAGCAGCATCAGAAAAGACAACGTAGTCAACATCAGTATACCTGACCTCCATATGGGTATCTTGCCATTCCCCATAAAGAATTAAAAAGACACGAAAAAATGCTGAAACTACAAGCAGCGATCGAAAGTTAAGTGCCTCCATCAGATCAGAGCTAAAACCTTCAAGTCACAATCCTCAATTTCAGTTCAAATGACAGCTAAAACACTAGTGAGATCTCATCATTTCTGAACTCCGCCATACCATAATTGATAGCCAATTGTTGGGGTACTTCAGTAGGAACCCAGCTGCCATACCACAGTAACATTCACATGAGCTGCAATGACAAATTTGACTAAGCTGCTGTTTACATTGAATACTACTTAGAAAGGTAAAGAAGAAGTAAAAACTGAAAGCAAATGATTAATAATCTGTCAAACGGAGAGCACTTTTGCCCATCTTTTCCCCAATTGAGATGCTCTTTTTTCATTTGTATGTGATTAGGATTTTATTATTCTTTACCTTTTCTATGGATTGAAAGGTCCGAATCATCAACTCTTTTTTCTTTTCTTTTCTGTTTTTCAATTAAAAGATTTCTTCTCTTTCTCATTTTTTTCGCAGTTGTATTTCTTTCATTCAGTTAACTTGAATGCATACAAATATTGTGCTTATGTAAAATTTAAATCATACTTAAAAACAAGAAAGCCATAATACAGTCACTGAATACCAGGACCACAAACAGGACAGTATTTGTGGCTCCCAAATTCAGTCACTTTTGTATGGAGTTAAAGTAGAGGTATTTCCTAAGAAAACTGAGAAAAATAAGACACAAGCCTGTATCAATTACTGAAGACAAACTTGATAGATATAAACGATTTCATATAAATGAGAAAAACCACATAAATATTGATTAGAAAGCATGGGAAGATAAATGGATTTGACATTCAAACAAGTGTGAATCACAGTGAGCACAGGCAAAACACACTTTGCTACAAGCTATCTTACATTTTGGATAATTCAGTCTTACACGTGAAATATGCTACAAGCTATCTTACATTTTGGATAATTCAGTCTTACACGTGAAATAATTTTAATAAGGGATTCTTTAGATACACAACAGAAAATTAAAGATTATCCTTCAGTATTTTTTTTACCATCACAAACTCATTTTAACACATTAACTTCTATCATGAAGAGAAACCAAACCAAAATATGAAGGGAATCAAAGAAATCAAGTAAATCTTTTAGCTTTATGAATCCAGATCACTAGAGCCAAAACAGCAAGACAACTTGACCTTTTCACAGCTTTAGAATGTCATGGAAACTATAAACCAGAAATCACCAAAAAGAAACCTATCATTGTTCATTAACAAATAAAGATGCAAAGAATTTTATCACTGACACTAGAGCAATCTTCCTGCCACAATAATATAAGAGCCTCTGATAACAGCAATCCCTATCCATCAGCAAAACAAGATCAGATAGGGTCCAAGCCAATCAAATTTAGCTAAGAAAAAAGCAAGCAAACATTAAACAAATACAGTTGCAAGAGAATGCATTTCCAAGGAATCTCATAGCATTATGTTATACTAAGTTACAAAAGGCGATTTCTACATTATGCACAAGGGCTCAATTTTTACAGGAGGTGGTTTGAATCGTTTGATTTTAACACAGAATAGAGCAACCCAATCCTCCCCCTGTTTCCATTGTTATTGCCCACTTTTAACATTTTCAGCATCGCATAATTCAGTCTCACACTAAAAGCCAAACCCACTAGCTATAGGGGTTTTTCAAACTAACTTTATGATTAATAAGGAGATGAGGTAAGTAGTACAGGACACAAGCTAATCTGGGACTTGAAATGCAGCTCTTTCAAATATAACCTTAATGGTACCTCGATGTTCTTAGCTGTAATCAACTTGATTTTCTTTCAATCTCAGAGCACCTAATAAAGAAAACTGAACTTCAGCACCCAAAGTCAGTCTGCCAGTAATTCTGAAGTCCATAAGGTGCTGTTTTCAAGACATTCTGCATTTCTTGTTTAAAGGTCTTTCACTGTCTATTTATACCTTTTATAAGAGAAGTTCCTTCCAAGGGACCAACAGCATTATTGTCCAGATACTGCCATTTTATGTAGCAGTATTCAACCATCAAACTTATGCTAAAGCCCTCTCTCCAGAGGATCTTTTCATTGTGACAGAAATTGAAAGCATATTTCTATGGAAAGAAGCAATATATGGCCATATTTCACCTATCACTACAACCTATGCCACATACAACAACATAGACTTGCATAAAATTGCAAAAGATCAAGGGGCCCTAATTACTGGTACAGATGATCAGTACTGAATAGATACAGTGATGAATATCACTCACAACTCAACAAAAATATCATCAGTTGCAGTACATATTGATAAAAACCTAGGAAAAGAAAATAGAACAACTTTGTAACACAATCGTACAAAAATTGTAAAAGTAAGCCAGAGACACCATAATATGAATAACACCTCAAAGTCATCACCATCAAGTGCAGAAAAATTAAACAAACTTACTATAACAAGAAGGAGATGCAATCAAAGGAGAAAATGAGCTCAATTACGAGAAATCTTCTAACCAATAATCATTAGCAAGGCATAGATATCAACAACAACAAAAAAAAAAAAAAAATCAGTGGTATGACATACATTTAACAGAAGGGCTTCATCGAGATGGATAATGAGGCTGATTTGAAAAATTTTAAGGCTCTGTTTGGTCCACAGAATTGGAATTACAATGTCATAGAATTGAAAATAAGAATTGGAAATGCAATTCCTTTTTAATTCTCTTGTTCGTTAGAATCGTAGAATTGTTTAAGAGTTCAATTGTAATTCCAAATTCTCCATTGGATGTTTAGAAATTCATATAGAATTAGAGTTTTCTTTAATTAGATAGTTATTAGATATAGTTTATAATACCAAATGTAAAGTTTAACTAGTCGACATGCCTAAAACGCTAATTATAATAAATTGCAACACGAGTCATTATAAAAACAATTTTTTTTTTTTTTCCAGAAATAATGTATCTTTTCGTTTTATTATGCATATTTTTTAAAATATGATGGAAGTCAAGAAAGGAAGCTAACTATGATATACGAACAACTATGAGACTATAGCGGGCAACAACCCCCAAAATCAATAAAACAGGCTGGTAATGTTATACAAATGGTTATAGGGTTGAAATAAACTGAAGTATTCATGAAAATCATATTTTTCATTGCCAGGCATCTATCCTGAAATGTGTGCGCTCTGGAGGAAAAAAACTATCAGTAGAGATGACCTTTTTGTCAGCTAGAAGCACCATCAATCTTTGTAATTCAATTGGCATAACAAAGTAGTTATACTACTTCCCACACGTACGGGCCAAATTCATGGAAGATACAAATATTTTTCTCAAAATAATAAGGAGTTGAAAACTTCTATGCAACTTCTGAAACTAGGTGTTGAGAAGATTAACTAATTAAATTTTATTACTTTATGCAAGATGTGCAAACAATTAAGTGAAAACTAGATCAGAACCTTAGAAACACAACTCAAAGGAAACTGTTAAAGCATACACTAGCAGAGAATATTTAAATTGAACCAAGAAAACAAGGTAAGCCTAAATTCTCAAAGGAGACATGTGCAGCCTAGGTCCCTAGAAAGAGAAATGAAACATAAACCAAGGGCATGCCATGCTTACAAATATATTTTGCCTATATTTGCTGGCCAAATATTAATCCTGAAATCCATTTCATACATGCCACTAGCAATACAAGATACTGTCTAACCCAGAAACAGAAAGCTACCACCTAAAAGAACCTGTCATGAAATATATTTTCTTGAACAACTACCATTTTGTCACATAGAGCTACAACCTAGAAACACCTGTAGACATACCACCCACAGTCGTCTCTGAAGGTACATTAATCTTCACCAGCACTCCATCAGCCGATGGCTTTAATGAGGTGTACTGACAAACGACAAATGATGCAGAACAAGTAAGATAATCTAGAAATCAAAGTAAACAGAATTCAAGCTTCTTTGCCTCCATATTTGAAAAATCAGATACTACAATGTAACACAAACTTATTCAGTTAATAAAAGATAGTATGTGAAACAAAACTTTTACTTCATTACATTTCAAAGTTCATGTGGCATCAGTTTCATCAACAATTCACTGACAGGTAAAATAAAGAGAAAAAACCAAGAGACAGAGGACCTCTATCTCTTCCAATTAGCAGCACAATACAGCAGTAGGACTCAAGCACTGAACTTTCAACTGAAAATGATAAAGCAACACATAATATAGGGGTAAACAAACCACCAAGAAGCAAACATTTCATCTCAAAGAAAACCACATAAATAACATATCACAGCAATTACTAACTTCCCACCATTTCCGTTAACTTCTGGGAATACGCATAAAACATAAAAAGAAATTGACAAGCCGAGAAAGCCTCATATCAAAAATTTTGCTTTACATTCAGGGAGAGCATCAAGAATATAAAAAAATTACACTTACTTCTCGTGTTCCTGTCGCCGCTCTGCTGCTATTTTGATCTGTTTCGTCTCCCTCGCTACTGCTTCTACTTGGGACTGGCTGGTTTTCATACCTGACATTGGTGGTTTGTTTCTTTTTAATCAGTTTTTCTTCCCGGTTTGCTGCTGGGCTGCTTCCTTGTTTGTGTTTGTTTTGTTTTTGGGCTGCTGGATTCAGTTGCTATATGGGCTGTGCTGGGTTTTGTTTGATTGTTTTGGGGGTGTGGGCTGATTTTGTCAGAAGAAATGCCCCAAATTGATTTAATTGGAAGACTAGGGCTAAAATCAATTTGGGGGAAAACTCTTTTTCTTTTTCTTTTTTTTTTTTGAAAGAACGGGAAAACTCAATTCAATTTGGGTGGAAGTAGTGAATGTGCACAAGGACCTCTTAGCAAATTAGGGAAGCCAGCTTTTATTAGTATCTAATAGAGAGTCCTTTTATTTATATTAAATCAAGTATATTCTGATTTGATAAATCACCAAATCAGTACACATACAAATAGGTGTAAAAGCAATTATAAAAGTAGTGATGCAAATTGTCTTATGCAAATTTTATGAAAGAATCTTTGTTTTTTTTCTCAATTTCTTCTCTTCATCCCTAAGTCTTTTTCTGCCATTTCTTTTATAGTAACAAAACCTTCAAACATTACAATATGATATCAGGCCCTTGATTCTTGGCCAAGCTTCATTACCATGGCTTAAAATACTAGATTGAAAACAGTTGAAGCTCAACTCAAAGATAATGACTCCAATCTACAAGAAATGTCCAGGGATATGGGAAAATAGGCAACAAGCACAACAAACTTTTTCATAAATTAAGATCATGTCCAACTTAGTCCATGCGCTGCTGAAGGAGAAAGGGCCCCAAGGATAGAGCTTCAATCAGGAATAGCTGCCTCCCTTGTTAAAGACTCCTCGCACAAACCAAAAGGCATAGTCAGAATTTGATAGCAATAGCAACTTGAGGGAGAAAATGGACCAGGGATTCTTTAACAACAATCCTAGAATCAAGTTATCTTCATTCTCAGGGAAAAAGCCCAGAGAGTGGTTACGCATATGTCAGATATACTTCACCCTCTACCAGATTTTTAGCCCTCAGAAAGTTGAAACAGTGGAGATCTATTTGGAAGTACAAGCTGATTTGTGGTATTTAAGCTTCAAACTTCTCAAGGAAACAATCATTTGGGAGAGTTCAACATGGAAGTTATAAACAGATTTAAGGAAAAAGGAACCTTGGATGTGTTTGAGGAATTCAACAAATTAACTTAAACTAGCTCAGTGAGGGAATATCAAGGAAAGTTTGAAGAACTCAGATCAAGGGTTCTGTACAAAAACTCTCGTTTATCAGAATCTTAGTTTGTTTCTAGTTTTACTAGTGGGTTAAAAGAAAACCTTACAGCCCTAGTCAGACTTTTTAAACCTAAAAATCTAAATGATGCAGTGGAAGTTGTAATCTCTCAGGAGCAGTCCTTGGAATCTTTGTTTAAGGGGAGCAAATGGAACTACCCTCCAGAGAACAGGGGATCCGTGGGGAAACCTCCCCCGAAAGGAAGAGAGTACATGCCAGTGGATAAAAAACTTGTACCGGAGAACTGCAAGAAAATATATCCACAGAGCTTCAATACAAGGGGAACAACAACTTGTGTTTTAGATGTGGAGAGAATTTTGTTCCAGGGCATGTGTGCAAGTACAAGCAAGTGAAATTTCTAGTTTTTGAAGAAGATGGAGAACAAGAAGAAGAGGAAATATGCCCAGATACTAAAGATGATGAACAACAGAAAGTAGAACCAGATCAAGTGAAGTTGAATGTGAGAGCACTTTGTGTTGCAGCAAATAATACTGGCTCAAATGCTTTCTAGGATGATTAAGATTACCAAGCAATTCAATGTTGCTGAGTACATGACCAACCAAAGTATTAAACAACAACATTATTCATTGTCTTGAATACAGATTAATTGTGATTCTTTTGATGTTCAATCATATTTATTTCATTTCTATTTATGTAACACACTGCAAAGTTGTTGAGAGATTTGGAGCTAATGCATGAAATGAATTGGTTATGTTAGTTATAACAGATCTAGGAGGTGGCATTTCCATATAAGAACCCAAAGAAGGCAGCAGGAAAACATGTTCTTGCTCATGCTACCACTATATGGTTAATGTTCAGTATTTGAGCCCCAGGAAGCTGAAATGTGTGATTAAGTGGACAGTTTTCTTGAGTTGTGTTTGGAGCATTTTTATATGTGAGGACTTGATTATTGTTTTGGAATTGAATTATGCCTTTGAATAGCGACAAGGAAATAATGGATATGGTAAACTCATCCGTTGTTTTACCCCGTTGATTTACTGTGCTTTGTACCAATTAATTACTTTGTAAATTTCATCAGACAAATTTTCATATGGTATAAATGAGGCCTCGTGCTTTGCGCGTGCAAATTGGAGATTCCATTCCTCTTTGGTTTTTCCTAACCTAGTACTTTTTTTAAGGACACAACATGTAATTCTTAACACTTTTTACCTAATTTTTATCACGTACATAGCGTCGTGCTAAATCCACATAGTTCTTAGATTATAGGGTATTTCAATAGTTTGTTTCTTACACTATATACAGACACAATTATTTCAAATTCTACAGTATCCATTCTCAATATATTAAAATTTCCCATTTTAAAAATAAAGCATATGTAATCCTATTAATATGACTATAATGACCATCATACTCTTCAACCAATTCAATTATAATTTACATTTAAAGTAATATTTTACCATATTCTCAATTATTCTTTTTTCCAACATACAACATTTAGTGTGTTAACAAACTATTACTGTCACAATGGAAGAATTTACTTTTTCTTTTATTTTTATTTTCATATCTCTACTTGTATAATTATTTGTGTTTCATATAATTAACCTACACTCAAATAGCAAGTACATGAATGAAAAAATAGTGACAAATTATTATTTTAGTATTATGTGTCTAAACCAATGTTATTAAACCCGAACCGGACCGATCGATCCCCAAGCCGGTCCGGGTTTATCCTTGAAACCGGTTTGACCCACCAAAATCGGGTTTTTGTATTCTTCCATAAAAAGTAAGAAAACAAGATTTGAAATCATGACCTACAGTATAAATAAGGCTCTAAACTTTCTAGAGATGTCCAACTATACTAGAGTTAATATTATTTAGTTGGACACTCTTCATCAAACATATTCTATTACTGTAATATTATTAAACTTCAAAAGTAAACCAAGGTATATTGCAATTAGCATTTAATTTAAATTTAAATTTAAATTCAAATTTCTAAAATTTTACCATCTAAATCAACAAATATGAAAACTAAAAATTATAAAATACTAAAACAAATTAATTAATATAAAATACTATAATACTCCACATTTATATGTTTGGACTTTTAAGAATAAAATGATTTGGATATATAAGTGTTATATAATATTATATATTTATATTTAAATTCATATATATGTAATGATGACATCATCTAGGTTTTTTGTCCGGTTTAACCCAACTAACCTAGTGGCCCATCAACCCATTAACCTTATCGGTTCATGCTCCGGTCGAGATGTATATGCATATAATCTAGACTTCTTTTATTTCAGTCTATATTACATTAATGTTAATGCAAAACACAAGTGGTTTTTACTCTTTGTTTCGAAAGAAATTAAGAAACTTAACGTGAAAAGATTAGAAGATTTAGCCCTCAATATCTCCGTATTAATAACCGAGTTGGCTTCTTGTATCATATATGAACTAGAGCTCGAACTAATTTTTTTAATTTATACTACAAAAAAAATTTAAAATTTTAAAAAAATTATATATATATATATATATAGTTTGGCTCGGCCTCATCGAGCCAATAATAACTGAGCTCGAGCTCGGCTTGACTATTAAATGAGCCGGCTTGAGCTCCGGTCGAGCTTGATTTTGATCGAGTTCGAGCCAAGCTTTGACCGAGCGGCTCGTGAGTAACTCGGCTCATTTACACCCCTACTTTAGGTGTGAAATAAGACATTCTCGGAGGCTTAATTAATCGGAATTCTCATCCTAGACATTGGAAGAAAACATGAGTGACCATCAAAACCAATACATGATCCCATTCTCGCCTAATAATGTTTTTACAACATAAGGAATAACCACCGCCACATTGCCAACACCATCTTCATCATTATTCAACTCCCTCCACGAGGATAACACATGGGAAGGTCTCAGGATGATTATATCAGCTGTCAATATTCGATCAAAATCACTATTGCCATCAAATTCACAATCCCCATAGCAATTCTTGTCTATGATTAATCTCAACGGTTTATAAACGTTGCTGCCCGGATCATAACCTAGGTGAAAAGTTGATTTGATGAAATGATGACAAGGCAAAGGGGCGGGGAGCACCATTCTCTGTCCAGTACATATATTGTGAACCATCCAGATGCAGTCATACTCTGGTTCCCTTACCCTCACGCAAATGATGCCATTATGGGTCATTGCATGGTAGTAATGGTGAGAGCCTAAAGTCTATAAATGAGAAGATACCACCTCACGAAACAAAGTGAAAACTTGATTGGACGCCCTTGTCCAGAGTGTCGAGCAAAATGCCCTGAGCGCTACAAGATTATCCAACCCCTTTCTGTACAGATTATAGACAATAATGGCAGGTTGACACTGGTCCAATTAACAAAGCCCAGCCTTTGCACACACTTCTCCATAGGGCTAACTGCTTTTGTGCGCGACAAAAGATAAAACTAAAAATAAAAATTAACCTTGTATAACACATACAGAAGGCATAACAGACACACCTGATCATACACATGACACACACCAATTTTACAGGCCATGAACTAACCAATAAAAGTTCAATAGAACAGGCACATATTTACCAAACATAGTATGTTGAAAACAAAAACGAGTCACCATTAAAGTTGCCAGAATCCCTGAGGAAAGCTTATGCGGCTATTTTGTTTCATTTTTCTGAGATGGTTTAAGGTGAAGTAGAATAAAGAAAGGACAAACAAGGCTATCTAGTATCATCAGTTATACTTAAACTTCTTTAGCATTAGTTCCTAGAGTAAACCTTCATTCTCACTAAAAACATCAAAGAAGACTCCAAGTTCTAGTATTAGTATAAATTTTATGTCATGTCTAATTTTAGGATTTATTAAGGCACTCATTTTTAGTGTCTTATTAAATAATACTATTATGTATGTTTATTGACATTAAGGCTGTAAATGAGCTAAACTACTCATAAGCGGCACAATTAAAATCGATTTCGAGCTCGGCTAGTAAAAAGGCATTATGTCTTGATATATAAGATATTAATTAAGACATTTATACTAATAGTTCTTATGAAAACTTCAATATAAGTGTCCTACTACATTTTTTTTTAATGTCATAATATATAAGTGTCTTTATTGCTCAAGCACAACAATTTTTTAGATATCATATTTGATATATCCTATATGAAAATTTTCTTATTCCTTCTATCCAGCCAAACTATAGATTTCCATGCTATAGACATTATTACTGCAGTGATAACATTTATACTAATGCATTGGAAACCATTTTAGATTCATGACTTCAAGTCATTGGGAATCATATTAATTATACTAATAATTTCCCAATCTAAGGCAACTAACAAATTAATTGGTTTTTCCAATTCTTCCTTTTTTTCATTCCTAAAGGTTGAATATCAATTTTCTTACGCGATTTTTTTTATTTATCATAATAAGATATTTCCCAAAAATTATGAAGTATTTCTTTATACTTTTTTCATGGATTTTTTTTTCCCATCCAATAGCTCAAATACTTCCTTACAAAAAGCGTTCTTAGCTTCTTCGTAAATTTTGATTTTCTTAATTTTTTTTAATCTCGGTATGCCTTAAATGAAGAATTTCCAATAGGTTTTCATAGCATTCTAGTTTAGAAATGCTATTCTTTTCTTCCTTATCATATTCCATATTTGAAACAAGATTACTAACATTTGTTTTAATGTTAGATATTTGTTTACTGACCTTTTTCAACTCATTAGTTAATTCAGACATTACTTTTTTTGAATTCTTTTTTCCTATCCAATATATGATTTTTCCATGTTTGATTAAATGGTCTGTAAAGTTGTTCTTCTATTCTATGATTAAAAAAGCTAGAGATTTCTGCTTCTTTTTAAATTTGGACAGTTGGGTTAACTATAGCATTTGAGTATAAAAAAGGATTATACAATACTTAGTTATCATAAAGATACCAGGCTTGCTTGCATAAGGTGTAGATGGATTGTTATAACTATCCTTCTTCAGCATTAAACTATTTGCTTTTGAATTTGCAAAGAGTTCCATACTCAGTATATTTATTCTGCAATAGTTTATCCATTAAAATTTTCTTCTATGATAATTTGCAAGCACATTTTTGTTACTGCTAATATGAACTATTGCAAAGTCCAATGAAATTTGTCCACCTAACTAGGGGTGCTCATTTTTTGGGTAATCCAAATAAGCCAGCCAATCCAAATCATGTAAGTTAAACGGATTGACTTATTTGGTTTTCGAATCGGGTGAAACTGCAGCTGAATTCTTAAACGGTTAAATGGGTTGGAATTGTATGGAAGTTTCAATCCAAATAAGGAATCAGAATAAGACAGATACGATAATATAATAATATATATGTTAAATTTATTTAATAGATGCCCTTTTAAGTTTTAACTTCTAACTTAAAATAAATTATTTTTTCATTTTTTAAGGCTTTTTGACTTTGTAATTGACTGATTGCTAATGTTAAAATGTTAATCTTTTGTATTTTACTATTTTATGCTCATATGTTTTGGATAATTTGATGAATATATTATTTTCTCAATGATATATGTTTGGAAGAATTTTTATTTTATTTGGCTTATTTGGGACCCAAACCAAATAAGTCATCACTTAAATGGTTTAGTTTGGTTTAGTTTTTCTTTAAATGGTTTGGTGTTTGGGTTATAAAAAAAAAAATCTGAATAAGCCAATCCAAATAAGTCATTCACCCAATTAAAACCCGAATGAACACCAAACACCTAACGCTTATTGGGTTAACCTCAACTCTATCTTTATAAAGAAAATCTCTTATTTCCTTGTTGTTGGTTCTTCTAAAAAAAAAAAAAAAAAGTTACTGCTAGATAAATCTGGAATCTATACCATTTATTATGGACAAAATTAAGTACTTTTCCTGAAATGATGTAATACCGTTTAATTGGTTTGAACTTTCCATAAATAAATTCACAAATTAATTATTGAGAATCATTTTATCCTTTAAGAATTTTTAACAAGGTCTTTTTCTTATTTTAGGTGCACTTAGTCTGCTTTTAGTACAACACTCCGTAAGTAATCTGAAGCATCAGTTTCAAAAACTAATATATCAAATTATTTTGAAAAATAAGGCTGAAACAAATTTTAAATTTTTTTAACTGCTCTTATCTTTATCAGACTATTGTATTAGTATATAATTATAATTCTTCTGGTCTTTTTGGGTCTTCTTAAACTTTTCATAAAAAATATTTTTCCGATTTAGAGGAATATATAACAAATTTTCTACCATAATTAAGTAGTCCTAATGTTTTTTTTGGAAAATTTTTGATCTTAGTAATAATTGTTGAATATAGTTTTTAATTGCTGAAGAAAAGTGTGAGTTCGAGACCAAGCTTCGATATCAAAGATCGATCTCGAACTCACTGGGTGGCTGTTGCAGAAGCATAAAAGCTTCTGTTTGTTTAGGACACATAGTTCGTTGTCAAACTAAGGTCTCAAATTGGAGTTTGAATCTAAGTTCAACTTCGAACCTGGGACTCGACGCTGCTGCGCCAAAGTTGGTCGTTTGAGAAGTTATCTACTGATTTAGAAAAACTGAATTTTCAGTTTCTTTCTTTGTGAAGTTTGAATGAACAGGCGCAACTATTCATGAGAAGATCAGTTCAAACTTACTCTTAACCAACTCTAACGGCTAGTGACTTACTATGTCTATAAATAGGGGTGTTAGTCTGATTTACAACACACAAGCAATTTTTCATTCTTGTCCATATATTCAAAGAACTTGCTACTTTGATATATTGTACGAATCTATCGAATCCTAGGAGGATCTTGCTAATTTTTGGGTTTAGCAATAGGAAAGGGTTATTGCCAAAGCAAAAATTAGGATCCAGAACAAAATATTTATGTTGTTCCTAATATGCCCTTAATCAGCCTCTCCAATATGTCCCTTCCGTGTTCTTCTCACCCCTTCTGTCCCATTTTCATCTTCCGATTTTCTCTCCCAAAATTCTCCCTCCAAAAAGAGATAAATTTCCTCGCTCTCTTCTTTTCTATATGTTACTGTAGAACAATTATCATTTTATGAAGTCGAGAAGACCTCGTTTCAAAGGTTACTTGGTTGGTATGCTTTTCTGGGTTGTTTACACCCCGTGAGTAGGTATTTTGATCGGCTTGTATAAACTTCATATTATAAGTCTATGAATTCCATTTGGCTTCAGGTAAAAATTTCAGAACTATTAATTTTTGTTCCCCACAATTTTCTATTGATAAAACTTGCTTTGGGAAAAAATTTGCACTGAGATATGAATAGATTTTTGTCAAGTTTGCTGCCCAAAAACTTTGAAAGCTGAAGTTTCTGATTGAGAATTTGAATTTTCGATATTTGGTTTTGTATTTTAGTTATGATGAGGATTTAAAGCATGAAAAGTTGGAATTTGAGACTGGATTCGAGAATGTAATGGTGGTGGTGTTCAATCAACCATGCTCTGATTTTTTTCCCCTCAAAAATTAAAAAGAAAATATGCCAAAGTACAAGCCATTTCATGTAGTACTTCAATCAACCAATGGTTTCAAAAACAAGTCAGTCAGGAAATGCTACAAAGATTAGCTAGCAAAAATGGATAGAGAAAATTTTTTCTTTTTCCACCCTCTCCTCTAAGCTTAGGGACCCTTGGCTATGTTACTACCGTTGGCTGTCTTTTGTATTAGGGAAACTTCTACTTTCTTTGCCTTCTTTTCGTCCTTGGTTTTCATGATTCTCTCTGGTTTCAAACGGAGCAGCCTCCCTTTCAGCATCTCGGACTTCTAGCTTCTCAGTTCTCCGCTTCTAGATGACTTCCAAGTTGGCACCAACTATACACCTTGAGTAAGGCTTCTTCGTAGTACGTCGCATTTACTTTGTAATTTCTGGCGTCACTATCCTTCTTATATTGCTTTTGGTACATTGCAGTCCAAGTGAGTTTTGATTGGCTTCAATTAGTTATAGAAATACCTCTTGCATTTGAAGTTGGAAAATAGAAAGATTTGAGAATCTGAATGAATAAATCTGATACCTTTCCCAGGATATATCTCTGCACCACTGAAGCGGCAGAGTCCCAGGATGTACCTAGCTCTAATTTATATGGAAACATAAATATTTGGGTAAAAAATGCTATCATATCTTTTATTCAGTCTAAGCAATAAATCGTAGTAAAGCTTATATCATTTATAATTCTTCTTATTATATTTTTTTCTGTTTACACAAATTGAATTATGGAAAGGAAGCAGGGTGCAAATTGAAATACTAGAGTATTTCTCAAAGTTTAGCAGCCATGTTGGGCAAGAAATGTTGTCTTCTACATAGTAGTTATGCCTTGATGGATTAGTTAAGCAAATGAGCCCTTAGTTTTACTTAGGGTCCTTTCTTTTTATACTTCTATTCCTGACATTTCACTTCTCTACCATCATTCTAAAATGTATACAATTGAATTGAATGTCAGTCATTGAAGGTTTTGCAAAGGTTCCTTGACAATGATACTGTCTTTTTACTTTGGTATCTAGATTCTATAGTTTTAGTGCATTTCAAAATGCTTTCA
Organism: Leptodermis oblonga; assembly: GCA_016801395.1. Taxonomy (NCBI): domain Eukaryota; kingdom Viridiplantae; phylum Streptophyta; class Magnoliopsida; order Gentianales; family Rubiaceae; genus Leptodermis; species Leptodermis oblonga. The sequence goes on along the minus strand of CM028750.1, from coordinate 19,990,936 downwards.
CAAAACAAACCAAAAAATGTGTTAACACTATAAACATAGTGCTTTTTATAAGCTAATAATGGGTGTATAAATTGTAATAACTAATTGATGCAAGTAATTATCGCACAAATCACCATGAAAAAAAGAATAGTTATAGCACAAGCTAATAATAATAGCCAGAATTTCTGGCCTTTGCAACATTGACAAGGTTTTGAAAGATATAACATAATCCAGGGTACACTAAAGCATGCCTTTCTATAGAAAATCAGTAAAAAAATATAGCATGTCATGTACAGATTACATTCCAATACTTCAGACCACAACACTTTGTTGATCCTCACAGTACTGAAACTTCTGCATCCTAATTCTACATACCTAAATAAGTATTCTAGCTGCTTACTGGGAATAGTCCTCCAGCTAATGTATGTATTAAAGCTTGGCAATCAGTTTTGACAAACACCAACAAAATGCCTAAATTTTTAGTAGCTAGTAGAGCTTGATGAACTGCTGTATCAGCAGCCTATGCTGCAGAGTGTGCTTTAAACTTTACTTCTTGACAAACACTCTTTCTTTGTTGCTCCCATGTTGGTATTCATCTTGGTTATTTCTCTTGCTTGGTTCATCTTCGCCATTTTCCATATCCCCATTGGGTGTTCAATTTTTCCTTGCCAAATTGTTTCATTTCGGGCACGTCAAAATTTTCAAATAATTATTCAATTACCATAACGAAACATCTTGAGAACTATAGAAAAAATACTAAATACAGAAATATGTGCTCGATATGTGCATACCTAGATGTAGGCCTTACTTAAATCAAGTCAAGATAATTAGGTTCAAATGCAATATCACAATCAATCAAGTTACTAAAACTAACATAACTTTAAACATTTCTGATGATGTGAATGAAATATAAATACATTAACTTTAGTTATGAAGAGAATCACCTTAAAAATTTAAAGCTACCTTAAGATAGGAGCAAGCAAACATTATAAATTTTCATGATCCAAAAATCAAAATTAGCTATCATCTAAGGAAAAAAAAAATATTGAACAACTGTCCTACCTAATGCTTCCAATTGTACAATATTTCCTGAAACCAATTAACAACACCTATGGATCCATGGCAAGAACATATGGAAGTTGCATATTACTTGTCTCAACCGAAAAAAAGCTGTAATATCTTCTTTGACCTTGGATGCAAAGCAATGATACTGAAATATCCAAACTTAACTGATTGAGAGTCAGGGGAGACAAACTTCTCTGAAGCTAGAATACAACTAGCTACTGGCATGTACCCATGGATGCAAATAATAAATAGCAAAAAAATAAAACATAAAATTAAAGACAAAGTGAGCATGAATGTGTAATTCTCACTAAAGATAAAAGTGTTATAATTCATTTAAAGTACCAGATATCTAGAACTGGACTATCAACTGCATAGTGACCCTAATAATAGTATAAATCTAATTACAAGAATCACATATGATAGTTCTATACTATCCATATCGTATGGCTAACTCAAAATTAAAAGTAATCATGGCTTCAAAATTAGGGAAATCAACAGTAGCATTCCATTATCAGATGCCTTCTTTATTTTGTAGAAGTTGCAATGGGCAGAAAAACAAGAGATTCCAAAAGCTCATGAACTGCTACTATAACCATGCTAATTTATTGCAAAAATGGAACATTTATTAAATTAAAAATACCAATTTACTTTGATAGCTAAACAGGAAAAAATATTGAGTACCAATGCTAAAATTAAATGACAATGCATACCTTGCACAAACTCATATTCAATTTATAATTCCACTGAAATTCCTCACATGAGCTCGATATGGCATTCAAATCAATAAAATACATTGATCCTCCATCATTCACAAAGGGTGGACTATTTTCACCCAAGTCAACTGTGCTAATTTGGCTTATCTCACGATAATTTTCTCCATCCTTAGGAGTTTTTTGTTTCAATGCTGCTTCTAGCAGCTCAAATTGTGATGGATCTCTAACCGTCGACCTTAATGCTTTTCTCTTTCTTCCAATTGGTGGTCTCTCTCTACTATGTGGTACATTTGGCTCAAAACTCAAAGAAAACTCTCCATCAATAAGTTCATATAGCTTTTCTTGAAAATATTTTTTCTCCACAAGGGGCAATCGCTAATATTTGTCTTCCAACCTATTAACCAACCCACCAAATATAGAATCATCATTAGCCTTGACATCAGAAAACATGGATCTCTTGTGTCCATTCTCCATTGGGGATGTATGGCTTCAATATGTATTGCTTTCCCTTTCCAACAATTCATCATGTGTACGTGCACAAGGTAACCCTATTGTAGCCATAAAGCTACCACTACCAGTTGGACTCATTGTATGATTTTTTAACATCTCAAACTGTTTCTCTAACTCATGCAAGGCAAAAATTGATAATCGAGTCACAACTTGTTTGAAAAATGGAATATTACATATGTGAGGGACTTGAATCATTTCATTTGCTATCTTCACTTTAATTTCCTTAAGATCATTTTCAAGCAGAAGACATATTTTTTGCTTGACTACCAATATATCTCCAGTTGAAACCATCAAATACTTTTTCAATTTAGAATGCGCACCTTCTTCTTGTGATGAAGCATGAGCTCCAAAATGTAGCTGTTTATATGTCCAAGCAATGACAAACTGCTCTTTGTAGGGTAGCCATGTGTTTCAAAGATAATTCAATATATCTACCTTTTCATTGTATAACAGCTCCATTTCATGCCATGCTTGATTAAAAGCTTCTTCTGTACTAGAGTACACAACTCTATTCCAACCTGATAAAAAGTCATCCCAATCCTCTTTTCTTTCAAAATGAGATTTGCATTTAGCAAGAACATTTTTCTCAGTATGCCAAATAGACAAGATTTGAAGCCTTGGGGAAACCCACCTGAATGGCAGTCATTAAGGTCAATTCTCTATCAGCCACAATAACAGAAGGATAAATGCCATCACCAAGCATCTCACTAAACACACCTAATGCCCATTTGTAATCTTCATATCCTTCTTTTCTCATAAATGCAAAGCAAGAGTGGAATGATGTGTTAAAATTTGTGATCCCAACTACCTCAAGTAATGGAAACTTATAACAATTGATTTTGTATGTGCTATCCATGAAAAAAACAGTTGAATAACTTCTACTCAATTTAATGAAATCAGGATGCGCAAAGAAAATATGAGTACAACAACCATTCTAATCAACTTTAAAGTCAAATAGATACCCAGCCTTACCGAATTCTTCAAATAACACTTGACAGACCTTCCATTGAGGTTATCCCTAGTGATTTTTCTCCTCATATTATAAACATCCCATGCAATAACTTGAGTGGTTGGATTCATTTGACGGATTGATGAAATAATTTGGCGAGGTGGAATCCCAGCTCTGCTTATATTGTCAACCGTCAATATTCTTCTTTTGAGAAAGCAAGCTCAGATGAGTGTCCGATAATATCTTTGGAGGCTTCATGATCATGTGACTCATTTTTAATCAATAACTTCCAAAATCCCTCCTCTTGTTTTTTCCCATAAATTTGAAATGGACAATTTGTGTAACGAGTGGTTGTTTTTCTCTTTCTCTCTTCAAGTGCAGCACGTCGCTTATCTCGATATACCCCTCCTCTATCACATTCAATAGTGACATATTTGTTTGGTCTAGAACCGTTAATTGATAAGCTATACCCTTGTGTGGAGTTAAATTCTTTCACAGCCCTTATGAGATCTTCACGGTTCTCATACTTGGCTTCAAGCAGTTTCATGAAGTTTTCTTCCGTAGCATTTTGTAGTTGTGTTGTGTCAAAACCGGAAGTAAGAACATCATTGTCTTCAATTTCAAGATCAGCCATAAGATTCAAACTGGTAACTCTACGGTGAATAATAATATACATGAATAACGCTAGCTTGAAATTTACTATAATATAAAATGGTATCAAAATTAACATGGAATCTAATGCTACTGATCAGCCATAGGTTGTAAATTCACCATATAACATGTTCTTTTCTATTCAATTTATGTAAAGTTAGTATAATTTTAATACAAGTTGATTAGTAAACCACCAGTATGCATGTATCTTATTTGCGCTCCTATAATTTTAAACTAGTGCCAATATAAGTTCAATTCAATTCAAGCTTTGTTATTTGCTCAATGGGATGAAAGCTGGAAAAAAAAAATCATGAAGAAATATCAATTAATCTAAAATTGCTATGTCATCGTTTTCTAGTAAAAGTTCCATCATATATCCATTATACTAACAATTGAAATGAAAATTAAGCATATGAACAAGGAGACACCAAAGTGCTATATACAATTGGAATGAACTATTGTCCAGGCATCCAAAACCTCTAGATAGTTCCTTCCAATAGTTATCACTTTTCATTTCAGAACCTATAGAGACTATTTTAACATTGTCTTCTTTAATATACTAGCAAGAAGAAATATATACTACAGCAAGGAAAGATGGGAGATAGAGGTTCTTTAATTGGTTAAAGAAAACTTACCCAATAGCTGAACAAAAATTTGTAGTATGAGCAACCAATTCAGTGTGTCTCTGTTTTTGTCTCTGAGTAGAAGAAAAAAATTGCAAACTTTAAGAAGAATATCTTGATTACCCATCTTAATGCCTAATATACGCGGGTGGGTAAATCTCTTTTTGGAGGGAGAATTTTGGGAGAGAAAATCGAAAGATGAAGATGGGGCAGAAGGGGTGAGAAGAACACGGAAGAGATAGATTGGAGAAAGAAGAGAAGAGCAAGGGGTTGACTGATTAAGGGCATATTAGGAACAACAGAAATATTTTGCTCTAGATCTTAATTTTTGCTCTGGCAATAACCCTTGCCTTAGCAATATAGTGGGGGAAATAATTCTCTAAGAACAGTGTTATCACGCCTTAGATTCATCTGTTATTGCTTTGTGCAATCCACAAAACAATTCCCTCAGTTTTACATATTTTTACTTAAAATTTTTCAGCAGAATTTTCATTGCTCTTTTGAGTTTTGTACTCCACAAACTACTCAACAATCTTAGAGAATTATTACTTGCTGTCATAGAGACTACTGGTGATGCAACAATGAAGGTCATGCCACATGATATTGTCAAGTTAGACAAACTTGAAGGGATGAGAACAAACTATAATCGTTGAAAGGATAAAATCATCTTCTTCCTCACTGCCTTGAAAGTGGCATATGTACTGAGACTGAATCTTCCTGTGATTCCACCGCCAAAGGAAGATGATTCCAAAGAGTTAATCAAGCAAAGAGAGAAGCGAGAAGAAGATGATATTCTATGCCATGGACGCATACTCAGCAATCTCTCCAATAGCATGTATGATCTCTTCTTAACGATTAAAAATCCAAGAGAGATCTGGGCCCAACTCGAAAGAGAGTACACCAAGCTGAAGCAAGGCATAGATAAGTTCCTCATTAAAAAATACTTTGAGTTTAAGATTGTTAATGGTTCCCCTCTTATGGATCAAATTCAAAATTTGCGAGTTTTAGTTTCCAAACTCAATGATTTGGGAATTAAAATTCCTGAGGCTATGCAAGTTGGGGCAATTATTGCTAAGTTACCTTCTTCAAATGATTACCAAAAGAAGTTATTGCATACTTCAGAAAAGTTAACTTTAACAAGTGTTTTAAACACTTAAGGATTGAGGAATGTGCTAAATTCATTCAAAGCAATGATGTTGTGGAAAGTGATCCTAAAGTCCATGTAATTGAAGAAAAGAATGTGCATGTTAACAATGACAAGGGTAAGCGGAAGGTTTCTGAAAATGCTAGTTCTAGTGACAACAAAAATAAGAATCGGATTTGCTACAATTGTGGTAAAAATGAGCATTATAAGAGTGAATGCAGGTCTAAGAAGAAACAAAAGACCACCAATGCTCCTAGAACTAATGCTGTTGAAATTTCTGAAATTGTAGCAACAGTTACACTTGGTGTGTCAACTGAGATCCATATGACTTCTCCTACATCCTCAAAAGATTGATGGTATGATTCTGGTGCAGCAGTGTATGTATGCAACAACAAGGCTCAATTCAAGACATATGAAGATCTTGAAGATTATGGAGTCATCATGGCAAATGGTGTGAGGGCTAAAGTACTTGGAAAGGGCGAAGTTCATCTGAATTTTACTTCTGGAAAGAAACTAATCCTCACTAATGTGTTTCATGTTCCTAATGTGATCAAGAACCTTCTTTGCTAACATTCTGAATAAGTAGATTGAAGGCTGTAGTTGAATCGGACAATGTCATTTTGTCTAAGAATGGGGTTTTTGTAGGAAAAGCTTACTCTTGTAATGACATATTCAAGTTGAGCATTAATGCAATAAATGATGCTTCTCTTTATATGCTTCATTCTACTTATAATTTGTGGCATGGTAGATTATGACATATAAGTCATAAAACACTGAAATTTATCTAAAAATGCCTTAATCAATAGCAGTAATTTTGAGATAATCAATTGCAGTAATTTTGAGAATGTGAACAAGTGTAAAACATGTACACAAGAAAGAATAACTAAATTACTTTTCCCAAATTCTGAAAAGTCCAATGGTATTCTTGAACTAATTCACTCTGATGTTTGTGAATTAAATAATATTTTAACAAGAGGTGGAAACAGATATTTCATAACCTTTATAGATGATTTTTTCTAGATTTACTTTTGTGTATTTAATGAAAACTAAAGATGAAGCATTTCAAATGTTTCAGATCTATAAAGCTCTTGTTGAAAACCAATTAAACAGAAAGATCAAAGTTTTGAGAAGTGATAGAGGGGGTGAATATCTCTCTAGTGATTTCTCAATTTTTTGTGAAACAAATGGAATTGTGCACCAAACAAGTGCTCCTTATACTTCACAACATAATGGATTGGCTGAAAGGAAAAACAGAACCTTACAGGACATGGTGAATTCCATGTTGTTGGGTTCAGGTTTGCCAAACAATCTTTGGGTGAAGCTTTGTTGTTTGCTTGCCATTTGTACAATAGAATTCCTTCACTAAATTAAAGACTAAAGTGTCCCCATATAAGTTATGGAAGGGAAGAAAGCCAAACTTATCTTACTTGAGAGTTTGGGGGTGCATTGCCTATTACAGAGTTCTAGACATTAAAAGAACCAAACTGAGACCTAGAACACTTAAAGGTGTGTTCATAGGTTATGCAGAAATTTCCAAAGCCTATAGATTGTTGGACTTTGATTCAAATGTCATAACTGAATCAAGGGAAGTGAATTCTTTGAGAATTTGTTTCTTAAGGAAATCTAAGGTTAGCAACAATCAAACAAGTGAACCAAGTACATCTCACAATGCAGTAACTTCTTCTAGTGAAACAAAAAAAAATGAAGTTGGAACTTCATATGAAGTTAGGAGAAGCCAAAGGGAAAGAAAATACAATCATCTTTCTCAAGATTTTGTGTGGTCTCAGTCAAGTGTGTTCTTTGTTGAAGGAAATAGGGAAAATCTACTGAATAAAATTCCAATTTTATTTAGTGTAGAAGAAGATCCCAAAACTTATAATGAGGCTATGAAGTCAAGAGATGCTGCATTTTGGAAGGAAGCTATAAATGATGAAATGAACTCCATATTGTCTAACAATACTTGGGTTCTAGTCAATCTTCTACAAGGTTCTAAACCAATTGGTTGTAAGTGGGTGTTGCGATAAAAGTGTACAACTAATGGAACTATTCTAACTTACAAAAAAAAAAAACCAAGATTGGTGGCTAAAGGATTTAAACAAAGAGAAGAAATATATTACTTTGATACTTATGCACCTGTAGTTAGAATTGCTTCTGTAAAAGTTATTTTAGCTTTGGCTTCTGTTTGTGATTTAATTGTACATCAAATGGATATGAAAACTGCATTTTTAAATAATGATTTAGATGAGGAAATGTACATGGAACAACCAGAAGGCTTTGTGCTTCCTGGACATGAACAAAAGGTGTGCAAACTCATCAAATCTTTGTATGGTCTAAAGCAAGCACCTAAACAGTGGCATAAAAAATTTGAAACAGTAATACTCTCAAGTGGATTTAGATATAATAATGATGATAAGTGCATTTACTCTAAATCAACTAGTGAATATAAAGTTTTGATTTGCCTTTATGTGGATGATATGCTCATAGTGAGGAATACAAATAAAGATGTTACTGAAACTAAGGAGTTTCTATCTTCTAAGTTCCAAATGAAGGATCTAGGTGAAGTAGATAATATCTTGGGCATAAAGATTAGGAAACATAGTGATGCAAAAATGAGAAAAATTCAATTGTTCAGCTTGAATATGCAAGTGTAATTGCAAGCCTCATGTATGCTATGAGTTGCACAAGACTTGCCATTTCTTATGAAGTGTGTAGACTAGCAAGATACACAAGAAGTCCAAGTAAAGAACACTAGAAAGATATGACAAGAGTTCTTGGTTATCTCAAGAAAACAAGAGATTTAGAACTCTAGTTTAGTAATTTTCCTGAAAAGTTAGAGGGAATTTATTATGCTAGTTGGATGACTAGTGTGAGTGATCAAAAACCTACAAGCAGTTTGATCTTCATGCTAGGGAATGGAGTTGTGTCTTGGGCTTCAAAGAAACAAATGATTATAACTCATTCCACAATGGAATATGAGTTTGTAGCTCTATTTGCAGCATGCAAAGAGGCAGAGTGGCTAAGGGATCTATTACTTGATATAGATTTTTGGCCTAAACCTATGCCTCATATTACTATCTTTTTGTGATAGTGAAGGTGCTATGTCTAGAGCATTAAACAAAGTGTCTAATAGTAAATCTAGACACATTAGTTTGAGGCATACTTATATTCGTGAAATGCTAAATAATGATGTTGTCTCCATTTTTTGTGAGAACTCACAAAAATTTGGCGGATCCGTTGACTAAACATCTTGGTAGAGATTTAATGAGTTTGACAACATCTGGGATCGGATTAAAACCCCTAACCAAAAATTATTAGACAATGGAAGCCCAACCTTCTTCTAATAAGTTTTATTTTATTAGTTTTTGCTCATTCCAAACAAAAGTTAAAATAATCATCACCTATGTAGTCATAAAAGTGGTGCCGCTTTTAACAAGAGTTTGGGGTTGACTATTGCAAATGACTATGAATCTAGGATGAGCACATGGCCATAATAGTACTACAACTTTGTGTGATTGAAAGTGGCAATTGATGGTTCAAATGTGTGACATCTCTTGTTTCTATTAAATATTGGTTTAAGCAAATGAGCCACCAATATCTTGATAAAAATTTGTGACTTGTTTATACTAAATGAAAGTTTAAAACGAAAGTTACTCTCATTTATGTTTGATTTTCATATGAAGTGTTGATTTAGCTATACAAACTAAGTTGGAGAATGTTGAATATAGTTGTAATTGTTGAAGAGAAGTGTGAATTTCTATGAGTTCTCTCTTTTAAATTATAAAATAATATGTATATTGTATTTAAAATTATAATAAATATATTTATGACATCGTGATGATGTCACCGGTTCAACCCCCGATCTAACCGGTCTGACCCATTGACTCCTAAACCCATAGCTCTTCCGAGTTAATGCCGGGTCCGATTTTGAAAACATTGCCTGAGAGTTGTTTTTTCCTAACAAAAGATAATGCCTTATGTTTGATGAGTTTTTGAAGGGAGTCAAATCAGAGTGAGTTTTTTTTTAATAGATAATAAGTTCTACATGGGACGACTAGTATCGTGTTAATATATTGAGCGAGTCTTGCAACTTGAATTTAGGAGTAAGAACCTTTTGAGTTGTAAGGGTGTTAAAAAACGGAATTGTTATTTGCAGTAACCATTTTACTATTTGCAGTAACATTTTCCTGTGAAAAGTTTAAAATACCCCTAACATTAAAAAAAAAAAAAAGAAAGAAAAAGGCAAAAGTTTATAAATAGGCCTGCAAAGAAAAAGGAAGCAGAAGCAAAATCATTCATTTTACTGCAAAGGTGAGGAAGCAGAGCTGTGTGGAGAAGAAGGAATAACAAAATTGGCTAAATCGGATAAAAGTCGAGACGAATCAGATCGGCAAAAAGTGAGTGCCTAAAATTAATATTTGTTTCGTTATTGTTTTATTTGTTGTTTTGATTAATTTGGTTGTAATATGTCCAGATTTGTTATTATTTTGCCCGAAATTGTTAATTTTTTTCCCGGATCTGCGCAGATCCGGCCGTTTTTCGCCAGATCTGTAAAATTTAGGCCGAGGAGAAGGTTTCCTCGGCCCGAATGGTGTTGAAATACCGACGGTATTCCGGAGGGAAATACCCCCGAGGCGGTATTTCCCTTTCGGACACCGCCGTTCCCAGGTGGTGTTTTTCACCAAAATACCGCCCCGGAAAGTGGCAGTATTTTGGAAAAATACTGCGTCGGCGGTATATTTGGGCAAAATACCGGCCAGGCGGTATTTTTTCATAAAATAACACCGGACGCCGGCGGTATTACTGCCCAAAAATACCGCCGAGCGACTACGGTATTTTTGGTCGCCCGGCGGTATTTCCGATATGAATTCCGCCGGCGACCGGTGGTATTTCCTCCAGGAATACCGCCGGCGAACGGCGGTATTCTAGGGAAAAAATCGCCAGCCGGCAGGGGATATTTTTCGGCAGTCGGCGGGATTGTTGGCAGTTTTCTGCCCGAAAGGGGCGAGTTTTGAGCCAATATTTTAAATTTTCTTTAACTTTAATTGTGTTTTTGTTCTTTATATGTTATCAATTAATTTCGTATTGATAAATGCGTGTTTATATTATTGCAGATGGAAGAAGCATTTAAGAAATTGAAATTAACCAAAAGCAAAAAGGATGACAATTTGCAATTGGTTGCAAAAAACACTGAGGCGACACAGTCCTCCTCTGAGGAAGTAGGTGGCCGAATACCTTCCACTGCATCCGAGCGCCAGAGAAGGGTGGTAGGAAGAGCGCATGGCTCTTCTCGCTTTTCAAATGCAATGAGGGAAAGTAACATTAATTACGGCGAAACAGAATTTGCCCCGTCATACATTGGAAATGCGGAGGAGAAGGAAACTAAGGAAAATGCGGAACGATTTGAGATGGACATGTCTCAGTCGCAGGGGTACATGGAAGGAAATTCGGGGCGGCTGGAGGATGAAAACGAAGGGGAAAATGCACCCAACCAACGAAGGAGTGAAAAAGACAAAGAATTAATGGGCTCCTCACGTAGGTCAGTGTCAGGGTTTGGCTCCGGTTCCGGTTTCGGGAGGGATACCGGGTGGAAGGCTTACCGAGCTCTAGATGGTCCAATTGACAGTAAACCTTCCGATCCAGAGTTGTTACAGAGTTTTAAGGGTCATGTTGCCTACTACATATGGCGTCGACAGGTATCTTATTATGCTTTATTACATATTGTGAAATAATTTTTATTTATTTTTAGATTTATGCTTAATACGTTGGTGCGTAAAATGCGTTATTTTATTTATTAAATTACGTACGAACGTGATGTATTGTTGTGCCATAATGGCCACGAGTGGCTGCAAAGGTGGGATTTAGCCGATGGGAAAATAAAAAGTATAGTGGAACAGTCGGGTTGGCACATTTGGTATGGTGCATGCATCCAGATTTAGACTCTGCACTCCTAAGTGCCTTTGTTGAGAGATGCATCCTAAAACTAATTCATTCCACATGCCATTCGGAGATATGAGTATCACTCTTCACGACGTGGCCTACATATCGCCAATTTGTTGGAAAATTAAGCCGGCAGAAATGAAGGAACTGCTTTTAGAATTGTTGGGGATAGAGGAAGACTAGCTCGGGGAGCGAGATTTTGTAAGTGTGAAAATGTCCCTTTTTCAGGAGCATTGTGTTAGTAGACAGGTGGAGGCCGCCAATTCTGCCGCAGGGTATTTATTGTGGTTAGTTGGAAACACCTTGTTCGTAGATAAGAAAAAAAACCCACGTTCTTGGGCATTTCCTGCCTTACCTCTGCGATGTAGAAACCATAAGCGGACTTGCGTGGGGTGCAGCTTGTTTGGTGAACATTTATCGCAATCTTGGTAGGGCCTCTAGGGTGGACGGTGCCTAGTTAAGCTGGTGTCTGACCTTATTGCAGGTTTGTAGGAATCATTTATAAATTATTTCAATACTTTATACCGGTACATTAAAATGACTAATTTGTTTTTATTTTTTTTAATAGAGCTGGATATACGAGTACTTTCCCACGTTTAGTCCTCCAAAGCTGAGATCCTAGGATGTCGACTGGCCTGCTGCAACCAAGTGGCACATCGGAACCGGAAGGAAGCGTGAGCCTAACCGGGATTTGGTGTTATACAGACGCGCACTAGATGGAATGAAATTCGAAGAGGTAATATTTCTATATCATTTAAATTTTCTAATGTTTATAAGTATAATAGCTGACTTGGTCGATTATCCACTTACTATGTTTCACATGAACTAGGTAAATTGGCTTCTTTTTGGGCCAAATTCTGCAGGAGTGCACCCAATAACCTTGTACAAGGGTCTTATTTATTGCCCTGCGGTCGTAGAGCCATATATACCTGATCGTTTCTTGCGACAATTTGGATTTACGCTGTCGATCCCTGACACAGTTTTAGAGCCAAAGAATTGTTACAGATACGATATGAATTTTAAGGCATGGCAAATGTACAAGAGTAAGTTGATAAGGGGGATGCAGTGGGCTCATTGACCCGATCAGTCGTGCCTTGAGTGCCTCGACTACTTCCAGCAGTGAACGCATATTCGTGTTAGTCCCGACGACATGGAAGTGGACGAGACACTGGACTCCAGAAAGCTATCAGCGGTTGCGATAAGCACTAGAAATTTATGCTTATTTTTGTCAATTAATTATATTTTTTCGTCAGTGTTTTTTTAGTATATTTGGATTTTTCTTCCAAATGCAGCGTTTGCAATATATAGCAAGTAAAATGTATTATGCTCATCCCCGAAACCGGCATACTGTCCTCAGTGACGTGAGGGAGAGGGTCATAGAGGAGGTGGCTACCCATTTGGAGGATTTGATGCCGGCACTAGAGTAAATTGCTGCAAGGTTCCATGTACTATCTTATTGATTGTTTTTTGAATACTGTTAAGATAAATTACTGAATAAGCGGTTATAAATTAGTGGGTTGTATTTTATTCGCTTTTTTTATGCATTGTATAAAGTAATGTATCATTCGGGATGATATATATATATTTTTTATTTGCCTTCAGTAATGTTAAAATTAATTACATACGAAAGTTAAAAGATGAGAATCTTATCTTGTGAACGTAAAATCAAAAGTAAATTGCAGTTAACGGGAAACAGTGAATATGAAAAACATCTAATACTAACACTTAACAGTCAATTTATTTCTGAAAGCAACAAATCGTGGTTCCAAATGAGATTTTCAACTCTGCATTTGTTCTGAGGACCTATTTTTCCACGTCTATAGATTGGGGGTAGCATGACCTCCCTTGTCGTTAACAAAGCAATGAAATGATTTTGTCTTATTTAACCCATATTGATGAAACTGATCAGATCATTAGAGACGCCGGCCCCCTACCACTGAAGCGGAAGGAAAGTATTACTCTGCTGGGGATATAATGTAACAATCCTCTGGTATTTCGTAGAGACAAGTATTCCCAAAAGAAGATAATCAAACCAGAATTTCTCATCTGCCGGAACTACATAACAGTCTATCACTCTGATTGCTAACTCGTAATCGACTGGCCCAAGAACGAAGCGCCAAAAAGGAGCTTCATCCCGGAGTTCTTGGTGAAAGTCTCTGCGCACTTGGTATCACTGCTCCTCATCTGCATCGTGTGCGAAATATGAAATTATTCTAAAATCACAATGTCCATCGGCCACTACATTAACGTGTCCGGTAATGTATTCGAACACAAACTGCTTCAGAAATATGGGAGGTTCGTAAGGCCATTTAGAAGCGTGGGGCCTCACAACCCTTCGTCTACTCTGTCCGCCTGTGGATCGTCGACCTGCGATTGTAAATCATATTAAATTTAGTATGTGTCTATGTATTTAACCATAATGACATGTACATGAAATACATATATTTGCACCTCGTTGTAGTGCATTCCTTTCGGCATGCTCATACCCTGCTAGATCTCGTTGGGTTGGATTGTGTCTCGGCCGTCCCCTGTGTGGCCTACTAACCGGCTCAGCTAGATCAACAGTTTCCGGATAAAGCGTCGAATGCACCACATCCATCACCCTGTATATCTCACGCTTGGACGTGTCATTACATCAACAAATATTTCATGCAGTCGCCCTTTAGCGGTTTGCCTCGCCTCCTGAGTTTCTGGAATATCATTATCTCCCAAATGTAGCGTCTTGCAGAAGGCATCAACATCGATAGGATCAATTGGACGGTACCCGCGCACCAACTGTTGCATCTCACATGCATATAGTAGACTGCAACTAGTTCGGAGTTCGCAACCACACAGCGCACCATCTTCCTCGATAAGGCCAACTCTTTTTGTATATTCTTCCTCCACCATTGTAAACCAACAAAAGATATTCTACCGTTAAGCCTACTATATAGTAAGTAATCGCTCTTCCGGTATGTTTTGCTGCGCGAATATTCCATTGCAGTCCAAATTTTATCAAAGTGCTGCTCTATCATAAGATTAATGTCGTGAAAAATACCTAGAAATGCCTTTCTATCCATACCAACTGCCTTCTTCAACTGTGCATGTGCACTCTCAACCCTAGAAGACATTCACATTAAAAATCGGATTGTAACATAAAACATTATATAAAAGATCATGTAATTATACAATATACAAATTATAAATTGAAGTTATAAATAACTTACATGTTCGTTGTGTGCCCTCCGTAATGTTTTATACTTTTCGTCCAACAAGACACAAACTTGTCCTTGTGGGGATTCAACCATGTATTTTTCAAATACGGAATAACATTTCCGAATCTAGATTTATTTCCATATTAGTATCAATATAATCCACAGCTTTCGTGAACTATTCATATGTCAAGGCTTTAACTACTCGCCCCCAACAATATAGAAACACATCCGTTGTAGTTTTGTCGTTGCCAGCCAATACTACATGTTTCTTGACATCCATTTTAATGTGTCTCCTACACAGTAGTTGGGTAGCATGTGGGAATACTAGTTGCACAGCATTCATTAAGGCAATCTCTCGATCAGTGATGACCACATGTGGGTATTTGTTTCGCTCGAATAAATTGCTCAATTGCGTCAATTCCCAGTAATAGCTCGGGGTAGTCTCATCCCTAATGAAAAAGAAAGCGATATAAACATACTAAACTGTGAGTACATGAGCCACTATTTGCAGCAGAGGCATGTCACACATGTTTGTCTTATACGTCGTATCCATAAACAACACGTACGGAAACAAAACAAGTAGACGAGGCGCCTTCTTGTGTGTAAAGAAGATGTGCCCGACTGCATTACTGTCGTCATCACCTGCGTGCGCATAGAAGTATTCGTGATCATGCAGAAGTTTGAAGAAATACTGCATGTTAGTCATATCTCCCCTTGCATCCCTTTTACTTTTTGCTGCTTCATTGTATACCTGTCTTATGTGGCTGACATTTTTCGGATCATCCGCTCTCAATTGGGCCAATATATGCTTCGGCCTGATGTTAATACTTGACATGTCTGCAATCTTCTTCTTCTCCAATTCTGTTAACCGTAACTGCGCTGAATGCCAATTTCAAACTTCTTTTAATTCATGATTGTGATTACCGTTTATGGCCTCTAACTTCTAATTTCCCCCATCAATTTCTTGTCCCTTCAGGTGAAATGGACAGTTTGTCATCTTGCTGCTTGTATTGCTCCGCCTGCTTTTCCCTTCAGTTAGGGGTGACTTATCTCTAACTTGTCCTGACCTATCGCACCTTATCTCAACTCTACATTTTCTCCCTCTTGTAAGGAACAACCACAACATTTTCGAAGAGGAAGTAATTTTTGCAGTCATATTGTTTTCAGCTGCTCGTGCTTTAACCCATGCAATCATATCTTCCCTACTTCTGAACTCTTAATTCGTCTTAAATACATCGGTGTGGTCAGCATAAATGTCATCCATCTCAATACGAAAATCCTGTTAATACAAAAAGCTGGTTCAGCATACTTAAACCGTCAAATTTAGCTGCAACAAAAATTTTTTGCAATAATCTTGTTGCCGATAGACGAAGTTGTGATAGAATTACAATCAGCATAGGTCGGAGGGATATTGCAAATATCGCGGCCATTTCGGGCAGGAAAATCGAGGAAAAGGGGCTTTCTGGCGGAAAAAACCGCCGGTAACCGCCGATTTTTTTTCCGGCGAAATACCGCCGGCATTTAGAATCAAAATACCGCTGGCGGCGGCGATATTTCGCCGAAAAATACCGCCCGGGCGGTGTTTTGACCTCAAATACCGCCGGCAGTATTTGCTTGTGAAATACTGCCCGGTCGGTATTTCTTGGGTCAATACCGCCGGACGCCGGCGGTATTGACCCGATAAATACCGACCGGTATCTAGCGGTATTTCTTCGATCAATACCGCCGGCCGCCAGCTGTATTTCTCTGCTGAATACCGCTGGACACCGGGCGGTATTTCTCGAGAGAATACCGCTGGCGTCCGGCAGTATTTCCACAAAATTCTGGCCTGGGGGACAGTCTCCTCGGCCGAAATATTACAGATACGGCAAAAAACAGGCGGATAATCGCATATTCGGGACAAAAATTCCTCCCACAGGGGAATTTTTTTCCGAAGATGAAGGGGTATATAGAGATTTTTTTTAAGCAAACTAATTTCAAGTAAAAATATATATACAGTGTTTACTTACAGTGTAATATGGATCGTCCTCGGGTATACTGGCCATATTTGAATAAACGTGTCAGTGATAAATGAATTACTGTATATAAAATTGTTGGTGTAAATGGAAAACAAGTCCACAATATCTTGGGCAAGCTTTGCTTTTATACGTAAAAAATGAATATTTTTTTTTTAACCAAAAAGAGCAAATTAGATTTTTCATAAAAAAATATTACTGTGAATAGTAAAATAGTTACTGTAAATAGTATGCCCCTAAAAAAATGTATAATTTTATTCATTCTTGTGTAACAAAATCCGATAAATAATTTATAGTATTAACCTCTATTGTAATTCTATTGATATTCTAATTTTACTCCTCTAATCCAACGTTGTAGTTTTGGCCTTTATTCTTCTATTCCTTACAATCCTTCCCGACCTGAGACCTCTTGATGAACGAATGAACTTTCATTCTTCCCCGAACCTGATGCATTATTCATATCTAATTCTTGCTAGCTAATGAACCATTGAATGACTTGATGGTCCGTCCTCTATATTAACCTTCTTTGTAGATTTGTTCAAGCCAATGAACAGCAGGGAGTTGAGTCTATGTCACTAGTCAAAATTTGACTCGAATTCACTCAAGAGATTGTGACTGTCCAAAAGAATTTTAAGCCCCGTATGGTATACCTTTTAAAAGGTATTTTGAAAGGTGTTTTGGATTTTAGAATTATTAAAATTATATTAAAAATGTAAAAATGTGTATTAAAATTGATGAGAAATTATTATAAAATAAAAGTGAGAGTGAAATGAGATGGATAATTTTGTTGCCATATAACTTCTCAATTTCTTCTTTTTGCTTTGGGATGTTGCAATACCCTATATAGGTCCACGACCGATAACTAAGAATTCAAAATTACACTTTCGGATCTGTCGCGGTGTGATTTATATGGTCATAACGAATCAAAAGAAAGTTGTATTTCTTCAAGAATCTTTATTTTCATTGGAAACCCGTGTTACCATGTGTAGAGAATCTTCAAATTTTAATTATCTTTCAGCTCTTTTGTCAAAATTATCTCTAATACAAATAAATTAATAATTAGTCATATACTTCAGTAAAGTTCATAATAAAGGATTATAACTACACAATTCAAATATTGAGGCAATTCAAAATAATAAGAAAAATTATGATGATTAGTTGAAATGCGTATCATTATTCATTTCTTTGTTGATGAAGGATGATCATGCTTATTGCAAAAAACTAAAATATTGATTGAAGAAGAAATAACATATTTTGCAATTTTTCCAAAAATTTACAACCCATATCCGCTTGTTTCGAAAAAAGAAAATAAAAATTGGATAACTGCGCTATATATAGACCCTCGTTCAGTCTAACTGAGCTCAATCAAAATCATCAAATTCCGAGGGAATAATCAGGTGCCTATCGGATCCTTTCTGGTATCGTTGAATCGAAATTTAAATTCATGTACTCCTTTTACTTTGCATATGAAGATTTTTACCTTCCATTCGATTCCATCAAGTTTTTTCATCAAACCCCTTCACTACTCTTGTTCTTCCTTTTGTTAATGTTTTTCGATTCTTGCTTTTAATTTTATTTCTGTGTTTTTAACATTTATTTTGTCCCCTATTTTATGCTTATTTGTTTTTTTTCCAGTTGTTTGTAATATTGCATATTTCTGGAAATTTTTTCCTTTTTACGCTCTCAACTTTGGCGGGTGAAGAACCCTTTAATCGGAAGACTAAACGTTCCCAGCTTGAGGATTTAATTAATTGAAAATTTGGCTGATTTAATTGATTGTTAATTGTTCAGTAGAACTTTGTATCCTGTTTCTGATGTGGGTCATCAGTATTTTCATGCAATTCTTATTCGTCATGATGTTTGAGTGAATTTGCTGATTGTGTATTATGATATTTGTTTAGAGAAGGGAAGGAGACTCGAATACTAGAGTTCAGTCATTAATGGGATCAACGAGTCCTCAGGCAGCTGTGCATAATGTGTTCGTTTATGGTAGCCTCTTAGCTGATGATGTTGATCGTATCCTCTTGCACCGCGTCCCTCGCTCTTCGCCTGCCGTACTTCGTGGCTTGTCAGTACTCTCATGACTTCCCAGTTGCACACAGACACTTTCCACACATCTGTTGTATTAACTTCATTTGTGAAGTGTTTTCTCCTTAGGGATGGTAATATAGCTGTTTATAATGTTAGTCTGTTCTCTGTTTTGCCATGGTTATGTTGGCTTTTAAGAAATCAAAGGAGAAACATTTCTTATAGAACATTGAGTTGGGATCTTTTCGGTAACAATATAATGAAGTCAATGGGTGGGAAAATCTGTCAGCTTTTTTTAATGTGAAAATGGATTCTTGAAGGCATTAATCTTGGTTACTTGTAGTATATGGAGCCTAGCTTTTACCATATATGACTTTACCAGTCAAGCTTGTTAGCTAATGCAGCATATTTAATTTAAATATCCCCTCAATCTGAAGAATTTCATCCTCAATTTACTTTGAACTGGTGTGTCAGTCCTGATATTATGTTTTAAGGTTTGGCAGGCTTCTTACATCAAGGACCAAGCATTCTTTGAGTCATTTAATTTTGATAAGAGTATCCTAATTGAGTAGCTTTGGTTTCTGAAATAGGTTTTTGATTTCAGTGGACAAAGCTTGTTGTATTTAAAGAGAAATTCTTCCCTTTACGTCCAATTAAGTTTTGCATGAGACTTTGTGTGCGACATGAATTTATGTTGTATTCGAAATTGCAGCTTGATATGTACACAGCTTAAAAGCTGTCATTTCAAACTCATGGGATGGATTTAATTGTCATAGTATCTAGGTCTCATCCACAAACTATGGAAGAGAGTGTCTTGATTGGGCAAAATCAATTGTCTTGGAAATTATTCAACACATGCAGTGAAGATGAATTGTTTTTATTGCCGATAATTGTATCTGTGTTGCTATGCTGTTATCGTGAGCTAAAATGGATGAGAAAAATCTTCTTTTGGTGGCTTTATAATTGATCAAATATCAATGAATTATTAGAGGTCTAACGCTACAAACTTAATTGGCTGTTTTCTGCAGCCATCGTTTTAGCATCAAAGGAAGAGTTTACCCAGCAATACTACCTGTAGAGAATAAAGAAGTAATTGGAAAGGTTTGCTTGTTTTCTCCCACTACTTCATGCTAATAAAGTGTTCTAGATATATCACTGACAAGGGAATGATTCTATCCCATTCCAAACATCATAGGCACTCTATATAGAATATCTTGCCAATTAATTTCTCTTCTCTGTTATGAAAATTTCAGATATCAATAAATTAAGTGTCCAAACATATATCGCTCTAGTGTTCTGGTAATTGTTTGTCTGATGAAAAGAAAAGACACTAATGTTGTAACCATTGTTTCTTTTGCTAATTTTTTTCTTCTCATTTTTCATTTTTTTATTTTTAGATTTTTCACTCATCAAGAAGTTATAATAAGTTTCTACTGGAAAAATGATTAAATTATAGTAGTGGCCTATTATGGTTTTCTTAACGTAAGAATGTAATCTTTTTGCTGACTAATTATATATCTGAAAAGGAAGAATTTTAGTAAGGAATCAGATCCTTGGAAGTGGTCTTATGTGTTGAGGTGTGTTAATGTTAGTGCATTTTTTACATGGATGAGGAAATTGGCTTCCATTATTTTTATGGTCTGAACTTTATGTTGTTTAAACTTTTATATGCAGGTTCTACAGGACATCACTCCTTTTGAGTTACAGATTCTGGATTATTTTGAGGATGATGAGTATGAAAGGAAAACTGTTGATGTTCATTTGATGGTATGTCCAACCTTGTATCAGTATTAACTTTGCATTTTTATTTTTTTATGTACGTTTCAGTTAATCTGTTCACTTTTGAGAATTATTTTTGTATGTACGTTTCAGTGAATCTGTTCACTTTTGAGAATTAATGTGAGATTTCTATTATGACATTTGCATAGCATGTTTTATGCTTTCTGGAATTGGAGACCTCCTGTTGTGTAGGGGTGCTTCTTAACATGTATATTTAGTGGCTAATATAAGGAAATACCCCTCCTTGAATCTTTTGTCCAAGGCATAAAATTAGTCATTGATATTCAGATTCTTAATTTTGTTGTATGTCAAAGCTATGTGCAAAAAGTTTGGAATCCATGTGGTTCTTGCTTTACTGAAAAGATGAAAGGCCACCTACTGATCATAGGTCAACCCACAGTTATTTTATTGTGGTCCACCTTAAGATTGACAGGAGTTACAGGACTTCATTTTAACTAGCCAAAGGTGTTAGGATTTTCATGATCTAGAACTAAATATAGCTTCCATGTTGCTGAGTACAGAAACTGTTAGAAGTAGAACTAGCACAGGGATGTGACCACAAACAAGGAGAACAAATGTGTAGGAAAACTGAAGAGATAGGGAATTCATTACTCATAAATGTATTGAAGGGTTCTGTACTTTCATGGGGCACATGGACTTGGTAGCCCGGTACTTAGAAGTTTCCGTATGTGCGGGTCTGGGAAGGCCTGGCCGGGCCATTAAGGCCTGGTGTATGCGTAGAATCTTTAAGTTCACGCTGAATCAGGTGTTTTTAATTAGAACGCTAGTAACAGATGTCACAGCAGTTGAGAAAATAAGAAAAAAACCCCGAGGTTTGGTCAAACGACGAAACAGGCCCTGTGACTTTGGATAGTTACAAAAAATCTCGGGGGGCTATGCATTAATGTTTGGGGATGTGTTTTAGTTTTCCAAAACCATAGGGTACGTATCGTAATATGACCAAACCACGGGGAGTTTTCATAACTGTCCCAAAAAGAAATGAAACAAAAGACCCACAAGATTCACCTTAAAAGTAAGTAGATGAGAAAACACCGAAGAAAAGTTAGAGATATAGTTAAGAGGAAATGGAATGCCAAGGAGGTGACTTTAGGCTTTTTTAACTCCAAGGCAACCACTTTAATGAAGAGTGTTAACTGTTTGGATGGTGTGGGGTCTAGATAGAATGAAATTGAAAGACATGCTCCTTATCTAACCCCACCTAAAATAAGTAAACATCAGGCCTATGCATTTGATGTACTATAGTTTGCTTTTCTACTCTTCTTTCGGAATATTGTGTGTGTTGGCGGTTCAGTGATACACTTAAGATTACAAACTAAACTGAGTAAATTTTGCAGGATAGCTCTGAAACTATGCAAGTTTACACATACGTTTGGAGCGACAAGTCTGACCCAAAATTGTTTGGAGAATGGGATTTTGAGGTAATCTATGATTTTGTTTCTTTGCATCTATCTTTGTGCTAGTCTGGACTTAGGTTTGCTGTGTACTGAACCTGTAAGTTAAGGTTGTGTGACCTTGACACATTCTTGCCATTTATAAAATCATACGTCTTGCCCTCCTTTGTTGGAGTTCTTTCCTTAATTAAAGTACATGTCATGAGACTATCTCTAAAGACTAGTTGTTTGGAAGTCTTTTCGGGCAGACACAGATGTTTGCTACTACCTTTGACGTAATTATCTAGTCACTTGAAATTTTTTGCAAAATGGAGCTTTGACTAGCTCAAATTTATTGCATTTTGAATGTGTTTTTGAGATTAATTTTAGGTCACAGCTTGACTAATTGTCGGGATTGGAAGATTGGGAACACTGTTTGAAGAAGCAATTGTTTGCATTGTTATGTGGTCTGAAAAACACTTAAGTTATATTGCAGCTACTTTAAATATTATAATTAGTTTATTGAATTGAAATTAGTTAAATAAATGTTATGAGCTCAAATCTTTCGATTAAGTTAAATCATAATTTATCAAATTTAATTGATTAAAAATGATTGAATTAATTCAACTCAATCATATAACTTCTTAGATTGATTAAATTTTAATCAAAGTAACTTCATTAAACCATTATTTTGGGAAGAAGAGGAGTTTTGGTGTTGGAGCCTGAACCAAATCTGACCATTAGCCAGAAGAAAACTTGGGCAGCTGTGGTAGGTAGGTAAAGGGAGGGGAGGGGAGGGGATAGGAGAAAGATGGACGTTGTATTGTTTATGCGAAAATTGATTTGTCGATGTGCTTTGAGATGTATTTTAAAGTTTTGTGAAAAGGAAGCATTTTTATTTTATAGCACTTAAGACAAATGAAAACAGTATTTTATGTAGAAATTTGTTCTTGAAGTTTGATAGTAGGAAATTTTTGACAAGTAGTTGGGGAGGGGTAGGATTAGCTGTGAGTAATAAGTTGGGTTTAAAAGAGTCCACTGTAGCTTTCTTGGTTAGTATGATACTGAGGAACATTTACGGTTCTCTAACAGATTAAATTTCACTTTGATTGTCATTTGCAAGCAATATGTGGTTTAGTTGTAGGACTATTCGTCCACAATGGGTTGTGGGCTCGTTAAACTAGCTTATGATAGCTGATGGGTTAGGATGGTCAATAGTACCTATTTTGTCCCGTGGGCAGCAACTACCTTCCTCACTAACCTCTTGAAAGGGCAGTTTTGTATGGAGATACAATGTATATTATTTTTTACTACAATTACATCAAATGAACTATTGCTAAGATTACAGAACTTGTAAAAATGGCAAGATTGAAGTTCTGAAAATATAGCGTTGGAGCTCCAAATGAAAATCCTACGTTTAACTCTTTTAAGTTAGAAAGACAAAATCTTAGTTATGTAGTTATGATGATTGAGAAAGGGAGTTTGTAATCATAGCATTTGTTATTCCCAAACTTGTTATCTTAAGCTCTTGTATGTTAGAATCTATTTGTTCCTTGGAATTTCTGTTGAAGTTTATTTGCATTTGTGTGTAGATGGTGGCTAGTATTGTGAGAAACTCTCTTTGATTCATTTTTACTGTTTCTTTCGAAACTTTTCGGTGGACAGAGATTTTTACTGTTTCTTTGAAGGAGTATTGGAGATTGTGTTTTGTGTTCTTCCAATGTCACTAGTTTTCTAGTTTTCCCTTCTAAAATGCATGTTATTTTACCAGGAATGGAAACGGTTGCACAAGGAAGATTTCATAAAGATGTCAATGACCTTTATGGAAGAACTTAAGCTACCTGAATCAAAGCCTAGAGTGGCAACTTACGAGTCATCCTATCAGCAAAAAGATGATCCCAGTTCAACAGCGTAAGATTTCATAAATGGTGGAGTTTCAAGTCAACTGGCTTGAGTGAAACTGAAACAATAAAAATCTCTATTAAAGATGGTGTTTGCAATCATTTCATCTTAAACATTGATTGGGCGAAGAGATCGAACCCCTTCATCTCCGATTTGTTCTTTGCATACCTCGGTGTAACTCCGATTTTCATTCATGTCTAAGCCTATTAAAGACTTCCCTTTAGTAATGTTGAAAGGGTTTATTAGATTTGGATTAGTTTATGCATATAAATATAGGATTTGGGGATGATTTGTAATGTGTGCAAAAGCAACCCTGCAGCATTGTTTGAGAAAAGTTGTGCCGCCACCTCACGTCTGAAACAATGCCAAATTTTCCCATTCAACATCGATCAGTTTTGTTTTGGTTTATAATTTGGTTTCATCAAGGCATAAATTGATTAAGGTTTCTCCTTTTGATTGAATTATGCCGTTCGGTTCAGTTTGTTATCAAGGTTTAAAGCCATTGATTTGTTATGGGTCCTGGTGCATTCAAATTTGCACACATATAATTGGTTCTTTGATCTCAGCGGTTGTTTCCTTCTGGAGCGGCTCGTGTTTCTTTAGGTAGAGTTTTTGTTCCAAAAGATGGTGATTTTCCTCAAAAAGAATGCAAGAGAACGGAGCCTAGTTTGGATACGCTAGCGGTACCTTTTCGTGATTCCAAACTCACGCGGTAAGGATGAATGCATCATGGAAAAATTTTCTAGCTTGGTTTTTTCGTTCAAAAACTTCCCCTGTTTCAGGGACGGCCAATTGTATAATTCATTTAGTTGGTAAATATATAATATTTAAGGCTAAAAAAGTCATTTGTAAAACAATAAAACATTAAATATGAATTTACGCCCTTAATTGGAATTATAAAAGCTGTATACCCATTCTAAGGATTTTGATTCCTACCACGCCCTTAAAAGGAATTTTTCCTAAAATATAAGATTAATAATAAAAAAAATAAAAATAAGGGCCTGTTCTTTACACTGGGTTAAGAACAGGTTCTGGCCAATTTTTGGGTTGAGACCCAAAATTTTCTCAAAATGTGCTGAACCTCATGTTTCATAGAAGAAGACTCAACCCCGGGTCTTAGTTTTTGGGTTGAGACCAAAAACTGAGAACTCGTTTCTTTCCCCTCTTCTTTCTTCTTCCTCCTTGATCGGCCCATTTCGCCCCTCAACATTCTCCAGCACAAATTCCACTTTATACGTCAAATTAGCAGAAATCTTCTTGCCTTTGTGTAGACCAACATACAACTTCAAAAACCCAATTTTCCCGTCTAAATCGAGCTCGGGGACTTTGGGCACATGGTACACTTCATTAATGGCACCTTCACCCGAACTCTAGCCCTAATTTTAGCTTGCGCTTTCGCTGCAATCTCATCATAAACAGCATCTTCTGAACCTGCGACTGTAGCTGAATTCGAAGACGTCTCTGCTTCAGCAATTATGGTTGAATCCGAGGAGGATCTAACGGGGGTCAAAGAAACAAAGGGAGAACATTTCCTCTGCTGGGTTTTGATTTTGAACAAAGGGGTGTCTGAAGATGAGATTCTGTGAGGTGGGATGGCAAAAGAATTGGATTTGGAAATGGGAATGTTGAGAATTGATGAAGAGCAGAAAGGCGAGGAAGTCATGGTGGCTTTGTGATCTTCTGATATTTTTAAGGAACTTGTGGGGACTATATACATTTGTTTGCAGATCCGCCAGAATCGGGGAAGAAGGGAGGAAGCAGAAAGAAGAGAGAAAAAAAAAAATTACGAGGAAGATGCGATGAACCAGAAAAAATGGAAGAAAAAAAACGAAGATGTGATGAACCTCTTCTTCTTCTTCTACCAAGAGTTTACTGCTGCCGTTGTACTCCCTCTTGTGAGCAAAGGTGAGAACTGGATAAAATGGAGGGAAAAAAACGAAAGGAAAAAAAAAAAAAAGTTGGGAAGTTTTTATAAATAGGCCCCTGCTATTTTCTGTTTCTTAAATGACAGCCCCAACTTATTTTTAAAAAAAAATTAAATAGGAAAAATTAAATATTAAACTATCTTAAACTAAAAATATTGTGTAAACTTAAATATATTATTAACATTAAAAACAATTAC
The DNA here is from genome assembly GCA_016801395.1 of Leptodermis oblonga. Lineage (NCBI taxonomy): Eukaryota > Viridiplantae > Streptophyta > Magnoliopsida > Gentianales > Rubiaceae > Leptodermis > Leptodermis oblonga. The sequence goes on along the minus strand of CM028750.1, from coordinate 19,964,934 downwards.
TATGGACTGAAATATTATTATAATGTAAAAATTAGTTTTTGGTTGAATATGTAAAAAATAAAATATTGGGGTTTTATCTGCTAATAAAAGTAAAAATTTTGGAAAAAAGTATTGGAAAAATATATTGAGTTAAATCCCATGTTCTTTAGCTTGGGCTGAGAACTGGGTTACAACTCAGTTCTCAGAACCTTGTTTCTTAAAAATGGGCTAAGACCCAGTTGGGATGAGAACAGGTTCTGAGACCTGTTCTCAGAACTCCCTAAAGAACAGGCCCTAAAAGTTCAATATTAAAATTAGGCAAACTATGCCAATGAATATCATTGGCAAAAAAAAAAAAAAAGGTAATGTTTACAATGAGGTTTTAAAATGTGTAACATGAGAGTGTAATAGAAGATCCAACGCCGAATTAAAGCCTAATATATAGAATTTGGGTTGAGTTTGAGGCTAGCAATCTCACATTGTAGGAGGAGGAAATTCCTGTTGGAATATGCTACCCCATTTCTTCCATTAAAAGAGTCAACTTTAAAAATATCTTTAATTTGTTTTAATAGAAGAGTTCACTTTCAAATTTTGTACTTCTCATATCCTTATTAATATAATCATGTGTATTCTACAATTAGCTCATACTTAATAAGAAAGGATATAAATGGAATAAATAGTATCAAAATAGTTATTTTAGGTATTGTACCTTGACCCTCATAATAAGTTGTACATTGGTCAAAGTAGACCATTCTAATGGAACAGTGTGAGTATCTGCTAACGTTGAAGAAGTGAGTCGAGCCATGAAATTCGTTTGCATTCCCTCATGAAAATTATGAGGCATTATGAAACATTGTCCATCAAGAGATATGTAAGAAATAGAAGAAAGGTTTATTCCTTTCTTGTACCTACACTATTATAAACTGGGGGACAATGGGAGGGAGATACAGTTTTGAACCTACAAATTCTTGTACCTGTCATCTTGAACCTACCACTCAATCACTGTTCATCTTCAAAATGGTCAATTCATTTGTTCATTAGTTTCATTTTGAAATATACTGTTGGAGCACTACTGTTATAGTCAATACAAGTACAATAATGAGTGATTTTCATTAGGTTTCATTTGGAAATCGTGACCGAAACGAAAAATCAAATTTATTACAGTTTTGTTTTGTTTTGTTTTGGTAGACAGTTTCTTTTGGTTTGGTTTTGGGTGATTTTTTTACTTATAGAAAAATCAGAAAAATCGAAAAAGTCTAAACGAAAACCAAAAAAACAGCAACGTGAACCCCCCCCTACTTAGAGAGAAGAAATTTGGCCAAACGAGAAAATCCAAGGAAATTTTTTTCGTAAAAGGAAAGAGCAAGGTAAGGAAATTTTTTGAATGACTTGTGTGGTTTAAGTCCAATTGTGTTAAGGTCTTAAAAATCTCACAAGAGTTGAGATTAATTCTGACTAAGTAAGCTGCGTGAGGAAATTGTAATTGTAATAAATTTTCGTGTGAAGCAGCTGAGAAGTGGTAGTTGTCGCAACTTGATGTTGGTTAGAGGGTAGTGACCTTGATTTCATGCGTGGCATTAAAATGAATGTTTCCTTATTCAACTTTGCTTCGAAAGTGGGGTGCTTAAAAGGAAGTTGTTTCCTAAAATAAGGGTTAAGTACCAGTGGCCCCCTTGTGATCTTGAAAATATACCAATAACCTTGTTGTGGTTTAAGAGTTATGAATAACTCCATTGTTATTTTAAAATCATAACGGAAAACCCCTAGTGTTTTGAAAACTATAAGGAATTCCTCAGTGGTTATTGAACTGTCACACAAAACTCCTTCGAATTTTTGGAAACTACAAAGAGTAGATAATGAAAAGTATTTAGAATCCCTTTTTATGTTCAAAGTTCGACAAGGTTCTTGGTAAAATTTCTAAACTATAAGGGTTTTTTTTTGGTGGATTCTAAAACACAAAAGGGTTTCTGATATACTTTTGAAACCATAGATGTTATCCGTAGCTTTTTTTAATCACACATGTATTATTGGTATATTTTCAAAACCACAAAGAGATCATTACTTTTACCCCCTAAAATAATTCCTATGGTCTAAATGGAAGAGTTGTCTTTTGAAAATGTACAAACTTTTGTGAATTGGAAGGTACAACAAATAATTTAATTAATTTTATATATTTTTCTTCCCCACACATCTTTATTTTTTTGAGGCATTTCATGTCAAACCGTATGCTAATACTCCAAATTTTGGACTATTGGAAGCGGTTATTCTAGATAACCACTACTAAAAGTTTGAAATGTTAAAAACTTTTAACAGCGGTTATGTAAAATAACTGTTTTATTTTGTTATTTTCAGCAACAATTTTTGTAACTGCTCCCAATACTCTGACTTTTAGCATCGCCTGCATAGGCAATGGTTACAGTTTTTGGTAAAACGCTTCTGATTGTTTAGAATAGCCACTGCTAATTAACTGTCAATTTTGTAGTACAGAGGGCTATTATTTTGTCCCTCCATTTATTCCCTATATGAAAACCATTTCTTATCATATTTTCGGTCAATGGTTCAGTATAGCTCATGGAGGGTTCCATTTAAATGGGAGCTAAAGGCAAGAGTTTTGGATTGAAGAATGGTTACTCGGACTACTCATAGAAGTTTATCATTTCTCTTGTTCTTAATTTCATTATTTGGCCTTGTAAACCCCATTTGTGATGGAATAATTTCATTTTCGTTTAAAATTTTAAACTATGGTTATGGCCTTATGTTGATTTTCCCTTCTGAGCATTTGATTTTCACAAGTTTCCATATTCAACTTGTTTTTTCCTACGCCGATACATAATTCATGTTTCTTAATTAATTTATTAATCTTGCATAAAATTGTTAGATAATTTTGTTGATGACATAAAACTAAAACAAAGTTGTTATTTTCCTATGATTTTATATAATAATTTTTTATAATACTAATGTTCATCAAATTTAACTTATTACAAATATCTATTCAAATATAATTATAAATATTTAATTATAACATGTATTTTTAACATACCACAAACAATATATATATATATATATATATATATAGATATATATAGCAAATGTGCATATTTGCCCTTAACGCTTTGCACAAGGTGCAATTTTGCCCTCAATTTTTTTTTTTTTTTTAGCTCACAAATACCCTTAACCTTAAGGTTAATAAATTGGCTCAATATTACCCCTCCGGTCTGTTTAATTTGGTAGTTCAATTACATGGCATCTGGTAGTCCAATTATACAGTAGCAACAATAGTATCAAAATACTCACGTCCTGCCAAAGTACTTTTGAAATTAATTAGCAAAGGCGCCGTTTTAGGAAATCCTTTCAACAACGAGAAAAAAAAAAAAGCCGATTTCAAGTTTGGAAATTGATTCTCTCTCTGTATATAAATGTTGGCCGTCCGGAACTTGGATTCTGTATTTTAGTTTAATTTGATCAAGAGTAGTTTTCCATTGAAAAATATTAATTTAAAGAAGCTATAGAGTTCAGTGATGGATAGTAATCAAATAGTGGAATCCCACTCGTGTCCCGATTTAATCCGACGGAAGAAGAGCTCATCAGTTATTACAGAAGAACAAGATTTTGGGAGTTCCGATGATGGACTGGGAATCCAATATGATCATCGACGCGGTGGTTTACGCCGACAATACTACCCAGTGGGAAGCGTTTGAACAGTTTACGTCGCAGTCCGTCGTGGATCCCATGGGCAAGTTGGCGTCTACATAAGGTATTCTCTGCATTTTCAACAGATCTTCTAACGTCAGAAAAATAGAGAAATCGGTGAACACACAGATTCACAGGGTCGCTGGCTGCAGAACCTGGCACGGAAACACCCCGTTACAGCCTATTTTTTTATTTCAACAGAAAAGGTGAAAACGCGATCAGTCACCGGAGGAGGCCGGCGGGGCAATGGCTGCTGAAGGAGGGGTTGAACTTGAAGGGAGGATCAAAGATGTCATGTAATCAAATTAAACAGATGACATATAATCAAATTAAACATAAATGGTCTGATGTGGCAACCCAGTTGACGGGTAAGATTGAACCAATTTATAAACGTTAGGGGTATTTATGAGCTAGGAAAAAGATATAGGGCAACTTTGCACCTGTGCAAAACGTTAAGGACAAATCTGTACCTTTGCCATATATATATATATATATATATATAAACATTTTACAGTATTATACACGATCCAATGTACGTATTTCTTATACGCGATAGGTGTCGCCATTCGACAATTATGGTGTGACCTCTACAAGCATAGTAAATGTTTGGCTCTCTACGTATCTGTTAACCCTGTGTTAGTAATCCTAAGTTTTGAATGATGATAAACAAATATGTGAAACATATTAATGCCTTTTGTGAAGCTTGAAAAATGCAGCAGTAGGAAAGTGACGATCAAGAAGTTAAATTTGACATCCAAAAATGAGGATTTTCATACTGGAAGCTTGAAAAAAAGCGTTCACTCAAGAGTTGACCCAAGAGTCGAATCAGCAGTATGACATTCGACTGAAGCTGCGATTTGAAAGACAGTGAAACCGCAAATCATGTTAAAAACAGAGCTAAAGTTTAGAAGAAAAAGTGACTATTGATCAAGGCGTTGACTCAATGGTGTACAATGATAATTGCATTCTAAATTCTAATAGATTCGTTGGATTCGAACGTTGAAACGGATGCGAGGGTAGCGATCAAGGTGTCAAATTGGCACCTCCACCGACAGTCTGCTGATGGGTCAGATTTGAAGTGCTGAATTTGTTTCTTTAAACAAGACTCCAGGTGCCTTTAAATACCTTTAACGAGACATCATTCAAGATATTTCTACCCACAAACATTCTCATTGTCAAACTCACAAAAGATCAAACATTCTTATTGTCATATGCTTAGTTTTTCCACTAAACAAAGAGAGTGTTTATTGTCAAGGACTTTCATCATCTTGTAAAAAGGAATCTACGGGATAAAGTCTTGAATCCATTTAAGGGGTTTAGATGGGTTCAAGAGCAAGGGTTGCGAAAAGTAACACTTAACTATTAAGATGAAATCTTGGGTAAACTTGTATTGGGTTAGTTTGAATTATACCACCAAGGAATTCTTTAAATAGTAAAGAAAATACCAAGTAGAGCACTTGGGAGTGTATGTGAGTACCCTTGAGGAAAGGATATTAGCGCTACATATTATTGTGTGATTTATTATTTTGTTTTATCTTTTACTCTTGTTCACTAAAATTATTTTAAATAGCATTTAAAACCTAATTCTCTCCCTCTTAGGATGCCTTTTGATTTTCATTATGTATAAGAGTTAATGACCTCAGATAAAGGCTTAAAAACCTTGAGGTAGTTCAAATGACAACCTTTTCAGCTCCTTTTAGCTAGGGGCTTTCCAACTCTAGATCACCATTCTTTAGTGAGGATAATTTTGATGAATGGGAAAAGAGGATGAAAGTCTCTCTCAAATCTCTTAACTATGATCTATGGTACATTGTGTAAAGGTCCATATATTATTGCCATAGAAGAAAGTGGAGTAACACGAGGAAAAAATAAAAAAGAAAAAAAAGAAGAGTGAGCTTAGTGAAAATGATAAGAAAAACTATCTATTTATGCTAAAGCTGAAAATGCTTGGTTTAATTTCCTAGATATTTCAGAGTTACTAGATTTAAGGGATGCAAGAGTGCACATTAAATGTGGCTTAAGTTTCATGAATGAAGCCAAAGTGTATCAAGGAGTACCCATTGAATGAGAAGAATTAGAAACTACTTCATGGTTTGACAACGGAATACAACACAAGAACCATTGTCATTGAAACTTCTAATATTTTGAATACACTCTAACTCGATAAACTCATGCATGAGCCAAAAATGAGAGTGTTGATTTTATGCAAACTTGCTTAAAGATGAATAGAACGTAGGCTATAAAACTATGGCTCATGGGATTGCGATTAGGCTCAATGAGGATGTCCTTATGTGAATGCTCAAGATTTGCAACCTATTAACTCATATGGTCCTAGAGATGTTTATTAGCTTGGCTAAAATTTTGAGACAAAATGTTGTACATATAGTGGCTATTGTGTCTAAGTATTTTGGAGGAGATGGTGAAAATGTGGGAAGAACCAAAAATTATGTTATTGCCTTGTTGTTGGATGACTTGCGACTAGTGTTTGAAATGGTGGTTAGAAATTTGCTTTCAACGAATGGATATATGGCAGAATGTACTATTGGGAAAATTATGCTTTTTTTTTTATTATACTGTCGAGAGGATTAGGATAAATCCAGGCTACACTATTCTTCAACACATGCTTGTTGTGTCTTGTGTTAAGAAGATGAACTTGCAGAAACTTGATCATGAAGTTAATGCATGATAAAGAGGTTGAGCCGGAATCCACATCCGTTTCCAACTCATACTACAACCTCCAATACTTCAAGAACGAAAATTGGGAACTTAAGGAAGGGATGTTGGTTGGAGGACCGGAAGCAAGACAATAAGATAAAAGAAGGAAGAGTAAAAGGGGTAGAATGGAAGGAGATGAGGAACTAGAAGGGGAGAGTTCCGGAGGAGAAAACTCAAGCAACTTATTGAAAAATCTCATAGCAATTGACCATGGATTCTCAAGAGAGAAAAAAAAAAAAAAAATGAACATGCTCTTCTCCGTGGAGAAATGGAAGAAATGAGACATGAGGTACGAACCAAAGTGAAACGTGACCATGAGGCGAGTATAAGTTGAGCTCAAACCCCTCATGGAGATTCGAATGTTCAGATTTCTGCTACACAAGAAGAGTATGAATCTGGTGATTACGAGGATGAAGTTTCTTCAACTCTTAGGAATTCTATGAGTAATTTTGTGTTGGCATTTTTTGCGCTGTTAATAGTGTTTTTTTTAATATTCAATTTTTAACTTATTTTAACGTTTTGATATATTTTGTTATTTTTGAAATGCCTTGAAGGCTTGAATAATGGTGAGTGTTGGGTGTTGGATGATAATGCTTGATGGTGATTATTTTGTATTGTTTGATTTGATTGTTGAATATGCTTCAGTTTTGGATGATTATGTTTGCATTATTTTTTAGCTATTTTTAGATGTATTTGCATTGTTCAAGAGTAATATGTCACCTCTTTGTTGATGACAAAAAGAGGGAGATGTAGTTTTATTTTTGAACTTACGAGATCAAAACTGTAGTCTATAGTTGAGGGGGAGTTATGAAATTTAGGGAGACTTGATATCATATGTTAGTATGATGTTTAGATACTTAAATCTATCTTACATTTTTACTTTGGTTTCATGGTCAAATTTCATATTTATTTTGTCATAACTAAAAAGTGGGAGATTGTTAAATCTGTGTTAGCAATCTTAAGTTTTAGATGATGATCACAAATATGTGAAATGCATTAATGCTTTTTTTCAAAGTTGAAAAGAACAGGGAAAAAAATGTAGGAACAAGTCTTTTCGTAATGGAAGTTTCAAGACAACATATCAGAGATCGGGGACTCAAGAGTTAACCTAGGAGTCAAATCAACAGTACTACAATTCGAGAGACAGAGCAAACCCTGATAGTAAAATAAAGTGACTATCGATCGAGGAGTAGTCAACTCGATAGTAAGCTGGAGCAACCCCTATATTTTACTTTTATTTTTTTTTAATACCCCAAGCCCTAGGATTTGGGAAGGAATTTTTTTTTAAAAAAAAATAAAAGTAAATGTGGAATGGGAGAAAAAAAAAAAAAACCGTGTATTAAAAGTAATGGATGAATGCACCGACTCGCAATGTTGACATTTATAGATACGTTGTGAATAATAATATCCCTAAGAAATGATTTCCTTTACTCAATTCTCATAAATATAAATGAAAAGGAAAAAAACATGTTAAATACAATCTTTTTATTTTTAAGTGTAAACTTGATTTGAAATAGTAAAGTATATTCATACCACTTAAAATGAATTTTTAAAATTTAATACCCTTTTTAAGAGTTCAAATGTTATCATATCTTTAATACTTTTAATTGGAAAATTTCAAATGTTATCATATCTTTAATATACTTTTAATTGGAAATTTTCAAATGTTATCACATCTTTAATACTCTTACGGTTTAATTAGAAAAGTCAACTTTATTTATTGTGTAACTGATGAAGTAAGAAAAAATAAAAATTCTCCATTTGTAATAAAAATTGAGGCCTTGTTTTATAGTAATTTTGAATTTTATTACGCCCTAAATAATTTAGAGAGTTTTTTTCTTGTCTTATTATTTTGAACGTAGAAGGTTTTTCAATGGGGCTGAAGATCAAACTGACCCTGAAAGGGGAAACATTTGTCCCCAGTTGTTGCTATGGCGATGGAGTGCAATGGCGCCGAGGTCGATTGCTAGGGAAAGGAGGTTTTGCGTCAGTCTTTTTGGCAACCTTGAGAGAGTCGCAGCAGTCGCAGAGTGTCTTGCCGTCATACATGGCCGTGAAATCGGCGGAGGTTCCGGAGTCTAGTTCGCTCAAGGAAGAACAACAAGTGTTGGCCGCTCTCGCGGCCTGTGCGAATGTAATTCACTGTTTCGGGGAGGAGACGACTACGGGTTCTGATGGTACCATGGCCTATAACCTGTTGCTGGAGTATGGCTCCGGCGGGAGCCTTTCTGAACGGATTTACAACTTAGGGCACGGCGGCTTGCCGGAAGCAGAGGTCAGGTTGTACACAAGGTCGATTCTTGAAGGGTTAGTCTACATCCATGAAATTGGGTACGTACACTGCGATCTAAAGCCTGAAAATATATTACTGGTGTCGAGAACACGAAACGGGAGAGAGGAATTCGTGGCAAAGATATGTGATTTTGGACTGGCGAAGAGAGCACGTGAGAAACAGAGGAGGAAGCCGAGATCTGAGGGGAAAAATTGGAGGGGTACACCTATGTACTTATCGCCGGAAGCAATCAGGGACGGTGTCCAAGAATCTCCCACCGATATTTGGTCACTGGGATGCGTTGTGTTGGAGATGTTGACTGGAAAGCGTGCATGGGATGTCGAAGATTCCGAAGGGGACTACGAGGAGAGTGTGTTGAAGATGATTAGAAAGGGTCTTTCGCTGCCCAAGATTCCCAAGGAATTATCGTGGGAAGCTAAGAGTTTCTTGAGTTACTGTTTAAGAAGAATGGCCCAAAATCGGTTGCCAGCCAAAACTTTGTTACGCCATCCGTTTGTGAATGTGCAGGTATATCATGAATAGTCAGAAAGATGAGGGGGGTTAGAATCATTGGTTTAAAGAATTGCAGACCAGCAGCTTTTTATCGGATCTGGATGGGCAGATTTAACAAGGGAAGTTCTTCGGTTTGTATGTATCTATTAGCTCTGAAAAACTTTGTTGCAAGTAGGTAGGAGAATACACATACTAAATTTTGATGAATTTTTTGTAAGGCTGTAAAATTTTAACATGTTGGTAACTTTTACCCCTCTTATGAATGTTTTTCTTCCCCCTTCAATCTTCTTTTATTGCTTTGACCTCTTGAACTTGCATGCTTAATTCAATCTTGTAAATGCGAAAACTCATTTGATCTTTTCATCACTTGCACTTTTCTCTGATTTGTTTCGACAGTGAGTGAATGTTATGGTAGCAGGGGCAGTTCTTAAAATGCTGTTAACATAGTTTAAGGATATTTACAGAATGTTTTGCTTGGAAAATCGCTTAATTATGCAATCTTATGAATGTATTGCAACGACTGACCACCCTTTTGAGTGGCAAGTGTTCTAACACTTACAACAGTTGCTGATTCAGTTGTTATAGCATGCTCATTAACCATTTGGCATCCAACTAACTGTTTTGTCTGCGCTTAAAGTTGGCAAAATTGTCATCCAACTATCTGCTCATGATTTGTCTTTGTCAACACTTCTCCTAATTTTTTGTTCAGGTATAGACCTTCCATTGTTGTTTGTAAGTAAAGCCTTTATACAGAGTGGTAGTGCCCCCCCTTCCCCTTTCATGGCTCAGGAGAAATGGACTAGTGTTGCTGCTTCTCCCCATTGTACCGCAATGCTCGTGAAAGTGCCATCTGCAATTGTTGCAGTTGGAAACTGCCAGCATTCAGGAGCATCTTTGTCTGCAAATCTTGATGCAATGATGACCCAACACCCTTTAGAATGAAACTAAGTTGCATCTGCTTCTTCTATTGGATGCCCTTTTGCGCTGCTGCTGATTTTAACCCGTGTGTGGATTCATTATGCATTCCAGCTCTGTATCATGGTATTTTCATCGTCCTCTGTGTTCGTTTTCTTTTGTTTTGCATAATTGTTTTTTTCTGGATTCACTGTCGGAATTGGCCTGCCCTTTAGGCAACACAAGTCTCTGGTTTCAACATTAGTGTGATTACCGTTTAGGCAACAACACAGCACAGGCCAAAGCAGCTGAGACATGTGAGAGTGGCGCGCATGATGAAGGTGAAGGTTCAGATTTCACCTTCATCAGTTCATAAGAAACGGAGTGCTGCTGCTTCTCCCTTTTTTCCTGCAACACTCGGGAATGTGCCCTCTGCAGCTGTTGCAGTTGGCATCGCTCTTGTGAAATTGACGGCCTTTTCACTACCACGTTTGTCTACTACAGGTTGAAAGTAGGGAGGGAGGGAAGTTTAATGGAGTACTAGCAAGAACGTCTAAGATGATACAGAATATACTCATAACTAATAGCTTACACACTTGAACAAAATTCAAATACTGTATGTCTAAACAGGTGACTTTTAGACTAATTTTCAATGCCCTCCGATCATGACCACTTTTCCTTGTCGTTTCTTAATTGTTAATTTTTCCTTTCGTTCTTCAGAAAATCCACACACACGTAAAGGGGAGGGATTCTCTGTTGAGGGATTCATACGGCACTATGGCCCCGTTTACAAAGTGAGGATAGAGATGTAAACTCATGAATTTACATCTCTGTCGCTACTAAAGTAATAAATATTGTATGCTCTTAAAATAAAAAATAGAAAATAAATGTTTTGCTTACAAAACTAAAACACAAATAAAGTCCATGAAAATGGCCTAGCCGCTTTAGGTTAAGATAAAGATTGCTCTGCCTGGTTGTTTAAGAATAGCATGAACAAAGGAATGAATATAATATTAAACATACTGAAAATTCTGTGGTGATTAGAGACTAAATTAATGCAGTCTTCTTTCCATATGTTTGGCTTGTAATTTGCTGTTCTCCTAATTTGGACACTAAGATTATCAACCCTGTAATTTGTACTATAATTTGCAGCAATTAGTATTTGTGCCTAAACAATGAAATAAGGATTCATCTTTAGGATACTTGATTAGACACCCATCCCAAATTACTCCCCTGCCCACCTTTCAAAATGAAATAAATAAGTGAATTGTACAAGTTGGGGACATGGGATGGAAGAATTTTAATCTATAAATAGAATGATATTTATAGTGATAAAAATCATAATTAATGATTTAATACAATACATAAGAATACATGGTGTGTAAATAAGTAAGTCATTGAGTTTGGTCTAATGATAAAAAAAGGCTGAATAAGTGATAGTGAAATAAGAAATACCAGGTCCTTTAGATTTACCAGGTCTCATAAAAAGTAACAAAATGGTTCGTAGGGTATCCGGGAAGGTTATATGACACACACGATGAGAATAAAAGAGTAGCGAGTTTGGTGGGACAACAGATAAGGAGACTGACATTGAAAACATTATTTATTAGAGTTAATGAGAGAGTGAAATCAGCAGAAGTTAATAAGGCTAAAAACATGGAGTCCGGTCAACGAGTAAACGAGCATTAAAAGAGGTTTAAATGACTAGAGCTGGTAACATGGAAATGAACGGTCTCTTGTTACCATTACAAAGTTGACATGTATCACACTAAACATTAATGATGAGAGCCAGACATGGCGGTCATTAGCAGGTATCAACAAGGTTACCTGAGCTAGTCATTAGCCGGTACATACGAGACCCAAAAGTCATAACAATTTAATCAACATATGGAGTTAATGAGGCATTAGTTATCGAATTTGGTCACATGGTCAAAAGGGGATGTAAATAGCCTTAAGTGTTGCTGGAGGTCATATGGAGGATTCAAGACAATAATAAAGGAGTAAAGGCTCAACGTCCGTTACAGGAGCATTTAAGCCAGTGTCCATTACACCTGTATTAAATCCTGATGGCCATTACACTCATCTTAAACCCAATGACAGTTACAAGCAACACCTTCGATAGCAGTTACAAAGACCATCCAACGGACAAATCTCAAAGTAAGTATACATAAAGTTGTTAGTCATTTCTTATCGAGGTATGCGATTTCTGATTAACATTACGCATTTGTTGATACATTTTCCTCTATATTGACTTGGTCATCGGAGTTGAACAAGGGGGATAGCTTCGCTTTTCTCTCTTCTCCGGTGTAGGTTCATAAATTTGGTCGCTCACAGTTATATCCACTCAAGCTTACTCGGGTCACGGAAGAATTAGCTGGTACCCTGAAAAAGATACATATTCTTGGGTATTTTGTGTTTCATCAATATATATTGGGAAAAAAAAAAACATTTGACGAATTATTTTTCGAAAAAACTTACATATGACATATTTGACGGTTTAATCGCGCATGTTTCAATTTTACTTTTGATGTATTAGATGTTGATTTTAGCTTGGATAACATTTGGTCACTGAAAGTTTGGGATCAAACAAAACACAAATAATATGTTGTGTCCCAGCGGTTGGTACATAGGGCGGGCCACCTAGATGTCAGGGGTTTGATTCCTACTTTGTAGGAGGCTCCCTAATTCGTTTTTCCCCTCCCCATAGCCCCTACATTCGATGTAATAGATTAGGTCTTAATGCGATTTCCATCCCTTATGAGACAAATAATAGATATTTCAGTTAATTAGTCACAATTTTTTCATAATAATTCATGTGGTATGCATTTACTCGCCAATTATGTGATATTAATAATTATTGATAAAAATATAACAAATGAATGCATGCTACATGAGTTGTTATGAAAAAATTGTGATGATCAGTTGAGATATCTACCACTATCGTACCCTTAAACTATTTAACCCTAAATTGTATTGAAGTGGTGAAAGAATATGTGGTCTTGAAAGCCTCTTGTAAACACAATAAACGACAACTTATTGTTTAAATTTGATCAAAAACACCTATTTATAGGGTCCAAACGTCATAAACCTTCTATTTAAAGAGACATCAAATTGGCTGCAACACTTGAAACAGAAGTTGTACCCGTTCATAGCTTGATGCATATACTTTTTCACAAAACTGTCTCACTATTTAATATTACAAACTATTTTTCAACAGAACTATTATTGCAGTGCCAAACTTATCATGATAATAATTGATACATAGGATTCCATTAGTTGATAACTTGATTTAATTAAGATGAAGTTGAAATTCTAGGTAATGGCGTGACACTAGTAACTAATCATATAATAACATTTTTATATGATTGTAATAACTTCATGGATAGTTTTCATTTGAGTAGTTGTAGTATCAGTTATAACGAGAATTTACTCTTCCCTCTATCCGATACAAAGATATGTCACGACTCAATTTGAAAAGGTTCAATTAGATTGAAGAGCACTTGGTCTCGAGTCTCGCCATCTTGAACCCCAAATCCATCTCCATTTTGGTAAATATAATGGGCTGTTCTTGCTACGTTGATTATGTATCTCACTGGTTCTTCAAGAAAATGACTTATTTTAATAGAATGGCCATTGATCTTTCTCCATGTTCTTATTATCAAGCTCTTGATGTGCTCCCTCGCAACTTCTTCTGAAACATTGGCTTCTCGCATGAAACATAGGATTGATGAAGCTGCATCTCCTCTTTCCAGTTCTGCCTATATATATAGAGAAAGAGTTACGATCAATCCATCATCTTTGTATAGGCCCATAAAGTCACGTTCATTGTGTCTAAATGCATCATCAACATTTATTAAATTATGCCAAGTTAGCCCATGTCCATCTAAACTAAGAGCTTATTGGGCCCAATGGTAGACCTTACTTAGCAAGGATGGCAAGAAGAGCAAGTAACGAGCCAGATGAAGATATCCATCCATTTTCAAGATACTCTTCAAGTGAAGGTGTGTATCCCTTTTTGTACCATTTCGCTTCCAACAGCATTGACTTACAAAAATCTGCCCACTGTGGAAACCAAACTAGTATGGAAGAAGGAAGCTTAAGCGAGAAACTAATTAACAGTATTAGAAACACGACTTTTTTTATGACATACCGTGTTATGCAGATAAGGTAACACCGCGTTCCAACCTTTTTCGCGCTGAATTTCAGTTGCAATTTGCTCCGTGGTATTTAGCAGTGCCCAAAAAACAATCTTGATGCACTCAGGGAGATGTTGAACTTCCTCAGGTCTCCACCTGACACAAAATTAACAAATGATTTATGTAAATTTAGTAGTACATTAATTGACATGATACAAATTGGACAAAAACTGAAAAATTGTTCGTTATCATGTTTTAAAATATGATTTTGAAACATGTTTTCAAAAAAGTATTTTTTTAACGTAAAAAATGTAAAAATGTGTAGCTGAATGGTAAAAAAAAAAAAAAAAAAAAAGGGAATGATGAGAAACTAGAAAAACAAAAACAAAAACAAAATAGAATCAAAATCAATGAAAAAATCTAACATTTCCACAGCATTGGTGAAGCATTCTAATTCCTCCAAGGAACCATAGATGTCATAAACATCATCAACTATTAAAATCAGCTTTATTACTTTATTCAACCATTTTCTTAGGCTTCCATGTTGAGCCTCAGAAGCAATTCCAGCTGCAAACAGAAAACTTTCCACTATTCTGTCTCTTGAAAAGCTCAGTTTCGTGTTGATTCCAAGATTACTCCACCATCTGTTAAAAGGAAATTAAAAACATTACTTCCGCCGCTCTAAAAGAGACATGTTTCTAATAATACCAATCATCGATCGTGGTTCACCGCACCTGGAGACATCCTTAAGATCTTGCTGGTGTGAGGCTTGGACTAGATTGAAATTGAGCTTCGATAGCTCTATCAGCTTAGTGTTTGATATTCTCTTGTGACCTTTTTCGTATGCGTTGATGTTTTTCTTGACGTTGTACCATTCTACCCTCCATTGTAACGGAAGACTCGTGGCCTCAAACACTACTTGTTGGGCAAATCTGGAACCTGAAATGGCTTCATGGCAACTAAGGCCTTCAGTGGAGAGCAATCTAGCTTCATTTAAGATATTTTCTCCTTCTCTTGCCATGTTTGAAGCTTCAAATAACTCTATCAATGTGTTGAGATTTAAGTTTTGTCCCCTCATGAATTTTCCGGCTTTGCTTACAAAGCTCATGAACATATCTGAAATAGAATCCAGTACGTGAGATTATAAAAAGTTAATCATGAGGGCAATAAAATTGATTTGATGGTAGAAACTAAACTTTTGTACATGAGAAAATCCATATATTTAATCATATATATATATATATATATATATATTCGAAACAAAGATTTGTATTAAATGCGCTGGAAATCGTCCATCTACAAATGAGAAATGAAGTCAGCCCGAGAGTCCCACCGACGTTCTACATGGTCATGACAAGATGCATAACGAGCAAGCCCATGAGCAACTCTAGATTTTGAGCGTTCTACCCAGTAAACCTCCACTTCCGAGACTGATCCCAGCAAAGAAGTAAATATTTCATTAATCCGATAACTTAATTTTATTATCTCCATACATCTTAAAATAAAGCCTTTACTTTTACTTTTGAATAAATAATCAATTCAAACTAAATAATAAAATTAAGGGACCAAAATAAAATTTTTTTTGAAGTTAAGGAATCGATTAAACAGAATTGGAGGACCAAGTTAAGCCCTTAAGGGACCAATAATGTCATTTGTCATTTTGTAACAAATGTAAAGTAGATGTTAAGTTTGGGTTAATGTAAATAATAAACTCTAATTTTAAAGTTAATATTTCAATGAAACGTCTAAGCACTTAACAATACTAAACAAAGTACACATATAAATATATATATTATTGTTAGTCGATCATGCAAGAATGCATATTTTATGAAGCCATCCTAAACTCGAGTACAATACTACTTACTTAGTAATTAATTAGTAGCACACTCTTTTGGTCATAATTTAAAAACGACTAAGATGATAGAGAATATACTCAAAACTAATAGCTTACTCACTTGAAGAAAATTCAAATAGGTGAAATGTCTAATAGGTTTAAAATGCCCTGATCATGACCATTTTTCCTTGTCAATTTTGTTTTTTCTTTTCTTTTGTTATTCAGAAAACCCACGCATACTTATAAGGGAGTCAGAGATCCGTCCCGCACTTTGTCGCCCTTACAAAGTGAGGACATTAATTTACGTCTCTATCACTACAAAAATAAAAAGTATTGTATGTTTCGAAATTTTAGTGTTCTCCTTCTTTTCAATATTTTCTTTTATTTTTATTAAAATTATCAATCTTTTTCTTTTCACTCTATCATTTTTCTTTTCCTTTCATAATTAGTAATATTGATTTTTTTTTAAATATCAATAGTCATCCATTCTATTTTCTTATAATAATTTTTAGTAGTTACTATATTTTCTTCCATCTCTTACTTATCATTATTATTTCTTTACTTTTACTTTTACTTTTATTTAGATAGTTAATTTACAGTAAAATATTAATAGAGGCTGAAAATTAAAGGTAAATAAAAATGAATAATTAAAAGTGGAACAATAAAAATAAATAATTACTATAAATAAAAGAAAAAGAAAAGACTAAACAAAAGTATAACAAAATAGAATGAATGAAAAATGATTGGAAAAAAATTCAATATTTCTAATAATGAAAGGATAAGAAAATGATAGAGTGAAAAGAAAAGGAAGGGAAAAGAATGATAATAAAAAGTGGAAAATAATGTTATTAAAAATCAAAGAAAATATTGAAAAGAGGAAGACAATATATAAAAGTGAAAAAATTAAGATGTTAATAAAATAAAATAAAATAAAACACACAACAAGAACTTGTAATAATAATATAATTATTAAGGTGGTGTGTCAATTCCGGATCTACCTAATAGAAAAAAAAAAAAAGGACTAAATTAAATAGAAAAAATGCTGTAAAAAAGAAATTACTAATTAAATTTTATTCATGGCTTTAATTATTAGAAATGACTTAGGCTCCGTTTGGACAAGTACTTCAAAAACATTTTTATAAAAGTGTTTTTCAAAAATATTTTATAAAATATATTTTTGAAGTTTTTTTAATGAAATATGTGTTTGGACAACTATTTTACAAAAACGGTTTTTGAGTTAAAAATAGTTTAAAAGATGTTTGGACAACAATTTGAAAAAAAAAAAAATTATATTTGATGTGGGAAATTATATAAAAATTATGTTTATGGTATATAAACCATTTTTTTTTTCCCTATTAGGTGGGCAGGGGTTGGGGTTCGGGACAGAGTCGTGCTGGGGCCAGGGAAAGGTCGGGTTCGGGGAAGGGGCTAGGGCGAGGGCATGATCGGAGTTGGGGCGGGGTCATGGTCGGGGATTGGGTAGCGTTTGGGGCCAGGGTAGGGGTCGGGGCCGAGGAGTGGTTGGGTCAAATCCCAAGGTTGGGGTTGGGTTCGCGGCTGGGGCCGGAGCCGGAGTCGGAGTCGGGGTCGAGTTCGAGGCCGGGGTCGAGTTCGAGGCCGGGGTCGAGGTCGGGTTCAGGGTCAGAGTCGGGGTCGGGGTTGGGTTCGTAGTTCGGTGTCGGGTTCGTGGTAGGGGTCGGGTTCAGGGTAAGGGTCGGGGTTTGGTTCGGGGCCGGGGTCGGGTTCGGGGTTAGGGTTAGGGTTGGGTTCGGGTTTGGGGTCGAGACCGTGGTCAGGTCCGGGGTCGGAGTGTGGTCTGGTCCGTGGCCAGGGTCGGGTCCGGGTCTGGGGTCGGGGCGTGGTCGGGTCCTGGGTCTGGTTCGGGGTCGGGTTCGGGTCCGAGGTCGGGGTGTGGTTGGGTCGGGGGTCGTGGTCGGGTAGAGGTGTGGTCGGGTTCGGGGCCGGGGTCAGGGTCGAGGCCATGGTAGGGGTCGGGGCCTGGGCGTGGCAGGGGTTGGGGCCGGGGTGAGGTCGAGGTGGGGCCGAGGTCGAAACGTGGGCGAGGCTATCGAGCTGGGGTCGAGGGTGAGGCTGAGGTCGGAAAGGGGGTGGGACCGATGTCGGGTCTGGGACGGAGCCGAGGTCGCAGAGGGTGGGACCGGGGTCGGGGCGGAGCGGGGTCGAGGTGACGTTGGGGTGGGTCCAGGGTTTGGGGCGGATCAGGGGCAGGACAGGCCGACCCGCGAGTTTAATTTAAAATGAGTTTAAAATTTTTTAAGTATTTTATAAAAACATGTTTAAAGTGTACTTTAAAAACATTTTACTTAAAATTATTTTTTAAAACATTTTGTAATTTCTTGTCCTAACATTATTTTTAAATTTTTTATACTCTTAAAACACTAAAAATGTTTTTGAAGTAGTTGTCCAAACGGAGCCTTAATTATTTATGTTTTTAAAAAAAATTCAAAATTGCTTATTAAACATTTGATAGCAGGTAAAAGGTCAACTGTGTCGAAACAAACAAACATAAAGAGGTAAAAGAGCTAAAATCAAAACATAATAAACCATTTTTTCAAAGGGAAATTGGCAGATTGGTACCTTGGGAAGCATTATGACCATAATGCCTAAGAAGCCTAAAACAAAGGGCCGTAGAATAAACATAATTATTCTTAGGGTGAAATACAGTTTTCCCCCTGTGGTTTCATGTTTTGGACAGTTTCCCCCCTATGCTTTCAAAATTGACAGTTTCCCCCTCATGGTTTTGGACTGAAGTGTCCACTTAACGGAAAATGCCTTCTCTAACGGCGCGTGAAGCGAACGCGCTCAAGACGAGAGTGGGGGTAAACAAATTGATGATGTCATTAATTTTGTTCCCAAAATAACCTCAACTTTAAAAAAAAAAAAAAAAAAAAAAGAAAATGTGTATTTCACCCTTTTAATTTTTAAAGAAAATATCCACCTCGGCCGACGGATAAGGAAGAGAAACGAAGGAAATTGGGGAAAACCGGAGCAGGCCAAATCGAAGAAGGCGGAATCAAATTGAAGACCAACCGGAGCAGGCCAAATCGAAGCTTCACTGTAGACGGCGAAGCTTAGCAGGGCGCGACCGCTCCGAGAAGAAGTTCGTTCAACCGAAAGAAAAGGTTGGTGCTCCCGTATAATTTACGTTTTTTGTGGAGGTAGAAATTTGAAAAATAATTGTATTTGGTTAGTTTATGGATTGAAGTAGTTGTTTGTGTTTAATTTGGGGGCTGATTTTGTGCCATCGGAAACCATAAATTCCGGTGGGTTGTGGACGGTTTGTGAAGAAAACTCGTCCGATTTTAGGGCAAATTTTCGCCAATGTTGGCACAAACTATCAAATGGGTTTCATTTCAGTTGCAGAATCCCGCAACTGATATGAAACCCAACAAAATGGGTTTCATATCAGTTGCGGGATGCTTTAGGTTTAGGAAAAAAAAAAAAAAAAAAAGAGTAAAGGAAGAAGGAAGAAGACGATGAACAGTGCCATCGTCTTCTTCCTTTTTTCAATTTTTTTTTTAAAAGTTTTTTTTTAAGAGGGGTAATTTAGTCATTTTTTTTAACACAGTTAGAGAAGGCATTTTCCGTTAAGTGGACACTTCAGTCCAAAACCATGAGGGGGGAACTGTCAATTTTGAAAGCATAAGGGGGAAACTGTCCAAAACACGAAACCACAGGGGGGAAATTGTATTTCACCCTTATTCTTATTCCCATCAAATGTGGAGCCGACATGGGTACTTTCCAGAGCTTCTTGGATTTCTTGCTGGAAGTATTTGTCCAAACCTAGTTTTGAAATGTTGTCTACAAGTTTCAGCTTCAACAATATTGGATTAATATTAATATTATTATTGTTGGCCTCAGCAGCGAACAGGCAAGACACATCCTCTTTTAGTTTCTGGATTCTCCTTGTGTAGTAGTACTCCTTTTTCTGAATACAAAAGAAGCAAGGAAAAAAAAAAAAAAAACTTCAATCGTTCCCAAGATGAATACAACAAAAGGGAGAGGGGAAAAAGGGGGGAAAAAAATGTATTCCATCCATTTTATTAAAAGAGTTTACTTTGATAAATATTTTTTGTTCCATTAAAAGAGTCCACTTTCAATTTTTTTACTCATCATACCCTTTATTATAATATAATCATGTGTGGTATACAATTAGTTCATACTTGAAAAGTAAGGATATAAATGGAATAGATGACGTCAAATTAACTATTTTAGGTGTTGTATGTTAACATTGATAATAAATTGTATGTTTGTCAAAATAGACTCTTCTAATGGAACGGAGGGAGTATGATTTATTACTCCATCTATGGTAATAGAAATCTAGAATGGTTTTACTTCAAGGTTAAAAACAAAACTCTTTTATTAAAACTTATAGAATATAATTTTTTTGTGGCGGAAGCAAAAATTAGTACTCCTACTTCTGTCTCATTAAAAATCTTTTTTTTTAATGGTATAGTTATGCTTTTTTTTTATTTTAAAATTTTCATATACTCTTGCCAATGTGTGTTTCATAATTTAATCCACATTTAAAAATTAAGAGTATTAAGTGAAAATATAGTGATCACAAATTACTTATTTTAATTACTACATATTAAAACTCTAAAAAATTATATTGGTTAGAAATGAACTATCCCCCCTCCCCACCCTCCTCACGTCTCGCAAACGGTCGTACCATTGAACTCTTTCCGTAGGATCGATATAGAGAGTATTTTAATAGGACAAAAGCAGCAACATATAAAGATTGTTATAGTGAGGGGGAGGGGTGATTAAAGGATAAGCCACCGTAATAATTTCCCAAATAGGGTAGAGCCTGAGCGAATTCCAACGTGTTTGTATACAAATATGTTCTGTAGAACGTAAGTTATTATTCTGGTAATGATACATGGTTAATATATAAATGAAAAAAAATTATTAACAGTAATTAATGAAGTTAAAAAAAACAGTAATTAATGAACATTAAACTTACCGAAAATTGTGTAGGAAGAGACTGAAGGAGGTCATCTTTCCAAATGTTTGGCTTGTAATTGGCAGCTCGTCTAGTTTGGACATCACTATGATCTGCCGCAATTACTAATATTTTTGGCCAACAGGAAGAGGAAAGCTGCAGTACTATTGGATTCATATTCATATTATGAATTGGGGAATAGTACTGAGAATACATTTCTTTGATTTTGAGGGAGAAAGTACAAGGATATCTTAATTAAGCTTAGCTATTATGCCACTTGGTCTCTACTATTTATGATGATTAGAGGCTTAGACAAACCACCACCACCCTCAACACCCCCCCACACCACCAACACTTCTTTCCTAATTATATATTATTTGCAATTATTGTTGTAAAATTCGAATCGTCAAATTAAGACGAACAGGCAGAGATCGACTACGTTAGGGGTTTTTAAGAGTCGATTCAATGACATCATAAATCAATGAATGATATACGAGTAATAGTTTCATTAGTATATAAATATAAAATTTATACTCTGCTGTCAAACTTTAAAATGTAATTAAATTAAAAGTTATGATATTTGTTAATGAATTTTAATGGTTTATGGTAAACAAATCTATGAAAATGATATCAAAATATAAAGTCTACAAAAAATTTGAGGTTAAAAATCATTTTAAAGTTAAATGTAGTTTTCAAGAATTGAGGAAAAGGAAATTAAACTAAGTTGAACCCAAATTTGACAAGGTGTTGACTGATTTTTGACTCTCTAGTCTTTGACGGAGGTAACCAGACCAATACGTTGACGTGCACTTTTACCATTTAACGTTAAGATTTAACTTTGCCTTAATATTTATTTGGATCTAAAAATTTCAATTAAAATTTCTAGCTAATGATGAGAGAGAACCAACATCAATATTAAACAAGCTCGAATTTGTCTCGATTCAAATAAATCAGTCCCACGAATAGATTTAATCCAATCAAATTAAGATCCCTTTGCTCTTAACTTGGACGATAGTAGTATCCATAATACTCTCTCTCTCTCTATATATATATATATATATATATATATTTAAATTCTCTAGAATATTTCTCTGTCGATGTACTTCATTTCATGTGATGAATTATTGAGAATCAAAGTACTCATATAATCTCAAAACTCCATAATCAACACTTTATTATTATTATTATTATTATTATTATTATTTTATTATTATTATTATTATTATTATTATTATTTTAAGGACAATCATTAAGTGGATAGGGGACATGGAGACATTTTAATAAAAATAGAGGCAAATGCCTGTGAAGAAATACCAAATGGATGTACTAAGCCTTACCAGACACATTAATGTGAAAAAAAACTATATAATAAATTTAATATATATATATATATATATATATGTATGTTTTTTTTAATATACTTGAATGGATGTTATAAGGCTCGTAAAATTATTCTGATAAATATTTCTCAATATATTCATATAAAACTTTGTGCATATAACAATTTTTATACAAAATAGTTATCAAAATAATTTTAATATGAGCCTTATTATCATAATTTTAGGGGCATGTGAATTGCAGGACCCATTTTACTAAACACAGGACACTTTTTAAAATTTTAAGTAGTGAAAAGACAAATATACCCTTGATAGTTTCTAACTTTATAAAAAAAAAAATTTACCCAACTTTTTTAACTTAGGGAAAATCGCCCAGACCAGGCGATTTTTCCTGAGAAAAAAAATCGCCACAGGATGGTTTTTTTTCAGGTTTTCCGGTCATTCGTCGAAAATCGTTTTTCCGACGAACGACCACTGAATTTTCCCTAAAATTATCACTACGCAGCCGGAAAACGTGTCATAAACACTAATAAAAACGCATCATAAACACTAATAATTCAATTTTACTGCATAAAGGTAGAAGAGAATGGAGGGGCAAAAATGTAAATTCATGTCTAAAATTTTTCAAAAGTGTCCTACGTTTAGTAAACGGTGTCCTGCAAGTAACAATTCCATAATTTTAATATGAGCCTTATCAAACAGTCACTCATATTTTCCCACCTAATATTTTTTGTATAAGAGATATATTTTAATTATTTTATAACTATTGGAAATCAGATTTTCCATTTACCAAAATTGTTAAACAACTAAATATGTAGTTCTAAATACACCTAAATCTTTAGCTAATGTACAAACAATTATTGGGGATAGTTTGAATTTTTTTCCATTGATATTTATCTTCATTCCACTTAATTTTAATATTTTTCATTAATATTGTATTTTATTATAATTTCATAACATCCTTTTAAAAAAAAACTATCTCAACAAATTAAATAACTATATCTTCCACACAATAAGTTAATCCTTAGTCAGAAGATTTATTTTTTTTAAAAGAAAATATCAATGAGAAAAATTATCAAACTATCCCAAATAATTACTTTTAAGTTAGGAAAAAGACTTAAGTGGATGCAAAAGTGAATGTAAAAGTGGATATAGTCGTAAAAAGTTTAATTGTTTTAGTAAATGTAAAAGTGATTTTCACACTATAAGTACAATAACTAGAACAAATATCTTAAGAATGTAGTAAAAATAAGAGTGTATGAGTGGATGTATGATAAGGCTCATATCAGAAATCTTCCTCTCATATATTATACATAATACTCTCTCCATCCCACTTAAAGAATCCTCTTTGTATTACTATTTTTAGTAATACAAGGACGGAAGGAGTACTAAATGAGGTAACGAATGTTGAATAATGGTGGCTTCGCTCAGAAACCGCCCCATGCATCGATCCGTGCATAGTCATCTTTTGTTGTCCTTAGTTATATCTTAATTAATTTAATTAATTGATAACATTAATTATTAGGCACGTAATAATATAGTATAAAACGTGCATGGTGAGGTTTCAATAATTATTAGATTAATCATAGTATTGGATCGTAATCTAGGCATCAGATCCTTTTATCAAAAATTCATTTTGTCTAGATACTCAATTTTTTTCACACAACAAATTAATAGTAATAAAAGGTTAATAATTACTCCCTATCTTGAACAAATCTTAAATAATAAAATTACAGTTTAATTCGTCCATGCATGAATATGTTTTGAAATGGATAATCTTATGTGATACCGTCCCCTCACCCACCAGGTCAATGATCCAATACTATGATTAACCTAACCACAAGAGATAATCTCATGTGATATACTCCCTCCAATCTAAAATAAAAGTCGTTTTAGAGTTTTTAAACATATTAAAAAAAATTCGTTTACAAAAAAAAAAAAAAAAGGCTTGACTATTGTAATTCATTACTACTATAGGAGTCTTGTAGTTTTAATCCAATTAATACTCTGTATACATCAATAACTTTAATTAATTATGTTTAAAACAAGGGTAAGTTGAGAAATAAATTATGTTTTTTGCTAAAACGTCAATTATTCTAAAGATTGTTACTCCCCCTCAAACAACTTTGTGGATTTGAATATGAGAGAATTAAGAGGTTCTCAATTAATCAGGTTATGGAAAAACTTATATAATCCGGGCCACAAATGCGACGGATTTGGGATGCGCAGCTAAACATGCGTGCTTCTACTGCATTTTTTTTGTGAACAGTATCTTGGGTACTGTTCACAGTTTTTTTTAAAAAAAAAAATCAAGATGATACTTGAATAGAGTATTGTTAATACTCGTGAACATTATCTTTTTTTTTTTTTTCATCCTTCTAAAGTGCTACTAGAGAAGAATATTAGTGCTACTCACTTGTACTCTTCTAGAGTAGTACTTATACTTTTCTAAAGTAACACTTTAACTCTTCTAAAATAACATTTATACCCTTTTGAAGTAGCACGTATATTCAATGCTACTCCATAAGAGTAATAGTGCTACTTGTATTCTTGTAAAGCATCGCTTATAAATTCAATATGAGATAATTTAGAAGTTAATCGCAAATTCAATACCTAAAAATTGTACGCTTGTTTTGAAAACACATGATACATGTTGTTTTAACATACAAATGATACTTCAAAGACTAAAATTGATATTTCAACATCTAAAAAAGGTGCAATACCTCAACATCTAAACTCAATACACACGATACTTATTCTTGTAATATACAGCGATACTTTAGAGGTTAAAATCAATACAATAGTACAAAAAGTGGTACGCGATACTTTAGCTCCTAAATTCAGTACATGCTATATTTTAGATATATAGTAAATTTGATACGATCGTCGTAAGATCGTTAGACATGTTTAATACAAGTATTTTCATATAAAAAAATATAACAATACTTCGAGAAATTCATAAGCGAATGAACTATTGATTTTAAAAAAAATCTTATTGATTTATAATTGAATTATGTAATACGTCAAATCACTCCGTAAGTGCCTATCTATATCATGACCGCATTGCTTATATATCATTGGGCTTTTATCGTTATCACTGAAACGTTTTCATTAGTAATTTTGTGACAGGTGTCATACAGACATTAACCTAATTGAGAAGGATAACAAATAATAAGACGAAATGCAATTAATACGCAATTGATTATTCTTATTATTATTTTAATTATGACACATACCGAAGGGATATACACACTGGCGAATTGTTAGACCTATGTCTACACTCTTTGATTTGTTTTGATGATGTTTGAATTAACAAGTGATTATATAAATAGTTGGATATTGCGATGATATATAGGATGATACATATATGGTTCGGTGACCACAATGGCTACCACTTCGGTTAGCGAGCTCACCGAAGGCAAGAAGAAAGTAGAATAAGAGAAGCTCTTCCACGAGCACTTCGGAATCCGAAGGTCAGATTGTGCAAACTCATAGGCAAGCCAGTACGAAAATGAAGAACTAAAAACAAGACTTCGGAAGACAATTGGGTGAGAGCTTTTGATATGAGAACCAAGTTCGGGGACTACCTCTGATATCTGAAGTTGACAGAATATTTTAAAAGAAAAATATGACCGTTGGAACTGAAATAAAGTTCGAGTTTCCAAATTGATAAAAGGCTAGGGTTCATCAGGTTCTGATATCAGAACCTAAAGATTTGGAATCCGAACCTCTGTTACCGGCAAAAATTCAAAGCGCGAATATGACTGTTGAAAAGCTATTTCAAACCATTATAAAAGCTCTAAAGCTCATTCTAAAAACTTAAGAAGTCAATAGCCATATCCCACTCCAAGATTATATTGAGAGCTTATATTTACATCATTTCATTACATTTTTTATTTGTTCATGGGGATTTGAGGGTTTGGGAATTTCTTTTTATAAAAGAGCAAATTTGTGCCCATTTCATGTGCTTACTTGTAATCTCAAATTGAAGAGGTAAACTTACATATCCATTGAGGGATTGAAGCTCTAAACACTTAGAAGTGTGTTAGGCATATTGTCAAAAGTCCTAATCTCTTGCTAAAGAGATAGACAAGGTGAAAGGGGGAGTTTAAAGAAAGAGGGAGTCTTGAGTAAGTTCTAATTCCTTGAGAAGGATTAGACTGATTAGGCTAAAAATTCATTTATTAAGATATGAGGAGTCTTGAGTAAGAACCAAAATCCTTGAGGAAGGATATAACAAAAGATCTATTTCCTAGTCTTAGAGAATTAGAGAAATCCTAGTTTAGAGTTAATATAGGATTGTCTTGTTAAAGCCTTAAGATCAAGAGTTTCCTAAAGTGTAAAGATTTTGAGACACGCCTTTTAAGTGTTTCCTAAAGTGGATTATGAAATCCCAAGTTGTAGAACATGGGGAATGGGCTAGGATTCAAAGGTAATCCGGACAACGATAATTTCTTGTGTTGTCTTCTTTAATTTGTTTTACAAATTGATTTGACAAAATACACTTCACACAATCACACTTGGCTTTTGGTTTTCAAATTTGAAATGACTTATCAAAGTTGTTCATTTCAGAAAAAACTTTTACAAGTGTCGAAAACATAATTCATCCCCTCCCCCTCTTAGGTTGTAAACATTAAAAAGAATTTTCACGGATCCATAAAAAATTTTTAGAAGGGGCTAGTGTAGTAAATCTACTATAAGTAAATAATTCAAAACAAATTCATGTAAACCATGTAATTCAATCAAAACTTATATAAACCATATATTCAATCAAAATTCACAAATAATATAGAATTAAAATCAATTTAAAACTTTTTAATTTTTTCAAAATAGACCCCTAAGTAAAATTCTGGACTTCAATTCAAAACAATACAAATTTAATTGAATTCAATCACTCAAATTAATGAGTAATGATACACATTTTAACTAATTCATCACAATATTTTAGAGTTAGTGATATGACATGCATTCATTAGGTAATTAATTATAATAACTTATAACTTTAAACCTACAATCAAAAAAATCCAGACAATAAAAATTTCAAATAATAAACTTATCTCCAATAAAAATGAATACCAAATAGAGCAAGAGAATACAATCCTTAAGTATTGTAAAAACCTAGAAAGAGAAAGAGTTTGAAAGAAAAACAAATAAAATGAAAAAAAAAAAAAAACCGGACTATATTTTTTGATTATATATATTTAATATGTCCAGCTTACAACTTGCAAAAGAATGTGACAACTAAGCAACAATCAATCCTAATTAAGTAAGAGGGGATGTGAGTGTATGGGCTGCACACTCGAAGGCAGCGTCAGGTGTTGTGGGCAGACTTAAAATTGGCCATAGCGGGTAAGCCAGCTGTTTGCATGGGGGACTCCAACGCCATAGCCGCAATGGAGGAGTACAAGGGCTCCTCGACGCCGGACTTGGGTTCCATGCAGGATTTTGCGGAGTTCATATATCGATGGCTGCCCACCATGGGTTCATTGTATACGTGGGCAGGCTATCGATCGGTATTGGGTCAGGTCAAAGGTCCTAAAGAGGTTGGATTGGGTTTTGGTTAATCAAGACTGGTGCAACACTTTACTGGGCTGTACAGTTACTGTTCTCAGTCGGGCAACTTAGGATCACACACCACTACTGCTGAAGCCGCCAACCACAGTGCCGACAGGGCGGAAGTGCTTTCGGTATCAAACCATGTGGGAAAATAAGGACTGTTTTCTGGAGGTCTTTGGGAATGTCTTCTCTGGGGTGCAGGAAGGCGAAAAGGAGTTTATGAGGGCTCAAATGAATTTTGACTCAGAAGGAGGGGACGACGAGCTCATTGTGCTACGGAAAGCAGAGGCCAATTTAGCCCAAAGGCTGCTCGAGGAGGAGAAGTATTGGAAGCATAATTCCCGGGTAAAATGGCTGAAGGAGGGAGAGCAGAGCACGCGCTACTTTCATACCACGCTCCTGAATAGACGAGCGAAATCCGGCATTTTTGAGATCCGGGATGTCACGGGTAACAGGCTATCAGAGGCAGCGGAAATAGGAAGGAAAGCAGTTAATTTTTTCCAGCACCTCTTTACGAAGGAGGAGACGAGTGAGGAAGCCATAGATGGCTTGCTGCAGCACGTGCCCCGGCTAGTAAACAATCCTCAGGCCCTCTTAACGCCAGCCACAGAGGAGGAGCTTCAAATATTACTATGGGAGCTGGACTCCAAGAGTGCACCAGGCAGTGATGGTTTCCCGGGCGGATTCTATCTCTATTCCTGGGATATAATCAAGGAGGATTTGCTTGAGGCGGTGAAGGAGTTCTTGCTGGGTATCCCTATTCCCAGAGCTATAGCGAGTACTTGGATCACCCTCTTGCCTAAGAAGCAGGTTCCGAACACATTCACAGATTTCTGGCCAATCAGACTTGTGCCATTTTGTGAACAAGGTTCTAACTAAAGTGCTCTGTGCCACCTTGTGCAATTTCGTGAACAAGTTTTACCTAAAGTGCTCCGGGCCAGATTGAAGGGGGTGATGGATGGCCTCATTTCCCGGAGCAGTCAGCTTTTATGCCAGGTCATGAAATTGCAGATAACATTCTATTAGCGCAGGAGATGGTCGCGTACGTACCTGGATAAAAAATATAGAGATGGGAATATTATCTACAAATTGGACATGGTAAAGGCTTTCGACAGGGGGTTCTTGGCATTTTTTGGATCGGCTCCTTTGTAAGCTCGGGTTCCTGCAGCTCTTTTCGGAATTAGTCCTTGGAAACTTAAGATCTGCATGGTTTTCAGTTCTGCTTAATGGCCAGCCATATGGTTTCTTTCAGGCGTCAAGGGGAATCAAACAGGGCGACCCCCTGTCCCCATTCCTATTTTGGTGGCCGAGTCCTTTATAAAGGCGTTAAATGCATGGGTGGATTCAGGGAAAATTGATAGCGTATGCTCTGCCGCGAGGGGCACATCGGATCTCCCATTTGAGTTTCGCGGACGAACTCTTAAAAAAATGATAAGTATAAAATTAAAATAATATAAATCATATATCCTAATTCGATTTTTGAATTGGTTTTTGGGTTGAATACCAAATTAGAAAACCGATTCTAAAACCGAATTCATAATTCGAATTCGCTTTCAAACCAAACCTAATTCGAATACTGAATTCGAATTGAGTTATTCGAATTCGGTAAATTTGAATTCGGTTCGATTTTCGAATTAGACCAAACCATGCCCATTCCTAGAAAGAACAGAAGAAATTTGGGAGAGAAAATTATGAGAATTCCATTATCAAGCATACCTCTTCTTTACCCGTACAATACTATTTATACTATTAGTCGTCAACAATTACATATTACAAAAGTTCCTACTACTAACTATTACAATTTAATCCCTAAAGTCATGACAGATTTTTAACATACTAGTACTATACAATTTTTAGAGATACCAACTAAATATTGTTGGAAATGTTTCAATAATTAAGAAAAAAAAAATTGGAATAAAGGTTCAATACGAAGTTCAGTGTCGAACAACTGGCCATCGAAACATTAAGTTCGAATACGGACTTGGCTTTTGAAACGCTGTCGAGATCAAAAGGCAAAAATATACCTAAGTCTCAAATTATGTTTGATACCAGAATCAGACATCGAAGGGGCACTTTCAACTCCAAATAACAAAGATAATTCAAGATGTAATGCTCTTTCAAGTTTTTAATAAATGATGTCCTTTCTCCATGTTTAAAAGTTGGCTAATTTGCAGTTTGACATCTTAGTGGGGTGAGCACTAAGAAAAGCATTACAATTTACATCTTTTGATGAAAAACAAGAGCTCAATTCAAAGTACCATATATATACTCTGTAAAAACTGCAATGACAGAACCAGGAACTGTTTTCAAGGGGTCACCCTCAACCAGAAGCTTGCAAAAATTCAGAAAGCCTGATAATATATTATTTGCAAGCTACGTCCACTGCGATCTAAAGCCTGATAATATATTATTGGTTCCGAGAACAAGAAACGGAAGAGTTGAATTCGTGGCAAAAATATGTGATCTTGGACTAGCTAAGAGAGCTCGTGGTAATCAGAAAAGGAGGTCGAGATCTGAGTCGAAATATTGGAGGGGTACACCTGCGTATTTATCGCCGGAAGCAGTCAAGGACGGTGTCCAAGAAACGTCAAGCGATATTTGGTCATTGGGATGCATAGTGTTGGAGATGTTGACCGGAAAGTGTGCGTGGGATGTCCAAGAACAAGGAGACTACCAGGAAAATGTCTTGAAACTTATAGGAAAGAGTCTTTCAGTGCCCAAGATTCCCAAGGAATTATCTTGGGAGGCTATTAGTTTCTTGAGTTACTGTCTAAGAAGAATGGCTCAAAAAAGGTTGCCTGCCAAAACTTTGTTACGCCATCCGTTTGTGAATGTTGAGGGATATCTTTGATAAAATTAATTCGTTTGAAGATTGAAAAGTAGGAGACATGGATGATTTTAGAACTGCACAGGAAGAGTACTCTGGTTTTACAAGGGAAGTTCTTCAAATTGCATATATCAATTAACTCTGAAAAATTTACATGCAAGAAGAAGTTGAAATCATTTTTTGATGAATTTTAACATGCATGATCGATCTTGTAGAAATTTTTACTTTTATCCTTCTTATTTTGCAGCAATTTACTATGGATATGTGGCTGAGGTATCCTCCTGGTGGCATATAGGTTTATATTATTCTGTCATTCTTCCTGAATGTTTTTGTTTCCCCCTCTTAAACTTGCATCCTTATTTCCAGTCTTGTAAATGTGAGAACTCATCTGATCTTTTCATCACTTGCAGTAGTTCTGTTCTTTGTATTTGTTGATGTTGATGATCTGTAAATTATATGGATTTTGGGTCTTCTGTGGTGAATTTACAACTACGGGAAGCAATGGCAGTTCTCAAAATGTAGGCATCACTAAATGTTAGCAATGATCTGTCAATCGATTCAATTTAATGGATTTCGGGTCTTCTGCAGTGAAAGTGTTAGTGAATGTGAATGTACAACTGCAGGAAGCAGGGGCAGTTCTTCAAAATGTAGTTATCACCTTTTGTTAACATAGTATGCATTGAGTTGTTATGGAAACATTTGTTGTTATACTCATATCTTAGTCTTACCTTGATGATCTTAGTCTGAAACAGGACAATGTTGCAGACACCACGGGGTTCATGCTACTGACAATTCTTGTCACACTGCTTATACTGAAATCAATCTGTTAAGAGGCCGTTATTGCTACACAAATTTTGGTTTAATCCTATTCAAAGGTTGAAATCTAGGGAGGAAAATGTATATAAAATTTCAAAAAGTCATTTGCTTTCTTCTAGGCTTCAAGGAAAGGCACATTGTCATGCCTCAACTCTGGTAACAAACCATTTCTGTATTACTAATTTCTTCCCTAACATCTGCTACAATTTATCCTTTATCATCCTTTTCTGTATGATTTTAAGCAAGGTCAATCCAGTTATTGCCGTTTCAAGTTATGACAGACAGAGTTCCGTTGGTTGGTCTGAAAATGTCCTGTTTTAACATGGCAAACTCGAAAGTTTTCCTTGCAACTAGGGAAGGTGTTTACTGCAATTAACTGGAGAAAATTATGATTTCTTGTTGACAGTTGTAAAAACACAAGCGGAGGCAACTGGGGAAGGTGTTTTTACAGCCAAATTTGAAAAAGTTTTTATTCAGTCATTAGACACTAGAAAATGTTTTGTTGAGAGTTAAGAGTGGCGGTAAAAACAAGGGTCTTGTAACATCGAAATCATGAGTTGGAATCTTGACGAGGATGAAGTAAAAGATGCACCACACATCTTCAATCTTTCCTTTACAACATATGACTGAAAATACCATGATTAATGTTCATACATGATCATAAGTTCATTTTCTGATAATGTCTTCTTCAACTACTACAAACTTTGGTGGTGGTTACTAATTATTGGAAGCTCTTCTTGGTTTCTTGTGCTTGCGAGCTATAACTTTCAGAGTTGTGAGAGAAGATGGATCATTTCTGGGCGGGGAGAGCACATGGCTTGTAAAGGTTTAGCCTTGTTCAGAGTGATTCGATTTTCAAAGCTACTATCCATATCACCATCCTCATCTTCAACATTTTCCCAGTAAAAACACTGAATCAAAGCCCCCACTGCCAAAGAAACGTTCCGAATGCCCAAATTGGCTCCGGGACAAGCTCTTCTCCCTATCCCGAATGGTACAAAGTTGTAACTGAACTGATGATCTTCTTTTCCCCCGGCCTCAAATCTCTCCGGCACGAACTTTTCAGGCTGCTCCCAGAGCTTGGGATCCCTGTGCACGGCCCAAGCATTGGCAAAAATAATGGTCCCTTCCGGAATGTCAAAGCCCCCAACTTTACAATCTTGGGATGCATAATGAGGAAGTAGCAGCGGCGCTGCAGGATACAGTCTCATAGTCTCATTGACGACACAACGAAGATATGTAAGCTTCGGAATATCCGATTCATCCATCAATCTTTCGTGTCCGACAACGTTGTCAATTTCAATCCGCAGCTTCTGCATTGCATTTGGGTGATTGATTAAGAGCGACATAGCCCATTCTATGGTCAGTATTGATGTTTCTCTTCCTGCTGAAAGCATTATCTGAACCATAGAGGAAACCACATTAGTGCATATTTCACCATAGAATATTGAAGGAAAGAAAAACTTAGAAACGGAGTACCTACCAAAACCATACTCTTTATAATGTCATCTGAGAGAAAATCAGGGTCCAATTCTTGATGACAAAGGAGACTTTCAATCAATGATTCTTTCTTCTTCTTGTTCATCCAGGTTTACCTTTCCGAAGTTCATCAACCAAACCCTGCATGAATAGATCTTTGTTCTTGTGCAAAGAGATCATCCCCTTTTCCACCCCTTTATAACCAATCCACCTTAAAACTGGCAAGAAGTCAAACAAGGTCAACTTAATCGCTGAGCCAAACATTCTCCTGAATTCTTCAATCACTTTTTTCCCCAAATCGTCATCCTCCTCTCCGATGGAAGATCTTCCGGCAACCATCCTCATGATAACATTGAGTGTAAAAACTGAAATCCAATGGTTCAGATCAACTCTTTGGATTCCGTTCTTCGTGACCCGGAAAAGTGAACGGAGAATCATCTCAACTTCTTCTTCCCTGACGATTGAGGACTTGTGGAGCCTGTGGACAGATAAAGACTCAACAACAACGAGGCGGCGAAGAACCCTCCACAGATGGCCATAAGAAGCTGCTCCGATTGTCAAGTAATTGTAGGTGAACCTGTCGGAGGCCATGCTCTGAGGACGGTTTGCAAGAACGACATCGTTTTTCACGAAGCACTCTTCAATGGCGGATGGAGATGAAACGACAAGAAGGGACCGGCAACCGAAACGGAGGGAGAAAACAGGGCCATATTTGGAGGCCAGTGAAGCTAAATCTTCATAGAGCTCTCTCTTGATGAGGTGGAGATGGCCAATGATTGGAAGCGCAGGTGGGCTTGGCGGTAAGTTCCTGGTTTTCTTGGACATGAATTTCTTGGTAAGGATAAAGAGAAAACAACACGAGAAGATGAAGTAGATGTAGAGATTCTCCATGGAGAAGGAGAAGTTGAAAATCAAATGAGTTTTTCTCTTCACTCAACGAAGAAAGCAAGGAGAGAAAAGGTTCAATCTTGAAAGTCTTCTGGATCTGTTTCATTCCAGTTCCACCGAAACATAACAAAACAATCACGTTCTCTGTGGATAAGGCCAAAGAACTAAAGATACACGTTGAGATTTCTGAATGGACGGACAAAACTTCCATGCGGCCAATCATTTTATGCGATTTTATAATGCGAGCCGCCATAAATAAAATTATCTTTATTACATAAGTAATTTAATTAGAATATATAACCAAATTTAGCTTTGGATTTGGTACCAGAGCCAAAAAGTAATTTAAGGTGATAGGAATTTTTTATCTTTATTTTTTCATTTGCATAGTTGTAGTAGAGGTACCGTGATTAAGACCCCTTCACCAAAGTTGAAAATCATTTTTAATAATTAAAGCTCACAAGTCACTTAATCGGTTGTTTCACCAAAAATGGGATTTTCCTTACTGTTGAATAACTAAATTGATTAAACATTTAACATTTTAATTTTTGCTCTTTTTTTATTATTAACATGTGAATCAGAATATTTAATCATTCGATCTTGTTTAATAAAATGCTGATTTGAATGCATATATATTTAAAATGTACCACTTTAACTTTATATTGAATTTTTTATATTTTAATATGCAAAATATCAATTATTACGATAAAACATGAATTATGATTAATGGAAACAATAAAAAAATAAATAAAACACATTAAATGAATGGTTAAAACACACCCAAAAAAAAGTAATTCATTACAACTTATTAAAATTCCAAAAAAAAATTTGACAAACGAATCGACTATAAATAATCTAAAAGAAATTAAAAGTTGTACAATTGATTTGCAATTTGTTCACTTGAATTATGAACAAATATTTTTTCAGCTTTTGTAAATCTATTATCTTCTCCTTTGATTTGGTGAACTATGTCCAGTCTCTTCAATATTCTCCACCATATCTTCATCAACAAATTGTCTAAAATAAAAAGCATTTCTCGAAACACTTTGCACATAATTATGAATGGTAGCACCAGCAATTACAATGTTCCCTTGTGTTGCAAATGGGTATGAGGCCATTTTTGTAAGAATCGGGAAGCGAATTTTGATACTCTGAATGCCCTTTCAATAACGTTTCTCAATCTTGCCTGTGATTGATTAAATCGTTTTGTTTTTTCTTGGACGTCCGCCACACTACAACAAACCGGCTCTTCAACACCGATTATTTGAGCCCTTTAGGACCAGATTTGCTCTTTTTCGTTCCAATGCGAGTGATATGATGATCTCGGCTCTTCGACATTGGTTTTCTTAGACCCAGTGTTAAAGATCCATGATTTCAACACCGGCAATTGTTAAAACCAGTGTAAACGTAGAAAGTTTTTATAAAAAATAAAAATTTCACAGCATAATACAATATAATCTAATTAAAATACCGTTAATATATTACACAAATAAGAATAAACTATGCAAAAAATAGTTAAGAACTAGTCAACTATAAAATGCAATAATTTATCATTTTACATATATCAACCTTTGAAGTACAGTACCAAAAAATGCATTATTAATATTACAACCAAAAACAATTAATATATTCATCTTTCTCTCCATCTTCGTCTTTTCATTTCCCTTCAACTCTTCCTATTCGTCTATCTAGAGCTACATTTTTCCTTTTCGTCTATCTAGAGTTTATCCTTCTCTTCATCTTTGTAAAGCTTTTGCTTCCATAGTCTTCCTCTTTGTCCGGTCACTTCCATATTTTCTTTCATCCAAGCAGTTATTCTCTCTCTTTTGCATCTTTGTGGGGTACCGTTCCCGTCCTCTCTAGCAGCGGTAGGTTGCTGTCGAAAGGCCATTAACCACATGACCTTTGTCATCCTCCATATTCTTTGTCATTCTTCAGTCATACTACTAGAGCGAAACAAGTATGGAAACATCACTGAAAAACCTAAAACCAAACTAGTGAATGAAGTGCCGAGAGCAACCTAAGGCTATAATGGAAGAATAGTTGAACCGAAAAATTTTTTGAATAACTAAAAATCGACGATAAAACCCGAAGGAAAGCAATCTAGTGCAATTATCCTTATTGATATGGGTATCCAAATCAACATGGATAATAGCATTAGATTGCTATCAAGCAGCTTTTATTGTTGGCTTTTCATGTTCATTCTCTAACTTTTCAGGTACAGCTCTTCCTCTTACTAGCCTAAGGTTACTGTCAATGCCCGATTCACCATTTTGGCCTTAGGTTTTTTGGTCACACTTCCGTATTTTCCTAAACTAGAGATCAAGGTATTTCGTTCTAGTTGGATAACAGTAATATATATATATATATAGCAAGAAAGTCCAGAGAGGTTAAAACATATAGTAAGAAACTCGAGTTTAAAACAATAGCATTAACTTGCTTTAAGCTCTCTTTTCCCCAAGTTTTCAACAACACCAACCATCAATTAGTACAAATACACTAAAAATGAGTGATGCTGCAAAAAACAATATCTATAAATTTTAAGAATACAAACAACCATTTAAACATGCTTTTAGTACCCAAAAAAAGAAAAACAAAACAAAACAAAAATAAATAGTGCTAGTGCCGATTCAATCTAAACAGTTTCATAAACTAGTATAACAAGCTTTTGATCATCATTCAAAGAAATAGAAAACAAATATAAAACAGGATATATATTGAATCAGACTACATGGGCCGATTCAATCAAAATAGTTTTTAAAAAACTAGTAACATGCTTTGCTCATTACCCAAAAAAATAGAAAACAAAATATTAAAACAGGATTTAAATCGAATCGGACTGGAGGGGTGCCAATTCGATCAGACTCCAGTCCTTATTAGATAAAGTCCAGAGTTTGCTTGCAGGGTGGCAGAAGAGATTCTTGTCACCAGGGGAGCGTCTGATTTTGATCAAACATGTTCTTTCAGCTATTCCAACTCATGTATGGGCTGTGCTTAAGCCTCCCAAGGTAGTCATCCGAGATTTGGAGGCTTGTTTTGCTTGATTCTTTTGGGCTCGACAGAGGAAAATTGTCCGCGCAAGCATTCGCGATCCTAGCGAAAAGTTTGTTTTCCAACGGCGGAGAATGGGTTGGGTGTCCGCAGCACCAAGGGGGTAGTGGATGCCTTTTCTTGTAAAATTTGGTGGAACGTTCATGCATCATCGTTTCTTTGGGCAAGGTACATGCGGTCTTTACCTATGTCTGCAAGAAAATCCAGAACTTGGGTGCGGTATAGGGATGTGCAGGAATTCATGGCGCAAAATACAATGGTGGACCTCAATGATGGGGCAGCGTATTTTTGGTTTTTGAATTGGCTTGGTGTGGGGCACTTGGCGGCTTTTGCCCCTCCAACTTGGATACGCAATCCTCAGTTGACAGTGCGAGAATTTTATGAGCATAAAGGTATTTACTTGGAGGAGTTCTCAGACTATTTTGAGCTGGATATTTGATTAGCTTTGAGAGATGTTGATATCGATTTCCATGAGGGTACTGATAGGTATGCTTGGAAACCGGAGCCAGCCGAGATTTTCTCCATAAAATCGGCTTACGAGCTACTGAGGGATCGCAGGCCTCTTCAGTGGCTAGCAGGGCCTTCGTCACTGACATACCCTTGAAGATTTCTGTCTTTATGTGGTGCCTTCTCAATTCCCTACTGTCATTTGACGACATATTACGCACTATGGGTTTTTCAATGGGATCAAAGTGTGTTTTCTGCGAGCACAAGGGAGGGTTGCACCATGTTTTTTTGCACTGTTATCGGGCACAGGAGGTATGGGATCATTGGTTTTATCTGGTCCGTTTGCAACAGTCGCCGGGGGCTTCGATTTCAGGCATGTTTGAGTTTTTAACAGAAACTGATCACCTTCCCAAGGGCTTTGGGGCCTTTGTTCGCTTTGTATTGTTTTGGGTAATATGGAAAAGTTACAACAAAATGTGGCATGAGGGTGTGTGCCAACCTGTTGCCAGGGTCCTCCAAGAAACAAGGTCTCTTGATTTTACCCTCTCTGATTTCTCGCCTCCTCCACAACTGTCCGCTTGTAGGTTTTTAGTTAACAATAGCGTCATTCCAAAATGGGCTTATCGGAAATGTAGGGATCCTAAAGTGGTAGCATGGCTGCCTCCTCCTCCAGGTGTGTGGAAACTTAATGTAAATGGGTCCTCGTTGGGGAATCCGGGACCCTCAGGTGCAGGATTTGTTGTACGTGATTCTACTGGGTATGTCTTGTTGGCAGGGGGTACATCTTTGGGATTCCTTACAAGCTTTCAGGCTAAAGCGGTGGCTCTTTTTTTGGGTTTATTGGCCTGTAAGCAAAGAAACATTCAGTCACTCTGGGTGCAGTCTGATTCTCTTACATTGCTAAACTGTTACCAGGCAGGACTATGGTCATGGTGGGCATCTCCTGTCCTAAAACGTATTGTGGGCCTACGTGGCTTCTTCCCAACTTTCATTTTCACTCATATCTACCGGGAGGCGAATGCGGTTGCGGATCATCTAACACGGCTGGCAAGTGCTTCTACTGACTCTTCACTCACACCACCCTACCTCCGGAGACGCTTATGGTAGTTTAGATGCTCATAGTTTCCCTTATTTAAGGGTTTGAGTAGTTTCTACTTGTATAGGTTGCATCTGCATTTTTGCATTTTGTATTCCTAAGGTAAGGTTTATTATGTGCCCCTTTGGAACCTCTTTTGGCATTGTGTCTTTTTTTAATTAATAAAGGGTCATCGTGCCTCACAGTCACTTAATTGGCTATTACCCAAAATAAAGAAGAAGAAAAAAAAAAAAAAACCATTAAGAAGTATCATGCATCTAGAACCCAAAAAATACAGAAAAATAAATCAAACCCAGAAATAAAAAACAAGGTTTAGATCAAATCGGACTGCAGAGTGCCGGTTTGATCTAAACAATTTTTTTAAAAAAAAAAAATCAGTATCATGCATTCAGAACCCAAAAAAAATACAAAAAAATAAAACAAACTCGAAAAAAATAGGGTCCATATCAAATCAAACTCGGACTGCAAGGATGTCGTTTTGATTTAAACACTTACACAAAAAAACTGTAAAATGTTGCCAAATACAAAATTTATCGAAACACAATAATATAAAATTACTAAATTTTATCGAAACAAAATGCAAAAAAAAAATATTATACCTACAATGGCGGTGAATACTATTCGCTTTCTCCGTAAAAACCAGTCGCTTTCTCCGTAAAAACCAGAAAGATGACGTATTCTTCTCCATGGAAGCCTACAAAATAAAACAATAAAACCGATACAAATCAAAGAATTCCCAATGTTTAGGTGATAAAACTAATTTAAAATAGCCGAACATAAAAAGTTTTTACCTATCCTGGGTGATGAATGTGGGTGTCACCTCGCCAAACTCGATTCGAACAACAAAGGCAATATCCGACAGTTTTTGGGTGTGAGCCAAAATGCCAATTCAATTTTTGGATGTTAATCTGTCACAATGAAAATTTATGGTTAATATATCACAATGAAAATTTATGGTTAATCTGTCACAATTTTTGGATGTTAATCTGCCAAAAATGTCATCATACTTTTTCAGAATTTCCTGTTTGGTCACTAAACTTTTTTTTTTCCAGAAACGTCACTATACTTTCGAAAAAGGGCCAGAAATGTCATTCCGTTAGATTTTTTCCGGAATAGTCAACATGTGTCTCTCACATGCTTTTTTTGGGTATTTTTACCTTTTTACTGTTCATTTCTTTTTCTTTCTTTCTTCTTCTCTAATGGTTCAGACCATCTTCTTCGTTTTTTTTCTTTCTTCT
The DNA here is from genome assembly GCA_016801395.1 of Leptodermis oblonga. Classification (NCBI taxonomy): domain Eukaryota; kingdom Viridiplantae; phylum Streptophyta; class Magnoliopsida; order Gentianales; family Rubiaceae; genus Leptodermis; species Leptodermis oblonga. The sequence continues at coordinate 19,925,203 of CM028750.1, read as the reverse complement.
TCTCCGATTGTTCAGACCAGCTTCTCTTTTTTTTTCCCCCAAAATAAGGTGACCAAAATAAATAAAAAAAATTCAATTTTATCCATTGTAACACTAAATTAAAAATAGAAAATTTTCATTAATCAAAGTTACAAGTTAACATTAATAAAGGGTAAAGATGATAATTTTACAAATTTATTAATCTGTGAATTTTTTGCTACGGTGACACTTCTTACTTTTTAGAGGAAAGACGGTGCATTTTAATAAAAACTGTAAAAATACTAAACCCGTTAAAGTGTTTTTTTTTTTTATTTTTTTTTTTTGAAAAGCCGTTAAAGTGTTATAGTGCTCTGTTAATTGAGTATTTCATACTAACTTGTTCTCACTCGTATTTCGTAATACTCTGTTTCCAAACTGAACTCATATTTCCAAAATTGAACTCATAATTTGGGCGGGGAGCTGGATAACAAATTAACTGTCGCTGAGGATTTACGCAATTTGAGTAAAGGATTTCCATTTTAGGCGGCGGATTGCTGATGTTTATTACTACAACATAAATACCTCTTGCTCGAATTCTCCAACTCTACGTGAAATTTCTTTTCTTGTTGTTTTTTTCCTTCTTTCGAAAAGTTTGAACATCGAAGGTTTTTGAGAATGAGGTTGAAGATCAAATTGACGCTGAAAGAGAAAAGGGTAAGCTACGGTGATGGAGCGCAATGGCGCCGAGGCCAGTTGCTTGGGAATGGAGGTTTTGGATCTGTCTTTTTCGCAACCTTGCGAGAGTCGCAGCCGTCGTAGCGTTTCCTGCCGTCGCATATGGCCGTGAAATCAGCCGAGGTTTCAAAGTCAATTTCGCTCAAGGAAGAACAAGAAGTGCTGGCCGCTCTCGCGGACTGTCCGAATGTAATTCATTGCTACGGAGAGGAGACTACGACGGGTTCTGACGGTACCATTGCGAATAACTTGCGGCTGGAGTATGGTTCCGGCGGAACCCTCTTTGACCAGATTACAAAGTCAGGGCGCGGCGGATTGCCGGAAGCAGAGGTGCGGTGGTACACAAGTTCTTGAAGGGTTGATTTACATCCATGAAGCTGGCTACGACCACTGCGATCTAAAGCCTGATAATATATTATTGGTTCCTACAACAAGAAACGGAAGAGTTGAATTCGTGGCTAAACTATGTGATCTTGGACTTGCGAAGAGAGCTCGTGGTAATCAGAAAAGGAGATCGAGATCTGAGCCGAAATATTGGAGAGGTACACCTACGTATTTATCACCGGAAGCAGTCAAGGACGGTGTCCAAGAAACGCCAAGCGATATTTGGTCATTGGGATGCATAGTTTTGGAGATGTTGACCGGAAAGAGTGCTTGGGATGTCCAAGAACAAGGAGACTACCAGGAGAATGTCTTGAAACTTATAGGAAAGAGTCTTTCAGTGCCCAAGATTCCCAAGGAATTATCGTGGGAGGCTAAGAGTTTCTTGAGTTACTGTCTAAGAAGAATGGCTCAAAAGAGGTTGCCTGCCAAAACTTTGTTACGCCATCCGTTTGTGAATGTTGAGAGATATCTTTGACAATCAGAAAGATTGAAAACAGAGATGATTTGAGAACGAGTATTCTGTAGTTGTGAAGGTTTTACAAGGGAAGTTCTTCAGAGTTTTGATGAATTTTTTGGAAGGCTAGCTGTAAAGTTTTAACATGAATGTTCCTGTAGAAGTTTATTTTTAACTCTTCTTTTGTATACTCTTAGTAACTTTTATCCTTCTTCTTTTGCAGCAACTTATTATGCCCCTTTGCACTCTACCTCATCAATATGTGGCTATGTATCTTCCTGGGGGCAATATGTTCTTGTTTTTCTGTCACCCTTCCTGAATGTTTCTTGTTCTTCATCCATTCTTCTTTTATTCCTTTGATCCCTGAAAATAATTGCATGCTTATTTCCCGTCTTGCACATTGTTTATATTTGTTGGTAATCTGTAAATTACTTGCATTTTGGATTTTCTTGTGGTGAAATTGAAAGTGAATGTACAAGAAAAGGCAGTCCTCAAAGTTTGGTATCACTAACTGTTATTGTAGCAGGCAAGATTCAGGTATGGTCCTGAGATTGTTGTCCGTAATGTTAATACTCCCTCAGTTCCATTAGAAAAATCTAGTTGTACATCTGTTTATGAGTCAACAAGGTACAGCTCCAAAGTTGACACTTCTAATGGAACGATGGGAGTATATCTTTATGCGGCTGAGATATCTTAAGAGTGGCAGCGCCCCTCCGACTCCTCCCCCTTTCATGGTTCACAACAAATGGAGTGCTGCTGCTTCTCCCATTGTTCCTGCACTGATTGGGAAGGTGCCCTCCTCACCTGTAGCAGTTGGAATCTCCCCGGGATGTGACAGAAACTTTGGCTTAAAGGGGAAAAGACAGAGAAGCTAGGCTAGGGAAGTTTCAATTATTATTGTTCATGTGGTGGAAGAAAGCAAATACATTAGGATATAGATTCACTGTTGATTCTATCTATGTATGCATAATTCTATCTCTGTATATTCCCTGTTCTTTTAGATTGATTAAAATAAGTTTTAGATGTGAAAAGTGTATTAGTAAATAATAAAAAATTGAAAATATGGAAATGAACACGGCTACCCGTGTTTCTGTCGGAAATGGCCACCCCCTTGGGACTCTACATTTTGTCTTTAGGAGACAAACCTTCCAGGGAAAGTGGAAGGAATTATTTCAAAACTGCAGCAACTTTGAGATCAAAGATCACACACCTAGCTCTTATTTTTCCTTGCCAATTTAGAAATGTAAATGCACAAGGGAATAATTACAGACGTAACCAAGACGATCATTAAAGATGTGAATGTTGTGAGAAGAAAAAAGTAGAGTCAAAGGAAAAGCGTTCAAGTGAACTGATTTTACTGCAAGTCAATTTTGCATTATTGTTCCAAAGATTAGATAGCTGAGGCTAACTTGAACTTGAATCCAAAAACAAAAAATGGGATCCAAGATTAGAAACCATGTGTATTAGAAATTCCTGAGACATAAAATTTGCGTTACAGGGATTTTTTGTTAACATGATAATACAAATGTAACTTTCTGATGCTCTATTTCAGATGCAAGAGCATAAAAGAATTCAAAAAGGAAATTCAACAAGCTAGTGAAGTAACAACTGAAAAATACTACTCTCTAAGACCATCCCATCATGGTAAAGCAGCAGCCAAAAGATTAGTGGCCGGAGGCATCATAGCAACAGCTCCCCTTTCAGTGTTTGAGTATTTCCTGTAGATCACCCTCAGCTTGTGATCTGCAGCCATAGCATGGTAGCTCACTAGTAGCTTGGCACAATCCCTGTTCAAAACAATTTCATTCGTTAAGAAACACCTCTCACAATTTCGATAAAAGTGAAATAAATAGTGACAAATCGACTTACAATAACTGTGACTCTGTGAAACCAGTGTGCAATTTAAGAGTATCATCCCAAAGAGGGCTCTTATTCAGTGTGCATCTTGCTGCATACACCGCTGAGGCGGCGATCATCGATGGACAGTAAATGCTGGTTGCATAATTCATCATCCCCAGCTCAGCTAGGAAGTTAACCATGTTCTCCATCTAATATGTTCAAATCCCAGAAATGAATAACCAAGTTAATTTACTGACCAGAAAATTGTTTCAGGGTGAAAATGCACTGTAAAAAAAAAAATGCACTTACATTTGAGTCAGGAATAGAAGCTTTGATGAAGCGCACAAGAAACACATATGGCGTTGGAACTGTCAAATTCCATTGCAATTCACCAAGAATGCGTTTTTCCATCACCAACATTTGTGCATGAGTATAGGCTCTATCAGACATGCACACAAAGTCATTCACCTGCATCATTTTTGCACCATTTGACAAAGGTTAATATTATTGGCCATGAATTTTATCAGAAAACACCAAAATATGAAAACAATTTTACTTGCCTCAGGTGCCCAGATTTCTTCATATTTTGAGGCCACAAGCATGGCACCCATGCCAAGTAACTGGAGCTCCTTCCTGGGAGTAGGCTTCACGGCAAGGTATCGATCGATTATATTGATGGTTAGGTAAAGTGTCTCTGAACTAAGTTCGAACTTGTGGTGAATTTCAACCAACCAGTCTATCAGAATTGCCCTCATTTTCTCGTTTACATCTGGTTGTGAATGCATATAATCGCCAACTCTGTTCTCATTCTGCATAAAGAGAATACAAAAATCATTCACAGAAAGAAACAAGAAACAAAAGATCATGTCTGATTCAAAAGGGATCCTGATTTTTTTACCTCAGCAAGCTTGTAGAATTTATAAAGTTCATCCACATACTCTGTAACAGCCAACTCGTTATTAAGATCTGCAGCATCAATATCCACTAATACCATTTCCTTAGGCCTTTTGCTCAAGCCACATGCAGCCTATAAAATCAAACAGAACAATCAAATAAGCCCTTCAAACTTGCACATCTCCAAAACAGTCAGGAATTGAGAGTAGAAAGATTAGAACCTTGCTTCTAGCAGTGAGAGTGGAAGTAAGAGTTGGGGCCGCCTTCTTTTTCAGAGATTCTTCGCTGGCCTTCTTCTTGTTTTTGTCTGCCTTTCCATCATCCGAATCCGAACTTACTTCAATCACAGCCTCAGGTTTAGGCTTGACAGCATGTTTCTTCTGAGCTGGTTTCTTAGCTTTAACACCTTGTGGTACAACAAGTCCATCAGCAGCAATGGCTCCTTCCACTTTAACTGGTACACATTTCTGAATCACAAGAACAAACATTATTAGTGAAACTGTTCACATTCATTTCCATTCAGCAATGGAAATACATTGATGAAACATACCTTGTTGTTTTCAGCTGCTTGTGCTGCCTGAGCATTAGCTAGCAATTGTGCACAGAAACTCCTGAATCAAAACAAAAAAATCAAGTGAATAAACCATCAAATTAAAGAAATTGACTGGAAAATTGTACATCAAAGACAATGAATGTGGACAGAATATTTCAGTAGAACTTCAGATAAATGAAAAGAAATATGACCTTGTCACCGGCCTGGAGACATTAGGAAGAGGTTTGCCTTCAATAACCGCACGAGCAGGAACAAGATTTCCAATATCTCCAAGTGCTCGACGATTTCTTCCTCCTGCTGCTGCCATATTCTTCTGCTTCAAGCCCCCTTCAGGAACCCTCTCAACTATAGAAGAGAAAATCAAGTTTCATTACAGGGGTTCAGAAAATTCAACCAAATCTCATGAAGAATTATGTGCTGAACCCAATGAAAATTTAAAGAAAAATGTTTCAGTACTTGTTTGATCAAAAACAGACATTCAACCTCTTCATTTGTCAATCTATTATTGTTGTCCCAAATTTTCAAGAAAAATGATTTAAGAAGGATAAACATATCATGAATTTTCTCGAGCATCTAAACAGAAACATTAATTTTATTTCAAGAATATAAACGATATCAAGGAAAAAAACCTAGAGATAAAATCAATAGTTACAAGAATACTTCATCAGTGAGAACCCAATCAAGATAACCAAAAAACCCACCAATCAGAACAAAGAAAAACTTTGCTTATTCAACCCAGAAGAAAAAGGATGAAACTCGTTACCCAGGCTTCCGATCCCGGTGGCGAATCAAATTATTAATACAAACCAAAAACCTAGGAACATTGAAAGATATAAAAGCAAGCAGAATCTGTTCAAAGCCATCATCAGAAGAGCACATTAACTAACTACAATTTCCTGATTCTTCATTCATCACTCAAAAACAAAGAAAGAAGTACAACGGTAGTGACGAACCACGCAATAAATATTCATGAAGCAGTCGAACATCAATTTGGGAAGAGAAAAGGACGAAGACTACAGAAACTAAAGATAACCCATCACGGACAAATTCATTACAGAATTAAAAGAAGTTGTTTTGATACCTCTGTTCTGTTGCACAACTTGTCTTGAAGCCATTAAAGATTCAAAAAGATTAACTTCTCAAAACTTCTTCCGATCAATATGCAATCCCCCTTCTTTCTCCTTCTTCGGTTCTTCCACCCCTCCCACTCTCTTCTTTCAATCTCTTTCTGTCTCAATCTCTTTCTTTCCCCTCGGTGGATTGCACTGAGAAATTCGAAAAGTGGAGGAGAGTTTTTCCCTATTTGAAGCTTAAGAAGAGACGCTCTGTCCAACGGTCTAATTTTCCAGCAATCTAAACCGACCGTTGGATTAAAGAAGGATCGAACGGCTTTCAGTAGGGCATCGACATTTTGCTTATGCGCTCAGTTGTTGCCGCTTTAAGCCGTTGCGACTGTTCAAAAGTTACCGTTTATTTATTCTATTTTATATTGGTAATTCCCATTAATATTCTCCTGGGCATATAAAGTTTCTCAATCTAGTACAGTCGACTCCACTGTTAGTTTGCTGGAAACCCAGATCGAGCAATGAGATTTTGACACGTCACTCAATTAGTTGTCGATTTCACAGTTTCCTAATTTGTGGATGGGTCATGTGCAGATGTCTTGGTCTACATCGTAAACTTGTTTGGGAAGTCGTTTTATTTAATTTAAAATATTAAAATTTTATTGAAAATGTGGGAAAAAAATATTTTGAAAATTAAAAATAAACTTGAAAATGAGTTGAATTATGAAATAAGATTGCTTTCAGCCTCTCATGCCTTTGAATTTTTATTTTCTTTTTAGGTGAAAATATTATGCACCCTCACTAAATAATTTTTCACTATATCTGGATAACTATTTTTAATTATTCTGATCTTTAGTAGATTACAAATTGGCCATCGAAATTTTCAAATATTTGAAAATCTCAATAATCAATTAGTAATTTGACTAAATTTCAAGAGAAGTAGATATACACCTACCCCCCCCCCCCCCCCCCCCCCCCCCCCCCCCCCCCCCCCCCCCCCCCCCCCCCCACCCCACTAAATATGATCAATTGTACTTCATTCATTTTAGTGTAATCGTAATATTTCTAAAATTAGTAGTAGTATTAAAATTAGAGCACAACAACGTATATATTGTTCAAGTGAACAATACTAGTGTTGTTCATGAACAGAGGTCACATAAATGAATCGGTTTCACACGAGACTAACTCAAATTAGATTTATTATGTTGGAATATGTGGAGTATTAGATATTTAGCTTGCATTGATCTATTTTAGTCTTTTATCATGCTTATGCTTGAAGAGCATCAAAAAAGACGTTGGAAAAAAAAAACAAAAAACAAAAAAACCTAGGCTTAAAATCATTGGAGCCATTTTTGGAGAGAGAAAAGAAAAATGAAAAACTGAATTCTATAAGAAAATCAATGGTTTCATTTTTTTTTTTTTTTTTTGATAGTATGATTTCATACTTATAAGTGAAATATGCTAACAAATTTTGGCTCATTCCAATCTCAATCCTTTTGCATTTTTTTTTTGTCAAACTGTGTTATTTTGCTTTTGAAATGTGAACCAGCATACAAACAGTAGTGGAACTTGACTTAATAAATTTGATTGGTCAATTGGAGAAGCCTCCAGATTAGAGTAGTATTTTTTTATTTTTTTTAGGGGTCAAATATTTATATAATTTTTTTAGACTAAAACATAATTACTTATTAAATTAATTGTTTTGCAGTCCTGGTCCCCACTATCTTCCGCCACTACATACAAATCAGAGTATGGTTTGGAATTGATATAGTATTAGGCAAATTACATTTACCTCCCTCGAGGTTTGTAAAAACTACCAAAATTCCCTTGAAGTTTCATGAAACTACCAACGCCCCTTTGGACCGAGTAATAATATAACATTTATCCCGTTCTGGCTTCGTAAAATTACATTTGCCCCTTTGAGAGTCAAAAAGCTAAAATCAAAACTCAAGTTTTTGTTTTGTAATTAGGCAAAACAGTCACTTATCAGATTGTATGACAGTTCGACAGATGATATTTTCGCTATTAAAATATTTGATATGCAATATTTGCTAAAGGAAAAGTGGTGCATGTTAAACCATTTGGCAAGTTGAATACAAGTTTTTGCCAATCTTTGAACCTCAGGGTGGCGTTGGTAGTTTCATGAAACCTCAGAAGAATTTTGGTAGTTTTCACAAATTTCAAGGGGGTAAATGTAATTTACCCTATAGTATTATATTTTTTTATGAAAGAGTAATATTTTATAAGTATACTTGTATCTAAAAGAGTAATGATAGTCTTAGCAACAAATCATAGCAACTTTTTGATAGCAACTCATGTGGCATGCATTTATTGGTTACATTTTTATTAATATCAAATAATTGGCCAATGAATGCATGCCACATGAGTTGCTATCAAAAAGTTACTATGATTTGTTGCTGACTATATCATTACTCTTTTTAAACTACAACATCTGAAATAAGTAACTATTCATTTTTTTAATTTTAGTAGCAATTTTCATTCAGTTATGGTACTGGAATCTACCAACAATTGAAAATCCAAATTGTGGAATTAATCTTCCAATGCTATGGGTCAAAATAAATGTTGAATTATATTTGATTGAGAGAAATAAATCACAATACCAAATGCAAACCCTAAACATGGAAAAGCATATTAAGCATTTAATTACATAATTTGAAAAGCTAAATATTCAAGAAATTAAATTTTGAGAAAAAAAAAATTAAAAATAATTTTTTTTTTTTCAATTGCAAGACACACAACATGAATTAATATTAAAACTAGTGATTTTATTTTTCGTATTCTTAAAATTGTCATCTATAAAATTACAAGGTCAATTTGGTAACTTACAAAATCTCTAAGGGCATCTCCAACCCCTCCACCATTTTTATGTACACTTTCCACCATTTTGGCACAACTACATTAATTTCACTCCAACCCTCACTCTATTTTTCACACTATAAAATAAATATTCCATTTAGATTCCTTTTCATATTTCATTTATATTTATATTTATTACTTTTATACTATTACATTTTATTACAAAACAAACTCCAAAGTTTCTTTAATTTTACGTATTAATTCAATACAGTGAACACAGCAATTAATTGATTTCACAAAAAATATAATTAACACACTTTTTTTTAATAACATAACAAACAAAGAAATCAAATTTAAATTAGACAACTAGTAATCCAATTAGACAACTTAAATTAATATATATTAATTGTATTTAATTTTACATAATAAATTGATTGTAAAAATAAAAACATAGCAATTAGATTAATAAAATTAAATATAAATAATAATTAATGGGTAAAATAAAAAAAACACTAAAATATAAAACTAAACTAAAACAAAAAAACAAGGACCAATGTGCAATTAAGAAAATTATTTTTAAAAAAAAAAGAAGAAGAAGGGAAAGGGTCTTGGCGCAGCTACAGTGCCGCGCTCAGAGTGCGCGACACTGTAGTTGCGCTAGCGTTAAATGCGAGTTTGGCGTCTGGGTTGGAGGAAGAAAAAATGCCAAACTAGCATTTAACGCCATTTTGATGGCCACATTGGAGATTGCCTGAGGGAATGCAAAAACTCACATGTAGCAGGTTTGCGTATAAAACACATTTTATACATGAGACTTTTTCTTAAATTTTTTTAATCATGAAAAAAAAAAAAAAAATAGTGATACTCATAAAATTTAATTGTGATACCCTCAACCTACAATAGTGTTAATAGGGATGTTCAAATCAAGTTACCCGACCCGACCCGGATCCAATCCGAACGGATAGGTTCGATTCGGATCAGTGATTTGAAATTTCGGACCCGATCCGAACTGACCCGGATTTTATTTTTTTTTTTCCTTTATGTCCACAGTTTTCTTCAATTTTCCAATTTCCAAACCCATCTACACCCAAACTCCTCAATTCCTTCTTCCTCTTCACCGAACCCTTCTTCCTCTTCTTCCTCTTCACCGAACCCTTCTTCTTCTTCTTCCTCTTCACCGAACCCTTCTTCTTCTTCTTCTTCTTCTTCTTCCTCTTCCTCTTCCTCTTCCTCCTCTTCACCAAACCCTTCTTATAAAAAAATTTTGGATCGGATCGGGTTTTCTAGATTCTGATCAATTTGGATCATAACCTGATCCGATCCGATCCGATCCGAATCCAGTGCCGATCCGATCCGAAATTTTGGGTCAATTCGGATCGGATCGACGGATCTGACCTGATTTTCGGGTCAACATGGACAGCCATTGTAACACTAGTCCATTACTTGCATTTTTTCAAACTATACTAATACTTATTCGATCACCTGATTGATCATGTGAATAATACAAAAGGGGGGTCCTCGCATTGTGAATCAATTTCACACAAAACCACCCTGTAAGAAAAAATGCAATCTACGCAAACATGGAAGAACAGTTCAAGGGTAAAATCTTCCAATAAATACAATTTATTGTTGCGTTAGCTTACATTACTACTTTGGCAATCATGGACTTAAATGTCAAATACTCAGCAGTCAAGTGATTCAACGATAATGCTTTGATTGAGTAGAGAGGGCAGATTTTGAGAATTGAAAAGAATAGACATAGACACAGTTCCAGTTCAAACTGGAATTGGCCTGACGATTTCTAAACCAGAAATGTAAATGTATCTGATGGTTCAAAAATTAGGACTGGGACTGACTTTAAGTGAGTCGATTACAGTTTCAAACCAAGTATTTAACTTTTTCAAATAAAAAAGTATATGTATATATATATATATATATACACTATTTATTTTATATCTTTGGAAAATGTAAATTTAGTCTCATACAAAAGTTCTATTTTTCTTATGTTTTATGATCATTTAAAGGTTATTAAGTTAAAATATTGTATTTCGCAAGTTGTTATTTTTTTCATTCTTATTACTTTATCATTTTTATAATATATTGTAGAAGCTAGAAGTCCTATCTACTAATTAAATGGTATGTAATAAGATAACAGTAACAAAATTTAGAATATAAAAAGTTAAATCAATGAATTGATATTACATGAAAAACATTGAAAAAATTAGGATGTCATTAATTTCATTTTCTGAATTTCAGCAACTTTTTTTTTTCAACCTAACTTCAAACCGAAAATAAATTGAAACTGAATTGGGACGGAACCACTTTACGAACCAGAATCGGCCCAAAACCGTCCCCAAAGTACCAGTTCTGGTTGGTTCCACCTCTCATGGAACTAGAACCGGTGATTTTTGAGTCGACACCAACGATTCCGGAGTAGGAGTTATGTGTAAGACCAAATGCAAATTTATTATTGGAGACATGCGCACCCCTACATTTTTAGCGACAAAAGACAAGTTCTATTGGATAATTCTGACATTTGACAATTACAATAGTAACATGCTTTTCCCAAACCAACGTTGCAATAGTGGCTTATGTTTTTAATTCTATTCTTTTGGCCCTAATTGTAATAGGATGTCTCAGTCAAACAGCAAAATTTGTATCCTATTATTTGCTTCCTGTCTTATTTTCAAAACTACTGTATAATTTTTTTTTTTTCAATGAAACATTGGCATTTTATTATAATTTAGTATAACCGAACATCTTTATTTGACATAGTTTGAAATTATAATACACTAATAACCGTACATCTTTATTTGATTTTTAATACATGAATAAGTGAAATGGTCATTGAAAAGCAAACATGCGGCTCATTGGCCATTAAACTTTTCCCACATATCGCAAGCCACACAATAGTAGAATAATACACCAATTCATTGAAAAAATTTTCAGTAGTGTTTGTACCACGTAAAATAATACATTCAGATACAATACATGTTATGTTATTTTAGGGAAAGAGTAATATACATGTAAGGGTACAAAATTTGAATATTAATTGATCTCTAGTTTGTTACACGATTTTTACGAATGCTGCGAATGCAACTAATAATGCACCCAAATCATCAAAAAAGGAATTTCAATATCCAGAACAATGTTGTGGCAAACATCAAATGAGCCCATTAAAAAGCTCAAGGCAAATCACCTTAAAATGAATCATCAACCAATCAATCATCAATGATTAGTACATTTTTGTTACAACCACTGATTAGGCTAACAAAAAACCCTGCCTAGAATGGATGCAACTACTACTAATTAGTGAAAACCCTGACTATAACTGCAAATTACCCTTTTCACCATTTCACACAGCCAAAACTAATCACTCACACTTGAAAGCCTCATTATACACACATTAGTAAGAAAAAATTAAAATTAAAATTACCAGTTTAGAATAGAGCATCATCATCTGGTCCTGCCAGCATGACCTACAACACAAATTTCTTTTCAGTATTGATGGAGCAAAATCTTGATCAAGACTCTTTTTGTCCATTCCAATTGTTTAGAACAGGAAGGATGGAAGTGAGAAGCCAGAGAGCGACGAAGGTAGGAGATGATGGTGAGAATCAAATCAAGGTTTGAAAATAGGCAACAAATTAATGGCAACTACCCAAAAATCAGTGTTTTTGAGAATGAGTTCAACGCTTGTGCGCTTCTGTTAAGATATGATAATGAAGGAATGCAGTGACAGTGAGTAATCGACGCCCATGTTTTTAACTTCTACACATGAAAGCTGGTCAATGGAGATGAAATGAGGTCTAACTTGCTCCTTATGGCTTCAACTTATGGCAATACCAATAAACATAGCCTACTTTTAGACCTCGAGAAGATATGATTTTTGTCACACCGGTTTGTCACAGCACTTCAAAGACGTGTCCATACATGTTTGTGAATAACAAAAAGAAGACAAGCCCACTGACACAACAGCCAAAGAAATGGAAAAATAGAGTAAAGCTACTCACATTGCAATCGAGAGCATATTTCCGGGCAAGGGTTAGAGCTCCATTTCTTTCTTTCTCTGATTCAAACACTAGCACAAAGGATTGCCCTTTCCTTGGTTGCCAATACAATGACTTGGCTGCAGAGTTTCCTCCTCCTCGGAATCCACAGAACTAAATTCCGAAAAGACAAGAATCAGTTTCCGTAATTGGCTAATAATAAGCATTTAGATTAATAAGGATCATGTATATGCATCTGCTGGTGTCAGTTCATATTCCAGAATCCTATTTTATTGATGATATCTATAAATACGTGAGATCATCTCAAATATAGTACCAGCATAGATCCCGAATAACTATCTCTAGCTTTTGTGATCCATCCTCTACAAAGCTTCATCCTCATTTTTCCAATGTGAAAAGCATGCGTTGAACGTGATGAATAATTCCGCCCGTTCATTTGAGAGACAACCACCTGTGAATGAAAGCGAAATGACTTAAATTCCAATAGTGAAATCGACTCAGGAAAATGTAACTAAGGGAAGCTTTGATTTCCCAAATGTGAGTGACTGTAGGTTAACAGGCTTGCTAGGAAACAAACTCTGCAACTGCTGCCCCAGTGGCAAGTTTCAGAAGTGCATCACAGTTTTAGCACACAATGTATATTTATTTGGGGATACATAAAAATGGAAGTGAGAAATAAGTAGACATACATGGAATTCAGAATTTGATTTTCGCAGAAGTGTCTCCACATAATTCCCCAAGCCATCAACTGCAGAAAAAGATTTAGTGAAACTTTGTTCTTCAAATCTCTTGACATATTTCATATTGATGACGAAACACAATATGTTCACAGAAAAATCGACAATCAAGAAAGACAAGAGGCAAAACAGTTAGCCATTTGAGAAAGAAGTGGCAACTGACATAAATGCTACCAACCAGGATCAATTGGTCCCGCAGTCGTCACAGAGACTTTCTGGCCATTTGACAGTATATCTACTTGTAGAACTCTTGCAACATCAATTGGTTCAGGAGCATAAACAAATTTGTCAGCACCTGTTAAAGAGAATAACATATCTTTTGAGTATAGAATGTCAGAAATTGAACCAGTGTTTGTTCAGAAGACTCAAAACCCAGTTGATAAAGGCAAACAATAGACTTTGCAGTACTTCAAATAATCAACAAGAGTTGGATGAAGCAGAAAAAGATAAAATTTGAGCTAGAAGCCCAGGAAGTGAATAACTCTGAGAAAGTGCAAGGAAACACTTGAGAAATAAAATATTAAAATAAACAGAATGGAAACTTTTAAGATGAACTTCCTTAAAATTCAACATGAACCTGGAAAATCAAGTACTTAGTCCAGAAACAGGATCATATGCAGAGACATCTTTACAACCGCAGACATCAAGCAGAGTTGTTTGAATTAAAATATAAACATAAAAACAAACCTATGATAGGTTCCCTTCTGCTACATTCTGATGATAACCGATACCATTGAAATGAACATTTAGTAAGATCAACTTCCTCATCTGAGCAGGGTTGAACTCGTAAGATTGAGCCCAAAGTTTCAGATCCGCTGATCTCATAAGGAAGGAATTTATTCTCCTCAGCTATCTTCTTCATCAACAACTGGAAATAAGGAGGTCTATAAGTATCTTAAAGGGACTCGATAATAGAAAACAATATGAATCTTAGAATATGAATTGAAGAACAAATCCATAAACTGGATTTCCATCACTATGCACTGACAAATAGTAGCATATTTCCTAGGTTAATGTAGTGAATTTTGACAAATATGCACACTGCTGAATCAAATATACATGAAGCATAGTGGTAAACATATCCAGAGAATGATTTTTGCGACTGAAGAATGATATTAAAGATGAATAGCAGTCCATAAGTGACTTGTGTATGAATAAATGGTTGAGATGAAATCAAGCAAGTTTAAAATAAGTACAAGACAATTGGCACTTTGATAATATTTTACTGAAACTTTACCCTGCTACAAATGCTCGTAAAGAAAATTCAAAATGAATTACAATCATGTTTCAATATGTATAGGAGAGAAAAGAGGGGAAAGCCATCATAAAATCTAGCAGACCTCATTCTGCAGCTTCGATGAAACTGTAGACTTCTCTCTGATGTCTATTCTTAGTGCTCGGAGTTCATGTTCCATGTCCATCACCTACAACAGACATTCCATTATTTTCACAATCAATTACCTAAAGAAAAGCAACTTTTCAACATAAGAGAGCCCATTAACCAATGCTTTAGTTAAAATCTTCTAACACTAGTTTCCACAACATGTAAGCCTTTATGCCACTATGTAAGGCCACTAGTCTCACCACAACAGCAACTAAGTATTTATCCAACAATGTTATCGGTCAGTTACATGCATCATGTCTCACCATCACTTTCTGTGAAAATACATATTATCACTTAGATTTAAATATATCAAGGCTTCTCATAGTTGTTTTTTCCAAGTCTTTTTTAATTTCTGCTTTGCTTCTTAATGTGACATAATAATTCTCTATTTTCTACACATAATGCTTGGGCATCTAAGGGTCTCCTAAGCAACTTGGGAGCATCTAACGGTCCCCTAACATAAGTCCAAATGCCTTGAGCATGTATCTCTCAGTTTTTCATCAATTGGGTGCATTTATTTTTTATTTTATCTAATGTAGTGTGTTCACACATCCATTTCAATTTTCTTATTTCTCCTAATCTCATTTTTAGTCATTTTGTACTAGTTTCAACAACAACAACTAAGCATTTATCTCACTACGTGGGGTCAGCTAATGAAGTTTGACAAATGTTTTACGTAGGCTGTCAACCTAATGCAACCCTCCTTTTTCCTAGCTTGGGACAGACTATTTGCATGCAAAAGAATTGCCTATATTCAGTTTCATACATAGTTGGCCAAACAAATATGTTTTTACAGAATATTTCAAGACTCAAAATTATGCCAAAGAAAGAAGGAAAGAAGTAGGAATAAATTACATCAAAAGCTACAAATCCGCATCATGAGTCTAATTAGCTCAACTATACCAATTCAAAAGGTAAGCCTAAACCAGTTTTATTAAGTAAAATCCAGTTTATAATAATAATAATAACTATGGACCAGTTACCAATGGATAATGCCATCTTAAAAAGATTCATAGGTTACAAGACCTTTATTTTCAATTTTAAGCAGTTACTAAAATATGACAAAAGAAGAATACATTCAACAGATCATTACATCCAGACCAAATTACACCTTCCAGATTTCCAGTTCAAAAACCTAGGCACTTTCAAAAACAGATAATTTACATAATCCATATTAATCCAGATTAACATACCAAGTTTAGTATCATGAAATGAATAGAACGTGCAGCAACATCATAATTTATCAATGTCATAACATGACAGACAGTCCAAAGAAAAACAGAATGCCAGGGTCTCTTGAAGATAATTCAGATACTAGATGAGGTACAAACAAAATAGAAACATACCTTGCTAGGCTGATGTAATAATTTAATTCTTCTAGCTTCTTGAACCTCTTCCGCCAGAGCCTCCATTTCCTGACAGCAGAAGATAATGTGATTCTTGTAGAGTTATGATTGAATGGAAAAGGTTAGACATTTTACTTAGGAGATACACTTCTTTACAAAAGCCAAGATCATGTAAGTACTATCAGTTACTGATCAGTAATAAAATCTTGACCAAGTTAAATAAATGCTCATATACAAATGTGCTATTACATAGGCCTAAAAGTACAAGATGTCACAAATAAGAAGGATAGAAAACACATCATGAACCATTGAGGAAACAAATTTTAACTGTCAAGTTCAATTAAAAACCAAACTACCAACTAGAAAGAGAATTCTAGATCCTTCAAGGTTCAAGTAAACATGGTCAGCAATACAATATACAAGAAAACCATCCTACAGAAGTTATTATAAAAATAAGAACCATTACACAAAATCAAGTCTTTTGCATAAAAGAAACGTCAACTTTTCCAAGATTAAAGAAATGAAATGGTAAAATATAGAATAATGTCATGTGGGACAAGTCTGAAAAGCCAGCAACAAATTTTCTCAATTCAGCAAACATTAAAAGACTTTAGTACAAAATTTCTTCCCTCGAGGTTCTCATTCATTTGCATGGCACAAGCACCTTAATGCTTATGCTCATAAACTTAAACAATTATCTCCCATTTTGAAAGTTCTTGCAAGTATAGCATCCAAATGATCACTAAAGTAGCTTATTATTTACTTCGAGACAAACCACTTAGCTGCTTGGTTGGAGGCTGGAGGCAAGTAATATAGTCGACTTCTAGAATACTGCTTTCTTTATTTGATAACCCAGTTTAAAGAATTCATTTTAAAAGGAATGTTGGGATGAGGGAAAACTCAAGATGTATCAAGTGGTGGCAGGAAAGATGATAGATATAAAACTTCAATGTTCCATCACACCTTGGATGAGTATAAACTCAAAACGATAGAGAATAACAAGCAATAACAAAGAACCATGATTAACTCCAAACAAATACTTTTGTACTGCTTATCCAGATAGATTCTAATTTTGACTTCATTTAACCTGCATCAAATGAATAAAGATGGGGATAGATGCCCCCAGGTACCTGCTTCCCAGAAGTTTGGCAAATCCGTTCTTGTTCATCAAGAGCCTCTCCAATTCTTAGTACAACTGCCCTTGCACTTTCAATTTCTGCACATGCAAAAGATCTTTCTTGACTGACCAATTTTTTAGCATCTTCTGAAGCCTGAAAAGTAAGAAAGATTTAAATATTTTCAAGAAGAAATAAAATATATATTTACAAACAAAACCATATTCAAATCAACAATGGACAACATGAAAACTGAAAATGACAAGGTACATAACAAGCCAAACTTCAATGACTTCATAAGTTGATCCTCATAGAGATTCATGTGGTCACAAGGAAGATCGAGTATGAAAAATTAATACTAGGAGCATGTCTTCTAATCACAACCCTCAGTTTACTTAGCATTCATCGTTTACATTTGGTAACGCACTTTAGCAACTCCAAAATGGACACCAAAAGAAACTAGCATTGCACTTGCATTTGGTAAATTTTTCCGGCTGAAAATCGCGATAAAACTAAATTATTCTAGTTCTTCAGTACTCTGTGAAATTCGGTGTTAATTATATCATGTGTTAATCATAGTTTCTCTTTACAACTGTAGCTTATCTTCTCAGATCCTTTGATTGAAATTAAATGAGAAGTCTGCTATATACATCTGGTCATCTCAGTTACCACAAATTCTTTTTCAAATATGATCTGGTACTTTCCAGTAAATCATATGTTTCTAAGATTTGATGTATTCCCTCTGCGTTCCAGGATTTGATAAGGTATACAGGACTTAATGAACCTTAGGCTTCATAGCAAAGGCCAGTGGAAGTAGAGGAAGAACATAATGAGTACTAATCATCACAAAATCCTAGAGTTGTATCGAAGGTAATTGAGTACCAATCCTCATAAAAACATAGAGTTGAATTACCACAGCATGCTCAATTACTTGACAAAAATAAAGAGCGCCGGTTTAGTAGAATGAGAACAGGAGATCAAAATAACTGGTTACACAAACACACCCCAGTTGAGAGCATTCCTCAGTCTTATGCAGCAGTTAATTACAGTAGCACACAACAGTAATGATACTTTATTTTCATAATCTTGAGAATCGTACATCAGGACCATTAAAAGAAAAGAGGCATGTCACAATACCTGCTTTAGAAAGTTCAGTAGTTTTTTTACTTCAAATTTCTCTTGAATTAAGTCACCTTCCTTTTGTGTCAACTTAACTGCCAAAGCTTCCACCTGGAGAAGTTGAGAATTGGAAAAATAAATAAATAAAATAAAATAAAATAATTAGTTTCTTGTGAACTTCAAATCCTTATTGACTGTAGAAGAAGAAATTCAAACTAAAAGGCACTTAAGAATCGCAAATGTAAACTCAGCTAGTGAACAAAACCAGTGGCTTCTGATGTGAAAGATATACTCCCTCCGTCCCATTCAAAGAGTCCACTTTTTATAATTGGTTTTAGTAATACAAAGTGGGCTCTTTGAATGGGACAAAGGAAGTATTTAACAAGACAAAGAAAAGACGGTGGGTAATAGAGTTAAAAGTAATTCAGTACAAATCAAGAATGCATACAAAAATTTATCCCCAGCCTACTGTCACAAATTAAACTTGTTCACTAATGGTTAAGTGTAACAGAGGCTGACTCAGTTAAAATAAATAAATAAAATCAGCATTGCCCTCGTGCCATTTAATGTAAATGACACTAAAACTCATACGGTGACCAAGATCATAAACAAATGGATAACTAGAATTGTTTTAAAAGGAAAAATTGAAGCAGGAGACTAACAAGAGAAATAGCCCTTTCCACATCTTCCTTGTTTAGACCTGCCAATCTTCCTCTCAAAAATTCCAAAGCATCTCTAAGCTTCTTCAGAAGAACATGTCCCTCTAATGAAGCCACCTCCCGGAGTTTAGCCTGAGATTTATACAGATATCAAAAGAAAGGTTCTTCTGAGATCGATTAAATAAACTGCAGAAACGATAATTGATAACCCTTTAATCTATAGTTCAGCTATAGATTATATACACTTTGATGAGCAATAAGAAGAAAAGTCCTCGACCTCGTTAGATAACTTAGCTGCAGCAGACAAATTCTTATCAAATTTTGTGGCCAGGTCACGAACAGATAGACGCTTGTGCTGCTCTGTCAGTTGTGTTGCTTCTTGCAAAATAACCTCTTTCAAGGGGGGACCTTTGCTATTCAATTCCACCTCCTCCAGAACTTGATTATCAGGCCCCAATTTATACTTGGGAAACTGATTTGCAGCAAAGCTCACATCCGCAGATAAGGACCTAAATGCCTGCATTTCCACTTCACCTCCATACTCTGGACTTATCTTCGTCATTTTCCCAGTTCCCTGATCTGCACAAAAAGAAACTTGCATTTAAACTTTTCGCTCAAAAAAATTTAGAAAATTAAAAACCCACAAGGCACAGTTAACATAAGCAGCGGTGGATAACAAGCAAGACTTTGGTTTTTTTTCACATAAGCAGTTTTGTGTTTTAGCCCAATTAGGAAGCAGAAAGTGACAAATAAAAGCAACCGAGGAAGGAAACAATGATAATGACATGAGGCTAGTAAAAAGATCAGCTTAGCTGCCATTTTCCACCGAAATGAAGCTCAAACCTAAGCGTTTGGATGACAATAACTATCAAGAATAAAGCTGATGCAAAACTCAAAAGGGAAACAATTATCAAGAACACGACAACATATAGTTGGGTCCCTGGACATACATAACGTGAATAGACCACAGGCGAAAAGCCATCATTTCTTCCATAGACAGTTCCTCAATTACATTAAGGGATGAAATTTGAGAAGTTTGTTGATCTTTGATATACAACTAATCTTACCATCTCAGCAAAGTTAAAAAAATCAGAGTCAGTAAGTTACTCATTGCATAAATACCTTCTACAACTCCACAATGAACAAAAGAAATCTCTACGCTTTTGAAGAACTTAAGAGATGATAATTCTCCAAGACGTAAGAAGAACAAAAAGCTTGAAGGTCAAAAAATATCTTTTTTACTCATTACAGAAGAACAATTGAGAGAGAGAGAGAAGGCCAAAATAATAATAAGTAATAATTTAAAAGGAAAAAGAGAGAGAGAATGGAGAACTATTTCCATAGGAAGTGTAGAATGAAAATCAATCACCAATTGATTTCCATCCCGCTCTAAGAAAAATTTATATAGATTCAGATACAAAGTAAGACACTTTCCTTAAACTATTTTGTGATAGTGATTCTCTCTAAAACACACGTCAAATCACAATTAAGGAAAGAAGATCCCATTCCCCAGAGCTAAAGCAAGACCAACCAAAAAAGTTTTCAAGAGGAAGAAAAACAAATGTTCAGTACAGCATACAATCTGAAATCCTTCCAACAACTTACTCTGTCAAATTGAACACAAACACGAAAGAAAGATTAAAAAACAGAACAACAAGATAAATTGGAGTTGAACCGAGAAACAAGAAACCAACTTGACAGCCCAGATGAAATTCTTCATCCAAAAAAAAGAAGGAAAAACAAATTAAATTGACAGCCCAGATGAGTTATATGCAAGCAGGATGCATAGGGAAGTGAAAAAGTGGAACTCACAATCGAACTTGGGACAATGCGGAGAATAATATTACAAGGCTCGGAAGAAATGGAACATGTTCCTTTATTCTTGTTCTTCAAACACAGAGTTCAGCAACCAAATTCACAAGAGGGCTGGAGGAGGATATGCATACAAGTGAGGAGAGGAAAGAGAAGAAGCAGAGGGGAGGCGGCAGCAGCATAACAACAATAAGAAGAAGAAGCAGGAGAAGGATCAGAGGGGATGTCTGTCTGCTTTTCAAAAGCAAAGGGGGAAAAAAAAAAAAAAGAAGAAAGAAAGAAAACTAAAAAGGAAAAGTTTTTCTCACTGCCAGAGTTGAGTTGGAGGGGAGAGGCTTGACTGACCTCTTTCTTACCAGTAATTTCTCTCTCTGTGCATGGGATTGGGTTTGGGAGTGGGATGTGGGAACAAAGGTAGTATCAATGTTTTTCACAATTGACACCCCAACAAAGCCTCCTGCCACTCACTCTCCAAGGATGTCATCATGTCTCTACTTCTTTTTTGTTTGGGTTAAAATTACATTTAAGCTCTAGAGATTTGTGAAAATTGCTAAAGAATTCTCAAAAATTTGTGAAAATTATCAATAATAATTACACTTGGTTATAGTTATCAATGCACCATTTGAGTCCTAAAAATAACACAAATCTATTGTTAAAAAACTCTATAGAGATAAAATGTACATCATACGGTCAGTCACGAATTTGAAAATTGTATAATTTATTAGGATATATGGTTGATATGTTAGATTAGTAAGTATATGCAATACAAACTAATCGAAGTTGGACTATTTTATTAGGATAATTTTTAATTTTGTTTTTGAAACAAGACTCTTTGTATTGAAAATAAAATTAGTAGTTATCACTAATTAATAATTATCATATTGGAGTATCAAAAAGTGTAGTGAAATGAGTATTTTTATCCAAGGTACACTATATCCATTAGGTGTTTTAGTATGAAATCCGACACATTTGGTGGGATTTATTGGGTTTGTTAAGAATGTGTTGTTATAGCCTATAGGTCTAATGGTTGGCAGTTAGGTAAAATGAGTAAAGATGGTACACGGTTACCTATTTTTAAATTTAAAAGATATGTCCTAGAGATTCCATATTAGTTGTTTAATCAAATATTGATAGACTCATCAAAATATTACATGATTTTATTGACAAACAATACGAATAAATTTTGATATAAATCATATTCACTCTAATCTTGTAAAATGTAAAAATTGGTATTAATAAAACACAAAAACTTTCATCGGACAGGTCGTACCGTCCTATGCAAGTTTTATCTATGCGTGCAAAATTTTTCTCTTTTAAAAATATATATATGATACTTTTTTTTCTCTTCAAAAACTACGAGTATCAAATTTGGCTTAAAAAATATTGCATGTGCGAATAGTCTCTGATGCATCTTATATCAGTTATAGTAGTTAATTGTTGATATATTGTCTATTTATTTTATATAAAAATTAAAAAAAAAGTATCATCTATAATATCTAATGTATCGAATTTGGTTGTTCATATATTATGTTTATAGAAAACAATAATAATAATAATATTTATCTCAACTAATTTGTCACAGTTTTTTATAACAAGTAATATTACATGTATTTATAGGACAATAATGTGATACCATATCACAATTATTTCAAAAAACAAGCCAATAAATACATGTTGCATTATTTGCTATAAAAATTTGCGTGTGTCATGGGCTAGAGTGGAGTCCCCCATCAGATGATTTAATGATCGGGTATGAGACTTTCCTCAACTAAAATGATGTTCATTTATAAGTGAAATTTCTATAAATTATTCAATGCTGTCGCACTAATAATATATGAAGAATCTTATCCAAAATTATCATTCTCTATTCATATTTGTTCTTTCTTAGATAAATCCAAAATTCATGCCATTTAACTTAAGGATGGCGTCATTTCATTCTGTTTTATCACTTTCTACTTTCTAGTGTGATTCCCAATTGATAAACAAGGTTTACATTATTAATACACATCATAATTTTGTTAATTAGAATTTTAAACATTATCAATATCAAATTTAAAGTAATGATACACAATGAAACTAAAACAAAAACTACAAGCATGTATGCTATAGTATTATAGTAAAATGTGCTTTGAGTAGTGCTAAAATATCATAATAAAAATTATAAGAAGATAAATAGAAATAATAATAATAATAATAATAATAATAAAATATTATACAATACTTCTTTCGGTTCACATAAAGAGTCGTACTTTTGAAATGTATAACATTTTATTCATTGTTAGATACAATACTTAAAATATATAATAGGATAAATTATATTTACCTCCCTTGAGATTTGGCAAAACTAACATTATTTCCTGTGGTTTCAAAAAACTACTATTATTGCCTACAATTTGTGTTTACATAACAATTAGCTCCCTGTGAATTGGTCAATTTATCATCACCCCCCTTCAACCGGAAAAATGAATAGAAACCTTAAGGGTGCACTTGGCGCGCGGGAAAGGGAATGGAAAAAAACCTTAAGGGTGTTTTTGTTAGGGGTGAGCACGAATTGGTTTCCTCGAATTGTGGTTTTCTCGAATTTTAAATTTTTTTTGGCCAATTCGAAAACCGAACCTAATTCGTTTTAAAACTGAAGAAACCAAATCGAATTCGTAATTCGAATTCGGTTTGGACCATGGAAACCAAATTCACAAATTTGTTTTCAAAATTAATAGTTTAACACAATAAGGCTTTGAAGAAAATGAAAGAGAGATGGGAGAAGGAAAGAGGAAGAGTAAAGAAAGAAAAATAATGAAGAGAATAAAGAAAATAGATTAAGAGAAGAAACACCGTCCAGTTCCAAATCCACCATTGCCGCCCCTTCCCAGATCCACAACCTCGACCATCCAACAACAACAATCAACACCACCATAACATTCTCCCAAAAATTTGATGGCTAATAGAAGAAAATAAAAGAAAGATGGAAGAAGAAAATAGGAAGAGTAAAATGAGAAGTATAAAATTAAAAAAATATAAATCATATATCCCAGTTCGATTTTCAAATCGGTTTTCGAGTTGGATACCAATTTCGAAAACCAATTCTAAAACCGAATTCATAATTCGAATTCGGTTTCAAACCAAACCTAATTCGAATACTGAATTAAAATTAGGTTATTCGAATTCGGTTCGATTTTCGAATTGGACCAAACCATGCCCACTCCTAGTTTTTGTTCTTGGAAAAAAAAAAAAAAACTTGAACATAGAGAGGGTAATTGTAATTTTCGGAAATTACAAGAGAACCACAATAGCTTCGTCAAATCTCAAAGAGATAAATGTAATTTATCTTAAATAATATGACACCATTTTTTTTTTACTTATGCTTTTGCTTTTAAAAAGAAAATAATACTCTTTATAAATAAAACTTTTTCAATAAGACATATGAAAATAAAATATGGTTCAAAATGTCTTTCGACATGAGGTCATACAAAAAATTATTAAATATATTCAATACATCTATATAAATAGTGCAATAAATTAATGGTGGATCAATATTTATATTTTTGGGCCCTCTATATATGTATCACTTTTTCTCTAAAATAATAACTTATTCCCAAAATATGTTTGGTTACACAATTTTACGTGATGTATCTGGAATAATTTGTCGAAGTCCAACCAACAGAAAGCCTTGAATTGAATTGAACCCGTCTATGCAATGAGGAAGTGTCAATAGCCATATGGGGAGTGGAGAATAACAATGTAGTTAGTAAAAATATTAATGTTTGTCATGTGAGGGTCTCATGAAATGAAACACAGGTCGGGAAAATTCTCTCCACTCATCATTATAAAGCTCTCAGAACAGTCACGTTTGAACCGAATCCAATTTTCTTTTCATTTTTTTTAATATATAAAAAGAAGTTCACAACAATCACGCGCTGTCCCCACCATTACTCTTGCCCGGTGGGCCCATCCGGCAGTACCAGACTGCGCAATTATCGATGGCATGAATGGCGCGTGGGGATTTCGTGGGGTTCGCGAGTGGGCTACAAAAGTCACCGCGAACCAAAATTTTGGCGGGTTGGGGCCGGGTCCTGCTTCGCGGTTCGTTACCGTTGAAACCGAAAACCTGAAATCTACATCCTAAATTAGGTTATGTTTGATAAAGAGATTTATTTTGATTTTATAATAATTTTTTTATATATTTTTAATAAAATTTTGTATATTTTTAACTTATTTTTTTACAATTTTAATATAATTTTAATATTATAAAATTAAAATAAAATTCAAATTATGATTTGAATCTCTTTACCAAACATGCCTTAGTTGTTCGTAATTGCTGCTCCGCTGTTTACGTCACTATGGATGGAATCTACTGTCCGTTACGTGAATGTTACGACCTAAGACAACGCTATCGAAATAAAGATGACGCCCGTGAGATGACATGTGATCTTTTGTCCCACGTCATTAATATGTAATTTCGCCCATCATTTAATTAACTTACAATAAATCCATGGCTTTTGAATTACACCTTTTTAACTTTTATCATTTTCAATATATTTTTTTTACTTTTTAATTACTTTATATTTTTAATACACTTTTTATATTTAAAAATTATTTTTAAAACTAAGTTCTTAAAACATATTTTTTTTCAAACTTATCAAAAGAAATCGACATTATAAAACAGGTTTACAGGTGCGAATACTATCCACATGAAAGTACACTATTTATTATTTGTGAAAGTACACTATTTTTTATTTTTGAAAAAATGACACTTTTAGTCCCTAATATTTGGGAGTGTGACACTTTTGGTCCCTAACGTTTTGACTTGGCTTTTTTAGCCATAAAATTTCATTCCATAGGCACTTTTGGTCCATAAAATCGGCTATAGCAAGTTTTACAAGTAATTTGGAGTCAAAATATAAATTGTCTAAAATTCTGAATGAAATATAATTTTTTAAAAAATTCATCACTTATTGGGGAATAAGAAAATCTGAATCTTGCCATATGGTTAGACCATTTGGGAATCTCAAAACTTGTTTTCGCAATTATGCGGTTTATTTCCTCCTCAGTTATCTTTTGGTAGTGCATTTTTGGTGGCGAATGGTATTATTCCACGATGGACTTATCGGAAGAGGAAGATTCCTCAGGTTGTATCATGGCGGCCTCCCCTAGAAGGGGTCTTTAAGCTGAATGTAGATGGTTCATCGCGGGGTAATCTGGATCACTCCGATGGTGGGTTTTGTGGTGAGGGACGTGACGGGGTTGGTAGTGTTTGCGGGTTCGTTTTATTTAGGTCACCTCACTAGTTTTCAGGTTAAAGCAGCAGCTTTATTATGTCTTTTGGCCTATCAGTAGTGGCATGTAGTATCCTCTATAAAGGCATATGGTCTTGGCAGGTTTCACCTGCACTAAATCAGATAGTTCGGGTTCGTCCCTCTCTCCTTGGTTTATTTTTCGCAAATATCTACTGTCAGACGAATGCAGTAGCGAATGCTTTGGCTTGCTTGGCGAGTGCGACACACAAGTCTCAAATGTTCGCCCACACCACTTTCTTAGGGGTTTGGTCAATTTGGATGCGTGAAAGTTTTCCTACCTTAGGTTATAGTTTTCTTTGGTGTTTTTTCAACCTTATTTCATCATCTGCATTTGTATTTTTGTAAAACCAAGGTAAGACTTTGGTCCTTTTCTACACAAAGGATCCTCATGCTCCAACTACTCAGCTGTTCTCAAAAAAAAAAAAATAAATAAAGAAAAATTCAAAGAAGTATTTCATTAAATATTTAGCCTACACAATAAAAGTGTAAATACAAAATATCAAAATCCATTCATTATACGACCTATATCATATCAAGTTAATTAGGATGCCTCAACATTAACAATCCAATTAACCAATTCAAAAACATAATTAAAGAATTGAAATTCGAAGGACAACATAACGAAACTAATCTATTTCATTTGGCGAGTTAGTTGATATATACACAATATATGATGTTGATTTCTTCAAATGCCTATGCCCCACAAATGTCTTTTAATGGCCGCTAAATTTGTAGTTTGGAACCCTCCGGAGTGGTCCACATAAGAAGTATGGCTCATCTGGAGAATAATATTAGACGAAAAGGAAGCCGCTGGAGATGAAACTGAAAAGTTGATTTATTTCATAATTTATGGCTCATCGTAATAAATATATTTCACAATTTTTTCTTACATTTAGTTCACTAAATATAATTTATTTAGTATTATTAATAATAACTATTTAAAAATATTTATGTAATTAAATAAATAATACTAAATTAATAAATGATAATATTTATAAATAGCTCCAACAAATAGCTCCCATTGTTGGAGAGGGATGAGAGCTATTTTTAGTGTTAAAAATTTTAAATTGGGAGCTAAAAATAGCTTTCACACTTGGAGATGCTCTTAGAATGCGTATTATCACCACCAGTTTCAAGAGAACCCAATAGTAAATCCGGTTAGCCACTGGTTTAAAAATGATCGGTGGCGATATTTGACAGATGAAATTCACCTAAATTAAATTTTTAATAAAAGGCAAACAAAATTATATTTATATTTCAGAAAATTGTCCAATATTTATTGGGACTATAAATTTATACATTTTTTAAAAAAAAATTATTATCTTATTATTTTATTAAATTTATAAATTTTCAAGCTGGCACGTGTCAAAATGAAGAAAACAAATATAATTTTAAAGAAATTATTAATTAGAGTTTAATTTGAGGAGATTTCATTCCATATACGTTGTGGCGGCTTACTCCATTCATATATATTCATCACCTAATTTTTATTTAATAATTCATCACTTAGTTTTTGGGTACCCGAAGCCCTAAGTCTAATAGATCTAGAGCTTCATGATGACATCCATTTTGAGTCTTTGAGATAAGGGGCAAAACACGGACTTAAGGCCCTAACTTTTCATGATTATGCCTACCTAATTAAAGAAGGTTTTCTATCAAAGTAATTAAAACACCACTTTTTTTTTATTTATTAAAAAAATAAAAGAAGAAGAAGTAAAACGCCACCTTTTTAATTCGTGGTGCCTAGGAGCTATGGCTGTTTCATACCATAATGCCATCTTAACTAACTAATATAATTTGTTTTAGGTTGATCATAACACCTAACTCAATTCTTTTAATATATATTATTGGCCATTTTCATAAAGCAAACCCTCTTTTTTTTTTTTTTTTTTTGGAAGGAAAGATGGTGTAATTCGTCCAGTGATGATTAATATGTCTCACACACAATGCATGGTGAAACTCCTGACAGAACAACAATAGAGACACTGAGGAGGGAAAATTTTGATTCGGAAAGGACCACCTACCTGCTGCTTGTAGGGATGGCCACGGTTCCGGTTCGAACCAGAACTAACCTGGCAGTTCCGGCGGTTTCGGAACCGGAACCGCCTTAGGAGGTTCCGGTTCCACCTTTCGGAGAACCGGGAACCGCCGGTTCTAGAACCGGCAGGAACCGGGATCGGCGGTTCCCTACTTATAATACTAAAAATTATATAGCATTAAAAATAATGCATGTAAAGATTTGAACCCCTACCTTCAATTAATTGAAGAGTCTTAAAGAAACCTAGATAACCACTCAAGCTATTTCACATTTTGTTCTTTTCTCCTTATTATTACATTATATTATATGTTTATTTGCATATAAAATATATAATTATTTTATACTAGATATTTAATAGTATATAAACTAATGGTCTAATTTACCTTACTTATATTATTAATATAAGTAATCATTAAAGTATATATAAATATAAACTAATTATTATATTAAAATTGTTTCGATTGAAACGGAACAAAAAAATGGGACGAAAGCGGAATAAGAATCGGAACCGTGACAGAACCAGGAACCGGTGATTCTGGAACCATCTCGGAACCGGAACCGGCGGTTTTGGAACCGTCCTAGAACCGTCCCTCCAAGGTTCCGGTTTCGGTTCCACTTTTCATGGAACCGGAACCGGCGGTTCCGGAACCGTGGCCATACCTGCATGAAAATGACTATTGCTTGTACTTGTATGAAAATGATGCGATTGCATCTTGTAGTTGTCAAGATTAGAATTCTGGTCTTCCCAAAGCCATGGCCAAGCGCTTGGGTGCTTCATAAAGCCAACTTTTTATTTACCCATCGATGATAAAAGCCCAACTAGAAATTAATGAAATAAGGAACATCCATCGATCAAAGTCATTGAAGGAAAAGTGCTTAATTGCTTATTTTGACAAAAGTGAACTTTCTCTAATCATATATTCTTATTTTCTTAATAATGAACTTTTAGTTTCACACGATGTGAAATGAGAAATTTCTGCAAAACACCAACATAATCGAACCCCTTTCCTTTCGAGCACTGCACATGTCATAAATCTAAATCAAACATGTGAAATTACACAAAAATCGACTATTCTTCTCTGATTACCTTGGGGGGGGGGGGGGGGGAGTAAAGGTCGATTGATATTTTTTTTCTTTCTTTTTCTTAGAATTTTTTTAATTGACAATAGTATTAGGGAGAAATCACTGAATTTAATGCAAATTGTGCTTATCTCAAGTGCTAAATCACTTGTTGCATAGACCATACATGTCATGGGATTCAAATCAGGCTACTAGTGAGAATTGCCAATTTGCAAACAAATACTTGTCAGGATTTTAGAGGTCATTTTCCGTAAATGGTATGTTGATGTATGACGCCCTTGACGTGGTCTGCAGGTCTCCAATGTATTGTGTTTGTCCCCAAAATGGTGCTAAAACGTCTTCGATATAGTGGTCGTTATAGCCACAGTGGTGCTTTTATATATATATATATAATATATAACATATGTATTTATATATCTCAGAAGACAATTCTCTAGTATGTAGGGTGAAACCAGGAAAAAAAAAAAAAAAAAAAGGTGCAAGGTCCAATATCAGGGCCGGTCCAAAGGCCCGAGCAGCCTAGATGACCGTTCAGAGTCCAATTTTTTTGGTCATGAAAATTCATATATCCCACATGGATGATACATGACTTCCATGTGTGGTTGTTCTTCTTATAATAAGCTTGATTTTAAGGTGAGTTCTCTATTAAATTAATGACATTTCTGCTCGTAAAAACTTCAAACGAAGGCCCCCATTTTTTATTTTCTTGAAATCAATTTATTTTTGTTTGAATGAGACTCATGCAAGGATTTTTTTTATTTCTCATCTCAGCCCACACTATAAGATTTTATATTTTCAATAATAAATTGACTAGATTCTCACAAAATAGTTTTTATTAAGAGCCCGTACCTTCAGGATATCGGTCTGGATTGATTTCAAATAAAAGGCAAAAATTATGCTACTGGCTAGGATTAAACACAGGACCCTCTGCTCCCTTACACATGGAATATCCACTAGGCTGCTGATGTTTTTGATATTAATTATAGTTTCCATTAGATTTATCCTCCACTCTCTCTCAATCCTCCAAATAAAAGAGGGCTCTGTTCTTTTCCATTCCTTTTTACAAGAATCATCATTTTTTCTTCCAAAACTTTAAGTTTTGAACTGAGTAGAAAATTAAGTTAATTTTTAATGTAAACCCAAAAACTTTACATAAAATTTTTTTGGTTATATAAATTTTTTTTGGGTTTGCATAAAAAATTCACTTAATTTTCTATTCAGTTCAAAATTCAAAATTTTGAAAGAAAAAATGATGATTTTGGTAAAAAGGAATGAAAAAGAACAGAGCTAGGCTCTTTTATTTGAAAAGTTAAGAAAGAGTGAAGGATAAAGGTAATGTGAACTATAATTGTTATAAAAACCATTAGTAGCCTAGTGGTTATACCATGTGTAAGGGAGTGGATGGTTGTGTGTTTGATCCTACCTAGTAGCATAATTTTTGCCTTTTATTTGAAATCAATCCAGACCCGATCTCCTGAAGGTAGGTGACGTGGAGGAGAGGTGGGTGGTGATGTGGCAGATGGGTTGTGACGTGTACAGGGAGTCATCATTTATTGAGGGTAATTTTGTCCTTTTTAGTCAAAGGGAGGGGGGTGGGGGTGGGGGTGGGGGTGTAGAGAGTTAGTTTTAAAAACATGGGGGTAAGTAGTCAAAAGTGAATAACATGGGGGTAAATAGTGATTAAGCCTTATATTAATACAACATAATGTAGTAATTTTTTGTCATAATTCCTTTATTTTTTCAGCTCAAACTCCACATTATAAAAATTAATTAATTATATATTTTTAATGAATTAATACACTAATATATTATAATAATGGTTGCTCATAAATATTTGAAATTAAATAGTTTAAATAGGGCTTCCAAGAGAGTGAGTTATTTATTTATTTATTTTTCACCTCATAAAAATTTTAAATTATGGTGTCAAAAAAATTAAATTAAGTAGTTTGGAAGGTGGACACTTAGAGCAAAAAGGCATCGTCGGTACATCACCTTCCTTGTGCAAACTTCAACTCCCGAAAGAAGGATACTTGCAAAAGAGTTTCGGAGTGGTAAAATCGAGAAAGAAAGTCTAATATGAACTGGCAGAAGAGCGTTGCTGTCCTGTTGGCGAAAAGCATCGGAGAAGATAGGACGGTTGAAGCACTGGCGCTAACTGTAGGAAGATCCAGATCTGAGGGGAGCCGATGATGGGCATTTGGAGCGAAAGAGCGGCAATAGCAGGTATCGTGTGGTGGATGAAAACAACAGTGGCATTTTGGTGAAGACTGCATAGATTAGGGATAGTTTGGTCCTTTCCCAATTTATTTTGTGTGACTAATAATAATGGAGTTAAGTATTAGTTTTTAAAACACAGGAAGCTGATAGTAAAAACATGATAACATGAGGTAATATGTAATTAAGCCTAATTTTATTTGGGTCTCCTATAGTATTTCGCTCGGAACCTCTTTAATGTGTTTAGGACTGAGGCTGTACGTCCAATATATGTATAAAATATTTTTTTAGCAAGTAAACACATACATTTAATAGCAAAATTATCAATATATATATATTAACATTACTAATAAGGGTGGATCAGGGTTGAAGGAATCCGAAGACCACCCCCCCCCCCCCCCCCATTGGCTCCGCCCCTGCTAATATAAATAGTTTCTTAATATTGGTTGTATTTAGATGTTTCAAAGTGGATTGTATTATGGTATTCCAAGGTGAATTATATTAATTCGTTTAATGTATCTAAGAGAAAATGGTATTTGACAGTCGCTTTATTTCTTAACAAGTAACGGGACATGTATAGTAAAAATTCTCTGGTCTGTAGATAAATGCAACCAAAAATAACTGAATTTCCCTAAAAATTCTCTCGTCTTTAGATAAATGCAACGGAAAATAACTGAAGAAAATAAATAAATTTGTGGGGCTAACTACATGCTAACATGGAAATGATGAATGTTATAGTGTATTAGTACACTTGGGGAATGGATGGACAAAGCAGTATGTTATAACAACTTTAAGATTGTTTAACAAGCGGGTGGGGAGCAATTGGTAGGTAGAGCTTGCTTAACTTATTGTCTATCCACACTCTACAATGATTAATTAACAGTTGTTTTTTTCTCTTAAAATTCCTTTCTCTTTTTATAATTAAAGGAGCTGGGATGGGATATAGATTAACAGTTGTTTTTTTCTCTTAAAATTCCTTTCTCTTTTTATAATTAAAGGAGCTGGGATGGGATATAGATGTGACTTGGGAAACTTACAAGGGAGTTTCATTTTTGTTTTTCCGGAGTCTTTTTACAGTTTACAATCAGGGATCCCACCACCTTGCTAGTCACGAAATTAAGACGTTATCTGTTACTCTCATCAAAATTGTTTGATACTGTTATAATCTTATGGGATTTTAAGAAATGATTATGACTGTTTATGAAAATTTGAAACCCAGACTCCGACACTGGATGTTCATAATATTTAAAATAAAAATTACCTAGCGACAATAATTTAATTTAACCAAATGCTAATTATTGTGTTACATAAAAACTTGTATTCGATACATCTAATGGTTTGGCAACACGCTTATTGAATTTAACTTCTGACATATTACGGTTATATTATGAAAACATACATATCGCATTCAACTTGGGATGCATCGCATACCGAGTTTAAGTTTTAATGTATTGAGTGTAACGGCTGATTGTAGTGCATATCACGTATAGCATATGATGTATCGTGTATCGAGTTTAACCTTTGATGTATTGAGTGTAACTGTTATGCATTGAAGTTATTAGTTTGGTTCATAATGTATCGTGTAAGTATCGACTTTAGTCTCTAATGTATCGAGTTTAGCTGTTGACAAAATATGTGTGTGTCTATATATATATATATATATATATATATATATATATATAGGGCAAATTATACAAATGGCCACTAAACTATTTTTGGTCCACTTTTAGCCACTAAACTACTAAAAGTGGCTAGTAGTGACCATTATGTTAGGAAACTTGGTTATCTTGGACGGCAGCCTCACGCACGTGTCTTTCTCGTGATTTCTCGAGGGCAAAAATGTAAGCCCGGAAAATCAATACTTCTATTCCGTTCGAGGCTTGGGCGCTGAAAAGCTTAGATGGTGAAGGTGTCTCCCTCAACAATCGGGTCTGAATGCGAATTTTTGGATGGAAAATCGTGGGTTTGCCTTCTTCACCGAGTTCTCCCTTGGTGTTCTTCGTCGGTAATGTGGGAATCTACTGTTCTCCCTTGCTGGTCCGATCTGAAAGGAAAATTTGTGGGTTTCACATTGCCCGTGAAAAGAAGCTCCGGGATGGTGTCTTCGGAATAAGAAAAAGATAAAGCTCCGGGAAGGGAACTCTGTCCGTTGATCCGGTGGGTTCACCGTCGGGAAGGGAATTGGTGGTGGGTCTTTAGCGAGTTCACTCACCGAGTTAACTCAGAACTCACTGAGACCCGGAGACTTAATGGACTTTCATGGAATTGCTTTCGATAAAATGGCAATTCGCTGAATGCTTTAAGACAACTTTGAACTGCGGTTGCTGTCGGAATTTCTTGGAGGACTTAAGAATTGGAGCGGCTGAATTTTTATGTGCTTAATTTTCTTCTGGAATTTAAGAGCTAAAAATTTAAGTTTGTTTGGGGTTTGACTGCTGGAGCTACTTTCGGTCACCATTGCAGCTCTGCTGTTTGGGTGAATTTAATTAGTGCTGATTGCTGATTGCTCTTAATTGCTGGAATTCTGTTCTGGATTTTGGTTGCTTGCTGAATTCTGGAATTTTGTGTTCTGTTTTTGGAAAATTTTGTGCTGGGCACTCAATTTTCTGGATGAACTGAATTTCTGGGCAAATTGGTTGGGGGTTTATTCCTGGCTCTGGAAATTGAGTGCTGGGATGATGCTCTGCCGGATTTTGCTGAAATTTGGACGGAATTGTTGCTATGGTTCATGTTGTTTGGAGCTGTTGGGTCAAATGCTGAATGGATGAATTCACAAAAGGTTTAAGGGTGCTGCTGGGATGTTTTATTCTGGGCTCACCATTTATGCATGTACCTTGGTTGTAGCTGTCCATTTCAGTTTGTTTTGAAGTTTTTCTCCAGTTTTCGCGATGCTTTCTGTTTCATTTGGCTAATTCTGGTTGAAACCAACCAATTAGAGAGGCTAGCATCAACTGCAGTCTCGCGGCTTGGCTTGAGGCGATTCGGGTTCAAAGGCAGCAGAGGAGGATCCAACTTCTTGATGAATGGAAGTGGCTTCTCTTGTTCTAACATGATATTCTCCTTCTGAAGCTTTATTAGTTGCTGCCTTGAATTTGCTTTAACTTCTTTCCACTGAGTGATGTTTTGAACTGGATTGAGCACAGAGAAGGCAGATTGGCTTCTTTTCCTACCATTTTGGTTTGATTTATCTTTGTTAACATCTTGATTTGGAGGTTGTTCAAGCTGCATAATTACATGGCTATCAACAAAATCAAGTTCATCTTCATCATCGTCTTCCAAATCGATTTCCTCGAGCTCAATCTCATCCTCTTCATCATCATCATCAAATGAATCTCTGCAATTCTGAGTAGAAGTATTGATTTACATTCTGGGCTTACATTTTTGCCCTCGAGAAATCACGAGAAAGACACGTGCCTTGAGGTTGCCGTCCAAGATAACAAGTTTCCTAACAGAATGGTCACTACTAGCCATTTCTAGTAGTTTAGTGGCCAAAAGTGGGCCAAAAATAGTTTAGTGGCCAAAAGTGGGCAAGAGCAATAGTTTAGTGGTCATTTATATAATTTGCCCTATATATAAATATATTTTGTGGTTATGTTAAAATATATATATATATATATATTGTGGTTATGTTAAAACCACAAGTATGATATGCCGTGAAAAAGATATGCGTATCAAATTCAAGGCCGTTTCTATGAGAATAAAGATCATGTTCAATCATATAAATTTGGGCCCTTTTATATTATTGTAAATGTGAAATAAAATATATATAATGTTCATCAATAACGTTTTTCAAAATACAAAAGCATTCAACCAAACAAATATATATATTATATAATTCGTAAAAAAAATATATAATACAAAGATTCACTTAAAACGTGATATTATTTTTGCATATGTAGATGCAAAATTTGCCACATTTTATATTATTATTATTATTATATTTGAATTTGCAAATAATGTATAAATATGCTCTACAACTCCGTTAAAGTCCATTGTGTGACCACAACTGTTTGTCATGTCACATAAAAACAATAACAATGTAAGTTTTGAAAAGGCGAACAAATCACAAATGAACCACAAACAAATTCATTAATTTAGGATATAATTCAACTCACATAAATCAAACAACACTGAAGCTTTAAATATCAAAATAATTTAATATTGTAAATAACACGCAATTGATCAAAAGCGGCAGACTATGAAACCGGCCAATAGAGTTATATAATGTATATATTCAATATATATAATAATAATATATATATATGTATACAAAATAGTATAATGATAATATATAAATATATATAATATTATAATATATAGTGGCCCCACATTATGTGGAACTCTGTGTCGATGGTCATTTATATCCCTTCAAATCGGCACTCATTAAATTTAGGAGTTGAAATATAACACATTAGACCGTGAAAGGTCAAACATGAGACTCCGTCATTATGTTAACACAAATCTTGGAGCAATAATAATTTCTTAAATGGAAATGTTATTTAAAGGATAAGTTTTACTAAACGTATGACACTTTCAAAAAATTTTAGTTGTGAAATTACTGAATTGACCTTTGAATTTTTTCTTCTTCTTTTCTTCTTCCTTCTTCGTCATCTGCGATGTTCGTGTTCGTCTTCCTCGTTCTTCTGCAATCTTGTTTCTTCATCCTTCTTCTTCTTCTTCTTCTTTCAATTAGAGAATGACAAAAAAGAAAAAAAAAATTGGATTTGCAGAGCTCAAGTTCTGCAATCAGATTGCAGAACTTGGGTTCCGCAAACGGAAATTGTAGAACCAATTCTGCAATTTTCGTTTGCAGAATAACTAAAAAAATAAATAAACGCACCGTCGCCTGACCTTCGCCGTCCTGTGGCGAAGGTTTCTCGAACCTTCGCCACTATGAACCTTTGCCGCAGGACAGCGAAGGTTCAGAAAACCTTCGCCGTCAAGTGGCAAAGGTTCGGGAAGCCTTCGCCGGCCATGGTTGCCGGCAAGGAGTTTCTCCACACCGGATACCATGGCCTTACAAAAACAAAATTTTTTAAGTATTAACTTTTATTTTTAGATTAAAGGGCATTAATGTATTTTCACATTTAAAAACTTAAAAAGTGTCATATGTTGAGTAAAAAGTGTCTGTAAATAACATGCCCATTTCTTAAACCTCAAGGGACAATGATAGTTCATGAAATGTTGAGGGGCGTAAATATAATTTACCTTTTTTTTTTCCCCCCTACTGGGAGGGGCAGGGAATTGAAAAACAGTAGGGGTGGCAAAAAAACCATTAACCCAAAAATCGCTCAAACCCATTGGGTTTTCACCCAATAAAACCCACCTAAAAAAATAATTGACTGGGTGGGCTTGTGCTAAATATATAATGGGCGGGTTTAAGGGTACGCAATGGGCTACCGTAAAACCCGCCCATCATGGGTACCAAAAATACCCATCCAAAACTACCCTTAAAAGTATAAACAAAAACCCAACAACTCACCTATTTTAGTGGGCCAATTTTATTTTTTTTCTTCAAACTTATTTTTTATTTTTCTTTATTTTTCATGTCCTTCAATTACTTTACATTTTTTTCCCATTTATTCTTTTATAATATTTTTAAATTACCCACTTATAAATACTAATTCAAAATTCGTTCGGATTCCAAGTCGAGTTCAGGCTCGGGTTTCGGGCTGGGTTTGGGTTCGGGCCGAGCAGGTTCAGTTAGGGCCCATGGTTCAGGCCCAGTTCTGGGCCGGGTACAGTTTCGGGCCTCGGGCCAGTTTTGGGACTCGGGTCGGGGCATGCACGGGTTTTTATAAATATAAAAAAATTAAAAATTGTGTTTGGACAAAAAAAATTACATACGATTAAATATAGAAGTATACAATATATAATATTTCAAATTTTAGAATAGATTCAAAGAATTAAAATCCGCTTAAAAAAAAAAAAGGAATTAAAATGAAATTAAAAAACTTTGAAAAAAATTATTAATAAACCATTAAATAAGCCTTACATTTTTGTATAATGGGTATTATGGGTACCCATGGGTATCCATCGCTACCCATTACCCATTTGAATTAAGATCATTAATTGAATGGGTAATAGGTACTCATTACCCGTTAATTTACTACCCATTTAATACCGGCCCAACCCACCCGTTTGACACCCCTGAAAAACAGTCATAATCAATTAAATACTTGTGTTGCAGCCTTGCATGTGAATATAGATTGTGCCATTGTGGGCAGCATACAGCAAATGCAAGCCTCACAAATCGCATTTAGATGAATAAACAAGGTGGGTTTAACATCCATGTTTACTGGTCAAAATTTGTTGTCTATTTTGAATTAAAATGTATTGGAATACTGGCCATGTATTGAATTAAAATGTATCAATTATTATTATTTTAATTAAAAAAATTATATTTCATTACTTAAAACAAAATAATCAATACAATTATGATCACATTAATTTGATAACAATTAAATACGGAAACAGTTATAAACCACTCAATCCAACATTTGAGTACAAATCTAAACATATTCATATGATCGAATGATTCTAAAAGTAAAAAATCACTAATAAAGGCCTTATTTTAGGGTAGGGAATTATGGTCGGAAGGTTCTCCAAACCTTCTTTCCTTGTTTTCCAACCTATCACTCAAATGTCACACGAGAAACGAAATAAGAAATTAACTCAGCATGAAAGAGAGAGAAGATCTCACTTGGATAATAAGAATTAAGAGATACATCATAGTTTGATATCGAATATGTCACTAATCATATGATATATAAAAGCCTTTGGACAACTAGTTCTCAGTGACAGAACTTGAGTTTCAAAATTAAAAGGATCAATAGCAATAAATTTCTTTTATAAGGAACAAATTTTTACATAATTTTTTTGCTAATAAATATATATATATATATATATTTTAGAGGGGTTTGATCTACTCCATGAACAATTAAGTTCTGCCTCTGCTGGTTCTTCACAGTCAATGAAATAAACTTCCACTTATTGTTGGAAAAGAAACGTCTCCTTATTATTGAGAGACATATTAAAAGAAGAAAACTATGATATAAAAGAAGAAAACTATATTAAAAAAAAGATAGGAAACTATTTCTTCCATCCTCCAAATATAAGAGACAGGGGGAAGAAGATTATGAAAAAAATGAAGAGGCGCAAAAGTTAGGAGATGCTTATGCTTCTTTACCAATCATTGAAATTGAGGGACTAAAGTAAAATTTTATTTTATTAAAGTTATTGAAACAAAAATTGAATGGTTAAGTTAAAGTATACTACTCGGAATATTCCAATTATAATTTAGGGACGTTGAAGTTATTTACCCTTAAGTAATTAATATTTTTTTTCCACATTTTCACTTGAATCTATAGTTGCTGAAAGAAGAAAGGAGCGGTTTAAAAAAAAGATAATAAAAAAAAAAAGTAAAATAAGGCGTTTCTTCTTTTTTTTTTAAGGAAAGATGTTGGAATTCATCTAGCTGCGATTAATATGTCTCACACAACTCGGGGTGAGACTCCCGACAGAATAACAATTGGGAGGCCTTCGGGGAGGACCGCCTGCCTGCCGCTGCCGCTTGTACCTGAATGAAAATGGCCCCACTAGGCGTTTTTTGTTTCTAGTTTCTAGTATGGCATTCATTGGTTGTAAGATGTTTTGCTAAGATAAGTTTTATTCCGTTCCATATAAAGCGTGTTATTTCAAGTTGTACCTTATGATTTAGAAATAGTTGTATTATCGGAGTTTTTTTATACAAGGAAAAAAATAATTATCCCATGATATATATATGAATTGTAAATGTTTTCAAAAAGTAGATAGTAAAATTACAGCAATGGTATAAATACAAAAGAAAATTGCAATGTATTCTTAAGTGCGTGGTAGCTATTCACATGTAAACCAATCCTATCCTAGCTATGGCATAACAATGAAGAAAAAGAAAACACACGTATCCATTATTGTCTCAATAATGAACATTAAATTAGTTTAGATCAATGTCATTAATTGACCTTTTAAATACTTTCACCTATTTTTAGGAGCAACAACATATTAATAAGCTTTCAAATGATATCTAACTCTAGATCGATGCAACTGCAATGAAAATGATTTCCAAGTTATGATATATATATAATAATTAAAGAGTTAAATAGCATTTGGTCTACTATTTCAACCACCATTTGTGGGGTTTTTTTTTTTTTTTTTTTCAGTCATCATTTTCAATGATGAGGCTTATGGTTCAATCATCAAAATTGCCTAAATCTTGATTTATCTATATTTTATTATTTATTTTTGGAAAATGTTTATTGCACATATTATGTGCAGAAAATATGCACATAAAGTAGTTTATGTGGGCCAATCAAATGTTATTTTATAAAAATATCCTTATTGTATTATACTTATTTCTTTTCTCCTGTCTTGTCTTCCTCCCTCCTCTCTCATCTCTCCTGCAATCAATTTTTCTCAAAATCTCCTCTACCATTATTTGTTTTACAACTTAGTTTCCTTCTTCCTACACTAATTAAATTTTTTTCTTTCAGTTTTGACTTTCTCTAATATTTTTTTTAGCTTTAGAAATTGCATATGTGAAACCCATTTCACTACAAGACGAATCATCTAATTTTTTCTCTTAATTTTGGATTCTAATTTATTCATTTTTCTCATAATAATAATAATTTTATTATGAAAAAATGGGTTTGGCAAAAAAATTTAATGAATAAATTTTAATGGCGAAAAATATAAAGGTTAAGTTCTCTTTTGTGTTTGGCGAAAAAGAAAGTAAGAAAAAAAATTAAAATTATTATTATTTTAAAAAATTGAATAAATAAGAATACTGAATATTAAGTTTAATGGGTTTTAAAATGCTTAATAGTGAAAATGATAGGGTAATTTTTTTTTATTTTAAAAAAGAGTTGTCAAAAATAAAAATACCAAAATTAAATTAGTTAAAAGAAAAATATTTAAGAAAAAGGAAAAACAGAAAAAGAAAAAAGAAAAAAGAGAAGAGCAGACGGGGTAAAGAGAGGAGAGAGGAGAGAGAAGAGAGCAAAATGCCATAATACAATAAGGATATTTTTATAAAATAAATTTGAGTGACCACATAAAGCACTTTATGTATGCTCATAATATGTGCATTTAACAGCATCCTTATTTTTATTAAACCAGCAAAAGAATGTAATAAAAGTAAAACTTATTCAGACATTAAAAAATGAGTAATAATAGACATGTTAAATATTCATCACAATTTTTGCATAGCAACTCATGAGGCATGCATTCATTAGTTACATTTTTATTAGGGTGAAATGCACCAAATACCACTTAACTATCGGCTTTTGCAAAAAACACCACTTTCCTTTAAAAACTTCAACTATAAGCACTTTACTTTCAAAACGTGCGCCCAATACCACTCTGTTAGTCAATTCCGTTAAGTGACTAATAGTCAAAAAAAGACAAATCGTCATTTCACACGTTGAGGCACTGTTCATCGTCTTCCCCAAAAATTTTCCGGCTATTCATCGGTCGGCACTGTTCATTGGCCAAATTTTTTTTTTTTTTCTTTTTTTCTTCTTCTTCTTCTTCTTCCGATTATAATTATAATCGGAAGCTAAGGATGCTGGGTTTCATCCTTCAATCCTCCATTTGGTGCATTTCACCCTAATTATAATCGGAAGAAGAAGAAGAAGAAGAAGAAGAAGAAGAAGAAGAAGAAGAAGAAGAAGAAGAAGAAGAAAAAAAAAAATTGGCCGATGAACAGTGCCGGAAATTTTTTGGAGAAGACGATGAACAGTGCCGCAACGTGTAAAATGACGATTTTGCCCCTGTCTTTTTTTGACTGTTAGTCACTTAACGGAATTGACTAACAGAGTGGTACTGGGTGCATGTTTTGAAAGTAAATTGCTTGTAGTTGCAGTTTTTAAAGAAAAGTGGCGTTTTTTGTAAAAGCCGATAGTTAAGTGGTATTTGGTGCATTTCACCTTTTTTATTAATATCACATAATCAACCAATGAATGTATGCCAGATGAGTTGCTATGCAAAAGTTATAATAAATTAGTTGAGATGTCTATCATTACTCTTAAAAAAACACGACGTCAGAGATAAACACTATTTCAAAAACCCTTTTATATTATGTAAAGATAAACTTTAATTTAGGAGATGATCCCTAAAACTTGCATTGACAAGAATTTACTTTAAAATGCGAAAAGTTTTATTTGCAATACCATTAAAACTCAAAAGTTTTAGCCTGTATTTGTAGCGTGTCTTAGCTTAAAATATGGTTATTTCGTATCATTCTTATTTTATGTGATAAGCAAACTAGGGATGATTTTAAGATTCCTTCAACTATCTGAAAAATTTTCGACCGAAAGTAATTTTACGAGTACATTAATTGAGGATAAGTAGTGTTGGCCCCGGTAAACCCTAACTTCAACCCAAACACTTGGGCCAATGAATCATAGGAAGCGTTTGGCGCGTGAGAATGGGAATGGAGGGAATGAACATCTGATTTCTATGATTGAAATCCATATGCTTGGTATATATAAGAATCTAATAATTTCAACTATTATATATTCTAAAAGGCAATCTAAGATTCATTTAATGAGAAATTTATCGATTCCCGAATATGAGATGCCTACCATTCCAATTCCGTTTCCCTTTCCCGCTCGCCAACCGCACCCATAAGGGTTTTACTTTGTTACACAAATGATATCACATTTATTTTGGGTAAAGAGAGTTAAGAGTCTCTCAATTTCTTAAAAAAATTATTGAGTGTATCAACTGCATTCTGAAAACTAGTGTAGTCAATTTATAGTAAAATAGAAAATAAATTTTATTTTTATTTTTGGGTCCCTACACATTTATCACCCTCCCAAGAAAATAACACTTTTTTAAGTGTAGATGGTTGCACTATCTTACGTGGTGCAGTCGATACACTGAATAATTTTATCCAATTTTAGATTCAAGAATATCATGCCTTGAAAGCCTTTATATATTTTGTGTCAGCTTTTTTTACATTCTTTAATTAACTTGTGTAAAATTAAATGACATTTTTCGCTTCAATGATTTGTTAGAGGAAAAAAAATAACGTATTACTAAGTCAAGAAAAAGTGGACAAATTCTTCTAAATTTACGTATATTAATTTACTCTTTAATAAATTAAATATGTTTTCACATTTTCAATGGAACTTATTTAAAACATGGTTGATATAGTATATCAATTTTAATAATTTCCCTTATTTTTCCAATCCAAATACATGGTCAAATTAATTCTCATGGTAAAAAAGAATTCTATGCTTGCCAACAAAAAATTATCATTTCATTCAAAAAAGAAAAAAAACATTCGTGACACATATTTTAAGAGGTGAAATGGACAAAATTAAAATAACTACTGAAATTGAATAACTCAAACATAAATCCTTTAAAACGAAGAATCAATTGATCTTGACTTAAATTTGATGAAACATTCACATGATTTACTATTTATTTCATTTCACTATGGCTTGTAGGCAGTAGCGGAGCCAAAAACTACATTTTAAAATTTTCGTAGGGGTCCAATATGTGTATAAACATTTTTCTTGACAGTTAAATAAATCATAAAAAAAATTTAATAAATAAATATACACTACAAATAATGGTGCAAGATGGGGTTAGAGGGGTTTAGGAACCACCCCACCCTCCCTGCTTGGCTCTGCCCCTACTTGTAAGTGAGATGAAATGGAGGATATACTTGACAATTCAACCCCCCCCCCCCCCCCCCCCCCCCCCCCTCCCCAAAAGAAAAAAGAGAAAGAATAAAACAAAGCATTAATGGATGATGTGTAGTAGTTGTCATGTGTTAAATGGCTTTCCACCAATTTTTGTAAGCTTCAAATGTAAGTCATTGCTAAATAACTAGGATTGATGATAATGAAGTTTCTCTATCTAAGAAACCATACATACCAGAAATTTTTATGCACACAATGTGCTTGAATTAATGATCCTCTTTTAATATGATGCGACTGCAGCTTAGATCTGAACAACTGTAGTAGATATTGTACTAAATATAAATTGACATTAATATTTTTTTCCCCTCGTTTTTATATTGTAATTAAATGTCCAGCTAATTATTGAAGATATGAGTACGTATTATATAAGAACCATTTATTCTCTATCTTAGAGAATATATTACAACACTAGAAGTTGTATGCCGTACAATGCCCGGCATTTTCCCAATAGTATTATAAGATTATAATTTTTCTTCAACTTAAGTTTTAAAAGAATATGAAATAGCTTATAATTTAATTGGTTATACTTATGTTATGTTTATGACACATGTTATAAATACATATAATGTACGTGTGTGCATTAGGTTAGATTCAAGAGAAGCATAGGAGTTAGAAATATTGTTCCATGCATCATATAAGTTTACATTTTTTTCAACACACACAAGAAGAGATATGAGTAAAAATAATTAATTTTAAGAAATAAGATATGTAC
Organism: Leptodermis oblonga; assembly: GCA_016801395.1. Lineage (NCBI taxonomy): Eukaryota > Viridiplantae > Streptophyta > Magnoliopsida > Gentianales > Rubiaceae > Leptodermis > Leptodermis oblonga. The sequence goes on along the minus strand of CM028750.1, from coordinate 19,881,235 downwards.
AGTTGTAGTCGTATCTAATATAAAATCACTCGTTCAATGTATATGATAGTTGTAGGTTGCTTTTTTTTGGGTCAAAATTTAGAATAATTGTGTGATAGAATAATATTAACAAATATTTTCTGGAATGCGATAAACAATGCAAGAAGAAGCCAAAGAAGTATGAGTATTTGTAGAGCACATAACAAATTAATGAACAACAATTGAAATCATGAATGACATTGGCCAATGGCTACCCCACATTTCCATAATTTTCCATCATTATTAGGTGGCTATTCAGTTTACCTGTTATTTAATTATAAGTTAAATTGGATAATAAATAATAAAGTGAAACAAAAATTGAGAAAGTGAATAGTTTGAACACATAAATTATGAACTCCTCCTCTAGTGGAGAAGGTGATTAGTCATCTTAAATTATGAAGTTATAGGATAAATAATTATGTTGCCAATATGGCATGCATGTGACACATAATATAAGGTAGAGATATTAAATACTAATCTTATGTGGCACTCTCAAATCAAGCCCATGTTAATTTCTATTATATAGGGAAGAAATTACATAAATACGACTTTTGTGACGTCAAAAATTGAAACGAATTTGTTTAGAATTTGCAATTTTAAATCAAGCTGTCACGACCTCATTTATTCATTTGCAATCCTTTCATAGATTACAACTTAATTTCATAACAAAATTTGCATTAATTTATTTATTTTAATAAAGCAATCAAATGAATTATGAAACCATTTGTATACATAGTGGATTTAAAACTTCTAGATTTATCAATTTCTAGGACAAAAGTGTTAAATTCTAATAACTCACATTGTTTCATTAGAATAGTCCATTTTATTACACTAATCATAACAGTATTACAAAATGAACTTTTATAATGGAGCAGAGGAAATAATAATAATAATAATAATAATAATAATAATAATAATAATAATAAATGTTAGAGACCAACTTGTTTGATAAAAATTAATGCTTATATCTGAATGCTTAATGTTAAAACTATAATGCTAAATTGATTAATCACTTAACATCTTAATGCTAAAATATATTTTTTAAACCTTTGAACCAAAATGCTTAATCAATTAATCTTATTTAATAAATATGCTGATCTTAATACTAAAATTTGTAAAATGTACCATTTTACCCTTAAGTTAAATTTTTTATATTTAGATATACGACATATCAAATTTTATAATAAAACATAAATTATGATTAATGAAAAATATAAGGAAACAAAATAAGATAAAACACATTAAATTGAATGATTAAAATAAAAAAAGATAATAACTTATTACAATTTTTTAAAAATTTTGGAAAAATGAAAATGAATTCGCTATTGCAGTCTAAAATAAAATTAAAAATTTTACAATAAAACTCATATATAATTAATAAAATTATATAAGTAATATAAAACAAATCGTACCAATGAGATTTATAAAAACACGTAAATGATATAAATTGTTAAATAAATTTATAATACCAAAGTATAATAATAATAAAAAAAATCAAATTTTACTTGACAATATTATAATGAAAAAGTTTAAAATACGTGGTATGCTAATGAAGAAAAAAGAACTTATTCAAAAGTAAATATTTATAGTTAAATCAATGTGAATAAAATGAAATGGGTAGTTTAAAAAATCATATATATAAATTTTAAAAGTAACTTAAATACTTAACGAAATAGTGAAAATTAAAATAAAATAATTTTAGCATTGTATATTTTAAGAAAAATATATATTTATTGTTCAAAAATATAAAATATTTAAATAAGTGTACTAATGACGGTAAATTTAAGAAACACATGGGGCAAATGTCAAACAAACACACGAACAAACACATGGTGGTTTAAAGGATTTAAGCCTATGAATTATTTAAAAAATTGTTACGTGAAGCATTAAGATATAAGCAATAAACTGAATTTTATCGAAAAAAATAAACAGTACTTAAATGATTAAGATGTTTAAATTTTCGTTATCAAAAATACTAAAAATTATTTTATTTTAATCAAATAATTTTTAAGATTAAGTGGTATTATCAAACCATCACATCGGCCCTGACAAATTGAAAATTTTGAATCTCCTTAAACCTTGAAGCCACCTCCCTCTAACTTGGTATTGGGCTAATCCCTTAAAATTCAAACCCAAATAAGAACCTCAACCCATCGTTGCAGAGATAGAGTTTATTTATTTACTGATAAACAATACAGATTTTTTCCCCCAATATTCATATTGGGATAAAAAATTACCAAAATACATAAATTTTTTTTTTCATTCCCATTCTATAGAAAATGAAGTTGCCAGATTTTTTTTTTGGGAAAAACGAATCTGGCATCTTCGTTTTCTTAAAAAATTTTAAATTTTTTTTTAAAATTTAATTTTTGGAGAAAATGAATTTGGGTGATTCGCCCAAATTCATTTTCAGAAAAAAATAAAATAAAAACAAATTTGCGTTCCTCCGCGAATTCGTTTCTCATTGGATTTGGGCTTCTTTTTTTAACGAATTTTGAAAAAATGAAAAATTTGGGAAAACGAATTCCATGGTTTCGTTTTCATAAAAAAAGAAAAAAGAAAAGGGGAAGGTATAAACCGTGGTCGTCTTCGAGTTTGAACCAAAAAAAAATCAAACAGAAATTGAAAAATTCAGAGAAGCACCGCCTACGACCAATTCTCCGATTTGTCGCCGCCACAACTCGGCCCTAAGCCGTGAATTCTGAAGCCTCGATGCAGCCCCGAACCTCCGGTTGCCGGCCCCTATTTTCCGTCCATTGAAGGATCTCTATTGGGAACCCTAGTTCCCAAAATACGCGAGTGCCCTGATTTTCCCTATTCCGGCGATTTACCCTACAATTCCGGTGGTCTCTTTCACGTCGGTCATAGTACCCTTCCAAGGAAGCATGTTTAGTGGCGCCTGCGTCCGAATTTCTAGAGCAGCGCCACCTCACCAGCCCTATTCCGTGAATTCAGAAGACGCGCCGCCCGCACCCTTTGGTTAACCGCCACTATTTTCCTTCAATTGAAGCATCTCCAGATGGAACCCTAGTTCCCAATATAGGCGAGAGCCCTTATTTGCTTGAGCCCTAATTTTCGACAATTCCAACTGCCTATTTGACAGCAGGTTTGTTCTTTTTTTTTTCTTCCATATTTTTAACAATGTAAGAATGAGGTTTTTTATGTGCCGATGAAACTTTTACGAATTGCTAAAATAGTAGGAGTTATGTTGTTGTAGAACTTCATTTAAAATTATAAATGCATTCATGAATATTTCGAACTTATGGAAAATATGATGAAGGGGAAAACAATTGCATAAGAGATCACATGGGGGCATTTCACTTGACTTCAATGGAGATGAGGATTAAAAAGATAAATTAATTAGATTATTGGCAAGTTATTTGGCACTTTAGAAAATAGAGCATCAGGAGTTGTTACTGGAATTCCAGGTAGATTAGCTAGAGTTAGTTGTAGAATTATAGTAATAGTAGTAGTAAGTAAGTGCTTTTGATGTGATTAATTAGTGGAGCTCCTCAAAGATTTAAATTGATTTCTTCTCATTTTTATGGCTTTGCATCTCAGAATTTTAGTCTTAAACATTTAACAACTTGCTAATAAAGAATTTTAGATGAGGCTTATCATGAATTTTAACTAGTGGATTTTGAATTTGGTGTGTCAAAGTTTGGTTCAATATGTGTGTTTGAATTCATTGTTTCTCCTTTGGAAGATACAATTGTTCACGAGTTTTAAGAACTTATTTCATTTGATATGTGGTGAGGTAACGGTTTCTCAGATAGCCCTCAATTCTTGTGAGTTAATTGCTGATTATGAATAGTTAAGTAGGGTTGACCGCTATTATACTTCCACATACCGCGATAAACTTTTGCAAATTGCTAAAATAGTAGAAATTCCACCGTTATAGAACTTCATTTAAAATTCTTAATGCATTCATGAATCTTTCTATTGATAATTGATGAATTTTCATAAGTATTTGTTTCTTTGGCAACTGAAAATCTAATAGGAGTTGGCTGGTGCAAAACTTTTTGATACAAACATTTTTGTAATGTTCTTCAAGAGTTGTTCTCTTCTATTCAATGCTAGCTATGTTTTGCGTTGTTCTGCTGTGTAATATAGAAGAGAACAACGCAAAACATAGCTAGCATTGTATTGATCATATATTTATATTCTGTTTATTTGAGAAACTTGTGGTTTAACATTTATCTACTACAAATGCAGGACAGAAATGAATCAGAATGTAAGAAGATAGGTATGTGAAACAATGAATAGGATTGATGATTTCGGCTGCTAATTGTGCACCGAAAGTTGTGACTATCAAGCTGGAGTTTGAGTAGAAGGAAAAAAATCAGCTACTGTTTGTGGAGCTTTAATTTATGAATGTTGTTAGTGGTTTGTTATGAAGAACTAGGTATGCCTTGTGATGCTTAGAGATGGTTATATACTGCTATGATTTGATTCATATGGTAATTTGGGTTACTACATTGAACATCTTACTTTTGTAATTCTTTATTCAAGAGGGTTATAGGGCCATGAAACAGAATACTAAGTTCCATGTCATAGAAAATTTGTATTCTCTATGACAAAATTACTGGTTAATTTTATTGTGCAAGTGTTATTTTCTGTATGAATAATAGCTGGTTTGTTGTATCTTTAATTGTGCTGTTTACTTAAAGTACTTTATGTTAGTGTGAAATCTGTGTCCCTTTGAATTTGGTGAATTCTATTATTCTCTTCTCCCCCGACGGCCTGTTGTCCGACAAGAGAGAATTCTCCAAACGGAACCCTAGGTCGAAAAGAGGCAGTCTTAGCTGGAGCCCTAATTGCCAGCAGTTTCCCCTGATTTTTTGACGGTTACCTACGATTCTGCTCCGACTCTGCTTCAGGTTTGTTCTATGTTTTCTATTGTTGTGAATAATTTGGTTTTTCTATATCATTGTTCACAAAACATCATGCTTTAATTTATGGAGAAATAATTTGGGAATTCCTTCAATTAATTCCGTAGTAATGAGGTATTGTTTCTTTTTGACACAATTGAAATTCAAAAATGTGAAATCATCGGCTTGCCATGCGTGTTTAAAATTACCTTGATTTTGAAGTTGTAGTTTTAAATGTTAATCCTTAATGCGGAGACCTGTCCTTAATCTGGTCTTAATTTTGATGAACATATATAGATCTGAACAAGACAAGGAGCAAGAAACTGAGGTTGTTTATGAGGCTGTTGTTTCTGGTTCTTCTGAGGAAACTGCAACTGAAGGTATACATTATACTCAGCTGAATGAGGATCTGCAATTCTATTTTCTTCATTTGTGTTTGAGATAGTCAATTGGTAATGAGTGATTATTTTCCTAGAGTTAACATGGTTAATGTCCATTCCAAGGTTGGCTGAAAATTTCTTTTGTATCCTTTAACTAGCTTGGTACTGACTTTTCTTTTTGTCAGTTCATCAGGAGATAGATGCGTATGAACTTGTTGATCCAGTTGATATATTGACACCACTTGAGAAGTTTGGGTTTTGGGAATGAGTGGTTGGTTTTCTTTTGTCTCTTACTTGATATGAGCAAATGTTTTGCTGTGGCCATAGTTTTGCTACTTTTGAACCATTGGATTGGATGGAAAATAATTTCAATGTTTCTGATATTTCAGAAAGCTACCAAGTGGTCAAAGCTGAAAGAAGCTGTTGCTGAGTTAACGAAGCTTGCATCGACCAAAAGGATAGCTCCTGCTGATTTCTCAGAGATATACCGCACACTTAAGAAGGTTTAGTAGTAATCTTTTTTACTTACATCTGTGGTTGTTGGATCGTTTTTACTTACTGATTAGATATGATAATAAGGGATGAGTTCTTTGATTAAGAAGTCAAGGAACTGGTCATATAATAACCTTTAAACTCTGATTATGTAAATGAATTATAATTTCCTTTTTATCATTTTGATAGGTGATTTGTGATTGTTATTCAAATACTGTTGGTTGAAAAAAGGAGTCGTCCCCCTTGCAAATTGCATATTCGGTTAGCTACGGATTAACATTGTTTATATTAAAGCAATGAATAACATGTATTATTCTTATCATTTTCAGTTAGCTACAGTAACTAATATAGTTTGTTGTTTTGTACCATTATTTAAATTAGACAAACACGGGTGTTTGAGAATATTTGTTGATGCTCTGTGGTTCTTGTAATTAGACTTACATGTATGTTGGTAATAGTTGAATAGATGCGGTTCAAGTAGTTTTTGAGAATATTTGTTGCTAAACCGTGGCTTGTCTAATAAGACCTGCTTGAAATACTGAACATATGTTTAGTTGAAGGATAGTTGAAATATAACTGTTATAAATAATAATTGCCCCCTAAATTGTGTATTTAGTCCGCTAGATACTGTTTTACCTGGCCATTGTTGTTGCTCTGAATTATCTTGATATTATTTGCAAATGAATTGGTCATGTAAACATCTGAACAAGCGCTTGTGCTGGTTAAGGCAAGTACAACTTGGTGGTATAGTTCTGTAGCGTTGAAATGACAGGGAAATCAGTCAGACTCATGTTATATTGGAATGAGAATATTGAGAGGGGTCCTAATGGTTCAGAGTACAGTTGTCCTTCAAAACGAACTATTTCCGTTGTAGAGAATGTCAATTTCGATATCCTTTTTCGGAGGTTTTACGAAGTAAGTAAAACTTCACCATCCCACTACAAGCTACAGATTTATTGTAGATCTCCAGTGATCGTCCCTGCTAACACCCCCGAACGGACGATGTTTGAGCATACCCTCATAGATGATGATGAAACCATGCGTGATATGCTAAATATACCCAAGGCTTTTTCATTTGTTGTTGGGGGCCAGATTTATTTAATTAAAGAGTCGCTTCACTATTCAACCAACCCTGATGACCCGAGATTACTTTGACATTATTAGACTCTCTGTATTGTCGTTCACATAACTCTTGAATAGTGGAACTGGAGAGGAGATGCGGGCAGATTTTCTCCATCAATCTATGCCTGATGGTGGATTAGATGAAGGGCCTTCAACAGAAGCACCCGGCACATTGTTATCTCATCCAGAAGCAGTACAGGGATTGCATTATTCTGAGTATTCATTGCAGGAAAACCAAATGCCACTTAACACCCAACATGAGGTGCATGTCCTTGATGTCCCATCGGTTGATACTGTGTCAGAGGTGGATTTGGAGAATGCGTCAAGGGTCTGTGTGATTTGGAAGCCAGTCCGCAGTCGTTGACTAAATTTTCCCTTGATGGAATGACGTGTGAAGATGTTGGAGCAAGCATTAGATTTTTTCAAGATATTGGGGCTAAGGATCACCACATGATTGATCAGTTCCACGATGCTACATGCCCGGTATGGAAAGATGATCTGTCGGCCAATCTAGAAAAAGGAATGGTTTTCGGAACGAAAGAGATGCTTCAGAATGCTGTTAAATTGTGGTCGGTACAGGCTAAGCATTAGATTTTTCCAAGATATTGGGGCTGAGGATCACTACATGATTGATCAGTTCCACGATGCTACATGCCTTGTATGGAAAGATGATTTGTCGGCCAATCTGAAAAAGGGATTGGTTTTCAGGACGAAAGAGATCCTTTAGAATGCTGTTAAATTGTGGTTGGTCGGGGCTAACATGTATTACAAAGTGTTGTATTCTACTCCAACCCATTGGATAGTTATATGCAAATACAAGGATGACAACAAGTGTCCATGGAGTGTCCACGCGACTTGCAAAAAGGGTCGACACTTTAAAATTACGCATCGGATATTTGATCACTCCTGCACTCCAAAGCTTATAGGACATGATCATCCAAATATTGATTGCAAAATGATTGGTCGATTAGTCAGAGCCAATGTGGAAGCAAATGCATCTTATAGAGTTTGTGATGTGCAGAAGATAGAAAACTGGGGGTGGAAATCTCTGAGATTTTTGCAAGTGTATGAATCTTATGGAGGTTGGGATGAATCTTATTGAGAGTTGCCTAGATTTTTGCAAGTGTTGCAACAAATCAATCCATGTACTATTGTTGAGTGGAGACATGTGGATGGTAGCACAGCCGAACGGAAGATATTTTATTCTATGTTTTGGGCATTTAGGGCAAGCATAGAGGGTTTCAGGCATTGTTGGCCAGTAATTACTATTGATGGGACACATATGAGTGGGAAGTACAATGAGAAGTTATTGATTGTATGTAGCGTTGATGCAACAGATCATATATTTCCCTTGGCATGTGCGCTATTGGACGAAGAAAGCTTGGCGGTTGTTAAGAACAACCCACTACTGCAACCCCCCTTTGTACATCACAGGTTTTGCTCCTGATATGTGAAAGCCAATTTCAGTAATAAGTTCAAGAATGCTGATCTGAATAACCTTATGGCCGGGGCCTCTAGCGTTCGGCAACTTCGAAAATTCACTGCGATAACGAGGACAATTCGATCGGTTGATGAGACTGCGTACAAATGGTTAATCGACATTCTATTCAATCAGTGGACACTTTGTCATAATGGCGGTTACTGATACGGGATAATGACAACCAATAATAGTGAGTCATTCAATGGTGTATTGTTAGAGGTTAGAGAACTACCAGTTACCGCTTGTGTGCAATTTATTTTCTTTCATCTTGTTAAGTATTTTGATAAGTGCCATCAAGAGGTCCTTAAATGTATGGAAGAGAATGATCCGGAGCCTAAAAAGGTTACGGAAAAGTATTTGAAGAATCAGTGCAGGTCAAAGTATCATTAAGTTACCTAGTTTTATCGTGAAGATGGGTTATACCAAGTTCGCACTTGTGTTCGTCCTGATGGGAGAGGTAACAATTCACCCACAGTTAACCTGTGAGACAAAAGCTGCAGTTGTGGTAAAATACAGATATACAAGATTTCTTTTTCGTATATTATCAAAGTGTGTGAGGATTTGAAAAGAGATGACTTGGATTTGGTTTCTCAATTTTATTCTGCCAAAATGATGGTTGACACGTATTTAAGTCATTTCTATCCTATAATGCATGAGGATTATTGGCCTGCTTATCCGTTTCAGTTATCCGTAAATTCATCACAGCTAAATGATCGTAGAGGAAGACCACGCACAAAGAGATTTAAAAATGCTATGGATGTTCAACCACTGCAACAGTGCTGGGCTTGTCACCAACATAGTCATAGTAGGAAAAAATGTCCATCTATTGCGCAACTGCGAAAGAGGGCCAGCACACACACTTGATGAATTTTTACATTTTGGAAGTTGACTATTTTGTATTTATATAACAAGTACATGCTTATTGTTTGTATTCTATTCTGGAATATAGTTGTTTGGTTTACAATTGATGTATCGGTGGTTTTTTTTTGATATATGTGTGATAGGTTGAATTTTTTTTTTTTTTGCACAGGAATTTTGTCTCAATTGTAGGTGAAATTATACCAATTTTTTTTTTTTTTAAATTTGGAATTTAAGATTTTTGGCCAAATACTTTTTCATCCTTGATTAATTCCATCATTATATTTCCCTTATATTCATTAGGAATGATTGAAGATTTGAAATTAGCTAATTAATGTGATGTTTTTGAATCTTTTTATTTATTTATTTTAGGAGCTCCACAATGGAAATGGGATATGGGCAGAACCCTTTAGTATATTTGGACCCAGGGCCTAAAGACCGAAGTGTACTAATATTGCAAGCTAATCATCGCTCCGAATTGATTTGGGCGGACTCGGCCAATCCTTCATTGTCGTTTAAGTCCAGTAATCACGATGTGTGAAATTTTGGTGCTCTTAATCATCGCGTGATTAATCTTTTACAAGATTCATGATTTTATAACGTATACAGAGGTGGTGATATAAAAGTGGACAGACAATTAATAAATGCAATGGCTGAGAGGTGGTGCCAGGAGACGCATACATTTCACCTCCCAGTCGGTGAAGCCACAGTGACATTGCAGGATGTTGCGGTTATATGGAGTTTATCCATAATTGGCCAACCACTTATTTTTAATGTCGCTACACGAAATGTGGCGGAATGGCAAACATTATGTTTGGAGTTGTTGGGGTACGAGCCGAAAGCGAATGATATTAAGAGTGGTCAGTTGAATTTGATCATTTAAATAACCACTTGAATGAGAATCTCGTCATTACGGAAGAATCATCGAATGAAGAAGTTATCCAGCACACCAGGGCCAGATTGATGCAGTTGATTGCTATGTTATTCAGTAATAAGTCTGCATCCAGGGCCAAACTAATGTACTTATCATTTTTGGCCAATGTTCATGAGGTAGGAAGTGCTACACTGGCCTCCCTATATCGCAATTTATGAGGGGCAACTCGTTTGCAAACAAAAGAGATAGATGGACCTCAACTGTTGCTATAGTTTTGGGTTTGGGAAAGAATTCCTAAATTGACTCCTACAATCCGACCCACTGTCCTCGCTCAGCACTTGCAAGATTTAGTTCCTCTCACTCGTGGTAACGCGTGAGTTATGACTTATTAATATTTCTTTTCCACTCAAAAGTGATGTTTATTTATTTTACTAACCGCCGTCCAATATTTTGTTTATGATGTAGATGACACAAGCGACGCAATTTTGTGAATGTTGGCTCCCATTTGATATATCTATTTTGGGACAAATTAGATCATCTCGTGGAGGGAGATGTGAGTATTATGTTGTTATGTGTACTTAATTACTATGGTCTATTTTCCGTAATGTTTAATGTTTGCATTGCCATTTTATATTCGTAGTTTATATGGAACCCATATGATGAGGATGAATTGATGAAGTTGCCTGAATACTACTTAAGTGGAAGAGCAATTTGGCGAGCACATGTCCCTCTCATTAACTTTTGCGAGGTCAAACTGCATGCTCCAGAGCGAGTTATGTGACAATTTGGTTTTGAACAAGGAATTTTGCCCCACATTGATACAAGTAAACGCCTTCACAATTTGGATTTTAGAGGACAAACTACTGAAAAATGGGCGATAACACACCGCCGGCATATTGCTACTTGGGAACAGGCTGAGCAACACATTAATTATTTCCAAAAAAAAAATGTATAAATTATCGCTAACGTATCTATATTCCATATGCATGCTAATTTAAACTAAAAATAATATAAAATAGAAACATCAATATCGGTGTAATGTAATTCCTCTTTGGGAGAAACAAATTTTCGAGTTTCGTTTCTAACGGAATTAATTATTTTTCAAACATAAATGCGTTACTAAGGTTTCAAAGATCAAAAATGTCGTAACTTACTTCATCTAAACAAAATTTCCAATACAAAATAATTATTTATTAAATTTTTGTTTGAAAGTAATTATTTAACAAAAGTTATTGTACTTATATTAAAAATAATTTTATTCAGTGAATTCGTTTTCTCCTGAAAACGAATTCACTGAATTCGTTTTCTCATTTTCCATTATTTAACTAAAATTATATTAATTATTTTAAAAATAAAGTCATTGAGGAGAAAACGAATTCAGTGAATTCGTTTCCATAAAATGAATTCACTGAATTTTTTTTCTAACGAATTCGTTAGATTATTTGTATTATTTAACTGAAATTATTTTACTTACTTTGCAATTAATTTTATTTTTGAATTTGTTTTCTAACGAATTCGTTAGATTATTTGTATTATTTAACTGAAATTATTTTACTTACTTTGCAATTAATTTTATTTCTTAAACGAATTCACTGAATTCGTTTTCTCATTTTCTATTATTTAATTAAAACAAGTGAATTCGTTTTCTCATTTTCTATTATTTAACTAAAACTATATTACTTATTTTAAAAATATTTTTATTTCACTTAATTCGTTTTTTTTTTTCAAAAATATCATTGAATTTGTTTTTTTCAAAAATATTTAACAAAAAAAAAAAACAAAATACAAAGTATTTAAATTTTTTTATCCAATTACAAACTAATTTTTAGTTATAAAATTACGTCTTGCCTTTGATCTATAAAAACTGAAAATGAAATACGGGTGTCCATTTCGAATCACCATAATTCGTTTTACATTAAATAATATTTATATTTAAAAAACCATAAAAACTTAGAAACGATGTTGGTGAACTCGTTTTCAATTACAAAATAATTATTTACTTATTTTTTACATTAGTTTACATATAATTTATTTTTATTTTAAAAAATTTAAAAATAGTTTGGGTAGAAAACGAATTTTGGAGATTCGTTTCAGAGAAAACGAATTCACTGAATTTGTTTTCTCCTGAAAAAGAATCTCCATAATTCGTTTTATACCCAAATTATTTTAAAATAAATAAATAACATAAATATTGTTTTCAGCAAGAAACGAATTTTGAGATTTTGTTTTCAATAGAAAACGAATTCACGGAATTTGTTCCTCGTGGATTTTTTTTTTAAATTAATTTTTTTTTTTTTGAAGAAAACGAAGTTGGGAGATTCGTTTTCAAACTGAAAACGAATCTCCCAACTTCGTTTTCTATAGTTTGGGAATTTCAATTTTTTTTGTTTGTTTTGGTATTTATATGGGGCCAATATGAATATTTGGGGAAATAAATCCAATCTAAACAATACGGATACTTCAGTTGAGGATAAAGTATAGAAAAAAAATGTTTATTAAATGTTATTGGAAGTTCATAGAAAAATCATATATATATATATATATATATATATGGTACCTTTATCATATTTAATAAGAGTGGAATATTGCTTGCTTAAATTGGAGAAATATAAACTGAATTAAGAAGAATGCGATTATAAAGTCCACAGAAGCAAAAAGGATCTAACCCAACAATATATATTAAGGTAAATTATTTGGTGCATTATGGTGCAATCAGATACACAGGAATAATTGTTGTTTTCTTCGGAGGGTGATGAGCATATAGGGAACCCAAAATAAAACTTAATTTTAGTTTTTAATTTATGACTGACTGATTGCGCTATTTTTAAGATACAACGGATGCACTGAATAATTTTTCATATATACGGATGTAAACTTTAAGAACTCTTGTGTTAGATTTGATAGCTGTAAATATAGCGCTCCATCATAAGAATCGAACAATCTTTTATATATCTGTTATTGTTTTAATTTGCAGAACCCAGTACCGTGACTTGTAAGTTTAATCTATTAGAGAGGCAGAGCAGCTCTGTGTCGAGTTTTAAAAATTTTGCCAAAGTTACGTATCCTTCTTATATACTCCATTTGTCTCATCAAAAGAGTTCCGTAATATTATCAGTTACAATATACAAATTAAAATAAAAGCTTTTCTAAATCTTCCACAACCCTTAATCAAGGCTTTTCCAATTATATATATGCGGTTATATAGCTCTCAAATCTCAAATTTTTCTGTCATATGTGGTGCTATTTGTTCAACTAAACAGTATTCACTATTTTTCACTAGAAGAGTTTACTTTATATTAGGGATGGCCACGGTTCCGGAACAGCCGGTTACGATTCCAAAACCGCCGGTTACGGTTCATGAGTCAGTGGAACCGGAACCAGAACCTTGGGGGGACGGTTCCGTGCCTGTTCCAGAACCGCCAGTTCCGGTTCCAATTCCGGTTCTGTCACGGTTCCCGTTCCGATTTCAATCTTTTCCGTTTTTTTAACAATTTTTTTGTTTATTTAACAATTTTAACTATAAGTATTATTTTATTTTAACTCAATTAATAACTCAATTATTTATAAATAATTAAAATTACAAAAATAAAATAAAATATACAGCGACGGTACATACATTTAAACAATTAAATGATTTATATAATAAAAGATACAAAAATAAATTGTGAAAAAAATATATATAAAGATGAATAATACCTCAATATATTATTTTTAAAAAAATCAAGAGAGTGATGCCTTGTTATAAATCGTGACAAATCAGAGTTTGAACTTTGAAGCATTGAAACTCTTACAAAATAAATACATCTTGAATATTCAATATAATTCATCTTCATCATTTGCGGAAGTTGAGCTTGGATCTAGTTTAATTCAATAATTAATTAATTTTAATTTAATTAAATACTTATTTATATTATATTAATAATATATAAAGTATACTATTAGTTTATATATTATTATAATATATATTTAAAATAGTTTATATGTATTATATGTTAAACATATAATATAATTATAATTATAAGAAAGAAATACAAAAAAAGCAAATAGTTAAAGCGGTTAATCAACTTTGCTTAAAACCTTTCAATTCTAGCAAAGGGTTGCGTGTTTGAATCTGTACAAAAGGAATGGAAAAATTATTATTTTTATGGTTCTCACATTAGAATCGGAGGGTTGGAACCGGCGGTCCAGTTTCGGGTCGGTTCATGTTCGAACCTTAACCGTGGTCATCTCTACTTTATATTACTAAAAATAATATTATAAATTAGACACTTTTAATGAAACAGAGCGAATAATCATACAAGCTTCTTTTTTTCTTTTTTCGTTTAAAAGTGGTTTGTTCAAAAGAAAACTAGTAGTTGGGCTTGGGCAATTAGTATATAAGGCCCAATAAAGATATGAAGTTAGAAATCTTGCGGTACCAACGATAAGCCAGTATCGGTAAAGTAAGAATAAAATGAAATCCGACACGGGTATGGAACCTGGGAGTATCTAAATTTTGAAGCGATGGAACCAAAAAAGAGAGCCAAAGGTGTGATAAATACATGGGAGAGATGCTGGTGGCAGGGTAAAGATAAAGCAGCCGTTGTTGTGGGTATGGGTTCAGCCAGTGGCGGAGCTATAAATTTATTTTAGTGGGAGCACAATATATATTGTATGACCAAAAAATTATATTTTAAAGTAGGGTTAAACTAGAAAAAAACAAAAATAATAAAAGAGTAAGAAAAATAAATTTATTTAATAAGTCTTTACGTTTTTTGCTTTGAATGCAATTTTAGTTATAATCAATGTAAATTTTACTAACACTCTAGCCAAAAAATAATCATAACATTAATACAATTTGGTTATGTGTTGCGATTCTTACTAATACTCTAAAAAAAATAATCATAACCTTGATACAATTTAGTTATGTTATGGATTATTTATGTTCAAATTTATAATTTAAAAAAATAGTGGGGGCACAGTATATTATTTTAATAAATTTTAAAAAAATCATACTAAATATATAAAGGGCGGTGGGGGCCATGCCCCCATGCTAAATCCGCCACTGGGTTTAGGGGGAAAAAATGTACGCATTTTTTACTAAACTTAAGAATGATTATAATTCTAAAATACATTATTTATCTCTTTTTCTTATTTTGTTTATTGACTTGAGTGCCAGAGTGGTACATGGGAATATCCCCGCCATTTCCTTACAGTTATTTGAGTAAAGGAGTTGTTTATTCCAGAGTTTGGAGATTCTACCATTACCAAACCCAGCCTGAAATGTACCTTATTTCTTTAGGGTGAATTGTAATATAGCGATCATTAAATATATATATATATATTTTTGTGAAGAAAAACGAAGTTATAATATTAAATTTGATAAAAATCGTCCAAGTACAAATAAACAATAAAGTCTGGAACTACGTCCTAAGACTCCCATGGGATCGAGAGTGATTTATTTAGCTAGCTCATGGTATGAGTAATTCGTATATGCATCACACCCTAAAAACGATAGTATTTTGAATCAATTTACATATATTTTCTTAAAGGGCAAACTACATTTCAATTCCCGTAATTTTAACAAATTATATGTTAGTCCCAATAAAGGGATCAAAATATTCCTTTCACTTGGTAAATTCATAGGGATCGAAGAGTAAATAACGCTCCAGTCCCTATGGGAACTTGGTTGAAATTTGTTGAGATATAATTTGAGAAAAGATTATGGACCGAAATGTAATTTATCATTTTTCAAAAAAATGGAATGTGCCATTTTGTTAAAATATCATTGTAAATAAATATTGACGTCAAATATCTGTATCCCTTATTTTATTTATATTAATAGTTATGTACTACAACTTTAGGCATGTGTGCTTTAAGATTCGAGTGGGGATTCAGTGTCGTGAGTGCAGAAGGTGATAAATTTCATATTATTAAAAAATTGTAACACAAGATTCCTGGTGATAAAAAGTGATGCATAAAATCCGTCAATTTTTTTTTGTCCTTGAAGAAATGAAAAATATCATGCCTACAATAAAATCATAGGACAGTTTTACTTTTCTTCGTCCTCTTATTTAATTACTTTTCGCTTCCAAAAAAGAAATCTGCAGCTTTTCCTTTCCTGACTTTCTTTTTGATTCGTGGTTTGAATGCGTCTAACTAAAAAGACCGTCAATTATTAATCACTCTTTAGAGAGGTAGGGCAATTTCTTGAGTCTTCAACTTTTCTCTTAACTTCTAACGAAATATAAATTCGGAAAATAAGTGCTCAATATTTTTGTAGAGAATGCCTGTGCACAATGGCAGGTGCGCACATAGCCCCACAAAAAATAAAAAATAGTATATATATATATATATATTTATATATTGTCTCTTCAATAATTGTATTCAAATTTCACCATCAGTATTTTCTACGTTACTTTTTCTCTTTAATACACTTTTGTTCCAACTAAATAAAAAACAAAATGTAATTCATAATTGACCCATGAATGATAATATCAATCTTGTTATTAATTTATTATTATACTTTTTATCCTTTGGCATAAAAGCCGGACATAAGTTTTGTTATCGTAGGTGACAATTGTATGTATATGTCACTTTTGATTTTGGAAAAAAAAAAAAAAGGAGGCAAACATACATTGTTGACATTTTAAAATTGATAATGACAAATACTGTCGAATTAATCCGGGTGAAAGTGCGTAGATAGGTTGTAAGAGATGTAACTTTATTGATATGATGGTACATTGTTGGAGAAAGTTGATAGCAGTACTCAAACAACAATGGGAAATGTTGTAGAAGATTCATTAAACAAATATATAAAACTGAGGGAATTATTTCTTGGATTGCATAGAGCAATTTCAGATGAATCTGAGGCGTGAAACACTGTCTTTAGAGAATTATTGACCCCACTATCTTTGCTAAACAGGATTAATGGCAAGATTCCCCTAGAATATAATAGATTTGAACATTATCAAAGTAGTAAATTTTTTGAATATATGCACAAGATTAATAGTTGCTTGTGTGTTTTTCATATTATTAATAATCAGGCAAACACCTCTATTTATAAAGTTTGAATGCCACTATCCATTGGTAGAGGTTGAGAATCAGTTTGAACAAATCCGTTTGTGAAGAGTCGCAACTCTTCATTCAAATTAAAACTGAAAAACAGTTTCAGAGACCGATTCTCAAACTACCATCGTTTCGCGCAATGTTCGACATCGAACACACTTTATTTAAGCAAAACAAACCATATTCAACATTTTCCCACTTAGTTTGTATTGATGAATCAACACTTTACATGAAATCAAACATCAATGAAAGTAACTTCCGTCTTAAACTTTCACTTAGTGTAAACAGGGTCACAAGTTTCAATCAGGACATTAATGGCTCATTTGCTTAAACCAATGTTTGATAGAAATAGAAATTTGTCACACACTTGAACCATCATTTGCAACTTTCAATCACACAAAAAATATCAACACTATTAAGGTCATGTGCTCATCGTAGTTTCCTGATCACGTACTAAGGATCACTCAAAACCTTAGGTAGAAGCGGCACCACTTCTTATGATCACATAGGTGAAATTTGTTTCAAGTTTAGTTGAATCCCAACTATAACACACTGAAATAATTTCATTAAGAGTTTAACACTCATCCTCTCATTAAGAGTTACAATTTGTGCATCCTTAACTTGGAATGGTATACACAAAATTAGGATGCTTACAAGCACTAAACAACTTGTTTTCACCCTTTAAACCTCTCAATCTAAGAGTGTATTAGAAGGGGGTTGAGTTACCATTGTTGGTGATTATTTTTAAGGGTTACTTCCCATTCCTTAAGTTGTCAAGTTTTTGTAAATCCTTTCTCAGATTTAGTCAATGAATTCATAACTTTGTGCAACAATGACAAAACCATACTTAAAGCATTTTTCATACTTTTACAAAATGCAGAAACTTCATAGTTAAAACTTGTTCACATTTGCACATATTTTGAGTACATAGACATGGAACACAACTTCAAAATTCTAGCAATCATTTTTGCACAAACTAATAAACACCTGAGTGTAAACTAATCAAATCTTCAAACAAGTAGTTGAACACATTATAAATTAAAGTAAAGAATAACACTTAATTTTTAACAAATATAACAAGCAAGCTATCTTGATAAAGTTTGAACATAATACATATTACAAACACATTATCACTAGAACAATCCAAATGCACATTATTTTGACAAAAAAATAATACTTTAAACAACATAAAACAGCCCAATTATACTAAGCACCAAGGAGAGAACTACAACTTTCTTCATGCTACAATGTCTTCTTCAATCTCAACAATATCAGCACTTGGAGGTTATCTCCCTTTTGTCTCTTGTTGCATCTAAATTCAGACTTGTAGTGTCCCTTCTTTCTACAATTGTAGCAAGTTCTGTGCTTTTTCTTGTCATCATAACTAGCATTTTCTGAACTTCTTTTCTTGTTCTTCCTTTCAACCAAGTTCAGGCTAGACCTTCCTTCAACATCTAACTTATGAAGGAATTTAGCACCTTCTTCAATTCTCAAACGTTTCAAAACACTTGTCATAGTTAATTTTTTAGAAGAGTGGATCGACTTTTTGTGATAGTCATTCCACGAAGTAGGTAACTTGGCTATTATAACCCCTACTTGCAACGTTTCTGAAATCTTAACACTATAATTATTCAGTTTTGAAATTAACACTTTGAGAAGAAAACAATTTCCATCAAATCTTGAATTTGGCCCATAAGACAACAATTTCCATCAAATTTAAAATAAAAAACTTCTTGAGAGAAGAAACTTATCTGTTCCTTGCTTGTGTGTAGCATACTCACTTTCCAAATTGTTCCAGATTTCTCTTGGACTCTTGGTAGTAGTGAAGAGTTTGTAGAGATCATCTGACATGTTGTTGAGCATGTGGCCTCTGCACAAAATTTCATCTTCTTCTCTTTTCTCAAGGGCTTTCTTTATTTCTTCAGAATCATCTTTTTTAGGAGGAGGAATGGCTACAACATCAGGCTTCAACAAGTATGCAACTTTCAAGGCTGTGAGGAAGAACGTCATCCTCTCCTTCCATCGCATGTAGTTGGCTCCCATTCCATCAAGCCTATCGAACTTGATGGAATCCTGACTCATAGCCTTCATGGTGGATTCTTGAGTGATCTCCATGAAAGGATACAATAATTATCTAAGATTGTTGGAGAAAGTTGATAACAGTACTCAAACAACAATGGAAAATGCTACAGAAAATTCACTAAAGAAGTATACAAAACCAAGGGAATCATTTCTTGGATTGTAGAGAGCAATTTCGGATGAATCTAAGGTGTGAAACACTATTCTTAGAGAATTATTGCTCCCACTATCTTTACTAAACCGGGTTAATGGCAAGATTCCCCGAGGATACAATAGATTCGAACATATATCGCTGTTTTAAATTTTCCGGGATCGAGAAATTTTATTCCCGACCGAGTCTAGCAATGCCCTTCTAGTTAATACTGATTGCACTCTTATTTTCAAAGTATGACCTTTACCTAAATACCGATTGCCCTCGACCTCCATTTTTTCAAAATATAAAATATAGGGTGAAATGCGTGAAACATCACTTAAATATCAACTTTTGCAAAAAATAACACTTTTCTTCAAAATGCTCTTTTTTAGACACCAAACTTCTATTTTTGCGCAAAAATCAGCACTCCGTTCACTTGAGACGTTAACTAACTGGCTAACGGACTAAAAATTTGAGGGGTATTTTCTTCCATTATTTTTTATATTTACAAAAAAAACCCCTTATCTTTCATTATTTTTACATATTCACCACAATATTTCTTTATTGTTACATATTTGTCAAATCCAATGTATTTCTTTTTCAATTATTATTACTTTTCTTATTTTTATTTATTTCCATTATAATCATTTTTATCAATGTTTAATAATTATTTTTAACCTTTTAATTACTATGTGTTTCCATAATTAATACTAATTAATATCCTTATCACTTTTATTTTAAAAATTATTAGCTTTCCTTTCCTTACCCATTATTTCCTTAAGTGGAATAATTATCTATGTCTTTAAACTAAGATTACTTTGTTTGGTAATGAGATGAGATTATGGTGTAAAAAAAAAAAAAAACAGAACCCACGGCAGTTAATTTTCCATTTTCCTCTACTCCAGCAGTCAATTTCACATTCTCCTCTATTCAAACTGGTCCTTCATTGCACAAGCATAGCGCAGCTAAATTCCAGTAACTTCTAGCCAAATTTGATCATTCCCCTGAATTCCAAAAGCAAGAGCAACCAAACCCAAGAGCTATCTTTAACTATAACCCCCCGATTCATCACCCAGACCAAACAGAACCCACGGCAAAAGAACATTCAATCCACAACAAAATTCGGTCAAATCATTCCATTCTGCATATTGCCCGAAACCCAACTTTCATTCTCATGCTCCAAGCTTCCATTTCAGCAAATGAAATTAGAGATTCACTGTACCTCACAGTGGTGACCGAAAGCCAAAGACTTCACCAAAAATCCAAGCCGGAGAACGAAGGTCCATCCAAATATTCGATAGCTCCCGTAGATGTTCGGAATCGTCAAGCTTTCCGCAGTTGCGACTGACCCGAGCCAGGAGTATCACTGACCCAATAGACCCACATTCCGATTACCCAAATTCGGCGGTGATCCACAGCCTAGAACTTCACCGTAGTACCAAATCCTAGCAAGAAACTCTACCCTGCTGGCCGAGAGCTTCCATAGTTGGCCGGAATCTGCAAGATTTCAAGCGACCCGACATACCCGAACCGGAACATCATCGACCCGACACAGATCTGAGAAAGCCCGCTTCAATTTGGCAGAAGAAAGCTCCCACATGAGGGAGAAAAAGAGGAGGGGGCGGAGAAAAGCATAAGAAAGCTCCCACATGAGGGGGAGGAAGAGGGGGGGCGGATAAGGAGAGAAGAAGAAGGGGGCGGAGAAAACGCAGGAAAAGGAGAGAGGGAGACAAAGTCACGAAGAGGAAAGGAGAGAAGAAGGAGAGAGAGAAAAATAATAATTTATATTTAAATAGGAGACATAAATTAATAGGAGAGAGGATGAAAATGCCCCTCAAATTTTTAGTCCGTTAGCGAGTTAACGTCTCAATTGGACGGAGTGCTGATTTTTGGCGAGTTAACGTTTCAAGTGGACGGAGTGCTGATTTTTGCGCAAAAATGGAAGTTTGGTGTCTAAAAAAGAGCATTTTGAAGAAAAATGTCATTTTTTATAAAAGTTAATAGTTAAGTTATGTTACATGCATTTCACCTTAAAATATATAATATTTTTAAGTTTGTTTTTTATGGCGTGAAAAAACATTTCCTTATCTTCACCGTGACTAATGAGCTATGGATAGTTATTTGGGGCCAATAAAATAATCTTCGGAGAAAATTTATCCAAGTCTATCAAATTAGTACTGATTGCCTTATTTTCTGTGACGACTATCATTTCTCTTTAGACTAATTGCCCTCCACTTCAATTTTCACTATAAGGGTAATCCAACCTATTTTCCAATTTGGTTAGGTACTTGGGAAAGAAAATACCTAATCTTCGCAAGTATCGAATTCGGGAAATGCTTCATTGAATCAAGAACATTTCAACAAACAACTTAAGTGCCACCAGAAACCATCACGAGGTTAAAAAATTGAAATGAAACAGTATTTACCCTTCTCAAATACAAATCACCTACAAATTTCGCTAAAATCTCAAATTAATCAATTTTGATGCAACTTAACAACATGCATGCTCTATCCGGTTCAGTACGAACAATCTAAACAGTAATCCAAATCCAACTTATCACTTTTCATGAAATTAGCAAGATTAAAGTTTGTTTACATATGAATTCTATTTCCTTTCATAAATGGGTATTGTGAGAATGACTTACCTTTAGATTGTTTTGAAACTACTGGAAATTTCTTCCCACCTTGGATGCTAAAACTCCCACTTGTTTCTAAATCCTTTCTTTGCTGAATTTTAACCCCTCCTATCTAATTCTTTAGTTCCTCTCAATGGAATATTTGTGAGGTTTTTAAGGTTAAATGAAAAAGATAGTCTTTAGCTTGAGATGAATGAGAGAGATGAACAACATGGAAGTAGCTCGTACATTCTTCTTCGATCAGGGATCAAGAAGAAGGTGAAATTTCAGATTTTGGGGAAGAAAGATGGGAGAAAACCGTGGGTCTAGGGGAGAAGAAATGGTGAGTGAATAAAAGGCTTTTGCTTTATTTCTCCCTTCCCGTTTCTTCTTCTTCTTTTTTTTAATTTATTTATTTATTAGTTTCTAATTGAGGTGGCCTCTTATGTCCATGCATAATGACACATGATGTTTAGGTCCTTATTTATATTTTCTTTCCTATCCCTCAATTCACATTTACTTGGACTTAACCCACAATTCTTTTCATTCTTTATTCAATTGGCCCTTCTCCTAATTTGGTTAATCACAATTTGTTCTCATTAATTTATATTACTCTTGTTTAAACTTGATTATTTCTATTAAATTATTATGATACTTAATCAGATACAATTAGATATTTTCTCCCTAAATTATTCTAATGATATAATTAGACAATTCTCTAGCTCTGGACTTAATTTTAGTAGAACATTTCATCTCTAGTTTGAATCTTCTAGTTTTATTTTGAGACTTACAATTACTATGATATCAGTGACAGTTCGATTTTACATCTCAATATTCTACTTTTGAATTTAGCATTGACATCTTTTAAACTAAACTAATTATTAGATTATAAAGTTCATATTTAAATTTTAATTCAAAATTACCTTATAAAACATTATAATAGATGTTTTAGGTTGCACTAAGAGCACCTAAATGAACCAAGTCATGTGAGTTGCTTCTTCTACGTGCTTAGACTTGCTTAGAAAGTAAGGGGCGTTACAATTGATCTGTGCGAAACTATATATTAAATAAATAATTAAGTATATATCATGGTAAGTATATTTTTCTTATAAGGTTTATTTGTTTTTTTAATGTTTGAATTTGCGATATAGATACCATTTTTATTTATTTATTTAACGATTGTGAAAAAATTAATAATTTTGTATTAAGTGTTAAATATTCATGTATTGTACTTCTTTTAAACTTTTTTTTTAGAACCATGTATTGTACTTGCTTTGCTACGTTTCTAATTACTTCTTCCGTCCCACTCAAAGAGTCAATTTTCAAAAAAAAAAAAATGTTAAATAGTCAATTTTGAATTTATTTACATTATATACCCTTACGAATATAACAATGTATGGTTCACCATTAACCCTTACTTCTAAAGTAAGGATATAAGTGAAAAATATGGTGATAAATTACTTATTTTAGTTGTTGTACCTCACGACCCATAATAAGGTGTAGACATTTCAAAGTGGAGTCTTTGAGTGGGACGAGGGAGTATAACCTATAACTGTGTTTATTATTTTTTATCGTCAATTATCGTCTTACTTAATATAAACATTAATTTTTAATAAACGTTTCAAGACTCATTCTGTATTTTTTTTTTTTTAAAGAAAATTGTACTCATAAAGTTAATTTACTAAATACCGATAAGTGCAACATGAATCAAGCAATATTTCCCGTTTATCAGTTGACACAATATTTTTTGTGATATGATATCTCAATTTAATTTGATAAAAGTTTTAAACCACAACTTCTAATTTACTAACTCCAATTCTTATCCTATGTAGTTTTGCCGCACTACAAAATCATATGCATCGCATTACATTATCACATATTTTCGGCAATAAAAAATTCAAAAAATAAAACTAACTATGACATACCAAAAACTTCTCGTATGTGGTTTGAAGATGAGGCTCAATGGATGGATATGCATCTTCATCTTACATATATCATACCCATTCATAATGCATGACAGCTCAGGCAGTACAACACACAAGATGGTTCCACAAATATCAATTTTACACCTAGTTTTTATTTGTTTTTTCGCTGATTACGTGTATTCCTATCCTTCCTTCTTAGTTGGGGTTATAAATGGAATTGGATTTGTGGGGAGGCCCAGATTTCTGCTCTAGGGGCAAGAAACCATACCCCGATTATGTGTATTCAACATTTTCCATGAGAATTGGGGGAGGCCCACAATAGTACAATCGGGGCACAAAAATTTGCCCAGATTATGTGCATTTATCAGTTTCCTTTCCATTATTAGGGTGGTGGGAGTGATGAAGTTGCAAAAGCAACTTTATCAGGCCATATCAGCACCACATTAGAAATAAAAACTCACCCAATTTTATACTTATCCCTAGCAACAATAAATTTAGAAAAGCAACTTCAGCACGAGTTTCACTAATAAACACATATATATTTATTTATATCTTATATATTTATTTATACCTTTTACTTATAATTTATTAACTATATGTAATTATAAATTTATTTTAATTTATTAAAATATTTAATTGCGTAAAATTACATAATTCAATAAAACACATTAAAAAAAGAAGATAATTACAATATTATATAAAGTACGTTGAATTAAAAAAAATACATAATTAAAATATCAGAAAAAAACTACATAATTCATAATTCCATAATTGAAACTTAAATCACCAGCCTCGTTTCGCTTTAATCTCTTCAATGAGCCTCTTATGAACTGCTAGTTGTCTCGCCGACATTCCACTCGTATCCTTCATGAAAATTTTGTATTCCTTCAGCTTCAGCTCTTCGTCTTTCTGTTTCATTCTTTCCGAATGCAATTTATTGAGTTGTTCCAATTTCTCATCTTCATCTTCATCAGCAACTTTCAATTTGCCATTGGACGGGACTGAATCGAATTCTTTGAAGTATGCCCTTCCGATTCGGAAGTCTTCGACTTCTTGTTAGCATGCTGATCCATTTGGAGAGGAGCCCATTTCTCTAGCTCTTTCATTATTTTTCAACGTGTATGTACTTGAATGTCTTCGTCGGGTTAACTGTATTCCAATGGGCTATGCTAGCAGCAAAAACATCCTCATCACTTTGACCACTACCATGATTGCTGTAAAAATTGTTGTAGACTCACAAGAAGGCATTAACATCAGGTATCATTGCATAGTAATGTGATTTAAGTGCAGTACCTGATCTTGTGGCAGTATATTCCTGTCTATTTTCATTATAATAAGTAGCTAATTTTTCCCAAAACTCCTTATTCTTCTGTGCATTGCCAACCTTTGAGCAATTGCTGATGGTGCCCCAAGCTTGTGCAAGACAACTTTCTTCTTTGTGTGACCATGGCCTCTTTGCCTTGCTGCTACATTGACCTTTGTTTTCGTTGACGTCGGCAGAAGTGTCCTTTACACCGGGTTGTGTAGAGTGTGGTGGGAACTGTTGCGCTACGACAAATGGAAATGACGAACCTATCTCCCTATCAGATGAAGATTCTCTCATGCTCAAACGTCCAAAATAGGGGGACGTCTGTGGTGGTGGTGGATACATAAACACTTGAGAAGGTGACATTCCAAAGTGGCTACCCATTGCCCCAAAATTGGGAAAATTTTGTGGAAAAATTTGTTGGTATGGAACTTGTAAAAATTGGGAATTGGGACAAGATTAGGGGTTAGAATTTTGCAAGCTCGAATTTCCTTGCATATTTGGCGAACCAAAAAAATATGAGAATGACCAGGGATTATTTTCGGCCATTGTGATAGAGAATTTGGATGAGGAAGACAATGAAAAAAAAAATTTCTAATGTGAAAAATAAATATAATAACTTGATTAGAGAGTTGAATGATTTGGATGAGGAGTAGAGAAATTTTAGAAAGGATAAGTATTTATAGAAAAATAAATAGTAAGAAAAAGAATTAGAAAAAAAAAAAGGATGCAACGAAACAAAAGCAACAGTAAAATAATGAAACAAAAAAAAAAATAAATAAAACGAAGCCTTTCAACGGTTATATGAAGGGAAAAAAAAGAAAAAAAAAACATCAACAAAGCCTCAACGGCCATTTTATAGAAGAAAAAAAAAAGTAAGTTCTGCCACTAGCTGTTTCTCCCACTCTAGCGTGGGAGGAACTCGCGAGGAGAGTGCAGCGTGACTGCACTCTCCTTGCTCGTGGGTCCCGCAAAAAAAAACCCCAACTTCTCAAATCAGAAATTGGGTTTATGATATAGCATGTGGGAGTGGTGGTGGGTGGGTTTTAAAGCTGGGTTTAAACCTAGCAAAAACCCACCACTCCCACCACCCTTATAAGCATGATTTGCACCATTTCATTGGTTGTACCCTTGAACTTATGAGTAATGATACACATCTCAACTAATTTTCACAACTTTTTCATAGTAAATGAGATGTCATACATTCATTGGTCAATAATGTAATATTAATAATTATTTTATAAAAGTGTAGCCAATGAAAAAGTTGTGAAGATTAGTTGATATGTGTATCATTACTCTCGGGGGGTATTTAGCACGTGAGATTCACATACATTAAAATGACACTTTAAGAGAACAAAATTTGCAGCTTCAAAGACACTTTTTAGAGAATAGAGAAAATATTTAGTATTGAGTTTAGCTGTTGAAATGTTGTGTATTGAGGATAATGTTGGGTATCTCCTCAAAGTTCAGTACAGTTAATATTGGGCCAGTTAATTTAGGCCCATTAGGGTTTGCTTTATCTATTATAAATATGTGAGTTTTGTAATAGATTAGAGCATGCTAAACAGAGAGCATCCACCCAGATGAGGTGCGGGTAGAGAGAAGGCCTTCTAGCAAGTGAGAGATGGGGTACCGTCGTGAGTTCATAAGAGACGATGAAGATTCCTGCTTATATCTCCGACGTTGACGTTGGTAAGTCATTGCAAAGTCATAGGAGATGATTGATGTTCCTGCCTATGCTTCCGATGAAGATAAAGACGAAGTTGTTTGAGGTTGTTCTGAGGCCATAAGAGCTGTGTGTTCCTGCTTATGCCTTCGACGACGAGATAGAGGGAAGGGAGAGTGATAATAGAATAGAGGGCGAGAGACATTGTATGTTGAGAGTACATTGTAAACTCTTCTATTGTTTAATTCCCATATATGAAGAAGTAGTCAGTAGTTCTGTGGAGTAGATCTGTTGAGATCGAACCACGTTAAATCTGTTGTGTTGTTTCTTTTCTGTTTTTCAATTCCGCTGCAGTGTTCTTGTTGGAATATTTCTTCCAACAAGTGGTTCAAAGATCCTGAGGGGTGTTTATTCCTAACAGATAGCTTTAAATGTATAGTATATTGAATTTAACATTTTGGTATATCGAGTTTAGCCTATAATATATCGTGGTTATGTTAAAACACAAGGATTGAGAAAACATGCATGTCAATTAATTTAGCTGTTGAAATATCACTTGTTGAACTTTCAGATAGGAGACTCTCTTAAGATTATATATTCGAGATAGTTAGTTATTAAATATATGTATTTAATTGCTAAAAAAACTTTAGTTTCCGTGAATAAATTTTTGATCCTGTCGTTGTCCATGTTAATAATGAAATTAGAGATTTAAAGTTAGGTTGATTTAATACCGTTAATCTATCCACTAGTTAGTTAGTTGATAAATAATAGTGTAAGAAAAATGTAGGCAATCATTCAACATACAATACACATGGTATTTCATTATGTAAATTAAAAACGACCGCATAACTGTAAATAATTTGTCTGAGGTCTTATTGGGGAACGGCTAGGATCTTTTATTGTACTCGAACTGGTTGAGTGTTGGGCTTTTGGCTCAGTATGTGGAAGATGAGGAAATCTAGAACCCTCTCCTAACAGTTCGTGACTTTCTGGAGCACTAACACGAGTAGATGTTGTTATTCTTGGGCTATTTGGACAGGTTGTATTGGAGGTACTTAGAGGCATGTAAATACAACTCGATGGCCTGAAGGATCAGCTGCTCATTTTGAGGCCTGGGGTGGATGGGGTATTTTCCATCAAATCCGCGTATGAGGTTGTGCGAAGCCCAAACTCGTTGCCCATAAAGGTATCAGTATCAATGTGCTCTTGCCTTTTGATGCAAAGTTAAGGCAGATTGGTTTTTCGCTAGCCTCTAAATGTACACACTGTGAGAAGGAGTTGTCTCATAAATATGTTCTGTTTGCTCGTCCAAACTCTAGGGCGGTCTAAGCGAAGGTGTCAAATTTATTTCAAATTGGCCATGGAACCAAGGGTGATCTATATATTGGGGGGTTGGGGGGTGTGCTAGAGATGTTCTAGGTTAAGATATACCTATTCCGCCAGAGTTGCTTGGTAAGTCCATCTGTAGTGTGTGAGAGTTGTGGAAGGTTTATAATATGGTGAGATTTGAGGGTTGAGTTGCGCCCATGCATTGCATAGTTTGGGCAGTACGGCGAATGGTGTTTGAGCTCCGCTTAGTCAGACCCCCGAGCTACTTGGCGGGCATAGTTTTTGCTCCAGGACAAAATCATTCACCGATGTTTATTGCATGGAAACACCCCCCACACAAGATTCTATAAGCTAAATGTGGATGGCTCTTCCCTACCACGACAATCCAGGCCTAGCTAGTGCCAGTGTGTGCCTACAAGATTCTTCCAGGGAGATAGTTATGGTGGCTAGTTTATATCTATGTAATTGAACGAGTTATTTGGTAGAGGCTTTACACCTTCTGTCAGGATTGTCTGTTTGTGTTGAAAATGTTCTTTTTGCAGTCGAACTTGAGTCGAATTCAGTGCTGTCATCGGGCTCTAGAAGGAGTCCTGATGCAGCACATTGTCGGGGAGACAAATTTGGTCGCAGACACTCTGGCAAATCTGCCCAACGCCACCTGAGGAATACTTTTTTACACACGGCCTACTCTACCATGGGACATTCCATTCGGGCTCTTCTTGCTCTGGATGGCAGGTGTTTTCTTACATGCGTAGCTAGTTTATATAGCTAGGCTCATAGCTAATTTATGCATTAGCATAAGGTTTATATTTTCATTTGCATTATTGCATTTTGTATTCTGAGGGAATGTGCATTATGTCCCCTCTATTTTTGTACAGCTTTTTTAATAAAGGGTCCTTATACTCCCCAATGTGAGGACCCAATCTTTTAACCCAAAATGAAGAATTGAAAATAATATAAAATACCTTATAAATATGGATTATTTAGTTATAAAAAATTATTATTATTATTATAAAGTTGTTGAAAAGTGAAATAAGATTTCCTAATATTATTTTAGGCTATACACCATTACTAGTAGTATGGAAATGTTAAGGACACAGCAGTTTGAGAAACTACAATTAAGGATCTAGAAATAAAGACGTTATTTAGAAATTATTAAAATTACTAAGTACCTATAATCACGGAGTTAAATTTTACATATTAACAAAGTAGACCAAAAATGTACATGAAAAACTTAATGGGACTGTGGAGTGAATGACACACCATCAAAATTGCATTCAAAATTGACAAGATGATATCTAATTTAGTAATAAAATGTTAAAACTTACATGCATGAGGGAAAGACCATATCACCCTTGCCCCATTTTCTTCCTCTTTCCCTATCATTTGATCAAAGGGCATGATGGTCCATTTTGACACAAAATATACACCACCATATTTCTTTTATTTTCTTAATTCTTCAGCATTCTCACCTCCCATGAATTCTAGCTAATAGAATTACATGCAAGTTTTAACCCCAATCACCACTCCTATTTCTATACTGATTCCTACAACGTACTACCCCAAGCAAAACCTTCTCTTTCTCCCATTTCCAAAAAGCAAAGCACTATTCGATTCTCTCAGCATTCTCTTCCCAAATTCAGAGAATACATCTCCCAAAATGCTCTACAACACCCACACAACCTTTCAAAGTTAAAGAAACCTCCATCTAGCAAAAACATAGAAGTTCCTTCTTCTTGTTGGTGAGCCCAGGGTTTCTTGGAACCGCTCTGGGAAACTCAAGTTTCTCCCATGAGGCCGTTGAGGAGTGAGATCGTGGGTATCCACAGTGGGAGTGCCCGAGTTGAGGCAGTCGCATAGACATGACTCTCGAGTTTGTGGGTGACGTGGAGGTGAAGCATGGTGGAGTTCACGCATGAAGGATGTGCCTAACATGTCTCTAGTGGCGGAACTTGACTCAATAAATTGGAGGGGCCAATTGGGTTTTGTAAGGGCCAAATATACATATAATTTTTTTTTGGACTGAAACATAAATATTCCTATTAAAATAATTCTTGTAGGGACCAGGCCTATCCTAGTCCCCACTATGTTCCGCCACTGCGTGCCTTGGCACCTCCCAGGGCTTGTCACTGAGTGTTGGGGCCTGAGCCTTTGGGCTGTCAACGGTGCTAGGGCTGTGAGTTTAGCAATTGGCTGAGGTTGGGCCTATGCCAAATAGGGATCCACCACCAACCATCATCTCTAAGTTTGTGAATGAGTATATTTGTACTTGCAACCAATTGCATAGCATTAACTATATTTTAAGATTGTTGCTGCAAAGTTTAACAAAGTACATTTGTGATCCCCATTATCTCTTTCATCAAATGTAGAATGAACACAAATTCAAATGAAACCATCATATGACAAGCACCATCAGCATCCCCTCGAATAGGATAATTGTTCACCACATCCTCATTTATATGTATCAAAACTGAAGAGGTTGCACAAAACATTTCAATTAAACTGTAAACTGAGTAAAAATGAGATCCCCAACGAGTATATCCAGCTCGTTTCAATGTACAAGTTTGGTTTCTTCCTTTACATTATTTTTGAAATTCCATTAATCTTTGAAGTCTTAGTTCATCTTATCTTTTGGTGGAAGAAAAAACGGTATTAATTATAAAAGATAATTTGAAAAGAACTGATGAACTGGAGAAACTTCTCTTGCAGCAACAACTAACGCAAGTTGTAATCTGCAATAAAAATAAAATAAAAGTTCATTGAGAAAGATACTCTCAAAATACTAGTTAGCTTGAAAACAAAAATAAATAAATAAATAATAAATATATACATGTGAGCAAAACAATGTACATAGTACGCATATGGACAATCATTAATTAAGAAATAATGCACTTAACTCACTCCATTCTCCATGCATATTACTAGCACCGTCATATCCTTAACCACGAATATTTTGAATATCTAAACCGCACTTCAAAAGGACAGTGCATATTTCTTCTTTTAGAGTCGTTGCCACAGTGTATTTAACATTGACCAAATCAAAGAAGCGTTTTTGTGTAAATTCACCATTATCAACAAATCTCAAAACAATAGTCATTTGTTCTCTTTTGGATTCATCATGAGATTCATCAATAATTATAGAAAATTTGGAATCACCAATCTCTTCTCGAATGTTTTTTCGAACTTTGTTTGCAATAATATGAAGAATCTCCTAATGGATTAGTGGTGAAGTATATCCTGAATTAAATGGAGCATTACCCAATACAACTTTTTCACCTCATCATTAAAATTTGCCAATATCTCACTCATTTGAAGAAACTTTATCTGATTCTTTGAACCAGATGACTCATCATGACCTCTAAATGCACAAGTTTGAAAATTCAACCACCGAATAACATGAATAGAGGTTTTGAGACGCAATCTATTCTTTAATACTTGCTCTGTCGTCTGCACATGTATAACAATTTAAATATGTTAAGAACTATGCAATAGATCAACATAACATCTCATTGCATTATTATATGGTGAACAAGGATCTTCGCCAATATGAATAAAAAAAGGAAAAACTTTTTCCACAATTAATTTTCTTCCATTTTCTAAATTCATTCATAGTAAAAAACATCTGATCTAGGGCAACCACTTGGTTTTTTCCCCAAAAAGCTAACATGCTAAAAAATATGTTGCATCCTTTTTTTTAGAGTATTCCAACCAAGAAGGAAAAAGTTTAAACCATGCCGCTAAAAGCCTTGGAGGATGATTTCCTGAACCAGAAATGGGGTAATTTTGCAAATGAATTTGGTACGGTCCCATGTTCAAGTAAGCTCGTCTAATTTCATCCCTTTGATTAGAAGGATATTCATAAATTTGAAGACTTAATCCGAGGTCACGTTCTAAAGCATTAATATCAACTTCCTCGAATCCATCTCCTTGAAACATAGCAGGATGTTCTTCAGGATTATTACTTTTAGACTCAAAATCATGCTCATCTTGAATAGGCTGATCCGGTTCTGAAGGTGCCATATCATCCGACTTATTAGTAGCTTTTATTTCGAAAAAAAGTATCAATTGTTTTTAATTTGGCCATAATGATCTATAAATAAAATTTAAATTTTCAGTAACTCAAAATTTATACATGCAAGAATTCAAATAAAAATTAAAAAAATAAGATTAACTCATTCATATGAAATGTATCAATAAAAAATATGACTACAAATTATGAATTACAGTACAATCATCATTATCATTTATCAACAAAGATACACTTCACATTATCTGTAACTATCAAAGAAAAAATTAAACAATATTGCAAGGACTGAAACTTAAATGACAGTGCAATCATCATTATCAATCAAACAAATTTTAAAAAAACACACATTAAATAGCAGTATACATATATCAGAACCAATGTATTAGCCAGAAAATTATTTTATAAACAAATAGAGAGCCAGCAATTGTATCTTTGCCAAGTTTGTTAGCCGCACTTGGTTGATTGTTGAGTAGACGCGTGATTACCTTCTAGTATGCTAAATTATGTAAAGTCAAAAGCAAAAAATTGTGAAGAGAAAAAAAAAAAAAAAAAACAGGAGCAGGGAAAAGACTGAACAAAAAAAAAAAAGGAATTGAAAACTAAAGGATGGCAGGAACTGCTGAAGCTTAAAATAAAAATAAAGAAAGGGGGGAAAAGTAATTACGAGTGGGTGGGGAAATAGGAAGGAAATAGAAGTTAAAATGTTTGGATTGAATCAAATAAGGAATTAGGAGATTTTAAAATATATATAAAAAAAGGAATTAGCATAGCATTAGGAGTCTCACCTGCACGTAGGGTATAGTTTATTTTATTTTATTTTTTTGTGGGGGCAGTAATTAATTTTTTATTTATTTTTACTGATTACATGTCTCCAGTAAATTTTTATTGTGGGGGCCACGGTATGCCCATGTCTCCTAAATCCTCCGCCATTGTTTGCCCATTGTATCACATGTAAAAAGGTTAATGCATTCAAATGTCTGCCTTAAGGAGGCTTGCGGTTCGAAAATGGATTCATTTTTCACTTAAGTCAACATAAGAACCGTACTTACCTCTCCTATTGTTCTTCTATCAACATATACCATATTAAACCACCGATGGCCCTGGACTGAGCTGCAATAACAAACAATTATTAAACCAAAATGGGAAAATTACTCTTAAGGGCGTAATAAAAAATAAAATTATTAAAAGGCGCGTTAAAGTTTTAAAATTCTTCTTAAAGGCGTAAAAATATTTTCATATTTTAAGTAAATTGTTAATGACTACATTACCCTTTTTAAAAAATAAATAATTCTTTCTCTCTCCACTTCTTTATCAAAATTTATTAAACTTATAAAAATCCTCTCTCATAAGAACTAAGCATCAATCTAACATACAAAATTCTTTATATTCATATTCAAAGAAATCGATGTAGCTAGGCATTTGTTGCCCTTTTGCAATTTAAGACGACTGAGAGTCTTCCTTTTTCATTTAAACAATGATGCCATCACCGCAGTGAATTACATAATCCTTCTTATATTCAAGGTTGAGGCTATTAGCATATACCAAACCTTGACATTCAAGAATAACGGGAGCAAGAACAATGATTTTTATTTTTAAGAGGTTAAAGTGGTCATTAACAATTTACTTAAAACATTAAAATATTTTTTATGCCCTTAAGAGGAATTTTAAAACTTTAACACCCTTTTTAAGAATTTCAAATCTTATTACGCCCTTAATAGGAATTTTCCCAAACAAAATCTCTTCTCACCTATGTACTATTTCGCTTCTGAAATTGTAATATTTTATTTCGAATTTTTTATCCTTCCTTATTCACATAGATGTTCATAGATATCAGCCCAATGCGTGAATAAATTCAACCAGGTTTGTGCCTAACATATAAAACCTATCACAAACTTACATAAATATAAATGGTTGCTATTCCAGTTTGGAAACCTACAATTGGTTCAAAATCACCCTATTTTCTATCACCGGCATTTCTGAGTTAGAAGTTTATTGCGGGTAGAATTCCATGTTCTGAACTCATTCTTGGAAGCATCTTTGTTCACCGACCCATTTCTTCAATTCCGCTTAAGAAGCTGGTAAAGAAGATGAAGATGGTTCATCGAATGCCTTTTGAATCTGGTGGGGTAAGGTATTTCATGTCATGAACCTAACTAAAATTCAAGTAGGAGAGAGTTTTCCTTCTCTTAAGGGGCATTTCTGTATTTTTGACTGAGGCGCTGATTTGGAATTCCACTCATGCGCCTTGGTCCTGGGCCAAATCAGCCCATTTAATGGCTTCCTTAAGGTAAACCTAAACCCTAGAGGATACATGAAATAGCAGTAAGAATCCTGCCGCACACTGGGTTCGGACCCTCCAAGAATTTGGGTATTGTTTATCAAGTAAATAATTATCTGTAGTCTGCTCTGAAACTGAATCTGGTTGTAGTATATGCCCAGACGTAGGATGGTCATACCATCATCATTTTGGTAACTTGAAAGCTTTATTGAGCTTGTAAAGTTTCTTTCTACTCATGACATGCTATAAAAGCAGCATCTTTTAGTTGTAAAGCTTTAAGGTTCTGTAGGAAATGCTTTTAATCTATGCAATTCTGAATTGCATAACTAGTATTTTAACAGCGGATGATGGCCTTTTGCAGTTAGTCGCTGGGAAAAATTGACTTAAATGTGAAAGAATAGTTCTTTGATCTTTGACATAGGCTTTCATTTCATGTTTTCTCTCCTTACTATATAAACTAAAGGAGAGTTTGCAGTCCTTATTGGAAGTGTGTAGTGGAAAAGCTGTTTCTGTGGAGGCGTCCTACGTGGATAGCTAGGTTTTTCCTTCCTCCTTTTGAAATGATTGACATTCACTTATGAGGGATTAAAACCATGGGTCAGGCAGGAGGTGCAAAGAGCCCGGGTGCAGACCCTTGAAGAAGCGATAGCCCACGCAGAGAGTCTGGTGGACTACCAAACTGAGCCCCGACGGGAGGGCAGATCGACCAACAGCAATAACACTTAGAGGAGTGGAGAGAGTAGATTCGGGAAACCTATCCCGAATGTTGGGAAAGGTGGGAGAGATCGAGCTTCCTCAGCCAGCAGCAGCAATAGTGTGGGTCAGTCCAACGGATGGAGATCTACCAACAGTCAAGGTTCGATGACGAAGATGGAATGTTTCATCTGTTAAGGCCCGCTCAAGTCTTTTAACTGTCCAAGAAAGAAGAAGTTGTTAAATGCCCTCCTCGCTGAAGAACAGCTGGAGTCTTCAGGAGGATCTTCCGTTCACGGAGAGGATCAAGAGGATCAAGAGAATGATGAGCCAAATGCCCTGGGGGCATTCACATTCTATTGCAATGCATTGAAGGAAACCTCAGGAAGGGGAAAAACTGAACCCCCTCTGCGAGACCAGGTTGACTTTCTAATTGCAAAGCTTCAGGCTGAAAAGGAGAAGTTTTCCATCGCCAAAAAGGTGGGAGACACACCTGTGGACAAGCCAACGTCCACTATGAGTGATGATGACATTGAGCATGTGAAACCGTTACGAAGCAAGCACAACGGTTTGATGCATGTGGATATACAAGTGAATGGGAAGCCCATTCGGGCACTGATAGACACGGGGGCCTCGCACAACTACTTTGCGAGTTCTGAGGTGGAAAGGCTAGGCCTTGTGTTAGAGAAATCTACGGGTAAAGTCAAGGCTGTCAACTCTGCCGCACAACCAATTATAGGCATTGCCCGGGGATGTACTGTGAAAGCTGGTTCGTTTGTGGCCAAGGCGAGTTTCCATGCTGTGAAGATGGATGATTTCAAGCTGATAATCGGGATGGACTTCTTGCGAGACATGAGGATTGCAATCTACCCACACGGGAATACCCTGGTTGTTTTGGGTGACAATCCGTGCCTGATTCGTGCTGTGGCTGGTCAGTCAATTGAGAAACGACTTTCAGCCTTACAGTTCAACAGGGGGCTAAAACATGATGAGGTGAGCTATCTAGCTTATCTCTGCTGGGAGGAAATTGAACAGTCTGGACCGGTGGACCCGTCGGTGAAGTCACTCTTGGAAGAGTTCCAGGACGTAATGCCAGATGAGTTGCCGAGACGACTACCCCCAAAGCGAAAGGTGGACCATAAGATTGAGTTGATCCCGGGAATGAAGCCTCTAGCTCGCACCCCCTACAGGATGACACAACCTGAGCTTGCAGAGCTGCGTAAACAGCTTACTAAGATGTTGGAGTGTGGTATCATTGCACCAGCGAAATCACCGTTTGGAGCTCCTGTGCTTTTCCAAAAGAAGCATGATGGTTCCTTGCGGTTTTGTGTGGATTTAACGGGCACTGAACAAGCTCACCATCAAAAATAAATATCCAATTCCACTCATAGTTGATTGCTTTGATCAACTGTGTCGCGCAAAGTTTTACACCAAGATCGACCTACGCTCTGAATACTGGCAGGTTCGCGTCAAGGAAGGGGATGAGCACAAGACAACCTGCGTGACACGATATGGGGCCTTCGAGTTCAAAGTCATGCCCTTCGGGCTAACTAATGCCCCAGCCACCTTCTGCACCCTCATGAACCAGGTACTCCAGGATTTCCCTGATCAATTCGTGGTGGTGTACCTTGACGACATCGTGGTCTACAGCAACACGCTGGAGGATCACCTCAGACACTTGAGGCAGGTGCTCACAAGACTAAGGGAGCACGAACTCTACGCCAAACCCTCGAAGTGTTTATTCGCACAACAGAAGATCGATTTCTTGGGGCACATCATTGAGCCTGGCAGAATCGGCATGGAGCCCAAGAAAGTTCAGGCTATTACGGAGTGGAGACAACCCAGCAGCGTTACAGAACTTCGATCGTTCCTTGGTCTAACCAACTACTATCGAAAATTTGTGAAGGATTACTCCAAAATAGCCCTACCCCTGACGGACTTGCTCAAGAAAGAGACGGCATGGAAGTGGGATGACTCCTGCCAATAAGCTTTTGAAAGATTTAAGAGGAGCACGTATACGGACCCTGTGCTTGCACTTCCCGACATGTTGAAACCCTTTGAAGTGCACACTGATGCCTCAGACTTCGCCCTTGGTGGAGTGCTGATGCAAGAGGGCCACCCCGTGGCCTATGAGAGTCGTAAACTGAATGGTGCCGAAAAACGCTACTCTGCCCACGAGAAGGAGTTGTTAGTAGTTGTCCATTGCCTGCGTCTTTGGAGGCATTACTTGTTGGGAGCCCCGTTCGTGGTGAAGACAGACAACACTGCTGTTAGCCACTTTCTGACGCAACCCAAGTTAAGCAGCCGACAAGCGAGATGGCAGGAATTGCTAGCGGAATTCAACTTCACTCTGGAGTACCGAACTGGAAAGACGAACAATGTTGTTGATGCCCTAAGCCGCCAGAGGCAGTTAGCAGCATTTTCTCATATATGTGCTCTTACTGGGAGTCAAGTATCTACCAACCTGAAGGACCAGATACGGAACCTACTGCTGACAGATCCCAATTCGGCACATTTGGTCAAGCTAGTAGAGGAAGGAAAGGCACGACAGTTTTGGCTCGACGATGGACTCCTTTATACTCGAGGAAGCCGCCTTTATGTCCCTAAAGGTGGGGAGTTAAGAAAGGACATCATAAAGAAGTGTCATGACACGGTTTGGGCTGGACACCCAGGAATGGAAAGGACGCTGGTGCTGGTGAAGAGGGGCTACTACTGGCCGTACATCCAAGACGATGTTGATAACTTTGTGCGGATGTGCCTTATTTGCCAGCAAGATAAACCAGATCATCAAAAGAAAGGTGGGCTCCTGGAGCCACTTCCAGTTCCAAGCCGACCTTGGGAAAGTGTATCGCTCGACTTCATCAGTGGGCTGCCAAAAGTTGGAGACCTTGCTTCAATCTTGGTGGTGGTCGACCGTTTTTCCAAGTATGCAACTTTTATCCCTGCACCTCAATACGTCACAGCGGAGGAAACTGCTCAATTCTTCTTCAAGTACATTGTCAAATATTGAGGGCTGCCGCGGGATATTGTCAGTGATCGGGATTCTCGCTTCACTGGACATTTTTGGACCAAACTCTTTAAGATCCTCTGCTCCAAATTGAACATGAGCAGCACAGCTCATCCAGAATCTGATGGCCAGACGGAGTAGTTCAACGGCATGTTGGAGGAATACCTTCGACACTTTGTCTCAGCCAACCAGAAGGAATGGGTGAAGCTCTTGGACGTTGCCCAACTGTGCTTCAACTCTCAGAAGAGCTCTTCCACCAACAAGAGCCCTTTTGAAATTGTTACAGGACAACAACCTCTCTTACCACACACTGTGAACCTTACTGGAAAGTCCAAATCCCCAAGAGCCCAAAACTTCTCACTGGAGTGGAAGCAAAATGTAGATATCACGAGAGCTATTTGGAGAAGGCGGTTACGCGAATGAAGAAATATGTTGATCAGGACCGCAGATTTGTTGAGTTAAACATTGGGGACAAGGTGATGGTCAAGATACCTAGCCAACAACAGAGCAAAAGTGTTCGGAATAGGGACCCCCATTTGATGCGGAAATACATTGGCCCTGTTACAATCACAAAGAGAGTTGGCAAGGTGGCTTACAAGGTGGACGCCCCAGATTGGTGGAAAACGTACCCAGTATTTCATGTCAGCCTGTTAAAGCGCTACCAGGAAGACAGGGATGAACCTGCACGCGGGCAACCACAAAGGCAAGAATTCAATATTCCAGCACGGGGCAAACGAGTGGAAGAAGCTATCCTTGACGATCGTATTGTCAGACGTTCCCGCAAGGATCAGACGAAGTACCTTATTTGGTGGTAAGGATGTGATGATGAAGAAAACACTTGGGAGTTAAGAGAAGAATATCCAAGCCTTCAAACCACTCATAGAGTCTTACCAGCAATCCAAGGCTCCGAGGGCGTCGCCAACTTAGGTGGGGGAGAATGTTACGGGCCACCTCCTCAACGTTGCCCCGCAACCCTTGCGCACCCGCTATTGCGCTATTTTGCCGCTCATCGTGTCTCGACACCAACGCTCAGCTCGACACGATGACGTACTCTCCATGGTGCCTCACAATCCTCGCATGGCCATCACTGTGCTATTTTGCTGCCCATCGTGTCTCGACTGCGATGCTCGACTCGACACGATGGTTTTTACTTGTTTTTTTAGCTAAGACTTTTTATGTACAATATGCCCCATCTTTAGTATGTATGGGGATATTTAGAGTAGTATTTTGGTAGGAATAGCATTATTTTT
This sequence comes from Leptodermis oblonga, assembly GCA_016801395.1. NCBI lineage: Eukaryota > Viridiplantae > Streptophyta > Magnoliopsida > Gentianales > Rubiaceae > Leptodermis > Leptodermis oblonga. Next base: position 19,841,785 of record CM028750.1, on the reverse strand, counting down.
GTATGTGTTGAAAGATTTACATCTTTCACACCCTGCACGCTCCTATGGGAACTTGTAGCTTTTCACTAGTTTTCCCACTACGGTAGTATACGACGCATGCTCTGCTACCGTACCCGAATTTGATGTAAGTTAAGCATTTACTAGTTGATTAAAGCATTCTTAATCTACATTCTCTTGCCCACTTTAAATTGCCTTCGTGAACGTCCGAGTTCCTACAAGTTACACTTCGTCCTTGCCGTCCCACTAAAGGCACTATGGTGCTGATTGCGTCTGGCGGCTAGGACTTGGCGGAAGCAATCTCTAACGGATTGCTTGCCACACGGCATGCTTCTTACTAACCTCAAAGAGTGTCCCGTGACACAGCGCCACCCGAGGGGTGTTGCCCGCGCAAGGCTAGCCCTGCGACAGTCGCGGGCTACATCGCAGGTGCTTCGGGAAGCCACTTTTTTGCCCCTTTTTTGCACTCTTTCAAGCAATGTTGTTTGGCCCGACCCGGCCCGGCGGGTCAACCCGCGACCCGCAGGCCTTGCCGGGCCAAACAACAGGGGAGACCCGAAAATGGCATGACTCGGTCACGCCCGGTCAAAACCCGGGGCGACCCGGGACCCGTCGTGACCCGCTCGACCCCGGGTTTTCTCCTTTTTTTTTTTTTTTTGATTTACCTTAATTAAAATCGGGAAGGGAAAATGCTGGGAAAAAAGGAATAAGCCCTACTCGTCTTCTCTTCTCTTTCTCTCGGTTCACTACTTCACTCCCGCTGCACCACTGCCGCCCACTCCCGCTGCGCCACTGCCGCCCACTCCTGCTGCGCAGCCCGTCAGTCCACCGTCCCTGTGCCGCGGATTTCCCTCCAAGAGGTATTATTAAGTTCAGTTTTCCTAACCCATATTTGGGATTTTTCGGATTTTGGATTCTTAGTCGTTAAGTAGTATTGCATAATTTGCATGTCGGTTTGTGGGTTTTTTTAATTTTTTTATTTAATGAAATGTGTAATTCTGAGGACTGTTGTAGTTTATGAGCTTTTAATGGATGTTCTGCTGGAAGCCCCATGTTTTTGCCGTTGTAGTACAGAGAATTTTGTTGAATTTGTTGTATTTTTATGCTGTGATTGCTACACTAAACGTTCTGTGTGTGTCATTGACTGGTTGATAGCCATTCTAACTTAATTATGTTCAAAGAGGACAGCTTGTTTTTGCTTCTTTTAGAAGCCTCTGTATGCATCATACGGACTCTTGTTGGCCTCTTACCATTTACAGCTGCCTTTTGATTTCTTCAGGGATTTTTGGGTTTCCGAACAGCCATATATTTTTTTGGAGATTTTGTTTCAAGAACAGATTTTGAAGAGTTTTAGAGGTGTTTTGGCTGGAATTTTTGATTGACTATGTTTGAGAGCCATTGTTGGGTTCTCCTTCCATTGATTACTTACTAATATTATACTTACTAATATTATACATTTTTGTATCTTTGTAGAATGGAATCAATGGGTTCTCCTTCCACACCATCTTCCACGCCATCTACTGCCCGAACTGAAGAGTCTTCTGCACAATCTCATTCGCTGAAAAGAGATGAAACATGGAGATATGCTACAGTAGGAAGTGATCCTAGTGGTGCAAATGTCTTAATTTGTTGTTTTTGCAATCGTAAACTTAAAGGTGGAGGGATTAATAGGATGAAGCACCACCTTGCAGGAATAAAGGGTAGTGTTTCTGCTTGTTTGAAGGTGCAGGGTGAAGTTCGTTTATTGCTGAAAGCTAGGTGTGAAGATACAGCTCAAAAAGCAAAAGAGAAGAAGTGCATTTTTTAAGAGGGGCCATGCTATCAAAGTGATGATAATGTAGAGGTACCAAACCCAAAAGGGAAACAAATTAGCAGTAAAAGGAAAAAGCAAACACATGGTATCGGGGCTTACATGTCAGGTAAAGGCTTAGATTCCTCTCAGCCAAGTATAAAATGTTGTATGCAAAGTAAGGAAAAATGGCATGATGCTGATATGGCTTTTGCTTTCTGGTTTTATGATGCTTGCATTCCATTTAATGCTGCTAATTCTCCCTATTATCAAAATGCAATTGGAAAAGCAGCTGGAATGGGTTTGGGATATAAAGGTCCATCTTATCATGCACTTAGGGTCAGTTTGTTAAAAGATGCAAAAAAGCATGTTGAGTTGATTGTTGATAGTTTTCGTAAGAAATGGTCTGACACAGGTTGTACAATCATGGGTGATGGGTGGAAAGACAATAGACAAAGAAGTTTGATTAATTTTCTTGTTTATTGTCCTAAAGGAATTACATTTCTCAAATCTGTTGATGCTTCGGATGTTGAAACTACTGCTGAGACATTGTGTAATTTGTTTTCTGAGATTGTTGAAATGGTTGGGCCAAAAAATATAGTTCACTTAGTCACAGACAATGCCTCTAATTATAAAAAAGCTGGAAGCTTGCTTTCTGAGAAATATCCATCTATTTATTGGTTTCCTTGTGCTGCACATTGTATCAGTCTAATCATGAAAGATATTGGAGAAATGCCTGAGATTGCTGATTTGCTTACTCTTGCATCTAGAGTCACAGTTTATGTTTACAATCGCAAGTGGATCCTTAGTTGGTTGAGACAACAGGCTGGTTGGACAGAAATTATTCGTCCTGCGGAGACTAGATTTGGAACCTCATTCATTGCATTGAATAGCCTTCATGATCACAAAGAGCACTTAGTGAGTTTAGTTACCTCTACACAATTTAAGAAAGAGTTGAAAACTGATAAAGGAAAACAGCTAAGACATATTGTTTTTGATGAAAATTTTTGGAATAAATGTTTGATGACTGTGAAGATTATGGGGCATTTGATACGTTTGTTACGAATTTGTGATTCTGATGAGAAACCTTCTTTGGGATATGTGTACGATGGTATGTGGAGAGTGATTGATGGCATCAAGAAATTATTTAACCAAAGAAAGAGGTTGTATGCCCCTTACATTAAGATTATTGACACAAGGTGGGATAGTATGTTGAAAAAGAATCTTCATGCTGCAGCATTTTGGTTTAATCCAGCTTTCCAATATGAAGAAGAGACCCGTACTAAAAGTTTTGAAATTATGAATAGTTTGTTTCAAGTCATGGAAAGACTTGAAGTTCAAGATGATAATGGTTCTGTTACGAAAGAAATAGTTGCATTTACAGAAATGAATGGATGCTTTGGATATTCTTATGCCAAGAAAGCTGTCAAAACTATTCCTCCAGGTAAGAAATTTTTATAATGCTAGTTGTTTCTGTTTTGTTTTATTTGATATGCATGTATATAATTAGTTTCTATTCTATTTTGTGATGCATTATTGATAAATTTGATGTAGATCAATGGTGGAACACTTTTGGAGGTGATACTAAACAATTACAAAAGTTGGCAGTCAGGCTTTTGAGCCAAACAGCTTCTTCTTCAGGGTGTGAGCGTAATTGGACTGTGTTTGAACGCATCCATACAAAGAAAAGGAATAGATTAGAGCATCAAAGGCTTAATGACCTTGTTTATGTTCATTATAACCTTCGTTTGCAAAATAGGTATTAAACTATTTTATTTATAATCTTTATTGTGATTCTATTTCTTTTGATTCAATTTTTGTATTTGTAATTTGTTTGTAGGCTCAATTACAAGAAGAGAGCTTATGATCCAATTGATTACGAGTCCATAGATAGAACAGACTTTTGGATTATTGAAGAGCAATCTGAGGGAGAGCTTGATTTAGATGCATTAGAGGGTATAGAAGAGGAGTATCCTAAAGAAGGTGAATGAATCTTTCAGTTAGAGGATTTTTATGATTTCCATTTTGAGTTTTGAGTCTTTTGAAAAACACTTTTGTGTTTTTCTATTGTGTTCTTAGTTTGAGGTGGGAATGATGTAATTGATTTATGTTTGTATTTTTGTAACTTATTTAGGTGACAACAATGATGTTATTCCCATTGATGGTCAAGATGATGATAATCCCATTATTCTTCCTAGTATGGATGAGGATGAGGATGAGGATGAGGATGATCATGATGTTGGCAATGGAGGTGGAGATAATGATAACAATGGAGGTGGAAATGATGACATCAATGGCGGTAGAGATGGTGTTGCTAGGGGTGTACTCATTGGCTCTGAATATGATGTTGGTGTTCAATGGAACTAAGCTTCTATAATGTGTTTTATTTTTTATTTGATGGATGGCAAAGATATTAATATGTATTTTTAAATTAGTTTGGATGATAGTATTTGGGAAACTTGGTTAGTTTAAGAAAGGATTCAAAGAATTGTTTCAAAGGTACTTTGTTTAAGTGGTTATATTATTTGTATTAGTCATATATCTTAGTGTTCTTTTAATTATCTTATTTGTGATGTATAGAAAAATTAGTTTTTGTATAGTATTTTTTTCAAATTATAGAAAAACTTAAGCATATATGAATTATAAAACTATATATATTATTTAAAATGTATTTATTATGTCATAAAAATGTTATCCGGGTTGACCCCCGGTTGACCCGGGTCGTGCGACCCCCTGGCCTCGCCGGGTCGGCGTCCGGGCCGGGTCAAACAACATTACTTTCAAGGGGTCTCTCCTCCTATTAATACCCCCACTTAAAAAACATCAAAGACACCTCTTTTCATCTGATTTTCAACCTTTTCAAGTGTTCAAAAAGCTCTCAAAAGATCATTAAAAGTTCTAGTAAATTATTTCAAAGTTAGGCTGGAATAGAAAAACTTCATTGTAATTGTTAGCTATTTTTCATAGCATTATTTTCCTACTTTGTAAACACATTGAGGAAAGTCCTAAACACTTAAGTGTTGTAGGCATCTTGTAAGTGTGGCAAAGTCCTAAACTCTTGATTAAGAGTTAGGCATGAAGTAAGAGGGAGCAAGAAGAGAAGGAGAAGTCCTCTCTCAAGAGGTTGAGGTTAGGCATTTGTAAAAGTCCTAATTGCTAAGTAAGGGGAGTCTTGAGTAAGACCTAAAATTCTTGAGGAAGTATAGGGCAAAAAATCCATTGCTAACCTTAGGCAAGGGAGTCTTAATCTAAGAGTTTGGATTAAGCAAAGGGGTAAAGTCCTAAGTCTAGAGCTAGATTAGGCAAGGAAAAAGTTTTAATCTCTTGAGAAAGAGTTAAGCAAGTATAAGGGATTGAAACACTCCTTTAAGTGTTTCCTAGAGGATTAGGAATCTCAAGTTGTAGAACTTGGGGAGTGGAGTAGGATTCAAGGGGAATCCGAACCACTATAAATTTAGTGTGTCTTGCTTCTTGGTTATTTGCTTTCATGTTTTGCAAATCACTAATCACACACCTCACTTAGGGCCTGTTCTTTAGGCCGGGTTGAGACCCGGGTTGAGTTCAAATGGGTTTGAGACCAAAACAAAGAAACATAGATTTCAAACCCGTTTTTAACACCTCCGTTCACCACCACCTGCGCCGCCGCCGCCGCCGTCGCCCAAACCCTAAAAAATCCAAATCATCATCTTCCTCTTCTTCTTCTTCATGTTCTTCTCCCTCTCCTTCTCCTTCTCCTTTCCAGATTTAACAATTGTTCTATTTGGGTTTTCATGGGCGATGGCATCGGAAGAAGAAGAAGAAGAAGAAGGGAGAAGACCCGAATTCCATATTTCATCCAAATCCCGAAGAAGAAGAAGGCTCGATTTCCAGATTTCATCCAAATCCCGAAGAAGAAGGAAAAGGGAGAAGAAGAAGAAGGAGGAGGAGAAGAAGAAGACGACCTGAAGCCCCAATTTCCAGATTTGGGACAAAACCCAAAGAAGAAGAAGAATAGGAAGAGGCGTCGTGATGAGAAATATTTTTCTTTATTCATTATGAACTTGTACAAAGAGTTTATATACAGCTAACATACCAAACCTACGAGGCCCAAAATACACTTAACTATACAATATATCCAACACCACCCCTCAAGTTGGCGCATGCAAATTGTGTATGCCCAACTTGGCTAGCAAAAACTCAAACTGCTGTCGCTCTTACGGTTTGGTAAAGATGTCTGACATCTGAGAATTCGTGGGAACGTGTGATGTAGCAATGGTCCCCTCCACTATGGCATCCCTCAAGAAGTGACAATCCACTTCAATATGTTTCGACCATTCATGAAAAACAGGGTTCTGAGCCAAATGCAGTGATGACTGACTATCGCAAAATACCTGCATTGGCCCCTCTGTGCAAATCCCAAGACTCTGGAGAAGTCCCTTAAGCCACTTCAACTCACAAGTCACTTTCGCCATAGCCCGATATTCTGCCTCTGCAGAGGAAAGTGAAACTGTAGCCTGTTTCTTGGTCTTCCAAGAGACAGATGAAGCACCAAGAAATACCATCCATCCAGTAACTAATCTCCGTGTTTTGGGACAAGCAGCCCAATCTGAATCACACCACCCTGTCAGCTTTAAATTACAGTCTCTCTGAAGCAGAACACCCTGTCCCGGGCTCCCCTTCAAGTAACGTACTACTTTCAAGGCTGCTGCCCAATGATCCTCCTTTGGTGCCTGCAAAAACTGAGACAAAATGTGCACGAAAAAACACAAGTCTGGCCTAGTGAAAGCCAGATAGATAAGCCTACCCACAAGCCGCCGATACTTCTCCCCATCAGCCAAGTCCGGACTTGTCGAAGCTGCAAGTTTCGGATTCTTCTCCATCGGAAATGACACTGGCTTCGCTCGCAGCAGTCTGTCTCAGATATAATGTCCAGAGTGTATTTTCGCTGACACAAGAAAATACCCTCTGCACTCCTCGCCACCTCTATGCCCAAAAAATATTTGAGCTTCCCCAAATCCTTCATGTGAAAACAAGTACTCAAATATTTCTTGAACTCTGCAAGTTCCTTGGGATTGTTCCCCGAAATAATCAAATCATCCACATACACCAAAATATTCATCCTAATCCCCTGCTTCAAAAAAGTAAACAGTGGTATCCGAATAAGACTGAACAAACCCATACCTCCGCAATGCTGCTGTCAGCTTTGCAAACCAACATCTGGGGGCCTGCTTCAACCCATACAACGATTTGCGAAGTCTACACACTTGGCCATCTCTCTCTTTGCCGAAACCAAGAGAACCCGCATGTACACCTCCTCCGTCAGATCTCCATGCAGAAAGGCATTGTGAACATCCATCTGGTGTAGTTCCCAATCCTTTGCCGCTGCAACTGTTAAAAAAGTCCTGACAGTCACCATCTTCGCCACTGGTGCAAACGTATCAGAGTAATCAATGCCTTCCACTTGGTGATTGCCAAACACAACCAACCGTGCCTTGAGCCTTTCAACCTGCCCATCTGAACGATACTTGATCTTATAGATCCACCTACTCCCCAATGCTTTCTTGCCAGCTGGTAATTTCTCCAATGTCCAAGTCCCATTCTTTTCCAAAGCAGGTAGATTCCTCATGCCCAATCCTACTACAGTAAGTGCAATTGACATTAGGAAGGAATCTCGATTCATACTCAGAAGTACCTGTATGCGGGGCGTTCACAGCAAAAGGCATCACATCCGCCGGTCAGATTTGACAGAACTGTTCCGGGTCTGCAGTTGCTCCTCTTGATGCATTGCCTTAAACACCCAATCCAAGGTGGGTAGTGGCTTTTGCGCCAAAAGTTGAGAACGAAGGCTCCCAAATCGCTGCTGGTCGGTTCCTTCATCAGCTATGGAGCCAAGATAATACGGAGAAGAGGGGTCAATTCGCCGATAAATAATCTCCGCATCAGGGTCATCAGTCCCGATCTTCGGGTTAGGGGCGTTCGTCGGAGCCAGCTTCTGCTGGTTGGCGCCAGGGGTCGTGGTCTTCTATCCTTCATCAGCCATGGTGAAAGAGATCCGGGGGGGGAGGGGGGGGGGCTCGAAAAAATCGAAGGTGGAGGGGTTTTTTACCACGTTGCTCTGATACCATGATGAGAAATATTTTTCTGTATTCATTATGAACTTGTACAAAGAGTTTATATACAGCTAACGTACCAAACCTACGAGACCCAAAATACACTTAACTATACAATATATCCAACACGTCGGCGGTTGGTTGTGGCTGCGGAGTTCTCCGGCGGTTGTGGGCGGCGGTGGTGAAGTGAGACCCGATTTTAGTTTTGGGTTTCAGTTTTTATTAAGAAACATGAGTTTGGTTTTGTTTTTGGGGTTGAGACCCAAAAAACCCCAAACTGAGTCTCAACCCAGTGATAAAGAACAGGCCCTTAGAAATCTAGTTTTAAATTGGTTTTAAAACTTGTCTTTGAAAATTGATTTTCAAAGTTCTTCTTTGTAGAAGAAATATTTTTAAAGGGTCAAGAACCTAATTCACCCCCTCCCCCTCTTAGGTTCTTCTTAGGTTGCTAATTAAACTTGTGATTTCAACTTCTGAAAGAGAAATTTATATTTATAGTAGAACTAATACTTAATAATGTAGTCATTTGGTATTTAGTTTATTGGTTGGTTACTTTTATCTTTCCTAAAATTGTGAATTGTCACTTATTTAGCTTAAATCTCTTCAAAGTTACTATCCAAATTATTAAATTTCAGAAGCTTTTTGATATGGCGATATATATATAAATATATGCATGACAGGTTTTAGAGGAAGAAGGAACCAAACATATAGCTTTATACTATCTGACCCGTTCCACAGACGAGACAATTGTGGAAGATTTTGATGTAGAAATGGAAAATGCCATATCAGTCCAGACATCTTTTGCAGTCTATTCACGGAGAGAAAAGAAGGTGCTGCAGGATCAAGAGAAGGGAAAAAAGAGGAAGCATCAGAATGTGAAAATGGGGATGTACAGTCGGAGACCTTAATGTGAGAGATTCTGCACCAGGTCCAGCATCATTCCATTCTTTTGCAAATGATCCTGTATTAAATTTCAAATGATTTTGTAAGGTAATTAATTCTTGCAGTGTGTTTGGCTATGAACTTTAAAATCAGAATGAACAGTTTGTCGACACTGAAGTACTATTTGGAGGAGAATTTTTCAGCAAATATCCTACATTGATTGAGATGTAACAAGTTGTTAATCCTATAATTAATTATTAGATATAAATTCCTGTCTTTCCACATAAAAGTGACAGAAGTATAGTAGAGGTACCCAGCCTAAGGCAAGAAATAACTAACTTATGGATTAAATAGCTGAATTTCAGGTCTGGCTTTAGCTAGCACTGTTCTGCAGGATGCATTTGGGAGTTCAATGCATGCTTGTGGCTTTTTTGGGTTATTACTTTTGTACCTTTCAATTTTTTACCTCTTGCTAACTCTCAACCATGATGTAATTCTCAGATTGTGACATCATCAGGAAACAGTTTCAACAATATCATTCCATTTTCAAAGGATCCTTACAAGTATGATTATCTTCTAATGGTTTTGTTGCTTCATAGCTTTTGCGCTTCATGAGTTAAGAATTGTGCAGCTTGATTCATAACAATAATTCTTCTGCTAATAGAGAATCTGACTATGGAATTGATTAAGTAGCTAAGTTCATAGACGAAGAGAAAAAAGAGAAACAAACGGAGGCCATGGCAAAGGACTTATTCAACTACTATGAGGTTTGTACTGTAAATTTTGATACAGCTTGTACTGCAAAGATTTCTTTGAAACACTAATTGCATATTTTGTCAATGATCTAGGGGAGAAAAAAGGATGCAGTTGATTTTTGTGAAGGAGTTTTTGCTCAGGGTTAACTTCAACCCAGGTTACTCTTTTCAGGTTTTGCATATGCAAAGGAGACGCATCGGCAGAGGCTATTAGCAACAGCTAATAGGTAAGTCTTTCCTCAAGTCACTACAAGAAAAGGCATCCGTTGCAAAAGAAATTTGAGACAATATATCTGTCTCAAATAGTTTTTGAGACGGAGTTGAGACAGTCCTTCAAATGTCTCAACAGTATTAGAGACAGTCATTTTTCTGTCTCAAATATCATGTCTCAAATTGTCAAAAATTTGAGACACTTGATTGATACAGCGATATGTTGTCTCAAATAGGATTAAAGACAGTAATTTACTATCTCCAATATTACGTCTTTTGTACTGTTTTTATCTATTTTAGTCAGTATTGTTATTCATTGAATACGCTATTCTTTGAAGGGACGTAATTGCTCATTTAAGAAATTATAAGCACTAATTGTTGATAAATTAAAAATAACATCCAAAATGAAAATAAATATGTAACACAATAAAGCACCATAATTGATCCAATCAATATAACATCTAAATATTCAATCTGCATTTTTTAAGCGCAAAATACTAATATTAATAAAAGCTAAAGAGATCATTCATCAATGTGATAGCTAAATAGATTGATAATTTCAAAAATAAAATACTGACTACTATTTTGATAAAACTAAAAAGATGTTGAGCAATAATGTATGCATAAGTTCCACGATCTGAAACTAACTTCTATCCCTTCATTCATCTTCATATTCCTGAAAGAAAACAAAAAATAATAAAGAATTTTTATTAGAACATCCATAAACTTCTATAGTGACCTCTGCAAACATCTCAATAATTTTGCGATTCAATAGATAATAGCATTCTTATTTCACAACAATGAGTTACTTTTAAAACTAACCTCCTCATCTTGCAATGAGAAAGGATGATGCATGTTTTTGTCATCTCTGCGTCCTTCATTTGCTTGCATCTATGAAATACACCATTAAAATGCATTGTTACAAATTAACTGATCAGAGGATATTGTTGAAAATTATCTAGCTTAAGCATAAAGTAAAATTTCATCATTCAAACAGTGAAATAAAAAACATCTGCAAATTCTAGATCCATTAGATGGCAATGAGAAATGAGCTTCTAGTGACACATTTTTGCTGCGAGACTCGATATATGTCATTTTCATCTGTCGCCAGCTATACAAAAAATACAATATTTTTTATACTAAAGTAAACAAGATACTTAATACAGTAGAATACAAAACACACAGGTAGACATCTAATTAACATTATAAATTTATAATCATAATTACCTCGGGCTTAAAGTTGCCATCAAAGCCTTTCCCATCCTAGGCATTGGCCCAAAAGTTCTCTGTTGATTTTTTTTTTTTGGTTGCAATTTCCTTGAAAGGAAAATAAATGAAAATAGAATTGATGAATCAGCTATAATGATAAGGTTTTGTTATGGAAAAATATATATACAAAAATGTACTAAAAGTAATTGGCATAAACATATTTAAGATTAGAGATTACTTGAGATTTTTCAGTGCTCTAATACTCAATTAAAACCTTCCATTGATCAGCCTAAACAGAAGGAGGAACATTTTTCAACAGTTGCTCACGTGTCATTCAATTAAAATGCTCTCTCTTTACTCAACTTTTCCATTTTCTCCATTTGTCAGCAACAGATTTCAGGCATATAGTCTCATAAGCTGAAGGAGCATTAGTTTTATCCTATAGTATATTAAAAAGAGTTATGTAAACATTCAAGTCACAAAAAAATAACAAAAAATGTCTCCTTTTCTTTCTAATAAAAAAAGGGATTGTCCATATACTAATTTTGTGAAAAAATTAAATGAATGTGCAACATATTGCTTAAGAAACATCTCTCTCCTAATAAATGATGCCAACATAAGTTTCAATAGATTATACCATTGTTTTCACAATACATGCAATTTTAATGTTTTCTAGAAGAAAAAAAAAGGAAGCAAAAGAGCATGTCCTGAAAATTACAGACAAGGGAATCAACTACCTCCAAACGCATCATCAAAACACCATTGATTTCTAGTCCTATGATGCCTTGATATATCAACACAAGGATGCTTAGAGAAGCAATTGGCATACCTCAAGTTAACCACATCACATGTACCAGAGAAACTTATGACTACAAATTTTCTAGATAGAAAATTTAATAAACTTGCAAAGCTAATATAAGTGTAATGAACTTGCAAACAAATTATACAAGCTTTCATTAACTTTATCTGATTTATCAACTTTGCAAGCACAATATCAAAGTAATTTCTCAGTTTTGAGGATTGAATCAAACAAGACCTGCCAATATAAAAAAACTTGAAACACAACCCTGATTCCTTAAATTCAGATTGATAAAAGTGATAAACTACCACATTCAGGTTCACAACATATCAATTAGATAGAGAACCAAGATAAATAAGTAAAATACTTCTGCCAGAAATCATGCCAAGTAAAGCGATAACAAAGGGAATAAATAACCTCAGTTTGACTAAAGAAATTTAGGAAGTTGATGTGGATTTATTAGAAACACTAGGATTCCATTTTAATGCTAGAAATTAATCCATTAAAACAAAGTCAAGGAGGTCCAACTTATTTGATCAATCACTATGTTAACTTTCAAATAATCAAAATTTTGTTAATGTTTTGGAAAATTACAAGGAGATATGATTATTAAAGAGAACTTGGGAACCAAGAGACCTTCAACAAATATACAGTACAAAGCTTGATAGCTTGAATTATATGTGTGTTCCCCATGTAGCTGATTAACGAACTTAAAATGATGCAGAACAAAACCAGAAAGAAATAGCTTGGGATTTTAAACATTCAAATCAATAATTAGAAATTGCTTCCAATAATGCACAAAGCTGTGCAAAAACAGAGTAAAGGCAGAAACCGGGCAAACTAGCAAAAATTTTAAATGCTACTAGTGCTGAAAACAAAATTTAGAACCTTTTGTTGAGCTTATAAGAACCATGATTTACACATAAGTTACATCGGCCAGGGAGTGGCTATCTGAAAGATTTGCTCAAATGGTGGCGCTGACAATTCTGATGAAGAGGGCGCAGCTCAAGATGAGATAATTGTGCCTCATGGACCTGTGCTAGTTGATACATTTTGGCTTGGAAAGAAAGATTTGAAGCTGAATTAGCTCTATAAAGAGTCAAGCTAATGCCTGATTCAGCACTTACAGTTACATCACCCAATGAAAAAAAGGTTTAAAGGAAGGCAATGGTTTGAAAGTGGACGTGGTGCTATGAAATGTGCAACACCAGTTGATAAAGAATTTGATGTACAATACAATCTTAGTAAAATCTAAAGCAGACTTCTTGGGCAAAGAAATCCTATGCAAAAATCTCACAACCTATCATTATTTCAAGAATCTAATGGTGGAAAAATGGCTTATTCAAGAATCTTATTAGGTAGCAATGGGGTATATAGAACCACATTAATTTTAACACAGTAGTGTGTATATATATAGATCCACAACACCATTTATATATAGAGACACACAGTATATACACCCTCACATATATAGCTTTCTTTGAGAAAAGAAAAAAAAAAACTAAAAACTAGTTTGAAATCATTAAGTTTCATTTAGGCATTTCTCCAAACACTTCATGGGCAAAATCATTAAGTTTCCCTTAGCCATTTCAGTATTAAAGCATCCAAACATTCAATGGGAATGTTGAAATCAACTCAATTCAATCATCTTTTGGCTAAAACACGCAAATTACAGTGACCTTTAATTCTTACAGAATTCTTAAAGCATTTGCAAAGCAACCTCAGGAAAAAAGCTATCACAACAGCTTAAACGAAAAATTAAATTAACCCATAACAAACAACAACCAACCGAAAGCGCAAGCTTCAAAACACAACCAATATAAAAAAACCAATTAGAAGATGAATTGATTCATGTACTCTGGAGACAAAATCAAAGGCTTTAAACCTTATAATGAATTTGAATGAAAGACGGAGAAAAAAAAAATCTATGCAAGGTTTTTGAAATTACTTGAAGCCATTGATTCACGCGGAGAAGGGCGGCCTGCGACTAGAGGGAGGCGACTGCTTTTTAACCCTTGTGTCCTTGTTTTACAGTTCCGAGAACAAAATGCGGAAGGAAAGGAAGCTTCTGCTCTTTTCAGTTCTCTGTTAATCTGAGAAGAAAAAAATAAATAATCAAAGGGCATTTACTCTTTTAATCAAATTATGATATCGCTAATAGAGGTTTAAAAGGACATTTTCTATAATTTCTTAATAAGATTTTCCTAAGGTCATTTAAAAAGTATATCTAAATGCTATTATATCAAATGTCTCAATAACTTTATTCTAATGTTGCAATATATTATATAAAAATTTGTGGATTAATTGATGCCTTAAAAAAGTTTATATTAACACATTTAATTTATATATAATGTCTTAAAAACTGTGTAAGGGTAAGCCTTTTTTTGTTGTAGTGGATGTGACAGTTTCGCTTTCTTTGAAAATTTTCATAATACAAAACCCAAAAATACTACCTACACTTTCTATGAAAATTTACACCATTTTGTGACCTTCACTTTTTTTATGAATAAAATCTCAAAAATTGAAATAAGTGAATAAACTACCTTCGATTTATGTGTAAATTTCTCAAGAATCCATTTTGTGACCTCGCTTTTTATACGAATTGAAACTTGAAATAAGAGAAAAAAAAAATAAAAATAAAGGAGATTATTTAGAAAAACTTTATGATCATTTTATGCGTTAGAAATTTTGCTCAAAGTGTGGTATTTTTCTAAAACATTTGCTCTATAATCCCAAATATTCTATAAATAGTCACACAATCAATCGTGACATTTTTAAAATTAAAAAAGATAAAGTGAAATTAAAAATAACAATGTTGTGTACTAATTTTTGAATTCATTTTTGTTTATATAGAATTTCAAGAAAGTAAATTTGACAAAATTGACTTTCTCATAACAAATGAGACATAATATAAATTGCTCTTATAATTTTAATAAAGTTGCAAACTTTGATCATATTTAGAAAGCATATTTGTGAACAATACAAATTTGAACAATACAAATTTGAACAAACTACAATTTTAATAAAAAAATTGACAAAGTTTCTCATGTAACTGGATCGAACTCCATGTCAACAATTCACCACAAATCACAGTTATATCATGACATACACACCCATTCAACCATTAAAATCATCACACAATAAAAGGATAACAATAAACCATTCAAGCTACGATTTAGAAAACCTATTTACGAAAATTAAAAGTGTGAACAAATTCCGTCCAACAGCTAGATTGGACCCAAAAATCTATTCAAGGTTTTAATCGAAATCGAAATCTAAGAAGAAGAAGAAACGAAATCCATTTCCAAAGAAGAAGAATCGAAATCGGAATCGAAGAAGAAGAAGAATCGAAATCGGCAACTGAAGAAGAAGAAGAATCAAAATCGAAATCGAAGAAGAAGAAGAACCTCACCCCCAATTTGTGAATTTTGGGACTCGGGGGTTCCACAACCCAAAAATCAAGGAGTTCCTCATTTCCTCAGTTATAAATGGACCGTTTTGCAGATCGAAAGGTCCCTCATATCCAGGGTTCCACCACCAAAAAATCAAGGAGTTCCGCCATATCCAGCAGATCGAAAGCTTCCATGTGGACGCAGCTATGGCGGAAGCTTAAGAGGCAAAAGAAAAGAATGTTCGAAAGCTCAAAAAGTGGTGCTTCCATGAGATTTTCCTGCGATACCTACACTTATTATCAAATTTTTGATCACGGGTCGACGTGGGCTGACCCGAATGGGATGACCTCTCCATGTCTTTTTCTACCCGGCTTGCAGTTCCGGCGAGAATGTTCGAGAAAGATGTAGGATTAGTTGGAGAGAAGGGAGGAACTCCTTTGCGAGATGGGTTTGGGATTTTTTTTTTTTTTTTTTTTTTTTTTGCCAAAAAGCCTTCTCACCGAACACAGTTTCTGGTTATTTTTTTGGTTTGAAACCCAAAACCCACCAAAACTATGTTTGAAAACTAAGTGCCAAATAGGCCCTAAGATTCCTGAATTGTGTTCTCTAGAAATACTCCATTTTTTGGGTTTTTTGGGTCGGGAGTGTTGGGGTTATTTTCTGGGTTTGTGGGCTGCAATGGTGGGTTTGAGATAGAGGAGAATTCTGGGTTTGTATGAGCGGGCACAGTGGTGGTGGAGGAGGAAGAGGTGGTGTCCGACGGATTTCGTGGTGGTGGTGGTGATGGTGGCTTTTGCGGGGAGAGAGGGTGGTAGAAGAAATGGGGAATATGAACAGTAATTTAAATTTATTGTTTTGTCCAAAACACCCCTTTTAAAAACATGTGAAAGGTACAAGTTGTCCATTCCGTCAAATCAAACTGAACAAACTAAAAGAGTGACATTTTTGGCCAGTTATTGAAACATTTATGGAGGGAAAAAAGTTTAGTGACCAAATGAGAGATTTCGAAAAAGTAAAGTGATATTTTTTATAGTTCACCTAATTATTAAATACGTACTTAACATTATTTGTTATAATAAATGTTGAATTTATTAAAATTATCTATTGAATAAAAAATTTTAGAAAAATTGTAAAATTAATAATATTATAAATAATTTTGAATCTAAATAAAAATAATTAAAAGTTTTTAGGATCTCTTTTTATTATATCGTTCCGTGTTGAGCTTCTAATTCTCCATGTTGTAATAAAAGAACAAAAATGGTTGTCACATCCTACTCGGTCAAGAGTTAAGAGTTTGGTGACAAATTGCTATTTGAACAAATATATATAGTTATGATTATATAGTACCCAACTTGAGAGAAGGTATATATCAATTTAAGGTTCTTTTGAGCAATACAAAGTGATTGATCCAGAGACGAGAGATTGGAATTAGGATAAGATGCTTTAACCCCAACCTACGAAACGATTTTTTAAAAGCTGGAATATCAAATCAAAATTGTTACGAGACGAGATTCTAGCTACAGATTCCTATTGAACTTTTTTTTTTCTTTTAATTAAAATTTTCATAAATGACATTGGAAATCGCCCAACAACTATTGACAAAAGACAATCAAGTAATCAATACAACTGATTACAATATATTTGATCTGATCATTAGCAAACTGATTCATAAAGTGTATCCAATCTACTAAATTGCAAAGATATACCTAGTATACATCTAAACATAGTAGAACTATATCGTTGAACAAATCTCATACTGATAGTCACGGACACTGGCTGATTTACAATGGGGGCACGTGTCCCCAGTGGCCCCTACAGCCTTTATATATTTAGTTGAATTTTTTTAAAAAAATTGTTAAATTAATATGTTGTCCCCACTATCTTTTTAATTGTAAAAAGGTGAATTACATTTGCCCCCCCCCTAAGGTTTTGCTAAATTACAAAAATACCCTCCTCATTTGGTTAAATAACAAAAATACCCATTGACCGGCGGGCTAGTTACAATTTCCCCTGAGGTTTGGGTAAATTATAAAATTACCCTTCTAGTTTGGTTAAATAACAAAAATCCCCTTGACCAACAAGAAATTTACATTCCCACCCCTCCCCCCCCCCCCCCCGAGGTTTGGATAAATTACAAAATGATCCTCCTAATTTAATTATAAAATTAACCAATTTAAAATTTGAAATATGACATAAACATTATATACTTGGGAAAACTAAAGTGCCCCTAACTTAATCTATTTGAAATTTGAAGATCAAAATGTTATTCATAAAGACACAAATGAATGCTTAAAATCAACCAAATGTCATTCACTTACGGCCTCTTCTAGAATTGAAAAGCAACCATCAACGATGTATTTGTTTGAGAAATAGAAAAAAAAATTAAATTTTCTCTTGACATAATTAATTATGGATTTTAAACACTTATTTATGTCTTTGTGAATGGCATTTTGAACTTCAAATAGATTAAGTTAGGGGTACTTTAGTCTTCCTAAGTATATAATGTTTATGTCATATTTTAATTTTTAAATGGGTCAAATTTATAATTAAATTAGGAGGATCATTTTGTAATTTATCCAAACCTCAGGGGGGGAAATGTAATTTCTCTATTGGTCAAGGGGGTTTTTGTTATTTAACCAAACTAGAAGGGTAATTTTATAATTTACCCAAACCTCAGGGGGGAATTGTAACTAGCCGGCCGATCAAGGGGTGTTTTTGTTATTTAACCAAACTAGGAGGTGCTTTTGTAATTTAACCAAACCTCAGGGGGGCAAAATGTAATTTGCCCATTATAAATTAAACATAAATAATACACAACACATAGCTAAATTATATTAAGGTTATGATTTTTTTTTTTTATAGTATTAGTAAGATTCACACCACATAGTCAAATTGTATTAATTTGTGATTATTTTTTTCTGGAGTATTAGTAAGATTTAGAACTAAAATTGCATTCAAAGCGAAAAACATAATGAATTACTACATAAATTTTGTTTTCTTTCTCTATTATTATTTTTGTAATTTATTTTTATAGTTTAACCCTATTTTAAAATATTTTTTTTGGCCGTACAGTATATATTGTGCCCCCATTAAAATAAATTTCTGGCTCCGCCACTGGTCACAAATCTACCACTAACTACTGATGACATATTCGAGACTGCATCTTCAACCGAGTCTTCATACACCATGACCATGAATAAAATCACCATAGTCAGGGAGAAAATCATCATAGATTGAGAGCGAAAGGAAGAATGTTATTTTTAACTAAAAGTTTGGGCTGTTTGCAACTTTGGTACTAAAAGTTTACTCAGTTCCAAACTTGTGCTTTATGTTTATACTTTGTTACATTTTTAGTACCAATACCTGTTATAGCATGTTTTACGTGGTCAAATCAAAGTCAACGGTAATTTGAGGGTATTTTACAATTCTACAATTTTGTGGGGGCTGAAAATATAATTTTTATAATATAATTTTTAAAACATTTTCATGGTTTTCTTTCTCCTCAGTCGGAAGAAAACTTGTACGTCGACTAAGGACAAAAAAAATCGGGAAAATGTTTTGGAAATAATATTAGAAAAATATCTTTTCAACCCCTACAAAATTGCAAAATTTATAAAGTACCCCCAAATTATCTTTGACTTTAGTTTGACTACATAAAACCTGCTACAACAGGTATTGATACTAAAAATGCAACAAAGTATAAACATAAAGTACAAGTTTGGAACTGAGTAAACTTTTAGTACAAAAGTTGCAAACAACCTAAACTTTTAGTATTAAAAATGTCATTTTTCTGAGAGGGAAACACGATAGATAGAGAGAGAAACTTCAGAAAGACACAAAAAAACAACATAATCATGGATAAAATTAAACTAAAACAAACCAAATAAAAGATAGCAAAAACAAAAGTATAACTGCTGACCTCATTCTCCGAAGAAGGAGGATGAAGGAAAAAGATGATGAAATTTAGGGTTTGAAGAGAGACAAGAGAGAGGGGAGGCGGCCGAGAAAAATAGATGTACAGATTAATACAGTTTCCTATTGAACTAATTCGTTGCACAAACTGTAGTACTAACAAATCTTGCAAATCAATAAATCATTGGGAAAATTTGTATGGGAGATAGTGGAAGTTTTAAAATTATTAAATGGGGTGTACTTTTTGAATAATTATTAATAAGGGCAGTGAAGTATTAATTAAAATTTGAAAAATATAAAATTTCTGAATTATTAATTACAATTTTTGTTTACTTATGTTTTTCTTTTTTAATGTGTCATTACTTTATGGAGGTAGTCGACTGTCTCATAATCAGACATGTAACATTTTAACTGTTAAATATGATAAATTAAATTCGATATATTAGAGGTTAAATTCAATACTCGATACATCAGATGTTGTACTTGATACGTGACACATTAACAACTAAACTTACAAACATTACACATCAGTGATTACACCCAATACCTGACAATATAAACTCGATACATAATACATTAGATTTTATAAGTGGCACGCGATATATCAACAACTAAACTCGTAATCGCACTACATCAACAACTACACTTAGGGTGGTGGGTTTTTGCTGGGTTTAAACCCAGCAAAACCCAAAACCCACCACTCTATTTGTCCATGTCATAAACCCAGTGTCTGATTTCAGAAGCTGGGTTTATGCAATTCGGTGGGTCCCACATGCGAAGAGAGTGCAGCGCTCTTCGCGAGTTCCTCCCACGCTAGTGGCAGACAGTTGTCTGCCACTAGCAAATGAATTTCTTTTTTTTTTTTTTCTTCCCTCTTTTTATAGCCGTTCAACGGCTTGTTTTATTTTTAATTTTTTTTAATAAATTTGACCGTTAGTTTTTCCGTTGCATTGTTTTTCTTTTTTTTTAATATTTTTTTCTTACTATTTATTTTGTTATAAATACCTATTCATTCTAAAATTTCTCTACTCTTCATCCAAATCATTCATTTCTCTAAAGTTTTTATATTTCTTTTTCACATTAGAAAATTTATTTTTCATATTTTTTTTTTCCATTGTCTTCCTCATCCAAATTCTCTATCACAATGGCCGAAAATAATCCCGGGTCATTCCCATATTTTTTGGGTTCGCCAAATACGAAAGGAAATTCAATTTCGCAAAATTCCAACCCCCAATCTTCTCCCAATCCCCAGTTTTTACAAGTTCCATACCAACAATTTTTTCCACAGAATTTTCCCAATTTCGGAGCAATGGGTAGCCACTTTGGGATGTCACATTCTCAAGCGTTTATGTATCCACCACCTCCACCACAGACGTCCCCCGATTTTGAAAATTTGAGCATGAGAGAATCTTCATCCGATAAGGAAATAGGTTCGTCATTTCCATTTGTCGCAGCGCAACAGTTCCCACCACACTCTACACAACCCGGTGTAAAGGACACTTTCGTCGACATCAAAGAAAAAAAAGGTCGACATAGCAGCAAGGCAAAGAGGCCATGGTCGCACGACGAAGAAAGTTGTCTTGCACAAGCTTGGGCACCATCAGCAATTGCTCGAAGGTTGGCAATGCACAGAAGAATAAGGAGTTTTGGGAAAAATTAGCTACTTATTATAATGAAAATAAACCGGAAGGTACGGCCACAAGATCAGGTACTGCACTTAAATCACATTACTATGCGATAATACCTGATGTTAATGCCTTCTCGGGAGTCTACAACAATTTTTACAGCAATCGTGCTAGTGGTCAAAGTGATGAGGATGTTTTTGCTGTTAGTATAGCCCATTGGAATACAGTTAACCCGACAAAGACATTCAATTATATACATGTATGGAAAATAATGAAAGAGCTAGAGAAATGGGCTCCTCTCCAAATGGATCAGCATGCTAACAAGAAGTCGAAGACTTCCGAATCAGAAGGGCATACTTCAGAGAGTTTGATTCGATCCCGTCCAATGGGGCAACAAAGAGCAAAAAGATTGGGAAAAGGCAAATTGAAAGTTGCTGATGAAGAAGATGAAGATGAAGATGAAGATGAGAAATAGGAACAACTCAATAAATTGCATGTGGAAAGAATAAAATAGAAAGACGAAGAGCTGAAGCTGAAGGAATACAAAATTTTCATGAAGGATACGAGTGGAATGTCGGCGGGACAACTAGCAGTTCATAACAAGCTCATTGAAGAGATTAGAGTGAAACGAGGCTGGTGATTTAAGTTTTAATTATGGAATTATGAATTATGTAGTTTTTTTCTGATATTTTAATTATGTATTTTTTTTAATGTAACGTACTTTATATAATATTGTAATTATCTTTTTTTTCATGAATTTTATTGAATTATGTAATTTACAAAATTAAATATTTTAATAAATTAAAATAAATTTATAATTAAATATAGTTGATAAATTATAATTAAAAAGGTATAAATGAATGTGTATAGAGTAGTTTATTAGTGGGACCCGTGATGAAGTTGCTTTTCTGAGTTTATTGTTGCTGGGGGTAGGTTTATAAAAGTGGGTGGGTTTTTGCTTTTGATGTGGCGTGATAAACCTGTTTTTCTGGGTTTATGACTCTCACCACTCTTAGTACATCATAGGCTAAACTTGATATATGATAGACCAGAAGTTAAATTCGATAGTGTGTTTTTAAAACATAATCACGATATGTTAGAGGGTATAAAAGATGCGCTTGTTTTAGAAAATAACCGTGATACATTCGAGGCTAAACTAGATAAGCACGGTGTGGGACTATCATACACGTTGGACAAAGGGTTTTGTGCACTTTTAAAAGTAGATTATTTGTGGATCACTCATAACTAAATCATTAAGCATATAAAAATGAAAGAATAAAACAAAAAAAATAAAATTAGAAACAAAACTCGACAATCAAAATGAGAAAAATTAAAATAAAAAAAATTGGTCAATGAGTAAGATATGTCAGACTTTTTCCTTTCTTTCCTTTTGAATCAAGATGTCTCAGACTTTTTGAGACTCACTTTATATTTTGTAATGATTTTTAATTATTTCTAATAAATCTTGTAATATTTCTACTATGTAAAATTAATTCAAACCTAAAATTTCAACGCCTACTAACATTGTCCATTATCTTGGGTATGTTTAATTTCTATTTGTCCTTAGACTGTTAAAATTAAACCTATAAAATTATAATTGTTGAGTAAAACTAATTTCCAGAATTAAAAGTACTAAAATTCTTTAAGAAAATGTGCTTTGTTTCTAAAGTACCCTACACTAACATTAAACAAAAATTTGGACCTAACTGGGGGCTCTATTCTTTTCCATTCCATTTTTGAGAAATCATTATTTTTTTCTCCACACATCCACCATAAGAAACAACATCATTTTTATAAAATTTCAAATTCAAAATTTAAAATTCCCTCTAATTACATAAATTCAAAAAATAACATAATCATTATATTTTTATTCTTTTTCTTACACAAATCCCCAAAAAAACTTCCCTCTAAAAAAATATTTTTTCCCACAAACAAGAATTCCCTAATTGGGTCACAAAAAGAATATAGCGAGACTTATACCATCATCAAAAACATATGGAAAATCGAATCGAACTCCTACTAGCTCAAGGGTCGTTATACCCTTTAAAATAAAAAAAAACTTTAAAAAAAAAACCTTGTTCAATAATATAAATTTGCGTCATTTTACGTCATCATAACTGTAAAATAAAAATATATATGAAATTCATTAATAACACTTTCAAAATACAAATTCTTTCAATCAAAAAAAATATAAATATAAAAATTCACTTAAAAAGTGACACTTATAATTATTTAATTTTAATTTATAAAATCCTAATTAAATTTTTTAAGTTTCACATATAAATTCACATTCATCATTTATTGCCTAAATTTTTAATTTCAATTATAATATGATCGACTCCTAATTCAAACTATAAAACATCATTTAGACTCAAACTAATAATAAAATTCAAATTTCAATTCAACTCAAACACCTAAAATTAATTTAATAGTCTTTAAACAAACAAAAATAATTAAAACATATATAACAAGAATTCAAAAATATAAACTAACATTTAAAGAGAATAACTATTGGTAGAGAATAAATAAATTTAGAACATTCAAAATCAAGCTGCAAATGAAAAAAAAAAAAAAGGTTAGTGCTTGAATTGAAAAAATAAAAAAGAATGACAGAAAATAAGAAGAATTCACAAACTTTGGAGGGAAAATTTGATAAAAAGAATGAGTGCTTGACTTGAGGGAGTTAAGATTGCATATCCAAATTATTGTGTCTTATTCTGCCCAATGCCTAAAAATACGCAATTTTTCTTAGTGAAAGACGAGAACAGTTTAAGAAAGTAAAAAACTTCAAGTGAAATTACGTAGTTTTAAACATTGGGTAGAATAAGATACAATAATTTGAGTAGATGATCTGAATTTTAACTTGAAGAGGCTGGATTGGATGCAGGCCTGAAAAGGAAACAAAAACAAGGAACATAAACTGTTTGATAAAGGCATTTTGCATTTTATATAATTTTTCACTAATCCCGATAAAATTTTTTACATTTCCAATAAACATTTTCACATTTCCAAACCAAGGTAAAATTACAATCCAGACCAAGGTTTGAATTCAGTTTTGATATCAAACGGGTATATATATATTTGGGGTTTGGGTTTGGGGGGTATTTTTTTTAAAAGTTTAACCCATAAATAAATAAATAATCATAATTTATATATTTGGGATCTCAAAATTTGCTCACTTAGCACAGAGAAAGGCCGGCCCTCGACTAGCTCCCATCTCCTTTCAATTCTTCATCAATGGACAATAATATTAGCGAGTTCAAAACACCGTCGAGATCTAGTAAAAATTTAAAACACTTCTCAAGATTTTAAATAACATTTTAAAAATTAAAATTTTGTTTAACTCTTAAAATATCTCTTAAGTTTTCATAAAATTTCCAAAATACACTGTTTGAATTTTATTTTTTATTTTTATACCTTTTCATACAAATTTAAAAAGAGATCTAACTTTTAATCCTATCTGCTTTCCATTTGTGGAGTTAGAATATAGTCATTAGAGGGAGCACTTTTTTAAATAGAAATCAAATATTTATTATACATTTTTTTGGTACAGAATATATACATATCTAATACAGTAATAATTTTAAAAAGTATAGGAGTTGGGCCGACCATGCACCTGTCTCAGTATTCTATGCTCCGCCTCTACTCCTTTCAGTTCTTCCTACAATGCACATTAATAGTGTTCTAAACACCATCGAGATATATTAGTAAAAAGAAATTTTTTTTAAAAACCACTTTTTAAGATTTTAAAAAGTATTTTTAAAAAACACCTTGAATTTTTATTGAAATCTGAAAATACCTTTTAAAATTTTCATAAAATACTTGTGAGGGGGTATTTTTATCAAAAAATGAGAATAATACTACCATTTCATAGAGATGCAGAGTGCCATCAACCCGGTCAAGGGTGTTTTCTTTATGGTTTCTAAACTCAGAAAACAATTACGAGTAATTTTTTTTTAACTAAAAACTTATGGGTGTGTTTTAAAATTTATCATGTTTTTTAAGGTAAGAACCAATTAATTGGCTGGGGTATAAAAACTCTTTATTAAAATAAATAAGAAAAATAGAGTGGGACATAATGAGTCTTATCTCTGAGATACATATATATAGATATGCAAATGACTTAGAGAAAAGCTAAATCATACATTGTCCTATTTTAGAGTAGACAAACTAAAAAAAATACCATGGGATGAAAATACAAACTGAAAGGAAATTTGTATCGAAGATAAGGAAAACTCCATGCATCCAGAACGAGCAGGCCATGTATGTCATGAGGAATAATGTGGCGTGTGAAGAATTGGGTGGTACCTGAAGTACTGGCCAAATTTGCTGATTAAGGCATCGGCCACAACATATGATTCCCTGAAGACATGTCGGAAGGAAAGTTCACTTAGAGACCGACGTTGTTGCTAGATCTCTTTCATGGTAGGGGTCGAGTCTCTATTGTTGTTGCTTCACGTAGAATATTGTGCAAGAGAACCTAAGAATCTGTTTCCACCTGGAAAGGCATGAAGCATTTTTCCATAGGCGGCGAGACCTAACAGAAGAACGAGACTCCCAGCTTAGTAGCTAGTGTTTAGGCCCAGCGAAACTTTTGCTGCAAAAATAATGTGACCAGTGCAATCCTCAAAACTACCCAAACTCTCAAAAAGGCCTCGATTACATCTGAATAATCCGTCAACATTCAATTTCAGCACTCCATGGGACGAGGGCTGCCAAAATACAATCCGAGACTCCCAACGCTTATGGCTTGCCCAATTAGGGATGATACCCTGCTCGACTTGAAAAAGTCCTTCCTAGTAATACAGTGGAGAGGCTGCCCCGCAAACTTCATACAACAAAAGCCTGTCGATGAGAGCATTTGGTGCGCGTAGAAACCTTTCATGGTAAGCCGTTTTATGAGTTTTCCATAGCTCCTGCACACAATCGAACGAACAATACGTTGTATTTCAGATGAGAGCTTGTGGTCTTCATCCCATACATATTCCAGGACACCCCACAAAGTGCGCAACACCACATTTCCCAGCTGCATGAGTGAAAAAACACCCTCCCAAATAGCCGTCGCATTTGGGCATGCAAAGAGAGCATGGTCTTTTCCAGATTCGTTGTCGCAGTAGCTACATTTCGACGTTAAGCATAAACCAATATCCCGGAGTTTATCATCAAACGGGAAGATACCATTCATTATTCAAGAGCCTCCACATACATATATAAATTTTAACGGGCAATGAGAGGTGGCAAATGCATATACTCTGTCCTGCTCAATAGTCGATTGGTAAACAACCCCTGAGATGTCTTAATGGAGAAAGAACCGTCTATTGTCTTCTTCCAAACCATCCTATCTGGTGTTCCATCCAACTCCACTACAAAATCCTGCAAATACTCCATACTCCTGCTGATGCGCGAGGAACTGGGCAACGGTGAGATTAGGATCCATAATGTCTTATTGGTCCACAAAGTGAGACAGAAAGCCAACATTTTCCCAACTATAAAAATCAGAAGAGAGACTAGCCGTCACCCAATAGTACTCCCGTATTACTGCCATAACATCTTGCACTTTATCGAGTCTAGCCTACAACCGCAAAGTGCGTGTGGTACCATTTCCTTAATGTTATGAGAATTTCCATTTCAGTAGCATTGCACAAAATAATACTTAATTATTTCATATCCTAACTAATATAAATATGCGTGCCTCACAATTAATCTAGATAAAAAAGACATTAATAAAAAAAATTATCACAATTAATTTATTTTAGTATTACACATTATAACTCATAAAAGTTTGTATATTTTCGAAACTATCTAATGGATAGAGGTCAAAGTAATTAATAATTGATTATAACGATTTGGGAAATAAAATAGATTTTAAAAAAAAAAAAGTTTGGACCTTGGAGTAACCCAGGAGAGATTTGGAGCAACCCACACATGCCGACAGGCAACAGCGACAGGTAGTCCTCAAGCTCAATTTCATGTGACCCTGCTGCAATATGCTTGGACCAGCTTTGTCTCTTCCGACCTATGAAACCTCAACCCATGTTCTCCTGCCTTCACGCTCCTCACTGAGCGCGTGTATCTAAAACCCTCAAGAAACCAATCTTTGGCCGCCGCGTCAGCAATCCGGACCCTCAAAAGGAGTTGCGGAGCCTATCATAAGAGAGCGTTATCTCACGCGAAATGAACTAGCTCGTTCTCTATTTCTCCACTTTCTGATTCATCCCAAAGGTATATTAGATCCGCTGATAGCTTAGAAAGCTTCGAATGCGTAAGAGACTGATGTGAAGGAAAGTGAAAAAATAATTAAAAAATCTCGGAATCATTGTTGCGTTCAGATCATAGTTTCTGGGCATAATTTGATTGTTTTGTCCTTAATTCCCGGTGTGTTCTCCTAACGTTATGGACGGTGGAATGACATTTATATCCTAACCGAAGTGTGCTACATCTTTCAAGAAATAGAAAAGAGCGTGTAAAAATTACGGCCCCATATGGCAACAAAATTTTCCATCTCATTTCACTCTCACTTTCATTTTATAATAATTTCTCATCAATTTCAATACATCTTTTTACATTTTTTAAATACCTTTTTACATTTTTAATATAACTTTAATAATTTTAAAATCCAAAACACCTTTTAAAAGGTATACATATGGGGCCACATTATCCATGTGGCTAAATTATCATTAACGTATGATGTAGAAATAATAATGATAATTAAATTAAATTATTATCGCTCCTTGTCAGTTAAAAATGAACACAAATTATAATACTCCTTCCATTCCATTAGAAAAATCCACTTTGACAAACACTTTTTGTTCCAATAGAAAAGTCCATTTTAAAATTTTACTTCTCTTATATTCTTACTAGTATAATTATGTGTGGTATACGACTAACACATACTTAAAAAGTAAGGACATTAATGAAAAAAAGTGTGTCAAATTAACTATTTTATATATTGTACATTGATATTCATAATAAGTTATACATTTGTGAAAGTGAGTTTTTCTAATGGAACGGAGGGAGTAACTTTTTTGTTACTTAAATTTATCTTGAACTTGTAGAGAATAATGGTTATTTTTGAAAGTCTTATGAGAGCAATGTAAAGGTGACGATTAACTGTAATTTACCAACAAAAAGATATAAGAAAAAAGAAGAGGTTGTGATTTACTTTAATTTGTAGATCAAATTGTGAAATTATTTTTCTATATTTTCAAAATAATCCCTTTTTTCTCTTTTAGACATCACGATGAAAAGTAGTTCTTTAAATTCACAAAACAAATATTTTTGGTTGATCATTTTCTAGGCAAAATAATTCATGTAAACCACTCTTCTTCTCCTTTGTTTTGTGAGTGAATTTCATTTCTCATTGGCTAAAGCTCAATTTTAGGACATCAAACTTTAAAATTCCTGAAATAAGTAACCAAACTTTATTTTTAAAAAAATGTTGCTAATTTCATCATTATGTTAACCATCACCGTTAAGGACTTAACAGTGATACTTTATTTTGCAAGAGTAAAATCGTTTGATCATTGCCACAGTAGCATCACATTTGCTGCCATGTCATCTCCATATCAGCGCCACACCATTTAAAAATCCCGGTTAACAACATAAGATGGAGAATGGTGAACTAGGTTGTTGGAAACTAAAAACAATTCTTGATAATTTGACAAATCCTTTTTAGAAACCAATTTAAAAACCAATTGCAAGTGCGGTGTGTTGTGATTTGTAACATAAAAGCAATTATATAAAGAAGCAAAACACACAAACGTTTGTCGTACAATACCAAAACATGCAATAATTAACACACACACACACACACATATATATATGTATGTATCCTATTCCAATTTAAATGCTATAATTAATATATTTTCTTCCTCTTCATCTTCGTCTTTTGCTTCACATATAGTTTCATCTTTCTCTTCGTCTTTTGCTTCACATATAAGTTCTCTCTATTGCTTCTTCACACTGTTACCGTACTCTTCCTCTCTTGCGGTCGTAGGTTTGTCAAGGCCATTAACCAGTTTGGCCTTTGTCAATTATTCCATATTTTACCGTCATTCTTTTGTTATCCTACTAGAGTGTAACATTTCTCTAATTCAGGAAAATATGAAACTGTGACGAAACTGTGACTGAAAACCTAAGGCCAAACTATTGAATGGGGTGTTAAGAGCAACCTAAAGCCAAGGGATGAAGATTTGAAACTAAAGAGTTCTTGAATAAACTGAGAATCCGATGATAAAATCGAAAGGGAAGTAATCTAGATATGTTATTGGCCTTAGATTGTTTTTAAAAAGGTTTTATCATTGACTTCTTTTCATGTTCTTTCATAGACATTTTAGGTTTAACTCTTTCTCTCATTATAACCTTAAGTTGCTCTCAATGCCTCATTTAGTAGATGGCCTCAGATTTTTCGGTCCCACTTCCGTATTTTTCTGAACTAGAGAAATCGCTCCAATAGGATGACCGAAGAATGACAGTAAAATTGTGTTTGAAAACCCTTTGGACGAGCCAATAGTTTTTTCTGCCCAATGCACCCACCGACTGAACAATTAACCGAAAAAGGATATAGTAAGAAACTCAAGAGAGCATGAAACATTTGACTGTACTAAACTCTATTGTCTCTAAGTTTTCAACCAACACCAACCACCAATAAGTACAAATATACTTAGAATGTGTGATGGGGCAAAAAAACAATATTGTGTCCTATAAAATATAAAAATCCAAATATACATAAACACACTAAAAACATGCTTGACAATACCTTAAAAATAAATAAATAAAAGCAAACCGAAAACATATTTTAGATCGAATCACATTGCAGGGGTGCCAATTCGATATAAACACACTAACAGAAAACCGTTAAAAAGCATGCATCACAGTACCATAAAAAAGGGAAAAAAAACAACAAAACTAAAAACATATTTTAGATTGAATCGCATTGCAGGGGTGCTGATTTGATCTAAACATGTACAGAAAACTAGTAATAAACATGCATGCAGTACCCTAAAAAAATAGGGGGAAAAAAACATAGATTTTACCGAAATACGTTAACATTACAACACTAAACATTTACCAACATAACCTTAAAATACTAAACATTTATTGGAACAAAATAAAAATGTTATACCTTATAAGTCAATCTTGCTCGGTTTCTCCATAAGAATAAAAAATGGCGTTTTTTTCATGGAAGCCTGCGAAATATAACAACAATTGTATCGATGGTAAAATAAGAAAAAGCTTAATTACACTTTACCTCTTTTTATCATCAGTATTTTATGATTTACCTTACTGTATGTTTTAAACTAACACTCGAATTGTCTAACCATCAATAACATAGAATAAACCACTAAAAAATACCTTAAATTAAAGTCTTAATTTTAAAAATAGAGGTAATGTGTTTGTTTAAAAAATAGAGGGGGTATATAGTGTAATTAAACCTTAAAAAAATGCTATATGAATAATATTTCTATTTACATTTTCATTTTAATTTTAATTTCATTTTGAATAATATATTATTTAAAATTTTTAATTCTGAAAACGATCTATAAAATTAGAAATAAATAAGGGTCTGTTTACTTTGTGACCAAATTTTTTTAAGAAAATTGTTTTAGAAAATGAATATATTTTAGAGAGAATTTTGTTTTTGGATTTGTATAGAAAATAGAAGAAAGGGTGTAGCCTGTGTTTGTTTTGAATATTTTTTTGGAAAAATATCTTTTTTTTTGGGAAAAAATATCTATAATGAAACACTCATTTGTTTTACAAAATTCAAAATTTTCAATATAAGTTTCTTTCTAAAATTATACTCACATTATGTTAAAAGCAACATATTTTTTTCCTTTCTTTTTTGTGGCAGAAACAACCTATGTAGGCTGTGGTCATGACGCCCCTAATTCCATACGAAAAATAGAAGAAAAGGAAGCGGGGGCATAAACCGAATCCTTCCTTACAAAAGTACAAAGTCAAATCCAGAGGTAGGGAAAACTCCTACCATCTAGGACTACCAACCCCCGTACTTTTAGAGGAAGTGATGAGTATACATAAAAGTTTGTAGTAGCCATGGTACTCGTCTTCTGGGCCAAAGCATCATCAATCGCATTGCCCTCCCGATAAAGATCCCAAAACTTGTGGAATTGGTCCCGCAATTGGCGAATTTTGAACAAAGTCGTTGCGTTGTGACATGGTCCCATTCTACTGTGTACTGCATGCTTCAAAGTCATCGAATCCATTTCCACCATCACCTTGCCCAAACCCAGGTGACTACAAGCCATTAATCCATACAGCAAAGTGCAAGCATTCGCCTGAAAACTGGAAACTTGCAAGCCAATAAAGATGCTAACCACAAAAATCACCCTTCCCTAAGAATTTCGAAAGACTGCGCCAGCCCCCACCAGACCTGGATTGCCCCGTGATGAGCCATCAACGTTCAATTTGTAGCTACCTAAATCTGACGGCTCCCAGGCCACCACCAACGCCTATCTCTTCATGTACGCTCATCGTGGAATGATAACTCCCACGGGAAAGAAACATTCAAAACATGCAGAGGAGGCCGAAAAGTAAACAACTCATATAACATTTGTTGAGAATTTTCCAAAAGAACCTCCCAGCCGCCGCCCTTTTGCCCTTCATAAAATGTTCGACAATGCTTCTTCCAGATTTCCCCACAAGCCACCGCCGACAAAGCCCTGATACATTCCTTAGGCAGTGCCCGGATCTCTCCCACGTCCAGATCCCAAAAAACCCGCAATATATCCGCCAAGTTCCCCCACTTTGGGCCGGCATGCGGAGTATACCACACTAGCCCCTCCCAAAGAATAGACTGTTCCCACATTTTCGAATTGACCATCTCCCCCTGTCTCGCAAAATCTCATAGGCCAACTTGATAGAGAACACTCCTTTGATCTTTACCTTCCAAACCATCACCCCCCTCCCCTCCCCGGGTCCAAAAAATGGAGAGCCATGGCCCCTATGCTATCCCAAACCTCCCCGCCGAACAAATGTCATAACTCTCATTCATGCAAATCCCTTTGATCCCAGTATTCAGGCAATATCATGAGCGGACGAGATATTTGATCAAAATCTACATAGTTCGACAAGAAACCCACCTCAACCCAATTTGTATACCAAAGCAATGCATAGTCATCCCCCATTATTAGTCTTGTGTTGTTCGACATAGTCTTTCCAACGTCTTCAATTCTCTTCCAAACCCGGGAGGTTTTTGCAGATTGAGCCCACAGGACGTCTGAATTGAGAACTTCCACCATAATTTGCATGAAAAACCCGAATGACCATGGATACACTGTGGATTCCGAGGCCATTATCCTCTACTGAGAAAGTAAGTCTGCCCCAAGCCCGACAATGCTGCTTCGGCCCTTTCGAGTGGCCCATAAAAAATTAGCAAAATTCGCCGCTAGCTTCCTAATAACTCCTTTTGGCAGGACAATTGTTGCCCAATAATGCAGCGGCATCGTGGATAACACATGACGAATTAGGATCAATCAGCCTCCTGGGACAAAAAATTTCCCAGCCACCCTTCTAATTTTGCTTGCACCTTATCCAACATAGGCTAAAAAACTTGCATCGTGCACCTTCCTTGGATTAGTGGGCATCTCAAATATGTAAAAAGGAAGACCCTCGGACACATGTTTGTAAGTTGCATGATCAACCCTGCACTATTGTGATGATAACTTGAAAGGTAAAAGGAGCACTTCGGCTGGCTAACTTTTTGTCGTGTAGCCCGCTCATACACCCTGAGGAATTCCATAAACCCATTAACCATAGGCTGATCCACACCGAGTAAGACAAGCAGATTATCTGCGAAACTTAAGCGAGTAATTCGCAGCATTCCTGATGTGAGCTGTTCCTCACGGATGCAGAAAATGCCAAAGAAGGTGAATCGTAGCTGATCACAAACTTACTCTCTTTGAGATTTTTGAAAATTAAGCCCCCAACTTTAGTAAAACAAGCTAGTTTAGCTAAATTTAGCAACATTTAATGAATTGAAACAAATAGAATTTAGGCGGAGCAAGTAACCTAAGTTTACCTAATAGTTTCGCTTTTGTAATTTAAAAGTGCATGCAAAATACACAAGTTCGGCGAAAGAACTCTTAACCCAATGATTAAACCTTACACAAGATATAACTAATCTGAATTCTCTGTATTTTATTAATTTCGAGTGGCCCTATTTACAGGAGAGGGGTTGGCTCGATTCTTGGTTTAGAAAGCTTTCTTCAAGATTCGTAAAATGTAACCAACTCAATAAACCAGAAGTTTAAACCTTCAATATTTATCAAGAAATGTTTCAAGAAGTTCAAGAATGTTTTCAAGAACTTCAAGAAACACCTCGAGCTTCAACTAGAATGATTAGGAGCCCTAGTTTCTTCTGTTATCTCTGAGACAACCTCAAACTCTTTCTCTTAACATGAACTCCTTGAGCGGGGCGCATAGCTTGGCTATGGATCACCTATCTTGGTTCAATGAAACCAACGATGACCTCATCAGTTCCCCTAGGCAACTTCCACTCTTGCCTTGATTCCCCTCGTGAATGCTTCTCCAACTAAAATAAACAGGTAGGGAGATAAAGAGTCGCCTTGTTTAATACCCCTCCCAGACTGAAAAAATCCCTGAGGTAGACTATTAATGAACACAGAGAACAATGTAGCCTTTAAATTTCCCATGATCAGGTGAACAAACAACACCGGAACTCCCATTTTCAGCATTATAACCCTTTTAAAAGCAACATCATCATAACTCTTTTCTACACAATTTTTCAGAAACTAATTCGCTCTAATTTTTTTTTTCTCTCAAAGAAAAAATTATCTATTTGAGTTACACTCTAAACATAATCGTAATATTAAGTTATATTTTAAAATTATGTGAGTGAGATTATAAAGATAATTTTTAATTTTTAAAAGAATTAAGGTATTTAGGCTATGTTTGTTTTAGTCCTTTTTAGAAAAACATAACTTTTTTAAAATATCTTTTTTTATAACCACACACTCTCATTTTTTACTAAACTCAAAATTTAAAATTTCCTCTAAAACTGTGCTCATATTTTTCAAAACAACATCATCAATAACTATTTCCAATACAATTTTCTAGAAAATAATTCCCACAAAAAAAATTTCCTCCATTTTTTTTTCTTATTTGAGTTACAATCCAAACATAGCATTTGATTGAGATTTGTTTGAGGAAAATGCGGGGCTTGTTCTTTTTCATTGTTTTTGTTTTGGTTTTAAAAACATATTTTTGAAAACTAATTTTTAGTGTAAAAAGTGTATTAAAAATTTAAAAAGATATAACTGAATAATAACAAGTTGTATTCAAAATGATGTAAAATGATTATAATTAAAATTTACTGTATAAACAAAAAACAAAATCCAAAACGTGCCCGTGATATTTTTTGTAGAATATTTACATGGTAAACATAACCAGTTCCAATACGTGCCTTAGTATTCCATAACATTTGGGCTTTGTTCTCTTTATGATTAAAGTTGAGAATTTTTTAGTTTTGGAAAGGAATCTTTATAGAGGGAATTTTCTTTTGAGAAATTGTGTAAGAGATAAATAAAGGGCATGTTCTTTTTGAACGTTTTGAAAACGGTTTTGAAAACAAGTTTTGGAAAATAGTTTTATAATGTAAAAATTGTATTGAAAATATAAAAAGTAGATGCTGAATAGTAAAAAGTTGTATTGGAAATGATGAAATATGATTAAAATATATTAAATTTACTGTTGAAACCAAAACCGTTTTCAAAACGAAATAAAAAAAACAGGCCCAAAAAGTGTAATAATTATGTTATTTTTTGAATTTATGTAAATGAAGATTTATAGAGAAAATTTTAAATTTAGTAAAAATAAGATTGTTTTTTCATGTAAACTTTTGAGAAAAAAAAAAGTGATGATTTTCTTAAAATGAAAGGGAAAAGAAGGGAGCCTTGTACGTTGATTAATTTGTTCCAGGTGTGAAAATGGGGGAGGTGAAGTGAAATTATTCCAATAGGTGACGTAACCAAAAATTTGAGGCCTCGAACTCGAAGACGCGAAAAACAGTGCACTGTTCAAAATGACAACGTTCAAAGGATATTCTAGTAATTTCAGAAAGGCTAATTTTGTAACAAAACCGAGTTAGTATTCATCACTCAATCTGCACCGTTGGTTGATAATATCCAACGACAGAAGATTGGGCCACTGGAATCAGGAGGGAAACAATGTCAGCCGTCGATCTCCCTTTCGCTTTATATAAAACAATCCTTAGGGTTCATTTCCGCTTGCTCTAACACACTCTCACCCACTCACTCACTCTCTCACTCAGGCTCTGCCGAGTGGTGAATCTCTCTCGCTCGATCGCCATTTTCGAATAGATTTTCTTTATTACTCAACCTTCAAGGTAAGAGCCCGAATCCGGATTTTTCTTTCAATTCTGGCGTATTTTTGGTGATTTTGTGAGCTTCAGCTGCATTTTCTGTTGGCGGATTTGTTTTTTTTTGGCTATAATTGGAGGTTTATTCTTGTTCTGTGTGTTCTGCTTTACTAAATGTAATGCTGACTTTTCCGATTTTTCGATTCCGATTCTCAAAATTCGTTGTCGTTGGTCGTTTGTGAGTGTGCTCTTTTTGTCATTTTAAGGTCTCTTCTACATCGTGAAGTTAAGATTCACAAACTAATGATAGATCTTGGAAATGGATGATTCTTTTAATATTTCCTGTAGATTGCTTAGATCTATGGTTGGATTGGAATTTAGTTAAATCAATGAGATTTACTGTTCAAAAGTTTTGAATTTTCTTCGTGATCTATGAGGTTCAGTTGAAGTTCTAATGTCAGATTTGTCTCGATATAGGTTCTGATTTTTTACTAATACCCATGGATGTGCTTGTACTGGCTTGCAGGAAAGATGAGAGAAATCCTTCATGTTCAAGGAGGACAGTGCGGTAACCAGATTGGTTCAAAGTTCTGGGAAGTTGTTTGCGATGAGCATGGCATAGATCCAACCGGGCGATATGTTGGAACTTCAGATTTGCAGTTGGAGCGAGTCAATGTGTACTATAACGAGGCATCATGTGGGAGATTTGTTCCTCGTGCTGTGCTTATGGATCTGGAGCCTGGTACCATGGACAGTGTCCGCACGGGCCCTTATGGGCAGATCTTCAGGCCTGATAACTTCGTTTTTGGCCAGTCTGGTGCTGGAAACAACTGGGCTAAAGGGCATTATACTGAGGGTGCCGAACTTATTGACTCTGTTCTTGATGTTGTGAGGAAGGAGGCTGAGAATTGTGACTGTCTTCAAGGTGAATATATACCCGATGTTTTTTCTTTTATTTAGTCCTGCGTTATTTAGGATGGCTTATTTATTTCTTGATTTTACTGAAGCTAATTTATTGAACTATATCAACTGTTTGAATTGTCCCTAGATCCTCAATAATTACTTCTGTAGCTAGATCTTTGAAATGGAAAATCATTTTTAGCTCTGTTGGATAATTGTTCATCAATATAAGAAGCATCTGCTAATTGGGGAACAATATTTTAATGGGATTTTTGTTTCTTGCTTGAGCAGATCTAAGATGATTAATGATTTAAACATGTTAGTGACAATGTGTCATTGCAGGTTTTCAGGTGTGCCACTCCCTTGGTGGAGGAACAGGTTCTGGTATGGGTACCCTATTGATCTCTAAGATCAGGGAGGAGTATCCTGATAGAATGATGCTCACCTTCTCTGTGTTCCCATCCCCAAAGGTTTCAGACACAGTTGTGGAGCCTTATAATGCCACCCTATCAGTGCATCAGCTTGTTGAGAATGCAGATGAATGCATGGTGCTTGACAATGAAGCTTTATATGATATTTGCTTCAGGACTCTAAAGCTTACCACCCCTAGCTGTGAGTAGTTTAATTTTTTCACAGGTGTTTGTTTCATAAATATTGTTGTATCCTTGCATGTATTTGCTCATGGATGATTATAATTTAACTCTTAAAAAATGGTCCTTTTTCTCATATATGATCTGTTCCCTTTTTTTTTTTTGAGGGATTAAATGTGTGGGGTGTTTGATATTTTTGCATTGTTAGGCATCTGGGGTATGTTATTACTGATAATGGGTCATTTACAAGGCTAGCTGCTGTATCTTTTCTAGAAATAACCTAATGATTAGGTCACCTAATAAGGGCATGCGTTCTGCTGCTACCAACACAGGATGTCCTATGTTCTCCGCTTAATTGCCATTAAGATTTACAAGTTGATGAAAGTAACATAATTGATTGCTAGCACTTTTCTGTACTTTTGATGATTTTCAGTAAGTTTTCCTGACAATCATTGCTAGTAGATTTGACCCAATAGAAACTTCAGAATTTATTGCCATTTGTGAACATGTTATATATTGTCTGGAAGTGGTCTTTTGTAATTCTATTCTTTTGAAGAAAAGCTTTATTGATAGTGTTAAAATTGGACATAATCTTGAAATTTGGTGCTCAATGTGAAGTACCCCATCATTTCTTTGGATTTTTGTTTTGGAATGTAATTCAGTTTGTGGGGAGCTAATTCCATGTGTATTTTTACGTCCTTGTCTTAATAAAGGCTGTTTCTCTGTTTCTAAATTTCAGTTGGTGACTTAAATCACTTGATCTCTGCAACAATGAGTGGCGTGACTTGCTGCCTCCGATTCCCTGGTCAACTCAACTCTGATCTTAGGAAGCTTGCAGTCAACCTGATCCCATTCCCCCGATTACACTTTTTCATGGTGGGCTTTGCTCCTTTGACCTCCCGTGGTTCTCAGCAATATCGTGCTCTCACGGTTCCAGAGCTTACTCAACAAATGTGGGATGCAAAGAACATGATGTGTGCTGCTGACCCCCGTCATGGAAGATACTTGACTGCATCAGCCATGTTTAGGGGCAAGATGAGTACCAAGGAAGTTGATGAACAAATGATTAATGTCCAGAACAAGAACTCCTCATACTTTGTTGAATGGATTCCAAATAATGTGAAATCCAGTGTTTGTGACATCCCACCCAGAGGACTCTCAATGGCATCAACCTTTATTGGTAACTCGACATCAATCCAAGAAATGTTCAGGAGAGTCAGCGAGCAATTCACTGCCATGTTCAGGAGGAAAGCTTTCTTGCATTGGTACACTGGTGAAGGTATGGATGAAATGGAGTTCACAGAAGCTGAAAGCAACATGAACGACCTTGTATCTGAATACCAGCAGTACCAGGATGCTACTGCCGACGAAGAAGGTGAATATGAGGAGGAAGAGGAGGAAGAGGAGGAGCACATGTGAGGTAACCAGAAACTGAAGAACAGGCTTCTCCTTTACATGAGAAGACTTCATCATATCTCTGCTTCATGAAAATGTTTCCTTTTAAAATCTGCCGATGCAGACCAAAAAGTTACTAGTTTTTGGATCTGTGTTTTCTTAAAGTATAGGTGAGAGGGGTTTGTTTGACATGGCTGTGGAGTATATGCTTTGTACTGTTGTCCTTTCCTGTTTGATATTGTCTGTTTATCTCTCGCATTTAATTTTAGTTTGATTAGATTTTTTCACCATTAGATGCAAACTCGTGATTAATCATGTCCTGAAGTTGCTCAGTACTATTGAATATGAAATATGTCTTCTAATGAAATGACGTATTCTGTTTTTGAATTATGTATTAACAGCTTTAATTAATGCAAGGGTTAATTACATCCATTTTCTATTATCTCAAACAAGTGCTGTAGGGTAATCCTAAAATGTTGAAAACTAAGGCCTTGTGTGTTATTTAAAGGGAGCCAATGCCCAAAGAAACGAAGCTTAAGAATGTGCACAACCCTTGGAGTGTGCGTGAAATACAATAATACTTGTTTTGTTGTTAACTTTGATCTACACATTATCATGTTAGTAAAGGTAAAAATTGAAACCAAAATCTTTTATTGAAATAAGAAAAGTTAAAAACACATACCCTCTTAATGAAATTGAAAGAATACAAAATAACAAAAGAAAGGGAACAGAGAGGGCAATGAAACGACCATATGATACAGAGCTGGAATAGAGTGAATCCAGACACGAGATTTAATTTCATTGTTGTACATTACTAAAGATCTCAATGTGTTGCACCACATGACCTCTAGAATTAAAACTTCCCTAGTCTGGCCTAGTTTCTCCCTCTTCAGTTGCTCTTTGAGTCATTGGATAAATATGCAAACAAAGATGTTACTGAATGCTGGCAGTTTCCAACTGCAACAATGGCAGAGGGTGCCTTTCTGAGCATTGCCGGAACTATCCATTTATGAAAGGGGAAGGGGGCATTGCCTTACATTAATAGAATTGGTTCAAGGACAGTGACTTCATTCCAAACAACAATCTTAGCTCCATACCTCAATCTTACTTGTGTCCCCCGACTTCTTTTGAAACTCCACTTGAAAGCAGGAACAAAAAATTAGCGAAGTTTTGACAAAGAAAAATGATGAGCCGATCATAGTTGGATGACAGTTTTGTCAACTTTTAAGGCGCAACAAAACAAGTAGTTTCGATGCCAAGGGGTTAACTGAGCCTAGAACACTTGCCATTCAGAAGGGTGGTCACTTGTTGCAATACATTAACAAGAATGCATAATTTCAGGAGTTTCTTAAGCGATTTTCCGAACAAAACACTGTTAAAACCCTTAATGTAAACTGCCCCTGCCTCCTGCAGTTGTACATTTACATTTACCTACACTTACACTTTCACCACAAAAACCCAAAATCCAGAGAGCAGTGCAAGTGATGACATGATCATCAAATGAGTTCTCATATTTACAAGATCGAAATAAGCATGCAAGTTCAAGGGATCGAAGGAATAAAAGAAGATTGGGGGAGGTGGGAAAACAAAAAACATTCTGAAGAATTGACAGGAACAGGGTGGCATAATAAGTTGCTGCAAAATTAGAGGCATAAAAGTTAACAAGAGTAGACGAAAACCCGAACAAAAAATTAACTTCTACAAGATCCTTCATGTTAATATTTACAGCCTTTCAAAAAATTCATCAAAACTCTTGAGACATTGTATGCTCTACTTCTTCTTCCATGCAGTTTTCTCAGAGTTAGTTGTTACATGCAATCCGATTATATATCAAAGATATCCCCCAACATCCACAAAGGGATGGCATAACAATGTTTTGGCACGCAACCAATTTTGGACCATTCTTCTTAGACAGTAACTCAAGAAACTCTTAGCTCCACGATAATTCCTTAGGAATCTTGGGCACCGAAAGACCCTTTCTAATCATCTTCAACACACTCTCCTCGTAGTCCCCTTCGGAATCTTGGACATCCCATGCATGCTTTCCGGTCAACATCTCCAACACAGTGCATCCCAGCGACCAAATATCGCTTGGAGTTTCTTGGACACCGTCCTTGATTGCTTCCGGCGATAGGTACATAGGCGTACCCCTCCAATCTTTCCGGCGATCACACCTCGACTTTCTTTTGTGATTCCCACAAGCTCTCTTCGCCAGTCCAAAATCACAGATTTTCGCCACGAATTCCTCTTTCCCGTTTCTTGTTCTCGGAACCAGTAATATATTATCAGGCATTAGATCGCAGTGGACGTATCCAGCTTCATGGATGTAAATCAACCCTTCAAGAATCGACCTAGTGTACCACCTCACCTCTGCTTCCGGCAACCCGCCGCGTCCGGACTTTATAATCCGGTCAAAGAGTGTCCCGCCGGAACCATACTCCAGCAACAAGTTATACGCAATGGTACCGTCAGAACCCGTTGTTGTCTCCTCCCCGAAGCAAAGAATTACATTCGGACATCCTGCGAGAGCGGTTAGGACTTCTTGTTCTTTCACGGCCATAGGCGACGGCAAGAAACTCTGCGACTGCCGCGACTCTCGCAAGGTTGCTAAAAAGACCGACCCGAAACCTCCTTTCCCAAGCAATTGACCTCGGCGCCACAGCGCTCCATCACCGTAGCTTACCCCTTTCTCTTTCAGCGTAAGTTTGATCTTCAGCCTCATTCTCACAAAAATTAACCTTCGACGTACAAAATTTCAAAATTAAAGAAACCAACAAGAAAAAGGAATTTCACAGTTCGAGTTTATTCGAGGAAGAGGTATTTTTGTTGTAGTAACTTATAACTATCATTAACCCGCCGCCGCTTATGAAATCCCCAATGTGAAGAAAGCAAAAAAGAATTATTTGTACTCCCTCCCACATTGTAACAAATTTTTTACTTCAATTTTGGAAATAGAGTAGTAAATAATCCTACATACACCTTAATTGCCTAATTGGTATTTTTTTTTCTTTTGTAATGAATGACTATTTTATTATTTTTCTCAATGAGCAATGTTTCTTGGTAATTTTACAAATTTCAAAGTTCAATTACTATTTACTCTCTATGTTTCAAAAAGTTTGTCTAATTTGAAATTACCAAGTAAAACAAGAAATATGGTATTAATACTCTAATGAACACACATCACTAACAACTACGTTATATTTGAAATTATTTTAGGTAGAATTGAGAACGAATACGAACGTTGACGAATAAGTTTGAGGATCATTTTGATAATATACGAATACGAACATGATTTTAAATTTGATTAATAAATGAAAAATTATACATGTAAGGAGGTGAAAGCTTGTTTGTGTTCATAAACATGCTCGAATAAAATATTAATTATATAATATAAATAGAATAAGTATATACAACATACAACTATCAAATAATAAAAGCAATTAAATCCTTATGCTCAATATATAGGTTTGAACAACATTTGAAATTTATATAAATTGACATAATATATTAAATTAACTAAATATTACCATTTTATGTTAATTAACAATGAGATATAATGTACATGAATGTTTACGAACAAACTTGGTCTCAACTTGATTAATCAATAAACAAATATTGATAATATTTTAGTCTGGATTAGTAAATGAACATAGTTTGAACAACTTCAAAACTCTGCTCAATATTACCTTTTTTTTTTTTTTTTGAAAAAAAAAACTTTATCTATTAGCTGGGAATTCCAGCACTGAAAGAAAGAATAGCAGGGGGCTAAACCATGTTTGGTCCATCGGTACATTGAGTTTGGCATGTTGTGCCAGTTCATGAGCTGCTAGATTATCTACTCGACTAATCCAACTAATGGTGAGGCCACGAAATTTCGTCCAGAGTCGTTTGATGTCCGCCAAGATGGGCTGGGAGTAAAGGTGTCGCCATTGGCTGCCTGGATGACTCCAAGAGCATCCCCCACTACGTGGAAATCCACCAGATTGTGTTCTCTTGCTAGCATTAGAGCTTCCCGCAATGCCATGCATTCTGCCACCTCGGGGGGTAGGCGACCTTGGATCGATTTGGCTCGTGCCAGGGTGAAGCTGCCCGTTTCTGTGGCGACATAGATGCCCAGCCCCGTGGAATTGGTAGATTGTGCTACCGCAGCGTCAAAAGAGATCCTAGTATCGCTGCGGTGGCCTGCGCATCGGAGTTGGTATCTGGAAATTTGAAACAACAATATCCTGTCCGTGGGATTGGTGGTACAACCGAAGAATTGATGAACTGCTCTCTACCAGTGATTGCTCCGGCGAGGAGTGCCCTTGGAAGATTTTTTTTATTTCGGTTGCCCCATATAGAGTTTGCTAACATCGCCACATAGCTCATTAGCTGGCCATCCAGGGTACGAACCAGGTCCCTGAACCAGTATGTGGCGGAGAGCTGTTCGAGTCCGTACACCACCCCCTCCACTCCAGCCATGCTCCACACCCTCCGTGCAGACCTGCATCCAAAAAATAGGTGGGTCTCCGACGCGTCCTCCGAGTCCGTACACCACCCCCTCCACTCCAGCCATGCTCCACACCCTCCGTGCAGACCTGCATCCAAAAAATAGGTGGGTCTCCGACGCGTCCTCCTCTCCGCAGATCGGGCAGAGTGGGTTCCATTCCATTCCTCTACGTCTCATATTAGTCGCCGACGGGAGGGAGCCTTTGCAGGCCCTCCACAAGAAATGTTGCACCCTTGGAGGAACCGACAGCTTCCATAGCTTCTTCCATACTCCATTGTCCAGGCCAGAGGAGGTTCCCGGGTTCTCGCTATTGCCATGCGTTGCAGCTAGGTGATAAGCTGACCTTACCGTGTGTAAACCGTTAGGTGTAAAGTGCCATCTCCACTCGTCCCTTGCCTCCAGGTTGCCCAGGGGTGTTGACAAAATAGCCTCTACCGTGAGTGGATCGAACACCTCCCTTACCAATGAACTTTTCCATTCCCCCCGATCGTGATTAATGAGGTCTGATACCAAGCTGTCGCAGGGTAGGATTCTGGGCGCA
Organism: Leptodermis oblonga; assembly: GCA_016801395.1. Classification (NCBI taxonomy): domain Eukaryota; kingdom Viridiplantae; phylum Streptophyta; class Magnoliopsida; order Gentianales; family Rubiaceae; genus Leptodermis; species Leptodermis oblonga. The sequence continues at coordinate 19,798,852 of CM028750.1, read as the reverse complement.
ATTAGTATTTTGAAGGAAGGGAGCTGCGGGAGCCACCTATCGCCCCAGATGGTTGTTTCCCTGACCGATTGGATTCGTTTCAGGCAGCCTTGCCGCAGTAGCTGTCAAGCTTCCAAGATGCTCCTCCATGTCCATGATGGGCGATTCCCAAGCTCAGCCTGCCAGAAATCGCAGTCGGGGTGGTACTTTGCTTTGAAGACCCTTGCGATCAATGACCTCGTATCCGTGAGCAATCTCCACCCCTGTTTACTCAGCATTGCCATGTTGAAAGCCTCCAAGTCTCGAACCCCAGACCTCCCTGGTCCTTTTTGCCCATCATATCCCTCCGTGCAACCCACCTAACCTTCCTCTTGTCTCCTTCATCACCCCACCAAAATTTCGAGGTGAGTTTTTGAAGATCTTGTAGCACCCCTGTCGGTAAGCGGAAGCATGTCATTGCGTAGGAGGGGATGGCTTGGGCCACCGACTTGATTAGGACTTCCTTCCCTCCCCTAGAAAGCTGCTGTTCTTGCCATCCCTGCATCTTACTCCAGGTCCTATCTTTAATGGAGGCGAAAACCTCTTTCTTCGAGCCTCCCACCACTGATGGCAGTCCCAAGTACTTTCCATGATTCTCCACCCGTCAAAAGTCCAGAATTCCTAGGATATCCCTTATTGTTGCCTCCGGTGTGTTGGGGCTGAAGAGGACGCTAGACTTTTCCAAATTGATTCTCTGACCGCTAACTTGTTCATAGAGTTGAATGGCGAATTTTAGGTGGCGTGCCTCTTCCGTCGTTGCCTCGCCGAATAACAATGTATCATCCGCAAAGAACAGGTGGGAGACCGGAGGGGCTGTCTTGGCTACCCGAATCCCATGGATCTTTCCACATGCCTGCAAATCTTGAAGGATACAAGAGAATATCTCAGTGCAAATTATAAACAGATATGGGGAGAGTGGGTCTCCCTGCCGAATTCCCCTCTCCGGAGTAAGGGATCCAAACTCCCGGCCGTTCAACATGAAGGACAAAGTAGTCGTGGAGATGCATTTTGCCACCAGTTCCACTAGACTTCTTGGGAGGCCCGTTGCCGCCATTACCGTGCTCACGAAGGACCACTCAATCCTGTCGAAAGCTTTACTCATATCCAGTTTGATAGACATGAGACCCTTCTTCCTTGTACGCCTGGCTTTCATGAAATGGTGGGTCTTGTAAGCTATCAGGGCGTTGTCAGTGATAAGGCGGCCTGAAATGAACGCCGACTGGGTTCCGAAATAATCACCGGCAGGAGTAGACGAATTCTGTTAGCTATGGCCTTGGTGGCCAATTTATACAGCACATTGCACAGCCCAATTGGGCGAAATTGGGTTATTAGCTCAGGTTTCTGGACTTTAGGGATCAAGACTGTGGGTTCGATTCACAGGCAAATCAAAAGCATGGTTATTTAAAAAATTCAGAACATAATTAGTGACGTCGTGTCCCACAATAGACCAATATTTTTTATAGACCAATATTACCTTATTTTAGAAAGTTAAAATATAAATTAATTTTATTTTTGGGACTCAAGTAATAATTAATTAGGCTGGACATTATTTCTTCTTCTTCTTCTTTCTTCTTTGTCAAACCTTGCATGTAGACAAGACCATGATTTCAATTTCAGCCGGAACTGTGGCCGACGGTTCAGGAAACAGCCTCAGGAGGGCTGGTTAAGGTTCCCACCATTTGTGGATCCAGAACTAGCAATTATCGCTCAGATTCTGAATTGACAATTCCAATTTTATTTTTGAAAGTATTAAAGATACTATTTATTTTAATTCTTTGTTGAGTGTAATAGCATACAAAAGGCTTAGGGAAAATTACATTTACCTCCATTGAGCTGATCAAATTACGAATCAGTTATTGGGATTTTGGAAACTACAAATACATCCCTGAGCCATTCTAAAGTTCTTTGATTTGTGTTTCTTTTTTTTTTAATATAACTAATGATGATATCGAGTTGAGTTGAGTCAAAATTTGACCCCGTTTGGTATCAAAACTGGATTCAAACCTTAATTTAGATTATGATTTTAAAATATTAAAATTACATTGGGAATGTAAAGTGTATTGAAAATATAAAAAAGTTTATTGGAAATGTAAAAATGCATAGTGGGAATGATGAGAAACTATTATAAAATGTAAAATGAGATTCAAACCATGGATTGAGTCATGGTACCAAAGATGGCCATTAGAAGGTTCCATTTTGAAAAATATCTTTTGTTCCAAAAAAAGAGTTCATTTTCAAAATTTTTACTTCTTTTACCGTTACTAATATAATCATGTGTGGTTCACAATTAGTCCATACTTAATGAGTAAAAATATAAATGGAATAAATTGTGTCAAATTAGCTAATTTAGGTGTTGTACCTTAAAATTCTTAATAAGTTGTACATTGGTCAAAGTGGACTAATCTAATATAACGGAGGGAGTATTTGTTAACTTATCATCAAAACGAAGATTGAGGCTATAAATCTAACAATTTTTATTTTTTTGATGATGACAAAAAAAAAAAAAATTATAGAAAAATATGAGATTTATCATTCGAGCACATATTTCTCTAAACAAATATGTGAATTTTTTTTGAATTTATAGAAATATAAGCTTAATCATTCAATTACATATTTCTCTAACGCAATACTTTTTAAAGTAGGATGACAAGGTAAAGCATATAATCATAAATTTCTCCTCCTTTTGTCATTATTTTAACGTTAAAGCTTTATAATGGAGATTTTTTTTTTTTTTTTTTTTTGTTTTTTTTGTTTTCTACAAGCCAAGCCATTTTCTATTTTAGCACATTTAAGTCAAGCTATTTTAGCATTTTCTCCCCCTTTGTAAACACACTTAGAAGTTCATTCTAATTTTCTAATCTTATGGGATCTCTATATGCTAGTTCTAATCTTTCTGCCTATAAATTATAGCATACACATATCAAGAAGAGCTTAAACAATGAAGTGAGAAGCATACAAGCTGAACATTCAATTAAGAAAGAAGTTAACTATCAAAGTCAAGAGAGTTCATTCTTCCTAAAGAATGACTCCTCCAAAACACGAGTTTTTAAGATTTGTACATTTCAACTTCAACTCATGTTAAAATTAAATCAAAGGTATGTAAGCAAATTCAAATGACCCTAATGATCAATATGTATGCATCAAGAATCATAAAAGATGCATGAATATGTTAAAGTCAACTTATCGGCCAAACTTGCAAAGTTTTCAACTTATTATGAAATTTCATTTTTTCATGCAAGCAAATTTTATTAGGCATATAAATCACTTCAATAATACCAAATTTCTCATTTTAAGTACATTCTTGAAAATCAACTAAAAGTCAATTTTTTTTTTTCACAAACAATGCTTATTTTCTTATAAACTTGCTAAGTTCTTCATGTAATTCCCAATTAAGCACACGAGAAAGTTTCCGTCAATATATGCAATATATCAAAGATATCAAGCATTTCAAATTATGCATATGTGCAACGTCAACATTTTGGTCAATATTGTTCAACTTTAAGGAAGTTATGCCTTTGCATTTTGAAAGTTTCTATTTCTAAATTTCTATTGCATTTTATTACACAAGCAACTTCAAATACTCAAATAGTTTATGCATGAAGATTCAAACAAACCAAAGCATGCACATTTTCAAAGTCAACTATTTGGTCAAACCTTTTTCAAGCCCTCTTTAATCTTGCCGGCTTCAAGCCTTTTGATTTCTTTTAAATCTATTAAAAAGTCAACCTCACTTTTAAAATATATGAATTTAAGTGATATCAAATGTAAAATAGGTCCCTGCATCCAACAAAAAAAAAAAAAAATTTAAATAGGTCATAAATCATTAATTAGACTCTAAGCATGACATTATATGACTATATCACTCAAAAACTAATCAACAAAGGCAAACTTAAAATTTTATCAAATTTTCTCTTTAAATCTCCATTTTACCCAAATCATTTATTCTTTTTTTTGTATTGACGGACATTCTAGGTTTATTATTGTGTTAATAATTTGGATTTTGATGGGATTTTCTGGTTTCTAGTTATGAATTTTGTGTTGCTTTATTTTGGGGGTGCTGCATCAGTTTTTTATGCAAAGAAAAAAGAAGCAATTCTAAGCAATATTTGTTCTAATTTTTGTTTTAAGCACATGAATTTTCTTTGTTCTTAGTTGAATATAGTCTAGAATCTATCACCCTTCGTCCATATTAATTTTCTTTGGTAGTCCTGGTTTTTAAAGTGAGTATTTCCACATAAGTTGAGAGTTTTTGTGTTGAAGCTTGGATAAGAAAGAAGTTTTTGAATATTTTTTGAATTTGACGGTGGAATGAATTTAAGTAGATAGAGTAGAAATGGATTGAGCCATTGAGCTCACTCAATTTGATTTACAAATAACTTTTCTTAAGGATGCATTTTCATTAATGGTAGGATAAGGAAAAAAAAAAAAAAAAAAGGTTCTTTGCCAAACATTGTTTTTACCTTCATTTATATTTCTCTCCCTTGAAATGGGTAATGTATAAATTAAAGATGTGAGTAAATTTGTGTAATGTATGAAATATTTGGAAAGACATTCTAGTAAATGTTTAGTATTAAACTACATCAATTAATTATTTGCATTGAAATGTGAAAAAATGACACTTATTCAAGAATACAAATAGAGTAATTCCCACAATTCATTCGACCACTCCGACGAAATCTGCAAAAACCGATCCCAGATATGATTTCCCAAAAAACTCGTTAGCTTCGGTAATCGAGTGACCATCGTAGAATGAAGTGAAATCCAACCGTTCCAAGATAGTTCCAGAACCATCGAATTTTATTGCGATTGCAGAATTCAGTGCCGTCGGCTGAACAGAATCTCCCGTACCCACCCAAAAATTACCATCGATTGTTCTTTTTATATTGTCCGACCTTTGCTGAAGATCGATCAGTGTTTCCACCTGAGATGCCTTAGGACCCTTGAGCCAGTACCGTTGGATTCTATGCCTGCCATACTCAGAAATGACCACAAATTGACCATCTTTACTCACTGCGAGACCATTTGGTCCAGATAGCCCACTAAGCAACAACGTTAGTTTACCAGTTCTGATGTTGTACTTGTATAGCTTCCCGGTTATGTCTCCACTATCGATCACACTGCAAAAAAACACATGACCAATTTTCTTGTCACTTAAGTATTATGGGGGTTGGCAATTATGTTTCATTTTTAGGGCAACGATTTTTAGTCACGGTCCATTAAGCTCGTAAGGCTACATCAGAGTCTAAATATACTTTCGATGTTTACAAAACATGGATAATTTTCCCATCTCCCTTAACAATACATGAAATAATGTGCGGATTGTTAGCGGTGAGGGGCTGAATTGTCCATGTATTGTAAATGCCAAGGTATATTTAGTTTAATGTAAAGTTATGAACTTATTAGGTTACTGAATAAAATATTATGGGTTAAAATGGACGTTAGGTTTGCATTTTTATCCATTATAGAATTAGAAAGCTAAATCAACCTGCTTGAGAATATAGTCCCAACATCGGTGAAATAAATGGTCCTTGATGCTTGATCGATGTCTAATGCATTAGGGAATGTGAAATTGGTACCGTTGAATCCTGTCGCAAGCTGAATTCCTAACCCGCCGGAAGGCGGGATGACCAGGAACCCCATATACCTATCGACCACATAAAGGTGACCACTGAAAAAATCAAAGCCAAGACCTTCCGGCCTTCCACATATTCTTGATTGGTTTTCGTCGAAACCACTGGCACCCGAACATTTTTCCTTGGTCCTAGAATTACGAGATGAATTCTCTTAAGGGAAAAGAAAGAAGAAAATTTCAGGAATTTTAAATTGCTGTGAATAATGTTTCTCATATTTCTAGTTGAGAAGAGAAAAAATATACCATTGAGGGGAAGTTGTGGCGAAATCAACAAACCCAACATGTGGATCTTGGTATTTGAGTATTCTACCATCTGCGACTCCGGTGTATGGTCCGTGTCCTCTGGGGTCAAAAGCAAAGGCCTCAGGCCCCGAGGCATTTAATTGTTTCAAGGAGAGTTTTGAAATTGACGGGAAGCTGTTACAATAGACGAACTGCTGAAAATACACCAGAAATGTGCAAATCCAAAACATGGTTTTGGGATTTCCCATTGGAAATGTAAGCATATATTGACTTCCAGGGAAGGATGAGCTGAGATTTGGCTGTGGATAATAATGGTGTTTGAGGCGGATTTTTCTTACAACAAAAGGAAAGAAAAAGCTGTAACGGATATGCTTTAAGGTTCTGCTTCCAGGTTTGCTTTTAACAGAGCTTTTCCCAATGAAAATTTCCCCTGCAAACTACCTGAGAAAATAATTGTTTCTCAACAGATTCTGCAAAGGACAGAGAAATAACAGTTTATTTGATGTCCATCCATAGAATCAACAATGGGTGTGAAAATATTGCAAAAATAGTATTGGCTGCTACATTTTCCTTGTAGCTATTTCATTTATCAGGAAATTCGCCTCTGTTACCACTGACTAGGGTTAGCCTTTCGGGGTGAGACTAGAGTCTCGTCAAAGAAACCATTTCGTCATTGAATTTGGCTTTGTATGGATTACTAATGCAATTGCATAGATCAAATTCAAAGACTGAATGATTCGGTGAAAGGACTGTAGTACTTCCCTATCTTACTTGAGTCAACATAATTTCAATTGTGAGTTAGACTTAGAATCAAGTATGAGAAGACAGCATGATGATAAAACTTCTATATAAGTGATTTCAATGCATTGTGTAGCTCTGGCCTGTGTTTCAAACGTATGGGGCACTGCAGTGGCAACCTTAAGTTGCAGAACAAATAAGATGTTGCCGCAGTTAGGGACCACATCAAAGCTTCTATAGAAAAAACTCTCTCCTCAAGTCTTGGGGACCAACAAATGAAGCAATGTATTCTAAATAGAAACTATATTGGCCTTAAAATGATGACTTTTATTAAAGTTAAGCACCCACATTAAGAATTTTGAATCTTATTATGACCTTGACGAAAGCTTTACCGGAAAACAAATCCTTACATGTCGTTGCGATTCGATTGTAGATACGGTATCAGCTCAAAACAGAATCAGAATTCATAATGTTAGGAAAGGACATGAATAGGGACTTCAGAATCATCTGTAGCATTTGGTAAACAGGGGAACCTAAAAAAAGCATATAAATGGGCTAATAGTTGGATATTTTGGCTTCTTTCCAATCTATATATCTCTTTCTGTTCTGTGAATCCTTTAATTAATAGTATTAATGAAGTAGTCAAGGGAACAGACTAAATAATCACAAGTATAAAACATGAAAAAACAGATTTAGATACAATTTCAACAAGGTTTCACAGCTTCAAAGCTTTCAGTTTAAGGATTCAACCTAAGGAACTAACCACAGCAAAGAATCATTTTCTTAAAGAACAAAAGAACCCAACCTACGGTAAATGGTAAACATTAGATAACATAAAGGAAATATATAGCTATTTTAACACCTTAGAACACAAAAAAACAATTGATTCCATCCTAAACAAAAAGTCTGGCAATATGAAAAGTAAAAAAGCACCAATCTTACCTGAATAATATCGATTAAAGCCAATTCTGGGACCTCGATCTTTATGTACTTCCGGGTCAAGTTCAACCTTCTCCAACTCTGCTCGTTCCCTAATGGTCGCGACTGCCAATGATAGCTAAAATAGAACAAAAAGAAGGGAGGAGTCAAGATTTAATGCTTGTGGAATGAATCAATGAGACAAATTGAGGTAGGTTACACAACTTTGGGAATCCCACACTGAATGAACAGTATAAAAGAAGGGAGGACGAAGGAGAGTGGAGAGAAGAAGAAGCAACCGACCGTTGTTTATTTATAACCCCACTTGTAAGTTTTTACGCGGTTTGCTGCCTGCATTCTTTGAAAAACGATTGAAAGAATGAAAATATAGAGTAAAAGTATGAAATAAATGAGTCATTTTCTAATTTTACTTTAAATTTTTATTGCGTATATCATCACTCTAATTGAAATTCCAGTTGGAATTGTATATTTAAGTATATAACTTTTGTGGCCTGCTTATTTGGGTTATATTTTGGTCTTGTTAAATAATCTTGATTTAATTATTTGAAACGGTCAATTTTTCCCATTTCTTTTGAAAAGGTCAAATTTTCTCATTGGATGAACTGTAATGGGAGTGTAAAATTAGGTGGAGCTGTCTATTTGATTTAATTCCAATAATTTATTCACTAATCAAAAGTGATCATTGAATTAAAATACTATCAAACTATTACGTTGATTTAAATGACCAAAAGTGTATAATTTAGAGTGATTGCATCGTTGATTTGCCCATTATATTTCGAAACAAGGAATAGAAATACATTAAACTTCAAAAAAGAAAGAAAAGGAATTGGCATTGAATTAAAAATTAATCCACTTTTTTCTTTCTGGTTTTTTCAACTCTTCTGGGGAGTGGCCATGAGCTTTTGAGAAGCAAAAGTCAAGATAGAATAACAGAAGTTAGAAGTTAATAAATCCCCATCAGAAGAGCCAGAAGCCGTAGGCCACTAGCTAGCAATTGTAGACAATTGAGAAATAGTCACCAAACGTGTAGCATCACTTTCATATTTTCAACTTTTGTATTGTTTTTATTTTTTAAAAAAACTTTTGGTATGGTTCGATTACCAACTAATTTTTGACTAGTCTTCAAAATGAAATTATGAATGGACAAAATAGCCCCAACCAAAACTCTTCGCTCTTTTGCATTTATTATTATTATTATTATTATTATTTTTGCTCGTACATTTTATTACGCCTAATGGTTTTCCATCCCACTTGATTTTTTTTTTTCACCCTTTCATTCTCAAGGATCGAACCATGATTTTGGGGTTACATGATGTACCTATTATTCACCATCCCAATATATTATTCCCCCTCCCAATTCAGGGTGGTAATTCGTGTCATATCGAGGTTATCGAGTTCGAGTTAGTGGGTTCCGGTGTCGACATTCCTCAACCCTAACCTTACTCATTTAATTATTCGGGTAGACCCATTTAACCCGTGAATATTTCGGGTTCGTGTCGTATTTTCGTGTTGTAGTATTAATTACTAATACTCGTGTCGGGCTCGGGTTGATAGGTCTACGGGTCGATATTCTCAACCCTAACCTTACCCATTTAATTATTCGTATTTTTTCAATCCATTTAACCTGCAAACTCGCCAAAACTCAACCTAACCCATTTATATCATGTTGGGTAAGTGTCGTATTTTCATGTAGTGTCAGAAATTGCCCGCCCTACTCGCATCCCACATGTAAATCTTATTAGTCGCGATCATAATAAAAATGCCACAAAAACATGAGTGAAATGGGTTTACATGTACAATAGGAATTTTTCCGATTCATGTATGAACAGTGGCGTCCAAAAAACTTTTCTTGAGGGCTAGTGTAAATAATTTGTTGTGATTAAATAAATTTATTTAACAATTAAAAATGCAAATTTATCGTGACACTTAATGAAACACTCCCTCCGTTCCGTTCCATTAGAAGAGTCCACTTTGTTGTACTAAAACAGTACAAGAAAGTTGACTCTTCTAATAGAACAGAGGGAGTATTGATTTATTTATTTTTTATTTTTTGATTCAACAATTGATTAAGTGGCTGGGGGACATGGGGACCCTTTATTAATGTTGACAGCCTAAATACTGTGTGTAAAAGGGACCAAGGGGGACATAATGAACCTTACCTTGGTTTTACAAGAAATGTAAATGCAAATGCAAATGATGAAAGGGAAAAATGAATACAGTAAGGGAAACTACACCCTAAGATATGGAAAACTACGCGCATCCAGAGTGACCAAACCCCGCAGCTGTGCTGGCAATGAGGCGTGACCGAACATCCGAGACTCTTGCATCGTACTTTCCATGTAGGCCAGAGCATCTGCCACAACATTCGTCTCACGATACACATGCGTGAAAGAAGCCACTCTGAGAGAAGGACGCACTCGAACGATCTGCTTTAGTGCCAGGGACGCTCGCCCGGACCACTCACCTTTGGAGAGGGCGTCCACCAGAAGCTATGAGTCTGTATCCACTATGAGGGACGCAACAAGCCATCCTTGGCAGGCCAGAAGGCCCAACAATAGTGCTGAAGCTTCTGCTTGGAAGCTAGTGAGGTGGCCCAAATAGAAAGAGCTTGCGAACTACAAACCCCTCGGTGTTGCGAACTACAAAACGCCCCCGGAGGGGCCTGGGTTACTCCACGACTAACCGTCCACATTCAACTTGAAAACCCCTTCTGGCAGAGGCCACCAGGCTACAACCTGCGAACTCTTTTTCTTTCTATAGGCCCATCGTGGAATAATACCAGCTGCAATAAAAAACGCACTACCGGGAGCAAACCAAGGCAAGAACATTCCACATAGTTGGGAGAATAGACTATGAGACTCTCTAATAAACCAGCTAAGCTGTACAAAGATTCCCTCCTACCCCGCTTTATTGAATGCTTTCCAGATCACCCAAAAGAGAATTGTCACAATCAAAGCCCCCACACCCTTTGGCAGAGTCTGGTTTGAGGTGAAACACTGAAGAAGATCCGGTAGTTGACCTCTCTACACGGCGGTATCTGCAGCACCTGAAACCAGTTGTTCTAGAGCCGACGAGCCTCCTCGCACTGTGCAAACATGAGGTTACTACTACTCTTATTATCGCAAAAATGACACTTTTACACCATCAAAAAGCCCATCCGCATTAACACATCATCAAACAGTAGTATATTGTTGTGAAGCCGCCACATAAACACTGAGACTTTTATTGGGATGTTTGACGCCCAAAAATTATGGAGTCATGAGCATCTTGACTGTGAGAACCCAAAATTTCGGACTAGGATTTAAAACAAATAAAGGGTAATATAGACCTGTACTTGCTTTTTAATTGAGTAACATGATTATTAAAAATTACGTATTGATTGAATGCTTAATTGATTGATTGAATTACTCAAGTGAATGATTGCTTGATTTAATTGCTCGATTGAATAATTGATTGATTCTCTGATCGACCGATTGATTGCATAAGTTGATTGATTGAGAGTTAAAATTGGTATAAAAGATATCCTAAAATAACATAAGCAAAGTAGGAAACACGAAAAGGAAAATAATTTGGAAATAGTATCTTGCGAGTGGTCACGCGAGTCGGACGACAACTCGGACAGCACAAAATGGGAAACCGAATCTTTAATTAAGGAATTGGAAATTGAGATCAATCCGATAGAAGGAAACTACCAGATTTAAACATGCCTTAATTAACTAGGATTCTTAATTATTCTTGGCCTAGTAGTTGCCTATAAATACAACCTTAAATCATGAATTAAAAGCTTGAACATTCCGAAAGCAAAAGCTACAAAATTGTAAGAGTTCATGAGAGAGGAACTCGAGGAGTCGCCGCCGCTGCTTTGTCACATTCATTGAAGTCCTGTGAGTTTGTGGTAATCTTAGGATCTCACGGTGAGTCTTAATTTGTGGTATGGATTAAGGATTAGAATTAAGAAATCATGAATTGTATGAAACTTAAGGAACAAGTAATTCAACTTCGTATGTAATAAAGTCGTAGAAAGCATGTTCTTAGGATGTTATTATCTTTATTGAATGTTAAACATGTTAAGGATTGATGCCTATAGCGTTTAAATGATCTGTAGTGATTAAGTTAAAAAGTCAAAATCGGACTTTATGCATGTGAAGAAACAGTGTTCGGAGCAAGATTTAAAAGCGTTAGAGTAATCCGTTATGCGAAGTAAAAGCTTCTAGGTATTGCCTGTATGTTAGAACTTAAATCAATGTCTTTATTTTGGTTAAAAACAATTTGGAACAGTGTTAAAACATAGCCCGAAAGTAGTGTCTAGAACCAGAAATTTCTGGAAAATTTACCCAGTCATGCGAGTTGACGTCAGAGTCAGACAGGAACTCGCACAGCCTTCTGAAAACAAATTTTCTGAATTTTCAAAACTTGAAACCCGAAGAACATGAAAACCCAGGTTCGAGTTTCCATGCGAGTTGGACAGGTACTCGGACGTGGTTCAGAACCGAATTTTGCCTTATTTATGAAATTGTTCTTTATCCCTAAAGTTTACCTTAATCCAGAATTGACCCGAAAATTATTTAATAATACTTGCCTTAAGGAACTTGACCTAGACATTTGACCTTGACCTTTAACCTCAAACCTTAGTTGACCAAAAGGCAAAGTCAACCCTAGGTAACCAAAACTAAAAGTAAACCCTAGTTGACCGAAAGTCAAAGTCAACCTTAGTTGACCATAAAGTCAAATCAAGGAAAAAATGTAGAGTCAAACCTTAAAGTCAAAATGTAGTTGACTTATACTAGAACGCTTGTTTTGTAGGAGTTGACCGTTGATCGATAAGTAAACTCGTCAATCGTTGACCACTCACGCCTTAAGAAAGGTGAGAGATTTACTCGATATTTTTGTAAAGATTTAATTGAACTATATATAGTATGAGTGAATTATAAACTTGATTGATCGACTAAAGTAAGAGGTTCCCCCCCTCACCCCCCTCATTTGCATGTAAATGGAATTGAATTGCTACATATGAGATGTATGCCATGATTGATTGCTTGATTAGATTTGCTATACATGAGATGTATGCTTTGAATTGCCTACTTGCTTAATATGAGTGCAAGCATGTATGCCTATTGATTGATAATTGTTCGCATGAATTGTTAGTGATTGAAAACATAATTGATTGTACACTATAGAGAAGCATGACTTACTTCTAGGTATAAATAGAAGATGCCTAATACCTATGCCATGAGTAGGTTGTTGCATTGCATATTGAAATGTTTAGGATTCATGAAAGCATGCTAGAGATGCCATGTTTGCATGATAAGAGATAAGGTATGACACCTTTAAACCAGATAAAAGACTGTACACGTCTAGTCTTAATTGATCGCTTGTAATCACCTGTACGTATTGCCGTACATGGTGACGCTACGTTGGAGTTAGTCGACGCATTCGTAAAAGGGGAAACTAATTGTTATATGTATACAACTGGGATCCAAAACCCCTTGCCGTCGGGCACTGCGGCTACTGCTGGTACTGTTGCTGCTTAGGTTATCAAGGTGTTTGCAAACTACCTAAAACCATTATTGTCTAATGTCTGGAATTGATTATCGCCTTAGCTTTAGATGAGAAAGCTATATAGAAATAAAATTGATTGAATACCTAAGGGTGAATTGATAGATTGATTGTTGCATATGGTTAAGAGCATTTCATGTTGCAATGCATATCTCCGCTACATGATGTTAGAGATGATTGATTGATTGAATGATTGATTATTTCCAATTTGACTCATGAATTGCATATGCTATGAATACTATGAATATTGATGCGTAAACTGTAATGCCATGTCTATAAGATCGCTTTGATATTGAGACCTTTTTGTCTAAGTATCACGGTGGGAATTTTATATAGAAACTGAGGTCTCTCACTGAGCTTAGTGAAGCTCACCCCTTTCATAAACCTATTTTTGCAGGTGCTTAATTAGGTATGATTTATTGTTCGCTAGTTGTGAGACCGACATTTGCTGCAGCAGTGCTGAGCGCATTGATTGTAATAGCTAAGCCTAGACAATGGTTTATTTCTAAGGGATAATTTGGTTGTTGACCGTCCCGAATAATGTTTTATCTTTCGCATTAGACAAGTTTGCTTTAAGAACCATTATTGAATGTTTTTCAGATAAAGTTAATACTATATATGTTTTTACTAATATCTGTATCGACTTGTTGGGCGCGAGCCCTGAATGACGCTACCCTCTGAACCAGCTCAAGCTCCTTCACTTGAATAGTTCCTTAGGAGATGGGATTGGGGCAGGGGCGTTACACTAACGGGGTCAAAGGACCTCACATGCTGAGCGGATAGTGATGTGGCCCAACTCCTCTGGTTTCCATACCAACCAATCTGGCCCCTTTGAAAACACTAGGTGATAGTTTCGCAAAGCCTGCCACACATCCGGCTTGAAAAGAACCTCGAACTCTTCTAGTAGCACACTTTTGTTTTGGAAAAATTCCCGCACAGTGAGCAGAGGATTTTCAGTCCAACTATGGGGTACCAAGTCCGCAAAGTGACCCAAATCCCCCTAGTTTGAGTACCATAAAGAACACTGACCCATCATTCACATCAATCATGGTTTGAGTAGCCATACCGTGATCCACCCCCTTAAACCTAGCCCAGTATGTGAGCAACGTGCCGAGAGGGGTAGCGACCTCATGAATCACTCCAAGAGTACCGAAGGTGCTTTGACATTCCACCAAAATTTACATGAAAAGGCTTCCACGACAGATTTGATATGCCTTACTCCTAGACCATTCTCCTCCGTAGGATAGGATACTCGGCACCAAGCCCGCCAGTGCTTCTTCAGCCCTGCCTCAGAAGCGCCCCAGAAAAAATGGGCAAAAATCTTTTCCAAACCATGCAAAACTTGCTTCCGGAGGGGGGGGGGGGGGGGGGGGGGGGGGGAGAGAAGGACAGCCCAGAGATGGGTTGGAATGGTAGATAACACATGACGAATCAAAATCAGTCGTTCCACTGGAGACAAAAACCTCTTCTGCCACCCCGCTAGTCTGGTCCTAACTTTCTCAAGCATAGGTTGAAACAAACTCCTGACACACTGCCCCTTGTAGATTGGGCAGCCTAGATAAATGAAAGGAAAATTCCCTCTCCGCATTCCCGTCCAGTTTCGAAGCAGAGGCTCACGATTAGTATACCCTCGGCCCAGGTATAAGGAGCTTTTTGATTCACTAACTTTCTGTCCAGACGCCAATGCATATGTAGTCAAGAAATCCATAAACCCATGTACTGGGTGCTATCCGCTCTCATAAATACAATAAGATCATTCGCAAAAGCCAAATGAGACACCGGTCTCTCGGAATAGCAAAATGGGTGATTATCCCTCCAAAAACATTTTATTCAGCCCCCTGAAGAATGCCTCACTCACCAAGATAAAAAGAAATGAGGATAGCGAATCTCCTTGCTTGATTCCCTTTCCAGGCTGAAAAAATCCCTTGGGTTCCCCATTTATCAACACATGGAACCAGCTACCCCGCAAATTCCCCATGATAAGTGCCACAAAGCGCCAAAAGCAAGTACCAAATCTCCCAAAAATGACCAAGAGACTCAGTCAAAAGACTTCATCATATCCAGCTTGAACATTGCATTTCCCCCTTCACTTTCTTATCCAAAAAATTTGTCATCTCCTGTACCATAAGGACAATATCTGCCAGTTCTTGCCCCTGAAGGAAGGCTGCTTGCTCCGGTGATATTAGATTCGGCATCAAAGGTTTCAGGGGCTCGCATAGCAGTTTCAAGAAAATCTTGTTAACAAAGTTACACAAGCTAATGGGCCGATAATCACTAAAAGACGCTGGTGAGGCTTTTTTGGGAAGTAATGTAATCCATGTGCTAGAGATAGCCCTTGGTATTGGAACCCCTAAAAAGAATTCCTCTACCGCAACCAACAAATCACTTCTCTCAATATCCTAGCAAAATTTGTAGAAAGCTCCCCCGTAACCATCATTGCCCTGTGTGTGACACCTCTGCCCCGACCACATCTCCCGAGGAGCCGTTCCTTCGAGGGAGTCTGGGCTGGTCCTGGGACAACGTCATTCAGGGTTCGTGCCCAACAAGTCGATACAGATATTAGTAAAAACATAACATTACCTTTATCTGAAAATAATTCAATCAATAGTTCTTAAAGCAAACTTGTCCAATGTGGAAGCTAAAAAATTATTCGGGACGATCAACGACCAAATTATTCCTTAATCAAAACAATTATTGTCTAGGCCTACTTATTACAAAATAAATGCTCAGCACTGCTGTAACGAACGTCAGCCTCACATCTAACGAGCAATAACCCATACCTAATTAAGCACCTGCAAAAATAGGTGTATGAAAGGGGTGAGCTTCACTAAGCTCAGTGAGAGACCTCGATTTCTATATAAAATTCCCACCGTGGTACTTAGACAAAAAGGTCTCGATATCAAAGCAATCATATAGACATGGCATTACAGTTTATGCACCAATATTCATAGTATTCAAAGCATAATTCATGCGTCAATGCGGAAGCATCAATCAATCAATTATCTCTATAATCATGTAGCAGAGATATATAAGGCAACATGGAATGCTCTTAACTATATGCAATAATCAATCTATCAATTCACCTGTAGGTATTCAATCCATATGATTTCTATGTAGCTTTCTCATCTAAAGCTAAGTTGATAATCAGGAATACGATCTAGCGATAGGCGGTAGTGTGATCAAACACCTTGATACCCAAGCGCTGATAGTACCAGTAGTGGCCGGAGTGCCCGATGGCAAGGGATTTTGGATCCCTGGTTGTATACTTGCACCCTTAGTTTCCCTTTTAGGGAGGCGTCGACTAACTGCGAGGCGGCCTCATAGCCCACGGCAATACGTGCGGGTGATTACAATCGATCAATTAAAACTAAACGTGCACAATTTTTTATCTGGTTTGAGGTGTCATGCCTTTTCTCTTATCATGCAAACATGGCATCTCTAGCATGCTTTCATGATTCCTAAACATGTCAATATGTAATGCAATAACCTAGTCATGACATAGGTATTAGGCATCTACTATTTACGCCTAGAAGTACAGTATGCTTCTCTATATTGTACAATCACTCATGCTCTCAATCAATAAAATTCATACGATCAATAATCATTCAATAGGCATACATGCTTGTACTCATATTAAGCAAGTAGGCAATTCAAAGCATACATTTCATGTATAGCAAATCAAGGCAAGCAATCAATCAAGGCATACATCTCATATGTAGCAATTCAATTCCATTTACATGCAAAAGAGGCGTGGCCAACCTCTTAGTTTAGCCGATCAATCAAGTCTATAGTTCACTCATACTATATATAGTTCAATTAAACCTTTACAAAAATATCGAGTAAATCCCTCACCTTTCCTATAGCGTGAGTGGTCAACGATTGACGGGTTCGCTTCTAGGTCAACAGTAAACTCCTGCAGTACGAGCGTTCAAGTATAAATCACTACGTTTTGACTTTAAGGTTTGACTTCACATTTTACTCTTGATTTGACTTTATGGTCAACTTGGGTTGACTTTGACTTTTGGTCAACTAGAGTTGACTTGAACTTTTTGGGTCAACTAGGGTTGACTTGACTTTTGGTCAGAGGTCAAGGTCAATGGTCAAAGGTCAACTTTGGAAAATAAGGTCAATTATGGGTCTTATGGTCAATTTCAAGAATCATTTTAATTCCCATAAGGTCAAATTTTATGAATCTAGTATTATTAGGTACTTTTGGGGTCAATTTACAATAAGGTAAACTTTTAGGCAATAAGGCAATTTTCAAAACTAGAGGCATAAATCCTAGTTTAATTAACATTCAAGAAAGACATTAAATTATGTATTTATTTTATGAAAATCTAATTACTTGTTCTTCAATATTTCATAAAAATATAGTCTTTTAGCATGCTTTTTAATTCTAGATTCTTGTTTCAATCCAATATTTAAAACTAACCGTGAAGTCCTAAAATTACCACGAACTAACGATTTTCAAAAAGAAAGGAGAAAAGGAACAGTGGCGTAGGCATGGTAGCGGAATGGAGGCGGCACGGCGGCGGTGGTTCTCTCCCTTTCTCTCTCGATTTCTTTCTTCTTCTTGTTTCAAGAGTTCAAGCTTTTAATTCATGAACGTAAGGTTGTATATATAGGCAACCTCTAGGTTTAAGGTAATTCTAGAATCTCTTAAATCTAGGTAATTGCCAATCCATAAATTTCATTTTTTTGGATTGATCATAATTTCCAATTTCCAAATTTCAAGATCCTTTCCTTATGCTATAGCCGATTTTTCCTTCTCCAATTTATCTCCATTTTTGGTCATCTTTTATACCTACTTTAACTCTCAATCAATCAATTTATGCAATCAATCGGTCAATCAATTAGGCAATCAATCAATTAATAAATCGAGCAATTCAATCAATCAATTAAGCATTTAATTAAAGAATAAATCAATCAATTAGTAATTCATGAAATTTGAATTCATGATTAAAAATTAAGGCAAGCAAAATGTCTATTGTACCCCTTAAAATGTCTTGGGTTCTAGTCCGAAATTCTGGGTTCTCACAAGGTGCGCTATCCAGATCAAAAGCCCACACCACAGCAAGCAGTTCCTCCATTCCCACTGGCCGCAAAAGTGCTGTTTGGTCTTCCGGTGTTAGGCAAGGTGGGATGGAGGATAGAAGAGTAGCCTTGGCTTCCCCCACTCCCCCTGCTCTAATTCCGCTGCAAATAGTGTCCCATGGAAGCTCACTCCCACCACTCCAATCTCGTCCATAGAGGTTACAGTTCGGCCATCCGCCGTTCTTATCCTGAAAATGCCCGCTTTCACACGTCTTTGAAGGAGGGAGGAATGAAAAAATTTTATGTTCCGATCACCTTTCTTCAACCACTTAGCCCTTGAATTTTGCCTCCAAAAAATCTCCTCCTCAGGCTCGGACGTCCAAAGTTTTTTTTGCAATTCCATAGATATTCCCTATAAGGCAAGACATTTAAAATGATTCAGAATGATTCAATTTGGCAAAGTCTGTAGGGGAGTGTACCGTAAGTCGCGTATCCTCATGAGGCTTGTACCTACGACGCCTCATCGTGACCCCTCGAGCTACGATATGGTCATCCAGTAGATCTGAATCCGAGTTCTCCCGAGAGAGTATTGATTTTAGTAGTCATGCTGTGATGCATATATCATACTCCCTCCGTTCTATTAGAAGAGTCCATCTTGAGAAATATTTTTTGTTCCAATACTAGGGGAAGGGGGCATGGTGATCCTTTATTATTTTAGGTGAAAAATCATGTCTTGAGGAGGACTTAAAAACCTTACCTCACTGTTACAAATTCATCAAAGTGAATAGAAAAAATAGAGTACTTTAACCAAACCCTATACAGGAGTACTATTTCTTAAGTAATTCTGATTAATCTAATATTGGCACCGCCTCCCTATCCATCGGACATGGGCGCGAAGAGTCCCATCAATTTGCAAACTAACTAGCCTCTAATTGTTTGTTTAAAAGGTATTACATTTAAAAAGAAAAATAAGTATCACTGGTTAAAAAAATAAAAAAAAGGTTCTGACTATCGTAAAGAATATGCACGTATCAATTTTAAAGGTTAAAGTTTTGTGCATGTGTGATCATTAGGCAGGAGACTAGCCATTGAGCAAAACATATTACTCCGACAATATTACAAAAGATCTGGTATGCTCGCTTAGTGCGATACATGTGAAGTTGTTTTTTTCGTAGGCACAAAATTAGATGATCAGTACCTATCATAATCCAAATTAAATTGACTTGGGTTGTGTACGACACTAGGTGTGAGGCCCCGAAAAATAAGGAGATATTGTGCTTAGTATTATTGTTAAGTTATATTAATTATGGGGTTCAAGAGAGCATTTATTAAATTTTAGGGGTTAAACTTTAATTAAGGAGGTTTAATAAATAAATAATAATAATAAAATAAAAAATAATAATAATAATAATGATAATAATAGTACATTTAACCGATAGATATATATATATAATAAGGATTCATGCGCCGTGAAGAGTAGGGGAACAAAGAGGCGAGCTAGTCGGCGATTTCAAATTAGAATAGGATATGGATCAACGGAGTGTCTTCAAAAATTTGAAAAGAGAGTAGCGATAACCTACGATGCTTACTTGATCAACGAGATCTCCGTGATCGACTACGAACCAACGCACCTCGTCGCTATATCTTCCTGGTGTCTCTGAGGCAGCGTACCAAGTTGTCTTCTTGCGCTTAAGAACTCGTCACTCTTCTCGCTCGTGCTGCTCGACTGCTACAAGGAAAGGGGATATTCTGAAAGAGAGGGAGGAACCGTATAGCACCGGTCGTCGTAGAGAAAAGGTAATCCCCTAGTTTCATCGTTTGGTTTGAGGTTCGTAAGCATCAAGAAATTCGTGTAGTCTATCAATTGCGTTAGTTGCGTTGCAGACAGAGTCGATATAAGGAGCAGCGTCTGCGTTCGGACGTACTGCGCGTACCCCAAATCCAATAAGCAAAGGAGCAACGTCGTAACGACTTCCTCTGTTAGCAGGTAAAGATTGCAACACCTAAGAACTACATGCGTGCATATGTTGGGTAACAATGTAAAAGAGAGAATAAAGTTCTGCAGTGTCCTTTCTCTTTGAGTGGAATCGTAGGAACATGATTTTGGTTGAGTTATGAGATTAGGTGGAAGACGAAAATGCATACTGTCAAGCATCCATTTGTTTAGTTAATGGCGCCATGTTTTAATACTGAGGTGTCATGGAACCTGATGGATGGTGCAAGTGAATCATCATTATAAGAAGCTTCCAGTCTGCAGGGGATGATTTATGCAGCTGGGTAGGAAATCCCTTAAACAGATAAAAGATAAAGGCACTGATGTATCAATGTTAGTGGGTTCAATATTTTAAGTGCATGCGTGTAGAAATACACAGTAGCCACCATGATATGTAGATGTAAGTGTTTGGTCTGAAGCCATAATTTTACATGCATATAGATTTGGTTTCGGGTTGTGGTTTAGAGAAGCAAAGTGTTGATTAGATTACTGGTTAATGGTTAAATTAATATATATATATATATAGATAGATATATATTGATGGGTATATATATATATGCATAAACCTGAAGACTGTATGGATATAAACATGTATATACATAGATAATATGGCGTTAGTTTAGGTGGGTGTGTGTGTGATCAAGACAGCATGTGTAGGAGTATATTAGATTAATTACATGCATGCATGCTTGGCTTCAGGATTGTGGTTTAGTAATTACATGCATGCATGGTGTTGTAATTACATGCATGCATGCTATGCTTGGCTTCAGGATTGTGGTTTAGTAATTACATGCATGCATGGTTTAGTAATTACATGCATGCTATGCTTGGCTTCAGGATTGTGGTTTAGTAATTACATGCATGCATGCTTGGCTTCAGGATTGTGGTTTAGAGAAGCAAAGTCATACGTGTATATAATAATTACATGCATGCATGCTTGGCTTCAGGATTGTGGTTCAGAGAAGCAAAGGGTTGAGTGGATCACTGGTCAGCGGGTACAAAAAAAAAAAAAATATATATATATATATAGATATATATATATATATATATCATGACATGGGTAGATAGAGCGAGTCCAAGTGTGAGGTTATTTAGCTGATTTTGAAAGTGGTGTTTGTACGTATAGACAGACCGAGAAGGTATAAACTAGAATTTAATTAAGGCCGTTTTTATAATTTGCAGGCTACACTGGAGAGGGGGTCTGACAAAGGAAATTACTGAAGGTGAGAATTTCTCGCTATTTTCACTGCTTTCAAGTACACATAGTATATATATAAATATATGTAGATTGGGATTGACCCGGTCACTGAGATTTCAAAATTAAAAGGTTTTCTATCACGGAGATTTCAAAATTAAAATGTTTTCTATCACTGAGATTTTTAATATAAAGATGTCCTTTTTACTGAGACTTTGAAATTTAAATGTTTTGTTTACTATTTCTCAAAATCCTCATGCATATTTACTATTTACTGTTCGGTTTGTGTTTTGGTTTTTTTAGTGTTTGCGTGATCGGGGCCGTACTTTATCGCCTGGTCACTTTTACTGGAATTGCTGTGTTACTGTATTTACTGTGCATGCTATTACTGGTCGCTGGAGGCGTAATTTATCGCTCCAGTGACATTGGGATCCCAAACCCCGGTGGTTTAAACCGGCGAGGTCGGCGTTGGGCCTGATCGCTTGGTTAGACTCCGTGGGTACTGCAGGTTATCTCGAGATATACCACTATTGTGTCGGCTTACTGATATACTGTTAATGGTGTGGATTTGGCAATTGAGAGTGTCTGTCGGGGACCCTGTCCTATGGCAATAAAGGACACCCCGGGCAGCCTCACCTGTATCCTTTCTACTATGCTTGTTTACTGAACTGTTGCGTTAAGTTACTGGTTGCTTTGCTTTGCAAATTAAATATTTTTGACAAACCGGTGTTTTAAACGAAAGCTTTGCGTAACTGATTTGCAACACTTTGAGAATTCTCACTGGGCTTTCTAGCTCAAAAACAAAAATACTATTTTCTAGGTGGTTTAGGCGAAGCGGATCATCACCCCTTAGCAGAAGAGTATCAGGCAGAGGAGTCTCGTACGTCGTCATTCACGAGTAGGGCTACAGTGGCGATTGGAATAATTAGGAAATACACTTTATTTATTTCCGTTAAAATTTATTCGGTATTTACTTTCGTTTGAACTCAATAACATAGTGATTCCCAGTGGGGCGTTACTGACAATTTTTACCTCTATTCTAGTTATTTATGGAACGTCGTTCAACGACAAAATTTTGTTTTACTGTTATTGTGGGCGAGAGCCCTGATGATGCCTCGTCGATCACCCTTAGGAATGGCTCCTAAAGGGGGGGGGGGGGGTCAAGGTGGGGTGTCACAAGTGGTATCAGAGCCTAGGTTGCGATAATGAGTAGGGATGACTAACCATATTCCGCTAGTAGTTCATTAAGCACTAACTGCGACTGTTTGATAGAGTTGTTGTGTAGGAACCACACGTAATGGCCGAGCAAGTAGTGGATGTTCCATCATACCCAGCTGTACAAGCTTGCGAGTTAACATTGCAGGAGTTGCGCGCGGAGCGAGGCCGTCGTGAAGCACTAGAGCATGAGTTAGAGAAAAGCTTGGAAATTGGGAAGATGAAAGATAGGGAACTAAGGAACGCGCAAGAGTGGATTTCTGCCCTTACGAGGGTGGAAGAGCTATTGGAATTAAGCGAGTTCGCCCGAAAGCGGGACCTTGAGTTTTATGAAAAGGAGTTCAATGAAATGCGGCAGAAAATAGCAAAATACCACAAGACGAATCAAAAGCTGAGGAAGCGGGAGAATGAACGCCTTGCTTGGATCGAAGAGCTAGAGAGAGGGACCCACACCTTACTTGAAAAAAGTAAGGGTGAAGGCAAACACGGTAGAACTCGAGTCGTCTGACGATGAGATCTCCCTTAACAGCCAGGGAGTGAACGGGGACCGGGGAGAAGAGGAACCTACGC
Organism: Leptodermis oblonga; assembly: GCA_016801395.1. Classification (NCBI taxonomy): domain Eukaryota; kingdom Viridiplantae; phylum Streptophyta; class Magnoliopsida; order Gentianales; family Rubiaceae; genus Leptodermis; species Leptodermis oblonga. The sequence goes on along the minus strand of CM028750.1, from coordinate 19,775,719 downwards.
CCTCCGGCGAGGGAACAGAAGCAAGCGCATAGAGCACTGTGAGGGAGTGGTAATAGCAGAACTGATAATAAACCAGTTGTTAGTTGAGTTTAATTTGGGGAACTATTTATTCCTCGAGTATTGTTTTAAACTGCCTTTTGTTTATTTCCATTAGCCCGTGGGTGGCATGAACGAGTTGCTGAGTGACTTAAGTTGTGAATTTGTTTCCCTTTGAGTTATTTAAGCACTAAATTGTTTAAATTCCGCTGTTTGTATGACTAACTTGTTCCATTACCTACTCTAACTATAAACAAGACATTAACGGGCACGTACCTACCATGTAGATGGCGGGAGGCAGCAGAAACACTGGCACTAGGGGTGCTACCTCTGCTACGAGTGCTCAACTGGGGCCAGAGTCCCAGGACTTGGGAGCTCAAGTGGCCACTGCAATGGAGCGCATGGCAGCTACCATGGAACGCATGGACGAACGCCACCAACGGCTGGGACAAGGCCAAGGCCAAGGCCAGCATGCAACAGGGATACAGAGTGAGGACATGGCCTTGGAACGGTTCCTGAAATTCGGACCACCGAAATTTAATGGCGAGCCTGATGAGGAGAAAGCAGAAGCTTGGTTAGAGGGCATCAGCGAAATCTTTGAGGTGCTCAGGTATGAGAATGCACGCAAGGTGGCCTTCACAGCATTTCGACTGGAACTGGAGGCAAAGGATTGGTGGAAGGTGATTCGTCAAAAATGGACTACGGAGCGTACTGCCACCACCTGGGAAAATTTCGTGGCGGCATTCAAGGAAAAATATGCTCCTCATATTGTCGCAGCTCGCAAGGAGGCAGAGTTTATCAATCTCAAGCAAGCCGGTAAGACGGTCGCAGAGTACGAGGCACAGTTCTCCAAATTGTCAAAGTACGCAGCAGACATAATTACCACAGATACAAAAAGAAGAGACCGCTTTGTGCAAGGGTTAAAGGTGGAGATTAAGAATGCGCTCGCATCTTCGGATCTGACTAGCTACGCAGCTGCCGTTAAGAAGGCCATGAAGGTTGAGGAAGCACAGGCGGAGCTTATGAATTTCCAGAATCGCAGGAAGGACATTAACAGGGCAAGGCTACAACCGACCGGTGGGATAAGCAAGGGGAGGTTTAACTTTGGAAAGAAAGGGAACATCAAAGGAGGGAACAACCCGATCTCATGCAGCTTTTGTAAGAAACCGAATCACAAGGAGACGGAATGTTGGCGTAAGCTTAATAAATGCTTGCGATGGGGAAGTGGTGCGCACCAGATGCGAAACTGCCCACTTCCCTGGGACAAGCCTATAACAGGGTCTACTTCGGGCCAACAGAAGCCAGCCAACGAAGGGAACAAGCCAAAGGTACCAGCTCGAGTGTTTGCTATTGAGCAAAGGGAAGGAGAGCACCTGAGATAGAAGGTACACTCCCGATCCTAGATAGACTTGCAAAGGTTCTATTGGACCCAGGGTCAACGCATTCATACATTGCATCACACTTCGTGCACGAGGGAATGGTGAGATCTGAGAAACTACCTTATATGCTTGAAGTCAGCACACCCACTACCAATATGGTGCTACATACTGACATTATCTACCGGAATTGTACGGTGGATATCCAAGGGGAAAATTACCCTGCGGATCTTGTTGCCCTATCTCTACAGGGCTATGATGCTATCTTAGGTATGGACTGGTTGGCTAGGTATCATGCTCAACTGAACTGTAGGGACAAGCTAGTGGTGTTGCGAGTGCCTGGGAAACCAGAGATAGAAATTAAACTGAAAGGCAGGCTTGCCTCGACTGCATTGGTCTCTGGTCTCAAGGCTCGCAAACTGTTACGAAAAGGCGCTCAGGGGTATTTAGCATTCATGATAAACAAACCAACTGATAGGCAGACTCTGGAGGATGTGCCAGTCGTCAAGGATTTTTCTGACGTGTTTCCTGAGGAACTGACAACTTTACCCCCTGAACGGGAGGTGGAGTTTACCATAGATCTAATACCGGGGGCGGAACCGTACTCTCGCACTCCGTACCGAATGGCTCCGGCTGAACTAAGGGAGCTGAAGCTCCAATTGTAGGATCTATTATCGCAAGGGTACATACAGCCGAGCACTTCTCCCTGGGGTGCCCCGGTTTTGTTTGTGAAAAAGAAGGATGGGACGATGAGATTATGCATTGACTATCGAGGTTTGAACAACCTGACCATAAAGAATCGATATCCATTACCGCTGATCGATGAGCTCTTTGACCAGTTGCAAGGAGTTGCAGTGTTTTCAAAGCTGGATTTGCGGCAAGGTTACTATCAACTGCGTGTCAAAATAGAGGATATACCAAAAACAGCCTTCAACACTCGTTATGGTCACTACGAGTTTGTGGTGATGCCGTTTGGACTGACGAATGCACCTGCCGCATTCATGGATCTGATGCATCGAGTATTCCAACCGTATCTAGACCAGTTTGTTGTGATTTTTATCGACGACATTCTGGTGTACTCGAAGACAGCAGGAGAGCACGAGGAACATCTTAAGCGGGTACTACAGAGATTGAGGGAGCATCAGTTATATGCGAAGTTCAGCAAGTGTGAATTCTGGCTGGATAAAGTGGCATTCCTAGGGCATATTATATCTAGGGAGGGTATCACTGTTGACCCAGGAAAGGTCGAAATGGTAATGAGTTGGAAGAGGCCTGAAAATCCCACTGAAGTTCGTGGTTTCCTAGGACTAGCAGGATACTACAGGCGATTCATACAAGACTTCTCGAGGGTAGCAGGACCCCTGACCCGGCTAACTCAGAAACAGATCAAGTTTGCGTGGGACACGAAAGCTGAGGCGAGTTTTCAAGAGCTAAAGAAACGGTTGACCACGGCACCGGTATTGACACTGCCTGAGGGGCGAGAGAATTTTGTAGTGTTCACCGACGCCTCAAAGGAAGGAGTGGGATGCGTACTAATGCAGAACGGAAAGGTGATTGCGTATGCCTCAAGAAAGATGAAGCCCTATGAACAAAACTACCCGACTCATGACTTGGAGTTGGCAGCAGTTATTTTTGCACTGAAGAAGTGGAGGCACTACCTCTACGGAGTAACATTCGAGGTGTATACCGACCACAAGAACCTAAAGTACTTGTTCTCGCAAAAGGATCTTAACCTGCGTCAACGGAGATGGATGGAGTTCCTACAAGATTACGACTGTACGATCAACTACCATCCCGGTAAGGCCAATGTGGTAGCGGATGCGTTAAGTAGGAAAGCACAACTTGCGAGGATTGTGGCGTCAGAGACAAAGAGGTTAGAGGAGATGACGGTATGGGGTATGCATAACGTGGGTGATAGAGTGATATGCGCAAGCATTCGAGTTCACTCGATACTACCGGAGCGCATCAAAGAGGCCCAAGTAGCAGACCCGACATTAAAACACCGATTGGAATTGGCACGACAGGGGAACCACCCTGACTATGAGTTTGGCGCAAACGGGATCCTGCGTTATCGGGGTCGGCTGTTAGTACCACAGGATGATGTGTTAAAAAGGGAAATTATGGAAGAGGCACACCGAACTCCTTACACCGTGCATCCGGGAAGTACCAAAATGCACAAGGACTTGCGGACTTGTTACTGTTGGGATAATATGAAGCGGGATATAGCAAAATTTGTGGCCTCATGTCTTACATGTCAACAAGTGAAGGCCGAGCATCAACGACCTTCTGGCTTGTTACAACCTCTCGACATCCCAGAGTGGAAGTGGGAGCATATCACCATGGACTTTGTGACGGGACTGCCTAGATCGCAGTGTAACCATGACGCGATTTGGGTAGTAGTGGATAGGTTGACAAAGACGGCGCACTTTCTGCCTATCAACGTGAGGTACTCCTTGGAGAAGCTTGCCCAATTATACATCAGGGAAATCGTTCGGTTACATGGGATACCGGTCACTATCGTCTCCGATCGGGACCCTCGTTTTACTGCACGCTTTTGGCAACAGCTACAACAAGCACTCGGGACACAGTTAAGCTTTAGCACCGCAGCTCACCCGCAGACGGATGGTCAGTCAGAAAGGACAATCCAGACATTAGAGGATATGCTAAGGGCTTGTGCGGTAGACTTTGGGGGCAATTGGGATGCGCACTTGCCGCTCGTTGAATTCGCTTATAACAACAGCTACCAGGCCTCGATCCAGATGGTGCCTTATGAAGCACTTTACGGGCGTCGATGCAGATCCCCATTGTATTGGGACGAAGTAGGGGAACGGAGAGCCACGCCAGCCCATCTTGTTCCCTTAGTAGAGGAAGCTTATAATGATGTCAAGCTAATTAGGCAACGACTGCTTACGGCTCAGAGTCGGCAAAAGAGCTATGCAGACAGACGGAGGAAGAATCTAGAGTTCGCTGTGGGAGACAAGGTGTTCCTTAAATTGACACCGTTTACACGGATCATAAAGCATGGAAGACGGGGAAAACTCAGCCCGCGCTTTGTGGGACCCTTTTTGGTTATACAACGTGTGGGCGAGGTGGCGTATCGACTAGACTTGCCAGCGGCCATGGGAAGTACATCCGATGTTTCACGTGTCGATGCTGAGGAAGTATCACCCTGATGTGGATCATGTCGTGAACCTGGATAATCTGCAAGTTGATGAGAAGCTGGGCTATGACGAAGTCCCGAAGGGCATTGTTGATCGACAGTTAAAGAAGTTGAGGAACCGGGAGGTCCTTTTGGTTAAGGTACTGTGGAATAACCATGGGATTTCTGAAGCAACATGGGAAGTGGAGCAAGACATGAGAGAGAAGTACCCGCAATTGTTTAGTGAGTAGAATCTGAATTTCGGGACGAAATTCCCTAAAGGAGGGGCGAATGTGAGGCCCCGAAAAATAAGGAGATATTGTGCTTAGTATTATTGTTAAGTTATATTAATTATGGGGTTCAAGAGAGCATTTATTAAATTTTAGGGGTTAAACTTTAATTAAGGAGGTTTAATAAATAAATAATAATAATAAAATAAAAAATAATAATAATAATAATGATAATAATAGTACATTTAACCGATAGATATATATATATAATAAGGATTCATGCGCCGTGAAGAGTAGGGGAACAAAGAGGCGAGCTAGTCGGCGATTTCAAATTAGAATAGGATATGGATCAACGGAGTGTCTTCAAAAATTTGAAAAGAGAGTAGCGATAACCTACGATGCTTACTTGATCAACGAGATCTCCGTGATCGACTACGAACCAAACGCACCTCGTCGCTATATCTTCCTGGTGTCTCTGAGGCAGCGTACCAAGTTGTCTTCTTGCCGCTTAAGAACTCGTCCATTGGTTTTCTTGCTCGACTGCTGCACACACGGAGGAAAAGGGGATATTCTGAAAGAGAGGGAGGAACCGTATAGCACCGGTCGTCGTAGAGAAAAGGTAATCCCCTAGTTTCATCGTTTGGTTTGAGGTTCGTAAGCATCAAGAAATTCGTGTAGTCTATCAATTGCGTTAGTTGCGTTGCAGACAGAGTCGATATAAGGAGCAGCGTCTGCGTTCGGACGTACTGCGCGTACCCCAAATCCAATAAGCAAAGGGAGCAACGTCGTAACGACTTCCTCTGTTAGCAGGTAAAGATTGCAACACCTAAGAACTACATGCGTGCATATGTTGGGTAACAATGTAAAAGAGAGAATAAAGTTCTGCAGTGTCCTTTCTCTTTGAGTGGAATCGTAGGAACATGATTTTGGTTGAGTTATGAGATTAGGTGGAAGACGAAAATGCATACTGTCAAGCATCCATTTGTTTAGTTAATGGCGCCATGTTTTAATACTGAGGTGTCATGGAACCCGATGGATGGTGCAAGTGAATCATCATTATAAGAAGCTTCCAGTCTGCAGGGGATGATTTATGCAGCTGGGTAGGAAATCCCTTAAACAGATAAAAGATAAAGGCACTGATGTATCAATGTTAGTGGGTTCAATATTTTAAGTGCATGCGTGTAGAAATACACAGTAGCCACCATGATATGTAGATGTAAGTGTTTGGTCTGAAGCCATAATTTTACATGCATATAGATTTGGTTTCGGGTTGTGGTTTAGAGAAGCAAAGTGTTGATTAGATTACTGGTTAATGGTTAATTAATATATATATTATATAGATAGATATATATTGATGGGTATATATATATATGCATAAACCTGAAGACTGTATGGATATAAACATGTATATACATAGATAATATGGCGTTAGTTTAGGTGGGTGTGTGTGTGATCAAGACAGCATGTGTAGGAGTATATTAGATTAATTACATGCATGCATGCTTGGCTTCAGGATTGTGGTTTAGTAATTACATGCATGCATGGTGTTGTAATTACATGCATGCATGCTATGCTTGGCTTCAGGATTGTGGTTTAGTAATTACATGCATGCATGGTTTAGTAATTACATTGCATGCTATGCTTGGCTTCAGGATTGTGGTTTAGTAATTACATGCATGCATGCTTGGCTTCAGGATTGTGGTTAGAGAAGCAAAGTCATACGTGTATATAATAATTACATGCATGCATGCTTGGCTTCAGGATTGTGGTTCAGAGAAGCAAAGGGTTGAGTGGATCACTGGTCAGCGGGTACAAAAAAAAAAAAAAAATATATATATATATATATAGATATATATATATATATATATATATATCATGACATGGGTAGATAGAGCGAGTCCAAGTGTGAGGTTATTTAGCTGATTTTGAAAGTGGTGTTTGTACGTATAGACAGACCGAGAAGGTATAAACTAGAATTTAATTAAGGCCGTTTTAATATAATTTGCAGGCTACACTGGAGAGGGGGTCTGACAAAGGAAATTACTGAAGGTGAGAATTTCTCGCTATTTTCACTGCTTTCAAGTACACATAGTATATATATAAATATATGTAGATTGGGATTGACCCGGTCACTGAGATTTCAAAATTAAAAGGTTTTCTATCACGAGATTTCAAAATTAAAATGTTTTCTATCACTGAGATTTTTAAATATAAGATGTCCTTTTTACTGAGACTTTGAAATTTAAATGTTTTGTTTACTATTTCTCAAAATCCTCATGCATATTTACTATTTACTGTTCGGTTTGTGTTTTGGTTTTTTTAGTGTTTGCGTGATCGGGGCCGTACTTTATCGCCTGGTCACTTTTACTGGAATTGCTGTGTTACTGTATTTACTGTGCATGCTATTCTGGTCGCTGGAGGCGTAATTTATCGCTCCAGTGACATTGGGATCCCAAACCCCGGTGGTTTAAACCGGCGAGGTCGGCGTTGGGCCTGATCGCTTGGTTGTTAGACTCCGTGGGTACTGCAGGTTATCTCGAGATATACCACTATTGTGGCGTTACTGATATACTGTTAATGGTGTGGATTTGGCAATTGAGAGTGTCTGTCGGGGACCCTGTCCTATGGCAATAAAGGACACCCCGGGCAGCCTCACCTGTATCCTTTCTACTATGCTTGTTACTGAACTGTTGCGTTAAGTTACTGGTTGCTTTGCTTTGCAAATTAAATATTTTTGACAACCGGTGTTTTAAACGAAAGCTTTGCGTAACTGATTTGCAACACTTTGAGAATTCTCACTGGGCTTTCTAGCTCAAAAACAAAAATACTATTTTCTAGGTGGTTTAGGCGAAGCGGATCATCACCCCTTAGCAGAAGAGTATCAGGCAGAGGAGTCTCGTACGTCGTCATTCACGAGTAGGGCTACAGTGGCGATTGGAATAATTAGAAATACACTTTATTTTTTCCGTTAAAATTTATTCGGTATTTACTTTCGTTTGAACTCAATAACATAGTGATTCCCAGTGGGGCGTTACTGACATTTTTACCTCTATTCTAGTTATTTATGGAACGTCGTTCAACGACAAAATTTTGTTTTACTGTTATTGTGGGCGAGAGCCCTGATGATGCCTCGTCGATCACCCTTAGGAATGGCTCCTAAAGGTGGGGTGTCACACTAGGTGTAAGAGTCAAAATCATGTGTAGACGCCATGAAATCTATGATTCCTTTTTTCACGATAATCCCAGACCTGTTCTTGCTTCCTTAATCCTTCCTAACAGCACAACAAATAATGTGTTAAATATCTAGAAATCGCATCAATTTTGTCCACAATCATAAATCGTGATATTAAATTATTTCATGAATCAAAATAAATTGATTTCATTAAAAAAAACTAATTGTCTATAGATACATTTTATATGAGTAAATTGCATATACCTTATCAAAATATCATGAAATTTAACGTACTCTAAACTTTTGAAATTATTGTCAGCACCCTTAATCTCTTAGTTATGGCATTAGAAAATCCTTGGTCAAAAGAACTAATAATAATTTTCAAAAGTTCAAGTGCGTTTAGTAGATTCATGATATTTTTTTAAGGTAAAGGTAATTTACATTTTTAGGATGTATGTATGGTACAATTAATTTTGCTTGACGAAATTAATTTGTATTGTTTAGTTAACAATTATTTAATTTTATAGGTTTATAATTATCAACTAGATTGAAGCGTTTGTTAGATCTTTGATGGGTTTGTTATGTATTCAACACGTTATTCAATCTGTTTGTCGTGTTCAACGTGTTATTCAATTTGTTTGTTAAGTATTTAGTATATTAGTTAATGTATTTATTACATGTTTAATACGTTATTTAATGTGTTCGTTGCCTGTTGAACATGTTTTTAATGTATTTGTTATGTATTTACTATGTCTGTTACGTGTATACTATTTTTTATTTAGTTAATGTGCATGTTGCGTATTTAATATATTAACTAATGCGTTTGTATTTATTAATCAGGAACTTTCTATAAATTGACGAAATTGTGTATTATTTAAATCCAATGATTTAAATTTTTTTTTATATTCCAATTAAGTAACTAACCTTAATGTCATCTCTAAGGTGCATATTTCTTATATATATAATATATATATATATGTAATTTCATTTATGATAAAAAATTATTTTTTTAATTATTTCTCTTTAATTAATATTGCTTTAGAATATCAGCGATCTTATTTTATTCATTATTTTTTAAATTTCTTCTGTTTGCTTCAGTTTTTTTTCTTGATTTGTGTTTAGGAAATCACTTTTTATGTCCATAAGGCGACTATTATTTTTTATGTTATCTTTTTCTCATAGTAAGTGTGATGTTGTTTCTATTCACATTGGTACAGTTGAAAATATGGGTTTCTAAGATGGACATTTTCATTGGTACTATTTACATTTGGACTAGTCCCAATCTCAAAATGACAAAATTGAAGAGAGTAGTGGCAGAATCTCACCACCATTTCCCCTGAATTTTTACTATTTTGGAGTTGCCAAAAAAAATTTAGATTAGAGGACCCAAATCCCGCGAATAATAATTTATGAATTTTTTTAACCACATCAGTTACAATCTATAAATTTATCTTATGCTATAATTTTTCCACAAAGTAATGTATCTTACTTCTTCAATTAATCTTTGATGAGTCCCATGGCTCATTACTACACATTGCTAAAATTACATAGTACTATTTATTGTCATTAGTACTACTACCATTGCTAGCTCACTACTGTTGGTCTACAACATCAAACAATTCATCCATAAACTCCTACAAAGTTTAAGAAAATGGATCCAAGATATAACTTCCCCAAATGCTCTTGCGCTTTAGTAATCATGGAGCCATTGCAGTGAGCACTGAAATTCATTGCTTCCAAAATCTTACCAAAGCCATTGAATTTTAACACAAATGCCTAAGTTGTGGAAGTTGTAGAAACTTTCAGTCCCATACCCACCCAAAAATCTCCATTCATAGTTCTTTTTATATTATCCGGTGTTCCCGGAAGATTTATCAACGTTTCAACACTACCCTCCTTGTGACCCTTGAGCCAAAAGCATTGGATTCTATTCTTTCTGAACTCAGAAAATACCAAATACCAAGTATTTTTACTCACTGCGAGGCCTGTTGGTCCAGATAATCCGCTGAGCAACAGTGTCAACTTTGCAATTTTGATGTTGTACTTGTAGAGCTTCCCAAATGTGTCATTTCCATTGATGACCCTACAAAAACACAAAACCAATTTTAGAGTCATTTGAGTAGTATATGGTCAGTAAACAAATTGCACTATTATTCATGAAATATGTTTCAACTTGCTCTCGAATATTGTCCAGCAATCTATGAAATAAACATTTCACTATGCTCGATCGATGTCTATTGCATCTAGGAAGGGGAAATTTGAGCCTTTGAATCCGGCTGGAAGCTGGGTGCCTAACCCGCCGGAAGGTGAGATTACCAGGAATCTATAGAAATATATTTAATTGTGTATAAATAATGGCATGCCTTTACATTGAGTGTAATCTCTAATTTATAGCTAACCTTTACATATGATAAGAAAAAATTAATTTCAGGAATAATTCTAGAGATACAACATTAATGGGAGGAGGATTGTATAGAGAGGATAATGGGATAAGGGTTTGACTGACACGGCTAGCTTCAGGGGACGACCTGGGGAGCTCACCTCGGCTTCACTAACTCTTATCTCTAACATGCCCCCGCAAGTTGAACGTCTATGAGGAGAGACGAATCTTGATCATCAAGTCTTGAAATCTGGACCGAGGTAGTGGTTTGATGAGGGCATCAACTAGTTGGTCCGCCGAGGAGACGTGGGACCCATAAAGTGCCATTTTGAACTTGTTCATAGATAAAGTGAAAGTCAAGGGCTAAATGCTTCATGCGCGAATGGAAGACGGGGTTGAAGCATAGATGTGTTGCCCCCACATTGTCACAGTAGATGACCAGTTGTTGGGGGAGTGAGACTGCCAGTTCACCGAGGAGGGAGGTGATCTAGCTGACCTCGGCTACAGTCGAGGCAACAGATTGATACTCAGCTTCGGTGGAAGAACGAGCGACAGTGCTTTGTTTCTTTGAGCTCCATGATATAGGGTTGCGAGTTAGTTACACAATATAAGCACTTTTGGAGGTGAGGTCGTCTTTGTTCCCCACCCAGTCAGCATCAGAGTATACGTGGAAGGCAAGAGGCTACTGGTGGTAGAGAAGGATTCCACGATCAATAGTGCCATAGAGATAGCGAAGAGGTCACTTGGCTTTATTCCAATGGTCAGTGGTGAGATGATGCATGTATTGGGACAACTTGTTAACCACATATGCATTGTCTGGTCGGGTGAGTGTCAGATATTGGAGACTGCCAAACACAGCTCAGAACTCAGTGGGGTCGGAGAGGGCCGGACTAGCGTGGAGTGTGAGTTTGGGTGATGTGGCAAGGGGAGTGGCAACCGGACGAGCATCAGTTATCTTTGTTCAAACCAGGAGCAGCCCACGGGGTTGGGGAGTGACCTCAATCCCAAGGAAGTAGTGGAGGGGGCCGAGATCTTTAAGAGAGAAGCGACGGGCAAGAGTAAAGATGAAGGCCTGAACTTTGGTTGTATTGTTACCTGTAATGATGATGTTATCCACATAGACAAGGAGTAGGACTGTGGTGCTGTTGTCCTTGCAGATGAACAATGAGGTGTTGGCAACAGAGTTCCTGAAGCGGGATGCAAGTAGGAAGTGGCGAAGTTCATTGTACCATGCCCAAGGAGCTTACTTGAGCCCGTATATCGCCTTTCGTACCCTGCAGACATGGTGAGGGTTGTCGGCATCAACAAAGCCTTGGGGCTGAGCCATGTAGACAACATCCATAAGGGTGCCTTGGAGAAAGGCATTGTTGACATCAAGCTGGCGGAGGTCCCATCCCCAGCTGATGACAAGTGAGAGAACCAGACAAATGGTGGTTGGTTTGACCACCGGGCTGAACATCTCATGGTAGTCCACACCTGGCCATTGATGGAAGCCTTTGTCTACCAAGCGAGCCTTGTACCTGTCAACAGAACCATCAGATAACCTTTTGATACGAAAAATCTATTTGCACCCCACAAGATTCTGCTCAGCTGAGGGAGGGACCAGCTCCCAAGTCTCATTCCGAACTAAGGCATCAAACTCCTCGGACATAGATTTGCGCCAGCGGATATCTTTGAGAGCTTGGGTCACACAGGTTGGCTCAATGTCGGGGAAGTGTTGGGCCCAGAGGGTCAGTTTACGGTTGGGTTTGTGAATGTTGTTTTGTGAGCAAGTGATTATCGTGAAGGTGCGGGCTGGGGGAGGTGGTTGTGCCAGGGAGCGAAGGGGTGGTGATGGGGGGTTGAGTGATAAAACGATGCTGATGGAGAGGCCAAGGCTGAGGCTGAGGCTGAGGAGGAGGACGGGGACGAGGTCAAGGCTGGGGATGAGGTATAGGTCGGGGAGGAAGTCGAGGCTAGGGACGAGGTATAGGCCGGGGAAGAGGTCGAGGCCGGGGATGAGGTTAAGGTCGGGGACGAGGTCGAGACCGGGGATGGGGTTAAGGCCGAGATTGAGGTCGGAGCCGGAGTTGGTGGAGGTCGGACATCCAGTGTGGTAGAATCGGCTAGCAAGGCACCACTGGAACTACCTGCAGATGATGTGTATGACATCGGCAGGTGAGCAAGGGATGGGAGCCAGGCCGCAGTAATGTAGTCCGTAGGACGGGCATGGTGCCGATAGAGGTTGGATATGGGAAACTGAGACTCAATAAACCAAACATGACGAGAGGAGAAGAGCTGTTGGGTGCTGGGGTTAAAGCACAGGTAAGCACTTTGAGTGAGAGAGTAGCCCAGAAATACACAAAGGGGTGGAGCGAGATGCGAGTTTGTGAGCGGAGTAAGGGCGAAGCTAAGGGTAGCATAGAAAACCAAAGGCTCAAAGTTTGTGGTAATTGGGTGGTGAACCGAATAGTTTGTGGCCGGGAGATGTCATGTTAAGGGTTGGTGTTGGAAGATGATTGATGAGGTACACAGCAGTGGCAAAGGCATAGGACCAGAATTGGAGGGGAAAGGGTTTGGAGAGAAGCGAGAGACCAGTTTCAACAATGTGATGGTGTTGCCTTTCGGAGAACCCATTGTGTTCCGGGGTGTGTGATGGGATGGTGAGGTGTGAGATGCCAATTGTGGATAAGTAGTGGGCAAGAGCAGTGGTCTTAGTGAGGTCCGTGCATTGTCTGAATATAGGCTAATAATTTTCCAGGAGAAGAAATTTTCGACAAGGGCTTTGTAGCTGGGGAGGATAGTGCCAACATCAGATTTGAGTTTGAGGGGGTACAGCCAGATGTAGTGGGTGAAGTTATCCACAAAAATGACATAGTATTTGTAGCCATCGACAGAAGGGGTGGGGGAGAGGAGATGTAGACACAAGTGATGAGACAGAAAATGGTAATTAATGACTTTTATTGCTCAGACAGTCATGACAGTAAGAGGTGCTAGAATGAGTCCTGTCTACATCTAGACCAAATTTAGAAGTGATGTGTCTCTGAGTTGACTCGGATGAATGACCAAGGTGGTGATGCCATGTACTAGCCAGAGATTTGCTATTGGTGTAGGCAGAGGGAGGCTGGGGCGAGGTCAGAGACTTGGATTTGGAGTGGAGCAAGGCCTAAGTGCAGGTTGGCCATTCATACACACCATCTTTAGTTTGTCTTTCCAGTAGCTGGGTTCTTGTCAGTAGATCCTTCACATGAAAATAAGATGGCAAGAATTCAATGGAAGTATTGTTGGTTTTGCAGAATTAAGATATGGAGATCAGATTTCTTTTCATTTAGGAACAAAGAGAACATCATGTAAGTGAAAAGTGTGAGAGGAGGTGGGAAGGGAAGATAGGCCAGTTCTGGAGATGTGGAGCCCAATACCATCACCGATCACGACGTCATCAAACCCATCATACAGGGAGTGAAGAGAGAGGTTGTCAACGTCTGAGGTGACATGGTGGGATGCGCCATTGTCAAGAAGCCAGGTGGGAGTCGCGGCTGCTGATGTCTGAGCGGCATAGGTCGGTGGTGGCCTCTGGGGTCCAGGGGGTGAGGGGCGGGTTCCCCCTTGGTTGGTGATCGGGACTAGACTGAAGAGGGGACAGTGGGCAACGGAGTGACCTAGTTGTTTGTAGCCTTGGCGCTTACCCAGATACTTAGAGGGCTGGGGTGCAGGATGAGGAGACTGGGCTGGAGCCGAGTGTTGAGGTCCGAGGCCGGAGGGCCGAGGTGAGAACTGCCAGGGTTGGTTGGGCCGAGGTGCGGATGAGCACAACTGGTGTTGGGGCGTTGAGTAGCAAGGAGGACCGGTGTGGCGAGTCACAACTGCGTTGGCTGTGGCAGGGTGTGCGAATGAGGGAGCTGAAGACTGCCTCAGAGCTAGTTCGCGGTTGATGAGTTTCTCATGGAGTTCGTCGAACGAGATTGGGGTGTCCCGTTCATCGACGATGTCAGCGATGTGGCTATAGTCCTCATCGAGATGCGCCAAGATTGATTCGATGAGGTCCTCATGGTCTAGCTATTTGCCGAGGGCTGCGAGTTCATCAGATTTGCCTTTGATGAAGTGCAGGAAATCCGAGATCGACTGGGAGCCTTTCATCGCGCGCTTGATTTGGTCTTTGATCTGTTTGATGTGACCGCGAGTCAGGCGAGCATATGTGTTGGCAAGTGTCTGTCATGCGTCGCAGGACGAGGTGGAATTCTGGATGAGAGAAATGAGGTTGGACGAGATGGAACCAACAAGGGAGCCAAACAACAGTTTGTCTTGTCGGGTCCATGGCAGGTAGGCCGAGTTGGGTGTTTCACCATCAGTTGTGCGGACAGTGATCGGTGGGCAGGGATGCGAGTCATTAATGTACTTCTAGAGGTCATAGCCAATGAGGATGGCCTCAGCTTGAAGTTTCCATGCGATGTAGTTGGTGGATGTGAGTTTTATGAGGTTGGTGCGAGAGAGGTTTATGAGGTGAAGGTAGGGGTGTTCATGGTTTACCCAAACCGGAAAAACCGTCCGGACCAAACCAATTTTGGTTAAAATTGTTCGGTTAAAATGGTTAATGGTTCGGTCTTTTAACCAAACCGTTTATAAAAAGAGGTTAACGGTTCGGTTATTGATTTTAGTAACCTAGAACCTAGCACTGGAAAAAGTAGTTTAATATCATGGAAATTTGATCAACAGAGATTTAGGAAAGAATTATGCCATATGTTGATTGTTGATGAACTCCCATTTAAGTTTGTGGAGGGAACAGGTTTCAAACATTATATGAATGTTGTTTGCCCACATTTTGTCTTCCTGTCTAGATCAACAATAACTGGGGATTGTCATCAGTTGTATGTTGATGAGAAAGCAAAACTTAAGGTGCAGCTTAAACATGTACCTGGGAAGTTATGTTTCACTATTGATACATGGACATCTTTGCAGAAAATAAATCACATGTGCATTACAGCTCATTACATTTATCATGATTGGAAGTTAAATAAAAAGGTGATAAATTTCTGTCCAATTTCAAGTCATAGAGGGAATGATATTGGGAGAGCAATTGAAAAGTGTTTGTTTGACAGCGGTGTTGATAAGGTGTTGACTGTTACGGTGGATAATGCAACTTCAAATGATGTTGCCATAGGATATTTGAAATTTTTTTTTTTGCTAATAGTCATAATTATATCTTGGGAGGAAAGTGGACACATGTGAGGTGTATGGCTCATATAATGAACTTAATCTTTCAAGATGGTTACCGATATCAAGGGAAGTCTATTAATCGTGTTAGGGCAGCTGTAAAGTATGTTAGGCAGTCACCTACTAGGTTGAAAAAATTTCAGGAATTTGCTATTGAAGAAAAATGTGATAGTAAAATGATGCTTTCCTTAGATGTCTCTACCAGATGGAATTCCACTTATATAATGTTGTCTACAGCAGAGGTTTATGAAAGAGCATTTGTTAGCCTAGATGCAAGTGATAGTATCTGAAGAACTTCATAAAGACAATGCTCCAGGAGTGCCTTCACATTCTGATTAGGAGAAGATAAGAAAACTAATTGTGTTTCTTCTGCATTTTTATGATCTTACTGTGAAAGTTTCTGGGACCAACTATGTTACTGCTGATACTTTCTTTGAAGATATTAGTACTGTTTATCGAATTTTGGGAGATTACATTGCTGGTGATGATCTTGACCTTCAAACAATGGCAATTCAGATGAAAGAGAAATATAATAAATAAATGGGAAACGTGGACAACTTCAACATGATCATTTATACTACTGCGATGCTAGATCCCAGGAACAATATGGGTATCTTAAGTTTGTCTTAGAAAGTATGTATGGTAAACAATGTGGGCAAACTGTGGCTAAACTTGCATTTGGCTCCTTTTTTGAGTTGTTTGAGGATTATAAGAGGATTTATAGCTCTCATTCTAGCTTGTCCTCTTTGCATTCTTCTTCAATGAGAGATATAGATCCTCTAAAAAAAAGTGAAAGATAGGCAACGTGATGAGTACAAGAAGAAGAAGATTGAAACTGGTGGAGACTCCAAATAAGAATTGGAAAGATATTTGCATGAGGCAGATGAGGATGACAGTCAAAAATTTGATATTTTAGATTGGTGGAAAGTGAACAGCCCAAGATTTCCCATTTTGTCCAAAATGGCGCGTGATGTTTTGGCCATACCAATCTCTACTGTTTCATCTGAATCTACTTTCAGCACTGGAGGCAGGGTTCTTGATGCGTTTAGAAGTTCTTTGACTCCTTGGTTGGTGCAAGCTTTGATATGCACTCAAGATTGGCTTCGTGTTGCAGCTCCAATAAATGTAGAAGAAAATATAGAAGAACTCCAAATGCTTGAGGAAGGTATTATATATCCTGATTTACTATTTTCTATGATACAATTGCCATTAGAAAGAAAAAAAAAAGTGAAATTGTGTTGCCTTTTTAACCATAATTTATTTTCACTTTTCTGTTTAGAGCTGATAACTTTATGATCAGAATCATTATCAACAATCATTGATGTGTAGTGCACTCAAGAGTTGATCTGTAAGTGAACATTACTTCCTTAAAACATTTGAGTGTTCAGTAGAAAATATGAAGCAATGTTTATTTGGACCCCAGTACGGTTGCTTTCAAGTTTAAATATTCTTTTTAGATTTTCCATTATTTGAATAATTGTTGTTGTTAATTTTTCCTTTCAGGCTGATTTGGAAGTTCGAATTTGAAAGGTGTATTAGCCAATAAGGACTTGCAAGTTGGAAGACTAAAAAGTTCAAGTTCCAGACCTTTCAAATTAGACTATTAAGTATTTGATTTTATAAATTTGTGTGTTTTTTTAATTATTATTTTATAAATCATCTTTCAGTTAGATACTTGCCATATACATTAAGATGTCTAAATTATCTTTCAATCATAAATTTGCGTTAATTTTTTCTAATTTCAATAATTATAAATGTGTCTTTGGATTGTAACCATGAAATTTTATCTCAAATAATTTAGCGCTTTTTGTTATTTAATTTGATATACTTGTTTCATAATAAAATTATAAAATTATAGAATAATGCACTACGATTTTACTTTTTTATAAAAAAAAACTCTTTATCAAATAATATAATTATTTTTTGGTTAAAATGGTGATCGCACCAAAAAACCGAAATTATTTCGATTTTTCGGTTTCGGTGGACCCTTTTTTTTGGTTTGGTTTTCGGGTGGTTTTTTTTTTCCTATAGAAAAACCCAAAAAACAGAAAAAATTTTAACCAAAAATCGAAAAAACCGCACCGTGAACACCCCTAGGTGACGGGATTCGGTTGAGGAGGAGCCATTGGGCAACTAGGTGGAATTGGTTTGGTTGGGGATGTCAACGATCTGATGATCAACGTCCATAGTAGCGATGATGGGAAAAAAAGAGTGGTATGTTGGGAGCGGTTTAGGATGAGGAGGCTATGATACTATATAGAAATATATTCAATTGTGTATAAATAATGGGATACCTTTACATTGAGTGTAATCTCCTATTTATAGCTAACCTTTACACATATGATAAGAACAAATTAATTACATGAATAATTCTAGGGATACAACATTAAATGGAGGAGGATTGCATGGAGAGGATAATGGGATAGGAGTTTGACTGATACGGCTGGCTTCATGAGACGACCTGGGGAGATGACCTCGGCTTCACTAACTCTTATCTCTAACAGAATCCCATATGTCTATCGACGACATAAAGATGACCGGTGAACAAATCAAAGCTAAGACCTTCTGGTCTTCCACATATTTTTAAAGTCGTTGCATCAAAGCTGTTAGCACTAGAACATTTTTCCCTTGTCCTATAGAATTATATACAAGATGAGTGTTCTTATAAGGGAAATTTCAACTGCAGCGATTAATTAATGTCTAATTTATTGAAAGGAGAAAAGTTTACCAGTAAGGTGAGGTTGTTTTAAAATCGACAAACCCGACACTTGAATCCTGGTATTTAAGGTTTCGGCCGTCTGCAACTCCGGTGTATGGTCCTCGTCCTCAGGGATCAAAAGCAAAGGCCTTAGGCCCTGAGGCATTTGCTCGTTGCAAGGAGGGTTTTGTGAATGAAGGAGAGGAGCTGTTGCAATAGACAAACAGCTGAAAATACACAAGAAATGTGAAAATAATCCGAACCTTGGTTGGATAATGGTGTTTGATGAGACAGACTTAATTTACCAATGGATTTCCTACTTTTTGGCTTCTTTGAGTCATTAACTGGAGGAGAGAATATTGGAGAAGAGAAAGGCAGTTAACAGAGAATATATAAAGACTTTTCTATGGGCAAAATAAAAGAAAGGAAGAGCTGTAACATAATTCAAATGTGTGATTTCGAATTAGATAGAATCAAAGCAGATGAAATGAAACTTGTGTAATAGAGTTTTGGGCTTAAATCCTGCCATAACTCATTGTATCAAAATCAGAAATGCTTAAACTGCTGATGAATTCAAGATAATTCTGTCTAGCAGGAATGAGGACATATGAATTAACACAGTGCTATTAATGAATGAGGACAAGAGTTTTTGTTTTTTCCTGAGGAGGAGAGAAGGATTCCAAATATATTGACAGCAACACACGTGCGATTACGATTACTGATTAGTGTAATGTAGTGTCGCCTCTCCCCCCAACATAAAATATGCTTTGTCTCGGGAGATTAATGCTGGATGATTTTAAATGTTTGTAAATTTTCCTTTATTATAGAACTCTGTAATAAATGACAAGTACTTTGTTTTATAAAATCATATTTATGTTTAAAATCAATTACTTCGATAATTTTATTGACGAGAAATTATATTTGTCAAATTTCAGAAGTGTTGTTGTTGTTTAATTGTAAGTTTTGTGTAACACGGGTTTATACATGCAATCATTGTTCATGCGAATAGTATTGGTACTGTTTATGTGAACAATACTCTCTTTTTTTAACCTTAAAATTGATACTACAAAGAAAACCAAACTGATTTATAATTTGAGTGTAGCAATTGTGCTCTTAAAGAGTAGCTCTTAGAAAAAAAAAAAAAAAAAAAAATCTCTTGAATGAGTATGAGAGCTAACTGATACTATTTCAATAGTGCACTAATACCAAGATTTTGTCAAAAAAAATAAAAATAAAAAATTGTTGGATAGATGCTTGCGTGGATGACGCGGCATCGCATGTATAAATCGTGTCACAGGAATAAACCCGTTTCATCCAAATTTTTTTTATGTTGTTTCTCTAGTAGTATATTTTTACTTTAGTGTTTATAATCCACACGTGAACTTAATACCGCCCACTTTGTGGAACCTAAGTCTAGCAGACATTGGACACTATCCACAAGAGATACTTGGTGTACCACTTTGGAACACCACTGTTGCATTCTGTGGTACGGCATGGGAGGCGTCTCTACACCAAATGGGGACTGAACAACACTATCGGGGACTTGTACACCACTTGGGGACAATGTTACAGATGACTTGCACATCACATATCAACATACCATCAGTAGAGAGTAGTTCCTAAAGTATTGACAAGTGTGTGTGTCAGTAATGTATTTTTTAAATTAAATATAATTTATAATTTTTTAAAAATTTCTGAACATAGCTATGAATATTGTTTTTAAAAAATTATGAAATTTTAATGACGTTACAAAAAAATATTTCAATAAGTGATGGTATATTTTTAAATTAGGATACATGATATTTTTTCTTAAAAAACGTCATCATGTAATAAATATTTTAATAAATAAGTGAAATACCAAAAATGTCAGTATTCATGTGGAAATTTTTGAATAGTTTCGCTTGTATGGTATCACATCTTGTGATGCATTTTAAAAGCTCTTTAAATTATGATTAAGATGTAGTTTAAAAGCTCTTTAAATTATGATTTGAGATATTGTATGTATCACATTTTGAAATGTATTTTGGAATGCAATTCAAAATATAATTGGAAATGTTGTATAGTATTGTATATTTATATTTCTCTTTTCTAATTTTATGTCACCATAAAGTTCTTAATATATTTTCTTCATTCAAAAAACTTTTATTTGGATTCACATTTTTTATTTCCTTTTTTACTGTATACTCTTCAATTTTCAAATTAAATTGTTAGATTTCTTTTATACTTTAAACAAATTATTAAATTTCTATATTTTAATTATTATTACTTTTCTTTTTCTTTTTTTTTTCATATTTCTCTCATACAGTTATCGTATTTATCTGTTCTCAAAATCATTATCTTCCCTTTTAATTACAATAATCATCACCTTTAATTTTAATAATTATTTCATTCTTTTCACTTATCACCCTCATAGCCACCACCACAGCCAACCACCATCTGCCCACCATAGTCGTCGTCCACCACTGCCATTGATGTGAATCCTTGATTCCAACTTGTGAAAACAAGAATTCAATGCGAAAAGTTGTCAAGGAAAGTCTGTATGCAAGACGTAGCTCTCAAAACTCAAGAATCCTTACCCTTGGATTCGGCAGACTACTAATTTAACAAGTTAAATTAAACACGCAATTCGAACTAAGTGGAGAATAATAGAGGCAAAACAAAGCTTGCAATTAGATAGAGCAATTATCTAATTAGCCTATAGTTCTTGTATTTTAGCAACTAACAAAGCATGTAAATTACTTAAGCCAAAATAAAGAAGAGTGAATAATAAAGTATAAAATTTCATTCAATTAATCACTGAGTAATAATAAAGTGCAGCACCCATATTTATAGGTATAGGGAGCACGAAATTTACAAGGAAAAATAAGGAAAGAAAACACAAAATTGGAACTTAATCAAGAGATTAAGTAACTCACAAAAATCAGCAAGAAAAAGAAACTTACTTACTGAAAAAGTAAAAGAAAAGAAGGGGAAATTTTGTCTTCCATTAGGAAAGGTTATGAACGAAATTCTAAAGGAAAAAAGGAAGAGGAAATTTCGAAAATAAAGAGGAAAAAAGAAAAGAGGAAACTTAACCAAGAGATTAAGTAACATTGACAAGAATTGGAAACAAGGAGAAAAGAAGCATCTCCTTATTTTTGGAAATTACAAATATGGAAACTATGAAGAGAATTAGGTAACATGCACAATACCTTAATTTCTCTTAAACCCTAGAACACTTAAGTAAAAACCCTAATTTGCATATAGACTTCCTTGTGAGCTTGTTGGGCTTGGCCGAATTTAAATGAGATGGCTTGATGAAATTCGACCCAATTGATATAACATAATGATGTAGATGTAAGAAGGTTATGGAATATTCTGAAAGCTCCCAAAATCATTTTGAAAACTCAAAAATATTTCATTCCCAAAAGTCTTCAAAATTGTAAAAACTCCATTTCTTCACTGGAAAGACTTGTAGTTACCATTTCCATCATTTTCTTAGCTCGTAAATACCATTTTCACCATTTCGACAACTTGGAAATACCATTTCCACCATTTCCTCAACGGGAAGGATTAATATTCACCATTTCCACTTTGATGGAGAGTAGGGTAACTCTTGTAAGCTTCATTTCCTTCTCATTAAGTTCATTGGAGCTCTCATAACTTGTGTTGTTTTAGCCTTGGATTTCCTCATTAGCCACCACCCACCATCACTGTCGTCCACCACTATTGCTAGCCATTACCATCACCCAACACTGCCAACGCCCATTTCTAGAACAACCACTATGCCCCCATAACATTCTCCCAACAACATCAATTACCACCACCATCCTCCAACAACAATAACCACCATCACCGTCCAACACCAACAACATCCACCACCACCGTCCAACAACAACAACGTCAACCACCATCGCACTATCCATTCACCACCACCCCCCTATAGAAATCAATAAAATTAATTTATTAGATACCAAAATTAGATGCTAAATTAAATTGAAAGTAAATCAGTACATAAAAAGAAGAACACTCACTGCCGAGTATTGAGAAAAGCGAAAAAAGGAGCTTGTGTTTCGCAAAACTCGTACCTTACAATACTTCTTCAAAATTGGTCCCACCAATCGTCTTGGCGATGGGTTTTTTTTTTCCCCCTAGGAGTTGAACGGCTGAAGAAAATGTAATCGTTGTCAGTTAGAGATTATGAAAACGATATATGGGTTTGGGAAGAACCGTGTTCTGAAATACGTTTTGAGTATATTTTGAAATTTTATCTCAAAACACTTTCCAAACAATGCTCCAAAATACACTTCAAGAGATAAAATCTCAAAATCCATTATGTACAAATTTTGGGCCTAAGGTCCACTATTTTTCTCCGAAAACACATTCGAAGAGTGGGTTCCATACATTTCATACTTCCTTATTGATAATGGCTTCAAGTAATTTGTCTTCAAAGTGCGTTTTTGCTAAAATCTAGATGAAACGGAGCTTTTTTATTTTTTAGTTTTCCAATGCCCAAAAGCATTAGCAGTTTGCAGAGCACTTTGAAAGTATTTTGGGATAGTGATCAATGGGATGTGAACTATTTGCGCTGTTCATTAGGCGTGTATCTTTGGCTATAAAACAAGTTGCACACGTTCTTCCCTTCATAATATGTTGGATAATGTAAAAAATTAGGGCATGTATAGTATCAAATCCCAAAATGTGGAAAATTAAGGCCTGTATAGTATCACATTGCAAAATGCATTTTGGGATGTGTTTTAAAATATTTAAATTATGATTTGAGATTTTGTATAGTATCACATCTTGAAATACATTTCAGAATGTGTTTAAATATATGATTTGAGATATTGTATTTATTGCAATTTTTTTTAAAAAAATCCTTTTTTCATCCGAAGGTGATACTTGAACAAAGTATTACGGATACTCATGAACAATTGAAATCTCAGTTTGCAACCTAAAAGGGAGATGGGCTGAATTACATTCTTGGAAATTTAAAATTTTCGTCTTAAAAATCACTTGACAAATCCTTTTCAAAAACAAGTTTTAAAACCAATTGAAAACTAGTTTTCCAAGTGAGATGTGTGTGAAGTGATTTGCTTAAAACATGAAAGATAAGAAGACACACCAAATATATAGTGTTTCGGATTCCCCTTAAATCCTAGTCCACTCTCCAAATTCTACAACTTGAGATTTCCCTAATTCAATATGAGAAACACTTAATGGTGTGTCTTAAACCTTACAAGTACTTAAGATCAAACTCTTAATCCTAAAGATTTTTCCCTTGCCTAATCTAATTCTAGACTAGGACTTGTGTCTAATCTAACTCTAGATTAAGACTTCCACTACCACAGAATGAGCTAAAGGAGGCGCCCCTTTGGAGGCAGGTGCACTAACACCGCCTCCAGGTGTTGCTTCCCCTGCCTCCGAATATCTCTTTCATTGGAGGTGGGTGAAGGCAACACCCACCTCCAATAAGCTATAGCTTATTGGAGGCGGGTGCTGCCTTCACCCGCCTCCAATGATTCACATATTTGGAGGCGGGTGAAAGCAACACCCACCTCCAAATATGGAGGATCTAAATGGAGGCGGGTGTTAGTGCACCCGCCTCCAATTAAGACATAAAATTAATCAATATACATTTAATCAATAAATGGTATAATCAATATACATAAAATTAAAAGGAAAATTTCAAACGCACCGCATAAAAAGTAAATAAATATCATAACAAAATGATAAAGAATATGACACGTTTAAGAACCTGTAATAAGTCAGTTTTTATAACTTGCAGTTTGTATTAAAATTCATATTTTTAAATGGCTTCTAGTACACAAGGTAGTCGTGAATAATAAAAACACAAGTTTTAGAAAGAAATATATAAATATATACTTTCAATTTTAACTTTAAATACATGAGTATATGTAGCCTAGTGGTAAATTTAATGTGCAAGAGTCAAGTGATTCTGCAGGCACGAGTTCGATTCCAACCGAAGCCATAAATTGAAGAAAAAAAATTAAATAAAAACCCGACACTATAAAAAAAAAAAGGGTGATTGGAATTGCACCCACCACCAATAACTAGTTATTGGAGGCGGGTGCAAATTGATCAAGGGATGTAGGTGCGGGCCCCTCCAAAGGGAGGCGCCCTCACTCGCCTCCTCAGTCCCTTAGGACCCGCCTCCCTTGGGAGGTTTTGCACTAGTGTTCCTTGCCTAATCCAACCTCTTAGATAGGATTTTTCTCATTTGCCTAAACTAACTATGGAATATGACTTTTGCTAAATGCCTAACTTACCTTTGACCTAGTACTTCACCTATTTTTCTAAACTCAACCTCTTGAGTTAGCACTTTTACAAATGGCTGCACCAACCTCTTGGTTAGAACTTTGACAATTGCCTACACTCTACCCCTTGAATTAGGACTTCTACTTCTACTCTTTCTGCTTATTTCATGCATGACTCTTTCTTAAGAGTTTAGGATTTCTCCTCACATACAAGTTTGTCTAACACACATCTAAAGTGTATAGGACTTCTCTCTTTGTGTATCTAAAAGGATACCTCTTCAAATTGAGGTTCACAATGAAGTACGAAAGATGGGCACAAATGACCTCTTCCTAAAATACTCAAATATCCTAGCTCAAATGGCTAATCTAACATGTAGATTAATGAAAGTAACCTCACAAATGTATCTTGAGTGTAGGAGACTTATTGAGATCATTACCCTTCTTTCCAAGTTTGAGGGTATTTATAGAAGTGGAAAAATGGCTTCAAACGGCTAGCAAAAATTTGGCCTATTAGAGGGTACGATGGCTAGGTTCGACGTCGAACTTGGTTGTCGAACCTGCTTCCCCTTTTTGCAATGGCTAATTGCTTTTCTAAATGTGTCTAACGGCTAGAAGGATCGACTTCGAAGGGGTTTCTAATGTCGGTGTCGAACTAGCATTGATGTTGAAGGGCCTTTGTGTCCGCTGTCCCACCGAAACATAAACATCTTCAGTTTTTAAGCATTTATTCTCTTTCTTGTTCTGGTCTAGCTTTTCTTTGGATTTTAATATAGGTAAAAAACCAAAATGTGCAATCAATAATCTATTAGCCAAAGGGAAAATTAAAATAGTATAAAACTCCACTTCTATAATTTATGTACTTTCATTCATAATAGAATTATTTAAATTATTGTTGTCAATAATTTGGATAGTTTAATATGGGTGAAATGGCTGCTACCTATCCGGTAAAGGATCTGAACAAAAAGTATTGTACGAAGGAAGCGGAATATCCTGAGTATTGTTATCATTCTCATTTTCGGGATTTAAAGACATGTATTGTCACATGTCTCGGCGTATAGGCGAGGGTCAATGATCTTGAGGGTAAAGTGATATTTTTTCTTATCTTAACCCAACACATCAATATATTTAGTGTGATCCTTCTCATTTTCGGGATTTAAAGACATGTATTGCCACATGTCTCGGCGTATAGGCAAGGGTTAATGATCATGAGGGTAAAGTGAGATTTTTTTTCTTATCTTAACCCAACACATCAATATATTCAATCTGATCATTCTCATTTTCGGTTTTTAAAGACACGTATTGCCACATGTCTGGCCATATAGGCGAGGGTCAATGATCCTGAAGGTAAAGTGAGTTTTTTTTCTTATCTTAACCCAACACATCAATATATTTAAAAGTGATCATTTAAATACTATCAAACTATTACGTTGATTTAAATGACCAAAAGTGTATAGTTTAGAGTGACTGCATCGTTGATTTGCCCATAACAAGCAATAGAAATGCATTAAACTTCAAAAAAGAAAAAAATAAAAAAGGAATAAGCATTGAATTAAAAATTAATCCATTTTTTTTTTCTTTCCGGTTTTTTCAACTCTTAGGGAAGTGCCCATGAGCTTTGAGAAGCAAAAGTCAAGATAGAATAACAGAAGTTAGAAGTTAATAAATCCCCATCAGAAGAGCCAGAAGCCGTAGGCCCCTAGCTAGCAATTGAGAAATAGTCACCAAACGTGTAGCATCACTTTCATATTTTCAACTTTTGTATAGCTTTTATTTTAAAACTTTTGGTATGGTTCGATTACCAACTAAGTTTTGACTACTCTTCAAAATAAAATTATGAATGGACAAAATAGCATCAACCAAAACTCTTTGCTCTTTTGCATTCTGTTTTTTTTTTTTTTTTTTTTTTTGGTTGCTCTTGTGCATTTTATTACGCCTATTGGTTTTCATCCCACACGTAAATCTTTTTTCTCACCCTTACATTCTCAAGAATCGAACCCATGATCATAGGGTTACAATGCCCACCTATTATCCACTACCTTAATCATCCCCCCTCCCAATTCGCGATGGCAATCGTGTCGTGTCATAGTTATTGCTACAACAAAATATGGATTTCCATAAACTTTTTTTAAGGTATTAAAAGGTAAATGCCTCAATAGGGGGTTCTATTATGACATTATGAATTACATATATGTATTACTACACTATCACTTAAAGTTATTAGGACATACTAAAACAAATACCTTGAAATCTACCTTTTTATGACACTATTATAAAAAAGCCATTAAATCTCTATTTTATTACTACATTTTTAACCAAACTATTATTTCATTAGTAAATAAGTACATATTATGACATAAAAACGCTTACTGAGTATTATAACCATATTATCACATTAGAAAAATGTCTCAATATCAGCAAGTTTGAGAATTCCCTACGGCGTGCAACGATTCACATTACCTGAACTCCCCATTTACGACGAAATTTCTTGTCGTTAAAGGGCATATTTTCGTTGTAAAATCAATATAATTCCACCTCCACGTATGTCGTTGTCAGAGGCTCCGACGAAAGAAATCTTACATCAAGATCGAGTGACTCGGGGCCTGTTCTTTATACTGAAGAAGTCTAAAGCTTTGAGATTCATCTGAGAAACTGAGAATCAAAGCATTTCATTGTGGATAAAAAATTTATGAAAAACGCATCCACCCTTTTGATGTTTTGTGAGAAGGGGAAGTCAATGACAAAATCGAAATTGGTTTCCACTATCCATATGAAGTTTGGAACTTTCTCGGTTTTTTTTAAGAAGAAAATATATCAGTTTCTACAAATTAGAGAAATTATGTTAGAATTTCTTTTGTGGTTAGAACTGGTAGATAGTTTTGGGGGACTGGGAAGGATTTTTTATTCTAGTATTATGTTCCTAAGGATTGTGGATGGGAAAATCCAGTGAGAGGTAGCGCTTTGGTTTCCAAAAAGGGATTGGAGCTCTTCTGGAAGGAGAGAGCCGGAATTTTTAGGGAGAGAAAATGTAAGTTCACCGGCACTAGTCGGAGAAGATGAACGGCTGTTCATAATATTTTAGGGAGAGCAAGAATAAGCTTTACCGGGAAAGCTTTCTCGAGAAGGAGAGACATAGAGAGGGTGGTAATTAACTTTGGAGAGAGAGTGTATTAAAGTTAAAATCAGATTTTTTTAATGCTAAGTAATAAAAAAGTGTCCCTTTGTTAACACTTGAGTGGAAGAATAACCACCACATCAGCTGATGATGTGGTGGTTATAAACCATGTAATATTTTTTAATAAAGTCAACATGAAAGTTTGCCTGCAACAAAGAATTACCATCTGTGAATTGAGCTAGGTGATAAGAGACCTAAAGGAATCCTTAATTCATGGCTTATAAGGGTGGTGTGAGTGATAAAGTTCCAAAAGCAACTTTATCATGCCACATCAGCGCCACATCATAATAAAAAACCACCCACTTTTATAAATCTATCCCCACCAACAATAAACCCACAAAAGCAACTTAAGTACGGGTCTCACTAATAAACACATATTTACACATTTATTTATGTATTTTTAATTTTAATTTATTAACTATATTCAATTATAAATGTACTATAATTTATTAAAATATTTAATTACGTAAAATTACATAATTTAATAAATTACATGAAAAATAGAATAATTAGTAAACTATTATATAAAGTACGTTACATTAAAAAAATAAAAAATAAAAGGTTATCAAATAAACTCACCACTAATAAACACACCACGGATATAGAAAAATTGGCTCATTCCAAAAATATATATGTCTCTAACGGATATAGCAAAAAAAAAGAAAAAAAAAAGCAGACTGGTTCCACAAAAATAAAATTTAAAATTAAAAAAAAAGAAAAAGAAAGAAAGAGTGGTGGCAGAGCCACCAGCCATGCGTGAGGCTCACTCTCACAACAGTGGGGCCCCCCACTTTCCACAAACCCAACTCCTGAAATCAGAAGTTGGGTTTGTGATGTGGAGGGGAGGAGTGGGAATAAACCCACACAATTGGGGTTTAAACCCACTGCAAATTCACCACTCCCACCACCTTAAGGACGATTACTTTTAGAGGAGGTACTATTTTTAGGAGATTTATCCTATCTCAGTTTCGAGTCTTCAAACATCTGGGTTTTGAAACAAAAGGTTCAGGTTGTAGCATCCTTGGTCGACCTTATTATTATGACATTTTTACAGTTTCAATTCACTTTTTATATTACAAAATTATTTTTCAAAAACATGTTTTAAAAGTCATAATGAACAAGCAATGTTTTTTGAGAAATAATATCATTCATTAAATAAAAGTGATGGCATTGTTTTCAGCAACACAGAAAATGTGCAACCAAAAATTTATTAGCCATTGAAATAGTATGAAACTCCACTTCTTTAATTTCTACACTTTCATTCATAATATAATTATTTAAATTATTATTGCCAATAACTTTCTATTCTTCTTCTGAATGGTTTAATAATATAGGTAAAGTAACTGCTACTAATCTAGCAAAGGAGCTGAACAACAGGTCTTGTACAAAGGAAGGGGATTAATAACTACTCCCTCTATTCCATTAGAAGTGTCCGCTTCTAATGGAACGGAGGGAGTAAAATTTATTCACATTAGTACTGCTACCATTACAAGCTCTACTACTATTGGTCTACAACATCAAACAATTCATCCATACACTCCCACAAAGTTTAAGAAATTGGATCCAAGATATAATTTCCCAAATGCTCTAGCACTTCACTAATCATGCGACCATCTCTTCTGTATCTATAGATTAATATTGCGTCATAAAACGTAATTGTAGCATAAAAGGTTGTCCTCTCCTTTAATTTTCATTTTTTTTTTCTTATTGGAATAACGTTAATAAATGAAGAGAGATATTACATTGAAACTCTACAACGCAATAATGCTGGTATCTTAACCCAACGCATCAATATATTCAATGTGATCATTCTCGATCATTTCGTATTTAAAGACATGTATTGCCACATGTCTCGCCATATAGACAATGGTCAATGATCCTGAGGGTAAAGTGAGATTTTTCCTAATTTCTTATCGATGCTGCTACGCATCGTGTACCCATTTTCATAGACGTACAAGTGGCCCCCAATTGTTATTCTATCAGGAGTTTTACCTCATTTTGACAAATTACAAATTTTTAAAAATCGAATAACCCATTAAAATGCTCTACAGTGAAACCGTAATGTAAAACCTAAAACCAAAATAACAATTATACAATTACATTTTTAGTTGGATAACCATTGTGTGCATCTAGTATATAAAATGGGGCAGTCAGAAAATGGGTAAGGTTCTAATTTCGCGACAAATACGTGCACGTGGGGGGGAATCAGGCCCGACCCATAGGTCAAGACAACGCGAGCGATCGCTCGTGACCTAATTATAGGGGCCTATTTTTTTATTTATAGATATAGGATAATGTAGTAGTGTTTTTTGTTTATAAAATTTTATATTAAAAAAGATCACATCTATTTTTGTTTGAAATGGGTTAATACAAAAGTGAGTCTTAATATATTTTTATCGTTAAAGGCCCACATTTACTTTGGTTTTAAAAAGTTTCATGTAAGACTGAATTTTTCTCCTTTTTACAACTCAAAGCCTAATTTTAATTATCTATTTATTTATTTTAAAGGGGTTGATGAAAGAATGATCATTATTATTATTTTAATTTTTTGCAGTTATAAAAGTAAATTACTAAATCATCACATTATATTTATCTTTTAATTGTCCTTGGCCTTATAAGCTTTAGAACTGACACTGATTGGGCTGAACCATAGAGATAAAATAAAAACTATTGATTTAGTGCATTATTTTAATAAACATAGGAGTATATGATTTATCAATTTTCATTTATTGTTTGTATTCCACATAAACGCTAACCGAAAATTATTGCAAACTCTAGAAATCCTCTACATCAAGATCACATAAAATTTTGGGATAGTCTATCGCCAGATCGTCAAACAGTCCAATGGCATAAATGGCTACACTCGATACTTCAGTGGTTAAATTCGACACTTGTGGTTTTAAACTAATTGTAACATTTTATCAGCTGAGGTTTAGAATCACTAAAATATAAAGATTCACTGACAACTAAAATTTGTTTAATAACCTTCATAAGCAAAAGGAAAAAAAAAAAAAAATTCATATAAGGAAAAAGAGATTATTAAATTAAGCCATGCTCTGAACCGTGTAATAAATTTACACTACCATAAAAAAGCAAAATTGTAAGTAACATATGCTCAATTTTTGCATCACGAATTTCTTTTAAAACAGACATAAATGCTATTAATGCAAACACAATAAATGAAAGGTTTCATAAAGGGTGAATAACTTCCAAAATCTTTTTACTTATCAAATTCTCAATGGATGCTGTTATTTACACCATTGTGTGTACACATAAAGTGTATTTTTTGGGCCCTTTTACTTTTAATCCCTAAGATACCCTTAGTGGAAATCCATGTATGACTATCCACATATGAAAGGTAAAATTAAAAGATAATGACATGCAAAATTAATCAATGGTCATGTGTGGTGAGAGAAAGATTTACATTTCCAACACATAAATATTTGTATGCAATTGTTTCAAAATTCACATACTGTGAGTTTAAAAATATATTGTTAATATTCCATTGCTTTAATTAATTACATATAATAATTTTTTGAAATTAGAGGAAAGTATAATTTATCTAATCAAATTTGTTAACAACGTGATGCAATCAAACAATTTTCTGTTCGACTTTTATTTTGAAGGAAAATAACTCCTTTTTTATTTTCCAAATCTAAATTATTCATCAATGGACATTTTTATCCAAAATTGTGTTATTATTATCCTGATTTAATTTTATTATATTTTATAAAAATGTACTATGAGTGTGTATTAATCTTCTTTTTTTTTTTTTTTTTTTTGGGCCAATGTGACACTACATTAACTTATTGAGTAAAAGTTATTTGTTACTTCAAATTACATTTTCAAATAATTTTTTGAAACTATTCTTATTTTTCATACATATATTCTTCATTAAAATTAAAATGTGATGCGTGTGCACAATATAGAAAGTGCGGAATAAATTAATAATATCAATTTATTTGCTCTAATAATTTTCTGAATCAATTTAGTTGATCGCCTAAATTAATAATATCATTTTATTTGCACTAATAATTTTATGAATCGATTTAGTTGCTCGCCTAATTTTTAAGTACGTTTCTGAAAGTCATTTATTTAATTTTCGTATTATAGGGCACCACCGCGTAGCACAGTATACTCTGACTAGTTTTTTCTTATCATAATTCATAAATATGTGAGCTGAAAATTATTGCTAATATTCAAGTATTTTTAATTATCTATATATAATACGGGTAATATTATATTCCTTTCAAGAAACCATCAATCAATAAAAATTGGCATATAATACATATAGTTATTAAATTAAAATCTATTATTTTCATATTAATATTTATAGCCTAACAAGCTTTCATATGTAATGTGTCATCAGACATATAACATTATATATTTTAAATTAAAATTAAAATTAATAAAAATATATTAATGTTTTATTTATAATTAAATCATACTCATGGCACACATACATTCATGAGATATTGGACTAACATACAAAACTGTATTAACTTGGGTTTCACAACTTCAATTAATTTACAACTCATTATGTTTTTTTAGTTTTTTCATTTTTATGTGGCAATCCACCTTGGAATTCCACTAAATGGGCAAAATTGGTATAAAATTTATTATGGCCCACAAAAAGTACTTTATGTGCACATTTTGGGTGCAATAAACATTTTCCATTCTCAATATAAGTAAGCCTCAAATGACCACCCCTACAAGCCAAAAGAACTTTAATCATAGTGCAATTTGTAGGTGATGATTTTATTTCAAATGTAGAAATCAAGGTCCATTTTTATTTTCATATTGTATACCCTTGAGTACCTCGTAACAGGTACACTCTTCCTCCACTTCTTTCTTTAGAAATATTTTGTGGTCTAGCTTTTGTTGGTTTTTAATACACCAAGGAACTCACATTGAAAATGGGAAATATAGTCCACGATCTCTATCTTTAGCAATGAAAATGATGTAGTACTCTTAGACGTTTTTGTGCAATTAATTCCCACCCCATACTTTTAAATCACAATGTTTCTTAAAGAGTCACCCAACCCCAGGTCCCCAACCACTTAATTGGCTGTTTATAAAATGAAATTTTAAAAAATCTTGGTAAGGAAAAGATAAATGTTTATGAGGAAAAAGATAATATTAAATGAAGTGATGCTCAAGAACCGTGTAATAAATTTACCTTAGAATAAACAAGCAAAACTGTAAGTAATAGATGCCCAATTTTGTGTAACGAATTTCTACTAAAGATAGACATAAATGCTATGAATGTGAACACAATAAACGAACAGTTTCTTAAAGGATTAAATAACTTCCAAAATCCATTTACTAATTAAAAAAAATTCTCAATATGAATAAGCCTCACATGACCACCCTTATAAGCCAAAAAAAAAAAAACATTCAGTATAGCGCAATTCGTAGGTGACAATTCCATTTCAAATGTCAAAATCATGGTCTATTTTTGTTTTCATATTATTTATCATTGCATATCTCGTAACATGTACACTCTTCCTCCTCCTCCATGTTGTTTCTTTTCAAATATTTGCTGGTCTAGCTTTTCTTTGGATTTTAATATATGTAAAAAAACAAAATGTGCAATCAATAATCTATTAGCCAAATGGAAAATTAACATAGTATAAAACTCCACTTCTTTAATTTCTATACTTTCATTCATAATAGAATTAATTAAATTATTGTTGTCAATAATTTGGATTGTTTAACATCGGTGAAATGGCTGCTACTAATCCGGTAAAGGAGCTGAACAAAAAGTATTGTACGATGGAAGGGGTATATCAATATTGTTATTGGGAAGTAGGCGAGGATCAATGTCAATTTGTATGTAGGGCTATAATACCAAAATACGCCCATCTTTTCAAATATTATTGTATAGACTGTGCTACTTGTTCATGTGAATATCAATGTTAGGTTCAAAATATTAAAGATGAGATAGTGATTTGTCACTTTGGCTTTTGCCATTAACAATAATATCGTTGTCAATTGTGATGTAGTTTCTATTTCCAATGGTATCATTATATTGTTGTGGTGCCAATTGTTAGCATCCGATAGCGATTCTTCATCATCCTCCATCATCCTCGGCATGCTTCATAAAAAACTGGAATTGACTCTCGACGGAGGCCTGGTCGCATTCCGCATTCACATCCATGCGGAACTCCTGCGTAGGCTTTGCGCTATTGCTTCTGTCACCCATGGTAGTTTATGATTCGAGGAAACCTTTAGGAAATAAAGGAGCTATTTAATAGAAAGGTCCCCACAGACGGCGCCAATTGATGAGTCTCGATTTTAAGCCCAAGGGATTGTTGAGGCCGCTTGCTTATTGCAGAAACTCACGATCAATAACTTGCAAATGGCGGGAACTAGTTCCCCTAAGAAACTCCGATGCTTAAGTTAATAAAGCGATTCAGAGTTGGTAGTGATCATGATTAGGGTTGCAGTGTATTGCGTACCTTTGGAATATCCCACAACTATGTATTTATAGCTGAGGAGCTCCCTAGTTGAGGTGGGAGAATCCTGAGACGATCTCTTCTGCTTATTTTCATATCTAGCTCGATTGGGTCCCGTGGCCTTGCTGTCTTGGGTCGAGGAGTTGGCTCTCTAACTGGTTAGGGCTTCTTCCTCGAGGATTTGTTTGGCGCCTGTGTCGCTTCAGGCGATTGGGTTGTCCTCCTTTTTAATGGGTTGGGTCACTCCGAATCCATGTTCCATCAGTATCATTTTAATATGTACATTGTATTCATTATGTTTGGAGATAAGAAATATAATTTGAGTACAAATTATTTTCACACACAAAATACTACTTTAATACAATTTATGAAATTTTTTTATACTTACACTCTCATTTTTTTACAGCACACATATTAAAACGATACATTTAAATCAAACATTTGATACATTGCAAATAAACATTTAAATCATTAGTTTAATATTAATAAAACTAAAAGTTATATATTGAATTTAATACAAATCCTATTAATAGTGTACAAGATTAAAAAAAATTCTTATCATAATTTTCAATATAAATTTATTTTATTTATACATATCTTGAATATATCTTTCTATTTACTGTTTTAATTTCTCTTTATTTAATTTAACTTTTAGAATTATTCATTTTCCTTCTCTTATTCACTTATTCACGTGTCTTCCTCGTCATTCTCTCTCCTACTGGAGAAAATATTATGAATATAAGCAGTCACCAACCTTCATCTCTGGACTTTCTCGTTTTGATAAATTTGTTCTATTTTTGAAGTGTTGTATCGTTAGAAAACAGAGAAGAAAGAAAGGGGGAAGAAGGAAGAGAGAAGAGAGAGGAGAGAGTAAATTTAGTAGAAAAACAAGAAAGAAGTAAAGGAGTGGAAAGAGGAAAGAGTAAAGTTACGAGAAAAATTAGAAAAAAGTAAAGGAGATGAGAAAGGTTTTTTTTTTAAAAGTCCAGTCCACGTAAGAGATAAGTGTCACACCAAACATAAAATACTTGAGGGTATTTAAGTAATTTAGACCTAGGCACTGACGTGAAATTCTACTCACGAGCCTCAGTCCTGGATCGATTCGGGCATTTAATGGCTCCCTTTTGAGAAATAATATCATTCATTACATACCAATAATTTATTAGCCAAAAGAAAATTTGAAATAGTATGAAACTCCACTTCTTTAATTTCTATACTTTCATTCATATATAACATAATTATTTGAACTCCTTATTGCCAATAACTTTATATTCTTCTTCTCAATGGTTAAACAGGTCTTGTACAAAGGAAGGGGATTAATAACTACAAAGTTTAACAAAATGGATCTAAGATATAATTTCCCCAAGTGCTCTTGCGCTTCAGTAATCATGCGGCCATCGCTTCAGTATCCATAGATTAATATTGCGTCATAAAACGTAATTATTGCATAAAAGGTTGTCATCTTCTTTAATTTTCTTTTTTCTAATTGGAATTAGGTACTATAATAAATTAATGAAGAGAGATATTACATTAAAACTCTACAACGCAATAATGCTAGTTTCTTAACCAAACCCATCTATCTATTCAGTGTGATCATTCACATTTTTGGTATTTAAAGACATGTATTGCCACATGACTCGCCATGTAGGTGAGGATCAATGATCCTAAGGGTAAAGTGAGATTTTTTTTCTTATCTAAACCCAGCACATCAATATACTCAATGAGTCGTTCTCATTTTCAGTATTTGAAGACATGTGTTGCCACATGTCTCGGCATATAAGTGAAGGTCAATGATTTCTAAGGGTAATGTGAGATTTTTTCTTAATTTTTTATGGGTGCTACTATGCATTGCATACATATTTTCATACATGTACAAGTTGCTCCTAATTGTTGTTCAATTAGGAGCTCTACCCCACTTTGACAAATTACAAAATTTCAAAAATCGAATAACCCATTAAAATACTCTACATAAATTGAAATAGTAATGTAAAAACCGACAACATCTAGTATATAAAATGGGATTGCTAGACAATGGGTAAGTTTTTAATTTCGAGACAAATAGGTACACGTGGGTGGATCAGGCCCGGCCCTTAGGTCAGGGCAATCCGGGCGATAGCTCATGGCCTAATTAATAATTATAGGGGTCCATTTTTTTGTTTATGTATAATATATGTAGTAATATTTTTTGCTTATAAAATTTTATAATTAAAGCTCACATCTATTTTTGTTTGAAATGAGTTAATACAAAAGTGAGCCTCAATATATTTTTATGGCTAAAGGACCAGATTTACTCTGGTATTAAAATTTCATGACCAGAAATAACTTTTCAAAACTTCGTGATCATTTTTGCTCGAATGCATACTTCCGTGATTAGTTATGTACTTCACTCTAAAAAAAATTACTAAATTATCACATTATATTTATCTTTTAACCTTTTTTATTATTTTTCCCCACGCCTCATAAGCTTTAGAACATACACTGATGAGGCGAACCATATAAATAAAATAAAAACTATTGATTTATTGCACTATCTTGATTCACATAGTATATGCATTATCAATTTTCATTTATTGTTCCACATAAACGCTAACCGAAAATTATTACAAACATTAGAAATCATTTACATGAAGATCACATAAAACTATGGGATCGATAGTCTATCATTCGATCGTCAGACAGTCCGAAAGCATGAATGGTTAAACTCGATATTTTAGTGGTTAAACTCAACACTTGTTTTAAAATAACCGTAATAGTTACTGGCTGAAGTTTAGAATCACTAAAATATAGAAAAAATTTGTTTAATAACCTTCATAAGGAAAAAAGATTTCCATAAAAGGAAAAAAGAGATTATTAAATTAAGTGATGCTCATGAACCGTGTAATAAATTTACATTAGAATAACGAAGCAAAATTGTAAATAACATATGCCCAATTTTTGTGTAACAAATTTCTTTTAAAGATAGACATAAATGTTATTAATGCAAACACAATAAATTGAAAGGTTTCATAAAGGGTGAATAGCTTCTAAAATCTTTTTACTTATCAAATTCTCAATATAAGTAAGCCTCAAATGACCACCCCCCACGAGCCAAAAGAACCTTCATCATAGTGCATTTGTAGGTGACGATTCTATTTCAAATGTTGAAATCATGGT
The DNA here is from genome assembly GCA_016801395.1 of Leptodermis oblonga. NCBI lineage: Eukaryota > Viridiplantae > Streptophyta > Magnoliopsida > Gentianales > Rubiaceae > Leptodermis > Leptodermis oblonga. The sequence goes on along the minus strand of CM028750.1, from coordinate 19,738,458 downwards.
CTATTTTCGTTTTCATATTATATACCCCTGCGTACCTCGTAACAAATACACTTTTCCTCTTTTTCTTTCTTTTGAAATATTTTGTGGTCTAGCTTTTGTTGGTTTGTAATATACCAAGGAACTCACTTTGAAAATGGGAAATATAGTCCTCGATCTCTATCTTTAGCAATGAAAATGATGTACTCTTATATGTTTTTGTGCAATTAATTCCTTCCCCATACCTTTAAATCACAATGTTTCTTAAGAAAATAATATCATTTCATTATATAAAGTGATTGTGATGTTGTCAGTAATAAACAAAAAGTGCAACCAATAATCTATTAGCCAATAATCAATTGTTCAATATAGGTCAAGTAACTGCTACTGATCCACTAAAGGAGTTGAACAACAAGACTTGTACAATGGAAGGAGACTGCCAAGAATATTGTTTTTGGGATGTAGCCAATGCTGAATGTGAGTTTATATATATGTAAGGCTATAATACCAAAAGGTGCCCATCTTTTCAAATATTATTGTAAAGATATTGTTTTTTGTTCATGCGAATATCAATATTAGCTAGTTTGAGAATATTAAAGTGTGATGTTGTTTCTATTCACATTGGTACCATTGAAGAGATGGGTTTTTAAGATGGGTGAATCTGATATCATGAATTGTTTTGCCCACATCAATTATAAACATATCTCACAATATAATTTTTCCATATTACGATATAAATATATCTAGGGAGACTTTTTGGTTCAGATTTGTTTCAGCACAGAAATATTTTTGGTTCAGATCTGTTTCATCACAAAAGTATTCTCCTTTCGACTAGAGAGAAATTTGAGGCTTTTTCGGTTTCATCTTACAACAATAAAATGAGTTGTCAACTATTTCTAACCAAACTTCGTCTCTTGCGATGAAATATTAGAAACACTTTAACATATTCCACTCAAAATTAAATTAAACCCATAAAGATTGCACAAAAACAGAACTACAGAAAGCTTTAGAACAGAAGAGAGAAAATTGAGAGAGAAAGATTTTCTGTATTGAATATTGATTCACACCTTACAATTAACACTACAGACTCATATATATACTCACACTTTCAGCGTGCTCATCAGGCTAACTAAGCTAACTATCCCTGATTAATTAACTACACCAATGACAGCTACACAATGAACTAAGCTAATCAAAAAAGGACACCTGTACATTGAGCTAACTAACATTCTAACTTGAGTAAAACATTGACTTTGAGGATGATCAATGCAAGTGGCATGGATAATTAGCTGTCTTGTCCACGTGGCAATGGCAATGATCAATGCAAGTGGCATGGATAATTAGCGGTCTTCAAAGATCACCCGTGATTAAGCAAAGAATAAGTGCATTGGCACTGGTTTTCATCCTCTTAGTTGCGCCAGAATTTGGGATACATTACAGGTTCAGCGACTGGAGAATCCAAATCATGGACAATCTCGACGATGTCTGTACCAGATCAAAACTCCAGCAGTTACAGTATAACTATATCTTACGATATAATTTTTCCACAAAGTAATGTATCTTACTTCTTCAATTGATCTTTGATGAGTCCCATAGCTCTATTACTACACATTGCTAAAATTACTACTATTTATTGTCATTAGTACTACTACCATTTCTAGCTCACTACTATTGGTTTACAACATCAGACAATTCATTCATAAACTGCTACATAGTTTAAGAAAATGGATCCAAGATACAATTTCTCCAAATGCTCTTGCGATTCAGTAATCATGTAGCCATTGTTGTGTGCACTGAAATTCATTGCTTCCAAAATCTTACCAAAACCGTTGATTTTTAACACAAATGCATGAATTGAGGAAGTTGTAGAAACTTTCAGTCCCATAGCCGCCCAGAAATCTCCATTAATAGTTCTTTTTATATTATCCGGCGTTCCCGGAAGATTTATCAACATTTCAACATTACCGGCCTTGAGACCCTTGAGCCAAAACCGTCATTTTTACTCACTGCGAGGCCAGTTGGTGCAGATAACCCACTAAGCAACATTGTCATCTTTGCAGTTTTGATGTTGTACTTGTAGAGCTTCCATGATGTGTCATTTCCATTGATGACCCTGCAAAAACACAAACCAATTTTGCAGTGAGCATTTGAGTCAGTAAATAAATTGCATTTTTATCCATGATAAAATTGGAAAATTAAATCAACCTGTTCTGGAATGTCGTCTCACAATCGGTGAAATAAACGTTTCGCGATGCTTGATCGTTGTCTATGGCATCTAGGAAAGTGCAATTTGCGCGTTTTGATTCATTATTGCTTTCTTTGATTCGGTGATGGGTTTTGTTGATTTTCCTGGAATTTCTTGTTGATTAGAAGATTTATTTGAGTTGGGTTTTTCTTTCTTTAGTTCATTTTGTTGTTTTGATCTAAAAGTTAGGTTTTGATATTTGGGATTTCTTTCCTTTTCCCTACGGCGACGATCTTGGTCGTGACAGTTGATGTTATTGGTGCTGTGAATTTTGTACTAGAAATTGGGGTTAATGCAGGCATGCAAACTTCGGCTCAGAAATAGCAGGCACAGCAAGAAGGGAGAAAAAGAAAACCCCCCAAAAAAAAAAAGCACAACGAAGTTGAACGGTGAACAGACAAAAATGCCCCTAAAAAAGATATGTGAGAGGCACATGAAGGTCAATCTGTTAGTGGTAACAGAGGTTAATGGCGCCATTACATTTTTGGACCGTATAAATTTATATAGCTACATTGCTTGCTAAAAGCAAAAAGTATAATTATCAAAGCGGACACAGTCGAAAAGTACATGTATATTTTTCACTGTTCACTCAAAAAATTACTACAAGTTATTAAATTATCACATTATATTTATCTTTGATCCGCTTTTATTATTTTCCCCCAGCCTCATAAACTTTAGGACCGGCACTAGTGGGGCTGAATGATATAGATAAAATAAATACGATTGATTTATTGAGTTTTGTGATGAAAATACTATTACATGCTTTATCAATTTTACATTTAATTTTTGTAATCCACATAAAAGCTAACCCAAAATTATCACAAACTCTAGAAATTCTACGCATGAAGATCCCATAAAGCTGTAGGATAGTCTCTCTTCCGATCGTCAGACATCCCGATAGCATGAATGGCTAAACTCGATATTTCGGTGGTTAAATTCGACACTTGTAATTTCAAAATAAACGCAATATTTTACCCGTTGAGGTTTAGAATCACTATAATATAGAGATTCGTTAATAGCTAAAACTTGTTTAATAATCTCAATAAGGATAAAATGCTTCAATCTTGGAGGGTTATTGGAGGCGGGTGCAACATTCTTATCACGATTTATCAGAAGGTTATTAACATGCACCCGCCTCCAATCGCCTCCAATAACCCCTCATTAAGGGAGGCGGGTGCGAGCACCTCCTTTTGGAGGTGGCCGCACTGGAGGAGGATGCACACACCGGGCACCAGCCTCCTAAGCCTCTAATAACCCGCCTCCCTTTTTCCATTTTGGGGCAGTGATAGTGATATTTGAACAAAATATTACTAATAATTATGAACAGTTGAAATCCCAGTTTGAAACCTAAAAGGGGGAGGGTTGAATTAAGTTCTTGGAAATTTAAAATTTTCTTCTTAAAAATCAGTTAAAAAATTCTTTTCAAAAACAAGTTCTAAAACCAATTTAAAAATAATTTCCCAAGTGATTGTGTGTGAAGTGTTTAGCTTCAAACATGAAAGAAAATAAGACACACTAAATTTATAGTGTTTCGGATTCCCCTTAAATTCTAGTCCACTCTCCAAATTCTACAACTTGGGGTTTCCCTAATCCATATGAGAGACACTTAAAGGTGTGTCTTAAAACCCTTACAAGTACTTAAGATCATACTCTTAATCCTATAGCTTTTCTCCTGACCTAATCTCACTCTAGACTAGGATTTATACATAATCTAACTCTAGATCGAATAAGACTTCCTTGCCTAATCCAACCTCTTAGATAGAATTTTTCTCATTTGCTAAACTAACTATGGAATATGTCTTTTGCTAAAAGCCTAACTTACCTCTAAGCTAGGATTTCACCCCTTTTTTCTAAACTCAACCTATTGAGTTAGCACTTTTACAAATTGCTACAGCAACCTCTTCATTAGAACTTTTATAATTTCCTACACTAAACCCCTTGAATTTGGACTTATGCTTCTCTTCTTTCTCCCCCTTACTTCATACATAACTCTTTCTCAAAAGTTTAGAACTTCTCCTCACATACAAGTTTGTCTAACACACTTCTGAAGTGTAAAGGACTTCTCTCTTTGTGTATCTAAAAGGATACCTCTTCATATTGAGGTTTACAATGAAGTACAAAAGATGGGCACAAATGGCCTCTTCCCAAAACACTCAAATTCTAGCTCAAATTAATTGCTAATCTAACATGTAGATGGATGAAATTAAGCTTACAAATGTCTCCTGAGTGTAGGAGAGTTATCGGGGATCATTACCCTTCTTTCTAGGTTTGAGGGTACTTATAGAAGTGGAAAAATCGCTTCCAACGGGTAGTTAAAATTCTGCTTGATAGAGGGTACGACGGCTAGGTTCGACGTCAAACTTGGGTGTCGAACCTGCTTCCCCTTTTTGCAATGGCTAGTTGCTTTTCCAAATGTGTCTAACGGCTAGAAGGTTCGACGTCGAAGGGGTGTCTAATGTCGGTGTCGAACTAGCTTTGATGTTGAAAGGCCTATGTGTCCGGTGTCGGACCAAAACAGAAACATCTTCAGTTAAGCATTTATTCTCTTTCTTGTTTCGGCATCGAACTGGCCTTCGAACTCAGTATCTAACATTTAGTTCTGCACTTTTTCCGCTCGCATTTTCTTAAAGACACCTAAAAGCAAAACCATTAAACTAAAATCATATATTTGTTCACATTCATCAAAACAAATATTAAGATCCTAATCTAACAATTTCTCCGTTTTTCTATGATGACAAAACAAATATGTGATTTTATAGAGAAATATAAAGTAAATCATTTAAATACATTTTTTTCTAACTTAAGAACTCCTAAAAGCATGATGACAAGGTAAAGCATACAAATCACATCTCTGCTCACCCTTTTTATCATCATATTATCATTTTAAACTTTAAGATTGAGTGTTCTTCTTACAAGTCAAGCCATTATAAATTTAAGCACTTTCAAGCCAAGTCATTTCAGTATTTTCTCCCCCCTTTGCAAATGCACTAAATATCCATTATAATTCTAAGCCTATGGGTCACTATGTTAATTTTAAACCTAATGCCTATGCTAGTTCTAATTTTTCTCACTCTAAAATCTAGCATACACATTTCAAGAAAAAACTTTACTAATCAAGCAAGAAACATACAAGTTTCATTCAATCAGGGAGAAAGTTAAATATCAACACTGCCACAGAACAAGTTTCAATACACTAAAACCTGGTGTAAGCTAAAAGAACGAGGATCATTGACACCGGACTTCTGAAACCGGTAGTAAAGACAACAAGTTACACCAGTTACAAAGATTTCTAATTTTAATGATAAACTTTAGCACCAGGTATTTGTATAATCGGTGTGAAAGATTATTGAAAAATGCAAGCAAATACGAAGAATCAAAACTTTGCCTATATTTTCAACTCCGCAGCGTGTTTTGCATATAAAAATCAACCATAAATTTTCGCTTTTGTAAGATATTGCCGATACAGGACCTGACCATCGCCGTTGCCTTTCAAATCGAATCCGGCATGGATATACCCACATTCATCACCGACTATATGTAAAAGAAGAAATTTTTTGTTCGGTTATGTTATGGCCGGTGTTGTTTTTAATAGTTTCGTCGTTTAATTTTGTAAGTTCAAAAGAAGAAAACGTCATCTTTCTGGTTCATGCGGAGAAAGCAAGCAAGATCGACCATATTTGTAGGACATACTGTATTTGGCATGATTTTGCAGTTTTTCTAAGTGATTAGGTCGATTCAATCTAAACCTATTTTTTTTCCTTTTTTTTTTTTTTTTGAGTATTGAAAGCATGAAAATGTTACTGGTTGTTTCTTAAGCGTTTAGATCAAATCGGCACCCCTGTAGTCCGATTCGATCTAAACCATGTTTTAATTATGTATGTTATTTTATTTTTTATTTTTTTGGATATTTCTTGAGAGCATGAAAGTTTTACTGGTTTTTTACGAAGTGTTTAGATCGAATCAGCCCCCTACAGTTCGATTTGATATAATTAAACCCGGTTTTATTTCTGGGGGTTATTTTTTTCTGTTTTGTTGGGTATTGTTTGAGAACATGCTTTAATGATTTTTCTTCATTTAAAATTTTATAGGAACTGTTTTCTGCCCTCATCACCTATTTTCAAAATATTTGTATTGAATGGTAGTTGGTGTTGGTAAAAAATTTGGGAATGGAGCATAAAACATTAACTTGTTTTAAACTCTATGGAGTTTCTTGCTATATGTTTGAAGCTCTTTGAAATTTCTTACTATGCATGTATTTACTGTCATTTTTCTGTCATCCTACTAAAGTGAAACACGTATATTTAAGCTAAGAAAAATATGGAAGTAGGACTCAAAAAACTAAAGGCAAACTGGGGATTGTGACATGATAGCCGCCTAAGCCTTTATTGAGTATAATGGAATAAAAATTAGTACCCGAAATATCCGTGAATGAAATTGCGAGAAGCCAACGATAAAAGACACTTGAAAGCTTGCAGCTTAATTGTTTGTTCGAATTTTACTAGTTACTGTTCCTATCAATATGAGAAATTACGTGCTTTATTTTCTTAAGGAAGATTTAATTCTTTTGTTCACTGTAGATACGATCCACTCATTGCTATGCAATTTAATTGTGTTCTCCTGTGATATTCTCTTTTACATCCAACTTAGTGTTTTCATCTTGAATTTGAGAAAAAGACAAAAGTGCCAAATTTGTATTTGCGCTAAATTATTAGATCCATGTGAAGTAACTTTTCTTTTATCTGAGAGTGAATTGTTCTAATCACTAAGTGTTGAATTAGGCATATATTGAGCAAGAGCTAAGAAATTGGGGAAGTTATGGGAAACCATTAAATTGGGAGTTTAGATTAGGCAAATAAATAAATCTTAATTTAGAGTTAAGTTAGGTAATTGATGCAAAATTTTTAAGTGAAGAGATTGAATTTAAGAAAGTGAAACACACATGTTTCATAGCTAATAAGATTAGACAAATTCCAAATACCTAGATAGTGGGATAGGATCTTCAAAGGCGAATTCTATGATATTTTGTTCCTTATTTTGATTGGTTTGAATGTCAAATCATTTCTCATACCACACTCCCAAATTTTACCTCCTGGTTCTATTAGAATAAACTTAGTTTGAACGTGTCCAAGAAATTCAATGAATAACTCATGTTCATTCATTAGAATAAATTTAGTTTGAACTTGCCTAAGAAATCCAATGAATAACTCGTGTTCAAAAACCATGAGGTCAAACTGCTCTAGTTCACAATCACTGAGATTAATTGCATCTTATATCCATGCGATCCACCCATTTTAAGGTCCTCAACTGAATGACCACGTATCAATGAAGAATCCTGAGCACAAATGGCGCCCCAAGCGTTTTCCACTTGGTGAACCACAATGGAAAAGGGTTGAAGCTAGAGGAAGAACTTCTACTAATTAACCTCAGGAGCTAGGTTCTCTTACCTCTAACAGCAGCATCAGGTTTAGTGAAACACAGACATCAACAATATTTTGCTAGGAAAAAACAAAAACCCAAGCAACCATTATTCAATTTCTGGGCTATTATTAGTACGCTGGACCAAAAATGACTAAGAGCAACCATTCTATAGTTTCGGGGCTATATGCATTCTTTACATCAAAAAAAAAGGAGCAAGAGCAACCATTGTACAGTTACTGGCCTACATGTCTATGCTGTGCAAAAAGGTCTGTAAGAACCTTAGCAAGTTGGGCTCTTACAGATTGGTTATACTCTTACATGAGCAAAAGTAATGTATTTCTGCATCTTATGTTGGGTAAGATAAGTTATAGGTGCATCAAGGTGATGAGATCTTCCCTGCTTATTTCTCTTTTCTCCTGCGGTCCCCTCCCGCCAAAAGCCTTTCTGGCCAGCAGTTTCTTGTTCTCCTGTAGCTCGAGGATCCTTTCCTCGATAGTGTTCCGAGCGATGATCCTTACAATCTGCACTTCTTCTCTTTGTCCAATTCGGTGGACCCTGTCCATCGCCTGCTCTTCTATAGCTGGATTCCACCATGGCTCTAACAAGTATACCTTAGAAGCAGCAGTCAGATTTATTCCAGCACCAGATGCTTTGAGACTTGCAAGCAATAGAGTAGCTCCTCCATCTGGTGCTGGAACTTCAAATTCCTTGATTATTTTTGCCCTCCTTTTGGCATTCATTGAGCCATCCAACCGCAATATCTTGAATCCAGCTGCTTTTAGAGGCTCTTCAAGAAGAAGTAACATTTTCCGAAACTGCGAAAATATTACTGATTTTGTTGTTGGGCTCCGTTCCCTAGTTTCACAAAGACGTTTTAAGAGAACAGCAATTTTGGATGAAAAACTGGAAGAGGTACCCAAATTATCGTCTGTCTCTGAAGCCTTTGGAGGGGAAGAGAAAAGGTCAGAATCAGATAGTTCATGACGGCACAAGGGGCAGCAGGCTGTTGACCTTCTTATGGCTTTAAGGATGCAAGCTTGGCAAAAGATGTGTGCACAGCATGTAATCACTGGATTAGTTGGTGGACACATACAAATTGGACAATCAAAGTCTTCACCTTCTTGCAGCACAGAAAGCATCTTCTCCAGCAGTTTTGGATTGTTGTTCACATCTGTACAATTTCATTGGACTAATAAAGTGAAGGAAACAAAAGAGCAAAAGGTTTTTATGTATTGCTGTACAAACAACTTAGATTAACAGCCAGAAGTATGCTAATAAATGCAACCAAAAGGCTGGAAATAAATGAAGCATTGTAGAATCACAACACAAGCAACTCAAAATCTAAAAGTAGGGTAACGTGTATTAGAAACATATAATTTACCTTCAAGAGAGGGGAGCATCTCTCTGATATCTGGAGGGCACAAGTCCAAAGCATTGCAGACTTGCCGAAGCCGCACAAGGATGCTCAGAACTGTTGAATAGTTTCGAACTAAATTTTCACCCAATATATAATGCTTTATAATTCTCCGGGCCTCAGCTTCCATCTTGTCATAAACATCCCGTTCTTCATCAGAAAGATCTATGACAAGAGTCTCTACAGATTTGGATGGCAAACCAACCAAAGTCTTATCTTTCGTCCTCCTTAGAGCTATACTTGCCATAAGAACCTGGATTGACAAGGTGAAAATCATAGGGTCTTTAAGACAATGAGACAAGTGCCAAGGCATATTTAAGGGAGGTCCTTGTGTTACTTTGGCATGCCATTCCAGCTAAAAATAAAGCCAGTAAACTTTAAGATAGTTGCAAATATAAACCAATATACTTTCGATATGTGTAATTCATCAACCCATTGCATGAACTCATAGAAAGGAAGTAGCAAGAACTTGGAAAAGTAGCAGATGTAGTGTCCAGTCACCTAAAACCTCCCTAACAGGTTTATGTTAACAAACAACAGATGCCAGCCTACTACACTTATTTGTGTAGTGTGTAGGTTAATGACAAGGAAAATGCAAAAGGTTGATGGATGGACCCCCGAAAATTAACTAAAAGAGGTGGTTTAAGTAGAGACAGTTGGAAGTTTTCCATACAACATATGCAGCACTCTGTACCGAACAACTTATACCTCTAACACAATTATAGAATTATTTCCAAATTCCAACTGAATAAGATGTCAAAATGATGAGAAATCTCAAAGAAACAAGATCTTCTGCCTCAAGAGAGAGAAAAATGACCTCATTGTAACTACCCAAATCATGCAACATAAACAGCAAATGTAAATCTCAAACTTCTTGGACCAAGTATGGAATTTATTAACTAAACTTCATTTGATCAGAATGCAAACTAGAAGACGCAAAAGAAACAGAAAATACTGTCCTTTACCTGGAGCCAGGAGATACCCTTCTCATCTCCTGAAGCAAGAGGTCTTGCTATCAAATTATTCCAGTAGGTCTTATCTGATAATGGGTCAAACCGCAAAAATGCCAACAAAGAGAACAAATCTGAAGAGCTGTTCTGTATGGGTGTTCCAGTGACAACCCACCTTCTCTTTGCATTTAACTTTGTAACTGCTTGACTCTGCCGAGCATTGGCATTCTTAATCAAATGTGCTTCATCCAAGATAACTCGCCTCCACTCTATCTTCTTAACAGGAGAGTCTTCCCACGCATCTTCAGCAGAAAGAATAGTGTATGTAGTCAGGACAATATCATGCTCACAAAGCTTATTAGCATCTTTAGTTCGGTCCCCATAATACATATACACCTTCAGCTTTCCAGGTACAGTGTGCTCCCCTAACTGGGTAATCCAAGCTGAAAATACAGATGGTGGACAAACAACCAAAGTTGCTCTTGAACATATATTATTGGCAGCATCAGAATCACCTGATGACTTTGACTTTCTGCTGGTGTAAGTTCTTGGAAATACATCACTAGATGTATTTGAATCACATATTGACTTTCCTCTGGTGTCACGCACTTCTACATCCTCTGTTCTTTGTCTCTTTTCTGGATCATTACTGCTTCTACTTATTCTTCCCCTTTTTGACCCATTACGATCAATGATAATTTTTTCTTCTTCACCCACAGTTGATGCATTTCCAGCATTCACATTATCAACTGATAAAGGACAATCATCACAAAACTTATCAAAAGCAATCAAGGAAAGCAGAGTAAGAGTTTTCCCCAGTCCCATGTCATCAGCAAATATTCCACCTTGTAGAGGCGCAGGCCTTTCATTAGTAAGATGGTTTGTTAACACATTGCAATAAGCTCCATCTTTTACTTCCCAAAAGGGAGGTAAATCACAGGAGTTCTCCCTGTGAACCAGCCATCCTAGCCCTTTCTTTTGGTGAGAAAGAAGCTCAGATTTTATAACATCTTTAGGTGGCTCTAATTCATCCAACACTCCAGACTGACCAATTTGCTCATCCAATAGCTTGAAGATCTCATCAACACTTTTGTCATCTTCTCCATCTCTTCTTCTTTTCATCACAGCAGCTTGTGATAATGCAGATGCTGCACTGTTCTCAGACAACAGCTGGAATCCACCATCTGAAATGGCTGATTTCACTACATCAAATGCCTCAACTCTAGCAAAAATGTGAACTTGGCAGGGTATCCTGTACCTATTTGCCCTTGCTGATGCCTTTGGCACAATTCCTGCAACATACACCAACACAGCATCAAATTGGAAAATCTAACACAAAAGAAAACCTATTAAGCTTCAAACATTTCAAAGGGAAGGGCTCAGGGGCATGAACTAGCTCATTTGCCACAAATTCACCTAAACTGCATTTCCAAATCAACTAACACAAAACATCAGGAGAGAAGAAATTCCATTAAACCCTACATCAACATAAACCTAAAAAGAATAAATTAGCACAAAAAACACATCATTGCCTAAACATAGAAAAATAAAAGAAACAAACTAGCATCCCAAACGGATTTATTGATCAATGATGAAATTTTTCTAATTCTTACCTTTTAATTTTTATTATTCAATAATATATATTTTTAAATAGTCTCCATTGTTATAATAAAGAAAATATGCTTTCTTCAATACAATAAGAATCACTAATTGTCGTCACCATCCGGACAAACACCTCTTCAAACAAAAATTTTTGGTCTACCAATAGAATATTACACCTTATTCCATAGAATGCCCAGGTCGATCAAATTCCGGCACGGTTTCTAATTAGCTGACAGTGGCCAGTTGCGGTCCAGTAACCAATTCCTGAACCGGTATGGCAGGCCGGTTCAAATATATGACATCGGACCCAAAAAAAAAAAAAAAAAATTAAATGTCTTAGTAGAAAGTGGGACCCATCCAGTCAAAGGTCAACCTTCGATGCTGACGTTGAAAATACATTTGAAAATTAAAATAAATAAAGAAAACGGCTGGACTCCCATACGTTAATCAACCGAACGACACCGCACCGCCGATCTCATAACGCCTCCTCCCTCACCACCATTTGCGGTTTGAAAAAAAAAAATCGATTTTAACGAAGAACAAACCAAATGATAAAATTTGTAGAAACATCAGAAAATTCACCCAGATAATCACATGCATGCAAATTATTCGTAATTAAATCCCCAATTGACCGAATTCGGGAGGAAAATTACCTTCGACATTGATCAAGTGGGCATCCATCATCGGGGCGAGGACTCGGGCGGCGGTGCGTTCAATGTGGCCGACTTGGACACCCCGCGTGTTCAGAACGCGAATTGCATTCTCGTCATATGCGTTGAGCGGCTCCCGGACGAGCCCCACCATTTCCCGGCCGCTGATGGTGCCATTGTAGTACTGAACTCCCACTACATTTGCGATTATAAAACCTACCAAATAAGTCTCCGTCGGAGAGTCCTGAGACGGCAAAGGCTGAGGCGGCGATGATGACGATGAACCTACCGACGAAGATGACGACGACACAAACCGAACGGCGGTGTTCCTATTTCCACCGTCATATGCCAGCTCTCCCTCGGGTGAAAGCGGCCAACTGTCCAAGTCTAGGAACTCTTTCACAGGGTCCTCCCCTTCAAGAGCGCCGATGAATTCGGTTTCCGCCATGTCCTGAATTGAATGTTCTGAGTGCTATTTGTTTTCTCTGTCGAAAATTGAGGTTTTGGGCAGTGATTTTGCGGTGTGAAGTGAATGAGAGTAGTGATGGTGGGGTGAATGGAGGGGGGTTTTATTTTGAGGCGGAAAAGGCATAGAAAAGCCAAAGAGAAATTGTTTTTACTTTGAAAGTGGGGGTGGTTTGGTAGAGTTTTGAAAAAGCGGCAGGGGGGAGGGGGAAGACGTGGAAGGGATGGGATCTAGTTCTACATAGGTAGACGTCAGCTGTGGGTCGTTTCTCTTGAGGGCTTATTTCACTATTCAGTTATCAGCATTTAATCCACAATAAATAATAAACAAAAATTAGGAAAGTAAAGTTGTACTGGAATTTTAGGTCATGTTTGGTAACTTAGCTCAAGGGTCTCTTCTTTACTAAAAATTTGAGTTTTGATTTTGAAAAAATAGTTTTATAATGTAAAAAGTATATTAAAAATGTAAAAAAAGGTATATCTGAATAGTAAAAATTGTATTAAAATGATAAAAACTTATTATAATATATTAAATTTATGTTGAAACTAAAACTGAAACCAAAACCAAAACTTAAACAACAGGCCCCAAATATACTTTATAATAATTTTTTGTCATTTCCAGTAAGTTTTTTTTTTACATTTTTAACAAATATTTTTATATTTTCAATACACATTTTATATTTCTAATGCAATTTTAACATTTTAAAATCCCAATTCAAACCAAGATTTAAAGCAAAGATTGATACCGAACTGGTAAATGTTACTCCCTGTGTTCCATTTGAATTTTAAAAGTTCAATAAGGCCTCGTTTGGTAGCAAGACTAGATTCAAACATTGGTTTGGATTGTGATTTTAAACTATTAAAATTACATTGTGAATGTAAAAAGATGTATTGAAAATGTAAAAATATTTATTAAAAATATAAAAAGACTTATTGGGATTGATGAGAAACTATTATAAAATACAAAATGACGTTCAAACCTGACTTTGTATCATGTTACCAAATAGCGCCTAACTATTTTTAAATCACCAAATACAATTATAAAGTGAGACTATTTTAATAAAAAGTAATTATCTACTACTAGGACTTTTTTGTTGTTGCTATAAATTACTATTGATGACTTTGTATAATTCATACTTCGTCCTTCCATTAAAAAGAATTTACTTTTGAAAATGTCTAATTTTTTTTATAAATTTTACATGCAAAATCTAAAATAACTAATTGGTCACCATTTGTTCCCTTAAGGTCATCTCCAACTCCACGCAAAAATTGCACAAGGAGGAAAAGACAAAAATGCCGCATGGTTGGTTGCACCAACCCTGCGACATTTTTTTCACACAAACATTGTCGCCCTAGGTATTGAGCGCACTGTTTCATGCTGAACATTATTTTTTCTCAAATTTTTTTATTAATTTTACGAATTGTAAATTGGTCCTTTTTTTAACCTAGTTTTATATTTTAGTATTTGATATTATGAAATTACATATTGTTTATTATTTTTAATCCTACTTGTTATCTAATTGATATGTTTTTAATACTATAATTATTATTAATTTATTATAAAAATTAATTAAGGTACTTTTTTTATTACAATACTCAATTAAGTTTAAAAATTTATTCTAAAACTATATGAAAAAATTACTTAACTTTAAAATTTTCTTAGTTCACACTAAAAATGATTGGGGTTTGTTTTGTAACACAATGTAATAGTATAAAAGTAATAAAAATGAATATAAAAGGAAGTATATATATGTGGAATATTCATTTTAGAGTGAAAATTAGAGTTGTGGTTACTGTAACTATGAAAATTTGAGGAAAATGTTATACTTTATTTTTGAGCAAGCATTGGAGATGTCCTAATATTTTTAATTTTTAATTGTGAGTTTATTGTGCACCACATATGGTCGGTTTGGAATGCTAGTTTAAAGCATGTTTTGGGTTTTGAAACCCAAAGCAAAACCATAACCAAGTTTGATACTGGGCCCCAAAACATATTTTGAAATCTTGTTTTTGAAAACAAATTTTTTACCTAACACCCGACTGCTAGGTTTAGGTGTGATCTTTTCTTCAGACAAAGAAGGAAAACATAATAGTTTCTCTGTTCATAGCGATTCTTAGCAAGAACAGAGCAGATTCACATGAATCCACCCATGGTTGTCTCTCACCCATCAATCTGTTTCTTTTAGGGATGGGTTTTGAAACCAAAGCAAAACCAGAACCATGTTCGGTACTGGGCCCAAAAAACATATTTTGAAATCTTGTTTTTGAAAACAAATTTTTGACCTAACACCCGACTGCTAGGTTTAGGCGTGAGCTTTTCTTCGGACAAAGAAGGAAAACATAATAGTTTCTCTATTCACAACGATTCTCAGCAAGAACGGAGCAGATTCAAATGAATCCACCCACGGCTGTCTGTCACTCATCTCACCCATTAACCTGTTTATTTTCGGGTGGTTCAGTTTCTATTTATTCAATAGATCTGCTCCTATTTGCTCGTACAACGTCGACATTGGAGATTTCGCAATTAATCAAAAATCATCAGCGGCCAGCGGCAGTCACACCAACTTCGATTATACCGTGAAAACACAAAGCTAGGGGGTTGATCTTTGAATTGGAAAAAGAGTGGATATGTAGTGTCCCAAATGAATTGACTTATTCAAAAAAGGCCTTGTTCTTTGGCCAATAAGTTTATTTGAGATCTCACTATCAACCACTTGGCCTAAAAAAAAAGTAATCTTTCTCGAGAAGTCGGTTGATTAGGGTCCAAGTGTACCGGCTTGGTCCGGTGTAGGATGAACTTATAATCATGGAATTGACTCTATTATTCGACTATAAGTTCATAACCCTAGCCCATTCCCATTTTGGGCAGAGAAATAAATGAATTCCAAAGATCTTGGGCAAATCCAAAGATGGTTTTCCTATGCGTTCATCACAAAATATTTCTAGATCCCAGTATACCCAATGCCAAAAAGCATAAATCAAAAAACACAATATGTGCACCAGCTACACCCTCATAACTCGAAATACCCGGATTTGTTGCCGTACCCCATGAGATACTCCAACCACCCCACGAATTCGTATTTCCTAAACAAGTCTACTAATGTAATTTTGAACTTGAACACCTAAATGCCCTTCAAAAGAAAGTAAATAGATACGAAACATAAAAAATGCGGTTAATCCCACAGTAATCCAAGCTATTGCAAAACTAGTTTAAAAAAACCAACTATCAGTAAGAATTTCATCTTTGGACCAAAAATAAGCCAGCGGTGGAATACCACAAGTAGAAAGTTTACCTATTAAAAAAGTGCTTTTGGTAACTTTTTTGTCAATAACTTCAGACCATTCAATCAAATTCAAATAGTGATTAATACGTAATCGATCAAACATGACTTGAAAACGGCTCTTCTACTTAGAAATGAAATGTTCCAAATGTTCTTGGAAATTCTTGCTCTCATTAGATCCTTTGTATCTATATGCATCAAGATCCCGATTCATGGATCTCTTGGTTTGAGAAATTAAAATAAGAGGATCGAACCATTTCTTCTGACTCTTTTTCAATTTGATAAATGTTGGTTGACAATTTGAATCTAAATCGAGCAATCCGGGATATTTTCTACGTCCAAATGAGTCTATCTATGTTTCTGCTTTACGAATATAATATTTTTTGGGCATTTCTAATTATATCGAGCCTTATTCTTATTTTTTTGCAATGCTCCAAATTCTACTTGAGCATCCAAATTTGGGTCAATACCAGCAAAAATATCTCTGAACAAGGTTCTAACACTATGCCAAAAGCTGCTGAAACAAAGGAACTCTTCCATTTTGAAAAACCCCTTGTAACTATTCTTTTCGATTATAAACGATGGAACCATTTCACAATTCATAGTACAATCTACATGATAATAATTAAAGCCCCTGCTAATCCCTTCGTCAACGGGTTTCTCTTTTTCCAGGAGTTTGTCTTCAAATTTTTAAAACCTGTCATCTCTTCCATTGTTTGTTTTGTAGCCCTAAACATTGTATTAGTCGAGTATAAGTGCAAAGATCATCTTCGGATGGGGCTAAGAAACTGGAGTTTTCAAGAAATTGTATTTCAAAACTTTTTTTACCAAACATTGATTTTGAAAACAATTTTTCAAAATCATGTTCTTTACCATGTTTTGAAAACATGTTTTCCAAAATATGGTAATGAAAAGACCCATAATTATATTAGTAATTAAGGATAGAAAGAGTAAAGGGATGAAAACATGATTTTCCTATTTTGGAAAGTTGGCCCTTCTCAGAGAGTAATATAATAATTATACTTCTTAGGTTATTTTTGAAGTGTCACAATTGATATATACACTAATTTAGAAAATTAATAATCACCTAATTTACCATTAAGACTTTTTCGGTTGGCATGGAACTAAAATTCAACAATCATGTGAATTTTTGAATTTTAATTTCCAAAAAAAAAAAATACTTTACTCATCTCATTTCAATAACAAGTATTTTTATGCTATTATTTCATTTGCACTATTAGTTATGAAATACTTGTGAAATTTTATTAATAACTTATGCATGTTTATCATAATTATTTTTATTCTCAACTATATTAATTTTCAGTTTTTGTTACTCACTCACTCAAAAGCATAGTGAAATGATATAGGCATGTTCTTTATTGAAGGTTTAAGTTTTGGTTTTTGAAAAATAGTTTTATAATATAAAAAGTGTATTGAAAATTAAAAAGGTATAGCTGAATATTAAAAAGTTGTATTGAAAATGATGAAAGCTAATTATAATATATTAAATTTACTTTTGAAATCAAAACCAAAACATAAAGAACAAGCCCATAACAAGCAATAAGATGACAAAATCACCCTTAACAATTGATCATAATTGTCACTATAAATAGATAATTTTCTCTTTTAATATGGGAAATTGTTCAAATAAACCCTTAATATTTTACCCAATAACCAAATAAACTTCCCATTACTTTTAGAACAAAAAATCCCCCGAACGTTACAAAAAGGGCTAAACTATCAACCCCCCCCCCCCCCCCCCCCGGCTAACCCATTGCCACCTCACTTATTTTTGCTGAGTTGGATGCTTACTAGTAGGTGACTGATCAACTGATCCGCCGATAGTGTACCTGATAATTTGGAGATTAATTGGCAGTTCTCGCGGGGATTTTGCCCAAGGTTTGTATTAATTGTGCAGAGTTAGGAGAACAACCCAATTGCAGAAGAGATGCAAAATGATGGATTTTAGAAGCACATAGGCATCCAAGCGGATCCGTCTGGAACGACCTAAGGGGCTGACCTCGGTCGGACGACCTGAGGGTTGACCTCGGCAGTGGCCTACCTGCAGTCCAGTGTCACTGATGCGCGATAGGTGGCACAAATGACACGTGTGAAGATGTAGAGATGACACCGTGACTGAGCAGAAGGTGGAGGCTGACGTCACGCCAGCTCGGCGTTAAGTTGGAATTCAACAAAGCTATCTTACGGGTCAAGAAACCAGAGAGCAAGGAGGAAACACAAATAAGTAATTCAGTGTGAAACAAGGAAGGAGAATCCAAGGAGGAAAGAAGAAAATCGGAATTCCAGTAGCAAGAGATCTCCTTCCAAATCTGAAGTGCGGAATGATTAGTCTCCTTATTTTATTAGGAGATAGTTTTTATTCCAAATTACTAGTTCATAAATCCTATATATATATATATATGGAACTTGATAGACCTTTTTCCTTACATTTTTTTTGACATAGACCTTTTCTTTTACGCAGTTTTACGTATTATTTTTAGTTTAGTTTTCGCTTCGGTGTTGCCCTCAAATTCCATAGCGTTGTAATTAATTGATTTGGCTTTTGAAGACACTTAATCTTTACTGTGTTCTATTCGTCGGTTCAAAGTTTCCGACTGCACAGGCACTTTAATCCAGTAAAGTATTTCGTATTTTCCTTATGATTTATATTCCAAGTTATTACTTTGATTATCAAGTTATGAGTAGCTAAATATATTGTTCTAGTTTTATGTATTGAAACCCTAATCCATGCATGTATGAAATTTGAATTAATCTAAGTCTAATTAACTATGTTCTTAAATTAATCAGTGTTCTTAAATCTAATTACTAAGATTCTATTAAAACTGATCACCTTAGTTTAATCTGGTAGAGCCTTCGAGTGGCACAACCTTCGGCCATGAGGTACTATTAATTGAGTAATAATTCCTTGAATTACGACGATAAGAGTTGTTAGTGTTAGGTTTCTCTAGATCTTAATGCTGCTAAATAATTAATTAGGTGACTAGCGGCTTAATTAGTTAGTTGGTTAGAGAAGTAATCTTGACTAGTTGGGACTTGCGGGGATTATCGAGAAGTTAAGGAGAAATGGGGCTATGACTAGCAGGTGCTCGCGGTAATATATAACTAACCGGTATAGGATAATTAGACGACTTAAGTGTTCATGATTGCATTCATGTGATGAAAGTAGATTACATAATACTAGAATACTTTATCTATAATTTATACAAGTTAATTGTTAATTTTGTTTCTCTTAAGTGTTTGTGACAAACTAAAGGTCTCTTAAGGGACACAAAGGTAACGACTCATCAAAATAGTTACTAAACCATTAATAGATAAATAGAAATTGAGAATATCCGTCCCTGTGGATCGATCCTGACTACCATTGTATTAGATTTATTTAATCCTTTGATTGCAGGTTAAAAGCAGTATAATTACTGTGTTTGCAGAGGTATACGACAGCTCTGTCATCAACCAACTAGGGACATGGCACACATTGTGTGTTTCTCCATTGCACACAAGAAAACACAGCGGCGACAATGAATAAGGGAGGTGGAAGCTGCAAAAAGTTCTAGTGGTGACTGCTGTTAACACTATGGGAGGAGAAAAATCTGAAGTATTCCAGTGAGCAGTGGCGCTTCGCAAAAACTAGAGACTAAAATATGACGACGGTGGTAGGGCAAAACACAGCATCTGAAGCAGCAGTGAAGAAGAGAATAAGTAGCACCTTCAGAAAAAGAGGGAGACCAATGCAGGACAGAGAGGTAGATAGCGGCGGCTATGCGGTAGGGGAACAATTATGACGGCGGCTGGGTACATAAAAAAGATGAACGAAGCTTCTTATTCATTGAACAAGAATCAATAGTAGCAGAGACACCCTTCAAGAAACCCTACTACAACGGCAACGAAAACAAACAAGAGGTCTCAAAAATCTAAAGTAGTGAACGGAGGCTGTGGATTGTAGTAGCAGTAACATAACCAACTGGAGAAGAGAGACATTAGATTAGGATGTTTTGTGAGCAGCCTGGTGACATCCTAGCTGAAATAGCAGCAACGGGTGGAGGTTGGGTAGTGGTGGTTGGTGGTAATATACATGTAAATAAGGTGGCAGTACTGCCCTTAAGGGTATTGGGATTGGAAGGTCTTGGAATCAAATTCCAAGGAACTTTCAAGGTGCAGTGGCAGCCGTTTGTAGGTATATAAGAGCGAGCAGGCAATATTATTGGACATAAATAAATTTAAAAAAAAAACATTATTCATATACGGTTTCCACATCATTCACTGACTATTTCATTCAGCTATTTTACCATCTCATCATTTTCATTCTATATAAGTTACAAGTGATTTATTTTGTTAAGTAGAACATAATTAATACAAAATAAGTAAGATAGAACATTTTGATGCTCTTCCAACAAATGTATGTTCATGACAACAATGTATCGGCGTGCAGTGTCAATACGCACAATTCGAGCGTGTGCTTTTTGGGTTTTTTTTTTTTTTTTTTTGTGTTTTGGTGGGGTGGGGGGAGGGGGAGTGGTTCTTGCACATATCAATCACATCTCCATTAAATTTTTAAATTTAAAAGTATGAGTTTATAATAATATTGTTACCTTATAAAGTATAACTCTTTATTCATGAAGTACAAGTATCTCAATGGAAGGAGTATCACCTTTCCTATCAAAAGTATATCAAAAGTATCACTCATGCATTCAAAAGTGTAAGTCTTCCGATCAAAAGTATTAACATTACTTTCTAAAGTAGTGTAGAACTCTTCTTTTCATAAGTATAAACCTAATTTGGAAAACTATAAGTCTCAATCTTAGAAGTACCACTTTTCCTATCAAAAGTATCACGTTTAAAAGTATGAAATTTTATATCAACAGTGTTTCTTACTTTTCAACATAGAACTCTTTCTTTCAAAGGTAAAGTCTTAAATTTTTTACTCAAAATAAAATTGTACAAATGTAAAATTACATTTATAAATAGGAGTTTTATATAATGTTTGACTAGTAAATAAGATGTTAGATTTCTTGAAATTATTTATGGAAGTTTATATTGGCTATGTCAATTGTTGAAAGTACACGGAAGAAGATAAAATTGAATGTAGTGGAAAGTTTTAGAGTCAATTAGCAATTTTACAAAAAAAAAAATTGGTAAAAAAACAAAAATGTCGAGAAATGAGAGTTGATACACGAGATCCTCAAACTAGTTACCAAAACTTTAATAGGGAAGTGGTGCGTGAGCTTAAGGCTATGTTCTTTTCTGTTCCATTCTAGAAAAATCATCACTTTTTCCTCCAAAATTTTATATAAAGAAACAACATCATTTTTTACCAGATTCAAAATTTAAAATTTAAAATTCCTTCTAAATCTCTACTCGCATAACTTCAAAATATAACATAAGCATTACATTTTTCCTTTTCTTTCCTACACAAATCTCCAAAAGAAATTCTTTCCAACAAAATATTTCTTTCTCAAAACAAAAATTTCTCATTTGCGTCTCAAAGAGGGGTTAGAAGGTTGTTGAGCTATCATAAGTAGAAAAACTTGGGATTTCAAAAGTTAAAGTTGTCTATATGAGTTATACTTTAACCTAAATTAAATATCACTTTGGAGCAATATGGTTTGTTGTATCTTATAGCACATTTTAGTTTTAGTTAGATAATGCATTGGTGTTGACTTTCTAAGCATAACATACAAGGTTAAGTGGTAAAACATGGGATAAAATCAAAGAATTAAAGTTGAAAATATTAGAAGGTGCGATGTTTATATTTTTAGGATCAAAATCCATAAATTGTACTCCCTCTGTCCCACTCAAAGAGTCCACTTTTAAAAAAATTTTTTGTCACATTTAAAGAGTCCACTTTGAATTTATTTACACTACATACCCTTACTAATATAACATTGTATGGTTTACAATTAACCCTTACTTCTAAAGTAAGGATATAAGTGAAAAATATGGTGGTAAATTACTTATTTTAAGTGTTGTACCTCACATCCTATAATAAGTTGTACACATTTTAAAGTAGACTCTTTGAGTTGGATGGAAGGAGTATATGTTTTAGTCAATTTTTTTATGTTAAAATGCTATTGAAAGTATAGAGCATTTTGGTTAAACTGTAAAGCTTTTTCTTTTTTTGTAATTTTTTATTTACAACTATAAAGTTGAAAACAAAGCATGAATGGAAAGAAAGTTGGAGGAAACATGATACTTCTTTGTTTTTGTTACATTCGATATGTTGTTCTTCAGCTATTTGCCTAAGGAGGAAATGCAGAAGGATAGTTGATGTATTTCGTGGGTTGGACTAGTTAAAGGAAAAAGAGGGTGGGGGAAAGACTTAGTAACGGGTTTAAAGAAAGGGAAAAGTTAAAAATTCTCCTTCAAATTTGAGAAAACTGCAAGCATCTCTTTCTGTGGTTTGGCAATATTATTAAGAGTGAATTGCTTAGTTGATTATGAATCTTTGTCCATGTTACAGAAATTCACACGATTCTTACAAACTGTTTTCATTACAAACATTCAAAAAATGTTACAAAACTTGATATTCCAGCAAGTCCCTCCGCTAACCCACAAATGGAAGCAAACTTTGAAGGGCAAAAATTGTTTGATTACATATTTCTTTGTCTTGCATTTCCCTTTATTTTACTTTTATTATGAAACGAACTCCTAATCTTTAATTTTTGACATTTTTGTCCAAAAATAGATTATGTTGTATAATAATATTACTAAAATTGTAGTTATTCTCAATATTATGATATATTAGTAAAATATAACTATTTTTCTTCTTGTTCAAAGAAAAGTTGAGCCGCAATTTAAGTAAAATAAAATAATAGGGGCTAATTTGTAAATATATTGTTCATCATCTTCCCCAATCTTCTTCTTCTTCTTCTTCTTCTTCTTCTTCTTCTTCTTCTTCTTTCTTTTTACTTTAACGGCGCTTCTGCGCATCCCGAAATTCAACGTCTACATTCCAGACCACTGCCTTTATGATCCCATTGATATCATGAGTATATCTTTGAATCCCAATGACGGTGCCAGAAAAACAAGAAGGAGTAAGAAGCTGCAGCGGCCAACAACTGGATCTAGGCGGTGGTGTGTGAGCAGCCGGAGGTGAAATGCACAGAAAAAGTGATGGGTCGGATGTTGTGGTTCGAACGACTGGTCAGTGGCGGAACCAGAAATTAATATTAGTGAGGGCTAGTGTAAATTTTTTTGACTAAATAAATGTATTTAGCGATTAAATTTTCCAACTCACTATTATAAAAATGATAAAAGTATATAAATCTTGATGAAACATTAGTTCTAGTTGTGTTCGTGCAAAAAAGAGGTGTTAACTGCTACATTTGCTTTTTAAAAAAATTGTAATATTTACTCATAATTTAAAAATAAATGGCTTGAGAAAGTAAATGTAGCAAAAGAAATTAGGAAAGAAAGAAGAAATATTTAATGGATAATAAGGTAAAAAAGAAACAAGAAAACTGAAGAAGAGGAACAATTGGAATAGGGTGCGTTCTTATCTCTTGAAACCAGAGCGAAAACTAAAATAAAAAAAAAACGGAAAAAAGAGTTCCAACTTTTTTAATTTTTAAAATTTACCTTACTAAAAATTACAATTACAACTGTAAGTAAATGGTTAGGCCTTTTGAAAGGCGCTAGAGATCTACTTAATTACTAATTAGCCCATTTTAGATATTAAAAAAAAATTAAAAAAAAAGATGGCAACTCAGATGGGCACTCGGTGAAGAAATGAAGTTTGCAAC
The DNA here is from genome assembly GCA_016801395.1 of Leptodermis oblonga. Taxonomy (NCBI): domain Eukaryota; kingdom Viridiplantae; phylum Streptophyta; class Magnoliopsida; order Gentianales; family Rubiaceae; genus Leptodermis; species Leptodermis oblonga. Next base: position 19,714,700 of record CM028750.1, on the reverse strand, counting down.
TCCAAGTCTGCAACAACACCCAACAAAATCGCAAAATTGCAAGGAAACAGAGGCAAGTATGAACAACAGAGGCTACGATTGGAGATATTCAACAACAAAATATTACAATTAAATTAAAAGGTGGGCAGTGCAGTTGGACGTTAAGGGATGGGGGCTGATGGTGTGATTGTGGTGGGGGCTAGAGAAGTGGAGGATATGAACGATGAGCATTATTCTCCCAAGCTGGCAGCAAGCTTGGTGGGGGCTGGAGCCCAGACCAGCCCCCATTTACATCTGCCACTACGATTGGTTGCAATTGTAATTTGGAGAAAATGGATAGAGGTCACATCGGTGGAGATTGGTGGTCATCGATCTAAATCAAGGCAGTTTTTGGAGAAACCGAAGCGCGGCGGTGTCGGAAAAACAGGAAAGAGGAAGAAGCTGCGGCCAGCGACTAGATCTGGGCGGTGATGTGTGAGCGGGCGACGATGAAGTGCACATAAAAAGTGATGGGTTTCATCTTTTTACTTGGATATTTAGCAACATTTTACATAAGTTACTAGAAGATAAAGTGATGTCTTTATTTCTTTTAATAACCAAAACATTTGTTGAAAGACATTTTTGCCCACACAAATAGGCTTTCGCCAGTGTTTTGAAAATCGAATCGGACAGGGCGGTCGGACTGGTTCGATCGCGAACCGGTACTGTAGTCGGTTCAATTACTTTTCTAAAATCGGAAATTTAGAAAACCGGTCAAAATTGGTCAAAACCGGGTTGAACCTACAAAATCCGATTTTTTTCCTTTTCCTATTTTTCCAGCGTTTTCTTTCTTTCCTTTTTCTTTTTCTCTTCCAAATCTATTGTATTTTCTATTTTCTTTTCTTTTCTATCAGTTTTTGAGTAGAAAATTAAAGCTTTTACTTGTAATCAATGAATCTCATGTAAATACATTGTTGTTTTGGTTGATATAATATTTTTATTTTAAAAAAAAATTGAAGAAATGAAAAGAAAATACATATATAACATATTTACAAATACTTTTACCTCAAATACATAATTACCTCAACTTGTATGTATATATAAAAGTTGAAATGAAAGAAGATGAAGAAGAAATAAGAAGAAGAAGAAACAAGAAGTAGCAACAGCAGAGAAGAAGCAGAAGCAGGAGAAAATGGGAGGAGGGGAGTGGGCGGCGGTTGAAATGGGGAAAAGAAAGAGAAGGTTAATATATTTAGGTGAAATGGTATTTATATATTATTTCTATTTTATTTTTTAATTTTCTTTCTTTGTTGTCTTATTCATATATGTTTATTTCTTTTTTCTTTTTAATTAAAATAATTTTCAAATAATAAAAAAATTTTAGAGACAGATCTTATTCTTTTAAAACTTGTTTGAGTCCTCTCTTTTAAATTATAAAATAATACGTACATAGTATTTAAAATTATAATAAATATATTTATGACATCGTGATGATGTCACCAGTTCAACCCCCGATCTAACCGGTCCGACCCATTGACTCATGAACCCATAGCTTTTCCAAATGGATGCCCGGTCTGATTTTTAAAACATTGGCTTTTGCCAAGCATCTAACGGAGAGCATAGATGAATGTCATGTTTTGTAACGTTTTTGAAAATTTTGAATAGAAAAACAGTTTTCAAAAGGTAGGGTCAATTTTCGTAATATGGTCAATGGTTCGTGACCAACTGAGTAATTCACTCTATTATTAATGCCTCTTGAATTTGTATGTAATATAAAAAAAATTCAATAAATTCCTTTTATCATAGTGAAAAATTAAAAGATATTTTGATTGTACTCAAGGGATTGGCCCAATGGTACATCCCATGACATTTAAGGTATTAGGCTGTGTGTGATCAGGGATTGAATCCGGGCAACTCCCAATGCTTGATCTCCACAATCCAATGCTTTATACGCCTTAAAATGTTACAAAACTTTTTACATTTATAGGCATAACATTATATCTATTATTTTAATTAATTTGTCAATTCCAGTAATAACCTTTAAACTAAATATGATACTAACATCACTTTTATCAACCTAAATTAAGTATTGGTGCTGTCACCACCACCTTTTTCCTAATTATTTCCACTATTTTTTCTTCATCACTATCCCTGGCTAACTCTATTTCTTCTGAGTGAATTTATTATTTTTTGGACAATAAAATAGACTTTTGGGATGAAACAAGATACTTTCAACAATAAATTAAGAGGCATACTAAACGCAGTAACCGTTTTACTATTCGCAATAACATTTCCCTGTGAAAAGACAAATGCCCTTGGCCAAAAAGAAGAAAACCGGGTACTGTTCACCCGCGCGTGAACAGTACCCAATTAGAAAAAAAAAAGTGAAGAAATACCGCCGGCGGCTGGCGGTATTTCCGGAAAAAATACGGCTTTCCGTTAGGGGAGACAGTCTCCCCGGCCGAAATGTTGCAAAAACAGAAAAAAAAAATGTCCGGATAATCACAGATCCGGGAAAAAAATCCCCCCGAATGGGTTTTTTTCCCGAAAATTATAATGAACGGGTATATAGAGAATTTATGCAAACTAATTTAAAGTAAGAAAATAAATATAGTGTTTACTTATAGTGTAATATGGATCGTACTCGGGTAATTCAGACTTTTTACAAGGGAATGTTACTGCGTTTAGTAAAATGGTTACGGGGAGACCGGCAGTATTTCTTTAGTTTTTTTTCTAACCGGGTACTGTGCACCCGTGCGTGAACAGTACTGTTCACGACGGTGAACAGTACCCGGTTTTCTTCTTTTTCTTTTTTATTTTAGGCTAGGGGCATTTTTGTATTTTCATAGGGGAATATTACTGCGAATAGTAAAACGGTTACTGCGTATAACAATTTCGTAAATTAAATGTTTTCAGTGTTTTTCAACTGCCGTAGGTGATATTCAGTACAACATTGACATGACAAAGATCATCAAAGCCGAATCATTTTATCTCATACTCTTATATCTTTTTCTCTTCTTTTGGTTTTTTTTATTCCCTTTATTTGTAACAATATTGAATTAGTATACTCTTAAAAGACATTTGATATTAATTAAAATAAGTTAAATTTGAAGGGGTTTAATAGGAGAGTTTGTGTTAATCAAACACTGGAAATTGATGGTTTCAGATTGCAGGAATAAATTATAGAGGAATTGAGTAACAATTGTGAGAAAATTAGTGATAAAAAACGGGTACAGTTGTAATTAGGGGTGAGCAAAATAATCAAAAAACCATTTGAACAGTTGATCCAATCCGAAATTTCGGATCGAATTTTTTTTCTGGATAATGTTCTGTTTCGGATTTTTTTTTGGATAGTCCGAAACCGATCCGAAACAAAAATTCACAAAAAAAAAATGCTAAAATGAATTTTTTTTTAAAAAAAAAAAAACCAAAGAGAACCATGGATTTTGGATCTAAAACCACGAGTTCAGATAAAAACCTGATCAGAAACCACGCCATCGGATTAAAATCAGAAACCGATCCGAAACTTCGGATTCGGGTCGGTTTGGAGCGGATTCAGATTGGTTTTCCTTTTGCTCACCCCTAGATGTAATCATGATTTTTTTTAATAACATTAAAATTATTTATATGCCTTTACAAGTAATTTAAAATTTTTTAACACCCTAACTAAGAAAAGAAATTATTCTAAACAATAAAGAGGTGAGCTCATGAAGAAAAGAAAAAGAAAAAGAAAAAAGAAGAAGACTTAAAAGTGGGCTAAAGAGAAGAACCGGGCTGGGCTGATGAGAAAGAAAACAAAGACGAAAATGAAAATGAAAAGTTGGGCTTTGAAAGAAGGAGAAGACAAATTAGCCATTACAATTGGATAGAAAAGTTTGGTTTGAAGGAATATGATCCATTGGATGACTTGGATGTGATTTATAGTCTCCCCTCTCAATGATGCTTTTAAGGGTGAGTTCTACTCATGTATCGTGGCAGTGATATTAAAGCATACAAAAATATCAAATCAATAAAGGGAAGTTACAAAATTGTTAATCAATAACATTATAATATCATCAATGCTGGATCAAGAAGATAAAAATTTTAATTTTTAATTTCCTATCCCTCTATCTTTTCCTATAACATAACTCGAATAACCCGATTCAAATAAGCTGAATAATTTGTAATTAACCTGTTCAAATGAACACCTTTCTTTTTGTACGTACGAGAATAAAGTGCGGCCCATAAAATTTTGGCTGGAGATTCCTTCTTCATATCAAAATTTTTGTAATCAGATTTTGACTTGGGTTACATTAAGGGGCCGCTTGGTTGGATGTATTTGAACTCTGCAATGGAAGTCACTTGGTAATGAATGCGATTGATGGTGCTTGGTTGGATGTAATGGGAATCAAAATTCCTCAATCAATCCCTTAATTCCAATACATAATCCCCCCTATGTATTCACCCAACCCCATTGAGGATTACCAAACCCTTTTTTTTAATACCCAAAAAGCCCCTCAGTTTTTTTGAAGAGTTAGTAGCTGTAATTTTTTTTTTCAAAAATGCCCTTACTTTTACTAACTTTATTACTTCACTTTCTCTCTCTAACATTATTACTTCACTTTCTCTCTCTAAATATTTTTCTCTCTCTAACTTTATTACTTCGCTTTCTCTCTCTAAATTTTTTCTCTCTCTAACTTATTTACTTTGCTTTCTCTCTCTAAATCTTTTCTCTCTCTAAATGTTTTTCTCTCTCTAACTTTATTACTTCATTTTCTCTCTCTAAATATTTTTCTCTCACTAACTTTATTACCTCACTTTCTCTCTCTAAATGTTTTTCTCTCTAACTTTATTACTTCGCTTTCTCTCTCTAAATGTTTTTCTGTCTTTAACTTTATTACTTTGCTTTCTCTCTCTAAATGTTTTTCTCTCCCTAACTTTATTACTTTGCTTTCTCTCTCTAAATGTTTTTCTGTCTCTAACTTTATTACTTTGCTTTCTCTCTCTAAATGTTTTTCTCTCTAACTTTATTACCTCACTTTCTCTCTCTACATTTTTTCTCTCACTAACTTTATTACTTCACTTTCTCTCTCTAAATATTTTTCTCTCTCTAACTTTATTACTTCGCTTTCTCTCTCTAAATGTTTTTCTCTCTTTAACTTTATTACTTCACTTTCTCTCTCTATATTTTTTTCTCTCACTAACTTTATTACTTCACTTTCTCTCTCTAAATTTTGCTCTCTCTAACTTTATTACTTCACTTTCTCTCTCTATATTTTTTTCTCTCACTAACTTTATTACTTCACTTTCTCTCTCTAAATTTTGCTCTCTCTAACTTTATTACCTCACTTTCTCTCTCTAAATTTTTCTTTCTCTCTAACTTTATTACTTCACTTTCTCTCTCTAAATGTTTTTCTCTCTCTAACTTTATTACTTTGCTTTCTCTCTCTAAATGTTTTTCTCTCTCTAACTTTATTACTTCACTTTCTCTCTCTAATATTTTCTCTCTCTAAATATTTTTCTCTCTCTAGCTTTATTACTTCACTTTGTCTCTGTAAATTTTTTTCTCTTTAACTTTGTTACTTCACTTTGATTTTTTCTTAATATAGTTGAAAGGGTAAAACTGAAATTTTAACTAATTTTGATTGCTAATGATAAGCTAAACCAAGCACTATCAATCACAATGACACATATTACACAATTTTAACCAAGTACAATTGACTACTCAATCATTTTCATTGCCATTGACCCCTCAATCATTCCCAATGTCAATTCCATTGAGGAATTTCTCCCAAGCGCCCCCTAACTTCTTTTTAATTTTGGGGCATGTTACTTGCAAGATATTTTTTACTAAACACATGACACTTTTTAAAATTTTAAGTGACGAAAAGACAATAATATCCTTATACATTTCTACCCTCATGAATATTTTTACCTACCATTTTTACCTACACCCTCCATCCTCATAAAAATTGGCCTGGCCAAGGCAATTAAACCTGTTAAAATCGCCTGGTATAGGCGATTTTATCACAGGCAATTTTACTCCATAGAATCGCTTGGCCAAAGCGATTGTAGTGGAAACAATCGCCTATACCAAGCGATTGTTTCCTCTTCAATCGCTTTGCCCAAGCGACTGAAGCCGAAACAATTGCCGTCCTTTGGCGATTTTTTCTGCTTCGATCGCTTCGTCCGAGCAATTGTCCCCACAGTTTGGCCACATTGTTTTTGGGGAAAATCGCTTATAAGTAGCGATTTTTCCTTAAAACATCGCTAAAGGCCGGCGATTTTTCCATGTTACCGGTAAAATCACTTGCCGTAAGCGATTGTTTTTGGAAGCGATTTTTCCAAAAAAAAAATCGCCAGTGATGGGCAATTTTTCAAGGTTCATTCGCTTGGTCCAGGCGATTGAACCTTGAAAAATAGCCCCTCATTGGCGATTTTTTTTTTGGGAAAACCGCTTGGTCCAAGCGATTTTCCCCACAGTTCGCCGGAAAACTATTTTTCCGGTGAACTAGCCCAGAATTTACCCTAAAATTAGCACAACACAGCCTGAAAACGCAAATGGAGACACCCAGAGACTGATTGAGCGAAGGAGATGGCGATGGAGATGGAACCGGAATCCGACGGATTGAGCGAAAGGAGAACTGGAATCGTGAAGGAGATGACCGGCCGAATAGAGTTGGAGTGCGAAGGAGATGAGGATTGCATATGCTGTAAAATTCCCCAATTTTACAGCAGAAGGTAGTAGAAAAGGGAAGGGCGAAAAGGGAAAATCACGTCAAAATTTTTTTAAAAAGTGTGTTGCGTTTAGTAAACGGTGTCCTTCAAGTAACATTTCCGTTAATTTTAAGCAAAAAAAAAAAAAAAAAAAAAAAAAAAAAAAAAAGAACTTGCATTATAAAAGGGTTAACACATCCGCCTCTTCACCCACACTATGCCATTTCATAAAATTCTCATCTTAACAACTAATCAATCCGTTCTTCACCGTCCGATAGATCAAAAAAAAGAAGCGTGCTTATTCAAGGTTGTTCCTTTGCTCGATAATCCTCGCAATTTTTGCATCTGGTAAATAATTTCACCATGTTAATTTGCACTCAGTTTCCATATTTTTTAAAACCTTTTTTAAGCCCTTTTGAGTAATTAAATGTGATGAAAAAATATATATGCAGGAATAATAATTTCAAGGGAAGTGATTGGAGCAAAAGATTTGAAGCCTCCTCTTAACTCTTGCCAAACAGATGAAGAATGTAAAACTTACTGTGGGGATTGAATGTAGTTGTTTTGAGGGTTTTTGTGTTACGGAATGCCCACACAAACACAACCATCAAAACCTCAAATTGGGAATTCCCTCAATAGATTAAGAGAATGAATAACTATGTGGTGATCTTTTTATGTTTTTTTTTAATTTTATTTTAACAAAAGCAATATAATGTATTAATGGCGCTGGTAATCATTTAGCAACGTTTGGAACACAACTGTCTTTTGATTTAGTTAAGAATAATAATAATAATAATTACTTAAAAAACACATGACATATCAAAAAATGTGTTATGTTTAATATGTTTTTGAATTAATCTGCTGGTCTTTTTATTTTTACTAATAATAGTTTCAGACTCAAAAATTCTGCCAGATATCATGTTTGAGTTGACGAGTTCCATATTATCATTGCTTACTCCCGTTTAACTTAGATTTGAAATCGATACACTTCAATTTAACTCGTTTATATCGTATTTGGATTTTTTTTTTCTTTTGTGAAATTGGAAATCACTAATGTTCGGTTTGAGTGTGTTGACGTTTCCAAATACTCTAATTTTGATTGCTTAGCTAGAGAAAAATAATAATAATTAAAAAAAAAATCAATCTTAACCATTTATATCTTGCACTCGTGCTATATCAAAAATTATCTCCCATCAATGTTAGTATAAATATATAGGAAGGGGAGATCACGTATCAGCTATCAATATAACAAAATATAAAATTTTATTAAAGAACTTTTTGATAAATGTTACATTGTAGTAGAAAAATATTTGCAGTCCAATTCTGCCAATTTACGAGGAATTACATTTTCACACAGAATTTAGTACACATTTTCATAATTAATAATGTTATATTTAATTATTGGCAGAATTTTCAACAAATATTAATTAAGGTTCAATACCATATTTACTATGGTATTGAATGCATTACCAAAATCAGCATGTAATGCCACTATCAAATAAGATTCTGTAACGGACCGTAATCGTACCCATTAATTAAAATATAAAATCGTAGAACAAGAATTAACTAAAGCTAATAAATATGAAAATAAAAGTGAAGTTACACATAGATGAGTCAATACTACCATTAATATTCGATAAGACAAAGGAGAAAGAATGTTCATTCTCTCTATATTAATTAACTTCATGCAATTAAGGTTTGAATTCAAAAAATAACATAAAATTAACTTCATGTAATTCACAAAAAAAAAAAAAAAAAAAACCCAACATTATAAACTTTATCAAGCATACAAAAATATCTAATTAATATGTAGAAACGACTTTATATATATATATATATATATATATAATAGAAATGAATTAAAGATAGTAAATATGAAAATAAAGCGAAGTTACATAAAGATTAATCAATAATATTATAATATGATCAATGCTGGATCAAGAACATAAGAATGTTCATTTTTGATTTTCTATCTTCTACGTTTCCCTATAACATAATTAGAATAACTCGATCCAAATAAGCCCAATAATTTGAAATTAATTAGTTCAAATGAACACCATTATGTACATACGAAAGAGATCACGATTGTGTTGGTTCACCTTTATGCCGGGGTTGCTCGGACTTTGTTTGTTTCGAGAATATTTGTATTCGCCAAGATAAAGAGAATGAGAATGAAAATGAGCATGTGATATGAGAAATTCCTCAAATAGATTGAAACTAAGAGAAAAAGAAGAACTATGAAATTTATTGTTTGAACATTAATTGATGTAGAATGCATTATGGTTCACGAACGGTCGATTTCAATTCCATAAAGGTATGAAACCGGAACCAACAATTAAGGGACGGTTTTAATACGGTTTATGAATTGGAGGTTCCGGTTCTTTTTTTGACCGTCTTTTTTATGTTCGAATTTAGGGGAAAAATCGGACATTTGTTTTCATTTCGAATCAATATTTTATCTCTTTTAACATTTTTATCACATTTACAATAAAGTAGGAGTAAGTTTAAAATGAAAATTGGAATACCAGAATAACTATTATTAAACTTCAATAACAAACTAAATTTGAAAAAAAAAAATTAATACAAACAATCGACTATATACAATTTATAAACATAATGAATAATTCAAGAAAACCAGCGAACCATCTTCATGATTCCTACAAGTCATGAACCGTAATTGGCCCTTGAAGGCGCAATTACAGTCTTGGTTCAGAACCACGAGGCCGATATAAAAGAAACAGGAAAAATTTCTATGGCAGAAGATTTTCACACAGAATTTATTACATATTTTCACATTTAATTTATTGGCTGAATTTTCTTCAAATATTAATTAAGCATATTAGTTCAATATTTACCATTGCCTTGAATGCATTAAAAATCATCAAATAAGATTCTGTAACGGATCGCACTCTTACCCGTTAATTAATATATAAAAATGTAGAACGAGAATTAATTAAAGCTAATAAATATGAAAATAAAGTGAAGTTACAAATTTTGACTTGGGTTACATTAACTTATTTTTAATTTGAAGCAAAAAAAAACAAAAAACTTGCATTATAAAAACGGTAACGCATGCACTTCTCCACTCACATTCCTCCATTTCATAAAACTCTCATCTTAATTAAAAAATAATCAGTCCGTTCTTCACCGTCCGATAGATGGAAAACAATGAAGCATGCTTCTTCAACGTTGTTCTTTTGCTCGCTAATCCTCGCAATTTTTGCATCCGGTTATTAATTTCACCATTTTAATTTGCACTCAGTTTCCATATTTTTGTTAACCTTTTTTAATTAGCCCTTTTAAGTAATTAAATGTGATGAAAAAAAATATATATGCAGGAATAATAATTTCAAGAGAAGTGATTGGAGCAAAAGATTTGAAGGCTCCTCTTAACTCTTGCCAAACAGATGAAGAATGTAAACCTTTATGTGGGGATTGCCCAACCTGTGTTTGTTGGAAGGGTTTTTGTATTAAGGGATGCCCACAAAATCACCAAAACCTCAAATATTGGGAAATCCCTCAATAGATCAAGAGAATGAAGCAATATGTGGTGATGTTTTGATTTTTATTTTTGAGATGAAAGCAATATAATTTATTAATGGCACTGGAAATCGTTCAGAGACGTTTGAAATACATACAATTGGTGATCTTTTGATTTGGTTAAGAACAATAATAGTTACTTATTAAAAAGACATGACAAATCAAAAAGTGTGTTATGCCTAATATGTTATCTAATTCATGTCATTATTTCTCCTAATATCATTGGTGTTGGCCCATTTAACTTAGATTTGAAATCGACATACTTCAATTTTAATTTGTTTATATCGTGTCTTTCTTTCTTTCCCCCTCTTCTCTTGTTAAATTAGACATTACTAATGTTCGATTTGAGTGTGTTGAAATTTTTGAGTACTCTAATTTCGATTGCTTGATTATTCATGTCATTCATCATGATATATTTAGTAAGAAAACTAATCAAAACTCAATCTTATCTATTTATTTCCCATCGAATTTAATTTAATAGGAAGGGGAGATCACGTATCAGCTATCAATATTACAAAATACAAATTTCATTAAAGAACGTTTGATAAGTTTTACATTGTAGTAGAAAAGATATATCTGTAACCCAGTTCTGTCAATTTTCACACAGAATTTAGGACACATTTCCACAATTTATAATTTTATATTTAATTATTGGCTGAATTTTCTACAAATATTAATTAAGGTTCAATACCGTATCTGCCATGGCCTTGAATGCATAATCAAAATCAACGCATCCAATGCCATTATCAAATAAGATTCTGAAACGGACTGTAATCTTACCCATTTAATTAAAATATAAAAATGTAGAATAAATATGAAAATAAAAGTGAAGTTACAAAGGAGATTCTCTATATAATTAATTCTCTCTATATTAATTAATTTCATACAATTAAAAAAAAAAGGAAAAAACCCTTCTTACCGCAGTATTATAAAAACCTACATCAAATACGCCATTTCCACAAAACTCCACGTTCTTCACCATCCAAAAACAATCAATGAAGGGTCCTTCGATGTGGTTCCTTTGCTCTCTAATCCTTGCAATCTTTGCATCTGGTAATTAATTTTAATTTTTTTTGGCCCTTATTAATTTTCATCATCTCTTTGTTTTTTGATGGGTTTTAAATGTGATTTATATATAATATTTTCAAATCATGAAGTGATTGGAGCCGAATATCTGAATCCTTCTCTTGGAGACTGCGAAAGAGATCAGGATTGTACTGGTAATCCTTTATGCAAGGGTTGTCCAATCTTTGTTAATTTGTTTCGAGAATATTTGTATTCGCCAATGTCCACCAATACAATGAGAATGTAATACGATAAATCCCTCAAATAGATTGAAAGCAAGAGATAAAAGAACTATGAAGTTTATTGTTTGAACATTAATTGATGTAGAATGCATTATGGTTTACTAACTGTCGATTTCAATTTCATAAAGGTGTGAAACCAGAACCAGCCATTGAGGGATGGTTTCAGTACGGTTTATAAACCGGAGACTGCCATTCCATTTACTACTGATTGCCCTATTTTTTTCAAAGGCTTATCCAAAACCAACGCATTCAAGGCCATTGTCAAATGAGATTCTGTAGGATCGCAATCTTACTCAAAACGTAGGGAATTAACTAAAACTAATAAATATGAAAATAAAAGCGAAGTTACAAATAGATGAGTCAATAATACCATCAATACTAGATCAGACAAAGGAGATAAAAATGTTCATTATCTCTATATTAATTAACTACTTCAGGCAAATTAGTAAAACGACATTATTCCACTAACTTTTAAAGTACAGTGACATAGTTTTGATACTTAGATTGAATAAGATAAAATAATATATAAACTCTGGCAGAAGATTTTCAAAATCAGATTTGGAAATTCTGACGTTTCCTTCTCAATCAGATTGTTTCTTGGCTTATAGTATTAATTAAATTCTCGTAATTTATAATAATAATAATAATAATAAACCCATCTTAATTACCTCAGCATTATAAAAACCCACATCAATACGCCATTTCCAGAAAACTTTCCCGTTTTTCACCATTAGAGAACAATCAATTAATGAAGCTTCCTTCGATCTGGTTTCTTTGCTCTCTAATCCTTGCAATCTTTGCGTCTAGTAATTAATTTTAATTTTTTTTAACCCTTAATTATTAATTTTCATCATCTAGATCTTTGTTTTTTGGTGGGTTTAAATTAAATGTGATATATATATATATATATATATTTATAATTATTTATGCAGGAATAATATTTTCAAATCATGAAGTGATTGCCATTGGAGAATCGTGTCCTCCTCCTTGTTGGGACTGCAAAAAAGATGAAGACTGTAGAGGTTCACCAAAATGTAGGAATTGCCCAACCTGTGTTTGTTACCTTCAAAAATGTATCGGCAATTGCAAAGAGAATGAGGATGTTAATCTCTCAAATGTATTACCTTGAAATCAAGAGAATAAAATAACTATGCAATTTATTAGTGTTTGAACATTGAATGGAGTAGGTAGACGTGACTATGGTTCACGAACGGTCAATTCAATTTCATACAGGGATGGAGTTGGAATTGGAATCGGCCGTTTGGGAATGGTTTCGGGCCGATTTATGAACCGGAGGTTCTGGTTCCTGGTTTTGGTCGATTTTTTTCCTCAATTCAAATTTGTTTTAAAAATAAAATAAATTAGAAATTTTGTGAAATAACGTCTTGGTTCAATACAATGAGGCCAGTGGAAAAATAATTTTTAACTCCCCACAATAAATATTTATTAAGTTTAATTAATCTATTTTAAAATCAAATAAAAAGTGAATCGTAACTTTTCTATTTCAATATCTTCTTGCTGTGTTCATCAAGGTTATTAATTTGACCATATCAAAATGAGAACCAAAAATAATTTTACAAAAATTTCGTGCGTGTCTTTTCTTTTCCATCGTGTTTTACAAAAAAGTTCATAAATCTAGTATATTAATTATTAAATTATATTTTTTAATCAACATAGAATTGTTAATGATGATGGATTCTTCTCGATAATGTAACATATTATATTAAAAGAGAAAAAGAAAAAGAAAAACAAAACAAAACAAAACAAGAGATCGAGGATAATTAGTAACTTTAATTATTAATAAATTAATTCATAATTTAGTAAACGAAGTGCATCACTTTTGTAGTTCTAGCACAGACAAACGGATTTCCCGCCTACACACTCTGCATATGGTATTTTCTTGCAATCCTCGTCAGTTTTGAAGGTATTTTTCTCCTTTCCTAAATTTTCTATTCGAGAGCCGATTGCAATCGATAAACTGATTCCTAAATTATTAGTGTTGACCCGTTTAACTTAGATTTGAAATCGACACACTTCAATTTTAACTCGTTCATATCGTGTTTAGCTTCTTTTTTTTTTTTTTTTTTTTTGTGTGTGAAATTAGAAATCACTAATGTTCGGTTTGAGTGTGTTGATGTTTCCAAGTACTGTAATTTTGATTGCTTGATTATTCATGTCATTCACCTTCATATGTTTAGCTAGAAACTAATCAAAACTCAACCTTAATCATTTATATCGTGTGCTCGTGCTGTATCAAAAATTATCTTCCATCAATATTACAAAATATAAAATTTTATTAAAGAACCTTCGATAAATTTTACATTGTAGTAGAAAAAATATATGCAATCCAATTCTGTCAATTTACGAGGAATTACATTTTCAGACTGTTCGCATTTATTACACATTTTCATAATTAATAATGTTATATTTAGTTATTGGCTGAATGTTCTACAAATAGTAATTAAGGTTCAATATCGTATTTATCACGGCCTTGAATACATTACCAAAATCAACGCATCCAATGCGATTATTAAATAAGATTCTGTAACGGACCGTAATCTTACCCACTAATTAATTAACATAAAAACCGTAGAACATGAATTAACTAAAGCCAATAAACATGAAAATAAAAGGAGAGAAGTTAGAAAGGAGATAAAGAGTGTTCATTTTATCCCTCTATATTAATTAACTTCATGTAATTCAAAAATAAAATATCAAAAAAAAAAACCTTCTTACCGAAGCATTATAAAAACCCACCATTTCCATAAAACTCTACGTTCTTCACCATCCGAAAACAATGGTCACGGTTCCCGAATTTTCTGATTTTCAAGAACATTTGTTTTAATTTTGATTCAATATTTGAAAACAATTTTTATCAGATTTACAATCTTTCCACTATTATTATTATTATTAAGTACTAATAAGTTTTAAAAACAGACAGAAAGAGAACATTAGAATAGCTATTATTAAATGATGATCCATACATATTTACAAGGTGATTGATTAAATCAAAACTATAATTACCAACTATAAAAGTTAAAAAGTTTTTCAATAGAAAACTAAAGTTAAAAAAAGTATATAAATAATCAACTATTAAAACATAATTCAGAACTTTTTTTTTTATTTTAAAAACCATGAATCACTTGTTTATGATTTTTACAAGGCGTGACCCGTTCTCGGCCCTTGGAAACAATTACACTCTTAGTTCGGAATCACGAGGCCATTGGAAAAGAAATATTTAACTCATTCACGGTAACTATTTATTAAGTTTGATTAACCCATTTCAAAATCGAATAAAACGTGAATTGTATTTTTTTTTTCTCACTCAATAACGCATTCAAAGGAATAAAAATTTTACCTCATAAATTAGAATTACATTTTCACGTTTCCCATTATCAAATGTGGAACCAATCCACCTTAATTGATATATCAACACTTATGTTTTGATATTTGCAAAATAAAACTTTAAGTCAATTATCAAATTATATTTTTTAATCAACGTCTTATTGTTAATGACGACGGATTTTTTTTCTTCTCTAATGGAATATATTTTATTGAAAAGAAAAAGAAAAACAAGAGAGGGGTAGTAATTTTAATTGTTCATAAGTTAGTAATACAAGCGCATTCCCCATCTACACATTCTGCATATACTGTATCAGGAGGGCACATTCCCAGTTTCTTGCAATCCTCGACAGTTTTGCAATGCTTCTTCTCCTTTCCTAGATTTTCTGTCGAGAGTCGATTACAACCGATAATCTCTTTTTCCTTCCGTCCGACGGAAGACTGCAAACCTGCCGTGCCATGACATTTTCATCACTTCAGTTATTATACAAAATTAAAATGTATTCATCAAAGAAATAAAAGATATAAAGACTTGTGGATTGAAGAATTAGATGTTGAGAATTATACTTTGAGCAATAAGCAAGAAAGTGAGCATGAAAATAATTTTGATTGACTTCTTCATGTCGAAGTAGCTGACTGTTTCCTGTTTATGATAATATCAACGCGCAGTGAATGAATGCTTTTGTGATGCTACTCTACTGAGGTTGTCTAAATTTATAGGAAGTTTGATTATTATTAATAATTTTTTATACTAGCCAAATAATAAATGTGAGGTATTTAGTAAGTTAATATGTACTTCAGCTGTTGTCAACAGTAAATAATAAATGTGAAGTAATTAGTCATTTAATATGTATTTCATCCGTTTTAAAAAGGTGTCAATTGTTTTCAACAGTAAATTAATAATAAATGTGAAGTAATTAGTCGTTTAATATGTATTTCATCCGTTTTAAAAAGGTGTCAACGATTTTATTTGTTATGAGAATGTTTTTTAATATTTTATGAAGAGGTTGCCCATACTGTTGTTAGGAGAGTATTTGTATCCTCCAATGCAATGACAGGGAGAATGTCAAATGAAAAATCCCTCAATAGATTGAAATCAAGAGAATAAAGAACTATGCAATTTATTAGTGTTTGAACATTAATTGATGGAATCGGAATTGGAACTGGGCATTGGGAACAGTTTTAGGCCGGCCAACCGGAGATTTCGGTCATAAAGCGCAGGTTTTTTTTTCCAGCTCGAATTTGTTTTACAAATAAAATATAATTTTGAAAATTTATTTTAATTTTGATTCAGCATTTTATTTGTTAACATTTTTATCACATTTAAAATCTTTTCACTATTATTAAATACTAACAAATTTTGAAAGAAAAAAAAATAGAACACTAGAATAACTGTTATAAATGATTCATATATATTTACCAGTGATTGATTAAATTAAAACTATAATTACCAGCTATAAAAGTTAAAAAGTTTGAATAAAAAACTAAATTTATAAAAATATACAAACAATCAACTATTAAATATACAATTTATAAAAATAATTAATAATTAGAAAAATCATGAATAAATTGTTCACGATTTTTACTAGAGGCTATAGCTTGCTATACCCAAAAGGATAAATGTAAAGCAATTATAGAGAAAGGAAGGTATAAACCGAAACAGATCATTGAAGGGATAGTTCCAAGCTTAAAGTCTTAGCTTGAAACTATGAGATTGCGGGAAAAGAAATATTTAATCACCCACAATAACTATTTATTAAGTTTAATTAACCCATTTCAAAATTGAATAAACTGTGAATTGTCTTTTCTTCCCACTCTAACACATTCAAAGGAATAATATATATATATATATAGTTGGTATTATAATATTAGGTCCCTAGAAAAATGAAATAAATTTATTTTAGGATTTTCTGATCTTTTATAAAAAAAAATTAAAATTTTTTATTTCTTTTTTATTGGTTTAGGATTTTACGTACTAAACATATGCGTCTCGATAAATATATAAAAAGAACTAATATTATAATATTGTGTCCACAAAATAAATTATTAAACTTTGTATAAGGTTTAATTAACTATGTAAGCCTTGATAATTAGTATTATAATAATAGCGTCTAAAATAAATCTGCAAATTTTGTGTAAAATTTGATTAAACAAGTGAATTTTAACAGATATATGAAAGTATTATTATAGTTTTAGAGCTTTAAAATTTTTGGCCATTGGGTTGTGGTCTGGGTTGATCGTGAACCCAGCGTGATGATATACCATTAATGAATAACATTCATAAGGGCCTCTTTTTTTCCTCCCCCTAATCCTTGAAACTTAAGACCCCTTGTGGATCTCAATCCCAATTTACAACAACTTGGTATAACTCCTCGAATGATGTTTCAAACTTGTACCCTTGCAAAAGTCCTTCCGATCTAAACATCTAATAGCAGTCACACGTTTTACTCACAAAAAGAGTCCATTTTCAGCCAAAAAATAGAAGAAATTTTTGAAAAGACGTGAAATGTAGTTTTATTCATGAATCACTTGTTTATGATTTTTACAATGCGTGAACCATAGTTTGCAAAATCACGATCCTACATAGGTTCGATTTTGGTGCAGGATCAGTATCGATATGATCGAATCATAGGATCGTAAAATCATACACAAAATGTGCAAGTATAAAATTATTGATAAATTATAAAAATTAATCTTATTTAAGTCATTTTAGCAAATTTTTATAAGATTAGATAGAATAAAAAATGTGATCGATTTGATATTTTGGGATCGTAAAATCGTACGATCCTACGATACGTATCGCAATACGGCAAACTTTGGCGTGAACCGTTCTCGGCCCTCGGAAACAATTACACTCTTGGTTCAAAATCACGAGGTCATTGGAAAAGAAATATTTAACTCATTAACGCGCGATAACTATTTATTAAGTTTAATTAACCCATTTTAAAATCAAATAAAAAGTTAGTTGTATTTTTTGCTCACTCAATAACGCATTCAAAGGAACAAAATTTCTACTCATAAATGAAATCGAGCTATACTTTCACGTTTACCATTATGAAATGTGGAACCAATCCACCTTGATCGATTTGATATTTGCATCGATTATGAAATTATATTTTTTAATCAACGTCTAATTGTTATGACGATGGATTCTTCTCGATAATGTAATATATTTTATTTTAAAAAAAAGAAAAAATTCATAATTTAGTAAACAAAGTGCGTTCTAGCACCTACAGACGCATTTCCGGTCTACACATTGAGCAATTAATGAGTCAGGAGGGCATATTTTCTTGCAATCCTCGTCAGTTTTGCACTGCTTCTCCTTTCCTAGATTTTCTGTCGAGAGCCGATTGCAACCAATAAACTCTTTTTCCTTCCGTCCGACGGAAGACTGCAAGCCTGTCATGTCACGGGATTTTCATCACTTTAGTTATCATATAAAATTAAAATCTATTCATAAAAGAAATAAAAAGATATAAGAATTTGTGTATAGAAGAATTTGATGTTGAGAGTTGTACTTTGAGCAATGAGCAAGAAAGTGAGCACAAAAACAATTTTGATCGACTTCTCCATGTCAAAGTAGCTGGTTGTTTCCGTTTGTGATAATATCAACACAGTGAATGCTTCTATGATGCTACTCTATTGAGGTTGTCTAAATTTATAGGAAGTTTCATTATTATTAATGATTTTTTTATACTAATTAAATAATAAATTTGAGGTAGTTAGTCATTAATTTGATATGTACTTCACCTATTTTCAACAATAAATAATAAATGTGAAGTAGTTAGTCATTATATATTTCATCGGTGTTCAAACAGGTGTCGCTGATTTTATTTGTTATGAGAATTCTTTTTATATTTTATGAAGGATTGCCCATATTGTTTGTTTCGAGAATATTTGTATCCTCTCTTGCAATGAGAGTGAGAAAATCAAACGAAAAGTCCCTCAATAGACTGAAATCAAGAGAATAAAGAACTATGTAATTTATTAGTGTTTGAACATTAATTGATGAAAAATGGAATTCGAACTGGGCGTTGGGAACAGTTTCTGGCCCATTTATGAACCAGAGGTTTCGGTTATGGTTTTCGTCAGTTTTTTTTTTTTTTCCTTCCATTTTGAATTTGTTTTACAATAAATTTACGTTTGAAATTTTT